>JAQPPZ010002383.1:0-1443060 GCA_028583015.1 Wollemia nobilis | reverse complement strand
CTGACCTCCATGTCAAACATTGAGCACTGGACTACTCGACCAGTCAAGCTGGTGCTCCCAATTAGACTGAAGGGGAGCTACATAATATTTGAAAATAGTGGCTTCTCGTAGTTAGAAATAAATTTGGGACTCTTAGTCCCACAAGCACTAGGCGGGTGCAAGTTTGAGAGTTTAAAACTAAAAATGGTTACCTTAACTATTGACTACCTTCAAGTAGTCTATGCTCATGCAAAAAATTCCCACATGATACCACATGTTAGAAGATGATTTTGTGCAAAATTAGCTCCACCAGACTATCACCTCTATTATTATGTTAGCTCTGCCACATAACCATTGTTACATTAGCAACCATGTTAGCCAACCACCACATCAGTAGCCACATTAGATCTCAAATTCCATGCAATAATGGATCCACATCAAATCCTAGGGATATATGCTTGAGGTTGTGTGGATAATATCTAGAGTTAAAGATAGTTCAGTTGGTTGACAGTCCCCTCGTGTATCGATCTAGGTTGTCATTTTGAGCGATGTCAGATGTTGTCTATTCGTTCATCAGTCTATGTATAGTGTCTAGTCTATCACCTTAGGGTTTGTCATGGTTCCATCCAGTCAGGTCAGTCCAGGGTTCTGACTCCTCAATATTTGTACCCTAACTCAAAAAACTACCTACACCCAGCTTCATACAGAACAAAAACTACTTTGATACCAATAATGGGTAAATGAGCATTAGCTTATCGTATTAAAAATAATACAAATAAATAATACATGCCCTAATAATGAACTTATGGTTCAGTTCCCTAACCACCTATTCGGTTCCCTAACCACCTAGGATATATATGCGCTTAACAATAAACAAATGGTGTTAAGCGAAATATAATGTAATAATAGAATCTACTCTAAAAAATGTAAGATATTGATATTACACCTATATGACATGAAATTTGTGTGAGCTTTTATTTACTCACAAGCCGAATCATCACTTCCCTCATATATTTTCTATTGAGCCACCTTTTTTTTCGAAAGCGTATACCTGATCTTGCATACACAATGGACATCAACAGTACCACACTCTATAGAAAAAGGCAAGTGCAATTCATTAATTAATCTATAATCAATGGTTATGTGAGGAGGGTCATTACATCCTCCCCCACTAGAAACAAACATAGTCCTTGTGTTTCATGGTATGGTCAAACAAAACAAATACATTCTAATATAGCCTTTCACATATGCCATATTAATCATGTCAATTCATAAATCATACTTCATTATTTGTATCATAAATCATCATTGAATCATAAATCATTCAAACTTGGGCACTCAATTAAACCACTTAATATTTCATATTACATTCAACCAAATATCCATGCATAAACCAAAACATACATCATCATATAAAAAAAGCTACTCTACTCAGTAACCTAAAACATATGCAAAGCTACTCTACTCAGTGTCTAGTCACATATCCATATACATATATATACATCATCAAACCATATAAAATATTTTAAATTATCTATGCCTACTCAAATAGATAAGGAAACTACTACTGCAAATCTGCCATGTTCTCCCACGTGATGTTTCTATCTGAGTAGTGGTCCCATTGGAACCAACATTGCTCTATGTTCCTCTTTCTTAGGTTCTTAGTCCTATATCTAAGTATACGATAGGTCAAACTATAATTTTTAGTGGATCGATCATCTACAAATTGGAAATGTCCAAAACATGAGTGGGATTAGTAATGTACTTCCTAAAGAGGAACATATGGAAGATATTATGGATTATGGATAAGCTTAGTGGTAGAGCAATTTTGTATGCAACATGGCTAATCTTTCCCACAATCTCAAATGGATCCACATATCTTGGGTCAAGATTGGAAGATTTTATAGAATTTTGAGTAGGTTTCACCCTTAAGAACACTTTGTCTCCCACAAAATATTTCCTCGGCATTCTTTTGAGGTCCGTGTAGCTCTTTTGGTTGTATACGACCTTCTTCAACTTTTTTTGAATTCTTTTTAATTGCTTTTCTATTTTTGTTAGTTTCAAAACTAATTACTACCTGATATTTCAGATTATCCCATGATAAGGGAGTCCTGCATCTTTTCCTATACAGGGCTTCAAAAGGAGCCATGCCTAGTGATGCATGATAACTATTATTGTATGCAAACTTGACTAAGTAAATGTAAGCTTCCCATTTAATATGTTGATTTATGCAATACATTATCATCATATCTTCTAAAACTTGATCCACCCTCTTAGTTTGTCCATCTGTATTAGGGTGATAGGCGAAACTAATATTCAATTTGGTTCCTAAATATTCATGTAAAGCTTAAAAAAATTTAAAGGTAAAGCGAGAGTCTCTATTTGATATTATAACTTCAGAAAATGTAATCCAACAAGCAATATCACCTTAGAAACCTAGAGAAAAAGGAACAAAAAAGAAAAGAGACTAAGCACTACACCAAGACAAAACCAAACAAAACAAGAAGATGATCCACAAAACGTCCAAAAAACTAAAACCACTATTTTTTTTGTATATGACTAACAAAGGTCACCATCAGTGGGAAGCTTGATCATCTTAGCCAGTAACTAGTTAGTGATTTTGAGAGGCCATTAACCGTAACCCACCAGTTGTTCCATGATCTAGTAAACTCCATTGAGAGTTCAGTGTTTGCACCATTGAATTTATGAAGAAAGGTTATAAACCCATACCTACTTAATATCTCTTCCACATCAGTTTCCAAAATGAGGGAATCAAGTTTGAGAACAACCATTGCAAAGGAACAGAGAGTGGTATAGGAACTCAAATGATAAATAAAAATATCTTCAAGCACACATCTAAATTACATAGGGCCTTAGAAGGACAAAAATGAAGAGTGATCCAGCCACGAGATCCACCTAGGCCAAGGTTCACCCTTATCCATTGCCAATTAGAAATATGAGTCAAACATGGTGCATGAGAATAGATGACAATGGTATTAGCCTGCCCACTTGAAAAATTGCTCCTATTGATATTAGCACTAGCCAATTTCATATACTCAGAAGTAAGGATAGCAAGGATAACCACAATGTGGACTCAAAGGTTAATATTACCACAAGTATAAAAATTCATTCACTTTGGATATGTGGCACACAACCCAACAACATCATTGATCAAATATTAAGCCCCACATTGCTAAGTAGTATAAGATATACCTTGAGAAAAGTTGCTAGAAAGGAAAATAAGACTACCCCAATCTCTCATTATTGAAACAAGATTTTCCACAAAATATTTATAAACTCTGACATCTGCATCGAAGACACTGAATTTTGGCCCAAAAAGGTGCCAACTTACAATACAAGTCACTCTACTAGAAGAGCATATCACAACACAATTATCCAAAGGGAAGGTGACTAACCCAATATCAAAGAAGATAAATATGTGATCATTCAACATCATATCACTACGAAATAGGCTAGCCCAAGTCAACCAAATTTTAAAATAGTAGAAGCTAACATGGGCATGGATAGGTCTATGAGGGATTTGAGATACCTCAACCAAGAAAGAGTGACTAATATAGGCACCCCACCAATGATCAAATCTAAAATTAGCCAGATGGAAACCAACATGAGGAGGATGATAAACATCAAGATTTTAGCTATCATTTTTATCATAGATATAAGTCAAGAGGCCCTCATTGGAAAGAACAAAAGAGACATGAACGATCATATTGAAGGTTATACAAAATGGGACCCAAAGGAATGGGATAAAATAAGCAAAAAACCATTATCGTTAACATGGGAGGTAATATTTATGGAAAATTATTGAACCATGACTAAAGAGAATCTTGAGTCACTCTAAAGTTTTTAAATGTCAGTTGCTCAGTTTTCTTCTCTATACACATACTGGATGATAATGTTCTTGAATCTCCTAATGAGTAACAAAAATTCCTTGATGGTATTTTTGATTCTCCAAGTGAATTTTTGGGCTCCCTGCAAACATTTTATTATGTTCATTTAATCACCTTCAATGATAAGGTTCTCAAAGTGAAGGTATTCACTTAAAGAAAGTCCTAAGTAAAGCACCCTGGATTTAGCTATATTTTTGGTTTGAAACCCCATGTTCTCAGCAAACAAAAAAAATCTTTTTTTGTGACTATCTCTAATAAGACCACCACTACCAGCTCTACCAAGATTTTCTTTAGGTGCACCATCGAAGTTAAGTTTGACCCATTCACTCAATGGAGGACTCCAATTGATAAGATTTCTATCAACCTTTAGAATCGAGGGGGTTGGGTTCTCAATTTGGATATTGAGAGAGGCAAATAGATCAAATTCCACATGACTATTTAAAGTTTTAGATGAATAAATAATATAGGAATATTTTGAGGCAAACGTGAGGGCACAAAGGAAGATTGATTTGGGGTCTTTAGAAGAATTCCCAAAAACTCTATTGTTTTACTCTAGACAAACTTGCTAAATAGAATGAGGTAGACAGAAAGACCAAAAGGCTTTGGATCGAGGATGTCAAAAAGGGTTGGACCATTTCTCACATAGCTCAGAAATAGAGTTGGGTTGGACCCATGCAATGCTAACCAGATTGAATAAGGAACTGAAAACAAAGTAGATAAAGGGAAATTCAAGGAATAGGTCCAAAACAGATTTCCAGTTTGACTTGCATAAGTAGCATTGGTTAGGAAGGCACATACCTCTCAAATTGATATTGTCAATGGTGAGAATTTTCTTTTGGGATGAGAGGAAAAATAAAAAAGTGATTTTGGAAACCAAACTCTTGAGCCAAACAAGATTGTGAGCGGGCTAAGGATTGAGAGGCTGGATTTCAATGTAATAGGTCGATTTAACTGAATATTGACCATTTTCATAGGGATGGTAGATGGGAGTATCATGGGACATAATTTTTGGGATGACACAAGTACGAAGGATATTGGAAATTTTCATTGCAAAATTCATTTGAGCATCATTAATATCATTGAGCATAATGTTATTCCACCTTACACTGCACGGTTGCCTGGAAATAAAGTTACTAATCTTGCCAGCATAAATTTGGCCTGTGATGATCTTTAGGTTCACCAAATCTATATTTTTTGATCAACGTATGGTCATTTAGCCATCTGTCCTTCCAAAATTCAATACTCCCTTTATTTATTGGGTGCCAACTTAATCCAGATTTGATGATATTTCTTACTTTAATCATCAAATTCCAAAACTAGGATCCGTGTGGGAGGGGATGCTCATATAGAAAATATTGATGTTGTAAGTACTTACTTTTGATGATACCAACCCATGTGGCCCTATAATTAGTTAATATTCTCCATGCCTGATTGCCAGTAAGAGCTAAATTCATCTTATTCACCTCTCTAAAGCGCAAACTTCCTTGGTTTTTTTTGGCACAAGTTTTTTTCCAAGACACCAATAGGATATTTCTATGATATTTAGATCTAGATGATAGGAACCTCATTTGAACTTCATAGCTATAGTAGGTGCATCATCCTGCACATTATTGCATAAGTAAGTTATGTGATTATAATTGACCTACCAAGTGCATATGTTCCACTTTCATTTTATAACACTTCAAGCACCTAACCACATAATAATTGATATCGGTTGTCATTTTGGTCCAGAAATAGGCTTTCTTCAAACTCTCGCACATCTTTACCCAATAAGGATGCAAAAAATAAGGAGTATCATGTACCTCCTTAAGGATTTTTTTCTCTCAATCCACCCATATTTGGAACAACTAATATATTCTTATAATACAACATCATCTCTATATACAAAACCTGTAGCTTTTCTAGGTTCTTCGATTTACACATTACATGATTGGAAAAATTCATATTTTTGTTGGAAATCCTTAATCCAATCTAACAAACAATAATACCATTTTATCATTGCAGGTTATGCACCCTATCCTACTTAGAGCATCAATAACCTTGTTCTCCTTAACCTTAATATTCTCAATACCAAAATTACACTCAACTATAAACTCCATCCATCATTGTTACCTAGCATTTATTAAGGTTTGAATAAATATGTATCTTAAATTTTGATGATCTGTCTTGAATTCAAATGATTTTACAAGCAAATAGTTCTTTAAAATCTTATAAGTATGCACAATTGTTGCCAATTGCAAATCATGAGTGGTAGTTTATCTTATGTCTCTTAAGTTTTCTTAATTCAAATGTAATGATTACATCATCTGAGGTCTAAAAACCTCATAATCCTTAAATTACTATATTAATATAGTCTAAAATATCCTTGATGTAGTTGTCAATATTTATTTCGAGGTTCAAAAGGCTTCCTCACACTAGATTGTTCACTTAAAAGCCTTTCTATAGCTGATTCCTCCTAAACATATCAAGCATAGTACTCATATGTTGATCATGTTCCTTCTTATTTTGGTATAGATCAATATGCCATAAAGGAATTAGTCTCTTCTTTCTTGTTTATTTTAACTTCAAAAATCATTTCCATCTTGTTAATGGTCTCCTTCATTTGCATTGTAATCAAAATATGTGGTTTAATTGAACCACGAACACGGTGAATTCTAATCCTCTGATTAGATTCATCTATAACTCCAACCATCTTACTTCAAAATTCAAAAGAGCCTTATGGCTTTTTAGCCAATCAATCACCAAGAATGGCATCATAGGTGAGCAAAGGTACCTTTTACAATTTCCAGTTAGTTTTCTTTCTTTGGACAATAAAATGTGAGGGTCAAATAAACATTGGTTAACTTGGTAGGTCTACCCTAACCTAAAATCTACCTTCCAACCATTATCCAAAAACCTAGGCCTTCCAAATATGTCCCTCACTAAACTAGTGGTAATAAACTATCAATAGATACACTATTTATCAAAATATGTGCATATTTAACATAAATTTTACCATTTAACAAAGAACAGGGTAACTTGTCTATCAAGTACGAAGACTATCTATCACCACAAAGCTATGGGTGGCTTCTTCTATAGCTTTCTAATGGAGATCAACTTTGTGGGGGTACTTGCTAGCAAAGTGGAGCCTTCTACATACATAAAAACCATTTGTAGGAGCTTTCCTACCCCTATTGCTATCCTCATTCCCACCTTGAGGTGCAATTTCCCTAGCTCTCTCCTAATCTATAGGTCTTTGATCATTTCTTATAGGGTAACCTTTGCCATCCTTCCTGATCCTATTAATTTGGAAGTTATTTCTATTTTTGCCACCCTACTTATTTTGATATTCTCCTTTAGACTTTTTTTTTTGAGAAATAATTCTTATACACATCCACTAGGGGGATTGAACTCGGGTCACATCACTGATAATGCAAGTGGCATCCTTGCTGGTAGACCACATCATGTGGATATCCTTTAGACTTTTTACTTTGCTCCATAACCCACTTCATCAATCCCATGCTTTTATGCTTCCTAAGATCATCTTTTTGTTTTCAATCATTTTTTGGTAATTTAAATAAATATTTTTAGCCTCTTAATAGGCTTCTTTTTGTTGAGCCAAATCGAATTCTTTAGTAAGGTTTTTAGGATTAAGTATATTCACCTCAGCCCTAATCTTAGGATATAGTCGTAGTATAAACGTTTGCACCTTCATGTCCTCCACCTTCTCATAGTTATGCACACATTTTAATAGTTACATAAATTTTCATAATGGGATCAAATTATCATTAATCCTTGCTGTAAATTAGTGAATTCCAAAATTTTCTTGATTGCATTACCACCACTTATATTTTTAAACTTGGGAAGCATGATCTTATTTAGGTCCTTGGCCAATTCCTCTCTCACTCTAGCCTCCTAATACTAGATATTGTAGGCTCATTAGGTGCTCCCTCTATCCTACCTATAGTTTCTCCTCCACTAGTCAAGTTCTTTATGACTTTTCATTTTTGGACTATCAACTCTTGTTGTTGGGCCATGTGAATTTTTTGTACGATCATTTACTCTTTTAGCAGCTCCATAAGATTTTGTAACAGTTGTACTACTTTTATCATGTTTTCTTCTTCCCTTCCATTATGTTGTCCTCTTAGAGGTCTGATGGTGGTCTTTTTCTATCCCATTCCCACATAATCTCTCAAAGATCTGTTGAGTGTTAATTTGACCCGATTGTGAAATTGCACTCTCCCTTAGGATTTGCATTCCAAATACCTTTTACAAAGAAGTTAAATAAACAAACTTCTCCAAGGTCTTCGCTATATTAGCATTTACATATATGTATTAGTTATCTCAAATAAATATATATCAATTCAATGCTTGGAACACCTTAGTGATTGCAAGTAACTGTAAACAAGGGGCAATGTTGGTTTATTTTACCTTGCCACTTTAATGATTTTTCATGAAACAAAAATGAAAATAAATTTGAATTGGTCCTCATATGACCATGATGTAGTGCCTTAATTTCTTTTATCTTGAGGATTTTAATATAGACTTTAGATTCCCTTATTAAGTGGATTTTAATCAAGTTTTATATTGCATTAAATCCTACTTTTAAACATGTAAATGAAGATTAAATCTATCTATGAATGTGAATACGAAATGATGAATAGGCTCCTTGAATATGGATTTTTATCATGAAGATAAAGATAGCTTTCAATGTGATCAATAAACTATCCCTCTTTGGTGAAATTGATTTTCACAAAGAGGTAATACTTTATGGCCTTAAAATAAGGGCTTTAAGATGTCACTTCAACTTATCCCTCTTAAATGAAATCAACTTTTGATAAAGATGAATAATTTAGTGCTATGAAATAATGACCTTCAATGTAATATGTAAAACTACCCCCTTCAATGAAATCAAAATTTTAATGAAGAAAAGGTACATTTATGCTCCAAAAATGGTAATTTATGAAATGCCATAAAACATAATCCCTTCAATGAAATTGAAGTTTTCATGAGAGATATGTCATCATAGGCTCGTGAATGAGATAAAAAGATGAAAAAATTAAATTCGACCCAAAAATGAACATTTTGAAAATTTAAAATCTGCAATAAAAACAACTTCGAATAATTTTAAAAAATATGAAATGACTCCG
Source organism: Wollemia nobilis (assembly GCA_028583015.1). Taxonomy (NCBI): domain Eukaryota; kingdom Viridiplantae; phylum Streptophyta; class Pinopsida; order Araucariales; family Araucariaceae; genus Wollemia; species Wollemia nobilis. The sequence goes on along the minus strand of JAQPPZ010002383.1, from coordinate 1,434,044 downwards.
AAGTAAAAATGTCTAAGTGCGTAATGGAAGTATGAAGTATGCTCTACGCAGCCATGCAATTATTTTTAGATTTTGAAATTTTTTTACTGTTTATTTTAATGTCTAGAAACTTAAAAAAAAAAAATTAAAAATAAAAAGTTAGCAAATAAAAATAAAATCTAAAACTTGAAAATGAAAGCTGAAAATGTAAAATGTGCTACAATCAGTATGATGGATGTGAGATATTCCATACATGCAACCTAACCTATTAGACCTACAATTTTGCACAATCAAAACAAGCTAGGTGCTTGCTCCCAGGATATAAACATAATTTTCAGATTTAAGACATTCGCCTGAAGCAACCAATAAAACATGCATCAACTTCATCTATAAGTCCTAAAAATAGAGATAAAAATTTATATCTTGCATGCAGAAAATTTTTCCTCCTTTCTTTCCCATAAGATGCAAATTTTTGAAAGTTTCTGCATAAAAGTGTTTTGTTTTACACAGCAGAATTTTTGGTTTTCCCAAACCAGTCAAAATGGAAGAAAACACTCTAAAACGGTTCCAGTGCCAACATTAGTGTTTTCAAAACTACAACCCTCGTCTCAGAATTTTCCAACCCCTTCTCTGTTTTTGCATGCATTATTTAAGATTTACAGAAAACTTTTCGATCCTCCTTTGTGGCTCTTCGTTCTCTGACGTTTCGCAATCCATGGCTTTTCATTTTATTTCATTCTCCATTTGTTTGCTTTGGTTCCAAAAACTCCTCCTTTTCCTTGCCTTTGAAGCCTTGTTTTCATTTTTTTATTTTGTCTTCATTCTGAAGCTTTTGAAACGCCTTTACTTCCCCAAAGAGTGGACCAAGTCTCCCTATTATTTCATAATGCTTTTATTCATTTTCAATAACGCTTCCTCAACGTTAATTTTAATATAACCCTGTATGGTCATTTCCTACAATCTTTAGGCCATATGAACAAGCTTCAAATGAATAGCCACGTGGGCCTTTCTTCCATGTAATTAAAAGCCATTTGCCAAAGAGTTATTTTATTTACATTTGAATAAGAGGCTATAACATGTATGTATGTAAGTAAACCAATTCATGGGCCCTCTCAATTCATACTATTATTATAATCTTTCGAATCATCATTTTAACCCATGATTAGTCTCCCTTCATGAAACGACTCTGCTAATGCATGCTCTGTGCTTCCTGCTCCTCTGTCGTCTCTTGAAACCATGCTACCTCCGACAAACTCTCGATCATCCTGGCCCTATATCCACGCTGATTTTTTACGTTTCGCACCGTAGAGCTCAACACCTGGTCACGTCCACATCATTACTTAATCCAAACCCGTGGCTTTCCCACTGTGTAACCTGGATACTTCATTTATCGTTGAGAGGAAATTGTACGACCCATTCACCATTTCACCTTAGACTCCAACGCTAGCCAAGGCATCCACTGTTATCTGGTAATTCACGTCGTCGAAACTATCCCTTTTGGGTCCCAAGAGTGCATAGGTATGGCCACATTCGATATTTACCAATGAAAACGCACTTTCTACCCTGATTTATCACCATGCTGGAAGGTCCAGTTTGACATCAACTGTAATCCTTTCTAGGATATTTACTTCTATAGTGTTTACCAAAACTACCTTCGACATCCCACGTCAAACATGTAGACGTCCTCCTCTACCTCATGGGTCCTTATCAACGTGTCCCATCTCGGTTTCCTCTGCGCTGGCTTCGTGATAAAATCACTAGGATAGCCCTTCAAAATCATTGTTGTGCGCTATTATCTATCATGCGTTGTTATCTATCTCTCCATCCATACCTCTATTTGAATTTTAAATCATTAGATTGCGTTTACGTTGGCCGTGATTTTCATGTTGCAAGTGTTCCATGTGAGCATTGTTGCAGCTAGGTAAAATTTACCATATCTCCATACTCCACCAATCATGGCTCCCATTATGTATGAACGACAACATACCACCATCCACGTATTCTGTCACAGTATCTAAGGCAATCATTACCTGCAACTCTGATACTGTTTCACTAGAAATCCGTCCGTATCCGATTTTCCATTAAGTGTGGGCGTTAAGAAACACATGCCACATTGGATGCTTGTAGACCTTCGAACCATCATCGAACATCTAACGCACTCTATGACGGATACAACCATGATATTTGACATTCCTGTGCTATTTTTCCAGCATATTTTTAGTAACATGTTATCAAATGCGTTCCACGTTACCGAAATCCTTCTCCGGGTCTGTTACTCGCGCGTCGCCCATTTGCCCGGTCATAGTTGATATCCAAAATACCTCTGTGAAGAGATCCTTTATCGTCTTTGTCTTCACTGTGTTAACTTCTCCGACGATATCGCGGGAAACATTCACGTCTGTCATCAATGACCATGGTGCTGCCAAATGCTATGAACACCCATCTCGGTACTAGCTCGGAGTCTGTCTCACAATTGTCATCAGTTGTCTTGTTGTATTTGTTGTCACGTTGTGGCCTCTGTGTTCGATGCGGTCCCACTAACGTCCACGAGATGACCATTTGGCAAGCCTTGTAGCCATCGCGGCATGAGATGTCGACCTCCCTCCATCTGTTGATTGCCGACACAGCCCGCTATGATATTTCGATGCCCATATGAGCCTCACTATCATGCTTTTAAACAAAGTGCTTGTCGTGGACTTCTACGCGTTCTTGGATACCCCAGTTGCCGCTTTGGTGTTTGTTAATTTCTGTGATTTGGTCCTTTCTCAATCCACGCAAGCACATCACTGCCAAGCTATGTCATCTGGCAGGCCCTCCTTTATCGGCTTTGGCCATACCTGCCACCTGGTCATTAAAATCTACCACCACATTGGTGCCATTTGCATTTGAATGTGTGGATCCCAAGTTTCCCATGTCGTCCACGTTCACCTCGTCTAAGTTTACCGACAAACCTCCTCGCTCGATAACGACCGTCCCGAGCGCCTATTTGTTGGAGGATTCATCGTGTTAGAGTCGCCTTATACAACCCGTCCGCCGCACGACTAACACCGCCCCCTGCATTGTGCTACGAAGTCATCGTGACTCCCATACAAAGGCCTCTATCGGCATTACGTAAGCTACTGCACCCTTACCGAACGAAACCCTTTCGATAAGCCACCGTTCAATCGACCTCCACCAATGCGGTCGAAACTGCCTCTTCTGGTCCGATATCTTCACTTGGTCGACGGGCCCTATAGTCCACGTCCACGACAATATAACCTGCCATGTTACCAGCGTCCACGTTCACCAGGTTATCTGAGTATATGCATCCTATTCGTTCACTTTTACAGTAATGCATTTGGGGTCGCGTTCACGCAGTCGCTTGTCCACATCATCGCTAGTGTCCTCCATTCATCACGTGAGCATTGTCACTCAATGTGAGGTCCATATCGAAGAACACCGGCTTTGGTCTCTTCTAGCTATCCACCACGCTTCGCTTGCTATGTTGTCGGGTTACACCGTCCCGAACGTCGTGTGGGGTCCATGGTTACCTACATTGCATATAATAAAGAGTTAATTGATCTTTGATATAAATTTTAAAATAGACATAAATATCAACCAACGAATACAAGAATCCCCACGATGATTTATAAATGCTTCACTAATATCATTGTCCTTTAACTTCATTTGATTTTATATAGATTTTCTCTTTTCTTTATTTATTTATTTTTTTGTTATTTATTTTAATATATATTATGATATATGAAATATATCATAATATATATTTTTATATATGTTTTATTTATATAGGTATATAACATATATATTTATTGTTCATTTATTTAAATATATTTATACATATATAAACATAACTATATACATACCCTTTATTATTATTATATATATATATATATATATATATATATATATATAATCAAATCAATCCAAATAAAAAATAACAACAAACTCATACTAATATCAAAAAACAAAAGCGAATGAAAAACCTAAAACAAACAAAACTATGAAATAGAGACAATGAGAATATTCGGTAATCCCTTGAAATAGCAATGAAAAGCAACATGATCATATGCAATCCTATCCATACTCCCAAGGAATCCCGTTGAAGACGAAAGATGCTACACAAAGAGGAACCTTGGACTGCATTACATATATTCTGGAAGGATCTTATCAAACAAATATTGCTCCCTCGAGACCAAGACTCTCAAAAAAATAAATCAAAAAGGTGGGTCCCCAATTCTTGGGGCTAGTTGTGGAACAACCACAACAAATGGTGACTCTGTTGGGAAATGCTCCTAGCATTTCAGTAAGAACCCAGCTTGAAAATATACAAAACTCAAATATAAGCATTAACAAGTATCCATAGAATGAAAATAGAACAGAAATACATGAACTATCTGAATCATTCATCATAAGCTTGGTGTGTGTAACATGATTCATTCCTTATCATTTGAAACCATTCCACATTCCATTGTCAATTTCACATGAATGCATATGATAGGTTATGGGTGATTTATGTAGGATTGGATGTATGGAACAGATGCTATAATATGAGAGGTTTGCTTTGTAGAGACTCAAACATTCTAGTACCCTAAACAAACACACTAAAACTATCTAACCCTCTTAGGACCAAATGCGTGTGCAGTGAATTCATTTACCAGATCAAGAGCCCAATTATGAACCGCTACAATCCTGAACCAGTGTGTGCAAGTGGAATTAGAGCTTTAGGAAATAGAATTCTCAACCTAAGCATGATGAGAATTTGACCCTATCCTTACTACTCTGATTTTGAGTTCATTACCTCATTTTGACCAAAATGGTTAAACCTGTTATGGATGAAACTATAAGGCTAGCCTATCTATTTGAGCGGTCAAAGGTCTTGTTTTAAATGATACATGTCGCCACGCATGAGCACACTCCACTGCCAGTCAAGCATCTATAGACACGATGGAGGTTAGCCCCATAATCCATGATTTGGTTTTGATTTCATGAATATTAGGGATGACTACCCATCCTTCTGAGGGGACATGTAGTACAATCCTTACAATCCAATAGTCAGTGATGTGTGATGCAAGCAGACTCAAAGCTTTGGGAAATTGGATTCTCAACCTAAGTATGATGAGAATTTGACCCTATCCTTACTACTCTAATTTTGAGTTTCAAATGTTGTGGAAGTGGTGAAAACCACTATTTTATGTACTATGTTGCATAATAGGACTAACAAGAATAACTCTTTTCACCTCACATTTTCTCCCAAGGATAGTTTTGATCATTTTACCCAAAATATTTTAAATATGTGTAAATTGTATTTGGTTCAAGACAGTTTCAGCATCAGTTCCCAATCTCAAGATCTTCTTAGTGAAAATACAAGTACAAGAGAATTTGACACGTTTTTCGGTGATTGCCTTTAAAGTGTAGATGCAAGTGCTATGCAATGTTTATACAATGTGAAACGTACCATGAAATACAGATGAATGAGATGGAGAATGCAAAATATTTCACCCTAATTTGCAAAATTGACAACTTCATGCATCACAAAGTTTCAAACAATATTATTTACTGTATTTGCGATACACGTGGAGCCTTCTACAATACAATTCCAATGTTTCATATTTTCTTTATCTTAGTTAACATTCATGAGGATGCAAACTGATATCTCGCTTTTCTCCTCTCTTTTTTCAAAACAAACCAAAAGGGTCAACACACAAAACTTAAAACCAAAACAAAACGCAAACCCAAAACTGAAACATGGAAACCAAAACTATATACAAATGTACAATATGGTACAAGATGGTGCAAAGTTTGACCTATCACTTTCCTAGATCCCAAACATGATTAGAACACTTCAAAAGACATATAACGTGATATGCATGCCAAGTTTTGTAGGAACCCAACAAAAATAGGATTAGACCAAACAAAGCAACAAACTTCAACTTGCCCCTCTCACCATACCAATTTAGTAAAATTCCATCAATAATCCTATGGTGGAGTTTCAAGTTCTCAAATTGATTAGACAATAATTGATCTTCAATTTCTTTATGTCTATTCTTCAATATGTCAATTTCACACTTTGATTCGTGGTGTAGAAATAAGCTTTCATTTTTAGATATGAGATCTTGCAAATAGGAACTTATTTCTACAAATTTTAAAGTCAAATCATTTTTCAAATCTGTAGGCCAATCAAATTCATGTAACCGTTTGCAAACGCCTAGGATATTCATTAAATGAGCATCATCACAAGTTTTTATCCTAGATTCTGTTACTAATTGACAATAAACTTGGTTTAAAACTTCTAGCATATCAACTTCATTTTCATTAAATAAAGTGATATCATTAGTGGTGTGAGGAGAAATTAAGTCAAATTCTTTACCAACCACAAATGACCTTTCATCATTGATAACATTTAAATCAAACAATCCATTAGGAAAACCGTCACTTGGATTTTGAATGGTGGAACCAAAAAGGTGAGATTTTACCTTTGGTACATTTCCATTTACCATTACTTGAAGAGGATTTGAAACTTCCTCTTTTTTCTCATGACATTCATCATCATCATCATGTAGTACTTGTTTTTTCTCCACAACCTGTTTGTCAAAGACACCAAAATTAGGTACCCAATTAAGAACATGTCTATCCTTTTCAAACCATAGGTCTTGTCTATCTAGGAATGGGTCAACTAACACATCTCTATGATCAATTACTTGGGTTATTTTAGATAACGTGAAATTTTCAATTGGATCATCGGTTATATCAAACCCAAACCATTCAGGTTCTGAAATTTCCTCATTTTGAAATGACATAGACATTGTAGAATAAATAGGTAAATCAATATTTTCAACTTCTTTTCCCTCAAATGCAACCAACTCAAATGATTCTCCTTCTTTATCCATGTTATTATCATTTTCCAAAACTTGATGAGATTCGAATCCCTCTTCCAAAACTTTCTCAAATTGTACAGGATTTGTGATATCCTCATGTGAGGAAGCAATTGTATTATCCTGCATATCAATTGACACAAAAAGTTCATTAGAATATTTAGAATAAGCATGTTCTTCCCATTTTTTCCAAGAATCATAGTAATTATCTTCTAAAATAAAGTTATGACACTCAAGTACTTCTTCATTATCTTTCGATTCATCAAAATGTTTCTCATACAATCCATCTTCACCTTCCTTAGATGGTTCAATTATTTCCAAAAGTGGGTTATTTCTTGAATTTAAATTTTAAAGGCTATCATAATCCAAATTTGTAACCCATGATTCAATTCTATCACAATTTGGAAGGTGTGGATTTTCTTGGCCATCAATTTCAACAAAATCATCCAAAGTATCTTTCGAGAACAAGTGGTGAAATTCAGTTATATATTCAATCTCATTTATTGATTTTCTTTCAAATTCACTTTCAACCACTTTTGATGGCTTAGGAGCTTCTATAATGGGATCGATTTTTACATCTTGCTCCATATAGTCACTCCAATCTTCCTTTGCGAGTAAACCTGCCCTCATATCCTCAAAGTCTGTTCATCCAAATCCTCATTTGTGGGTAATGATTTTGGATCTTTTTTTTTCAAAACAAGATGGCGATCATTTGATTCCAACTTCTTGTTACCCATCCATAGAATTTCTTCTCCAAAATATTCATGCTCTTCAAGATATTTTGAATAGGTATTTACTTCAATTTAAGTCACATCAAAATCTCTTCTAACACCTGAAGAAGCATGACATGAAATATCATTAAGATTAGCATTATGTATTTTCTTCCTAGGATGATTTGGATGCATACATTGATGTGCTCATTTTTGTGATGGAACCACATCTCTACTTAACTTTTCATCCACATTCTTTTATTCTTTTAATTTTGATACAAGATTCTTGGGTTGAGTGGTAGAAGTAGTAGGATTAGTTGGATTGATATCAACAGATAAAGTTTGAACTATAGCACTAACAAAATTAGGAGCACTTAGGAAATTAGGAGCATAAATATTATTAACTAGATATTGCATTAACATTAAGTTCGAAGGATTACAATGCTTAAATACAAATATTATTAACCAAAACCTAGAAAGCTTAGGAGAAAGAATAGGGAAGAAGAAAAATAGGGAGGAAAGGAAAAATGAGATTAGGAGTCAAACTCCCTGTCGTCCATGCCGTCCAATCCTGCTGACTCAGTTGTCGTCCAAGGAGGTAAAAGGGTAAGGTCCAAAGCTTACAGTGGTAAAACAATTTTTTTACTTTTTTACCCTTTTAACTTCCAACATTCTCCCCCTTAAAGTTGAGAGGACTGACTATACAGTCTCTCAGCTTTATATATTGAGCTTTAGCCATGCCTTTGGTGAAGATATTTGTAATGTTATCCAAAGTGCTGCAATATTTAAGCTCAACTATCTGTTGCTCCACCATGTCTCGAATGAAGTGATACTTCATATCAAAATGCTTTGATCTGCTATGGTGGATTGGATTGTATGCCAATTGAATGGCACTTATGTTATCACAATACAGTCGATTTGGACCACTTTGAATTTCTCCAATTTCTTCAAGGACTTTTCTTAACCATAGGGCTTGAGTACTAGCATGTGTGATGGCTATATACTCAGCCTCAATAGATGACAATGCTACAACAGTCTGCTTCTTGGAACTCCATGTGATTAGTCCTGACCCTAGACTAAAATAGTTCCCTGATGTAGATTTCCTATCATCTATATTGTTGCCCCAATCACTGTCACTAAAGCCAACTAATTTAATAGAATTACATTTGTGGTAATGGATTCCAAAATCCAATGTACCCTTTACATATCTTAAGATTCTTTTAGTTGCTTGTAGATGCAACTCAGATGGACTTGCCATAAACCTTGAAACTAGAGAAACAACATATTGAATATCAGGCCTTGTGTTGGTGAGAAACATCAGACTCCCAACCATGCTTTTGTAAGTGGTCATGTCAACCTTTGGTGCTCCATCATCCTTGCTCAATTGGATCCCATGTCCAGTTGGAGTTGCAACTGATTTGCATTGCTCCATGGCAAATTTCTTGATCATGTCTCAAGCATACTTGTGTTGACATATGAAGATCCCCCTATTTGATTGATGCACTTCCATGCCTAGGAAGTATCACATTAAACCAAGATATTTCATCTCAAACTGCTTCATCATGGAGTTTTTGAACTCCATATTCATTTTAGTGTTACTACCCATAAATATTAGATCATCCACATACAAAAAAACTATGATAATGTCTACTCCATGCTTTAGGTAGTATAGATTTGGTTCACTTTTGCTTCTAGTGAATCCATACTCGCTGAAATAGCCATCAATGCATGAGTACCAAGCTCTTGGTGCTTGCTTGAGGCCATAAAGTGCCTTTTTCAATTTATAAACAAGGTTCTCCTTTCCTTGTTCTTGAAAGCCTTGAGGTTGTTGAACATAAACCTCCTCAATCAAGTATCCATTCAGAAAAGCACTTTTCACATCCATGTGTTGAATGTTCCATCCTTTATGGGAAGCTAAGGAAAGAACTGATCTGATTGTCTCTTGTCGTGCAACAGGAGTGAAGGTTTCCTCATAGTCAATGCCAAATTTTTGAGTAAAACCTTTTGCTACTAATCTCACCTTGTGCCTCTCAATGCTTCCATCAGCATTGTATTTGGTCTTGTAGACCCATTTACATCCAACACATTTTTTTCCTTTTGGAAGCTTTACAAGCTCCCAAGTATCATTATTTTTTATAGAGGTTATTTCCTCTTTCATGGCTTCTTGCCATACATTCTGAGTACAAGCCTTATCATAGCTAGATGGTTCTAGTTGTGCACTAGTTAATAAAGCATAATTAACTACATCTCCCTTAGGATCTTGGGAGTCATCATCCCCATACATATGCAGATTTTCAAGTTTCTGCAAAATTGAATTCATTTCACTAGCTTGGCTTCTAGTGTATCTTTTTTGGTAATTTTGATCCAACATTTGAAAATATGGATGATGTTGTAATGTTATTTTACCTCTTGATGGAGAGTCAATGTCCATCGGTGAAGAACTTATTGATATCTATGGAGAAGGACTTGGAGTGGCGGTTGAAGTACTTGATGTAGTACTCCTGCTTGGGCTTGGAGGGGTTGGTGTGCCTTTGCTTTTCTTGGGAGACACCTACTGTACCTGTTGTACCTATGAAGAACTTACATCTTGGGACTCATCATCAACAAAAATTATTTGATGACCCCATTCTCCCCCTTCATCAAAAATTACATCCCTGGAAAGTACAATTTTATGAGTCTTGGGATTGTAGAGTCTATATGCTTTGGTAGACTCACAATACCCTACAAATATACAAGCTTGAATTTTGGGATCAAGCTTCTTCCTCTTGGAATGTGTGCGTATGCTAAAGAACCAAAAACTTTGAAGTGCTTTACATTGGGTTTCTTTCCGTACCACCCCTCATAAGGAGTGATGCCATCTAAACTAGAAGTTGGACTTCTATTTAGAATGTATACATTGGTTCTTACAACATCAGCCCAATACATATTAGTTAGATGCTTAGTCTGAAGCATCGTTCTTACCATCTCAACTATGGTGTGGTTCTTTCTCTCGGCCACACCATTCGTTGTGGGGTATAGGCAGTAGTGAATTGCCTTTTGATCCCACTTGCTTTACAATATTTCAAGAATTATTTTGAGGAGTACTCACCTCCTCGATCTGTTCTAAGAAATTTTACAAAATACTCACTTTGTTTCTCTACATTGTTTCTGAAATCTATGAAGCAATCAAAAGCTTCATCTTTATGTTTCAGAAAATAAATCCAGCACATTCTAGAGAAATCATCTATGAAAGTGAGAAAATAGGAATTGTTTTCGATACTCTTTGTCTGCATTGGACCACAGATGTCCGAATGCACTAATTGAAGTGGATAGTTGGCTCTCCACGCTTGTCCTTTTGGAAACTTTGACCTTGAGTGCTTTCCCAAAGCACATCCTTCACAGACCTCCTTTTGTTTGTTGATTTTGGGAAGTCATGTCACCATAGCTTGAGAAGTTAACAATTTCAAGCTAGCGGAATTAAGGTGACCATATCGCAAGTGCCAAAGCACACTTGGATTTGCTATAGCTACATTTGCAAGTTGAGCTCCCCCTGGCTCACCAAATTTGAGAGGGAATAATCGATTCTTGGTCATTGGGACCTATGTGATGACACGATTACAATTATTTTTATCAAGAATGAGACATTTTCCTTCATCAAAAACAAGTTTGTAATTATTATCCATCATTTTCCCAATGCTTAGCAGATTGTGTTGGAGCTTTGGAGTGTAGTAGATGTCATTCACTTTCTTTAGTCCTTTCGTTGGAACTTCCATGGTTCCAATGCCTTCGACTTGCAAAGATTTATCATCCCCTAACTTGATGTGGGATTTATAAGTGGAATCTAGAGTAGCAAATAGATTTTCTTTGCCACTCATATGGTTTGAACAACTAGTATCCAGAATCCATGTGTCATTTAGATTTTGTTCTGATTGTCCATATGATAGAAAAATATTAGAGGTATCATCTTCTTCTCCATAATTTCCATATTGACTGCTGCTGCCTTGAGAATATTTTGACCAGCAGTCACGAGCAAAGTGGCCTGGCTTGCCACAATTAAAACAAGTTGTTTTGGACTTGTCACTTCCTCGCCCTTGATTTCCACTTCGTCCTGGATTTCCTCCTCTATTTTGGTTTCCACCTCTATTTTGATTGCCTCCTCTATTGGAGTTGCCTCCTCTGTTCTGATTGCCTCCTCTGTAGTTGCCTCTGCCTCTTCCTCTTTGTTGGCCTCTGCCTTGACCTCTTCCACATCCTCTTCCAGTATTTTCATTGGATGTGAAGGCTTTATCATCACCTCCATAGTTGGTTGAAGGAGATTCCTATAATCTCTCTTCATGAGACATTAACGATCCGATTAATGCATCGAATGTTAAAGTGGAAAGATTTTTTGACTCTTCTATGATTATGGCAATGTGATTCCATATTTGTGGAAGTGTTCGCAACACTTTTGTTACAATTATCTTAGGATTGATTTCCTTGCCAAGTGTAACCATTTTATCAACAACTGCTTTCACTCTAACACAATAATCACCTACTTTTTCATCTTCTTTCATTTTGAGATTTTCAAAATCTCGTTTTAGTGTTTGAAGCCTCACTTGCTTCACTTGATCACTTCCTTGGAATCCATCTTTCAAAGCTTTCCATGCATCTTGTGTAGTTATACAAGCGGCTATTCTAGGGAATATATTTTTCTCCAATGCTGCTTGGAGATGATAAAGAGCAAAAGAGTTGCTCTTTTGTGCTTCTTTCTTTGTTTTCTTATCTATGGCACTCAATGTAGCCCAATCTGTGGGTTCTATGAAACCCTCTTCTATTATATCCCACAAACCTTTTCCTATGAGTAAGGTCTTCATTTTGATAGACCAATACTCGTAGTCATACCCATTGAACTCTGGAATTGGTAGATTGTTATGTGAGGCCATAGTTACTAAAACACTCTTTTATTTCTTGGTTACAATAAAGCACTCTGCTTTTTTCAAAGAAAGAAGGAAGAAAGAAGAAGAAAGAAGAGATTACAAATTTAAGTCAGATCTGACTTGATTCACTCTATCACTGATGGCTTGTTCCTCTTGGTGTGGTGCTACTATTTCTTGAGTCACAAAATTATCTGCTACTTCTTCTTCGTCATCACTGATCAATATTATCTCTGGTGATTCTGGTTCTAGGATTTCCACTGAATTACTGTAGTGAGAATATTCTGATTCTTGTGGTGCAACTTCTATGGATTTAGATTGCTCAAATTGACTCCCAAAGGAGTTATCTTCAGATTCTACCTCGTACCCTGAGTCCGGATGCCTCTGGTGTGCAATTACTACATTTTACAACTAACAAAATACAATATGTAGCCCATAAGCTCTCACTTTTTCATCAAAAATTTCGGCGTTTTCTCTCACCAAAAGTGCACATAGGGCATGATAACAACCACTTGGTCTTATCATCAATGCCTCTTTACAAATTTTAGTTTGATCTTTTGTCTCTCTTACAAGGAAAAATACTAAGCCTCTTAGGCTTTGTCACAATTTTCCACCTTTGAGTCCTCTTACATAAATTGCCTCTTAGGCAATGTTCTTTTTCTCCTATTTTATTATATCAAAAAAAAATATCTATATTTGTATTTAATAAAAGAAATATAATTGCTTTATAAAATAAAATTTAAAAAAAAACAATTATTATTTAATTTTATGAAATATAATATAAAGTTATTGTTGTCTGCTCGCCATGTGTACGCCTTGTTGTCTGCTCGCCACATATCCACCTCTAGTTAGCTCCTCAATTTGCATGCTCTCTACGGGCCTCTCTCAACCTCACCTCAGTTTATGTGCTACAAGTCCTCTCGACCTCACCTCGGTTCACATGCTGCAGGCCCTCTCAACCTCATCAAGATTTGTGCCTCTCTTGTGAGCTCGCTCCTGTGGGTCTCCTCGACCTCCTCAAGATTTGTGCCTCACCTATCGCTCTCCTCGGGCTTCGTGCTTCGCCTATATAGCCTCTGCTCTGATACCAGATATAGCACTAACAAAATTAGGAGCACTTAGGAAATTAGGAGCATAAATATTATTAACTAGATATTGCATTAACATTAAGTTTGAAGGATTACAATGCTTAAATACAAATATTATTAACAAAAACCTAGAAAGCTTAGGAGAAAGAATAGGGAAGAAGAAAAATAGGGAGGAAAGGAAAAATGATATTAGGAGTCAAACTCCCTCTCGTCCATGCCATCCAATCCTGCTGACTCAGTTGTCGTCCAAGGAGGTAAAAGGGTAAGGTCCAAAGCTTACAATGGTAAAACAATTTTTTACTTTTTTACCCTTTAACTTCCAACATGAATGCTAGTTGTAATGGCCCTATGAGTGACCACATGATTCTCTAATTGTGGCATGGTTGGATGGATGGATGTACTCGTATAAGCACATGTGGGAGCATAAGTGGGTATGGTAGGGTAAAATTGATTGTGGGGCAAAATGTTTGATATCAAATTCTGTTGTGCCCATGCTTTATTTACCATCGATGTTTGATTGCAAGCCCCTAGTTGTCCTACCATAGGTTATTACTCCATCCCATAACCTCGTGGCCTCAATTGTTGATCTATAAGCATAGCTTCCATGTAGGCCGATGCAATATTAGTAACCAAAGGATTTGTCCTAATGAACATTGTAAACAATGTATCCAATGCCCCAAAGTATATTTGAAGAGCACCACTCTCCTCAATAGTGTAGGGAGCAATTAATCTCGCATAGAGATTTAGAAATATCATGTTGAAAATTATCACTAGCTCATTAGGTTCCCTCTTGTAAGAAGCAAATTGTTGATACATCGTGAGAGGATCAATGGATAACCTAAATTGGTTGATAAAAGAATTTTCCAATTGAGCCCATGATGTGATGGAGCTAGTGGGTAAATTGATGTACCAATCATATGCCACCTCATCTAGGCTCCCAAGAAATAATCTACAAGCCACATCCTCATGTTTGAAATTCCATATCATTAGGATATCCACATAGGCCTGAATGTGCTCCTCGGCTAATGTTGTGCCATTGTGCTTAAACTTGGGTAAAATTTTCTCTATATTCTTGGGTAAGTCATGAGCATATCCACTAATGTTCAAAGGATTACCATGTACCCCATACCACTTTCTAGTATTTATAGCCATTAGTAAAACTCAAAGAATTACTTCAAAACCAATTTGTTAGTCAAATAAACATTTCTTACAAATAAGCATAAAATGACTAACAATCTCAAATATACAACATATGAATGATCATGTTAGCATCAACCAAGAGATATGTATCCATTAAACCATGAAATTGAAGAACATTCTCAAATTTACAACATGTTAGCATTAATGCATCATCAAAAATAGAGAATGTTAGAATCAAATAAAAGTACTCACATGGAAACAAAACCTCGTTAGTCAATACCAATGTTTTGCAAATAAATATTTAAAGTAACATGAACAATTTAGCATCTAAATGTCAATAAAATAAATCAATTGAAATCCTCCTAGCTCTACAAAGTGTGAGTGTTAGAGGAAGCGAAAGATGCTAATCAAATGAACTTGAAATATTTAGCAATTCAAAACTTTTAAAAGTATATCAAATCACATTATTCATGTATGGACAATCCAAAAGCATTAGAACAATGCATAGCAATTCATGTCCTCCTTTTAGCACTACAATATTATGTGTTAAAAGAGGTCTAAATATAATAATCATAGGGCATGAAATATTCCAAAATGTAAATCCCTATAGCATTTAAAATCATAAATAAAACAAACCAATTCAAGCCCTCCTTCTAGCGCTAAATTGTTGAGTGGTAATTTCACCCTATTGTGAAATTGCACTCTCCCTTAGGATTTGTATTCCAAATCCCCTATTGCAAAGAAGTTAAACAAAACAACTTCTCCAAGGTCTCCGCTATATTAGCATTTGCATGTGTGTATTAGTTATCTCAAATAAATATATATCAATTCAATGCTTGGAACACCTTAGTGATTACAAGTAACTGTAAAAAAAAAGTTATGTTGGTTTATTTTACCATGCTACTTTAATGATTGTTCATGAAACCAAAATAAAAATAAATGTGAATTAGCCCTCATATGACCATGATGTAGTGCCTTAATTTCTTTTATCTTGAGGACTTTAAGATAGACTTTATCTTCCCTTATTAAGTGGATTTTAATCAAGTTTTATCTTGCATTAAATCCTACTTTTAAACATGTAAACAAATATTAAATATATCTATGAATGTGAATCCAAAATTATGAATAGGCTCCTTGAATATGGCTTCTTATCATGAAGATAAAGATAGCTTTCAATGTGATCAACAAACTATCCCTCTTTGGTGAAATTGATTTTCACAGAGAGGTAATACTTTATGGCCTTAAAATAAGGGCTTTAAGATGTCACTTTAACTTATCTCTCTTAAATGAAATCAAACTTTCATAAATATGAATAATTTAGTGCTCTGAAATAATAACCTTCAATGTAACATGTAAAATTACCCCCTTCAATGAAATCAGAATTTTCACGAAGAAAATGTACATTTATGCTCCAAAAATGGTAATTTATGAAATGCCATCAAACATAATCCCTTCAATGAAATTGAAGTTTTCATGAGGAATGTGTCATCACAGGCTCATGAATGAGATATAAAGCTGAAAAAATTAAATTCGACCCAAAAATTAGAATTTTTGAAATTTTGAAAATTTAAAATCTGCAATAAAAACAACAACTTCGGATAATTTTTAAAAATATGAAAAGACTCCAAAGTAAAAGCGTCTAAGTGTGTAATAGGAGTATGAAGTATGCTCTACACAACCATGCAATTATTTTTATATTTTGAAATTTTTTTATTATTTATTTTAATGTCCGAAAACTTAAAAAAAATTAAAAATAAAAAGTTAAAAAATAAAAATAAAATCTAAAACTTGAAAATGAAAGCTGAAAATGTAAAATGTGCTACAATCAGTATGATGCCATCCCATTTCAGCAAAACCAAATATGTGAGATATTCCATGCATGCAACCTAACCTATTGGACCTGCAATTCTGCACAATCAAAACAAGCTAGGTGCTAGCTCCTAGGGTATAAACATAATTTTCAGATTTAAGACATTCTCCTGAAGCAACCAATAAAACATGCATCAACTTCATCTATAAGTCCTAAATCTGAAAAATAAAGATAAACAATTAAATCTTGCATGCAGAAAAATTCTCCTCCTTTCTTGCCCATAAGATGCAAATTTCTGAAAGTTTCTGCATTAAAAGTATTATGTTTTACACAACAAAATTTCTGGTTTTCCCAAATCAGTCAAAGTGGAAGAAAACACTCTAAAACGGATCCAATGCCAACATTACTACTTACAAAACTGCAACCCCTCGTCTCAGAATTTTCCAACCCCTTCTCTATTTTCGCATGCATTATTTAAGATTTGCAGAAAACTTTTCGATCCTCCTTCGTGGCTCTTCGTTCCCTGACTTTTTCTAATCCATGGCTTTTCATTTTCTTTCATTCTCCGTTTGTTTGCTTTGGTTCCGAAAACTCCTCCTTTTCCTTGGCTTTGAAGCCTTGTTTTCATTTTTTTATTTTGGCTTCATTGAAGCTTTTGAAACGCCAAAGAGTGGACCAAGTCTCCCTATTATTTCATAATGCTTTTATTCATTTTCAATAACGCTTCCTCAACGTTAATTTTAATATAACCCTGTATGGTCATTTCCTACAATCTTGTCTTTAGTCCATATGAACAAGCTTCAAATGAATAGCCACGTGGGCCTTTCCTCCATGTAATTAAAAGCCACTTGCCAAAGAGTTGTTTTATTTCCATTTGAATAAGAGGCTATAACATGTATGTGTGTAAGTAAACCAATTCATGGTCCCTCTCATTTCATACTATTATTATAATATTTCGAATCGTCATTTGAACGCATGATTGGTCTCCCTTCATGAAACGACTCTACTAATGCATGCCCTATGCTTCTTGTTCCTTTGTCGTCTCTCGAAACCATGCTACCTCCGACAAACTCTCGCTCATCTCGACCCTGTATCCATTTCACGCTGTAGAGCTCAACACCTGGTCACATCCACATCATTATTTAATCCAAACCCGTGGCTTTCCCACTGTGAAACCCGAATACTTCGTTTACCGTCGGGAGGAAATTGTATGTCCCATTCACCATTTCACCTTATATTCCAATGCTAGCCAAGGCATCCACTATTATCTGGTAATTCACATCGTCGAAACTATCCCTTTTGGGTCCAAGAGTACATAGGCATGGTCAAATTCGACATTTACCAATGAAAACACGCGCTTTCTACCCCGATTTATCACCATCCTCAACTGTAATCCTTTCTAGCCTCATGATCTAGGATATTTACGTCCATAGTGTCTACCAAAACTACCTTTGACAGCCCACGTCAAACATGTAGACGTCCTCCTACGCCTCGTGGGTCCTTATCAACGTGTCCCATATCAGTTTCCTCTGCGCTGGCATCGTGATAAAATCACTAGGATAGCCCTTCAAAATTGTTGTTGTGCGTTGTTATCTATCATGCGCTGTTATCTATCTCTCCATCCATACCTCTATTTGAATTTTAAATCATTAGATTGCGTTTACGTTGGCTGTGATTATCATGTTGTAAGACATCCTCCTCCGGGTCTATTACTCGTGCGTCGCCCATTTGCCTGGTCACCGCTGATATCCAAAATACCTCTATGAAGAGACCCTTTATCGTCTTTGTCTTCACTGTGTTAACTTCCCCGATGATATCGTGGGAAACATTCATATCTGTTATCAATGACCACGGTGCTACCAAATGCTGTGAACACCCATCTCGGCACCAGCCTGGGGTCTGTCTCATAATTGTTATCAGTTGTCTTGCTGTATTTGTTACCACGTTGTGGCCTCTTTGTTCGATGCGGTCCCACTAACGTCCATGAGATGACCATTTTGTCTTGCTGTATTTGTTACCACGTTGTGGCCTTATAGCTATGTTTATCCATCGTGGCATGAGATGTCGACCTCGCTCCATCTGTTGATTGCCGACACAGCCCGCTCAAGTATCCGCCCTATGCTATGATGTTTCGATGCCCATCGGAGCCTCACTGTCATGATTTTAATCAAAGTGCTTACCATGGACTTCTACGCATTCTCGGATACCCCAGTTGCTGCTTCAGTGTTTGTTGAATTCTGTGATTTGGTCCTTTCTCAATCCACGCAAGCACACCACTGCCAAGCTATGTCATCTGGCAGGCCCTCCTTTACCGTCTTTGGCCATACCTGCCACCTGTTCATTGAAATCTGTCGCCACGTTGCTGCCATTTGCGTTTGAATGTGCGGGTCCCGGGCTTCCCATGTCATCCATGTTCACCTCATCTAATTTTACCGATAAACCTCCTCGCTCGATAACCGACCTTCCCGAGCGCCTATTTATGGGAGGATTCACCATGTTAGAGTCGCCTTATACAACCCATCTACCACACGACTAACACCGCCCCTTGCGCTGCGCTACGAAGTCATCGTGACTCCCGTCCAAAGGCCTCTACCGACATTACGCCCTTACCGAACGAAACCCTTTCGATAAGCCACCATCCGATCGACCTCCACCAACGCGGTCGAAACTGCCTCTTGTGGTCGGATATCTTCACTTGGTCGACAGGCCCTATAGTCCACGTCCACGACAATATAACCTACTACGTTACCAGCATCCACGTTCACCAGGTTATCCGAGTATATGCATCCTATTTGTTCGCTTTTACAGTAATGTATTTGGGGTCGCGTTCACGCAGTCGCTTGTCCGCATCATCGCCAATGTCCTCCATTCGTCACGTGAGTGCTATCACTCGTTGTGAGGTACAAATCGAACAACGTCGGCTTTAGTCTCTTCTAGCTATCCACCGCACTTCGCTTGCTGTGTTGTCGGGATACACCATCCCGAATGTCGTGTGGGGTCCTTGGTTACCTACATTGCATATAATAAACAGTTAATTGATCTTTAATATGAAGTTTAAAATAGACATAAATATCAACCAACGTATACAAGAATCCCCATGATGCTTTATAAATGCTTCACTAATATCATTGTCCTTTAACTTAATTTGATTTTATATAGCTTTTCTCTTTTCTTTATTTATTTATTTTTATTTATTTTAATATATATTGTGATATATGAAATATATCATAATATATATTTTATAAATCTTTATTTATTTATTTATAGGTATATAACATATATAGTTATTGCTCCTTTATTTAAATATATTTATATATATATAAACATAACTATATACATACCCTTTATTATTATTATTATTATTATTATTATATATTTAATCAAATCAATCCAAACCAAAAAATAACAACAAACTTATACTAAGATCGAAAAACAAAAGTGAATGAAAAACCCAAAACAAACAAAATCATGAAACAGAGACAATAAGAATATTCGGCAATCCCTTGAAATAACAATGAAAGGAAACATGATCACATGCAATCATATCCGTACTTCGGAGGAAGTCCATTGAAGACGAAAGATGTTACACAAAGAGGAAACTTGGACTGCATTACATATATTTGGGATAGATCTTATCAAACAAATATTGCTCCCTCGAGACCAAGACTCTCAAAAACATAAATCAAAAAGGTGGATCCTCAATTCTTGGGGCTAGTTGTGGAACAGCCACAACAAGATCCACCTAGAAACATTGTGCTCATAGACCTATAGCAAAGGAGGTGAATTAATCAATACATTTTAGAGTCCTACAACTTAAGGATCTGCTTTGATACCACATATAACAATCCAAGTCTACTCACTTGGTAATACCAACAACACAAGCCAAATAATTTCTCCATCTATTTTTTTAAAAGTGCTTTCATGTTCATAGCAATTATGTCTCACCCAATGAATCAATAACAAAAAGTTTGTATTGGTACATGTATATCAAACCACTTTTGGGTTCAATACTGCTGCAGACAACCACCCAAGTGGATGAGATTAGGCGAATATCGTAAAGGTGATATTTCATGGATTTTACTTGTCTCATTTATCATCCTCTTATTCTAGCATGAGGGTTGATCCATGGTTGTGGTTATCCTCTAGGGCCCATAACACCTAGAGGGAGACATTTTCTTTCCCCATCCCTTAGCATTTGTGAACCCTGACTTAACTGGTCGACTTGTTCAAACTTTAATATGCAAGGGATTAGCATACATATATCTAGTGTCTATCTAATTACCCTACTACTCTGATTTAGCTAGAGCCATGTCAATACCTTGACCTTGGACTTAGTTACTTATGCCCATTATGACTCATGATCATGGTTGAACTAGCTAAGTCAAATAAAACATAGGACTTATCATCGTACTACCTAGGAAACAACCTAGAGGTGACATCCCATACCACACCTCGTTACTATTTTTGACTAGGTTACTTTTTCTAACCTTTATAATTAAAAAAATGGTTTCTCTCGAGACTCATTATGTGCATACACTCACCTCAACATCATAGGGTATTCATATTTTATTATCCTTCATGAGGAATATATTATTTATTTCTCATCATGGACATGCTTAAAGCGTTTAGTTTGTTGAGAGAATTATTTGCTCATCCTTCTTGATGTATACCAAGGAATTTATTGAAACTATAGCTAGCAATTATCACTAAAGACTCTATATAGGATTCAAAAAGGATTCACATAATTTATTCCATACCTTTGGATGTCCTTCTTCATAAATCCATGAGCTCCTATTGTTTTATTTCTTAGCCAAGTGTCCATATCCTAACTAAAAGCATCATTATGGTATATAATTACACTATCTAGCTATTCCATTACCATCTAATTTCCAAGCTGGTATTTAATCTACATCTAATTCCTTATTTACAAGGGTTACTTATATCTTTAACTTAGTTCTCAAAATACATCTTCTCAATTTTATGAGTTCAAAAATATTAGGACCATTTTATTCTAGTAAAGCTAAGGGTACCTATACTTTATTGCTTGAATCCAATGTTTAAAGATTTATCATAAAATATCTACCCAACCTGACTAAGTTCAAATAGATATAAGTTTGGAACATAGTGAGATATTTTAGCTTTGAACCCATTAGCAATAGTTTATTTTGTTCTCAAACTCACATTTCTACTTATGATTGCTTTATCCACTTTTCTTGTTTTATAATAATTTAGCAAAAATAAACATTAATTCATCTTCTAGAATATAGTGCATTTTCCCACAAGGTTCAACTCATTTTCATAGGAAGGGTCAACTCATTATATGACTTGTCAAACCATGATTTATTAACTTTATTGTACCCTCTAAATAGAAACTTATAAACTTCATCAAATACAAAGGCTTTATTTTATCAACATTTTTGTTTAATTTAAAATATACCAACATTGTCGGTTGACATGGTAAATTATGTACTAAGAGGCTCTTATTCCATATTGGAAGTCCAATTCTTCATTGACAATCTTCCTATGGTAACCTAGTGAAAGCTACCTTTTTCTACATTTTGAAATAATGTTTACATACCTCTTTGTACATTCAGCTATATTCTTTCGAATTTCTTCATTATATTGATAAACTTCAAACTACCAGGAGATGAAACCCTACTCATACGATACTATGTTTGAGTTGTGTCTAGAATAGTTTTAACTATTTCTTTATAATACAAGGTCTCAATTCCTAGCCAAATAAGAAATCCAATAACTGAGGCCAAAATACATAATGATATTAGATTAAGTTTACATGCAAGAGATGATAACATAAATTACTCTCTGACGATCATTAACTAAACGAGCACGTCATAGACAAGAAAATTTATTTATTCCTACTTTTATATTACAGCACATGGTTTTAATATTTTATCAAGGTACCTCTCAGTGCTAACGTATAAGTTAATTCAGTCTAAGATTACTTTAGCAAATTCTTATACTTAATCCGCCCAAGAAATATTCTTTAAAAAATAAAGATTAATTTTAAGTAAGGTACTCCTAAATTTAACATGCATGGAAAGCTCTCTATAGGAGTTCTCTTTACAATTCCAACTTGTACATCTTTATATTTTCTTCTAATTATCTCAAGAATACTAAACTTTTTAGATAATTGATAATATCACATGAATGAATTGAATATTGTGCACAAATAGCTTTCCAAATTTCACTTGACTCCATTGGTGCATCTAAAAAGTTAACTTATCTCACATATTTGCATTACTTAATTTGGTTAATGACGTGGAAAACATGGAACTAGAATTTTGGGATAATTGAGACAATAAACTCTGACAGTGGATAGTGTTAACTAGAACATCTCAAGCTTCACTATATATATAAAAAAGAGAACAATGCCATATATTTCTTTGTAGATAATATTTTAACAATAAACTACACCATTATATGGCTAGAACAAGGATTCCATCTTATGCTAATGTTTATAGATCCATTACACCCAAATAACAAGAAAATTCTTGCATGCATACCATGTAGGTTGAATTCTTATCTAATTATAAAATCTTTTTACAATCTTAAAAAGATAGTTCCATACAGTCTCTCTCGCCCTCAACTCAACAACTTGTAGTACATTAATTCCTAGTCTTTCTTGATTGTGAACAATAGCATATTCTACAGTAACGACTGTGTTGAGTCAATGAGAAAATGGTTTATCAATTGATATCTTAGGCTACCTAATTATACCTTTAAATCTACTACAAATATTTGTCCAATAGCTATCTCCACTTATTTATCCTTGCATGCACTACTGATCTAATTGGCAATCACTAACTTTGTCGACTATGAGTTTGGTAACCAAGGGGATCAGAATCGACTCTTCATTTATGAATGTAAAATAATATTTCATAAATACTCTAACATGCATTTCACATTTTGATAATCACACAACACTTCACAATTCACATGCATGTATTCTTTTAACTAAGGTGTTCACATTTTCTAAATAACAATAGTAATAAATAATCACTGCATAGTTTATGATCTTTCTAGATAAATAAAACATCCACAATCACACAATAAGATATATTTTATAACTCTTTCACGCATAATCTATTAAGCATTATACTGCCCATCTATTTCTATAGTAATGTCACTTATTGCATAGACAATGACAATTTGTCTCAGCGTTATCATAGTCCACACAATGTGCATATCTTCCCATTTCACATATCAACCTCATATAACACATCAGATAAAATTTGAATAATAAACATTCATTCATAGATAATATAGACAACTGCTTAAGATGGTGTCTTGGAACTGGAACGACCATTCGTTTCTGGGACGACTCGTGGATCCGTGATAAACCTCTCAGCCAAGATCCGCATCTTGCAGTGCTCAAGACGGCTACCGAAGCCACCTTTGGAGATAAGGTGTGTCACTTCATTAACCCAGGTACCACAAGACCTGAATGGAAACACCTGGCTCTTAACGGGCCAAGGCATATCACCGAGGCTCTCAAGTGGTTACAAAACTTGTTGAGGACTTGCATCATCCCCAACTCACACAAAGATGATTCCATGTTCTGGAACCTTGAAGATTCTGGAAATTTCACTGTTAAATCAGCTTACTACAATCAAGAAACTCCCACTGATGGTCGGGACTTATCAAATCAGGTCTGGGTTCCCAAGATCATTCCCAAGGTCAAATTTTTTTACTGGTTGGTCATCCAAAACAGAATTCTCACCATTGACAACTTGATAATCAGAGGGTTACTCATTCCCAATTGGTGCATCCTGTGCAAAAATGCCTGTGAGTCAACTTCGCATGTTTTTTTGGAATGTCCCTTTTCTCTAGTTGTTCTCAACCAGGTTCTTAACACCTTCGACATCTCCACAGCCCTCCCTCATTCCATTCCCCTCCTTTTTCAGCAATGGCCCCGACATTTCAAGAGCAACCAACTTAAATTCATGTGGCAAGCTTGCCTCCACCTTTTCCTGTGGCAGATATGGCTCGAGAGAAACGCCAAAATTTTCAAAAATCAAGCCACTGATAAGAAGATTATTGTTGTCAAAATATTGGCCCTTGCTGCGAAGAATGCCTCTCTTGTTTCGACTCCCAAACCCCCCCTCCTAGCCTAGAATCAGACCTAATCAAACTTTTCAATATTTTTAACTTCTCTGCCATGGCCCGTACTTCTGTTGACAGGTCTGTCATCAAGTGGGTCTTACCACCTACTGGGTGGCACAAGCTCAATTTCGATGGTGCAGCCAAAGGCAACCCAGGAGCGGCTGGCGGAGGAGGAATTCTCAGAAACCACAAAGGAGAAATAATTTTGGCCTTTGCCCAAAACCTAGGAATTCAATCCAACAATATGGCAGAGGCGCGGGCTCTGCTCCAAAGTTTGATCCTCTTGGAAGGTTTGACCATCAACAAACTTATCATCGAAGGAGACTCGCTGCACTGTATCAACTGGCTCAATGGGACTGCTATGCCTCCCTGGGCCCTTGCTTCAATTTTCCAAGAATGCAAGGCCCTAATTGGCAATTACCTAGAATTAGTCATTAAGCATCAATATCGGGAAGGAAACAAAGCTGTGGACTGGCTTGCTAACAAGGGAGTCGGCGAATCTGACATTCAAGTGTGGAGAGACTCCTTCCCCATTGGCCTAAGGAACGATTCTATAAGTGTCAATGTTTGCACAATGTGAGATGTTGCCAGGGGATTGGTTTGGTATGCTGATGAAACTGGTCGCGATTTCATGACATTTCTTCCTTCTTCTCCTTCGGCAACGAAATTACAACATGTCGCGATGTCACGAAACTTTTCACCTTTGGCCACGAAAATGCAACATGTCGCGATATCGCAACATTTCTTTCCCCTCTGGCTGCGAGGTTGCAACTTGTCACGATATCGCGACACTTCTTTCTTCTTTGGTCGCGGTGTTACATCATGTCGCGATATCGCGACAACTTTTCTCTTTCAACTGTGATGATGCAACATGTCACGATATCCCGACACTTTTTCTCTCTTTGGCCATGATGATGCAACGTGTCACGATATCGTGACACTTTTTCTCTTCGGTCGCGATCTTGCAACTTGTCATGATATCGCGACACTTTTTCTCTTCGACCGCGATGATGCAACATGTCGCGATATCGCGACACTTTTTCTCTTCGGCCGCGATGTTGCAACATGTCGCGATATCGCGACACTTTTTCTCTTCGACCACGATTTTGCAACATGTCACGATATCGCGACACTTTTTCTCTTCGACGATGATTTTGCAACATGTCGCGATATCGCGACACTTTTTCTCTCCGACGATGATTTTGCAACATGTTGCGATATTGCGACACTTTTTCTCTTCGACCGCGATTTTGCAACATGTCGCGATATCGCGACACTTTTTCTCTTCGGCCGCGATGATGCAACATGTCGCGATATCGCGACACCTTTTTTCTTTGGCCGCGATGTTGCAACATGTCGCGATATCGTGACACCTTTTCTCTTTGGCCGAGATTTTGCAACATGTTGCGATATCGCGACACTTTTTCTCTTCGATCGAGATTTTGCAACATGTTGCGATATCGCAACATTTTTTCTCTTCGACCGCGATTTTGCAACATGTCGCGATATCGCGACACTTTTTCTCTTCGATCGCGATTTTGCAACATGTCGCGATATCGCGACACTTTTTCTCTTCGGCCGCGATGTTGCAACATGTCGCGATATCGTGACACTTTTTCTCTTCGGTGGCGATTTTGCAACATGTCGCGATATCGCGACACTTTTTCTCTTCGGTCGTGATTTTGCAACATGTCGCGATATCGCAACACTTTTTCTCTTCGATCGCGATTTTGCAACATGTCGCGATATCACGACACTTTTTCTCTTCGATCGTGATTTTGCAACATGTCGCGATATCGCGACACTTTTTCTCTTCGACCGCGATGATGCAGCATGTCGCGATATCACGACACCTTGTTTCTTTGGCCGCGATGTTGCAACATGTCGCAATATAGCGACACTTTTTCTCTTCGGTCGCGATTTTGCAACATGTCGCGATATCGCGACATTTTTTCTCTTCGGCCGCGATTTTGCAACATATCGCGATATCGCAACACTTTTTCCCTTCGACCGCGATTTTGCAACATGTCACGACATTGCGACACTTTTTATTCTTCGGTCGCGATGATGTAGCATGTCGCGATATCGCGACATCTTTTCTCCTCGACCGCGATGACGCAACATGTCGCGATATCGCGACACTTTTTCTCTTCGACCGGGATGACGCAACATGTCGCGATATCGCGACACCTTTTCTCTTCGATCGCGATAATGCAACATGTCGTGATATCGTGACACTTTTTCTCTTTGTCCGCGATAATGCAACATGTCGCGATATCCAGACACATTTTTTCCTTTGGTCGCGATAATGTAACATGTCGTGATATCGCGACATATTTTCTTCTTTGGCCTCGACGATGCAACATGTCGCGATTTCGTGACACCCTTCCTCCTTTGGCCACGACGATGCTACTTGTTGTGATATCGCGACACTTCTTCTCTTCTAGCAGCAACCTTGCAACATGTCACGATATCGCGACACTTTCTCTCCTTCGACCGCGATGCTGCTTCTTGTTGTGATTTCACGACATCTCTTCCTCTTTTGGCTGCAACGGTGCAACATGTCACTATATCACGACATCTTTTCCTCCTTGCTTTTTCTCTATGTTGTGGGCCGCGAAAATGCAACTGGTCGCGATATCGCGACACCTTTCCTCTTGTGGTGGTTTGCTTTTTCTTTGATCTTTAGCTCTTGGGCCTCCTCGGTCGGTTTGGAAAACATGTAAAAAACACTTGTACAAGGTTCAGGGACCTTTCAACACCCTTTCAACCAATCAAAAAAAAATATAGACAACTGCTAACTCCAGTTCCAAAGTATTTTTCTCTATCACATCTTCAGATAGAAAAATATGTCTATTTATAATACACCAACCATATAAATGCCAAACCGTCATAGTCAAAACAAAACCAAATTAAAACTAAAATTGCAGCGTCAACTAGCTTTTTCATAGATATTGTAATAGTGTAGATACCAAAACAAAGACCAATCTGATTAAGTGACTACAAACACTGATCGCATTGACATACACAGCTTTCAGGGCAGCCCTCAGAGGTCAAACAGTGGTCCTAGCCACTCACACAGTAGTTTAGAAGGTCAAAAAATGAGCAGAGCAAAGTTGGTCACTTTAACAAGCCTTCATTAAAACAAAGTCAAAAGCAAGCCAAAGTCAAAGCAAGCCTTTAATCAAAAGCAAAACTTTAAACTTCAAGCCTTAAGCGAGAACAAATCTTAAGCAAACTTCAAATCTTAAGCAAACTTTAAAAGCAAAGGAGCTTTGGCCTTAGGCGTCGCGAAATCGTGACACCCTCCGCGACGTCGCGAAATCGCGACGTCGCGATTTCGCGACGCCTAAGGCCAAAGCTCCTTTGCTTTTAAAGTTTGCTTAAGATTTGAAGTTTGCTTAAGATTTGAAGTTTGCTTAAGATTTGTTCTTGCTTAAGGCTTGAAGTTTAAAGTTTTGCTTTTGATTAAAGGCTTGCTTTGACTTTGGTTTGCTTTTGACTTTGTTTTAATGAAGGCTTGTTAAAGCGACCAACTTTGCTCTGCTCATTTTTTGACCTTCTAAATCGTCGTGTGAGTGGCTAGGACCACTGTTTTACCTCTCGAGGGCTGCTCTGAAAGCTGTGTATGTCAATGCGATCAGTGTTTGTAGTCACTTAATCGGATTGGTGCTGTTTTGGTATCTACAGATGCCCCTTTTTGGGAAGCGCTGCGGGTGACGCAGTGCTGAGCAAAAATAGACGACCAAAGCACTAATGATTAGGGTTTCTTGGTAACCTAACCAAATTTTGATGCCCCAAGTATGGAAAGGGCATGCATTTTTGAATCCTTGCTTCTGACGAGCTAAGGAATTTGATTTCAAGTGTTAACCTGTTTTGGTGAGGTGTGACTTGAGCTTGGACATTGATCAGTCATGATTAGGCAAAGGGCGTAACCTTTTGTCCATAGGGGAAACCTTGTGTTCATATCTCTACAACATTGCTATAAATCTCCTCCTTGATAAGTTTGGAGCCTGAAAATTAACTAACTGTTCTAATGACGGGAAAGGAATGTTTTCTCATTGTCAGTTTTGTCTAATTTTAGGGAATTGCTAATTTGGCAGATTCTATTTTTTCTAGATTGTAATAGACTGCAGTTAGGAACATATTGGGGGCACAAATAGTGGATCTAGATTGGGATTGAAGATCTCAATTGGTATTATATATGTTTTAGGAATTTGCAAGAATTGCATTGTAGAAAAACAGAGGAGAGACTTTGTGTGTGAGGTTCCATTGTATTCCATTGAGGAAGGTTGCAGCTGGTTTTGTTGCAGGAGGATCCCATTGGAGAATAATACAAAGAGGACTGGATATTCAATAGTGGATGTAGCCCACATATTGGGTGAACCACTTACATGCTTGTGTTCTCTCTATTTTGTGTGACTTTTTTATTGTTGGTGATTGTTTTATTTAATTCTGCAATCGGTATTAATTTTATTTGCTCTAAGGAACCTAACAACTGGTATTAGAGCTTATTGTTGGGTGCTCAAAAATAGGGAGGATTAGTTTCAAGTGGGAGCAATGGCAGAGGATTCAAAGTTTTGGGTAGACAAGTTTAATGGGCAGAACTTTGCATTATGGAAAATGCAAATTGAAGATTATTTATTACTGAAAGATTTGTATCTTCCTTTGGGTGGAAAAGCAAAGCAACCATCCGATGTAAAATATGAGGCCTGGGAGCTGCTAGACAAAAAGGCTTTGGGGACAATATGCTTATGCTTGGGAAGCCAGGTGGATTTCAACATCTCAAAGGAGAAAACAACAAAAGATGTAATGGATGCCCTTACCAGGTTGTATGAAAAACCTTCTACATCTAACAAAGTTTTCTTGATGAAAAAATTATTCAATATGAAAATGAATGAAGGTGAGTCCGTGCAGGACCATCTTAATAATTTTAATGAGGTAACAAATCAATTATGCTCTATTAAAATTGAATTTGATGATGAGGTCAGAGCTCTGCTTATTTTATGCTCTTTGTCGGATAGTTGGAACAATCTAGTTATGGCAGTTAGTAATTATGTATCTGGTTCTAATAAACTAGTATTTGATGATGTTGTTGGAGTAATTCTAAGTGAGGATATGCAAAGAAAATATTCAGGTGAAGCAACTTCATCAACTGCATTAACAGTGGAGAACAGAGGAAGACAGAAGGAGAGGGGCAGAAGTCCAAGCAGAGGAAGATCAAAGTCAAGAGGAAAGAGCAAAGTGGAGTGTTGGTATTGTAAGAAGAAAGGGCACTTGAAAAGGGACTGTTGGAAAAGGAAGAATTCTAGAGAAGGGGATGGAGAAAATTTAGGTAATCAAGAAGCAAACATAGCAGGTGAGATTCCTCAAGA
The DNA here is from genome assembly GCA_028583015.1 of Wollemia nobilis. Taxonomy (NCBI): domain Eukaryota; kingdom Viridiplantae; phylum Streptophyta; class Pinopsida; order Araucariales; family Araucariaceae; genus Wollemia; species Wollemia nobilis. Next base: position 1,404,054 of record JAQPPZ010002383.1, on the reverse strand, counting down.
TGCTTTGATTATGTCACTAGATAAAAATGATGATTACTGGGTTTTGGATTCTGGAGCCTCCTTCCACGCAACACCTCACCATGAGTATTTTATTGAGTATGTTCAAGGTAATTATGGATAGGTACATCTAGGAGATGATCATCCCTGCAGTATAGTTGGCCTAGGTAAAATAAGATTAAAAATACCAAATGGGAACTACTGGGTTTTGAATGATGTCAGACATATTCTAGAATTAAGGAATAATTTAATTTCAGCCAACAAGCTTGATAAAGAGGGGTACATCATCACTTTTGGAAATTAGTCTTGGAAAGTTTCCAAGGGTTCATTGATAGCAGCCAGAGGTAAAATGTTGGGTACATTATATTTGCTTACAAATGTTTCTAATTGTGAACTGAATTTGGTGGCTACAGAAGAAAGTGCGGAGTTGTGGCATCAGAGATTGGGCCACATGAGTGAAAAATCAATGAAGGTACTTCACTCAAGGAAGCTGCTTCCAAAGCTGAAAGAGGTTGATTTAGGATTTTGTGAGAACTGTGTCTACGGTAAGCAGAAAAGGGTGAGATTTCTGAAAACCAAAAAGGAGAAGAAAAGGGAGAAGTTGGAGTTGGTGCACAGTGATGTGTGGGGACTAGCCCAGGTAACATCTCTAAATGGTTGTAATTATTATGTCACCTTTATTGATGATGCTACTCGTAAGACATGGATTTATTGCTTAAGGAAGAAATTTGGTGTGTTTGACACCTTTCAAAATGGAAGTCATTAGTTGAAAATGAAACTAGAAATAAGGTAAAGTGCTTGAAATCAGATAATGATGGTGAGTACTGTTCAAATGATTTTGACAATTATTGCTATTTAAATGGTATAAGAAGGATTAAGGTTACACCCAAAACACCTCAAGAGAATGGGGTGTCCGAGAGGATGAATAGGACAATCCTTGAGCGTGCAAGGTGCCTTAGATTGCATGCAGGTTTACCATTGTTTCTTTGGGCATATTGTATTGACATTACTGTTTACTTGATAAATAGGGGGTCATCAAGTGCATTGGATGGTGGCATTCCAAAGGAGCTATGGAGTGGTAAAACCTATAATTATTCTTTCTTGAGATTTTTTGGTTGTGAGGCTTTTGCCCACATAGATAAAGAAAATAGAAAGAAATTAGATGCCAAGTCTCATAAGTGTTACTTCATTGGATATGGAGTGGATATATTGGGCTACCGGTTATGGGATAACATAAACCGGATAATTGTAAGAAGTAGAGATGTGGTGTTTAATGAAAAATATTTGTACAAAGACAAGAATTTGTAGGTCAAAGAAGAAAAATTAGAAGTTATTGAGCTTGATGTGGATACCAATGTGCCTAGATTGCAAGGAGATGTCCAGGAACAAGAGCCACAAACTCCATCACAAGATGATCAACAACATCAACAATAAGCACCTCCATCTCCTGTAGGTGTTGTTAGAAAATCTATCAGGACAAGTAGGGTACCTCAACGATTTTTTGATTATGTTATGTCTACAAGGGTAAGTAAGTTACCAGACCGTTATTTCCTTGCACTTCATTATGTGTTATATACTGATGTTGGTGAGCCAGAGTGCTTGGATGAAGCTTTATAGATGAGTACCAGCAAGAAGTGGGAGCTAGCAATGAATGAGGAAATGGAGTCTCTTCTTCACAACCAAACATGGGAGTTGGTTGAGCTACCTATAGGAAAAAGGGCACTACACAACAAATGGGTGTACAGGATCAAGGAAGAGGCAGGTGGAAATAAGAGGTATAAGGCTAGACTCGTAGTAAAATATTTTGAACAAAATAAGGGTATTGATTATGATGAGATTTTCTCATCGGTTGTTAAGATGACATCTATAAGGACTATATTAAATTTAGTTGCTATTGAAAATTTGCATTTGGAGCAACTTGATGTAAAAACAACTTTCCTTCATGGTGACTTGGAGGAGGAAATTTACATGCAGCAACCGGAAGGATATGAGGTAAAGGGTAAGAGAAATCTTGTTTGTAAATTGAAGAAGAGTCTATATGACCTCAAGCAGGCACCAAGGCAGTGGTACAAGAAGTTTGATAATTTCATGGTTGAAAATGATTTTAGTAGATGTCAATCAGATCATTGTGTTTATTTTAGGAAGAATAGTGATGGTGATTTCATTATTTTATTGTTGTATGTAGATGACATGCTTGTTGCAGGGTCTAACATGCAGGACATTAATAGCCTGAAAAAGAAATTGGCAAACACATTTGCCATGAAGGATTTGGGAGCTGCAAGACAAATCCTTGGAATGAGAATAGTAAGAGATAGGAAAAACAATCTGCTGAAACTATCACAAGAAGACTATGTTGAGAAGGTGTTGCAGAGATTTAGCATGGCTAATGCAAAACCAGTAAGTACACCATTGGCAAGGCATTTTAAGTTGAGCAAGGATTTGTGTCCAAGAACACAGGATGAAAAATATTATATGGCAAGGGTTCCCTATGCGTCTGCGGTGGGAAGCTTGATGTATGCAATGGTCTGCACAAGACCAGACATAGCCCAAGTAGTGGGAGTTGTCAGCAGGTTCATGAATAATCTAGGAAAGGGGCATTGGCAAGCCGTCAAGTGGATATTCAGGTATCTAAGGGGTACTTCTAAATTTTGTTTAAATTTTGGTGGTACTGACTTGAAGTTGCAAGGTTTTGTAGACTCTGACATGGCAGGAGATCTTGATGGAGGAAGGAGCACAACCGGTTATGTTTTCACTGTAGGTGGTGGAGCGGTGAGTTGGATTTCAAAACTCCAACCAGTAGTGGCTCTTTCAACAACGAAAGCTAAGTATGTTGTTGCGACAAAAGCAAGCAAGGAGATAATATGGTTGCAAAGGCTTTTGGAAGAGTTGGGGAGAAAGCAAGATGATAGTACACTATGGAGTGATAGCCATAGTGCTATCCACCTAGAAAAGAACTTGGTCTTCCATTCCAGAACCAAACACATTCAGCTGAAATACCACTTCATTCGTTCAGTATTGGAAGATGGATCTCTGAAGCTTGATAAGATTCATACTTCCAAGAATCTTGCAGACATGTTCACTAAAGTTATCCCAAGGGAGAAGTTGAGCATTTGCTCAACTTTGATTGGTCTTAGTGTTTAGATCAATGGTTTGAATATCCAGTCCTAGGCTGCAGGGTTGTTACAGCATTTCAGTCTCCAAGTGGGAGATTGATAAGTTTGGAGCCTGAAAATTAACTAACTGTTCCAGTGACGGGAAAGGAATGTTTTCTCGTTGTCAGTTTCATCTAATTTTAGGGAATTGCTAATTTGGCAGATTCTATTTTTCCTAGACTGTAATAGACTGCAGTTAGGAACAGATTGGGGGCACAAATAGTGGATCTAGATTGGGATTGAAGATCTCAATTGGTATTATATATGTTTTGGGAATTTGCAAGAATTGCATTGTAGAAAAATAGTGGAGAGACTTTGTGTGTGAGGTTCCATTGTATTCCATTGAGGAAGGTTGCAACTGGTTTTGTTGCAGGAGGATCCCATTGGAGAATAATACAAAGAGGACTGGATATTCAACAGTGGATGTAGCCCACATATTGGGTGAACCACTTACATGCTTGTGTTCTCTCTATTTTGTGTGACTGTTTTATTGTTGGTGATTGTTTTATTTAATTCTGCAATCAGTATTAATTTTATTTGCTCTAAGGAACCTAACACTCTATCGTTCACACACCTGCGCGCGCACATTAAAAAAACGAAGGCAAAACAAATCCAACGAGTATTTATTTTTTCATATATTATCGACATTATGTTCGAATATCCTACCGATGCAATCGCTGCGCTCTCATAGTCGATGGAAGTAATTTCCAAATTGTTACGCAGGAAGTCTCGGTACGCGACGTTATTCACGTCAATGTTTCCGCTGCATCCACTCTCAACCCTCCTCACTCTTGGCTGGCTTTCCAAACATTTGTCCGTGCCCTCTTCGCACTTGTCTAGGTATACACCCTGTACAATTCAATTCAATGAAAAAAAATTCAGTCAATTGTCACACGATATATTTTAAGATTGACGTGTAAAGTAAGAACGTCGAGATTCAACTGGCGACGCATAGATTAAACCTCCTCCACCTTGCGTGCAAGGTCATATAATTCATTGTCCACATTGATGAAAAACTTTTCTTCTCCATTTCCAAGCTCCTGGTGCTGGAAATATGCTCTCAAGCGAATTCGCAGCTTTTTGAGCATTAAAATCAGCAAATGTGAGCTTTGCAATGTCACGGCGGTATTTGCCCTCGTCGCCTGCAAATGTCTGTTCTCATCATAAACGCAATAATATCAAACATATCAGCTATTAAACACGCGTTATACACCCAAAAACTTAGGAACTGTTTTTTCACAATGAAGATTATATTACCTCCAAGTGCCATACGCTACAATCTGCAAATTCTTTAGGAATTACAACGTCACCAATGTTGACCTCTTTAGTGTTCGCATTGCTTGCTCTTCCATTGTTAGAGTTCATGGGTTAGCAAAAATTTGAACTTGCGAGATAAAGAAAGAAAAAAGAATTCTAACAATGCCCAGGTTCTAATGCAGAGACTAAATTTAATTTTGGGGAATGGCAGAAGCAAGAAAGCATAAGTTAGGGTCATAACTAGAGAGAGTCACGGATGGTATGTCCGGGAAGGGTACAAAGAGGCGATCCTCCGTCATTACATCGAGTTCATCGTTCCCAGAAACGACAACACCAGTCGACTCTCCCCTTGCATTCACACGTTTGATCTGGTCAATAATTTCACGAGAATTTTCAGCCCAGGTTTGGGACGGTAAAGCAGCACACACCAGTAGAAGAAAAACGCATGAAATTAAACAGCTTTGAGAAGCCATGGCAATCTAGCGAAGCAACTCTATTCTAAATTTCCTACTACTCTTGTCCTTGAAAAGGGTGGGTCTTCACTTGTATTTATAATGGTGAAACAGACTGAATCATAGTTAGTGTAACTATGGAGTTAATTGAACCCACTTCATCTTAACTCGGATAACAATTTTTTTGAAATGATCCATTCACTTTTATTTATCCAAAGATCTAAGTTCTTGTTTAGGTGATATTAAGGGTAGTCTGAACGTAACGACCAACTCCTTTATAGACTAGTTATCCCTGGCTGTACAAGATTTCAATGGCCAGTCCTTTTCTCCAGCAGTAGGCTCACTCATGGTATGGTGGTCTAACCCGATCGCTACCTGGATAAAAATTTACTGTTCTGTATTGATTTTCTCTCTATTTCAAAACCTTGGTTGGTTAAACTTTATTTTATGAAGTGCTGCTTCTGAATTTACTGTAGATTACGCCATCGGACCATAAGATTCCGAAAGAGACAACAGATTGACTGCCACTTTTCCGTGTAACATAGACATGTATCTCTATACTCAAACACGGTCAGCACCTAGATAGCACCTTAGTGCCAAGCCTCGAATATTCTTTCTCGTTCTAGATTATTTCTGTGATATAATCCAGAAATGGTGGGTTCCAACCAGTCAGCATTAAAATAAAAAACAGAGATAATGCTACTTTTAATGGCTGTAGTTGCTTCGTCCATTTTCCGCGTTTCCACTTGAAAGCTTTGGAGTGCGTTTTCATTTATTTTCAAAGCAGTCCTTGTGGCTTTTAATGTCTTTGTAAGGATAATAAATGCATGCAATAAATTTCATCACTGCATTGATGAAAGTACGTCAACTCAATCAAAAATCAGTCCGACATCTTACATGTGACTGACAAAGAAGGGCAATGGAACTGCACCGTTCGTACCATGAAATTGGTGGAGTAACTAGAGGCCGTATCTGGTTTTTAGTGTACACGTGTCCATTACAGAAAGCGTAAGAATGTGAAACGAAAACGATCTGAAGTTTGCTCCAAATTATTCGATGTCCTGGGTCGTATTTGGATAAGGATGAGCGGACTGTGTAAAGTTAAAAATCTGAAAATCCGCGGCTGACAATCTTCGACATATTCGTGGACAAAATCTTAAAGCGTCAAGTCTCCATGGACAAAATCGTTTAGATTGTTCTCACCGACAATCATACACGAAATTGTACCGGGACCACAAAATGCAACGTCAATTTTTCGCGGGCAAGCCGCACGGCCGTCATTTATGTGACATCTACCTATTCGTGTAACATCACTGATGTTACGGCGAACTATAAAGCCTGCGAAGCCTCGCAAATTATCTTCAGAATTCCTAATGTGATGGGATTTTATGCTGTGGATCTCTCGGTGTCCGTGTTAAATGATAATCTAATACGTCTAAATGTTTGCGTATGCCACCTGTTTGCATATGCCCTTTTTCCCTTCTGAATGTCATTTTTTTTTGTTTCAAAGAATTTAAAGAAAAGGGTAAACCTTCGATGTATTTGAAGGCCGTTCCACAGAATAAAATATAAGATCGTATGGGAAAAATAAAATCCAAATGTATACGTGCAAGAAAGAATGTAGGTCGCCACTCAGCAGAGAACTGGACAAAATAAATGAACGTCGCAACTGCTTTCCTTATTAAAGGAAAGATGTGAGTAAAATGAATCAAGACTATTACAATTTTACCCGCTCACAACAGTCTCTGGTTCTACCCATGACTCTAGTTATAAACGCTCGCGACAGCGTGGATATTGTACGCAGAAGATAAGGTGCACTTAATTCACCATATTAGTAACACATTAACAATGTTTTACCTATTCTGTTATTGGGAACTGTGAGCCCCAGCCATTATAAAGAGGAGCGAAGGCATGCTCTTTCAAACCACAGAAGTTGAAGTTGTAGAGTTGTGTTGGGATTTGAATCTGGTACAACTGTCTCCAAATTGCAGGCCATTGTTTTTTTTTCCTAGTAGTTATCGTGTGCGTCCAGTTTTAGGCATTTTTCTAATTATTGGGTGTGCAGTTAGTTTTCTATTGTTAACATATAGTTTATATTGTAACAGTTTTTTTGTTGATTGTATTTATCTTTTAGCATCCTTTGGAGATTTTTCTGTTGGGACTTCAAGGCTATATAAATTTGTGTAATTATTCTTGAATAAATTAATCAGCATTTTTCTCATTGTGGTATAAGAGCTAGTCAGGTTTTTTGAGTTGGAGAGAGCCTTGGAGTGTTTGTAAGAGTTTATTAAGCTTTTGCACATTGCCTCAAAGTTCCTTTCTATTTTTTTAGCATCATGGCTAACAACAGCAACTCATTGCCAATCCCAAAATTCAATGGTGAAGACTATGAGTATTGGGCCATAAAAATGAAGACCCTACTCATTGGAAAAGGATGTTGGGATATAATTGAAGATGGATATATTGAGTCTATTGATTGGAATGTTGTACCAGTTGTTGATAGACAAGCAAAAAGAGAAGCATACAAGAGAAATAACTTTGCTCTCTACCACATTCAAACAACCTTGGATAAGATCCTCTTTCCTATAATTGCTAGTTGTACAAAAGTTAAGGATGCTTGGAAAGCTTTGAAAGATGGCTTTCAAGGCAATGATCAAGTGAAGCAAGTCAAATTGCAAACTCTCGAGGAATTTTGATAAATTGAGAATGAAGGAAGATGAAAATGTGGGAGAATATTGTGCGAGAGTAAAAGCTTGTGTGGACAAGATGAAGTCTCTTGGTGAAGAGGTGAACAATGAAGTCATGGTGAAGAAAGTGTTGAGAACACTTCTTCCAAAGTGGAATCATGTAGCTATCATAATTGAAGAGAGTAAAAATCTCACTACTCTTAATTATGATCAGTTCATTGGCTCTTGAACATCTTACATGAAGAAGGCTATCTTCATCTTCAAATGTTGGTGGAGTTAAAAAAAAAAACCTTTACATCCAAAGAAGGTGAATCTAGTTCAAGACGCCAAGGTAGAGGGAGAGGTAGATATCCTTCAAGAGGAAGAGGTGGAGGAAGAAGATGTGGATTTCAAGGAAGAGGAGATGCTCGAGGAAGAGGAAGAGGTGACAAGAGTGACAAGCAATGTTACTATTGTATATTGAAGGTATCCCATGAAGGAAGGAGTAGTGCACACTATGGAGAGGAGGAAGACTCCTCGATTTTATTTTTATCATATGGTAAATCAGATAAAAATTTAAATGAGACATGGCTCCTAGATACTGGTTATCCCAACCACATGACCAGCAAGGGGGAGTTGTTTTCCATAATGGATAATTCCTACAAGTCCAAGATCAAGCTTGGAGATGATAATGCATTACAAGTTGAAGGTAAAGGAGCTATGGAGGTGCACACCAATGAAGGTAAAAAGAAGGTGAATGATATATACTACTCTCCAAATCTGAAACATAATTTGTTGAGTGTTTGTCAAATCATGAAAAATAATTATAGGCTTGTTTTTAAAGATAACAAATGTATCATCTATGATAAGAATCATGGGCATAGGCTTGTCACCACGATTCCTATGACCAAGAATAGATTATTTCCTCTAAATTTTGAAGAATGAGGAGCTAATTTTACAAATGTTGCCATTGATAACAAGAGTTGGTTGTGGCACTTAAGATTTGGACATTTGAATTTCCCAAGTTTAAGATTAATGGTATCTCAAGAAATGGTGTATGGGATGCCCAAGGTTGAAGATCACAAAGGTGTGTGTGAAGGATATGCTTTGGGAAAGCATTCAAGAATGAGTTTTCCAAGAGGAAAAGCATGGAGAGCCTCCTATCCTCTTCAATTGGTGCATTTGAACATTTTTGGGTCAATGCAAACACAAGGTTTTGGTAAGAATTCATACTTCCTCACTTTCATAGATTATTTTTGATGAGGGGGAGTTTATGGTCATCAAAAAGGCCATGTTGAGAAGTCAAAATCTATTTTGAATGGTGGTATTATTGATGATATTGATGATATTGATGATGAGTAGCCCACTAATATTTTAGTTCCAACTGCTAGTAATCCACCGAGCAACCCCTCATCTAGTTCTCCACCAAGCAGCCCCTCATCTAGTTCTTCAATTTCAAGTGATAGTTCAAGTCCACCAAGGAAGGTAAAAAGATTAAGTGACATTTATCGAAGGAGTACAATTCAAACACATGAAGAGAACCCAAGAGGTGAGACAATTAATTTTACTTTATTTTCACAAGCTAATTTTAAACCATCAAGTTTTGAAGAAGCATGTGCTAATGTAGTGTGGATTAAAGCAATGCAATATGAAATGAACTCCATCAAGAAGAATTATACTTGGGAACTAGTTGAGCTTCCAAAATACAAGAAGGTTGTGGTCTCTAAATGGATCTACAAAACAAAATATAATAGTGATGGAAGTATTGAGAGGCACAAAGTAAGGCTTGTGGCCAAAGGGTTCACACAAAGGTATGATATTTATTATGAGGAGACCTTCACTCTAGTTGCAAGACAAGAAATAGTGAGGATGGTTCTTTATATTTTTACCCATAAAGAAGGAAGGTACATCATTTATATGTAAAAAGTGCATTCTTGAATGACTATCTTGATGAAGAGGTTTATGTGCAACAACCTCAAGGATTTGAAATGTAAGGTAAGGAGAATCTTGTGTATAGGTTGAAGAAGGCCTTGTATGGTCTTAAGCAAGCTCTAAGTGCTTGGTATTCAAGTATTGATGGTTACTTTCATCAATATGGCTTCATGAGAAGCAAGAGTGAATCAACCTTATACTACAAGAAAGAAGGTAATGACATTCTCCTTTTTTTTCATCTATGTGGATGACTTGATTTACTTGGGTAGTAACTCAAATATGAATGATGATTTCAGATGCAATGCTGCAAGATTTTGAAATGAAAGCTTTAGGCTTGATGCATTATTTCCTTGGTATGGAGGTGTATCAACAAAATGATAAAATCTTTATTTTCCAAACTAAATATGCCAATGATATGTTGAAAAAATTTGGCATGGAGAATTATAAACCTGTTGCAACACCAATAGGTCATGGTGAGTTGTTGAGTAAATATGATGAAACTAAAAAAGTTGATGTGACCACATATAGAAGCATTGTTGGGAGTTTGATGTTTCTCACCAACACTAGACCAGACATTGCATGTGTTGTCTCACTTGTATCAAGATATATGAGGGACGCTTCTAAATTATATATGAAAGCAACAAAAAGAATACTGAGGTATGTAAAAGGTACAACTGATTTTGGAATTCATTATTGTAAAAATTATGATATAAAACTTGTTGGCTTTAGTGATTCAGATTGGGGAAGTAATATAGATGATAGAAAATCTACATTAGGTAATTGTTTTAGTCTTGGGCCTGGTTTGATTACATGGTCTTCAAAGAAATAAAGTATTGTTACTCTTATTTCTATAGAGGCTGAATACATTACAATCACAAGTGCTAGTGCTCAAGCATTGTGGTTGATAAAAGTCCTTGAAGAAATTGGAGAAAAACAATATGGTCCTACTACTTTGTATTGTGACAACATGAGTGCTATACATTTAGCAAAGAACCCAATTCATCACAGTAAGTCAAAATATTTTGACATGAAGTATCACTTCATCCGAGACATGGTTGAGAAGAAGGTCATTGCGTTGAAACATTGCAATACTAAAAACAATATTGTTGATTTCTTTACCAAAGGAGTAGTCAAAGCTCAATTTTTGAAGCTAAGGAACTTCCTAGTTAGTCCCCTCAGCATCCAGGGGGAAAATATTTGGAATTGAATCTACGTACAGTCGTCTTCAGACTACAGGCCACTATTTTTATTCTGGTAGTTATCTGTGTACGTCAAATTTTGGATATTTTTCTAATTATTTGATGTACAATTTGCTAGGTTTTCTATTGTTAACATATAGTTTATATTGTAACAGTTTTTAGCTGATTGTATATGTCTTTTTAGCCTCCTCTGAATATTTTTTTGTTGAGACTCCAAGACTATATAAATATCTGTAATCATTTTTGAATATATCAATGAGCATTTTTCTCAAGTAGTGCCATGGTTTTCCTTATTTGCAAGATTTTATGAGCTTTCCCTCTCCTCTTGATCATCTTCCCCTCCCAAATCCTTTTTGAAATACCTAGCGATGTTCTTCAAAACATCGAGCGTGTCAATCGAAGGGGACCCTCTTATGGTATTATCGTTACTCACAAAAATAAACTCAATGCATTTGTATCTTCTGAGAATCAAGCATTTGAGCTTGACAGTGAGATATCTCGGGTAGATGTCGCCCATTGTAATACAACATCTTACCCTTTTTCTCTTCTCCATTTGCTATTCTATTTTGTCTACATTTGCTCTTGTCTATTTGGGTATGAATTTGAACTTATGCTTTCTTTGGATTCCAAATTATTTTGAAACATGTAGAGCATGCTAAAAATTTTATTATGATATACCAATGATACAGCTCTAAGGTTTCATATCGGATCTATGTTGGACCACAGGGTGATTATGGTCATGAGCGAAAGGGGTTTGGTATTATATTTATGAGAATTGAAACACATTTGATTAATTTGACGAAGTATAAATACAAACAATGGGGCCATGATTAGCCTGGAGGTTGTGGAACCACCCGATACAAATATAGGCGAAGTTGTAACAAATAACAACTAGCCTAGTATTAATCAATCTAACAATATAATATTGTTACGATTGAATTAATTAAAAAATGAAATATTGAAATATATTCTAACATTCCCCCTTATTACAATATTTCAGGAAACATGTAACTACTAGCTATACTAGCATCCCCCCATTATTTTGAAATACATAGAGAATTGCGAAACAATTCAAATTTGACATGTTCAGGTGCCTTAGTGAATATGTCTACAACTTGAGCATTGGTGGAGATGTGCTGAAGTTGAATGTGGTGCCTTGGTACTTCATCTTGAATAAAGTGACATTGTGTATCAATGTGCTTGGTTCGTTCATGATGCACTGGATTCTTAACAAGGTTCAAAACACCCATGTTATCGTAGAACAAGTGTATTGGAGATTTTGATGGAAGACCCATACTTGTCAAGATGCGATGCAACCATATCACTTCGCACACAACTTCACGTGCGACACGGTATTCTACCTCTGTTGATGAGATAGCAACCACCTGTTGCTTCTTACTGTGCCAAGAGATAGGACCAGATCCAAGATGAAACAAATATCTTGAAGTTGATTTACAATCATCAGATGATCCAGCATAGTCGGAGTCCATGTATCCCTATAAGAAGAATTTGTTGTTCTTCTTATATTCTAGGCCATATTCCATTGTGCCACGGACATAGTGAAGAACTCGCTTTGCTACTTTCCAATGTGTAGTCTTAGGTTCTTGCATGAACCTCGAACAATAATTGATAGCAAATACGATATCTGGCCTAGTGTTGGTCAGATATATGAGACTCCAAATTAGCTGATGATAGAGAGTAGCATCTACCTAAGGTGATTTGTCATATAATGATAACTGAAGACCTATTTCCATTGGTTTTGCCACCGACTTGCAGTCAGTCATGCGATATTTTTCTAGTAGTGTCTTGGCATGTTTTTTCTGGGACACTTTGATGTAGTGCTCCCTATGGTTCACTTATAGGACAAGATAGTAATGGAGAAGTCCGAGATCTGTAATTTCAAAAGATTCACTCAAATCCTCTTTGATAGAAGATATCATTATTTTTGAACTCCCTGTTATGAGCAGATCATCAACATAGTGTACAAGCAACACTATTTTAGAGCCTTGCTTATTGAAATAGAGGTTTGCATCTGATGGACATCTCTTAAATCCATGTTGCAGTAGGTGATTATCCATTTTTATGTACCAAGCCCAAGGGGCCTATTTCAAACCATATAAGGATTTGACCAATTTGCAAACTTTCTACTGTTGGCCTTCCACTTCAAATCCTTCTGGTTGAGTCATGTAGACTTCCTCTTGGATATCACCATTTAGAAAGGCACTCTTGACATCCATTTGGTGCACTTTCCACCCATATTGTGCTGTCATAGCACAAAGAACTCGAATGGTTGTCATCTGAGCAATAGGTGCAAAATTTTCCTCGTAGTCAATGCCTTCTCTTTGAGCATAGCCCTTTGCAACAAGTCGGGCCTTATGCTTATATATTGTCCCTTCTGCCTTATACTTGAATTTATACACCCATTTGTAGCCTACAGGCTTCTTTTCGTATGGCAGATCGATAAGCTTCCAAGTTTTGTTTTTCATCAGAGACTTATACTCAGCATCCATAATGGCCTTCCATTGAGGCTCACCAAGAGCATCTTGTACTGATGCAGGTTCAAGTTCGTCTATTGAAAACATAAACACCATGTCATCATCAATATCCATATCTTCTGTATCTCTCTCTAGATCTATAAAAAGTTCCTCAAAATACTGACACAGATCATCAACCCTAGTAACCTCTGTTGCAGCTTTCTCCTGTTAAGCCATGCTACGAGTACGAGACCTATCCAATGTCAAATCTGGTGGAATCATACTTGTATACCACTTTGAATTCTTCTTTTGTGAAGATGAAGAAGATGAATAAGGACCTTCAACCTTTGATGAAGGAGACTTCTCAACCTTAGTTTCCACAAGATCTAGGTATACATCTAATGTGTTTTTTGATGTGAAAGCCTCATCAAAAATACATCTCTACTTATATGTATCTTCTTGGTTAAAGGATAAATCAATCGATAACCCTTGGAGTGCTCATCATACCCAAGAAGAATGCACTTCAATGTCTTCTCATCTAGCTTCTTCCTCTTTATTTCGGTATGTGCATGAATGCTTTACAACCAAAAATGCGTAAATGAGAGATGGAGGGTTTTTTTCCACTCCATGATTCTTGTGGAGTCATTCTTTGTAGGGCCTTAGTGGGTGCCCTATTCAACAGCTATACTATGATGGTGACTGCTTCTGCCCAATATTTTTGCCCAATTCTAGCTCCTGTGAGCATACAATGAACCATTTCCATGATGGAACAGTTCCTCCTTTCAACAACACCATTTTGCTGAGGAGTATAAGTAGTAGTCAACTATCGTGTGATCCCATTTTCAGTCAAGAACTCAAAAAATTCTTTAGAGGTGAACTCCCCCCTTGATCTGAGCGGAGGGTCTTGATAGAAGTCCCCGACTCCTTTTCAACGCATTTCTTGAATTGCTAAAAAAAGCCAAATGCTTCATATTTCAGTTGAAGAAAGAATACCCACATCTTTCGTGAGTAATCATCCATGAATAACTGAAAATACCTCTTACCCCCACAACTGTTGGGACTTAAAGTACTGCATAGATCAGTGTGAACCAACTCCAAAGGTTTCTTTGCTCATGTAGAGCTCCTTTCAAAAGGTACTCTATGCCGCTTTCCTACCAAGCAGTCAGAGAAAACTGGAAATGTGGTAGAAAGGGAAGGAAGACCCTTTACCATTTCATACTTACTTAACTCAAGTAAGTAACCAAAACTCATATGTCCATATATCTTGTGCCATAGGGAAGTTGCCTCCTTTGTAGAGACAACCATGGCTACATCTAGAGAAGAGATAGTATCTAGGGTAAATAAGACATGCTTATATGAAGCGATTGCAATGTTCTTACCCCTCCTGGTGATAGAACAACACTTCTTGCCCCCCACAACATTAAAGTTTACAACCATATTTTTATCCAGAATTTATGTGACTGACAAGTTGTTCGCCAATCCTGGAACATAGATAACCTTCTAAAGCTGGCACTTGCCATCAAGAAGAGTAACAGAGATTGTTCATTCTCCCTGAACCTTGTAGGTTTTATCATTGCAATAGTGACAGGTTTGCCCTCTTTGGCCTAACCATGATTTCTCACCAGTCATGTACCTATTGGCTCCAAAATCAGCATACCAAATAGGATCTGTCTGCTTGGATACGGTGGTAATCATGAGCACTTTGTGTGCTCTCTCAAAATCTATGTCAGATTCTTCAACAACAACATTCACTTGTTGTTGTTTGTTCTTTTGTGGTTTGTTCTGGTCTTTCTATTTTGATTTTTTATTATTATGCCAACATCTGTTTGTATCATGACCTTCTTTGTCACAGATCTTGTAATATCTCTTTTTCTATTGAGTTTGAGTTTGTTTCCCTTTTGAATCCTTTTGAGAACTAGCTCCCTTCTGAAAATTACCCTTTTTCTTGTTTTGCCCCAACTTGTTGGTGTATAAGGCAGTGTTAGAAGAATCATCTCGTTGTAGTTGGCATGCCTCCTCTTCTTGAAGTATATTTACCAACTAAACATAGGTAACTTGTCTCTGTGATACATGAATGGAGGTAATCAACACTCTAAAATAATCCTGAAGATCTCTCATTACCACTGAGGTAAGGAGCTTATCATTAACTGGTGCTGCTAAGGAATTCAATTTTTCTTTCAACTAAAACTCTCTGCAAAGAAATTTTTCAACCGTATCTTATAGTTTCATGCTTAGACTGTGTAATTGAGATTGAAGGAATAGAATTGTGGAGTCATTCTTCCCTTCATATATAGTTTTAAGAGCATCCGATGTCGCTTTACTATTTGGACAGTCAACAATATGAGGTTGAACTTCATAAAAAATAGCAAGCAAAATGAGCATCTTTACTTTGCTATCTTTCTTGTTAAAGTCTTTCTAATTAGCAGTTAGAGTTGTTGCTCCAGTTGTAGATGAAGATCTTACTATTTTTTTAGAAACAATTTCCCAAAGATCATCCATCTCTAGGATTGCCTTCATTTTTTTTTTCCATGGTGTATAATTTGGACCTTTCAATAACTGATGAGCATTAGTCATTAGTTTTGCAGACATTGTGAAGGTTCCTTATAACACCAAATGGTCGCCCCTTCGATATACCTTAATTTCAAGTCGTTATACCATACAAAATACCCGCCCTTATCTGAGGGAGACTATAGGTATTTTGAAAAACTAGAAAAATTACCCGCCCTTATGTGAGGGAGACTATAGGTAATTTTAATGATTATACGATACGTGGTACTTAGGTGGTATTGAAAGGGAATCACCTCGTTGATGGCACTGACCTTAGAAAGCCTTCAATCCGCATGCACGGGGCATAACTTCCTCTAAACACTTTGGATATCCGAACTTTCATATGGATCTAAGCCTAAACACGAGAGTGATTTGGGTAGTGGATGGAGTGAAACAATAACAAAAGAAACTGGCACTTTCTGTATCTCTCTGTTGAATGTGAATTTGTAGAAAAAATGGGTTTATTTTTTATTTTTTATTTTTTATTTTTTATTTTTTTTATGCTTTATTCTTTAGAAGTAAATGCTAAAAAATGAAAGCATCCATACAACATTAAAGCATAAAAAATTACCCTTGGTGTCGGTTACCACCGAGAATGCACCTATTACAAGTTTTGCCAAGTTTCTTGTAGAAATGCTTGAAAACAAATTGCTCACTATTTTTCCTTTAATATTTTGAGAAAAAATCACTCCCAATCCCCCTTGATTTGTAAAAAAAAAAACACTCCCTCCTTTAAAATTTTATTTTATAAATATTTTTTCAAATATGCTTTTATAATGAACAGTTAAAAAAAATAACTTTTAATTTTCATAGTAAAAAAAAAGATTACTCAAAAAAATAACCTTTAAAAAACTACTTAAAGAAAATTAAAGTTGCATTTAATTTAACTAAAAATTAAAGAATTAAGAAAAAAAAACTTAAAAAAATAATTTATACCTTTGTGCAGGGGGGGTCGACGGGACTCGAACCCGCGACCTAAGGGCTCTCGGAGCCCTTACCACTCGGATCACAACCGGTGAGCCAGTGGGCTGATCTGGGAGTAATCCTCGACGTCCTCCACCTTAAACTACGTTCGAAGGCGTAAAGCCTTCTACGA
Source organism: Wollemia nobilis (assembly GCA_028583015.1). NCBI lineage: Eukaryota > Viridiplantae > Streptophyta > Pinopsida > Araucariales > Araucariaceae > Wollemia > Wollemia nobilis. The sequence continues at coordinate 1,387,282 of JAQPPZ010002383.1, read as the reverse complement.
TGGTGCTCCCTCCTCCACCACTGCTCGAGTGGAGCACAAGTGGCGTTGCTCAGGCAGATCCACTGGCAGCTTGGGGTGGCACAGAGGAGGCACTATGGTGGCGCGCGGGTGGCTAAGAGGTGGCGGGCTCACAGTAAGCCAAAAAAATAGCTAAATAACTCAACTCAAAGCTCTCTGAGCTCGTTTCTCCTATGCAATAGCATTTAGACCAATCAAAACTTTTAAAAAACGTAGAACAGGGGAGAACAAACCAGGTCGATGTCTGCCTTTGACGCCCAATGTGTGAAGAAAATCGGCATTGGAGGGTTTTGGAGGACTTGGATCAAATTCTGATCCAGCCAATGTTCTCCGATTGGCCTCTACCTTCCAAAAAAACACTCCGCCTTCGAAGGCACTGTGACCACAGTTAATGAAAAATAGGAGGTGCAATACCGGTTTGACGTCGTTCACAGGTGACAGAGAAGAAAATGACGTGCTATGTTGGTTTGATTTCGTTTTTCCGGAGGCTTCGATGTCTTTTATCCCACACGGATGGGAAGGGCAATCTTAGAAGGGTTTATTAGACCCTTTACTCCACAATGGAGTATCTCTTCTCGGGGAGAGGCTCTCACCCAAGAGGGTCATGGGGTAGCCGCGGTGTTGGCTCCCACGACATGTAGGCCCTTTTTGATTGTCAACCGTGCGGTCGATCTTTGCCCTTTCGATATCCTCTTTCAACCTTCAATCCTCTTTCGACTTTCGTCGAATGCTTCACCTCTTCGACCGAATGGTCGAAAAAAAAATTCAATGAAAAAAATGAGAAATTAAAAAAAAATTCTCAACCTCCCTAGCCTATCAAATTCTGAGAAAAAAATTTCTCAAACTCCCAAGTTGTGCCTCCAGAGCGGCGATTCTCAACGCTACTACGAGATCATTTAAAAAAATAAGAGTGACGGAGAAAGTGGTGTTTGCTCTGATATCATGTGAGAAGCGGAACACATTTGATTAATTTGACAAAGTATAAATACAAATAATAGAGCCAAGATTAGCCTGGAGGTTGTGGAACCACCGGAGACAAATATAGGCGAAGTTATAACAAATAATAACTAGTCTAATATTAATCAATCCAACAATATAATATAAGATTGTTACGATTGAATTAATTAGCAAATGAAATGAAATATTGAAATATATTCTAACAATATTTACCTCAAGAAGGCCACTTTTAAGCGTGTTGAATGCTTTAGCGTGAGACTACTTGCTAATTACTAATGTTAATTGTGTTATTGGTACATTACAGGTTAACGCAGCGCGGACCACCCAAGTATTGCTGAATCTGTTTAATATTGGTGCTGTTGTTCACTATGGAAGAGCGAGCAACGCAAACCCTGACCAGCTCAACATCGGTGACGTTGCAATTCCCGCTCGAATTGCTCATTATGGCAGATTTCACTGGGAGGTGATATGTGCTTCCTTTACCTTAATTGTATTAGTTATATGTATCCGGTTTAACGTCAACAAGTATGGGTGTAATTATTTATTATTTTTACAATAAAACCAGAAATTTGGAGGCGACAGTGGAGACTACCATCGTGACATTGCCAAGCTCACATTTTCGGATCATCATCTTGTTAAAATGCGAGTTCCAAATAGACTTGAGAGCATATATCTCCAGCCCGAGATGGTTATGACAAAGCCCGAAGTGCAAGAAGAAAGGTTTTTCATCAACGTGAACCAAAAATTATATGGTTTCGCAGAGAAGATTGAGGTAGCATTATGATATAGTATACTAGATATCAAATTTTGGGCTAAAAATTTGAGGTGGAACCCTTGTTTTGTGTTAACATTTTGTGAATGAAAATGAACGGGCCGGCGATCAGATCGCCAAAAATGTGTCTTCAGAGGCAGCCAATGGTGAGAAGAGTGGAGAGCGGATGCAGTGCCAATATCGACGTGAATAACGTCGCCTTCCGGAACTTTCTGCGTAGTAATTTGAACATCACCACCATCGACACCGAGAGCGTAGGAGTTGCATTGGTACGAATAGCAGAAACATGAAAACGAAAATATAATGCAACTGATAACTGATTTGGAACTAGTTGTTGATTGTTGGTGTGATTTGCCCTTTTGATTGTAATTGTGCAGGTGTGCTTTAACGAGAAGACCCCGTCTTTGAAAATGGGCTCAATTTTCAATTTCGCAGGGGGTGCGCCGCCTGGTGGCGAGAACGACATGGCTGCTATCGAAGGTATATGGGTCAGCCACCTTCGTGTATCACTGGCTGAATTATTACGCCATCTCCCAGAAACATTTCCGAACCCACGTCTTGATATCTGGTAACGAATCGAACCAGAAAATGTATAGCGCTACTTTACTACTACTACAGTAGTCCAGATGTATATATCCAATAAATGAGTACTGCTCTAGCAGTGCTCTCACTCTAGGCCTAAAGACTTTGTGCTATCTAGTACCTTAAGGAAACATGGATATCCAAATAAGCAAATAATGATATATAATTGATACTATCCTATGAAATCATGTTTTTAGGTAATAAACAGGATTTTATATAGATATATATAGAATGACACACGCTTTAAATCTTAAAATCATATTATTTAGATATGAAAATAAAAATTTAGGGGTTTTAAAATAAAATATATTATTAAAGAAAACAGCGTGGTTTTTTAGTTTTGTTTTTTACTAAAATAAACTTATAAATTAAGTGTAAATAATTTTTTTTTTTAATTTAATGCAATAAAATATTATAAAGTGGTTTATTTTAAGGTCCATAAAAATAAGTATATATTTGAAGGTGTTGAAGTACATGAAATTTTCATTTTATTAAAAACATCTTACAACCTAAAAATCAAAATAAACCAATGTTAATGGGGTAAAACTCTTTGCATGCATGTAATCATTTTTTTCATGTCTTATATTTAATATAATTAAATATATTTTTTTAATATAAAGATCTAACTTTTAATTAATTTAAAAATACAAGTTTTTACAAAAAAAAATGGATAGGAATACCTCAATAAGTAGTCACACTAACTCAGTTTGAGTTAGGAAGCGATTACTCAAAACAACAAAAACAGGGTTAAACCCGTCACCAACCACATCACCAAAAAGCATGCATTAAATAATGTCAATCATGAGGGATATGCTCACAAGGTGAATGTCCCTCACCATCCACATGTTGTACATCGGTATTAGAAGGAATGGAAATGAGCCACCCATACTCTATAGGTGTGCGAATATTATCACTTGTATCAGAGCCATCAATGTCATCAGAGATACCCTAGCCCACCACATTAGCTGGAGCGATTGGGCACGTGGGAATGGGATCTTTCCAACCAATAACTGGGTCTGGCTCCACGTGACAAACCTCCCAACCATTACCATCATAGAGATTTATTATTGTCAATGTTGCCTTGGGGTTGACAAACAGGAGACAATTGAGATCAATATCTTTCTACAGATCAGGAGGAAAGTCATCGATGAGAGCACGATCGAGAAATTTTGTGAGACCAAGAAGGATCTGTAGAAGGCATTTTGTTGATCATACATGGGGTATTGCCCCAGTGTTGCATTAGAGCATGAAGATGCTCCACCTCCATATGAAATTTCTCCACTTGAACTGAAATCTAGAGCCAAAAATCAGAATAAATTGTGAACTTATCAGTAATTGAAAATTCATCTAGACTATGTTGTTGATAAAAGAGAACTTTGTTACGAGTTTTCTAAATATGAAAGAGCACATTGATGCGAAGAATGTTCCACACTTCCAACAAAGATAAGGAAAAATTTGGTGGGTCGCCAAGCAAAGCATGATGCCAGGTGAATGAACTAGACATATGAGACCGAAAGAAGGACTCATGCCAATCCCAGGCTATTCGAGCTTTTTTGCACTGCCAAAAAAGATGAAGGGTATCCTCTGGAGTATCGCAAAAATGGTAGGAATGATTCTCTATTCCAAGATATTTAAATCTTTGTCCAAGAGGAAGACCATAGGATAATAAGCTTTAGGTAAAGAAAGCATGTTTGTGTTCAATATATCCTGCCAAAGCCATTTTAAATCATAGATTCCAATGAGTTTGAGTGGAAAGAAGATCTCATCACTCATTGATTCTTTGAATAATAGGGACATTAGGAATAAGCCAAGCATACCCTAACTTAGGTTTGTAAGTAAGAAGCGGGGTTTTCTTAAACCATCCCCAATCAGACCACCAAGGCTTTTGAGAATGTCTATAGATCATGGGTCAAAGAGAAAAGGGGATACAATACAAAATGATGTCATAAGTATTCTTATCATCTGGTCATAAACCAAAAAATCTCTTGAAATCATCCCATAGGATCCAATCCTTGGAGTATCTTGAAACAAAATCTACCACTATTGAAATCCCTTTCCTAAAGAACCGTTGAGCATGAATCCATTGCACGAAAGCAAGATAAGAACCTTGATAGGGCTTCAACAATACTGGAGCTTTATCATTAGCCATCCTGGATAGGGCTTCAACAATATCATCCAATGACAAAGAGCATCCACAAGCTTCCTTTTGAAGAGCTAAAAGCTTCTTAGGAAGAACTACATAGCAAACTTGAATTGCAATCTACCATTCAGGAGTTAACTCCTGAGAAGTAAAAACTTTCTGATAATGTTTGACAAAAACTTTAATAATATCAGGAAGCGATGTCCAATGAACCTTTGCATCCTGAATAGCATTGGTCTGAACAACTTGTCTCAAGGGTTTTATTTTATGAAAAAAATCTTTTGAAACCCTATTGCCAATTTTCAGCCAGTGAAGCCAAGTAGGAAGTTGAGCTCACCTTGCTTCATAAAGCTCAATTTTTTTAAGCTCATGCCTAAGACTTGCAACTTGGAATTGAATAAAAGAGCTTAAAGGGTTTGCTTTTAAGCTTAGAAGCTCAAGCTAGTTTAGCTTTAAGGGCTACATTAGAGATTCATATTCGTTTGGTAACTTCAACTCCTAAATTCTTGAGAAGAACAATTGTTCTAGAGATAGCTGCATTCCACCAAGAAATTCTACCATGAATTCTAGTTGGTCTGGAAACTAGTTTCAAATCCTACAAATATGACCAAACATAGTTTGATGTTTCAAAAAATAAACATTCAGATAGAACTAAGACTTGAATTTATGAGGTAGAGGTGGAGAACAAGAAATAGAAAACACAATGGTAGCAATTATCAGAAAGGGTGGTATTAGGAACAATTAAAACAAAGGGTAGAGAACTTGACAAGTGATGGAAATAAAAATGAGAATGTTCATATAGCATAGCTCTATCAAGTCGCTTCAAAATATGGGCATTACCAGCTTGAAAGTTGAACTAGGTATACCACACCAACTCAAGAAAATTAAAGGGTATGACGTAGGAATAATGGTCACTCAGCCCAAGATTATTCTTGAAAAAACCATGCTTCCCGCTTTCTAATATTCCAACGCATAGGGAGCAAACCAATTTTGTCAACCAGTTTCTCCACCATATTGAAGTCACCACACACCACCCAAACCACTTCAAGAAAGGAAAGAGTAAGCCATCGCCATAAAGAACACCTTTTCAGTGTATTATTAGAAGCAAACACATTAATCAAACCAAAAGGGATACCACTAACTTCAAAAATAATCCAAACTACTTGATTTGAGGGGTCCACCCCCCATGTGATAATATGAGAATGCCACCTAGTATAAATGAAAGTGACAGCTTCTCCTCTACCAGGAATATGATGGGAATGAAAAAACTTACTTACGGGCCATAAAAAGGTACAAGTACCATCCAAAATGAAGTCAGCAACTTTAACTTATTACAAACATAGAAAATACAAACTGCCATGCAAGTGAGCAACATACTGAATCTCTCTATGGATCTGATAGTTTTGGACTGGATCCATCAGTCCTCTTACATTTCAGGACAAAAAAATCATTGAGGATGATCAAGGTTCATTCCCTTAGGAACATCTTTAGTATCTCCCAACTCTCCTAGGGAAGTGAACAAATTGATAAAAAATCATTCATGATTTTCCCTAAGAAAGTTAGTTTGATGTATCTTTTCTTGATGTAATCCATCACGAGCCAGACTATGTGAACGACGGGACTCAGAGAATGACACATCCTCAGGTAACGATTGCTTAATAATGGAAGTAGAAAAATCATCAAAAGAAGAAAATAATGGCGATGGTGAAACTCCATATAAAACAGATGCAGAAGAGGACCCTCCTAATGTTGAGGGAGATGGTTTCATGGAGCAGTGGGAGCCAAAAGGGCTAGCATGCATGGTGTCGAGGGTTGTTGCACCAGAGGGATGGAACTAGAACCTCCATGCAACATCGATTTATTAGGTTGATGATTTTTCCTATTTATCACAATAGTCCATTTATTTGAAAACTTTTTGGCTCCTAGAGTTGGAGCTACCGAAGTAGGGGAGCGAACAACAATATTGCACGATTTGAATTTATCAACCACAAGTGAACAATATTTAATTTTGTACTCTATGAATTGACAATGATAGTAGGTGTTGGGAAGATTAATGTACATAACACGCTGCATAAAAACCTTATCACCAATATTCAGATCAATAGACTCAATAAGGTCCTTGGAAAGATCGACTTTGACACACACATCTGTTAGGGAGAACATTATAGAATTTATTTGGTTCTAAGCAGACCACCTTCCCAAGGGTGGAAGCAATACTTTGCAATAATGGCCAAAATACCATCGAAATACTAGGGAACTCAGCCCAAATAGGCACTTTCAGAGAAGCCTCATCATTGACAGAGAAATATCTGGACCACTGTTGAAAGACAAGCAAAGATCTTCGAATATACCAGGGATACTAACTAAAAACTTCTTGCACATGCTGAGCATCAGTAAAGTGAACAAGAAAAAACCCTTTAGACAAAATTTAGATATTCTCTATCTTAATGCCATAAGGTTACCAATATTACTAAATCCAATATCGGATCAGAGTATCATTCAGGATACGACCCAAGAAATATCCTATCAGGGTATGCTCTTCTAGCCACTTACATGCATTATCAAACTCAATAACATGATTTTCATTAACAAGATTGACGTATCTTATATTTATAAATATATATCATGTTTATTAATATCAATAAATGAAGATTATTTAAGGTCTATGAAATTTTATAATTATATACATACAACGTAAATACATTCACACTATGATGGTTGATTATTTATGATGAGAACCAAAGATCATTGTAATAACACACGGACTTGGTGAAATACACTGTTGTGGTTTGAACTTGATGGTTGGTTCTTTGTGATGAAAACCCAATATCATTGCATTAACACATGAACTTGGTCACAAACGTAGTTATGGTTTGAACTTGATGGTAAATTCTTCGTGATGAGAACCAAAGATAATTGCAATAACACACAAACTTGGTCACACATATAGTTGTTGTTTGAACTTGGTCTCTTGAATAAGAGCCTAAATTCATGCCATTATTGCCTTTCAAAAAATTAATATAATATATATTTTGAGTTGATAAATATATACAAATTTAATTTTAATAGTTTAAATAGTAAAAACACCATTTAACCTTTGTATATGTGAAATAACTTATAGAATTGAAATCTTGATTAATGGTGCGAAACTCATGCAATTATCCCATATCCCATGGTCTATGTATTTCTTATTATTCATTCTAATCCAATTACATAATACTTTTAAAATTAAAATATTTTAATAATAATTTATGTATTATTTATATAATAATATTATACAAAAATTTAAATAATATTAAGCAATTACAAAATATATATAATTAATTACATAATCGATAAAAATTGTATTGCAATTACATGGTCCTAAATTTTCATTATCATGTAAAAGGATATTATTTGATGTTTTATACGGTTAAAAATAAATTGACTTTTTTTAACTATTACTAAATAAACATTAGTTTACCCCACTTTGATGCTTACAACTAATTTAATTTTATAAAATACATATGCTTAGATTTAATTATGATCTATGTAATCAATTTTTTAATGGTGGACATGTAAAGGATAGGAAAAACATTTATTACAACATATTAATAGAAAATAATATGGAAAAAACCAAAGGTTATATGGATTAAGTTAAGTTTTGATGGTGCATCAAAAGGAAACCTAGGGAAAGCAAGAGTGGGAGTGTCATTATGAATGTAAATGGATTTATAATGAGAACTTAAGTTGCTTTTTATGGGATACTAACTAGTCATGTAGCAAAAGCTAGAGCAATACATGAAGAAATCAAGCTAATAAAATATATGAAAATCAAGAAACTGGTAGTGGAAGGGGATTCATTGAATATAATCAATAGTCTTAAAGGAAGGAACAAGCTAAGTTGGAAGGTAAGTGAAATTATCCAATAGGTTGATTAGATGCTTAGACAATTTGAGGAGGTCAAAATAATTCATACATATAGAGAAGGAAATAAAGTAGTTGATTAGTTTAAAAATGCAAACACTAAGAGAATAGGATAATAGGTGGATTCCACCAAACCCTCTTTCATGAGATTTGATCAATTTGGGAGAAAAGGAAAATATTGAGGTGATAATAGAAGGTACGGGTAAGGATTGCATGGACAATATAATCTTTAGGATTATGGGGTATCATAGCATTTATAGGGGTCAATTTGATGCTTGTTATGCAAAGGTTTTTGTCAAAGGCTTTTGAGTTAGGCTTACAAATCAAGTGTTGTTTTTCGTGTAAATATTTCTATAAAATAGTATATGCAACATTTGTAAATTGAGTATTATATTTTTTGTATAGAGAGAACTCTGTTAGATTTTTTATCTAGGTTATAGATCAAAAATTATTATTTATTATTTAGAGGTATCTATTTGAGATTCTATGTTGGGATTGAAGATCAAATGTTGTTGCTTGATGTGTAGAGTTTAGGTGCAATTTTTATGTGAAGCGTATATTTTATATACTATCTTTTATGAAATAGTGTAGACACCAAAATAGCACCAATCCGATTATGTGACGACAAGCACTGATCGAATTGACATACATAGCCCCTAGTGCAGCCCCCAGAGGTTAAACAGTGGTCCTAACCACTCCCACAACAATTTTGGAAGGTCAGAGGTCAATTTGGCACCTTTCATGCACTCTGCTCTATACTCGTTCCACCTTGGGACAATTACAAACTGGTATTCATCCCACATCGAGACGATTAGCAACATTCACTCCAGGGTGGAGCGAATAACATGTTTGACGATAAAAGGTCAAATCTTGACAAATGGCAGCTCAAATCCACCACTCAACTCCACATTCAATGAATGGGAGTGTGAGTGAGTGTTTTTGATCTCAAATGGGTAGTCATAGAGGCAGTCATGAAGCCCTTAATCAAGGAGTAATCTTCTCTCCCTTGGGAAGGCATGATGTCCAAGTGGCGCCTCTACATGCTCATTCACAAGAGACCCTAAGATCTATAATATGGTTAGTCTTCTCACCCCAAAAAAAGAATAGAGAAAGAGAATTTGGAGCAATGGAGTGCTATCAAATTACATCCTCACCCCTCACTTGTGCTTCTTACATATTTGATCTCTCTTTTGGAAGGGAGGTTATCGGGTGAACATTGGAAGCGTAATCTGGACCTAGAACCTGAACATTTGGCCACAATACCCCACCCAATTTGCCAAAAAAACCCCCTAGGAGGTTTTTGACCCATCCCAAATGGATTGGTTCCAAAACCAAGCCCCAAACGGTGGGCATCCTGCCCCCGAGCGCCCCCCATACTATTGTAGTCCTAATCACCCCACCCAAAGTGATTAGAAAATTTGTAGTAGATTTCATCACTGTTTCTTTTGCATATTATTTTATGTCATTCATATATTATTCCATTCAAATTTCATGCCATTCTGATGAGTTTTGACTGTGTTTTCATTGTTTTTCTCCTTCACTAACATATGGGGATCATCTTCGGATACATGGCGATCGGGGCTGAATCTATAGAATACAACCTTCTGGGTCATCTCAAAATTCCCTATTTTTCCTAAACCCAACTTTGTAGGTGTTTTGGAGTCCTCTATATGGGACATTTAGGAGGTTGTTTTTTGACATTTTATGACAGTCCTAATCGTCCCACCCCGAAGCGATTAGAAATCTACAAAAAATTTCTTGACTGTTCCTTTTGTAGTGTGTTCCTGATAGTGTTTTCATGCTTCTAACCAAATTTCATCTTATTCTGACATGTTTTGATTATAGTTTTAATTATTTCATGAATGCATTAACTGGAGGCCTTGGGGATTGCATAGGATTTCATTAATTATTTCTTGACTATTCCTCCATCTGTAGATGCTATTAATCATTTTCCATTTCTTTGAACATAGGATCTTGACACTGAGGGGGTAGCAAGGAACTACATATGCATTCACGCAAGCAGCGGTGACGTTTGGCCCGCCCATTTCAAATGTGGGCACGCGGAAGATCCCAAAGGGAAGCGTACCATCCGTGGTGTAACAAAACTATATCTAATGCTTCTAGCTCCTAAAAAGGAAAGATACGTATTGTAACATGGTCTCAAAATAAAATTAATAAAAATAAGGGCTGCACTTTACATTTGCTTTATATATCTCGTTTCAATTCGTTTATTCTCTCTTTTTCATGCACTTTAGTCATTTTCCTTCATTCGTAGGACTTAGCATTTTGTATGCTTATGTTTGCACCACACCCGATACACCTATGGGCTTCTGTATCCTCATGCTTTCAATGGTGATCATGGTGGGACCCTGTCCCTTGATTTTGGGATCAAATTTTTGATCAGAATTGTGTGTTTTTGCTTTTAGGTGTTAATCCTTCAAGCGTTGGACTACTGCTCGGGCCACCCTGTGATGAATATAGACTGGAATTCATGCCACCCTAGGATTAATAAGGCATTCATACCACCCTATTATGAGTATAGATATGCTATTCATCCCACCCCAGGACGATTAGCTCTCTGTGTAGTTTTTGAGCAGAAACTCAGGGGCATTTGGTGTGGGCAGAGAAGAGGTAGGTTGTCTAAACACTCTCTGTAATTTTTTGTCTCTATTTCTATGATTTTTTTGTTTCTTTGCTTGCATAGGAAATTTTACTACATGTTTCCTTTCTTTGTGCAAGTAAAAAGAACCACACACACCACGAGATAATCTAAACATCAAGGCATTGGTCGTAAAACCCCAACACTTGATCAAGACCAACGATGGATTTCATCACCACCTTGGCTTGAATTTTGCATACATAACCCTGATCGCTACTGTTGCTAGACACAAATTATGATGAAATCTGACCAAGTGTAGCTGGGGTGATTCCCAGCGCATGAGGATAAGTCTTCTATGCTAGGTGTCAAAAATAAAGTGATTCCCCTTCCGTATCGCCTATGTTCCACGTATTGTTCTGCTCTCGCATACCAATAGTTTCCCTCATGTAAGGGTGGGTATATTGATAGGTTCGGTATAACGGCCTTATAGTGGTATATTGAAGGGGCGACCATTTTGGGAGACATAAGAGCCCTCATATTGCTTATACAACAAAATTTTCTTTACAAAGCTTTCATAACAAAAATCAAAATACACTAAACCAGATCTAAGGCACACCTCTAATCTATAAACGAGATAATCATTTCTTTGTTTATGTGGCTCCTGTTTATTTAGTGTAGCATAAATCATAAAGAAAATAAAAACGTACACATATTTTAGAGAAACACCACCATGGTGTACACCCGTAGCCAAGCCCAATCATGGGCAGAAGCTGTGAAAAGTGTACAAGGGGGCACAAGTCGCCTCCACTATAGCCCCAAGGACTTGGTCATACCACCTTGGCGGCCTGACCCACAAAATAGTCCACATCATACCATGATGGAATGGTACTATAAAGGCACCCCTTCGAGGGGCACTCCCATTCAACATAGACCCTTTCAGGAGGAGTCCATACACATGACACTCAACATAGATGAGAGGGCCCCCTTAGACACTCATTATGAGTGGCCACCACACGATGAAGTGCTAGAACAACATAGGGTCCATAAGGAGGGACCACATGATTACATCATCTCTCCTCTACCCCTTATTACTGTCAAAAACAATAGGCCAAATCTAGAGCACAAGGCTCTTCAGACAGGGTGAGCTAACTCTGCCTGCCCCTTTCACATATACGAAAGGGAACACGAGGAAAACCACTATATTCCTTAATATCAATACACAGCACGAGAGCAATGCAACTTCACACCTGCTATTTATCAGGATCACCCACTAAGGCTAGAGCCTCAGGTGAATGCCGCTAACCTCGATAGAGAGAGGCAACCTATAGATATCTCGGATCACCACAAACGAGATATATGTGTAGGGGAGGCATCTAGGCCTCCTAGACTCAAGACGGTGAAACAAATTGACTTGGCATTCGCCAAACATGCCGCCCACTAAGCTCAAATCACATAGCTTGAGCAAGACCAACAATAGTTAGAGCACCTATACCACATTAGAAAATATTGCATTCGACGTCAGATAGACGAGTTGCTCCAAAACACTGTGCCTGAGAGGGTCCCAACCCCTCGCACACATAGGACAAAGTTGTATGAGAGGCACAACCCCTTGGTGCGAGACAGGTCTCCATGACCTTATCAAATGTTACCTCCAAGACCTCCTAGACCTGAGCAGGAGACCACCCCTAGAGCCAATGATGGGCACCCTCCACAGGCACCCACCCATGTTTTTAGGTCACGCCCAAGAACTCCTCTAGAAGCCTAGGAGGAATTCGAGGAAGAAGAAGAGCGGGCTGAAACTCCCTACCAAGGCAAAGGGGGTGCTATCCGGCTACCCCTCCATAGGCCTCAAGTTCCCCATAATTCATAATGGGAACAAACCAAGGAGGAAGAAATCAAATCTTCTGATGCATACAAAGCACTGCTAGAGCGCTTAGAGTCTGTGGAGACCAAGAATTTTGGGCCCCAAAAGACCACTTTACGCTAGCTCTGCAGTCACCCTGTGCATCCTTCAGTGCCTGCACCCCCATACACTGAACACTTTAAAATGCCTAAATTGGCAATCTTTAGAGGGGATGAGGATGCCCAAGAGCACGTGACAAGATTCTTGAGCCAATGCTTTGGCATTCAGGACAACGATGCTTTGCTTCTGTGAACATTTATAACCACGTTTGTAGGCCCTGCCTCATATTGGTTTATCCAGTTTCCGAAGCATAGCATCAACAACTTGGACCAGCTAGTGGACACGTTCCTTGAACATTTTGCCTTTAATACCAAGAATAAGGCATCGTTAAATGACCTAGCTAGCCTCAGACAGTATGAGGAGGAGACCATGGCAACTTATGGAAATCGATGGAGGACGTTGCTTTCAAAGCTACCTTACCTCCCTCCCATGGCCGACCTGACCCAAATGTTCTCAAAGAGTTGTTTGAGGTCGATCTCCATTCTATTGCAGCTGCAACAATATGCCACTCTCGAGGAAGCCCTGGCACAGGCCAGAATCATAGAGGAGATCAAGATACAGGATGGCGTAATTGCCAAGCCACGCAAGAAAGAGTGGCCCAAAAATGCCAAAACTGGGTCAACGCTGTTAGGGTAAAATGAGGTAGTATATTGCATTATACTACATAGGTAGATTATTACCATTACTTTTCTACTTATTACCACATAGATATTTTCTTCTAAAATATCTAAGGGTTAGTTAGTATTTACCTAAGGGTAGAATATCTATTATCCTATCCTAACTCTACGCTATCTTCTATTCTAGGATATGCGTTAGTTGTTAGCGTAGGAATAGTCTTTATTGTTAATTAGACTATTTTATAACCTATATAACCTATGCATTATTCCTATGCTAGGTTAATGAGTATGAGGTTTTATTGTTGATTATTTGGTTGATTAACTAAGTCTTACCTTGTTACTCTCCATCATTGGTATCATCGCGTCGGGTGGCTGAAGGCAAGCAATTGCTCCCCCGACCTGGACCTGGAGCTCGAATTTCGAGGCCCGCAGCTGATCGGCATGCATCTCGAGGTGGCATGTAGTCTGGATCGGCATGCTTTTCGAGGCGGCCTGTAGGCTGACTAGCACGGTTCCCGAGGTGATCTGCTGGCATGGCGGCACATGGCCCGAGGCGGTTCGATCTTGTGAGGTGGCGGTCCGATCTGGCGTGGTGGCACATGGCCCGAGGCAACCTGCGCGTGGCTGGAACGATTAGCAAAAGTTTTTCGAAGCTTGCTGATTGCCCGCAGGCAATCAAATACTGTTGGGCGAACTTTGTTTTTAAACAAAGTAAACGCGCTCGCAGAGCGCGTGTGGGATAAGTCCCACGTATTTGAAAAAATATAAATATAAAAAAAAATTTAAAAGCCCCGATCTCTCGTTGGCTGACGGATCAGCCAACGGAGCTGGACTGGCAAAAATCTGCCAGCCCAGGGAGCTCCCCAACGCGGAAGAACCGCGTTTGATTCCCGACGGGGAAACCCAAATTTTTTTTGGGTTTCTCACCGCCAACGGAATCCAAAAGGGAAGGAGTTCCTTCTCTTCCCGTCGGGCGGCGTAGCCCGACTGGCCTAAACGCCAGTCGGACACCCGCGGGATCGTGGGATCGATCCCCACAGGGGATCGAAAATTAATTTTTTTTATTTGTTAACCGCCGCGAGGAGGTAGAAAGGGAAGGAGCTCCCTTCCCTTCTCGTCGGGCGGTGTAGACCGACTGGCAGGAGCGCCAGTCGGCCGCTTGACAGCCGCGGAGTCGGGAGTTCAACTCCCGGCGGCGCCATCAGAAACATTTTTTTGAAGAGCGCGGTGGCTGAACAGGTATTTTTTTTTTTATTATTTTTTTCTTGCATTTTTTTTTAATTTTTTTTAGTTGTTTTTTAATTAATAAATCTTTATTTTGTTATTTAAATCATTTTTTTTATTAAGTGATTTCTTTATCAAAATTTTGTTTGTTAATTAAATTCTACTAAGTTAAAAAATTAAATTCTGCATTGAAATAAAATTTTATTAAAAAAAAGAAAAGAAAGGCAAAAGTTTTTTTTTATTGTTTTCTCCTAATCAAACTGAGGGAGACAAGAGACAATCCTAAAAAAAAAAAATTCCTTTTGCAGCTTTGAGACTTCTAATAAATTTTTAAATTCTCCAAAATTTTCTAATCAATTGTTTTGGGAGAACAAATTTTTTTGTCTCATGAAGAAAAAGCTTTGGATCAGAAAAGCCCTTCGTCGTCTAAGAGTTGTTCGAAAGAGGAACGAACTTAGACGTCAGACGACAAGATCTCATTTTCGTCGTATGCTTAGAGAGCATAGAAGGAGCTTACCCCGTTTCAATACTTACACTGATCCTTGGAAGGGTTTGGATCGTAGTTATGGTCCCATGAGGATTAGAGAACCCTTTAATCCTGATGCACCTCCTATTTTTGAGTATTGAATAATTACGGGAGATAGAAAACCAAGTTGTGTGTCAACTGGTTCTGGAAAGTCTTTCAAAAGCTTGTCGTGTGTCGACTTGTCTTGAAAGATATGCTCTAAATTCTACATTTTGTAAACATTAAGGGGGGATAGAATTTTTTTTCAGAATTCTATAGTTTTCAAAATTGTAAAGATGAAGGGGGGGCTATTTTAGTTTTTTAAAAGAAAGGTGCATTCTCGATTTTACTCGACACCTACTTTTCAAAATTGCTTGTACTAGGTGCATTTTCGGTGGAATCCGACACCTAGAGTGATATAAATTTGGGTGCTCTTATGTTTTTTTGATTATTGCACTAAAAACATTTTTTTTTGCAATTACAAAGTCACAAATACAACATTACAAGGAGCTTTTCACAAACACCCAAACTTCACTCAAAAACCATGCTAAACTTTGCATAGGTTCAAACAAGTAATTTCTCCCCATCAAAAGGTCAAAAATTTCAAATCACCTTGATAAGACTCTCTTTTGTTTGGCTTAAATAAACCTCAAATTTTTTCATCTTTTTTCAAAGGTGTTAAAAGCAGGTGCCATTAAATATCTTAGAGAGCACATATCAAAAGTTTGACAAAACACTCCCTTGTTTCATTTGCTCTATTTTGTTTGGCTCAATATTCCTCAAACTTTTCATCTCTTGCTAAGAGTGTTAAGGCAGGTGCCATTAAATATCTTATAGAAAGCAAATTGAAACAACTACTCTATACTTTTTTAGGGTATAGTGCAAGATAGTATCATATTAGTCCTCTCCACAAATTTGAAACCTAAACAATGGCCATGATACACAAGTATCTCACTGAGAGCCAACTGCTCAAAGGTTCAAATTACTCAGCATGGAAGACTAAGATGAAGGCTATCTTAACTGTAGAGGACTTGTGGTCATTAGTAGATGGAACAGTCACTAGACCTCAATCTTCTGGACAAGATCAAATCGACTTTGATAAAAAGGATAAGAAACTATCCTTAATGATCTTGCTTGCTATTACTGATGATATCCAACCTCATATCAGTGAAGCTACAACTGGTAAGGCAGCTTGGGATGCCTTAAGTACCATTTTTGAGGGCAAGAATCAATCAACAATTCTTAACCTTCAAACACAGCTTCATACATTACATATGAGATCAGGAGAAACAGTAGAGCTATTCCTCTGCAGAGTCGCAGAATTAAAAACAAAGCTGCAATCCTTAGGAGAAAAGTTGGAAGACCAAGTCTTAAACTCAATCATTTTGAGAGCTCTTCCTGACTCCTACAGAATGTTGATCACCTCCTTACAAGTTTCTGGTAGGACAGTAACTTTTGTCGAGTTGGTAAATATGCTTCAAACAGAAGAGGCTACCCAACTCCAGAGAGATGAGGCATCAAACAATGCCCTTTTTTCACAACGACAAGGTGGTAAGAAAAAGTGGAATCAACAAAAGGGTTCTTCTTCTAGACAAGACAAGGGTAAAGCCAAAGAGGGTCAGAAGAAGAAACAACATTGTAAAATTTGTGACACAGACACTCATGAAACCAAACGATGTTGGTTTAAGAACAAACCGCCCAATGAACAAAGAAATAAGAAGGGCAACGGCAAATCAAAGAACCAGAACAAACAGCAACAAGGTCACATAGCAGCTGAAGATTCTAGTTCCGATTCTGAACGAGCACACAAGGTGCTCATGACCCATACAGATTCCTCCCTCAAGGATTCTTTGTGGTACATAGATTCAGGCGCTAGTAAACATATGACTGGCGATAAATCATGGTTTGCTACTTTTGAAGCTCGAGTAGGTAGACCGGTCACCATTGCTGATGATCAGACCTATAGAGTTCAGGGCGAAGGCAGTGTTTCAGTCTCCCTTCCAGATGGAGAATGTAATATTGAAAAAGTTCTTTATGTTCCAGGATTAAAAAATAATCTCTTGTCAGTTCCACAAATCCTGGACAATAACATGAATGTCAATTTCACTGTGGACAAAGACAAGAAACGTTGCTTCATCACCAAAAAGGAAAAAACAATAGCAACAGGCTCATACAAACATGGATTGTTTGTCTTAGATGCACTTACCTCCACTCATACTGCACTTGCAGTGACCACAAAGGAGGCCACTTCTCTTTGGCATAAGAGATTTGGGCATTTGAGTTCAGGATATTTACTAGAGCTGAGTAAATATCAAATGGTGAAAGGACTTCCTCCCCTTTCGTCTATTTTGCCAGTGTGCTCTGATTGCTTGTCAGGCAAGCAACATAGAGTACCTTTTGAACCTAGCTCTTTTCGAGCTAAGGAACCTTTGGAGTTAGTACACACAGATTTGTGTGGTCCTATGTCTACAAGTTGTGGAGGAAAAAGGTATTTTCAATTGTTTGTTGACGATCATTCACGCAAAATGTGGGTCTTCTTCTTGCAGTTGAAGTCTGAAGCATTTTCCTATTTTCAGCAGTTTAAAACTCTTGTTGAGAAGGAATCAGGATGCTTTATTAAGACCCTCCGTTCAGATCGAGGGGGGGAATACACATCAAAAGAATTTTCCTCATTCTTACAGACACATGGGATAAAAAGACAGTTAACAACAGCCTACACTCCTCAATCCAATGGGGTTGCTGAGAGAAGAAATCGGTCCATAATGGAAATGGTGAGATGTATGCTTAAGGGAGCCAACCTTGAGCAAACTTACTGGGCTGAAGCTGTTCAAACTGCTGTATATCTTCTGAATAGGGCTCCCACAAGGGCACTTAAAGGTATGACTCCTCAGGAATCATGGAGTGGTAGGAAACCCTCCATAACTCATCTAAGGGTATTTGGGTGTAAGGCATTTATGCATATACCTAAGGAGAAAAGAAAGAAATTAGATGAGAAATCTCTACCTTGTATATTTCTTGGTTATGATGAAAGTTCAAAAGGCTATCGTTTGATAGACCCATATACCAAGAAGATATATATAAGTAGAGATGTAGTGTTTGATGAAGCTTTCACATCCAACACTACATCAGTATACCTAGATGATGAGGAGGAACAACAAACTCCTCCTCCTCCTCCTTCTTCTTCTTCTTCTTCAAAATAGAAGAAACCACCCAAATGGTATACAAGCACATTGAAGGACTCTAAACTCACTTCCCCTCCAGATCTTACTCTCAATCGTCCAAAGACAAGAAGCATGTCACAGAAAGAAAAGGGTAAAGCATCCACTTCAGTTGATGATCTTTGTGCAGATTTTCAAGACCTTTCTGTAGATAGAGAGTTACCAAGGGAAGATGAGATGGAGATAGATGAGGAGAGGGTTTACTTATCAGCATGTGATGAGAATGAACCTTCTACAGTTGATGAATCACTTAGTCTGCCTCAGTGGAAGACAACTATGGATGCAGAATACAACTCCCTCATTAAAAATAAAACATGGAAGCTAGTGAATTTGCCTAAAGGTAAGAAACCCATAGGTTGCAAATGGGTCTACAAAATAAAATATAAGGCAGATGGCACTATAGATAAGCATAAGGCCCGACTTGTGGCAAAGGGCTATGCTCAAAAGGAAGGACTGGACTATGAGGAAACCTTTGCTCCTACAGCAAGGATGACCACCATTCGAGTACTTTGTGCTATGGCAGCACAATTCGGATGGAAGTTACATCAGATGGATGTAAAAAGTGCCTTTCTTAATGGTGACTTAAAAGAGGAAGTATTCATGACTCAACCTCCTGGATTTGCAGAGGAAGGCCATGAGCAACATGTTTGCAAATTGGTAAAATCATTATACGGGCTAAAACAAGCCCCAAGAGCATGGTACATAAAGATGGATAGTCACCTATTGCAACACGGATTTAAGAGAAGTCCATCAGACGCAAATCTCTATATCAAGAACACAGGTTCTGAGGTAGTGATTCTTGTGTTATATGTAGATGATCTGATCATCACTGGCAATTCAGAGAATTTAATTAAAGTCGTGAAGGATGACTTGAAAAAGTCATTTGATATGACAGACCTAGGACTTCTCCACTACTGTCTTGGCCTTGAAATAGAACAGAAAAAGAATCATCTCAGGGTGACCCAGAAAAAGTATGCTAAGACTTTAGTAGAAAAATATCGTATGACTGATTGTAAACCCAAAGCAACACCGATGGAATCAGGGTTACAGTTATCACGATATGATGATTCACCACAGGTAGATGGCACACTATATAGACAAATGATTGGCAGCCTTATCTATCTGACAAATACTAGACCAGATATTACATATGCTGTAAATTATCTCTCAAGGTTCATGCAAGAACCAAAGGTCTCCCATTGGAAAGCAGCTAAAAGAGTTCTTCACTACATTCAAGGTAGTGTTGATTATGGTCTAGAATATAAGAAGAATAACTCATTCTTCTTACAGGGTTACACTGACTCTGATTATGCTGGATCTATAGATGACAGAAAATCAACATCAGGTTATGTTTTTCATCTTGGATCTGGTCCTGTCTCATGGCATAGTAAGAAGCAACAGGTGGTTGCCTTATCTTCAACTGAGGCAGAATATCACGCTGCACGTGGAGCTGTGTGTGAAGCGATATGGTTAAGTCGCATTTTGGCTACCATGGGCCTACCAAAGAATCTTCCCATTCACATGTTTTGCGACAACTCAGGTGTTTTGGACTTGGTCAAAAATCCAGTACATCATGAAAAAACGAAGCATATTGATACAGATTGTCATTTCATTCGTGATGAAGTTCCTAAACACAGAATACAGCTCCAATACATTCCCACCGACGAACAGGTTGCAGATATCTTCACAAAGGCACTTGGACGTGTAAAATTTGAGTTGTTTCGAAGTACACTTTGTATATCAAAGTAATGTAATAAAGGGGGGATGTTAGGGTAAAATGAGGTAGTATATTGCATTATACTACATAGGTAGATTATTACCATTACTTTTCTACTTATTACCACATAGATATTTTCTTCTAAAATATCTAAGAGTTAATTAGTATTTACCTAAGGGTAGAATATCTATTATCCTATCCTAACTCTACGCTATCTTCTATTCTAGGATATGCGTTAGTTGTTAGCGTAGGAATAGTCTTTATTGTTAATTAGACTATATTGTAACCTATATAACCTATGCATTATTCCTATGCTAGGTTAACGAGTATGGGGTTTTATTATTAATTATTTGGTTGATTAACTAAGTCTTACCTTGTTACTCTCCATAAAACGCAACCGAAACTCATCGCAGTCAATTAGGTTGCTATAAACATACCTAAGACTGCACAAGCAACACAGCCCCCAAAGGCTAATTACCAGGTAGTTCCTCTTGACACCTATGAAAAGGAAAATTATAGGCAAGAGCAAAATCAGCAGCGTCACCCTAGACGATAATTCACACCCTTCATAGAGTCTAAATACTCCTTGTTTGCCCACTTATCCATGGCAAACCTGATAAACCTGCTAGAAAGTCGACCCGTAGACCCCAGCGCATCAAAACCCAAGGGCTATAGGGAAGACTTGTACTATAGATTTCACCAACAGAAAGGACATGACCTTTACGCATGTTGGAAGTTCAAAAGCTTCGTGCAAGACCTAATAGACAACAAAACGCTAGCAATGGATAATATCGTAGCACCAAACAACCAACAGATGGAGGTCTTCAAAGACCCCCTACCTGCCCACGATGCATAGGTAAAGACTCTACAAGTCAATGAGGTGACACAGAACTGCCCCATGCAGGGGTATGTAGGGATGATAAGCATAGTGACTCGACACAAGAGGTACCCAAGTACAATTAACCCCACAGAAGCTACAGGAGAGGTTCCATCAACATCAAAACCTCAACAGTACCCTATGCAACCTCCCCCACCTATACCAGTGGCCATGATTCAGACTAAACTTACCTAAAGTTTAAGGACCACATCGGCTAGGCTCTCCATCTACGATCTCATCCAACAATCACCACGCCATCGAGAAGCTCTAATGGAGATATTAAAATCCATCGAGCTACAGCCCCACGAAGCAAACTCTTTCAACAACTTTATGGGACATGTTGTAGACACCAAAACAACACCAATCCGATTATGTGACTGCAAACACTGATCGCTTTGACACACACAGCCCCCAGGGCAGCCCTCAGAGGTTAAACAGTGGTCCTAACCACTTTTGTAGCAATTTTGGAAGGTCAAAAGGCAATTTGGCACATTCAGGCACTTTGCTCAGTATTCGTCCCACCCAGGGACGAATTCAAATTGGGATCCGTCTCACCCAGGGACGAATTCTGAATTCGTCTTTGGTCAGGATGAATTCTAGGTTTAACGGGCAAAAAGAAGAATGGTGCCAAGTGGCAGCCGAAGACAGTCAATTAATGCCTCCTGCCTTGCATGCGCGTGTAGGTGGGCAGATTGGGCGTTAGAGGACTGTCACAAGGGCAGTCATGGAAGCCCAAGTCATGGAGGACTTTCCTCCCTCATGGGAAGGCATGATCGCCACATGGCGCCTATGCATGCCCCTCCAAAGAGACCCCCTGGGTCTATAAAATGGTGAACTTTCTCACCCAAAAAGGAGACAAGTTGGAGGCATTTTCAAGCAACGAAGTGCTGCCAAATTGATACCACACCTTTACCCTTTTGATTTACATCTTCCACATCCTTGATCTCTTTCGCAAGAGAGGTTATTGGGTGGCTATTGGAAGTGTGAATCCGGACCCAAAACCCGACATTTGACCACATTGATCCACCAATTCGTCGACAACCCATTCCAAGAGATTTTGGGCCCATCCCAAGTGGATTGGTGCCGAAATCAAGTTCCAACGGTGGGCGGCCCGCTCGGGCGCCCCGCACTTCTTAGTTTCATTTGAATTTGTTCTTTTGTCACTTGTTTATATTCCATTCCATTTTATGTTGTTTAGATAGTTTATAATTTCGATTTCAGAAGGTTTTGATCAAATATTATCATGTTTTGTCGCTTTTGTGGTCCTCACTAACTTGCAGGTAGCGACGTCAAATTCCCATTGATGGAGGTCAAATTGGGAAAATCCGACCATCTGGGTCGTCCCAAAATGCCCCCAATTAGCTAACCCCTATGTTTGCAGGTCTTTTGGAGATCCTGAGACGTGACATTTGGGCAGCATCACTTCGGCATTTTGTCATAGGCGAATTCGTCCTACCCGGGGACGAATTACAGTAGAATTCGTCTTGCCTAGGGATGAATTCAAGTTGAATGAACAATTTGTCCAATTGTTTTGATGGTAGTGGCCCTCTGGTAATGTTCTCTGGTCTCTGTCAAATTTGCAGGTTATTTGGAATCATTTTATTTATCGGTTTAGCTAATCTTATGCATGCATCTTCCATTGGTTTTAAGATCAAACGCCTCATATCTTTTGTCATAGGTGCTACTAATGACTTGTTGTGTCTTTGAACGTAGGAGGAGCAGCAAGAATCAAGGATTCATCAATGCAAGTGACGGCAACACTTTGGCCCGCCCATTTCAAATGTGGGCATGCGGAAGGAGGAATACTAAGTCATGATTGTAACCAAAATTCATTTAACGCTCCTAGCCCCTTGAAAAGGGAGGAGGCATCTTTGTAACCGAGATTAAGAGAGTTAAATAAAAAGGGTTGTGCTTTCTGTACTTTCTTTTATCTCATTTCAATTCGTCTCTTTCATTTCATGCATTTCACATTTTAGGACTTAAGCGTTAATTTTGGGTTTTGAATGCATCGCAATAGTTTTCCTTTCAAATCTTCTGGAATCTCGTGCTTTCAGTGGCGATCATGGTGGGACTCTGTCCCCTGGTTTTTGAGATCAAGAAACTGATCAAAAATTTGTGATTTGTGCTTACAGGTACCATTGTTTGAACTTTGACTGTTATTCGTCTTTGCCTGTGGTGAATACCTTACTGTAATTCATCTGACCCTGAGACGAATTCTAATTCGTCTCAGACAGGGACGAATTCTGTTCTGTAATTCATCTCACACAGGGACAAATTTTTGTCTATGAATTTTTAGGGCCGAGGATCAGAAGCAACAGGTCTAGGCAGAGATAAGGTAAGGGTTCTAAACTGTTCCTGTCATTTTTTGCTTTTTTGTTTCTATTTTCTATCAATTTTGCCTTCTTAAGGAAAGTAGTTGCTTCTGCTTGTTTTCATTTTTAATAAAAATAACCACACACACATCACGTGGCATTTTTAAACCAAGGAGCTGGTCGTAAGACCCCAGCCCTTGATCAAGACCAACGGTGGGTTCATCACCACCTTGGCTTGATTTTTGCATCCATTTACCCCGATTGTCACTATTGTTAGGCGTAAATCCTGATGAAAGCTGATCGAGTGTCGCTGGGGTGATTCCCAAGCACGAGGATAAGTCTTCTATGGTAGGTGTCATTAACAGGACAATCCCCCTTCCGTACCACCTACGTACCATGTACCATCTGCTCTCACGTACCTATAGTTTCCCTCTCGTAAGGGCGGGTATATAGAGAGGTTGGTATATCGGTCGGACAATGGTATATTGAAGGGGCGACCATTTATGGGAGTCATATGAGCCAACATTCTGCATTTAAACGTTCTTCAAAACTTTCAAAAACAAAACAAAATCATCAAAACGCACTAAAACCAGTCTAGGACACACCATTAATCTTTAAAAGAGATAATCACCGTTTGTGTATGTGTGTGTTCATTTCTGCTTAGTGTAACAAAAAAAAAATCATAAACAAAAAGATAAAAATCTGCTTAGCTAGTAGAAGAGCACCACAATGGTGTACACCCGTAGCCAAGCCCAATCAAGGGCAGAAGCTATGGAAAGTGTACAAGGAGCGGGCACAAGTCACCTTCGCTTTAGCCCTGAGGACTTGGCCATACCGCCTTGGCGGTCTGGACCACAAGAGAGTCCACATCATTCCATGTCAAGGTGGAATTATAGGGACACCCCTCTGGGGGATACGCCCATTCAGCACAGCCCCTTTCGGGAAGAAGCTTTACATGTGGCACTCAACGTAAATAGAAGACCGCCTTTAGAGGCTAGATATGAGTGGCTACAGTGCGATGAAGTGCTAGAGAGGAACAATGTCCATGAGGAGAGACAACGTGACTATGGCATCTCTCCTTTGCCTCCCATCATTGTTAGAACTGAAAGACAAAACCCAGAGCGTAGGGCTCTCCACACAGGGCGAGCTAACTCTGCCGCCCCTTTCACACTCATGAAAGGGAGTACGAGGAAGACCATCGCATTCCTCGAGAGCAATATACAATGTGGGAGCCTTGCGCTTCCACACCTGCTAGATACCATGGTCACACATCGAGGCCAGAGCCTCAGGTAAATGCCGCCAACCTCGACAGAGGGAAGCGACCCATTGAAATCTCGGATCATCAAGACCGAGGCAAATACATAGGAGAAACATTCAAGCCTCCTAAGCCCAAGATGGCAGACCAAATTGACCTGGCAGTCGCCAGACATGCCGCCCGCCAAGCCCGGATCACGCGGCTTGAGCAAGGTCATCAGCAGTTAGAGCGCTTATACCGCCTTAACAAAGAGCGCATGCAGCACAAAGCGGACGAGCTGCTTTATAAACTACCTGAGAGGGTGCCAACCCCTCGCACCCAAAAAGCAGAACAATATGAGAGGCATAATCCCTTGGTGCAGGATAGGTCTCCGCGACCTCGTCAAGCTTTGCCTCCGAGACCCCATAGACCTGAGAGGGAGGCCACTCCCCGAAACAACGATGGGTACCCTTAGCGAGGACTCACTCAGGGTCATAGGTCTCGCCCAGAGACTCCTCAAGAAGTTTATGAGGAGTATGAACCAGAAGTAGAACGGGCCGAAATGCCCTATCAAGGCGGGAGGGCTGCCATTCGGCCACCCCCCCATAGGCCTCCAGTCTCCCACAACTCACAACGGGAGCAAACAAAAGAGGAAGAGATTAAATCTTCCGATGCATACAAAGCGCTATTAGAGCATTTGGAGTCTATGGAGACCAAAGCTTCTGGGCACCAAAAGCCCACGTTACGTCAACTCCGTAGTCATCCAGTGCATCCGTCAGTGCCCACACCTCTTTACCCCGAACATTTCAAGTTGCCTCAGTTGGCAGTCTTTAAGGGTGAAGAGGATGCTCAAGAGCATGTGACAAGATTCCTGAGCCAATGCTTTGGCATTCAGGATAATGATGCGTTGTTGCTAAGGACATTCATAACCACATTCGTAGGTCCTACCTCGGATTGGTTCACACAGTTGTCGAAGCACAGCATAAATAACTTGGATCAATTAGTGGATGCGTTCCTTGAACGCTTTGCCTTCAACACCAAGAAGAAGGCATCACTGAGTGACCTGGCCAGCCTCAAGCAATATGAGGAAGAGACAATGGCGGCTTACGAGAATCGATGGAGGGCTCTACTTTCTAAGCTACCCTACCTTCCCCCTATGTCCGACCTCACACAAATGTTTTCACGAAGTTGTCTGAGATCGATCTCTAGGGCTATTGCAGCTGCAGCAATATGCCAGCCTAGAAGAAGCTCTGGCGCAAGCCAGAGTTATCGAAGAGATCAAAATACAGGAGGGCAAAATCGCCAAACCTAAAAAGAAAGAGTGGAACAAAAATACAAAGACAGGGACTACGCAACCAAAACCCGTTGCGGTTAATCAAGTTGCGATAAATGTCCCTAAGCCTGCACAAGAAATACAGCCTCAAAAGGCTAATTATCAAGCAGTGCCTCCTAAGAATTATGAAAGAGAAAATAAAAAATAGGAGCAAAATCAGCAGCATCACCCTAAGCGACAATACACCCCTTATACGGAGTCTAGGGACTCCCTATTTGACCGCTTGTCAGCGGCAAATTTAATCACCCTTCCAGAAATCCAAACCATAGATCCTAACGCTCCCAAGCCTAAGGGATACAGGGAGGATTTATATTGTAGGTTCCACAGGCGAAGGGGACATGACCTGAACGCATGTTGGAAATTCAAGGGATTGATACAAGATTTGATTGATAATAAAACATTGGCAGTGGACAACCCCATAGCACCAAATAATCAGCAGATGGGGGTTTTCAAGGACCCTTTGCCTGCCCACGAGGCACAGGCAAAACCTCTTCAGGTCAATGAGGTGCGACAGAATCTCCCCATGCAAGGGTATGTGGGAATGATCAGCATAGTGACCAGGAACAAGAAATACCCAGGAGTTGCCCCCGAGGCAGCTACAAGAGAAGTTCCAACAACGTCGCAACCTCAACAACACCCTGTGCAGTTGCCTCCGCCTAGACCCGAGGTCACGATACGGACCAAACTCACGCAGAGTTTGTGGACCACATCGGCTAGGCTTTCCATATATGAGCTTATACAACAATCAACACCCCATCGGGAAGCTCTCATGGAAATTTTGAAAGCCATCGAGTTGCAGCCCCACGAAGCGAATTCCTTCAATAACTTCGTGGGACATGTAAAACGATGTATGGAGCCAGTCATTACCTTTCGAGAAGATGAAGTTAAATCAATATCGAATGACATGGCAGATCCACCCCTGCACGTTATCGCACGGGTCAACGGGATCCCGTATAAGAGAGTGTTGGTAGATACTGGCTCGTCCAGTAACATCATTACTACGACAGCATTAAAACATCTGAAGCTGCCAGCCTCTCACATCATCGCTTCCACTTACACACTACGAGCATTCAACGATGCGATATGCTCGAAAGTTGGCACAATTGTTCTACCCGTCCAGGTAGGACAAAAGATGATACCTACATTGTGCCATGTTTTGGAAGGCGAGATGGCATACAACATATTGCTAGGGCGGCCATGGATCAGGGACATGAAGTGTGTCCCTTCGATAGCTCACCAGTGTTTGAAGTATGCATTTGAAGGAGAAGTACATGTAGTCCCGATGGACTTAGAACCCTTCAAATATTGCAATGCGGTGCAGTTGATGCCGCAATCGACCCTCCCATCGACGCACTTGGATTTTTAGTTAAATCCATCTAGACAGGGTCCGATGCCATGAGCACCACTGGTGACTAATCCATCAAAACCCTAGCCAGGTGCATCTTCATCATCCGCTCCTTCACTACCAATGCCACCTGTCATGGCTAAATAGAAGGACAAAGGGAAACAAATCTTGGAAGAGGCTCAACCCCTAGAGGAGGTGCTGCCAACAATATCAACCATCTCAACAGAAGAGATACCTAGCACAATGGAAGCTGAGGCTCCTAATCCACCCAACATGGAATGGACTCAGGAAGGCCTTCCATTCCCTCCCTCTCAATCG
The DNA here is from genome assembly GCA_028583015.1 of Wollemia nobilis. Taxonomy (NCBI): domain Eukaryota; kingdom Viridiplantae; phylum Streptophyta; class Pinopsida; order Araucariales; family Araucariaceae; genus Wollemia; species Wollemia nobilis. Next base: position 1,359,645 of record JAQPPZ010002383.1, on the reverse strand, counting down.
CCAACAATTACTGTTGAAATGGCCAGTACGGGCCTGGGGGAGTATCTAGTGCAGAATGTTGTAGCAACGCCCATGCTAGAGTCAGTGCAAGACATGGGGAGACCTCGCCTCCCCATAGGGACAGTTGTTCCTTTAGGCTACCCACCAAACCAGACCAATTTTGTGTATGGGGGCCTTGACCATGGTGTTGAACCATGCAAGCAAAAGGACGAGGACGAAGAGCCTTTTGTAGAAGATGTCAATTATCTGTCGAACCCGGACTTCGCTCTGAGATATCTAGGCCAATGCAATTGGCATGGATACGAGCTAGGCAGGTATGAGCAAGGGGTGCGTGTCCTTTTCCAGCCAAGATACCAAATGCCTTATGACAAGTCGGGAGTAGGGTTCAACCACCCCCTGCCCTTAGACATCTTGGTGGAAAACATGCAAGGCCTAGGAATAGGCAACAAGGGTGGATTGGCATCAGATCCTTATGCCAACCCAAACACAACGTATACATTGGGAGATTACCTCCCATGGTCAACAACCACCCTTGGTAACATCAATAATCCCTCTCCTTTGCTAGAGAGAGGTGAAATTTCGGACACTAACTTTCAAGGAGAGATCCTTTTGAAACTATTCCCTTTAGAGGTTCCAATTGAACCAGTGTTGTGTCAAGAGAATCAGGTCCCCCCACGGAGCGTGGAACAACCGCAATGGGACCAGATTAATTTGCTCGAACAAGATGAGCCTAATATGTCGCAAGCAGTTGTTGGAGAAAATGAATATTTTTGGATCTCCGACAGTGATTACGAAAGATGAAACTGAGATGGACTATCTCAACCACATGCGACAAATGCAACAAAGGCAACAAATGCAACAGTGATACCCTTTGAGGATCAAAGACATATTTGTAGACATGGGCATAACACTAGGGCACGAGTGGTACGTAGACCCGACAGGGTGGGACCAAGTGTTGGATCCGTGGCTCCAAGTTTACGATGAGCACCGTCCACCCCGAGACCCTATAATGACATCAATGCCGAGGGAAGACCCTGTCTTCCTATCAGCACATAGGGCCGATCCGTTCGTGCCCGTCCCTCTAGAGCCAGATCCAGAGCATAGGGAGCATCCAGAATGTTTGAGTTATCACACCCACGGTAATGGAGACCAAATTCATTTCATCCACATGATCTCCATTGATTTGACCGCACCCATCCGCAATCCGGCCGACCCTGCACGGTCATTGCATCTAGACATAGATGCCATCGACCGGGATCGCGTCAATTCACCTCTCTCCCCATCGAAGTACTGGCATTTCGGTAAGATGCCTCATTTTACCCCAGGGACAACTCAGGATATTTTTTAGGCTGAAGAGGAACCCGAGGTTCCCAACGTAGATTTAAACTCAGCTAATGATATCCATTTGATCCCGACTCCACATCAGTTGGAGGACGGATCCCACATGTCGATCGAGGAGACGACTGACGTAGACATCGGCTTAGATCCAATGAATCCATAGATTATCAAGCTGGGGGTAAGCTTATCCCCCGAAGAGCAAGCCGACTACATTGCCCTTCTCAAAGAGAAGAAGGAGGTTTTTGCATGGTCATACAGAGACATGCCGGGGCTAGATCCGTAGCTAGTCATGCATAATCTAACGCTTGATCCGACAATCAAGCCAGTTAAGCAAAAACTACGTAAGATGCACCCAACAGTGGCCTTGATGGTCAAAGATGAATTGCAAAAGTTGTTGGATGCACAGTTTGTCATCTGTGTGGATTATCCGCCATGGTTGTCCAACATGGTGCCCATCAAAAAGCCCGACGGGAGGATTCGCATATGCACTAATTTTTGAGATCTAAACAAAGCGAGTCCTAAGGATGATTTCCCCTTGCCAAGCATCGACGCGTTGGTAGACGCTACAACAGGTCACGAAATGCTATCCCTCATGGATGGTTTCTCGGGATACAATCAGATTCGTATCAATCCCGAGGATCAACTAAAAATGGCGTTCACAACGCCTTGGGGGACATTTTGTTATAAGGTCATGCCTTTTGGCCTTAAAAATGCTGGCGCCACCTACCAACGTGCCATGACGTACATCTTCCATGATTACATGCATAAAACTTTGGAAGATTACATGGATGATTTGTTAGCCAAGTCTCTTTTGCGCTCAGATCATCTCGATGACTTAAGCAAGATCCTCGATCGCCTCATGGAGCATAAAGTTAGACTGAATCCCAAGAAGTGCGTATTTGGCATCACATCTAGAAAACTCTTGGGTTTCATAGTCTCAAAGCGAGGCATCGAGGTGGACCCAAAGAAAGTCAAGGCAATCCTTGAAATGGTTCCCCCAACTACCATTAAGCAGCTCAGAAGTCTGCAGGGAAAGGTCACGTCAATTAAGCGCTTCATAGCACAGCTATCTGACAAGTGCCGACCCATGAACAAATTATTGCACAAAGGGGTTACATTTCACTGGGATGACGAGTGCCAGTCAGCCTTTGATGACATCAAACAATACTTGGCTTCACCGCCAGTATTGGCACCACCTAGACCAGGAGTGCCATTCTACTTATACATCTCAGCTACTGAGGTGGCATTGGGCGCCATGCTGGCCCAAAAGAATGAACTTCACAAAGAATAGGCTACTTACTATCTTAGCCGCACCCTGGTCAGTTATGAACTTAACTATGCATACGTCGAGAAACTCTGCTTGGTAGTGGTGTTTGCTACCAAAAAGCTACGCCACTACATGCTGAGCAACACTACGTATGTTGTGTCTAAGGAGAATCCATTGCGATACATGATGAGTCATACTTATCATAGTAGTCGCATGGCGAAATGGATCATGTTGTTGACGAAATTTGACATAGAGTTTATTGGACAAAAATCTATCAAAGGACAGGTCATAGCCGATCAACTAGCAGAGGCTCCTCTCGAAGATGATCAGCCTCTAGTCATAGAACTACCCGATGATGGGGTCTTCCATGTCTCAGAATCGCTAGATTCTGATGAGCTCGAGTCACAGTCGACATAACCCTATTTTTTGATGGTTCTAAATGTGAGCAAGGTGGTGGCATGGGAATAGTATTCTTCACACCGTAGGGCACTCCAATGCCCCTGTCATTTAAATTAAATTTCCCATGCACCAACAATAATGCAGAGTATGAAGCCTTGCTCATAGGTCTTCAGATAGCAATCACCATGAACATCAAATGACTGAACATCTTTGGTGATTCGCTGTTAATTGTCAATCAAGTCAAAGGGGTATTCCAATGCAAATGCCCAGTTCTACAAGCTTATAAAGCCCTTGTGGACAAATTCTTGGCAAAACTTGAGTGGTATGACATCGAGGCACTCCCTCGGTCATCGAATCATTTTGCGGACACAATGGCCTCCTTGGGGTCACTAATCCCGCAAGACCTTTCTAGTGATATGACAACCATTCAAGTCAAAACCTTATCGCAATCCGTGATGGAGCGTGCAAGCTCAAACTTGACGCCAGGAATCCACATGATCCAGATTGAACCATCCTCGGATAAGTTCTCTCGAATCCACGATCATCTGAAACATGCCAATTGGGGGTCCTTGTTCTCCCCTACTCCCATTAATAGCAACACAACGCTATTCTTACAAGTTCTATCCCACTCAGCGTTTGCTAGGGATGAACTTCAAGAGGGATTGGTTGTTCATACCGTCGAGGTTTTCGATCAACAGGACTGGTATTTACCCATTAGAGACTACCTCAAGTTAGGTAATCTCCCGCTTGGATTGACGCATGCCGCAAAACGAGCATTCAAGCAGAAAGTGGCTAAGTATGTCTTGATAGGAGACATTTTGTATCGTCGTAGCTATGAAGGAATCCTCCTTCGTTGCTTGGACAAGAAGAGTCCACTTGGCGGGTCCCCAAGCGCACGATGGTACATGTGGTGGCCACTTCAGTGGTATGGCCATCGCAAAGTGCATTCTTCGCATGGGCTATTATTGGCCATCTTTAGAGCGAGATTGTTGCGCATATGTCAGGAAGTGCATGAAGTGTCAACATCATGCCAATTTGATGCACGTACCTTCCCAGGCCTTGCAGACAGTCCAGTCTGCTTGGCCATTTTTGTAGTGGGGCTTCGATCTAATTGGAAAGATCTCCCCTGCATCGTCAAGCCGTCACACGTTTATCATAATGGCCACAGAGTATTTTACCAAGTGGGTGGAAGCAGTTCCGCTTACCTCTACGATAGGACCCCGCATTGTGGAGTTCATTTTGCATAACATCATATGTCATTTTGGTATTCCATCCAAAATAGTCTCGGATAATGGGACACCATTCAAGAACAAAGACGTGCGTGCTTTGACCACAAAGTACAAAATTCAGCATAGTTTTTTGACACCCTATTATCCGTAGGCAAATGGGCAAGCAGAGGCGTCAAACAAAATGCTAGTTGCCATCCTTAAAAAGATGGTCGTAGACAGTCATAAGGATTGGCACATCCAAATCCCACTTGCCCTATGGGCTTATCGCACTAGCATTCGGACACCCACTGGGGCCACTCCATTTTTGCTCGTGTATGGCTCCGAGGCAGTCATGCCTCTAGAGTTGGAAATTCCTTCCCTGCGCATATCAATGCAAGAGTTCATCGATGATGACGCTGCATGGCAGGCCCGGTTAGACCAGCTTACGTTGCTTGATGAACGACGCGTTAATGCTCTCGAGCATTTACGTATCTATCAAGAGCGACTTAAGAAAGCTTACAACATGAAAGTTCACCTGAGGGACTTTCGGGTTGGTGATTTGGTTTTGAAGGAAAACCAACAGAACTCTAGTTTGTCATCCCACCTAAGGGACAAATTTGTGGCAAATTGGTTAGGTCCATATGTCATTGATAGCAAAATAGGACCCGGGACATACCGGCTAGCCTCTCTTGATGGAATCAAGGAAACAGAACCCTTGAATATCAGTCATTTGTGACCATTCCATATCTAAGAGAGCCATATCCCAAAAATGCTCCAAGGATTCCTAAAATCGCTTGGTCAATCCCAAAAATGCTCCAAGGATTCCTGTAATCGCTTGGTCAATCCCAAAAATGCTCCAAGGATTCTTAATCGCTTGGTCAATCCCAAAATGCTCCAAGGATTCTTAAATCGCTTGGTCAATCCCAAAATGCTCAAGGATCTTATAATCACTTGGTCAATCCCAAAAATGCTCCAAGGATTCCTATAATCGCTTGGTCAATCCCAAAAATGCTCCAAGGATTCCTATAATCGCTTGGTCAATCCCAAAAATGCTCCAAGGATTCCTATAATCGCTTGGTCAATCCCAAAAATGCTCCAAGGATTCCTTAAATCGCTTGGTCAATCCCAAAATGCTCCAAGGATTCCTATAATCGCTTGGTCAATCCCAAAATGCTCCAAGGATTCCTAAAATCTTGTCAACAAAAAATAAAGCTTGGTCAACCCCAAAATGCTCCAAGGATTCTCACAATCGCTTGGTCAAAAATTCAAAATCCAAAAATCATCAAAAATAACAAAAATTTGCATCTCATTTCTAGGCATGCTCAAATTCATCAATAAAAAGCTCTTCTCGCATCTCATCTTCATATTCACAAAAATCAATCCATCAAAAATACAAAAATATATAGCTGCATTAAGCATCGCATCCATACATTGCATATTTGTGGTCGTATAGGTCAAAGGCACCATAGGCTGTAATTGCTCTGCTAGTCCATCTTGTTCCACATTTTTCCATTTTATAAAACAAACAAAAAAAATGCCATTCACTGCTTTTTACCACACTAGAGTCAGTGGTCTTATAATGTATCAAGAGTTTTCGTCTTTCAGTCGTCATTTTGCTTTCTAGCCACGTACTGTACCAAGTCAGACAGATTTTATGAAGGTAGAGTTCTACTTGGATCACACCTTGTTACGTAGCATCCCAACACAAATTAAAACACATAAAAATTCCTAAGTTGTGTGAACGAAAGATGAAACCTGCATAGTAATCCAGGTCACCATAAGCGAAATGGTTATCTTGCTCATCCCCCTGTGCAAATGACCCAAAGAATGCTGAGAGTTGGCAAAAGGACAAGCATCCTCCCTACCCAATTCCCCAAGAATCCCAAAGTTCTCAATAGTTGCAAAACATCAAAAATTTGCAAAAGGTCAAAACTCCAAAAATTTGACATCCCAAAGTGCACACGTCAAAAAGCACATACAATAGTGATTCTCGTCACTCCATATCCAAATCCCTTGCTCAAAAGAAAAATATATAAAAATAAACAGTGATTTTTATCATTACCAACGAGCAAGTATCCCAATACAATTGAAGAAAAGAAGGGAGTTGAACTTGAATCCCTGGAACTCTCAACATTTCGACAGGTCATGAGGCAAGCCTCAGTACCGGTTTGGTTGATAGCCTATCGGTCACTGGCGGTAAACTTCCCGCATGACGATATATCTATCACATTAACTTGTGTACAGATCAATGTTTGCATGTGGATGAGCTAGCTTATGGTATCCTAGATAACACCGCAGATTAATCTGACTAAATACAATAAAGGAGTTAGTGGAGCTAATTAGGTGATCCTCGGTACAGGTTCGGTTGAAAGCCCATCTGGCACTGGCGGTATCCCGACAAATACCACATAAATGAACTCAATTGCACACACAGGGATGTGAAATAACTTGGTCAAAAACAAGTCCGATTCATACCTTGTCCAAAAGTCTTGTAAGATAAAGTACAATCATGGCTAGTGAGTTAAAACCGTCTAAGTCTCAGAAAACCTTAGCTACATTTCTAAACCAACTGCGCTACTTTTCATCCTTACAATACCATCAAAAAATACAAAAAAAAAAAAACCACATGTATACATACAAAGTCATTCATCACAGCAATCGCCTAAAAAAAAAATAACAGAGTCCTAAACAGTCTATGGTGCCATAACCAAACATCACAAATTCCATTCATCCATTTCATTTTTGCATATCACATATAAATCAAAAACATTTGCATTCATCATAACATGTGCATCCATCAAAATAAATTAACATGCATACATCCATATTCATCAACCATCATGCATAAGATCAAATCATCACATGTGCATAAACAAAATAAATCCGATATATATATATATATATATATCATCAAAAAAATGCTCGCAAGCTACAAAATTGGTCCTCTGACCCCACAATCATACAACAAAACCACCCGGCCCTAAGGCGTCGGCCACCATGATCACGCAGGATCGGTGCGACGGGAACTACCCCCGTGGTGTGGGTCCTATGGGACCCCTCAGGGTGGCTACTGCTAGCCCCCACATCACGCCTGCTACCGCCTCCCTCATCCAATCGCCTGCGATGAGATGATGCTGACTGCTCAGTACCACTGTCCCTCGTCCAGCATGAAGATCCACCTCCCAACGGCTCAGGTAGCCGCCCACCGAGGTGGATGATCTCCCCCTCCAAATCTATCCAATGTCGAAACCACTCTGCCTCCCATCGATGGTAGTAAGCTACTGCATCGTCACGCTGCGCCAAAACCCTATCCCGCTCTGCTAGCTGAGCCCGTAGGAGATCCCTCTCCCACAGCGCATCCCCCAGCTCCTGGTCTCGCCTCCGCAGCAGCTCCACCAAATGTGCATTCTCAACGCGTACCCTAGACTCCATCTCCTCCGCATCCGCCTGAGGCATGGGACTCTCTGGAACAATAGCCTGCCCTAGCTCCCACTGCTCCGCCATGTCCTGCATCTCCGGCTGATCCGAAGCCCCCAAATCCACATCCTCACCCTCCACCTCCACCATGTCCGCATCCTCCAAAGGAGCTCCCCAATCATCCCCTGGTGCCTCAGCACCCTCCCCACTCGTTGCTGCCGCCTTCGTGCCTCCCAGTGGCCCCTCTCCCCGCCATCGCCGTAGTACCCACCACTGGTCATACTCTACGGTAGTCCCGACGTCATCCACATCCGGGACGTCGATCACCACGTTCGAATCCTTGCCCAGTGGCGCGATGACCGGTCGGTCTAGAGTCCTCTCATCCCCCCGGCGTCGATAGACCACGGGCTCACCAGGAAACCCCTGGCGCACCCCAAACTATCGTGTAACCCGGCTATACGAGAAGAACTCATGCTCGGTCCCGTGCCGCCCAATCAGCCACCGCTCTCTACGTACCCATCGGAGCCACTCTCCAGCCTTCGGCCAGCCGGACAGGTCTCGATAAGGGCGCCAAACCACCTCCCCTGGAGTGAGCCGAGAGAAGGCATCGACATAGTGCCCTACGGCACCTGCCCACCGTCGACTCTATCCTTGCTCTTTGGACCGCCGCCACAGAACTGCATACCCTATCTCCTTATCCTCCATCGTCGCTCGAGTCATCCATGGTAACCCGATTGGCCTCTCAACCGCTATGTGCTGCCAACCCCAACACTGCAACAGATAGCTACAGCTGATCCCCTTCTGCCATCGGCAATGGACCTCATACAACTCCCCATAGAGCTGTGCCAATAGTGTCTGTCCCCATCTCAAGATAAGCGGTGCCTCTATCGAGCACTCTACCAACTGCCAAACCAAATCCAGCAGGTTCCATGGGAACCTCGCGCCTGACGAGTCAGGTAATAGCATGTTGGACATGAGGCCCATAAGGAATGCGTGCCTCACGCCCAACACCCCCCTCTCCAGCCACCATCGAACCAAAATCCTACCAATATGGCAGTCGCCCTCTACCCTCTCCAATGGCTCCTCCACACCCAGCTCCTCCCCATGCCCGAAGCATCTCGTCAGTATAGCTGTCCGCTGGTCACGCGGCGATGTCCTGATGGGCAGTCCATCTATAATCTACGTAAGCCGATAGATATCCTCCAAGGTAATAGTCATCTCCCCTGTTGGGAGATGGAAGGTGTTGGTCCACGGATCCCAAAGATTGATCAGGGCCATCAAATAGGCCTGATCCGCGACCACTGGCTCCAGTCGAGCCACCTTCTTGAGCCCAAGGGCATCAAGCCACTCCCAGTCAGCCTCAGTCAGTGCCCCCCATGCCTCAGTAAAAGCAGTGGGTACACGGTACCGGCTCCTAACAACCTACAAAAGAAAATAATTCAAAAACATTAAAATCATGAAAAAAAAGAACATGTATACAAAAAAAAACAAACACAAAATTTCAAACAAAAAAATTAATTTTTCAATCTTAGGGTTTCTAATCCTAACTGATTAATTTAAAAACAAAACAAAAATTCAAAAAACAACAAACATTAAGTCTTAGGGTTTTACGTTCCGTTTATCCTAGGGTTTAGTTAAAGCAATAAAAATTCTTTACCTAGGTTTTGCACTACGTTTAGTTGTACACTAAGTCTTAGTTGTCTTCAGTTCAGTTTCAAGGTTTAAGTTTTAAAATTTTGAAAAACATCATCACAAAAATAATTAAACAAAACACTTGCAGTTTTAAAACAAAAATAAACTCTAGGGAGCACTTACTGGTCTCGCTTCGGCTCTACCGCTCGATCCGGTTTGTGCACTCATGATGGTAGGGAAAATCTCGGCAGTGCTTCGCTTCGCAGAATTAACCTCCTCCTCCCCAGAGCTCCAAATCGCAAGAAAAATCAGATGCAAATGAGCCCAAACCCTAGTTTTGGCCCTTAAATAAGCCTTTTGAGCTTAAATTCGTCCTCCCCTGGGATGAGCGCTCTAGTTAGCGCTCGTCCCACCCAGGGATGAATTCTAAAGTTGGGATTCGTCCCACCCTAGGACGAATTCAGGCCAAAAATTTCAAAAACATCAAAAAAATGAACAAAAATGCACTAAAACAGATAATAAACTTGCCCGATGAGAGTGCTATTGCACTTGACATCCCGGGCATGCAAAACAGACGTTGGGGTCACAAATTGTCACTATCCTACTCCCTAAGAAGGCTATCTTAGCCGGACCGCTCCACGGGAAGATGGATTTTTGCCAATTTCAGCTCCAAAAAGCGTCGCAAAAAGGGTTACCACCCACCAAAAATAGGTCTAAATGTCAGAAAAATTGCACATGCTTAATGCTAAACCATCTAAGGGCACCCTTGCACAAGTCATCTTGGGTCAAGCGACTCGTCGCTTTTCTCACGAAGGTCATTCCCTCATCGATTCGTCGCTTGAGGGGGTAGTCACACTTAGTCACCAATCAACAAACACACACCCAATTAAGGAAAATGACATGCATTCAAAGAATCATTGACAAAGACAATCACGCTCCTGCTTGGGGCAGTAAAACAAGCAATAATCACAAATTGATCAAACACTTGGCATTTTGTGAATCATGAACACAAGGTTCCCCCCGTGGACAAAAGGTTGCGCCCTTTGCCTATTCATGACTGATCAATGTCCAAGCTCAAGTCACACCTCACCAAAATAGGTTAATACTTGAAATCAAATTCCTTAGCTCGTCAGAAGCAAGGATTCAAGAATGCATGCCCTTTCCATACTTGGGGCATCAAAAGTTGGTTAGGTTACCAAGAAACCCTAATCATTAGTGCTTTGGTTATCTATTTTTGCTCGACGTTGCACCATGCACAGCGCATCCCAAAAAGGGGCATCTGTAGACACCAAAACAGCACCAATCCGATTATGTGACTGCAAACACTGATCACTTTGACACACACAGCCCCCAGGGCAGCCCTCGGAGGTTAAACAAGTGGTCCTAACCACTTTTGTAGCAATTTTGGAAGGTCAAAAGGCAATTTGGCACATTCAGGCACTTTGCTCGCTATTCGTCCCACCCAGGGACGAATTCAAATTGGGATCCGTCTCACCCAGGGACGAATTCTGAATTCGTCTTTGGTCAGGACGAATTCCAGGTTCAACGGGAAAAAAGAAGAATGGCGCCAAGTGGCAGCCGAAGACAGTCAATTAATGCCTCCTGCCTTGCATGCGCATGTAGGTGGGTAGATTGGGCGTTAGAGGACTATCACAAGGGCAGTCATGGAAGCCCAAGTCATGGAGGACTTTCCTCCCTCATGGGAAGGCATGACTGCCACATGGCGCCTATGCATGCCCCTCCAAAGAGACCCCCTGGGTCTATAAAATGGTGAACTTTCTCACCCAAAGAGACAAGTTGGAGGCATTTTCAAGCAACGAAGTGCTGCCAAATTGATACCACGCCTTTACCCTTTTGATTTACATCTTCCACATCCTTGATCTCTTTCGCAAGAGAGGTTATTGGGTGGCTATTGGAAGTGTGAATCCGGACCCAAAACCTGACATTTGACCACATTGATCCACCAATTCGCCGACAACCCATTCCAAGAGATTTTGGGCCCATCCCAAGTGGATTGGTGCCAAAATCAAGTTCCAACGGTGGGCGGCCCGCCCGGGCGCCCTGCACTTCTTAGTTTCATTTGAATTTGTTCTTTTGTCACTTGTTTATATTCCATTCCATTTTATGCTGTTTAGATAGTTTATAATTTCGATTTCAGAAGACTTTGATCAAATATTATCATGTTTTGTCGCTTTTGTGGTCCTCACTAACTTGCAGGTAGCGACATCAAATTCCCGTTGATGGAGGTCAAATTGGGAAAATCCGACCATCTGGGTCATCCCAAAATGCCCCCAATTAGCTAACCCCTATGTTTGCAGGTGTTTTGGAGATCCCGAGATGCGACATTTGGGCAGCATCACTTCGGCGTTTTGTCACAGGCGAATTCGTCCTACCCGGGGATGAATTATAGTAGAATTCATCCTGCCCAGGGACGAATTACAGTTGAATCGGCAAACAATTTCTCGAATGTTTTGATGGCAGTGGCCCTCTGGTAATGTTCTCTGGTCTCTGTCAAATTTGTAGGTTATTTGGAGTCATTTTATTCATCGGTTTAGCTAATCTTATGCATGCATCCTTCATTGGTTTTTAAGATCAAACGCTTCATATTTTTGTCACAGGTGCTACTAACGACTTGTTGTGTCTTTGAACGTAGGAGGAGCAGCAAGAATCAAGGATTCATCAACGCAAGCGACGGCAACACTTTGGCCCGCCCATTTCAAATGTGGGCACGCGGAAGGAGGAATACTAAGTCATGATTGTAACCAAAATTCATTTAATGCTCCTAGCCCCTGAAAATGGAGGAGGCGTCTTTGTAACCGAGATTAAGAGAGTTAAATAAAAAGGGTTGTGCTTTCTCTACTTTCTTTTATCTCATTTCAATTCGTCTCTTTCATTTCATGCATTTCACATTTTAGGACTTAAGCGTTAGTTTTGATTTTGAATGCATCGCAATAGTTTTCCTTTCAAATCTTCTGGAATCTCGTGCTTTCACATGTAAAATGATGTACAGAACCAGTCATCACCTTTAGAGAAGATGAACTGAAATCAGTGACTGGTGATATGGCAGATCCACCCCTGCATGTCATTACATGGGTCAATGGGATTCCATTTAAGAGGGTTTTAGTGGACACTAGCTCATCCAAAAAAATAATCACAACAGCGGCATTGAAGCAACTCAAGTTTCTAGCATCTCACATTGTGGCCTCCACCTATACTCTTTGAGCATTCAATGACATAATATGCTTGATGGTTGACACAATTGTCCTGCCCATCCAAGTGGGACAAAAGACTCTTCCTATGTTGTGCCACATCCTAGAAGGTGAGATGGCCTATAATATTTTACTAGGCCGGCCTTGGATCGTGGGACATGAAGTGTGTCCCTTCGATAGCCCATCAATGCCTAAAGTACACATACAAAGGGCAAGTGCATGTGGTCTCGGTAGACTTAGAGCCCTTAAAGTATTGCAATTCGGTGCAAATGATGCCATAATCGACCCTTCCATCAACACATTTGGAATTTTAGTTGAATCCATCCAAATAGGGTCTGATTCTGCATACATCCTCGCTATTAAGTACCTCAAATCCCTATTCGGGTCCATCTTCATTGTTTGGTCCTTCACCAACGATGCCACCTATGATGGCCACACAGAAGGATAATGGGAAGAAACCCTTGGAAGAGGCACCTCCATCAGTCTCAACCATCTCTATCGAAGAGGTGCCTAGCAAAATGGAAGTCGAGGCGCATAGTTCACCCGAAATGGAGTGGACTTAGGAAGGACTCTCATTGCCTCCCCCTCAACCACCAACGATCACCATTGAGATGGCTAATATGGGCCTAGGGGAGTATCTAGTTCAGAACATTGTAGCAACACCCGCGCTTGAGTCCATGCAGGACATGGGGAGACCTCGCCTCCCTATCGAAACTATTGTCCCTTTGGGCTACCCACCAAACCAGACAAATTTTGTATATGGGGGCCTCGACAATGACATTGAACCTTACCTGCAAGAGGAAGAGGACAAAGAGCCCTTTTTCGAGAACGTCAACTATCTGTCCAACCCGAACTTCACTTTGAAATACCTTGGCCAATGTAATTGGCATGGATATGGGTTAGGCAAATATGAACAAGGGGTGCGCATTCTTTGTCAACCAATATATCAGATGTCGTATGACAAATCAAGAATAGGGTTCAACCATCCTCTGCCCCTTGACATCTTGGTAGAGAACATGCAAGGCCTAGGGATAGGAAACAAGGATGGGTTGGCACAAGATCCATATGCCAATCCTAACACAACATACACATTGGGGGATTATCTCCCATTACTAACAACCAACCTTGTTGACCTCAACAACCCTCTCCCTTCGATCGAGAAAGGAGAAAGTTCGAGGACTCACCTACAAAAGGGATATAGACAAGGTCAAAAAGGGTCTTCAGAAGACGAGTCAGAGTATGAGGTAGCGCCTTGGGACACTTTCGAGTCTGATAGCAATCACTCGCAAGTGATGCCCATAGATGACTATTAGGAGAACTTCATGACAATGTTCCCCTTCAATGCTCCAATCGAGCAAATGCCACTTCAAGAGAATCAAGTCCTCCCGTAGAGAGAAAAACAACCCCGATGGGACCAAATTAACTTGTTCGAGCAAAACGAGCCTCACATGTCACAAACAGTTGTCGAAGCCAACGAAGGCCTATGGATATCTGATAGCGATTATGAATATGAGACTGAAATGGCATATCTCAATCATATGCGGCATCAAAAATACCCCATGGACATTGATGACATGTTTGAACAACTAAACATGGGGCCAAGGCATAGGTGGCACCTAAACCAAGCATAGTTGGACCAACTACTGCACCTCGCCACTTCAGGCATACAGAGAGCACCCTCCACCCAAAGACCTTATAGAGCCATTAGTGCCAAGGGCAGACCCTATCCTTTTATCTACACATAGGGCCGATCCATTTATGCCAATACCCATAGAGCCAGATCCAGAGCACAAAGATCACCAAGGATGTCCGAGTCACCACCCACGCGGTAATGGAGACCAAATTCACTTCATCAACATGATCTCCATTAACTTAACCACCCCCATCCGTAATCCAACCGATCCAACACAACCATTGTATCTAAACCTAGATGCCATAGACTAGGATCACGCTAATTTGCCACCATCCCCATCAGAGTACTGGCCTTGCGGTGAGATGCTTCATTTCACCCCAAGACCAACTCAAGATATATTCCATGCTAAAGAGGAACCCAAAATTCCCAACGTAGATCTAAATTCAGCAATCGATATCCACCCGACCCCAACTCCACACCAGTTGGAGGACGGGTCCCTCATGTCGATCCGAAGAGATGATTGATGTAGACATCGGCTCTGATCCAATGAATCCGTAAATCATTAAATTAGGGGTAATTCTATCCCTCGAAGAGCAAGTCGATTACATTGTCCTTCTCAAAGAGAAGAATGAGTTTTTTGCTGGTCCTACAAAGACATACCGGGGCTAGACCCACAGCTAGTCACGCATAATCTAACGCTTGATCTGACAGTCAAGCCAATCAAGTAAAAACTACGTAAGATGCACCCAACAGTAGCCTTAATGGTCAAATATGAGCTACAAAAGCTATTAAATGCATATTTTGTCATTTGCATGGATTACCCACCATGGCTGTCCAACATGGTACTCATCAAGAAGCCTGATGGGAGGATTCACATATGCATCAATTTTCAAGATCTAAACAAAGTGAGTCCCAAGGACGATTTCCCCTTGCCTAGCATCGATGCATTGGTAGACACTACAGTAGGCCATGAAATACTTTCCCTCATGGATGGTTTCTCGAGATACAACTAGATTCGTATTAATCTCGACGATCAACTCAGAATGGCGTTCACAATGCCTTGGGGGACATTTTGTTATAAGGTCATGCCCTTTGGCCTTAAAAATGCTGACGCTATCTACCAACGCGCTATGACATACATCTTCCACGATCACATGCATAAAACTTTGGAAGATTATATGGATGATTTGTTGGCCAAATCTCTTTTGCGCCCAGATCATCTCGATGACTTAAGAAAGATCCTCGATCGCCTCATCGAACACAAAGTCAGACTAAACCCCAAAAAGTGCGTGTTTGGCGTCACATCTGGAAAACTCTTGGGTTTCATAGTCTCAAAATGAGGAATCAAGTTAGATCCAAAGAAATTCAAGGTAATCCTTGAAATGCTTCCCCCAACCACCATCAAGCAGCTCAGAAGCCTACAGGGAAAGGTCGCATCAATCGAGTGCTTCATAGCATAGCTATCTAACAAGTGCCAACCCATGAATAAATTATTACACAAGGGGGTAGCATTTCACTTGGATGACGAGTGCCAGTCCGCCTTCGATGACTTTAAACAATACTTGGCTTCACTGCCAGTATTGGCACCACCTAGACTAGGAGTGTCATTCTATTTATACATCTCAACTACTGAGGTGGCACTGGGCGCCATGCTAGCCCAAAAAAATGAACTACATAAAGAGCAGGCTACTTACTATCGTAGCCTCACCCTGGTCAGTTATGAACTTAACTATGCATACGTCGAGAAGCTATGCTTAGCAGTGGTATTTGCTACCAAAAATCTATGCCACTACATGTTGAGCAATACGACGTATGTTGTGTCTAATGATAATCCATTGTGGTACATGATGAGTCATACTTATCATAGTAGCCGCACGATGAAATGGATCATGTTGTTGACAAATTTTGACATCGAATTCATTAGATAGAATTCCATCAAAGGTCAAGTCATCGTCGATCAACTAGTAGAGGCTCCTCTCGAAGATGATCAACCTTTGACCATAGAGCTACCCGATGATGGGGTCTTCCATGTCTCAGAATTTCCAGATTCTGATGAGCCTGAGTCACAGGCCGATAACCTTATTCTTTGATGGTTCTAAATGTGAGCAAGGGGGTGGCACAGGAATTGTATTCTTCACACCACAAGGGGATCCATTGTCTCTATCATTTAAACTTGATTTCCCATGCATAAATAACAATGTTGAATACAAAACCTTGCTCATAGGTCTTTAGACAGCCATCACCATGAACATCAAACGCTTGAACATCTTTGGTGATTCGCTGTTAATTTTCAACCAAGTAAAAGGGATATTCCAATGTAAATGCCCAGTTTTGTAGGCCTACAAAGCCCTTATGGATAAATCCCTAGCAAAACTTGAATGGTACGACATCGAGGCACTCCCTCGATCATCGAATCATTTTGTGAACACTATGGCCTCCTTGGGGTCACTAATCCCAAGAACCTTTTGGTGAGATGACAACCATTCAAGTCAAAACACTATCGCAATCCACGATGGAGCATGCAAGCTCTGACATAACGCCAGGAATCCACCTAATCCAGATTGAACCATCTCAGGATAGGTTCACTCGAATCCATGATGGCCTGAATCATGCCAACTAGGGGTCCTTGTTCTCCCCTATTCCCCTTAATAGAAACACCACGCTATTCTTACAAGTTTGTTCTCGCTTAGTTTTTGCTAGGGATGAACTACAAGAGGGATTGGCAGTTCATACCATTGAGGTTTATGATCAACAGGATTGGTACACACCCATAAGAGACTACCTCAAGCTAGGTAACCTCCCACTTGGATTGACGCACACCATGAAAAGATCATTTAAATAGAAAGAAAAAAAACATGTCTTGCTAGGAGACATTTTGTACCATCGAAGCTACGAAGGGATCCTCCTCCATTGCTTGGACCAGTAGGAGTCCACTTGGGCGATCACCCAAGCATACGATGGTACATGTGGTGGCCACTTCAGTGGTATGGCCATCGTAAAGCGTATTCTTTGCATGGGCTATTATTGGCCATATTTAGAGCGAGATTGTTGCGCGTATGTAAGGAAGTGCATGAAATGTCAACACCATGCTAATTTGACACACATCCCTTCTCAGGCCTTGCAGCCGATCCAATCGGCTTGGCTATTTTTGTAGTGGGGCTTAGATCTAATCGAAAATATCTCCCTCGCATCGTCAGGCCATCACATGTTCATCATAACGGCCATAGAGTACTTCACCAAATGGGTGGAAGCAATTTCGCTTACCTTTATGACTGGACCTCACATTACGGAGTTTATTTTACATAACATCATATGTTATTTTGGTATTCCATCCAAGATCATCTCGGATAATGGGACATCATTTAAGAACAAATATGTGCGTGCTTTGACAACAAAGTACAAAATTTAGCATAATTTTTCAACACCCTATTATCCACAGGCAAATGGGCAATCAGAGGCATCAAACAAAACACTAGTTGTCATCCTTAAAAATATGGTCACAAATAGTCATAAGGATTGGCACATTCAAATCCCACTTGCTCTTTGGGCTTATTGTACTATCATTCATACGCTCACTAGGGCAACTCCATTTTTGTTGGTTTATGGCTTCGAGGCAGTCATACCTCTCGAGTTGGAAATACCTTCCCTACGCATATCAATGCAAGAGTTCATCGATGATGACACTGCATGGCAGTCAGCCTTTGATGACATCAAACAATACTTGGCTTCACCGCCAGTATTGGCACCACCTAGACCAGGAGTGCCATTCTACTTATACATCTCAGCCATCGAGGTGGCATCGGGCGCCATGCTGGCCCAGAAGAATGAACTTCACAAAGAACAGGCTACTTACTATCTTAGCCGCACCTTGGTTAGTTATGAACTTAACTCGAGAAACACTGCTTGGCAGTGGAGTTTGCTACCAAAAAGCTACGCCACTACATGCTGAGCAACACTACATATGTTGTGTCTAAGAAGAATCCATTGCGATACATGATGAGTCGTACTTATCATAGTAGTCGCAGGATGAAATGGATCATGTTTTTGACAAAATTTGACATAGAGTTTATTGGACAAAAATCTATCAAAGGACAAGTCATAGCCGACAACTAGCAGAGGCTCCTCTCGAAGACGATTAGCCTCTAGTCATAGAACTACCTTATGATGGGGTCTTCCATGTCTCAGAATCGCTAGATTCTGATGAGCCTGAGTCACAGGCTGACATAACCCTATTTTTTGATGGTTCTAAATGTGAGCAAGGTGGTGGCGCAAGAATAGTATTCTTCACACTGCAGGGCGCTCCAATTCCCTTGTCATTTAAATTAAATTTCCCATGCACCAACAATAATGCAAAGTATGAAGCCTTGCTCATAGGTCTTCAGACAGCAATCACCATGAACATCAAACGACTAAACATCTTTGGTAATTCTCTGTTGATTGTCAATCAAGTCAAAGGGGTATTCCAATGCAAATGCCCAGTTCTACAGGCTTATAAAGCTCTTGTGGACAAATTCCTGGCAAAACTTGAGTGGTATGACATCGAGGCACTCCCTCAGTCATCGAATCATTTTGCGGACACAATGGCCTCCTTGGGGTTACTAATTCCGCAAGACCTTTCTAGTGATATGACAACCATTCAAGTCAAAACCTTATTGCAATCCATGATGGAGCGTGCAAGCTCTAACTTGACGCCAGGAATCCACATGATCCAGATTGAACCATCCTCATATAAGTTCTCTCGAATCCACGATTGTCTGAAACATACCAATTGGGGGTCTTTGTTCTCCCCTACTCCCATTAATAGCAACACAACACTATTCTTACAAGTTCTATCCCACTCAGCATTTTCTAGGGATGAACTTCAAGAGGGATTGGTTGTTCATACCGTCGAGGTTTTCGATCAATAGGACTGGTATTTACCCATTAGAGACTACCTTAAGTTAGGTAATCTCCCGCTTGGATTGGCGCATGCCGCAAAACAAGCATTCAAGAAGAAAGCGGCTAAGTATGTCTTGATAGGAGACATTTTGTATCGTTGCAGCTATGAAGGAATCCTCCTTCGTTGCTTGGACCAGTAATAGTCCACTTGGGCATTCGCCCAAGCGCACGATGGTACATGTGGTGGCCACTTCAGTGGTATGGCCATCGCGAAGTGCATTCTTCACATGGGCTATTATTGGCCATCTTTAGAGTGATATTGTTGCACGTATGTCAGGAAGTGCATGAAGTGTCAACATCATGCCAATTTGATGCATGTACCTTCCCAAGCCTTGTAGACAGTCCAGTCTGCTTGGCCGTTTTTGCAGTGGGGTTTCGATCTAATTGGAAAGATCTCCCCTGCATCATTAGGCCATCACACGTTTATCATAACGGCCATAGAGTATTTTACCAAGTGGGTGGAAGTAGTTCCGCTTACCTCTACAATAGGACCCCACATTATGGAGTTCATTTTGCATAACATTATATGTCGTTTTGGTATTCCATCCAAAATAGTCTCGGATAATGGGATGCCATTCAAGAACAAAGACGTGTGTGCTTTGACCACAAAGTACAAAATTCAGCATAGTTTTTTGACACCCTATTATCCGTAGGCAAATGGGCAAGCAGAGGCATCAAACAAAATGCTAGTTGCGATCCTTAAAAAGACGGTCGCAGACAGTCATAAGGATTGGCACATCCAAATTCCACTTGCCCTATTGGCTTATCGCACTAGCATTCAGACACCCACTGGGGCCACTCTGTTTTCGCTCGTGTATGGCTTCGAGGCAGTCATGCCTCTAGAGTTGGAAATTCCTTCCATGCGCATATCAATGCAGGAGTTCATCGATGATGACGCTGCGCAACAGGCTCGGTTAGACCAGCTTACGTTGCTTGATGAACGACGTGTTAATGCTCTCGAGCATTTACGTATTTATCAAGAGCGACTTAAGAAAGCTTACAACATGAAAGTTCACCTGAGGGACTTTCGGGTTGGCAATTTGGTTTTGAAGGAAAACCAACAGAACTCTAGTTTTTCATCCCACCTAAGGGATAAATTTGTAGCAAATTGGTTAGTTCTATATGTCATTGATAGAAAAATAGGACCTGGGACATATCGGCTAGCCTCTCTTGATGGAATCAAGGAAACAGAACCCTTGAATATCAGTCATTTGCGACCATTCCATATCTAAGAGAATCGTATCCCAAAATGCTCCAAGGATTCCTATAATTGCTTGGTCAATCTCAAAATGCTCCAAGGATTCCTATAATCGCTTGGTCAATCCCAAAATGCTCCAAGGATTCTTGTAATCACTTGGTCAATCCCAAAATGCTCCAAGGATTCTCGTAATCGCTTGGTCAATCCCAAAATGCTCCAAGGATTCTTGTAATCACTTGGTCAATCCCAAAATGCTCCAAGGATTCCTGTAATCGCTTGGTCAATCCCAAAATGCTCCAAGGATTCTTGTAATCGCTTGGTCAATCCCAAAATGCTCCAAGGATTCCCGTAATCGCTTGGTCAATCCCAAAATGCTCCAAGGATTCCTGTAATCGCTTGGTCAATCCCAAAATGCTCCAAGGATTCATATAATCGCTTGGTCAACCCCAAAAATGCTCCAAAGATTCCTATAATCGATTGGTCAATCCCAAAATGCTCCAAGGATTCCCACAATCGCTTGGTCAAAAATAAGAAAATCCAAAAATCATCAAAAACAACAAAAATTTTGCATCTCATTTCTAGGCATGCTCTAATTCATCAATAAAAAGCTCTTCTCACATCTCATCTTCATATTCACAAAATTCAATCCATCAAAAATACAAAAATATATAGCTGCATTAAGCATCGCATCCATACATTGCATATTTGAGGTCGTACAGGTCAAAGGCACCATAGGCTGTAATTGCTCTACTAGTCCATCTTGTTCCACATTGTTCCATTTTATAAAACAAAAAAACAAATGCCATTTACTGCTTTTTACCACAATAGAGTCAGTGGTCTTATAATGTATCTAGAGTTTTCGTCTTTCAGTTGTCAGTTTGCTTTCTAGCCACGTACTTACCAAGTCAGACATATTTTATGAAGGTAGAGTTCCACTTGGATAAAACCTTGTTACGTAGCATCCCAACACAAATTAAAACACATAAAAATTCCTAAGTTGTGTGAACGAAAGATGAAACCTGCATAGTAATTCAGGTCACCATAAGCGAAACGGTTATCTTGCTCATCCCCCTGTGTAAATGACCCAAAGAATGTTGGGAGTTGGAAAAAGGACAAGCATCCTCCCTACCCAATTCCCCCAGAATCCCAAAGTTCTCAATAGTTGCAAAACATCAAAAATTTGCAAAAGGTCAAAACTCCAAAAATTTGACATCATCCCCAAAGTGCACACATCAAAAAGCACATACAATAGTGACTCTTATCACTCAAATCCAAATCCCTTTCTCAAAAGAAAAACATATAAAAATAAATAGTGATTTGTATCACTACCAACGAGCAAGTATCCCAATACAATTGAAGAAAATAAGGGAGTTGAACTTGAATCCCTAGAACTCTCAACATTTCGATAGGTCATGAGGCAAGCCTCAGTACCGGTTTGGTTGATAGCCTATTAGTCACTGGTGGTAAACTTCCTGCATGATGATATACCTGTCACATTAACTTGTGTACAGATCAATGTTTGCATGTGGATGAGCTAGCTTATGGTATCCTAGATAGCACCACAGATTAATCTGATTAAATACAATAAAGGAGTTAGTGGAGCTAATTACGTGATCCTCAATACAAGTTCGGTTGAAATCCCATCTGGCACTGGCGGTATCCTGAAAAATACCACATAAATGAACTCAATTGCACACACAGGGATGTGAAATAGCTTGGTCAAAAACAAGTCTAATTCATACCTTGTCCAAAAGTCTTGTAAGATAAAGTACAGTCGTGGCTAGTGAGTTAAAACCGTCTAAGTCTCAGAAAACCTTAGCTACATTTTTAAACCAACTGCGCTACTTTTCATCCTAAAACCATACCATCAGAAAATACAAAAACCACATATATACATACAAAGTCATTTACCACATCAATCGCCTAAAAGCAAAATCACAAAGTCCTAAACAGTCTATGGTGCCATACCCAAACATCACAAATTCCATTCATCCATTTCATTTCTGCATATCACAGATAAATCAAAATATTTGCATTCATCATAACATGTGCATCCATCAAAATAAATTAACATGCATACATTCATATTCATCAACCATCATGCATAAGATCAAATCATCACATGTGCATAACCAAAATAAAACCAGTATATATATATATATATATATATATATATATATATATATATATATATATATATATATATATATATATATATCATCAAAAAAATGCTCACAGGCTATAAAACTGGTCCTCTGACCCCACAATCATACAACAAAACCACCCAGCCTAAGGCGTTGGCCAACATGATCACGCAGGATCGATGTGACGGGAACTACCCCTCGTGGTGTGGTTCCTATGGGACCCCTCAGGGTGGCTACTGCTAGCCCTCGCATCACGCCTGCTACTGCCTCCCTCATCCAATCGCCTGCGATGAGATGATGTTGACTGCTCAGTACCACTGTCCCTCATCCAGCGTGAAGATTCACCTACCAACGGCTCAAGTAGTCGCCCATCGAGGTGGATAATCTCCCCCTCCATCTCCATCCAATGCCTAAACAACTCTGCATCCTGTCGATGGTAGTAAGCTAATGCATCGTCGCGCTGCGCCAAAACCCTATCTCGCTCTGCTAGCTGATCTCGTAGGAGATCCCTCTCCCATAGCGCATCCCCTAGCTCCTAGTCTCGCCTTCGTAGCAGCTCCATCAAATATGCATTCTCAACGCATACCCTAGACTCCATCTCCTTTGCATCCGCCTGGGGCATGGGACTCTTTGGAACAATAGCCTGCCCTAGCTCCCATTGCTCCGCCATGTCTTACATCTTTGGCTAATCCGAAGCCCCCAAATCCACGTCCTCACCCTCCACCTCTACCATGTTCGCATCCTCCAAAGGAGCTCCCCAATCATCCCTTGGTGCCTTAGCACCCTCCCCACTCGCCGCTGCTGCCTCCGTGCCTCCTAGTGGTCCCTCTCCCTGCCATCGCTGCAATACCCACCACAGGTCATACTTTGCGGTAGTCCCGATGTCATCCACATCCGAGACATCGATCACCGCGTTCGAATCCTTGCCTAGTGGTGTGATGATCGATCGATCTAGAGTCCTCTCATCCCCCCAACGTCGATAGACCACAGGCTCACCAGGAAACCCCTAGTGCACCCCAAACTATCGTGTAACCCGGCTATACGAGAAGAACTCATGCTCGGTCCTGTGTCGCCCAATTAGCCACCGCTCTCTGCATACCCGTCGGAGCCACTCTCCAGCCTCCGACCAGGCTGGACAGTCTCGATAAGGGCGCCAAACCACCTCCCCTGGAGTGAGCCGAGAGAAGGTATCGGCATAGTTCCCTATGGCACCTGCCCACCGTCGACTCTATCCCTGCTCTCTGGACCACTGCCATATAACTGCGTACCCTATCTCCTTATCCTCCATCGTCGCCCGAGTCGTCCATGGTAACCCGTCTGGCATCTCAACTGCTATGTGCTGCCAACCCCAGCACTGCAACAGATAGCTGCAGCTGATCCCCTTCCGCTATCGACAGCGGACCTCATACAGCTCCCCATAGATATGTGCCAACAACATCTGTCCCCATCTCAGGATAAGCGGTGCCTCTATCGAGAACTCTACCAAATACCAAACCAAATCTAGCAGGTTCCATGGGAACCTTGTGCTTGACGAGTCAGGTAATAGCATGTTGGACATGAGGCCCATAAGGAATGTGTGCCTCACGCCCAACACCCCCCTCTCCAGCCACCATCGGACGAAAATCCTGCCAATCTGGTAGTCGTCCTCTACCCTCTCCAATGGCTCCTCCACACCTAGCTCCTCCCCATGCTTGAAGCATCTCGTTAGTATAGTTGTCTGCTGATCACGCAGCAATATCCTGATGGGCAGTCCATCTATCGAAATCTGCAGAAGCTGATAGATATCCTCCAAGGTAATAGTCATCTCCCCTTTTGGGAGATGGAAAGTGTTGGTCTGCGGATCCCAAAGATTGATCAAGGTCATCAAATAGGCTTGATCCGTGACCACAGGCTCCAGTCAAGCCACCTGCTTGAGCCCAAGGGCATCAAGCCACTCCCAGTCAGCCTCAGTCAGCGCCCCCCGCACCTCAGTAAAAGCAGTGGGTACACGGTACCGGCTCCTAACAACCTGCAAAAGAAAATAATTCAAAAACATTAAAATCCTAAAAAAAAAGAACTATACAAAAAAAAAAAACAAACACAAAATTTCAAACAAAAAAATTAATTTTTCAGTCTTAGGGTTTCTAATCCTAACTGATTAATTTAAAAACAGAACAAAAATTCAAAAAACAACAAACATTAAGTCTTAGGGTTTTACGTTTCGTTTATCCTAGTGTTTAGTTAAAGCAATAAAAAATTCTTTACTTAGGTTGTGTGCTACGTTTAGTTGTACACTAAGTCTTAGTTGTCGTCAGCTCAGTTTCAGGGTTTAAGTTTTAAAATTTTGAAAAACATCATCACAAAAATAATTAAACAAAACACTTGCAATTTTAAAACAAAAATAAACTCTAAGGAGCACTTACTGGTCTCGCTTCGGCTCTTCCGCTCGATCTGATTTGCGCACTCATGATGGCAGGGAAAATCTTGGCAGTGCTTCGCTTCACAGAATTAACCTCCTCCTCCCCAGAGCTCCAAATCGCAAGAAAAATCAGATGCAAATGATCCCAAATCCTAGTTTTGGCCCTTAAATAAGCCTTTTGAGCTTAAATTCGTCCTCCCCTGGGACGAGTGCTCTGGTTAGCGCTCATCCCTTCCAGGGACGAATTCTAAAGCTGGGTTTCGTCCCACCCTGGGACGAATTCAGGGCAAAAATTTCAAAAAACATCAAAAATTGAACAAAAATGCACTAAAATAGATAATAAACTTGTCCGATGAGAGTGCTATTGCACTTGACATCCCGGGCATACAAAACAGACGTTGGGGTCACAAATTGTCACTATCCTACTCCCTAAGAAGGGTATCTTAGCCAAACCGCTCCACGGGAAGATGGATTTTTGCCAATTTCAGCTCCAAAAAGCGTCACAAAAAGGGTTACCACCCACCAAAAATAGGTCTAAATGTTAGAAAAATTGCACATGCTTAACGCTAAACCATCTAAGGGCACCTTTGCACAAGTCATATTGGGTCAAGCGACTCGTCGTTTTTCTCACGAAGGTCATTTCCTTATCGATTTGTCGCTTGAGGGGGCAGTCACACTTAGTCACCAATCAACAACCACACACCCAATCAAGGCAATGGCATGCATTCAAAGAATCATTGACAAAGACAATCATGCTCCTGCTTGGGGCAGAAAACAAGCAATAATCACAAATTGATCAAACACTTGGCATTCCCGAAGCATGAACACAAGGTTCCCCCCATGGACAAAAGGTTGTGCCCTTTGCCTATTCATGACTGATCAATGTCCAAGCTCAAGTCACACCTCACCAAAACAGGTTAATACTTGAAATAAAATTCCTTAGCTCGTCAGAAGCAAGGATTCAAGAATGCATGCCCTTTCCATACTTTGGGCATCAAAATTTGGTTAGGTTACCAAGAAACCCTAATCATTAGTGCTTTGGTTATCTATTTTTTCTCGACGCTGCACCATGCACAACGCATCCCAAAAAGGGGCATTTGTAGACACCAAAACATCACCAATCCGATTATGTGACTGCAAACACTGATCGCTTTGACACACACAGCCCCCAAGGCAGCCCTCAGAGGTTAAACCGTGGTCCTAACCACTTTTGTAGCAATTTTGGAAGGTCAAAAGGCAATTTAGCACATTCAGGCACTTTGCTCAGTATTCATCTCACCCAGGGACGAATTCAAATTGGGTTCCGTCTCACCCAGGGACAAATTCTGAATTCATCTTTGGTCAGGACGAATTCCAGGTTTAACGGGCAAAAAGAAGAATGGCGCCAAGTGGCAGCCAAATACAGTCAATTAATGACTCCTGCCTTGCATGTGCATGTAGGTGGGCAGATTGGGCGTTATAGGACTATCACAAGGGTAGTCATGGAAGCCCAAGTCATGGAGGACTTTCCTCCCTCATGGGAAGGCATGACTGCCACATGGCGCCTATGCATGCCCCTCCAAAGAGACCCCATGGGTCTATAAAATGGTGAACTTTCTCACCCAAAAAGGGAGACAAGTTGGAGGCATTTTCAAGCAACGAAGTGCTGCCAAATTGCATACCACGCCTTTACCCTTTTGATTTACATCTTCCACATCCTTGATCTCTTTCGCAAGAGAGGTCATTGGGTGGCTATTGGAAGTGTGGATCCAGACCCAAAAACCCGAAATTTGACCACATTGATCTACCAATTCACCGACAACCCATTCCAAGAGATTTTGGGCCCATCCCAAGTGGATTGGTGCCGAAATCAAGTTCCAATAGTGGGCGACCCGCCTGGACGCCCTGCACTTCTTAGTTACAAATGAATTTGTTATTTTGTCACTTTTTTATATTCCATTCCATTCTATGCTGTTTTAAATAGTTTGTAATTTTGATTTTTGAATGTTTTGATCAAATATTGTCATCTTTTATCGCTCTTATTGTCCTCACTAACTTGCAGGTAGTGACGTCGAATTCCCGTGGATGGAGGTCAAATTGGAAAAATCTTACCATCTAGGTCGTCCCAAAATGCCCCCAATTAGCTAACCCCCATGTTTGCAGGTGTTTTGGAGCTCCCGATATGTGACATTTGGGCAAGATCATTTCGGCGTTTTGTCGTAGGAGAATTTGTCCTACCTAGAGATGAATTACAATAGAATCCATCCCGCCCAGGGACGAATTCAAATCGGCAAACAATTTCCTGAATTTTTTTATGGCAGTGGACCTCTGGTAATGTTCTCTGGTCTCTGTCAAATTTGCAGGTTATTTGGAGTCATTTTATTCATCGGTTTAGCTAATCTTATGCATGCATCCTTCATTGGTTTTTAAGATCAAACGCCTCATCTTTTTGTCACAGGTGCTACTAACGACTTGTTGTGTCTTTGAACGCAGGAGGAGCAGCAAGAATCAAGGATTCATCAACGCAAGCGACGACAACACTTTGGCCCGCCCATTTCAAATGTGGGCACGCGGAAGGAGGAATGCTAAGTCATGATTGTAACCAAAATTCATTTAATGCTCCTAACCCCTGAAAAGGGAGGAGGTGTCTTTGTAACCGAGATTAAGAGAGTTAAATAAAAAGGGTTGTGCTTTCTATACTTTCTTTTATCTCATTTCAATTCGTCTCTTTCACTTCATGCATTTCACATTTTAGGACTTAAGTGTTTGTTTGATTTTGAATGCATCGCAATAGTTTTCCTTTCAAATATTCTGGAATCTCATGCTTTCACATGTAAAATGATGTACAGAACCAGTCATCACCTTTAGAGAAGATGAACTGAAATCAGTGACTGGTGATATGGCGGATCCACCCCTGCATGTCATTACATGGGTCAATGGGATTCCATTTAAGAGGGTGTTAGTGGACACTAGCTCGTCCAACAATATAATCACAACAACGGCATTGAAGCAACTCAAGTTTCCAGCATCTCACATTGTGGCCTCCACCTATACTCTTTGAGCATTCAATGACGTAATATGCTTGATGGTTGGCACAATTGTCCTGCCCATCCAAGTGGGACAAAAGACTCTTCCTATGTTGTGCCACATCCTAGAAGGTGAGATGGCCTATAATATTTTACTGGGCCGGCCTTGGATCAGGGACATGAAGTGTGTCCCTTTGATAGCCCATCAATGCCTAAAGTACACATACAAAGGGCAAGTGCATGTGGTCTCGGTAGACTTAGAGCCCTTAAAGTATTGCAATTCGGTGCAAATGATGCCATAATCGACCCTTCCATCAACACATTTGGAATTTTAGTTGAATCCATCCAAATAGGGTCTGATTCTGCATACATCCTCGCTATTAAGTACCTCAAATCCCTAGTCGGGTCCATCTTCATTGTCTGGTCCTTCACCAACGATGCCACCTATGATGGCCACACAGAAGGATAATGGGAAGAAACCCTTGGAAGAGGCACCTCCATCAGTCTCAACCATCTCTATCGAAGAGGTGCCTAGAAAAATGGAAGTCGAGGCGCATAGTTCACCCGACATGGAGTGGACTTAGGAAGGACTCCCATTGCCTCCCCCTCAACCACCAACGATCACCATTGAGATGGCTAATATGGGCCTAGGGGAGTATCTAGTGCAGAACATTGTAGCAACACCCACGCTTGAGTCCATGCAGGACATGGGGAGACCTCGCCTCCCTATCGAAACTATTGTCCCTTTGGGCTACCCACCAAACCAGACAAATTTTTTATATGGGGGCCTCGACAATGACATTGAACCTTACCTGCAAGAGGAAGAGGACAAAGAGCCCTTTTTCGAGAACGTCAACTATCTGTCCAACCCGAACTTCACTTTGAAATACCTTGGCCAATGTAATTGGCATGGATATGGGTTAGGCAGATATGAACAAGGGGTGCGCATTCTTTGTCAACCAATATATCAGATGTCGTACGACAAATCAAGAATAGGGTTCAACCATCCTCTGCCCCTTGACATCTTGGTAGAGAACATTCAAGGCCTAGGGATAGGAAACAAGGATGGGTTGGCACAAGATCCATATGCCAATCCTAACACAACATACACATTGGGGGATTATCTCCCATTGCTAACAACCAACCTTGTTGACCTCAACAACCCTCTCCCTTTGATCGAGAAAGGAGAAAGTTCGAGGACTCACCTACAAAAGGGATATAGACAAGGTCAAAAAGGGTCTTCAGAAGACGAGTCAGAGTATGAGGTAGCGCCTTGGGACCCTTTCGAGTCTGATAGCAATCACTCGCAAGTGATGCCCATAGATTACTATTAGGAGAACTTCATGACAATGTTCCCCTTCAATGCTCCAATCGAGCAAATGCCACTTCAAGAGAATCAAGTCCTCCCGTAGAGAGAAAAACAACCCCGATGGGACCAAATTAACTTGTTCGAGCAAAACGAGCCTCACATGCCACAAACAGTTGTCGAAGCCAACGAAGGCCTATGGATATCTGATAGCGATTATGAAGATGAGACTGAAATGGCATATCTCAATCATATGCGGCATCAAAAATACCCCATGGACATTGATGACATGTTTGAACAACTAAACATGGGGCCAAGGCATAGGTGGCACCTAAACCAAGCATAGTTGGACCAACTACTGCACCTGCCACTTCAGGCATATAGAGAGCACCCTCCACCCAAAGACCTTATAAAGCCATTAGTGCCAAGGGCAGACCCTATCCTTTTATCTACACATAGGGCCGATCCATTTGTGCCAATACCCATAGAGCCAGATCCAGAGCACAAGATCACCAAGGATGTCTGAGTCACCACCCACGCGGTAATGGAGACCAAATTCACTTCATCAACATGATCTCCATTAACTTAACCACCCCCATCCGTAATCCAACCGATCCAACACAACCATTGTATCTAAACCTAGATGCCATAGACTAGGATCACGCTAATTTGCCACCATCCCCATCAGAGTACTGGCCTTGCGGTGAGATGCTTCATTTCACCCCAAGACCAACTCAGGATATCTTCCATGCTAAAGAGGAACCCAAAATTCCAAATGTAGATCTAAATTCAGCAACTGATATCCACCTGACCCCAACTCCACACCAGTTGGAGGACGGGTCCCTCATGTTAGTCGAAGAGATGATTGATGTAGACATCGGCTCTGATCCAATGAATCTGTAAATCATTAAATTAGGGGTAATTCTATCCCTCGAAGAGAAAGTCGATTACATTGTCCTTCTCAAAGAGAAGAATGAGTTTTTTGCTGGTCCTACAAAGACATACCGGGGCTAGACCCACAGCTAGTCACGCATAATCTAACGCTTGATCTGACAGTCAAGCCAGTCAAGTAAAAACTACGTAAGATGCACCCAACAGTAGCCTTAATGGTCAAATATGAGCTACAAAAGCTATTGGATGCATATTTTGTCATTTGCATGGATTACCCACCATGGCTGTCCAACATGGTACTCATCAAGAAGCCTGATGGAAGGATTCACATATGCATCAATTTTCAAGATCTAAACAAAGTGAGTCCCAAGGACGATTTCCCCTTGCCTAGCATCGATGCATTGGTAGACACTACAGTAGGCCATGAAATGCTTTCCCTCATGGATGGTTTCTCGAGATACAACTAGATTTGTATTAATCTTGACGATCAACTCAGAATGGTGTTCACAATGCCTTGGGGGACATTTTATTATAAGGTCATGCCCTTTGGCCTTAAAAATGCTGATGCTATCTACCAACGCGCTATGACATACATCTTCCACGATCACATGCATAAAACTTTGGAAGATTATATGGATGATTTGTTGGCCAAATATCTTTTGCGCCCAGATCATCTCGATGACTTAAGAAAGATCCTCGATCGCCTCATCGAACACAAAGTCAGACTAAACCCCAAAAAGTGCGTGTTTGGCATCACATCTGGAAAACTCTTGGGTTTCATAGTCTCAAAATGAGGAATCAAGTTAGATCCAAAGAAATTCAAGGTAATCCTTGAAATACTTCCCCCAACCACCATCAAGCGACTCGGAAGCCTACGGGGAAAGGTCGCATCAATCGAGTGCTTCATAGCATAGCTATCTAACAAGTGCCAACCCATGAATAAATTATTACACAAGGGGGTAGCATTTCACTTGGATGACGAGTGCCAGTCCGCCTTCGATGACTTTAAACAATACTTGGCTTCATCGCCAGTGTTGGCACCACCTAGACTAGGAGTGTCATTCTATTTATACATCTCAACTACTGAGGTGGCATTGGGCTCCATGCTAGCCCAAAAAAATGAACTACATAAAGAGCAGGCTACTTACTATCTTAGCCTCACCCTGGTCAGTTATGAACTTAACTATGCATACGTCGAGAAGCTATGCTTAGCAGTGGTATTTGCTACCAAAAATCTATGCCACTACATGTTGAGCAATATGACGTATGTTGTGTCTAATGATAATCCATTGTGGTATATGATGAGTCATACTTATCATAGTAGCTGCACGGTGAAATGGATCATGTTGTTGACAAATTTTGACATCGAATTCATTAGATAGAATTCCATCAAAGGTCAAGTCATCATCGATCAACTAGCAGAGGCTCCTCTAGAAGATGATCAACCTTTGACCATAGAGCTACCCGATGATGGGGTCTTCCATGTCTCAGAATTTCCAGATTCTGATGAGCCTGAGTCATAGGCCGACATAACCTTATTCTTTGATGGTTCTAAATGTGAGCAAGGGGGTGGCACAGGAATTGTATTCTTCACACCATAAGGGGCTCCATTGTCTCTATCATTTAAACTTGATTTCCCATGCACAAATAACAATGTTGAATACAAAACCTTGCTCATAGGTCTTCAGACAACCATCACCATGAACATCAAATGCTTGAACATCTTTGGTGATTCGCTGTTAATTGTCAACCAAGTAAAAGGGATATTCCAATGTAAATGCCCAGTTTTGTAGGCCTACAAAGCCCTTATGGATAAATCCCTAGCAAAATTTGAATGGTACAACATTGAGGCACTCCCTCAATCATCGAATCATTTTGTGAACACTATGGCCTCCTTGGGGTCACTAATCCCAAGACCCTTTTGGTGAGATGACAACCATTCAAGTCAAAACACTATCACAATCCATGATGGAGAATGCAAGCTCTGACATAACGCCAGGAATCCACCTAATCCAGATTGAACCATCTCAGGATAGGTTCACTCGAATCCATTATGGCCTGAATCATGCCAACTAGGGGTCCTTGTTCTCCCCTATTCCCCTTAATAGAAACACCACGCTATTCTTACAAGTTTGTTCTCGCTTAGCTTTTGCTAGGGACGAACTGCAAGAGGGATTGGCAGTTCATACCATTGAGGTTTATGATCAACAAGATTGGTACACACCCATAAGAGACTACCTCAAGCTAGGTAACCTCCCACTTGGATTGACGCACACCATGAAAAGATCATTTAAATAGAAAGCAAAAAAACATGTCTTGCTAGGAGACATTTTGTACCATCGGAGCTACGAAGGGATCCTCCTCCATTTCTTGGACCAGTAGGAGTCCGCTTGGGTGATCACCCAAGCATACGATGGTACATGTGGTGGCCACTTTAGTGGTATGGCCATCGTAAAGCGTATTCTTTGCATGGGCTATTATTGGCCATATTTAGAGCGAGATTGTTGCGCGTATGTAAGGAAGTGCATGAAATGTCAACACCATGCTAATTTGACACACATCCCTTCTCAGGCCTTGCAGCCGATCCAATTGGCTTGGCTATTTTTGTAGTGGGGCTTAGATCTAATCGAAAATATCTCCCCTGCATCGTCAGGCCATCACATGTTCATCATAACGGCCATAGAGTACTTCACCAAATGGGTGGAGGCAATTTCGCTTACCTTTATGACTGGACCTCACATTACAGAGTTTATTTTACATAACATCATATGTTATTTTGGTATTCCATCCAAGATCATCTCGGATAATGGGACATCATTTAAGAACAAATATGTGCATGCTTTGACAACAAAGTACAAAATTTAGCATAATTTTTCAACACCCTATTATCCACAGGCAAATGGGCAAGCAGAGGCATCAAACAAAATGCTAGTTGTCATCCTTAAAAATATGGTCACAAATAGTCATAAGGATTGGCACATTCAAATACCACTTGCTCTTTGGGCTTATCGTACTATCATTCAGATGCTCACTAGGGCAACTCCATTTTTGTTGGTGTATGGCTTTGAGGCAGTCATACCTCTCGAGTTGGAAATACCTTCCCTACGCATATCAATGCAAGAGTTCATCGATGATGACACTGCATGGTAGGCCCGGTTAGACCATCTTATGTTACTCAACGAATGACACATCAATGCTCTCGATCATTTACGTATCTATCAAGAGCGGCTTAAGAAAGCATACAACATGAAAGTTCACCTGAGGGACTTTCAGGTTGGTGACTTGGTATCAAAAAAGAACCAACAAAATTCTAACTTGCCGCCCCATTTAAGGGATAATTTCACGGCAAATTGGTTAGGTCCTTATGTCATCGACAGTAATATAGGACCTAGAACATACTGGCTCACCTCTCTTGACGGAATCAAAGAACTCGAACCCTTGAACATCAGTCATTTGAGGCCATTCCATGTTTGAAAGAGCCATGGCCCACCCCAAAATCTCCAAGGACCCCACAATCACTTAGTCAACCTAAAATGCCCCAAAGGTAACCCTAATTCCTTGGTCAAACCAAAAATCTCTAAGGATTCCCACAATCATTTGGTCAAACAATAAAGAAGTTAGTGGAGCTAATTATGTGATCCTCAGTATAGGTTTGGTGGACAGCCTACATGGCACTGGCGGTATCCTGACAAATACCACATAAATAAACTCAATCACACACACAAGGATGTGAAATAACTTGGTCAAACTCAAGTCTGATTCGTACCTTGTTCAAAGTCTTGTGAGATAAATGTACAGTCTTGGCTAGTTAAAACATCTTAATCTCAGGAAAACCTTAACTACATTCTAAAAAAAATGGTGTACATGTCCATTCTTGCATCACCATCAAAAAATATAAAACAAAAACAAATTTCACATATATAAAGAAATTCCACAAAGCAATCACATAGTACAAAAAGCCAGTAAATCCTGTACAGTCTATGGTGCCACCGACAAGTTATCAACAAATCATTCCATCCATTCCATATGTATACATCATATAATTAGAAACATCGCATTCATAATAACACATGCATACATCAACATAAATAAATGTGCATAAAAGTAACAATAAATCACGACAAGTGTATAACCAAAAAGAAAGTCATGTATATATATTGCCAAAATGCCCGCAGGCTACAATAAGTCGGTCCTATGACCTCATAAAAATATCAAAAAAAATCAAAAACTCCAAGCCTAGGGAGTCGGCTACCATGATCACGCAGGATCGGTGCAACTGGAACTACCCCCAGTGGTGTGGGTCCTATGGGACCTCTCAGGGTGGCTGCTACCAGCCCTCGCATCATGCCCACTAGCACTACCCTCACCCACCCACCTATGACAAGAGGAAGCAGACTGCTCAGTCTCACTGTCTCTTGTTCGACGTGAAGATCCACCTCTAGTGAGCTCAGGTAACTGCCCATCGAGGCGAATAATCTTTACCTCCAAATCCAACTGATGTTGGACCCAATCCACCTCCCATCGACGGTACGTAGCCAATGCATCATCGTGCTATGCCAATTGAGTCCACAGGAGATCCCTCTCCTATGAAGCATTTGCGTCCCCATCCCATTGGCGGTACGTAGCCAATGCGTTCTCCCACTCTGCAAATTGATTCTACAGGAGATCCCTCTCCTGTAGAACCTCCCCGTGCTCCTCATATCATATCCTTAGTAGATCCTCCAATCGTGCTATCTCAGCATGATACCTAGCCTCCATGTCCCCCGGGATTGCTTGAGGCATGGGCATCTCCGGGACGACGGGCTGCTCCAGCACCCACTGCTCCGGAATGTCCTGTATATCCGATTGCTTCGAAACCCCTAGGTCATCCCCAGTCAATTCATCAACCTCCACCATATCCGCATCATCAAGCGGAGCTCCCCAACCCTCCCCTGATGCCTCCGCATCCTCACCACTTACTACTGTCGCATTCGTGCCTCCTAGAGGCCCCTCACCCCGCCATCGTCACATCATCAACCATTGGTCGTACTCTACAGTCACCCGATATTATCCACGTCAGGGAGATCAATCATTACATCTGACTCCTCACCCAGTGGCTCAATGACCAACCAGGCCAGAGTCCTCTCGTCGCCCCGATGTCGATAGATCAAAGGCTCACCAGGAAATCCTTGGTGCACCCCAAACTATCGAGTCACCTGGATGTACAGGAAGTACTCCTGCTTGGTCCCATGTTGCCCGATCAGCCACCTCCCCATGCGTGTCTGTTGGAGCCACTCCTCAACCTCAGGCCAAGTTGGACAGTCTCGATATGGATGCCAGAATACCTCCCCTATAGTAAGACATGATAAGGCATTGACATAGTGCCCTATTTCACCTACCCACCATCGACTCTACCTTTACTCCTCAGACCTCTGCCATAGAGCAGCATAACCAATCTCCCTGTCCACCATCTTTGGAAGGGAGGTTATCGGGTGAACATTGGAAGCACAATCTGGACCTAGAACCTGAACATTTGGCCACAATACTCGACCCAATTTGCTTACACAACCCCCTAGGATGTTTTGGACCCACCCAAGTGGATTGGTGCTAAAACCAAGCCCCAAACGACGGGCGTCCTGCCCCTGGGCGCCCCTTGTACTATTGTAGTCCTAATCACCCCACCCCAGAGCAATTAGAAATTTGTAGTAGATTTCCTCACTATTTCTTTTGCATCTTATTTTATGTCATTCATATATGCTATCATTCAAATTTCATGCCATTCTGATGATTTTTGACTGTGTTTTCATTATTTTTTGCCTTCACTAATATACAGGGAGTATCTTCAAATACAGGGCGATCGAGGCTGAATCTATAGAATCCGACCTTCTCGGTCGTCTCAAAATGCCCTATTTTACCTAACCCCAACTTTGCAAGTGTTTTGGAGGCCTCTGGATGGGACATTTAGGAGGTTGATTTTTGACATTTTATGACAGTCCTAATCGTCCCACCCCGGAGCGATTAGAAATATATAGTATATTTCTTGACTATTCCTTTTGCAGTGTGTTCTTGATAGTGTTTGCATGATTCTATCCAAATTTCATCTTATTCTGACATGTTTTGATTACCGTTTTAATTATTTCATGCATGCATTAATCGGAGGCCTTGGGGATTGCATATTTCCCTCCATCTGCAGGTGCTATTAATCGTTTGCCATTCCTTTGAACGTAGGATCTTGACATCGATGGGGCAGCAAGGAACTACAGACGCATTCACACAAGCGACGGTGATGTTTGGCCTGCCCATTTCAAATGTGGGCATGCGAAAGATCCCGAAGGGAAGCGTACCATACGTGGTGTAACAAAACTATATGTAATGCTCCTAGCTCCTAAAAAGGAAGGAGATGTATTGTAACCTGGTCTCAAAGAAAAATTAATAAAAAGAAGGGCTGCACTTTACATTTGCTTTATATATCTTGGTTCAGTTTTTTTGTTCTCCCTTTTTCATGCACTTTAGTCCTTTTCCTTCATTCGTAGGACTTAGCGTTTCGTATGCTTTTGTTTGCACCACACCCGGTACGCCTATGGGCTTTCGTATCCTTGTGCTTTCAAATAGAAATAGAAATAGACCTTATCAACTTGATATCAGTTGAAAATGTTTTGAAGTTTTTATGATGTAAAATCTACTAATAAAGGTTCGAGGTGTAGACCAATTGGTTCATCCAAACCCCATAAGGGGGTGGAGGTCCAAGGTTCAAATCTTGAGCCTCGCAGGATTGAACGCTTGTCCCTTTCCTAGTACTTTTAGTGGCGTAAAAGGTTTAAAATGTTTATGGCATGGCGGTTATAGGGGCACACTGCGTGAAGATCTGTGTGGAGGCTTCTAGGGTAGACAACGCAAAATATTGTGGCGGCCATAAAAGCTGGACAGCCTACCCAAATTCATGGCAGCTACCGATTCCACCATGTTAAAAAAAAATCTACTAATAAAGCTATCTGTAATAGTGTACATGACCCTTTTCAAAACCCTATTTTTATCTATAACAAAAAAAAAAGTAAAATATTAGTGAAATTATCATATGTATGGATATACTTAATATTTTTTAAGTTGGAATTTGATTTCTCCCATAACTACTATTAAACAAAATATGAATCTACCCTATTTTTATGTTTAAAGTAAATATAATTTTATGAAATATGGTGATAGGAGATTATAAAATTTATTTTTAGTATTACATTAAATTATTTTTTTATGTTTTATTTTATTTAAAACAATAATGATAGTATATATTTTAATTATAAAAATATTTTATTAAAATAAAATTAAAAAAATGTGTTCATCAATAATCGTAAATTTAATCTATGCGTTGACCACAATGCATAATTTAAGTAGGAAATAATAAGATTTCTATATTTTGAACATTACAATTAAAGTAAAAATAGTTTTGTTGTATTGTCTTTTCTAAGTTACACATAATATGATGCAATTTAGATAGAGGAGGTCAACTAAACAACAACCTCCCCTCATAGCAAAGGATTCACAGTTCACCAACACCAACAATGTTACATTTAGTTTCGTTCTAATTTGCATGCACTAGACAAAAAAATATAATAACCAAGATGACAAGAGCAAAATATAGTGTGTCGATGTTATATGATCACAACACTTTCAAGTTATTGTATGAAATAGTGCAACTTCCACTTGGATTACACTTCCACTCATATGGAATGATGCAACTTCCACTTGTACAGTGCAACTTTCACTTGTAAAACAACTTCTTAGGATGACACTCTTTTGTGATATAAATATAACATTGCATAAGACAATAAGGCTCAAGATGACAACACCCTTTATGATGATAATTTATTAAGACAAATATGTATCACTCCCTTATGAAAATAATATCCTATGATGACAATCCTATAACATAATGATATCTCCTTCCTTATGACGATAATCTCCTTTGATGATAGTGGCAAAATATTATAGTGAGAGATATCCAAAATGGCATCACATTGAGACAATAATGTCTCAAGATGGTAATTTCCACAAGATGGCAATAGTTAAGTCAATGACACTTCAATATGGTAATAGCTTAAGATAATACTTTTCCTAGATGATTCTTCTATGGGACTAGGTTGCATGGTATCTTGGTCTTGTAAAAATGATAATCGCACGTTCTTTTCAATCTCACACATAATACCTTTAGTCTACACTCTCGCTTGTACATCAACTTTTCCTTGAGTGATAATTCATATTCAAACAATATCTTCATGTAAACTGTAGTCATACCTTATCTTCACTTATAGTCCTACATAAATACTAGTCTATGCAATCTACCATATTTATTGTAACTACCATTCAAACACACACACAAATTCAAGGTGTAAAGTTATTGTTATTGCCAATGTGTCAGTTAGTTGTTTTTCCTCTTCATCTCCCCTGGTT
Organism: Wollemia nobilis; assembly: GCA_028583015.1. NCBI lineage: Eukaryota > Viridiplantae > Streptophyta > Pinopsida > Araucariales > Araucariaceae > Wollemia > Wollemia nobilis. The sequence goes on along the minus strand of JAQPPZ010002383.1, from coordinate 1,321,238 downwards.
GTCATGCATAAATAATTGGAAAGTTCTATCCTACCCTTTTCTATTCATATTCCTTTCTTAACTCTATACATACACCTCCTTTTATCTTTCATATCTCTTATACCTATTTTTGCTGACTCTCTTCCCCTAGTCTTATCCTCACTACCACCTAGAATCCACAATAGAATGGGGTTGTTGAACGAATAAATTATTCCATCATGGAAATGGTTCTTTGCTTGCTCATAGGAGCAAATATAGAGCAACAATATTGTGCTAAAGTTGTACCCATTATGTTATATATTTAAAATAGAGTACCTAAAAATACACTTTAAGGGATTACACTTGAAGAAGCTTGGCCTAGAAGGAAATACTTAATTGCATATCTAAGAGTCTTTGGTAGTAAGGCATACATGCATGTGCCAAAGCAAAAGAGAAAAATGTTGGACGTAAAAACCTTATCTTGCATATTTCTTGGCTATGATTAGGCATCAAAATCCCATTGAATGATAGATCTAATCACCAAGAAAATACACATAAGTAGAGATATGGTCTTTGATGAAGAATTCAAAATAAATACTGAGAATTCCAAGGAGCTTGAAGATGTCACATCTCCATTTGTGAGTCATGAGTCAAATGAGGAAGTTCATGAAGAGGTTTTAGAAAATGAAGATTTGATTATGAACTAGTTGCAAACCAATAGAGGTTGCTCCAACACAATAAAACAAGACTCCAAAATGGCTCACAAATATTCTTAGAGATGGTAAGTTTGATAAACGACCTAATCTAAATTCCACATGACCACATACTCATTGCAGTAAATGACATGAAGTAAATCTAGACTTGATGACTTTTGTATTGGAGAATGTAAAACCAACCTTAATAAAGAAAGCACTAAGTTTGCCATAGTAGAATCGATGGAAACATAACACACATATCTGCTAAAAATAAAACATGGGACTCATTGAATTGCCAAACAAAATGAAACCTATAAGCTATAAGTGGGATTTCAAAATCAAGTATAAGGCAAATAGATCTATTGATAAGTATAAGGTACAACTTGTTTTTAAAGGCTATACACAAAAGTAAGAAATAAATTATGAAGAAACATTTGCACCTATAGCAAATATGGCCATCATTTGTATAATATTTGCAATGATAGTGCAATCTGGTTGGAAAATTCATCAAATGGTTGTGAAAATTATATTCCTTATTAATGATTTTGAAAATGTGTACATGACTCAACCCAAAGGCTTTGTCAATATTGGGAAACATCAATAAATGTGTAGGCTAAAAAATTTACTATATGGATTGAAGCAGGCTCCTAGGGCCTAGTATATCAAAATTAATGATCACCTATTACAACATGGTTTCACCAAAAGTCCCTTAAATGCAAATCTCTATGTTAAGAAAATTGGAAAGGGGAGTGATTCTTGTGCTCTATGTTGATGATTTGGTCATCATGGGTAGTTCAAATAAATTGGTGACTAAAATGGAGGATGAATTATCATTTGAAATGAAAAATTTGGGGCTTCTACACTTTTCTCTTGGCTTGGAAGTTTGGTAGAGAAAGAATCACATTCTAGTCATAGGCAAAGTATGTCAAGACATTACTAAAAAATTATAAGATAAAAAATATAAACCTAAGGTGACACCAATGAAGCAAGAGTTACAACTATCCAAATATGAAAAATCACCTTAGATATCTCCTACCCTTTATCATTAGCTGATTAAGAGTCTCATATCCATGATAAACACCATGTATGATATCAATTTTATTGTAAATTATCTTTCGATATTCATCTAGGAACTAAGCAAGTCATTAGAAAGTTGCAAAGAGGATATTGCATTATGTTCATGGTATAGTCAAATTATGCCTGATTTGAAGATGATAAAAATCAACACCTAGATATGGGGTTTATCTAGGATCTAAATATATCTTGTGGCATAGCAAAAAATAATTTAGAATGTAGCATTAACAAAAAACTTGCTATTTGTATCACAAATGTTGGATCGAGACATGACAATGGTATTTAGAGTTGCTAATGACAAAATATAGTATTTTATCACAAAATGGGAAGTTTGGGGCTACTGGTTCCTACAAAAATAACTTTTTTGCACTTGATGTTCTATCATATCCTAATGTCACACTATATGTATCTACAATAGATGCAACCTCTCTTTAGCATAGAAAATATAGTCATCTATGTTTTATTTACTTAATCCAACTAAATAAGTATTATTCAGTATCACATGGTGACTGACCTGCCCAACCTTCACCCACATTTTCTTCTCCTTTGTAAACCAACATTTAGTATCAAAGCACTCAATTTTTGTAGAAAAAGAACACTTGAGACTAGAGGAGATACTCTCATCCTTCACCCATATTTTCTACTCCTTTGTAAACCGACATTTAGTATCAACGCACTCAATTGTTTTACAAAAGGAACACTTAAGACTAGAAGAGATACTCTCATCTACTAAGGAGACTTAAACCCTTAATCTTTACAAGTTAACACCACCCATTTGCTAATTTATTTAGACCTCTTTGTTTCAATATGTTTTTTAAAGTTGTTATATATACCAAACATAAGTTGTTAAAAAATTAAAGTAATTGTGCTTATAAATTACATTAGATGTATTTATATAAATTAATTTTTAAAAATTATATTGATTTATTTTTTAATAAAAATAAATAATTTTATATAAACAACATGTTTACATGTTCAATATATATATTAAATTATTAAATTATAGTTATATATCTTTAAATAAAATTAAATAATTTTATATAAACAATCGGTTGAAATTTCAAAATATATATATTAAATAATATATTCTTTTAAAAAACAATACTACATATTAACACATGTATGAATATTATTCCTTACTGCATAAGACATTAAATTTTTTAAAGACATTAAATTTTTTATGTTCCGTTGCATATTAAAGAGTACCATATTATAAATATTGGTCCTGCTTAGGTGATAGATGCTTTTGTTCCCGAAAGAGACTAAATATTTTTATGATGTCGCCCCTCTTTATTTTTATAATTTTTTATTCATCAACGTATAATACTATCCAATAGCTCTGAAACTCACCCAGATATTTCAAAAAGGAGAAGTTTAAAAATTAACGAGAAGAACCCAGATATTTCAAAAAGGAGAAGTTTAAAAATTAACGAGAAGAAACCAGCTTTACGCGTGTACACTCAAGCGGATTCTTAATATATTTCTTAGTATTCACTCGCTCAAAGGTACAACGTTCGACAAGGCAAAGGTGTACGATAGCGCTTCTTATTTAGGGTAGTAAGGCATGAAGCGACATGAGGCTATAAACATAAAAAGCAGCGACACAGAAACTTAGAACAGTTGTAGTACGGAACGGTAGTGGTATATACATCCCAACATTAAAATCACCATATTTTGGATCCGGTGACAGAGCGTAAGTTCATGTCCGCTTTTGGGAGGAGGTTGAACAATGCCCCAATTGATTCCCGAAGGTGAGCACGCCATAATTCCTGGATGACTTTCAAATCGGTCTTTCCTCGAGGAGAACCTCCTGCCAAATCATAGCTCGACAACATTGCTAAAAATCTCCTCCTCTCGTTCACGCACACCTGCGCACGCGCACAGTCAAAAACGATGTCAAAATAAATCAAACGGGTACTTATTTTTCATATATTATGGACATTATGTTCGAATTTCCTACCGAAGCAATCGCTGCGCTCTCATAGTCGATGGACGTAATTTCCAAATTGTTACGCAGGAAGTCTCGGTACGCGACGTTATTCACGTCAATGTTTCCGCTGCATCCACTCTCAACCCTCCTCACTCTTGGCTGCCTTTCCAAACATTTGTCTGTGCCCTTTTCGCACTTGTCTAGGTTTACGCTCTGTACAATTCAATTCAATGAAAAAAAATTCAGTCAATTGTCACACGATTTATTTTAAGATTGACTTGTAAAGTAAGAACGCCCTTTGAGATTCAAGTGGCGACGCATAGATTTACCTCCTCCATCTTGCGTGCAAGGTCATATAATTCATTGTCCACATTGATGAAAAACTTTTCTTCTCCATTTCCAAGCTCCTGGGGCTGGAAGTACGCGCTCTCAAGCGAATTCGCAGCTTTTTCAGCATTAAAATCAGCAAATGTGAGCTTCGCAATGTCACGGCGGTATTTGCCCTCATCGCCTCCAAATGTCTGTTGTCATCATAAACGCCATAATATCAAACATAACACTATTAAACACGAGTTATACACCCAAAAACATAGGAACTGTTTTTGCACAAAGAAGATTATATTACCTCGAAGTGCCATACGCCACAATCTGCAAATTCTTTAGGAATTACAACGTCACCAATGTTGACCTCTTTAGGGTTCGCATTGCTTGCTCTTCCATAGTGAACAACCGTTCTTACATTGAAATGAGTTAGCAGCAACTGTGTCGCTTCCGCTGCGTTTGCCTGTATACATACTGCTGGAATTAATACCAATCTATGCATCGATTAGAGCTTATTAGTATTCATTTTCCTAAAGTGCCTAAAAGTATTTACCATCCCACTTCCGCTCATCACGACAATTGCCCTCCGCCCTGCAATGTCTCCAACATGGTAACGCCGGTCTGCATCACAGGAATTATAGTCAGCAACTGTTGATAGAGCAAATTTGAACTTGCGAGATAAAGAAAGAAATAGAGAATTCTAACAATGCCCCGGATGGTATGTCATAACTAAGAATTCTTAAAAGGCATAAGTTACGGTCATAACTAGAGAGAACCACGGATGGTATGTCCCGAAAGGGTACAAAGAGGCGATCCTCCAGCATTACATCGAGTTCATCGTTCCCAGAAACGACAACACCAATCGACTCTCCCCTTGCATTCACACGTTTGATCTGGTCAATAACTTCACGAGAATTTTCAGCCCGGGTTTGGGACGGTAAGGCAGCACACACCAGTAGAAGAAAAACGCAGGAAATTAAACAGCTTTGAGAAGCCATGGCAATCTAGCGAAGCAACTCTATTCTAAATTTCCTACTACTCTTGTGCTTGAAAAGGGTGGGTCTTCACTTGTATTTATAGTGGTGAAACAGACTGAACCATAGTTAAGATAACTATAGAGTTAATTGAACCCACTTCAACTTGAATAGATTAACTCAAAGCGGATAACAAATTCTTTGGCATGCTCCATTCACTTACTATTTGTCCATATAGCTGTAAAAGATTTCAATGGCAAGTCCTTTTTTCCATCAGTAGACTCACAGATGGTATGGTGGTCTAACCCTATCTCTACCATAAAAATGGTATGGTGGTCTATCCCTATCTCTACATAAAAAACTACTGAACTGTTTGATCTTATCTCTACTTTAAAATCTTTGTAGGTAAAACTTCATTTTATGATTGCCCTAAAACAATACTGTCAATTCTAGAATGTTCACTTTTGGTAAACGTGCGTGAGGCGGTTCATATAGCTTGAATTGATGTTTTCTGCCCATTCATATGGCCAGCTGTTATCATTATTAAAATAAAAACAAATAAATTAATAGTTTTTACATACAATATGTGTTCTCTCAGGATAAATAAGTCTTGAAGTGAAGAGATTATGAAAGGGACCTTGGCTTATGTTGACACTCAAGTCGAATTGCTTATGTTGACACTCAAGTCGAAATATTTGGTGGAAGATAAGGCACTTCTGAATTTACTGTGGATTGAGTCGGACCATAAGATTCCGAAGGAGACAACAAATTGACTGCTACTCTTCCGTGTAACACGGGCAGGACCTAGAGAGCACCTTAGTGCCAAAGCCTCGAATATTCTTTCCTATTCTAGATTTTTTTTAATATAATCTAGATATAGATAATGCTACTTTTAATGGCTATAGTCGCTTCGTCTATTTCCCGCGTTTCCACGTCAAAACCTTAGGAAGTGTGGGAATGCGTTTTCACATGCGTAAATATAGTAATTACACTAAATAGCAGTCCTTGTGGCTTTTAATGTCTTTAACTATGATAAATGCATTGAATAAATTTCATCACCGCATTGATGAAAATACGTCAACTCAATCAGTGTCACATCTTACATGTGACTTACAGAGACGGGCAATGGAACTGCGCTGTTCGTACCATGAAATTGGTGGAGTGACTAGAGGCCGTGTCTGGTTTTTAGTGTACACGTGTCCACTACAGTAAGCCTAAAGCACGTGAAACGAAAACGATCTTAAATCAATTATTATTCGATGTCGTGGGTCATCTTTGGATAAGGTGGGTCGTCTTTGGATAAGGATGAGCGTACTGTGCAAAGTTAAAAATATTAAAATCCACGGCTCACAATCATCGACATATTCTGCGTAGACAATAACGTTTGGATTGTTTTCACTGACGATTTATAATAATTGCGAAAAGTACATATGCCATTTCGCTAAAACCATAACGTCAATAGCTGTCTGCGTATTCACTTGTACGGAGACAACATAATTCATAGTCTATTTTTCGCAGGCATGCCGCACGGCTGTCATTGATGTGACATTCACCTATTCATGTCACATCACTTATGTTACGACGAAATCTACACCACGCGGAAACCTCGATAGCCTTGACGTTCACAATTCTGCATGTCATGAGATTTTATGCTATCTTCTGAACATGGATCTCTCGTTGTCCGTATTAAATGATCATCTCATACGTCAAAATGTTTGCGTATTCGACCGAGTGGCGGTCTATTTTCTTAACGGGTCTTTTCACTTCCAAAAAAGCGCAGTGAATGTCTTCCTTTTTTCCTTCTGAATGTCATTTTTTTTTTTTTTTAACTCCAATATCATGACTTAAGAAAGATCCGTTGATGTGGTTTACAGGTAAGGATGCCACTTACATTATCGGTGATGTGATGATGTGATCCGGGTTCAATCCTCATGGCAGATATGTATATATAAAAAATATTTACTTAATAAAAAAATAAACGTTCACTCCGTCCAATATAACAGGCCATTCCACAGAAAGATGATAAGATGATAGTAAAGACCGTTACTTATAGCATAAATGATGAGATCTAAGTTTAATATCACAAGTCTTTCTACGTAAAAATCCGATATAGAATTTATTAGTAAGATGCTATGATGAGATTCAAATTCAACTCTACAACCATATGTATAACAAATAATAATTAATAATTAAAAAGAGAAAAGAAAGAAGATAAGATCGTACATAGCAAAAATAAAAATAAAGTCCAAATTTACACACGTACATAGCAAAAATAAAGTCCAAATTTACACATGCATTTAAGAATGTAGAGGGCCAATCCGCACAGAACTGAACTGGCAGGAGGATGCGCTCACATCTCACGTAATTGAACAGTCCAACTGTTTTCCATATTAAACGAAAGAGGCGAGTAAAATGAATCAACATTATTACAATTTTGCCTCTTCACAACAGTATCTGGTTCTAACCATAACTCTAGTTAAAAGCGCTCATGACAATGGTTAAGGTTCGTGTCAGGGTGGATATTGCACGCAGAAGATAAGGTGCATTTAATTGACCATGTTAGTTAGGCATTAACCATATTTTACAGATTTTGTTATTGCGAAACTGTGAGCTCCAGCAACTATAAAGAGGAGCGAAGGCATGCTCTTTCAAACCACAGAAGTTGAAGTTGTAGAGTTGCCTAAGTGGTGCCATGGCTTTCCTCGTTTGCAAGATTTTCTGCGCTTTCCTGCTCCCGTTGATAATCTTCCCCTCCCAACTCCTTGCTGAAATACCTAGCGATGTTCTTCAAAACATCGAGCGTGTCAATCGAAGGGGACCCTCTTATGCTATTATCGTTGCTGACAAGAATCAGCTCAGTGTAGTTGTATCTCCTGAGAATTAAGCATTCAAGCCCGACAGTGAGATATCTCGGATAGATGTCTCCCATTGTAATACAACATCTTACCCTTTTTCTCTTCTCCTTATGCAATTCTGTCTGCGTTTGCTCTTGTGTAATTGGGCGTGAATTTGAACTTACGCATTCTTTGGATCCCAAATTGTTTTGAAACATGTAGAGCATGCTAACAGTTTTATACTGATATACCAACACTGCAGCTCTAAGGTTTCATATCGGATCTATGTCCGACCGCAGGGTGATTGTGGTCATGAGCGGAAGGGGTTTGGTAATATATTTACCTCAACGAGGCCACTGTTAAGCGTGTTGAATGCTTTAGCGTGAGACTTCTTGCTAATTACTAATGTTAATTGTGTTATCGGTACATTACAGGTTAATGCAGCGCGGACCACCCAAGTACTGCTGAATCTGTTCAATATTGGTGCTGTTGTTCACTATGGAAGAGCGAGCAACGCAAACCCTGACCAGCTCAACATCGGTGACGTTGCAATTCCCGCTCGAATTGCGCATTATGGCAGATTCCACTGGGAGGTGATATGTGCTTCCTTCACCTAAATTGTTTTAGTTATATGTATCCGGTTAAACGTCAACAAGTATGGGTTTAATTATTTATTATTTTTACAATAAAACCAGAAATTTGGAGGCGACAGTGGAGACTACCATCGTGACATTGCCAAGCTCACATTTTCGGATCATAATCTTGTTAAAATGCGAGTTCCAAATAGACTTGAGAGCATATATCTCCAGCCCGAGATGGTTATGACAAAGCCCGAAGTGCAAGAAGAAAGGTTTTTCATCGACGTGAACCAAAAATTATATCGCTTCGCACAGAAGATTGAGGTACCATTAGGATATAGTATACTAGATATCAAATTTTGGGCTAAAAAATTGAGGTGGAACGCTTGTTTGGTGTTAACATTTTGTGAATGAAAATGAACAGGGTCTAGAATTAGCGAAGTGCGGGCCGGCGATCAGATCGCCAAAAATGTGTCTTCAAAGGCAGCCAATGGTGAGAAGAGTGGAGAGCGGATGCAGTGCCAACATCGACGTGAATAACGTCGCCTTCCGGGACTTTCTGCGTAATAATTTGAACATCACCACCATCGACATCGAGAGCGCAGGAGTTGCATTGGTACGAATAGCAGAAACATGAAAACGAAAATATAATGCAACTGATAACTGATTTGGAACTAGTTGTTGATTGTTGGTGTGATTTGCCCTTTTGATTGTAATTGTGCAGGTGTGCTTTAACGAGAAGACCCCGTGGTTGAAAATGGGCTCAATATTCAATTTCGCAGGGGGTGCGCCGCCTGGTGGCGAGAACGACATGGCTGCTATCGAAGGTATATGGGTCAGCCACCTTCGTGTATCACTGGCTGAATTATTTCGCCATTTGCCAGAAACATTTCCGAACCCGCGTTTTAATATCTGGTAATGAATCGAACCAGAAATTGTATAGGGCTACTTTACTACTACTACAGTAGTCCAGATGTATATATCCAATAAATGAGTACTGCTCTAGCAGTGCTCTCACTCTAGGCCTAAAGACTTTGTGCTATCTACTACCTTAATGAGAGTTGTGTTTTGCTAAATAGTTCGTCTCTTCCTTCTGTAGATTTTAAGGAAACATGGATATCCAAATAAGCAAATAATGATATATAATTGATACTATTCTATGAAATCATGTTTTTAGGTAATAAACAGGATTATATATATATATATAATGACGCACGTTTTAAATCTCAAAATCATATTATTTAAATATGAAAATATATCATATTTGACATATTCTGCATCGACAAAATCGTATTTGGAGATACGGATGAGCGGACTGGGTAAAGTTAAAAATCTTAAAATCCACGGCTCACAATCTTCGACATATTCTGGATGGACAAAATAGTTTTTATTGTTTCACCGACGATTTTAAAAAACGGAGATAAGTACACCGTGCACGGGGACCACAAAATGCAACGTCAATTTTTCGCGGGCAGGCCATACTGTCGTGATGGATGTGACATCTACCTATTCGTGTAACATCACTTATAATAATCTAATACTACTATGGGATCTCTCGGTGTCCGTGTTAAATGATAATCTAATACGTCTAAATGTTTGCATATGCCACCTGTTGTATTCGACCGAGTGGCGGTCTTATCACTTCCAAAAAAGCGCAGTGAATGTCCCCCTTTTTCCCTTTTGAATGACACTTTTTTGTTTCAAAAAATTTAAAGAAAAAGGTGAACCCTCGATGTAAATTCGAAGGCCGTTCCATAACATCCTATGAAATCATGTTTTTAGGTAATAAACAGGCTTCTATATAGATATATATAGAATGACACACGCTTTAAATCTTAAAATCATATTATTTAGATATGAAAATAAAAATTTAGGGTTTTTAAAATAAAAGATATTATTAAAGAAAACTTAGTGGTTTTTTAGTTTTGTTTGTTATTGAAAGCACGAGGATACGGAAGCCCATAGGCGTACCGGGTGCGGTGCAAACAAAAGCATACGAAACGCTAAGTCCTACAAATGAACAAAGGACTAAAGTGCATGAAAAAGGGAAAACAAACGAACTGAAACGAGATATAAAGCAAATGTAAAGTGCAGCCCTTATTTTTATTAATTTTGCTTTGAGATCAGGTTACAATACGTCTCCTTCCTTTTTAGGAGCTAGGAGCGTTAGATATAGTTTTGTTACACCACGGATGGTACGCTTCCCTTCGGGATCTTCCACGTGCCCACATTTGAAATGGGCGGGCCAAACGTCATCGTCGCTTGCGTGAATGCATCTGTAGTTCCTTGCTGCCCCTCCGGTGTCGAGATCCTGCGTTCAAAGAAACAACAAATGATTAATAGCACCTACGGATGGAGGGAAAATATGCAATCCCCAAGGCCTCCGGTTAATGCATGCATGAAATAATTAAAATGGTAATCAAAACATGTCAGAATAAGATGAAATTTGGATAGAAGCATGCAAACACTATCAGGAACACACTGCAAAAGGAATAGTCAAGAAATCTACTGTAGATTTCTAATCGCTCCGGGGTGGGACGATTAGGACTGTCATAAAATGTCAAAAAGCAACCTCCTAAATGTCCCATCCAGAGGCCTCCAAAACACCTGCAAAGTTGGGGTTAGGCAAAATAGGGCATTTTGAGATGACCCAGAAGGTCGGATTCTGCAGATTCGGCCTCGATCGCCCTGTATCCGAAGATGCTCCCTGTATGTTAGTGAAGGCAAAAAACAATGAAAACACAGTCAAAACTCATCAGAATGGCATGAAATTTGAATGGCAGCATATATGAATGACATAAAATAAAATGCAAAAGAAATAGTAGAGAAATATACTACAGATTTCTAATCGCTCCGGGGTGGGGCGATTAGGACTGCAGCAGTGCGGGGGGCACCCGGGGGCAGGACGCCCGTCGTTTGGGGCTTGGTTTCGACACCAATCCACTTGGGATGGGTCCAAAACCTCCTAGGGGGTTGTGTCAACAAATTGGGTGGGGTATTGTGGCCAAATTTTTGGGTTCTAGGTCCGGATTGCGCTTCCAATGTTCACCCAATAACCTCCCTTCCAAAAGAGAGATCAAGGATGTAAGAAGCACAAGTGAGGGGTGAGGATGTAATTCGACAGCACTCCGTTGCTCCAAATGCTCCTGCTCTATTCTTTTTTGGGGTGAGAAGACTCACCATTTTATAGACCTGAAGGTCTGCTTTGAATGTGCATGTAGGGGTGCCACTTGGCCATCATGCCTTCCCATGGGAGAGAAGATTCCTCCCTGATTAAGGGCTCCATGACTGCCTCTATGACTACCCCTTTGAGCTCAAAAATGCTCACTCGCACTCCCATGCATTGAAGGTGGAGTTGAGTGGTGGATCTGAGCTGCCATTTGTCAAGGTTTGACCTTTTTCCCATCAAACCTGCTATTTGCCCCACCCTGGAGCGATTGCTGCTAATCGTCCCAGGGTGAGGCGAATAGCAGTCTATTCGCCCCAGGGTGGAACGAGTAAGGAGCAGGGTGCTTGAAAGGTGCCAAATTGACCTCTGACCTTCCAAAACTACTGTGGGAGTGGTTAGGACCACTGTTTAACCTCTAGGGGCTGCCCTAGGGGCTATGTATGCCAATTCGGTCAGTGCTTGTAGCCACATGATCAGATTGGTGTTGTTTTGGTGTCTATAGATGCCCCTTTTTGGGATGCGCTGTGCGTGGCACAGTGCTGAGCAAAAATAGATAACCAAAGCACTAATGATTAGGGTTTCTCAGTAACCTAACCAAATTTTGATGCCCCAAGTATGGAAAGGGCACGCATTCTTGAATCCTTGCTTCTGACGAGCTAAGGAGCTTAATTCAAGTGTTAACCTTTTTTGGTGAGGTGTTACTTGATCTTGGACATTGTTCAGTCATGAATAGGCAAAGGGCGCAACCTTTTGTCTATGGGAACCTTGAGTTCATGATTCTAGAATGCCAAGTCTTTGATCAACTTGTGATTATTGCTTGTTTGCTGCCCCAAGCAGGAGTGTGATTGTCTTTGTCAATGATTCTTTGAATGCATGCCATTTCCTTGATTGGGTGTGTATTTGTTGATTGGTGACTAAGTGTGACTACCCCCTCAAGCGACGAATCGATGAGGGAATGACCGACATGAGAAAAGCGACGAGTCGCTTGACCCAAGATGACTTTTGTAAGGGTGCCTTCAGTTGTTTTCCGTTGAATGCTTATGCAGTTTCCCAACAATCGAACCTATTTTTGGTGGGTTTTAACCCTTTTTGGGATGCCTTTTGGGGATGAAATTCTCGAAAATTCGTCCTCCCAGGGAGCGGTCCGGCTATGGTAGCCTTCTTAGGGAGTAGGATATGGATAATTTGTGGCCCCGACATCGGTTTTGGATGCCAATAATGTCAGGCGCAAAGGCGCCTTTGTTCGGCAATGTTATTGCTATTTTTGGGTGGGTTTGGACCCTTTTTGTGACGCCTTTTGGGGATGAAATTCTCAAAAATCCTTCCGCCCGTGGAGCGGTCCGGCTATGGTAGCCTTCTTAGGGAGTAGGATAGTGAGGATTTGTGACCCCAACGTCGGTTTTGGATGCCTTGAAGCGCAGGCGCAAAGGTGCCTTTGTTCGACCGTTTTATTGCTATTTTTGGTGCATTTTGGATGCAGTTTTTGTTGTTTTTTATTTTCTTGCTCTGTAATCGTCCCAGGGTGGGACGAATACCAGTTTTGTAATCATCCCAGGGTGGGACGAGTGCTAACTAGAGCGCTCATCCCAGGGTGGAACGATTACAGGCCTAAGAGCCTATATAAGGGCCAAAACTAGGTTTTGGGCTCATTTGCACTTTGTTTTTCTGGCGATTTGGAGCTGTGAGGAGGAGGAGTTCGAGTCTGCGTAGCGGAGCACTATCGAGATTTCATGGATACCATGAGTGCACGGACCGGATCGTCGAGTGGCGGAGCCGAGGCAAGACCGGTAGGTGCTCCTTCTCTTTATTTTGTTTGTTTTTATTTTACAGTTTAAAATCGTAATTAATTTATTTTGCATTTCATTTTTCTGTTGAAACTAAGATCAAAACCCTAGTTTAATTGTTTTGTATTTGTGTTTTGTGTGGCATTGTTTAAACTAAGATCAAAACCCTAGTTTAAAAATTTTGTTGTTATTTCGTTTTTTTTTTTTAGTTTAAACTAGAGTTAAAAACCCTAGGTTAAAATTTTTGTTGTTGTTTTGTTTTTTTGTATTAAGTTTAAACTAGAGTTAAAAACCCTAGGTTAAAATTGTTGTTATTTTTGTTTTTTTTTTGTTTTTTAGTTTAAACTAGAGTTAAAAACCCTAGGTTAAAATTTTTGTTATTTTTGTTTTTTCATTTTTTTAGTTTAAACTAGAGTTAAAACCCTAGGTTAAAATTTTGTTTTTGTTTTTTTGTTTTTTTAGTTTAAACTAGAGTTAAAAACCCTAGGTTAAAATTTTTGTTGTTGTTTTGTTTTTTTGTATTTAGTTTAAACTAGAGTTAAAAACCCTAGGTTAAAATTGTTGTTTTTTTTGTTTTTTTTTTTAGTTTAAACTAGAGTTAAAAACCCTAGGTTAAAATTTTGTTTTTTTTTTTTGTTTAGTTTAAACTAGAGTTAAAAACCCTAGGTTAAAATTTTGTTTTTTGTTTTTTTGTATTAGTTTAAACTAGAGTTAAAAACCCTAGGTTAAAATTTGGTTGTTATTTTTGTTTTTTTGTTTTTTTAGTTTAAACTAGAGTTAAAAACCCTAGGTTAAAATTTTGTTTGTATTTTGTTTTGCGTTGTTTATTGATTGATTTTTTTTTGAATGTTTGTACTGTATATTTTGTTAATGTTGTTGTACAATTTATTAAATGTTTTTGTTGTACAATTTGTATACATTGTTGTATATTTGTTTTAGTGTTGTATAATTTTTTTTTTGTTGTCATGTTTTAATGTTTTTTTTGTTGTTTGGTTTTGCAGGTGGTGAAGAGTCGGTACCGTCAATCGACGGTATTTTCTGAAGCATGGGATGCGCTGACTATGGCGGACTGGGATTGGCTTGATGCCCTTGGGCTCAAGTAGGTGACTCGGTTAGAGCTTGTGGTGGGGGATCGGGCATATCTGACTACCCTGATCAATTTGTGGGATCCCTACACCAACACCTTTCATCTCCCAATAGGGGAGATGACAGTGACTCTGGAGGACGTTTATCGGATTCTATGAATTTTGATAGACGGGCTCCCCATTCGGATGACTCCTCGGGATCAGTGGATGACGGTGCTGACATGGTGCTTTGGGCATACCATGGAGATGGGGGTGGATGGGGCGGTGGAGAGGGCAGAGGGGGACTGCCTGATTGGCGGGATTCTGGTGCGGTGGTGGTTTGAGAAGGGCGTGTTGGGGGTGAGGCATACATTGCTTATGTGCCTCATCTCCAACATGCTACTTCTTGACTCCTTAGGTGCGAGGTTCCCTTGGAACCTGCTTGAGGTAGTGTTTCGACTGGTGGAGTGTCCGACGGCAGCACCACTGATTATGAGGTGGGGTCAGACGCTACTGGCATAGTTATATGATGAGTTGTACGAGGTCCGCTATCGGAGGCGAAAGGGGATTGGGTGCAGCTACTTGTTGCAGTGTTGGGGATGGCAGCACATAGCTATGGAGTGGCCATAGGGGTTGCCTTGGACCACTCGGGGAGAGATGGTGGATAGGGAGATTGGCTATGCTGCCCTATGGTGGAGGTTCGAGGAGCAGGGGCAGAGTCGATGGTGGGCAGGTGCCATGGGGCACTATGTTGATGCCTTCTCATGTCTTGCTCTAGGAGAGGTGTTCTAGCGGCCATATCAGGACTATCCAGCCTAGCCTAAGGCTAGGGAGTGGCTCCGATGGGCGTGCAAGGGGAGGTGGCTGATCGGGTGGCACGAGACCGAGCAGGAGTACTTCCCGTACGTCCGGGTGACTCGATAGTTTGGGGTGCACCAGGGATTTCCTGGTGAGCCCTTGATCTATCGACGTCGGGGCGACGAGAGGACTTTGGCTTGGCCGATCATTGAGCCGTTGGGTGAGGAGTCGGATGCAGTGATTGATGTCCCCAACGTGGACAATGTTGAGGTGACTGTAGAGTATGACCAGTGGTGGACGATGTGGCGATGGTGGGGTGAGGGGCCTCTAGGAGGTGCGGATGCGGCAGCAGTAGGTGGTGGGGTTGCGAAGGCATCGAGGGAGGGTTGGGGGGCTCCACATGATGATGCGGATATGGTGGAGGTAGATGACCTCACTGGGGATGATGTAGGGATTCTAGAGCGACCGGATGTTCAGGACGTTCCAGAGTAGTGGGTGCCTGAGCAGCCTGCCATCCCGGAGATGCCCATGCCTCAGGCAGTCTCGAGGGATATGGAGGCTAGGTATCACGCTGAGATAGCATGATTGGAGGAGCTACTGTGAAGACGGGATGAGGAGCACAGTGCCGAGAGGGATCGCCTACGGGCTCAGTTGGCATAGTGGGATGAAGCATTGGCTGCATACCATCGATGGGATGTGGAGTGGGGTCGATTTCGAGTGGAGCTGGAGGTCGAGATTATCCACCTCGATGGGCAGTTACCTGAGCTCACTGGAGGTGGCTCTTCGCACCGAATGAGAGACAACGAGACTGAGCAGTCTGCTTCCTCTCGTCATAGGCGGGTGGGTGAGGGTAGCGCTAGTGGGCGTGATGCGGGGGCTGGCAGTAGCCGCCCTGAGAGGTCCCATAGGACCCACACCACTGGGGGTAGTTCCAGTCGCACCGATCCTGCGTGATCATGGTGGCCGACTCCCTAGTCTTGGGGTTTTTGAGTTTTTGCTTTTTGTTGTGAGGTCAGAGGACCGACTTATTGTAGCCTACGGGCATTTTTGGTGATATATATACATGACTTTCTTTTTGGTTATACACTTGTCATGATTTATTGTTACTTTTATGCACATTTATTTACGTTGATGTATGCATGGGTTATTATGAATGCGATGTTTCTATTTATATGATGTATGCATATGGAATTGATGAAATGATTTGTTGATAACTTGGTGGCGACACCATAGACTGTACAGGATTTACTGGCTTTTTGTACTATGTGATTGCTTTGTGGAATGACTTTGCATGTGTGAAAAAAAAATTGTTTTGTATTTTCCGATGGTGATGCAAGAATGGACATGTACAACATTTGTTTTAGAATGTAGTTAAGGTTTTTCTGAGATTCAGATGTTTTAACTAACTAGCCAAGATTGTACATTTATCTCACAAGACTTTTGAACAAGGTACGAATCAGACTTGAGTTTGACCAAGTTATTTCACATCCCTGTGTGTGCGATTGAGTTCGTTTATGTGGTATTCATCAAGATACCGCCAGTGCCAGATAGGCTGTCAACCAAACCTGTACTGAGGATCACCTAATTAGCTCCACTAACTCCTTTGTTGTATTTAGTAGGATTAATCCATGGGGCAATCTAGGATACCATAAGCTAGCTCATCCACATGCAAACATTGGTCTACACACATGCAAAGCTAATGTGATAGACATATCGTCATGCATTTAGGATACCGCCATTGCCAGGTAGGCTATCCACCAAACCCATAATGAGGATCACCTAGATGGTTTTTTGAATGCTGAGAATTCCAAGGATTCAAGCTCAGGCATCTTTTGGTTGCTCAACTTGTTGGGATACTTGCTCTCTTACATAGTGATGAAAATCACTGTTTGTTTTTCTTTTTTTTTTCTTGTTGAGCAAGGGGTTTGAGTAGTGGTGATAACCATTGTTATTATTTTGATTTTTGATTTTGCATTTGGATTTCAAAGGTGAGCTCATAGGTTGTTGGCTTGTGAATGGCATTGATCCATTTTGGCTTTGGGGATGACTACCCATCTTATTCAGGGATGTGTAGTATGAATCCTTACGACTTGGGGGACCAAAGGTGATTGGGGATATTATTATGTAATGGAATTGATCCTTTTGGCCTTGGGGATGACTACCCATCCTGTTCAGGGATGTGTAGTACGAATCCTTATGACCTTGGGGATCAAAGGTGTTTTGGGATTTTTGTTAGTGGTGAAAACCACTGTTTATTATGGGGAATTGGATGGGGAAGAGCGTGTCCTTTTGTCAATTCTCAGCATTCTTGAACCATTCACACAGGGGGATGAACAGGCTAACCTTTCACCTATGATACCCTAAATTGCTTTGTAGGTTTCATCTTCCATTCACACAACTTGGGAATTTTTATGTGTTTTAACTTGTGTGGGGATGCTACGTAACAAGGTGTGATCCAAGTAAAACGTTACCTTTGTAAAATATTTCTTACTATGTACAAATTTTGACTAGAAATCTAAAGACAACTTGAATGATGAAAAACCCTAACGACCTTAGCGGACAACTGATTATAATATGGCAAAAATGTGAAGGGCATTATTTTGGATGGGTGTTGTTTACAGAATGGACTGAATGTGGAAAATGATGGAACTGCCAAGCAATTACAGTCTATGGTGCTTATGACATGTGTGACCAACAAATATGCAATGTATGTATGCGATGCCTAATGCAGTTTATTATTTTTTTGTGTTTTGATTTTTAAGAGTATGCATGGAAGTGAGATGCAAATTATTTTTTTGTTATTTTTTATTATCATTTGTTTTTGTTTGTTTTTGAATATTTGTTTTTGACCAAGCGATTGTGGGAACCCTTGGAGCTTTTGGTTTGACCAAAGAGTTTATGGATACCTTTGGGGCATTTTAGGTTGACCAAGCGATTGTGGGATCCTTGGAGCTTTTGGGGTGACCAAGCGGTGGTGAGAACTCTTGGAGCTTTTGGTTTGACCAAAGGGATTATAGATACCTTTGGGGCATTTTGGGGTTGACCAAGCGATAGCTAGCATCCTTGGAGCTTTTTAGGTTGACCAAGTGATAGCTAGCATCCTTGGAGCTTTTTAGGTTGACCAAGCGATTGTGAGAATCCTTGGAGCTTTTTAGGTTGACCAAGCGATTGTTGGAATCCTTGGAGCTTTTGGGGTGGGCTATGGCTCTCTAAATGTGGAATGGCCTCAAATGACTGATGTTCAAGGGTTCTAGTTCCTTGATTCCTTCAAGAGAGGTGAGTCGGTATGTTCCAGGTCCTATTTTACTATCAATTACATAGGGACCTAACCAGTTTGCCATGAACTTGTCCCTTAGATGGGGCGACAAGTTAGAATTTTGTTGGTTCTCTTTTAAGACCAAGTCACCAACCTGAAAGTCCCTCAGGTGAACTTTCATGTTGTATGCTTTCTTAAGTCGCTCTTGATAGATACGTAAATGCTCGAGAGCATTGATGCATCGTTCATCGAGCAACGTAAGCTGGTCTAACCGGGCCTTCTGCGTGGTGTCATCATCGATGAACTCTTGCATTGATATGCGCAGGGAAGGTATTTCCAACTCGAGAGGCATGACTGCCTCGGAGCCATACACCAGTGAAAATGGAGTTGCCCCAGTGGGCATCCGAATGCTAGTGCGATAAGCCCACAGGGCAAGCGGGATTTGAATGTGCCAATCCTTATGACTATCTGTGACTATCTTTTTAAGGATGGCAACTAGCATTTTGTTTGACGCCTCTGCTTGCCCATTTGCCTACGGATAATAGGGTGTTGAAAAACTATGCTGAATTTTGTACTTTGTTGTCAAAGCACGCACATCTTTGTTCTTGAATGACGTCCCATTATCTGAGATGATCTTGGATGGAATACCAAAATGACATATGATGTTATGTAAAATAAACTCCGCAATGCGGGTCCCAGTCATAGAGGTAAGCGAAATTGCTTCCACCCACTTGGTGAAGTACTTTGTGGCCATTATGATAAATGTGTGATGACCTGACGACGTAGGGGAGATATTTTCGATTAGATCTAAGCCCCACTACAAAAATGGCCAAGCCGATTGGATCGGCTGCAAGGCCTAAGAAGGTACATGTGTCAAATTAGCATGGTGTTGACATTTCATGCACTTCCTTACATACGTGCAATAATATCGCTCTAAATATGGCCAATAATAGCCCATGCGAAGAATGTGCTTGGCGATGGCCATACCGTTGAAGTGGCCACTACACGTACCATCGTGCGCTTGGGTGATTGCCCAAGCGGACTCCTACTGGTCCAAGCAATGGAGGAGGATCCCTTCGTAGCTCTAACGGTACAAAATGTCTCCTAGAAAGACATGTTTTGCCACTTTCTATTTGAATGATATTTTTGCGGCATGCGACAATCCAAGTGGGAGGTTACCTAGCTTGAGGTAGTCTCTTATGGGTGTGTACCAATCCTGCTGATCAAAAACATCGGTGGTATGAACTGCAAATCCCTCTTGAAGTTCATCCCTAGCAAAAGCTGAGTGGGAACGAACTTGTAAAAATAGCGTTGTGTTGCTATCAAGGGGAATAGGGGAGAACAAGGACCCCTTATTGGGGTGATTCAGACTATCATGGATTCAAGAGAACCTATCCTGAGATGGTTCAATCTAGATCAGGTGGATTCCTGGTGTTATGTCAAAGCTTGCATGCTCCATCACGGATTGCGATAATGTTTTGACTTGAATGGTTGTCATCTCACCAGAAGGGTCTTGCGGGATTAGTGACCCCAAGGAGGCCATAGTGTCCGCAAAATGATTCGATGATCGAGGGAGTGCCTCGATGTCGTACCATTCAAGATTTACCAAGAATTTATCCACAAGGGCTTTGTATGCCTATAGAACTAGGCATTTACATTGGAATACCCCTTTCACTTGGTTGACGATTAACAGTGAATCACCAAAGATGTTCAAGCATTTGATGTTCATGGTGATTGTTGTCTGAAGACCTATGAGCAAGGCTTCGTATTCGACATTGTTATTGGTGCACGAAATATCAAGTTTAAATGATAGAGGCATTGGAGCCCCTTACGGTGTGAAGAATACGATTCCCACGCCACCCCCTTGCTCACATTTAGAACCATCAAAAAATAGGGTTATGTCGGCCTGGGACTCAGGCTCATCAGAATCTGGCGATTCTGAGACATGGAAGACCCCATCATCGGGTAGTTCTATGGTCAAAGGTTGATCATCTTCGAGAGGAGCCTCTGCTAGTTGATCGGCGATGACTTGACCTTTGATGGACTTTTTTCCAATGAATTCGATGTCAAACTCCATCAACAACATGATCCATTTCGCCGTGCGGCTACTATGATAAGTATGACTCATCATGTACCACAATGGATTCTCCTTAGACACAACATACATCGTATTGCTCAACATGTAGTGGCGTAGCTTTTTGGTGGCAAATACCACTGCTAAGCATAGCTTTTCGATGTATGCATAGTTAAGTTCATAACTGACTAGGGTGCGGCTAAGATAGTAAGTAGCCTGTTCTTTATGTAGTTCATTTTTTTGGGCTAGCATGGCGCCCAGTGCCACCTTAGTAGCTGAGATGTATAAATAGAATGACACTCCTGGTCTAGGTGGTGCCAATACTGGCGACGAAGCCAAGTATTGTTTAATGTCATCGAAGGCTGACTGGCACTCGTCATCCCAGTGAAATGCTACCCCCTTGTGTAATAATTTATTCATGGGTCGGCACTTGTCAGATAGCTGCGCTATGAAGCGCTTGATTGACGCGACCTTTCCTTGCAAGCTTTTGAGCTGCTTGATGGTGGTTGGGGGAAGCATTTCAAGGATTGCCTTGACTTTGTTTGGATCTACCTCGATTCCTCATTTTGAGACTATGAAACCCAAGAGTTTTCCAGATGTGATGCCAAATACGCACTTCTTGGGGTTTAGTCTGACTTTATGTTTGATGAGGCGATCGAGGATCTTGCTTAGGTCATCGAGATGATCTGGGCGCAAAAGAGATTTGGCCAACAGATCATCCATATAGTCTTCCAAAGTTTTATGCATGTGATCATGGAAGATGTATGTCATAGCGCGTTGGTAGGTGGCGCCAACGTTTTTAAGGCCAAAGGGCATGACCTTATAACAAAATGTCCCCCAAGGCATTGTGAACATCGTTTTGAGTTGATCATCGGGATTGATATGAATCTGGTTGTATCCCGAGAAACCATCCATGAGGGAAAGCATTTCATGGCATGTTGTAGCGTCTACCAATGCGTCGATGCTAGGCAAGGGGAAATCATCCTTGGGACTCGCTTTGTTTAGATCTCAAAAATTGATGCATATGCAAATCCTCCCATCAGGCTTATCCCTCTTAAATGAAATCAACTTTTCATAAAGATGAATAATTTAGTGCTCTGAAATAATAACCTTCAATGTAACATGTAAAATTACCCCCTTCAATGAAATTAGAATTTTCATGAAGAAAATGTACATTTATGCTCAAAAAATGGTAATATATGAAATGCCATAAAACATAATCCCTTCAATGAAATTGAAGTTTTCATGAGATATGTGTCATCATAGGCTCGTGAATGAGATATAAAGCTGAAAAAAATAAATTCGACCCAAAAATGAACATTTTGAAATCTACAATAAAAACAACTTCGGATAATTTTTAAAAATATGAAATGACTCCGAAGTAAAAATGTCTAAGTGTGTAATGGAAGTATTAAGTATGCTCTACGCAGCCATGCAATTATTTTTAGATTTTGAAATTTTTTTACTGTTTATTTTAATGTCCAAAAACTTTAAGAAAATTTAAAAATAAAAAGTTAGCAAACAAAATTAAAATCTAAAACTTGAAAATGAAAGCTGAAAATGCAAAATGTGCTACAATCACTATGATGCCATACCATTTTGGAAAAACCGAAGATGTGATATATTCCATGCATGCAACCTAACCCATTGGACCTACAATTTTGCACAATCAAAACAATCTAGGTGCTTGCTCCTAGGATATAAACATAATTTTCATATTTAAGACATTCGCCTGAAGCAACCAATAAAACATGCATCAACTTCATCTATAAGTCCTAAAAATAAAGATAAACATTTAAATCTTGCATGCAGAAAATTTCTCCTCCTTTCTTGCCCATAAGATGCAAATTTTTGAAATTTTCTGCATTAAAAGGGTTCTGTTTTACACAGCAGAATTTTTTGTTTTCCTAAACCAGTCAAAGTGGAAGAAAACACTCTAAAACGGGTCCAGTGCCAACATTACTGTTTTCAAAACTGCAACCCTCGTCTCAGAATTTTCCAACCCCTTCTCTGTTTTTGCATGCATTATTTAAGATTTGTAGAAAACTTTTCGATCCTCCTTCGTGGCTCTTCGTTCTCTGACGTTTTGCAATCCATGGCTTTTCATTTTATTTCATTCTCCGTTTGTTTGCTTTGGTTCTGAAAACTCCTCCTTTTCCTTGGCTTTGAAGCCTTGCTTTCATTTTTTTATTTTGGCTTCATTCTGAAGCTTTCAAAACGTCTTTACTTCCCCAAAGAGTGGACCAATTCTCCCTGTTATTTTATAACGCTTTTATTCATTTTCAATAACGCTTCCTCAATGTTAATTTTAATATAACCCTGTATGGTCATTTCCTACAATCTTGTCTTTAGTCCATATGAACAAGCTTCAAATGAATAGCCACGTGGGCCTTTCTTCCATCTAATTAAAAGCCACTTGCCAAAGAGTTGTTTTATTTACATTTGAATAAGAGGCTATAACATGTATGTATGTTAGTAAACCAATTCATGGGCCCTCTCATTTCATACTATTATTATAATCTTTCGAATCATCATTTTAACCCATGATTGGTCTCCCTTCATGAAACGACTCTGCTAATGCATGCTCTGTGCTTCCTGCTCCTCTGTTGTCTCTCGAAACCATGCTACCTCCGATAAACTCTCGCTCATCCCGACCCTATATCCATGATGATTTTTTATGTTTCGCACTGTAGAGCTCAACACCTAGTCACGTCCACATCATTATTTAATCCAAACCCGTGGCTTTCCCACTGTGAAACCCAGATACTTCGTTTACCGTTGAGAGGAAATTGTACAACCCATTCACCATTTCACCTTAGAATCCAACGCTAGCCAAGGCATCCACTGTTATCTGGTAGTTCAGATCGTCGAAACTATCCCTTTTGGGTCCAAGAGTACATAGGTATGGTCGCATTCGATATTTACCAATGAAAATGCACCTTTTGCCCTGATTTATTGCCATGCTGGAAGGTCCAGTTCCACATCAACTCTAATCCTTTCTAGCCTCACAATCCAGGATATTTACTTCTACAGTGTCTACCAAAACTACTTTCGACATCCCACGTCAAACATGTAGACCTCCTCCTCTACCTCGTGGGTCCTTATCAACGTGTCCCATCTCGATTTCCTTTGCGCTGGCGTAGACATCCGAGTATATGCATCCTATTCATTCACTTTTACAGTAATGCATTTGGGGCCGCGTTCACGCAGTCGCTTGTCCACATCATCGCTAGTGTCCTCCATTCATCACGTGAGCGTGGTCACTTATTGTGAGGTCCATATCGAAAAACACCGGCTTTGGTCTCTTCTACCTATCCACCACGCTTCGCTTGCTGTGTTGTCGGGATACACCATCCCGAACGCCGTGTGGGGTCCATGGTTACCTACATTGCATATAATAAAGAGTTAATTGATATTTAATATAAATTTTAAAATAGACATAAATATCAACCAACAAATACAAGAATCCCCACGATGCTTTATAAATGCTTCACTAATATCATTGCCCTTTAACTTCATTTGATTTTATATAGATTTTCTCTTTTCTTTATTTATTTATTTTTTTGGTTATTTATTTTAATATATATTATGATATATGAAATATATCATATTATATATTTTTATATATGTTTTATTTATATAGGTATATAACATATATAGTTATTGCTCATTTATTTAAATATATTTATACATATATAAACATAACTATATACATACCCTTTATTTTATATATATATATATATATATATATATATATAATCAAATCAATCCAAACCAAAAATAACAACAAACTCATACTAATATCGAAAAACAAAAGCGAATGAAAAACCTAAAACAAAAAAAACCATGAAATAGAGACAATGAGAATATTTGGCAATCCCTTGAAATAACAATGAAAGGAAACATGATCGCAATCCTATCCCTACTCCGAAGGAATTCCATTGAAGACGAGATATGTTACACAAAGAGGAAACTTGGACTACATTCCATATATTCTGGATGGATCTTATCAAAAAAATATTGCTCCCTCGAGACCAAGACTCTCAAAAAAATAAATCAAACAGGTGGGTCCCCAATTCTTGGGGCTAGTTGTGGAACAACCACAACAAATGGTGACTCTACTAGGAAATGCTCATGGCATTTCGATAAGAACCCAACTTGAAAATATACAAAACTCAAATGTAAGCATCAGCAAGTATCCAAATAATGAAAATAGACTAGAAATACATGAACTATCTGAATCATTCATCATAATCTTGGTGTGTGTAATATGATTCATTCCTTATCGTTTAAAATCATTCCACATTCCATTGTCAATTTCACATGAATGCATATGATAGGTTATGGGTGATTTATGCAGGATTGGATGTATGGAATGGATGCTATAATATGAACGGTTTGCTTTGTAGAGACTCAAACATTCTAGTACCCTAAACAAACACACTAAAACTGTCTAACCCTCTTAGGACCAAATGCGTGTACAATGAATTCATTTACCAAATCAAGATCCCAGTTATGAACCGCTACAATCCTGAACCAGTGTGTGCAAGGGGAATTAGAGCTTTGGGAAATCAGATTCTCAACCTAAGCATGATGAGAATTTGACCCAATCCTTACTACTCTGATTTTGAGTTCATTACCTCATTATGACCAAAATGGTTAAACCTATTATGGATGAAACCGTAAGGCTATCCTATTCGTTTGAGCGGTCAGAGGTCTTGTTTTAAACGAGACATGTCGCCACGCATGAGCACACTCCACTACCAGTCAAGCGTCTATAGACTCGATGGAGGTTAGCCCCCTAGTCCATGATTTGGATTTGATTTCATGAATCTTAGGGATGACTACCCATCCTTCTAAGGGGACATGTAGTACAATCCTTACAATCCAATAGTAAGTGATGTGTGATGCAAGCAGACTCAGAGCTTTGGGAAATCGGATTCTCAACCTAACTATGATGAGAATTTGACCCTATCCTTACTACTCTAATTCTGAGTTTCAAATGTTGTGGAAGTGGTGAAAACCACTATTTTATGGACTATGTTGTATAATATGACTGACAAGAATAACTCTTTTCACCTCACATTTTCTCCCAAGGATGGTTTTGATCATTTTACCCAAAATGTTTTAAATATGTGCAAATTGTATTTGGTTCAAGATAGTTTTGGCATCAGTTCCCAATCTGAAGATCTTCTTAGTGGATATTGTGCAATGATCCTAAGAGAATTTGACATGTTTTTTGGTGATTGCCTTTGAAGTGTAGATGCAAGTGCGATGCAATGTTTATACAATGTGAAACGTACCATGAAATATAGATGAATGAGATGGAGAATGCAAAATATTTCACCCTAATTTGCAAAATTGACAACTTCATGCATCACAAAGTTTCAAACAATATTCTTTAATGTATTTATGATACACGTGGAGCCTTCTGCAATACAATTCCAATGTTTCATATTTTCTTTATCTTAGTTAACATTCATGAGGATGCAAACTGACATCTCGCTTTTCTCCTCTTTTTTTTTTTTCAAAACAAACCAAAAGGGTCAACACACAAAACTTAAAACCAAAACAAAATGCAAACCCAAAACCGAAACATGGAAACCAAAACTATATACAAATGTACAATATGGTACAAGATGGTGCAAAGTTTGACCTATCACTTTGCTAGATCCCAAACATGATTAGAACACCTCAAAATATATATAACGTGATACGCATACCAAATTTTGTAGGAACCCAACAAAAATAGGATTAGACCAAAAAAAGCAACAAACTTCAACTTGCCCCTCTCACCATACCAATTTAGTAAAATTCCATCAATAATCCTATCAAAGAAAAAAGCAAAAATTTCACTAAGGAGAAAAAGTGTCGCGATATCGCGACATGTCGCTCTGTCGCGGCCGAAAATAAAAAATTGTCGCGATATCGCGACATGTCGCTCCGTCGCTGCCGAAAAAGAAAAGTTGTCACGATATCGCGACATGTTGCTCCGTCGCGGCCTGAAATGAAAAAATGTCGCGATATCGCGACATGTCAAGCTTTCGCGGCCCAGGCAAGCAGGAAGAGGCATTGATCGAAAATTGTCGCGATTTCACGACGTGTTGTGAAATCGCGGTCCAGAGAGGAGAGAGAAAGACAGAATGGAAAATTGTCGTGAAATCGCGACATGTCACAAAATCGCGGTCAAACCAGTCAAAACAGGGCAAGGCACTAAAAGCGTCGCGATTTCGCGACAAGAAGCAGCAAAGGGGCACGAAGCGAAAAAACGTCGCGATTTCGCGACAGGTCGCGTTTTCGCGGCTCAAGCAGCGAAGTGGTACGGAAGGAAAATATGTCACGATTTCGCGACATGTCGCATTTTCACGGCCAAATGCAGCAAGACAGCCCGAAATAGAAAAACGTCGCGATTTCATGACAGATTGCATCTGCATAGCTCGAAAGAGAAAAGCGTCGCGATTTCGCGATAGAAAGCAGCGAGACAGCCCGAAAGAGAAAAGCGTCGCGATTTCGCGACAAGTTGCATCCATGCGTTCCGAAGTGAGAAAAATGTCGCGATATCGCGACATGTATCATTTTCGCGATGCATGATGAGAAACAAAGCTGCGATAAAAACGTCGCGATATCGCGACATGTCTCATTTTGTGCATGAAGGCGGACAAGGTTGTTGGCAGGAAAATGTCGCGATATCGCGACATGTCACGTTTTTACGGTGAAAGTAAAGGAGCAAAGCTACATGCTATTTTTGGTCATGATTTACATGGGGCCGTTACAGAACATGCAAAAAAGTGTGGAACACGTGGCGTACATGTGTAAGGGCTACAGAGGCGTTACAGTTCACAGAGAAGATCTCGAGCATAAAATCAAAAGCAATGGAAAGGCGGGGAAGGTGAAACGAAGCAATCTGGAAGACAAAACGAACCGTCGTGGAAGGAGAAGCAATTTGCCAGCAAGTATAAAATGCAGAGGCATAGATTGATACGGGGTCGAAAACCGCTGCGAGCGGGGTTGCAGAGTTGATGGTGATTAGCCGTTCTGGGCCTCTTGTGGAGTGCTTTTCTTCCACTTTTGCTGGTTTTGAGAAAAACCAGAGATTCCGCTATTGTAACAGGACATATTTTTAATGCAGAATTGTTCAAAAATTTGCATTTTATGGGCAAGAAAGGATGAGAAATTTTTTGCATGCTTCATTTTAACTATTCTATTTTTCTCCTTTCTGATTTCAGATTTATAAATGAAATTCATGCCATTGTTTTGGGTTATTTCATGTGAATGTCTGCAATCTAGAAATTATTTTAAACCCTAGGAGCCAGCACCTAGTTTACTTTGATTGTGTTTGTTTTGCAGGTCAAATAGGCTAGGTTGCATGTATGAAACTCTCACATCTTCGGTTTTGTCGGAATAGGATAGCATCAGACTGAACGTGTTCAATTTTTAATTTTTTGCATTTCTTGTTCATTTTATTTTATTTTTCCAGAAGGTTTAATTTATTTAAAATGAACATTAAAAAATTACAAAATCTAAAAAAAAAGTAAAATAATGAACAATCACTAAAGCTTCATGGTAAAATAAACCAACATTGCCCCTTGTTTACAGTTACTTGCAATCACTAAGGTGTTCCAAGCATTTTAAATTGATTATCTTCATTTGAGATTACTAATACACAGTTGCAAATGCTAATACAATGGAGACCTTGGAGAAGTTGGTTGTTTAACTTCTTTGCAAGAGGGGATTTGGAACCCAAATCCTAAGGAAGAGTGTAATTTCACAAGTGTGTGAAAATACCACTCAACATTTTGGCGCTAGAAGGAGGGCTTGAACCGGTTTATTTCAGATTGATTTAAATGCTATAGGGATTTAAATTTTGAATATTTCATGCCCTATTGATTATTATCTTTAGCCCTCTTTTAACAATACAACTTTGTATTGTTAAAAGGAGGACATGAATTGCTATGCACTGTTCTAACGCTTTGATTGTTCATACAGGAATAATGTGATTTAATTTGATTTAAAAAAAATAATAATAAATAAATAAATATAATTTTTGATATTAAAGTTATATTCTTTAAGATTCACTAATGGCTATGTTTTCACCGTGGATGACAGGTAGCCCATTGAACATACCAGGAGTTCAACATTATTTGCCCGTTGGTTTTGAGAGATGTCTTCCTCGATTTTTGTCTAACGGGACAAATACTGTAGGAGAACACATTCAAGCATTCAAATTTGTTGTGAATCACTTAACAATTTGGCATGATGATGTTGTTTGTAAAATGTTCCCTTACACCTTGGACAAAGTGGCATTTGATTGGTTTACAAGTCTGCCCTTAGGGTCTATCACTTCTTGGGCTCAGCTAGAGGCAGCATTTCTTAATCAATTCAACAAAAAGCAAGTTGACCCAATCCGCATGTATGAGCAGTTTTTCACTATTAAAAAAGGACCAAGTGAAAATGTGAAGTCATTTTCTGAAAGGTTCTTTGGATTATATGCTCAATTAGTGACATTTTATGCTCTTCAAGAAGAAATGGCTCTCCAAATATATGTAAATGCTCTTGACCCACTCATTTCCACATATTTGCGAGGGATGCCTCAAATCACATCTTTGTCACAAGCCTATACTCAAGCAATGGCAATTGAGCAACAATTGAGTTGTCAAAATTATGGTGTGGGTTTTGGATCGTATAATCTTCAATCATTTAATACCTCCTTTACCCATCCAATGATTTATCCACCTCAACCAAATTCAAGTGTAAATCAATTTCAGAATCAACAATCATTCCCAAGCTTCAATCAATTTCAAAATCCTCAACCTACTATGCAAGATCAACCATCTTTCTTAAGTATGAATCAACTTCAAAATACTCATCTTGATTCAAAGGATGTTTCTAAAATCAATTTCAATGATTTTCATAAGAATATGATTTTAGGCAAGGGAGGAGTACTAGATCCAACTAGTATTGAAACATGTGACAAATTGGAAACCCTTGACTCACCAAAAGATGAATTCTATGAGGATGAATCTGTTTTGGATGACACATTGGATGACATTGTTGAAAATGATGGCCAAGAAAATTCACACCTTCCAAATCATGTTAAACGTGAATCATGGGTTACACATGTGGATTATGATAGCCTTATCAATTTGAATACAAGCAATAACCCAATTTTGGAAGTAATTGAACCATCTAAGGAAGGTGAAGATAAATTTGATGAGAAACATGTTGATGAATTAAAAGATGAAGAAGAAATAGTTGAGCATCACAATTTGATTTTGAAAGATGATCATTATGATTCTTGGGAAGAGTATGCTCACTCCAAACCTTCTGATGAAATTTGTGTGCCTATTGATATGCAGGATGATACAATTGCCCTTTCACATGAGGATATTACAAGTCCTGTACAATCTGAGAATGTTTTGGAAGAAGGGTTGGAATCTCATCAAAGGTTGGAGAAGGATATTGATTCTACTACCATGGATGAAGAAGGAGAATCAATTGTTTTTGTTCCCCTTGGGGGCAAGAAATCGAAAATCTTGATCCACCTATTGTTTCTACAATGTCTATGCCATCTCAAAATGATGAAATTACAAAGCCTAAGTGGTGTGGGTTTGATACTATTGATGATCCTAATGAAAATATGGATTTTGAGGCAACTCAAGCCATTGATCATGGAAAGGTGTCACGTGACACATATCTTGAAAAATTAGGCTCTTGTTTTGAAAAATATGGACGCATGTTTGATTGGGTGCCTAACTTTGGTGTTTTTGAACAGGTATTGGATGATGAAGAAGACAATGAAGAAAAAGAAAAAGCTACTAACACTCATCAAGTTGTGATAAATTCTAATCATGATGGGTTGAGTATGGGTGACAAGGTGAAATCTTTACCTTTGGTAGTAGCCACAAAAATTTTAAGTGATGGGTTACATGATGTCCCTTTGGATGCTAATGTCATTAATGATGAAACGTCAAATCTTGGCGATGTTTGTCAAGTTTTGATTGATTTTGATTGCTTTAAAATCTTGAAAAGTAATTTGAATTCAAGACTTTTAGAAATAGGCTCTTGTTGGCAATATCTCACATTTGAAAAGGAAAGCCTACTTCTAAATCATGAGTGGAATGATGAAACTTGCATTTTAAAGAATAGACATGATAAAATTGAAAATCAATCGTTGTCTAATCAATTTGAAAATTTGAATCTCACCTATGAGAATACTAATGGAACTAAATTTAATTGGTGGGGTGAGAGAAGAAAGTTGAAGTGGGTTGCATTGTTTGGTCTAGTCTTGTTTTTGTTGGATGCCCACAACATTTGGCAGGCATATCATGTTATATTTTTGTTGAAATGTTCTAATCATGTTTGGGATCCAGGAAAGTAATAGTCCAAGCTTGGCATCATCTTGTACTATATTGTATATAGATTTTGGTTTTGGGTTTTGGTGTGTGTTTTCAAATTTTCATTTTTGGATGGCAGTTTGGTTTTGGATTGAATAAGTTTTAATTTAAAGTTATGTGTTGGTCCTATGGACATGTTTGGTTTTTTATATAAAAAAAAAAAATAAATGAAGAAAATTTTGAGATGTCAACTTATGCCTAAAATCAGGAGAATATGAAACATTGGAATTGTGTTGTAGAAAGCTCCACAAGTAACACAAACATTTAAATATTATCGTTTGGATCTTGTGATGCATGAAGTTGTCAGTTTTGCACATTATGGTAAATTAGATGATATATTCCAAAAGAAGTAGTGCATTCATATCTCATGTCATATTCCACATTGCATATACATGTCATCTCGGTTACATTTTCATTCCATGGGCAATTATTGAGAAGGTGTTGAATCCTCTTAGGATTATTACATAACATATATTAAAAGGATCCTAAGGTTGGGAACTGCTGCCCAAGCTATCTTGAACCAAGCACATTCCATGCACATTAAAAAGAATCTTGAGCAAAATGGTCAAAACCATACTTGGATGAAAAGGTGAGGTGAAAAGAATATTTCATGTCTGTCCTATCATGCAACATAATCCTTAAAACAGTGGTTTTTACCATTTCCATCAAGCTTAAAGCCTAAAACCAGAGTAGTAAGGATAGGGTTAAATCCTCATCGAACTTAGGTTGAGGATCCAACTCCCCAAAGCTCTGGTTTGACCTACATGGAGTAGTAAGGATAGGACTTAATTCTCATCTCGCTTAGGTTGAGAATCCGATTCCCCAAGGCTTCCATTTTTCCCCGTTTCATCATAAGGCTTGGATTGGAAGGATCGTACTACATGTCCTCTGCAAAGGATGGGTAGTCATCCCAAAGGTCCAAGCAATAAAAGTAAAACTAATTTTTTCCATTTCATCTCAATCTTGGATTGGAAGGATTGTACTACGTGTCCTCTGCAAAGGATGGGTAGTCATCCCCAAGGTCCAAGAGATAAAAGATAATATTTTCCATTTCATCTTAATATTGGATTGGAGGGATCGTACTACATGTCCCTAGCAAGGATGGGTAGTCATCCCAAAGGTCCAAAGAAAAAAAGAGAGAAAAGAATGAATGAAAGCCAAGTCATGGATTATGGGGTTAAGTATGCTCATGCGTGGCAACATGTCTTGCCTAAAAGCAAGACCACTGATTGCTCATATGGATAGACTAGCCTGACCATTTCATCCATAACAGAGTTAAATTATTTTGTTCAAGATGAGGTAATGAACTCCAAATCAGAATAGTAAGGATAGGGTTAAATTCCCATCTCGCTTAGGTTGGGAATCCTATTCCCCAAAGTTCTGATTTCACTCACACTTGCACATGGGTTCAAGATGGTAGTGACACATAACCAACTTTGGGATCTAGCAAAATTAATTCAATATACATATATTTGGTCCTAAGAGGGTTTGACATTTTTAATATGTTTGTCCATGATATTAGAAGGTTTGAGCATTTATAAAGCAGGTTGTTACATCTCTAGCATCTTCATC
This sequence comes from Wollemia nobilis, assembly GCA_028583015.1. Taxonomy (NCBI): domain Eukaryota; kingdom Viridiplantae; phylum Streptophyta; class Pinopsida; order Araucariales; family Araucariaceae; genus Wollemia; species Wollemia nobilis. The sequence goes on along the minus strand of JAQPPZ010002383.1, from coordinate 1,288,763 downwards.
ATGCATCAAATCCTGCACAAATCATTCATAGCCTTGCATACAAATCATAAGTGAAACTGACAATGGAATGTTGAACAAGTTCAAATGATAGGGAATGAAACACATTGCACACATCGAGCTGATACTTAATGATTCTGATGTTTCATGTATTTCTGATCTATCGGTATTTGTTTATCTTCTATGTGTTGACGCCTGTATCTAAGCTTGTATGTTTCAGGTTGGGTTCTCACCAAAATGCTCAAGAGCATTTGACAGCAGAGTCGCCATTTGTTGTGGCTGATCCACAACACACCCCAAAATTGGGGACCCACCTTTTTTGCATGCTTTCAAAGAAAACTGCAATAGCCCAGATGCTAAAAAATCAAGAAAAAAGCAAAAATTTCACTAAGGAGAAAAAGTGTCGCGATATCGCGACATGTCGCTCTGTCGCGGCCGAAAATAAAAAGTTGTCACGATATCACGACATGTCGCTCCGTCACGGCCGAAAATGAAAAGTTGTCGCGATATCGCGACATGTTGCTCCGTCGCGGCAAATGAAAAAGTCGCGATATCGCGACATGTCAATTCGAAGCGAAGAGGCATTGATAAAGGAGAGAGAAAGAAGAATGGAAAATTGTCGCGAAATCGCGACATGTCACAAAATCATGGTCAAACCAGTCAAAAGGGCAAGGCACTAAAAGCGTAGCGATTTCATGATAGGAAGCGCAAAGGGGCACGAAGAAAAAACGTCGCGATTTCGTGATAGGAAAGAGCGAAGTGGTATGAAAGGAAAATATGTCACGATTTCGTGACATGTCACATTTTTGTGGCTAAATGCAGCAGACGACGAAATAAAAAACGTCATGATTTCGTGACGGATGATCACATAGCCAAGAGAAAAGCGTCATGATTTCATGATAGAAAGCAGCGAGACAGGAAAGTGAAAAGCGTCATGATTTCGCGACAGGTTGCATCCACGCGGCCCGAAGCAGAAAAATGTCGCGATATCGCGACATGTATCATTTTCGTGATGCATGATGAGAAACAAAGCTGCTGACAAAAAAACGTCACGATATCGCGACATGTCTCATTTTCATTGTGCATGAAGGCGAACAAGGCTGTTGGCAGGAAAATGTCACGATATCGCGACATGTCGCGTTTTCGCGATGAAAGTAAAGGAGCAAAGCTACATGCTATTTTTTGTCACGATTTACATGGGGCCGTTACAGAACATGCAAAAAAGTGCGAAACACGTGGCGTACATGTGTAAGGGCTGCAGAGGCGTTACAATTCACAGAGAAGATCTCGAGCATAAAATCAAAAGCAATGGAAAGGCAGGGAAGGTGAAACGAAGCAATCTGGAAGACGAAACGAACCGTCGTGGAAGGAGAAGTAGTTTGCCAACAAGTATAAAATCAGAGGCACAGATTGATACGGGGTCGAAAACCGCTGCGAGCGGGGTTGCAGAGTTGATGGTGATTAGCCGTTCTGGGCCTGCTTTGAAGTGCTTTTCTTCCACTTTTGCTGGTTTTGAGAAAAACCAGAGATTCTGCTATTGTAACAGGACATATTTTTAATGCGGAATTGTTCAAAAATTTGCATTTTATGGGCAAGAAAGGATGAGAAATTTTTTGCATGCTTCATTTTAACTGTTCTATTTTTCTCCTTTCGGATTTCAGATTTATAAATGAAATTCATGCCATTGTTTTGGGTTATTTCATGTGAATGTCTCGCAATCTGAAAATTATTTTAAACCCTAGGAGCTAGCACCTAGTTTACTTTGATTGTGTTTGTTTTGCAGGTCAAATAGGCTAGGTTGCATGTACGAAACTCTCACATCTTCGGTTTTGTCGGAATAGGATAGCATCAGACTGAACGTGTTCAATTTTTAATTTTCTGCATTTCTTTTCATTTTATTTTATTTTTCCAGAAGGTTTAATTTATTTAAAATGAACATTAAAAAATTACAAAATCTAAAAAAAAGTAAAATAATGAACAATCACTAAAGCTTCATGGTGAAATAAACCAACATTGCCCCTTGTTTACAGTTACTTGCAATCACTAAGGTGTTCCAAGCATTTTAAATTGATTATCTTCATTTGAGATTACTAATACACAGTTGCAAATGCTAATACAACGGAGACCTTGGAGAAGTTGGTTGTTTAACTTCTTTGCAAGAGGGGATTTGGAACCCAAATCCTAAGGAAGAGTGTAATTTCACAAGTGTGTGAAAATACCACTCAACAGAACCCATCATTTCTGGATTATATCAAAGAAATAATCTAGAATGAGAAAGAATATTCGAGGCTTGGCACTAAGGTACTATCTAGGTCCTGACCGTGTTTCAGTATAGCGATACATGTCTATGTTACACGGAAAAGTGGCAGTCAATCTGTTGTCTCTTTCGGAATCTTACGGTCCGATGGCGTAATCTACAGTAAATTCAGAAGCAACACTTCATAAAATAAAGTTTAACCAACCAAGGTTTTGAAATGGAGAGAAAATCAATACAGCACAGTAAATTTTTATCCAGGTAGCGATCGGGTTAGGCCACCATACCATGAGTGAGCCTACTGCTGGAGAAAAGGACAGGCCATTGAAATCTTGTACAGCCCGGGATATTTTTTTTTTAGCTCTATAAAGGAGTTGGTCGTTACGTTCAGACTACTCTTAATATCACATAAACAAGAACTTAGATCTTTGGATAGATAAAAGTGAATGGATCATTTCAAAAAAAATTGTTATCCGAGTTAAGATGAAGTGGGTTCAATTAACTCCATAGTTAAACAAACTACGATTCAGTCTGTTTCACCACTATAAATACAAGTGAAGACCCACCCTTTTCAAGCACAAGAGTAGTAGGAAATTTAGAATAGAGTTGCTTCGCTAGATTGCCATGGCTTCTCAAAGCTGTTTAATTTCCTGCGTTTTTCTTCTACTGGTGTGTGCTGCCTTACCGTCCCAAACCCGGGCTGAAAATTCTCGTGAAGTTATTGACCAGATCAAACGTGTGAATGCAAGGGGAGAGTCGATTGGTGTTGTCGTTTCTGGGAACGATGAACTCGATGTAATGACGGAGGATCGCCTCTTTGTACCCTTCCCGGACATACCATCCGTGACTCTCTCTAGTTATGACACTAACTTATGCTTTCTTGCTTCTGCCATTCGCCAAAATTAAATTTAGTCTCTGCATTAGAACCTGGGCATTGTTAGAATTCTTTATTTCTTTCTTTATCTCGCAAGTTCAAATTTGCTAACCCATGAACTCTAACAACATTTACTGACTATAATTTATGTTTGATATTATTGCGTTTATGATGAGAACAGACATTTGCAGGCGACGAGGGCAAATACCGCCGTGACATTGCGAAGCTCACATTTGCTGATTTTAATGCTCAAAAAGCTGCGAATTCGCTTGAGAGCATATTTCCAGCACCAGGAGCTTGGAAATGGAGAAGAAAAGTTTTTCATCAATGTGGACAATGAATTATATGACCTTGCACGCAAGGTGGAGGAGGTTTAATCTATGCGTCGCCAGTTGAATCTCGACGTTCTTACTTTACACGTCAATCTTAAAATATATCGTGTGACAATTGACTGAATTTTTTTTCATTGAATTGAATTGTACAGGGTGTATACCTAGACAAGTGCGAAGAGGGCACGGACAAATGTTTGGAAAGCCAGCCAAGAGTGAGGAGGGTTGAGAGTCGATGCAGCGGAAACATTGACGTGAATAACGTCGCGTACCGAGACTTCCTGCGTAACAATTTGGAAATTACGTCCATCGACTATGAGAGCGCAGCGATTGCATCGGTAGGATATTCGAACATAATGTCCATAATATATGAAAAATAAATACTCGTTGGATTTGTTTTGCCTTCGTTTTTTAATGTGCGCGCGCAGGTGTGTGTGAACGATAGAGTGTTAGGTTCCTTAGAGTAAATAAAATTAATATTGATTGCAGAATTAAATAAAACAATCTATCAACAATAGAACAGTCAGAACATAAGATGTAAGTGCTTCATCTAATATGTGGACTACATTCATTTTTGAATATTTAGTCTTTTTTGTATTATTCTCCAATGAGATCCTTTGCAACAAAACCAGCTACAACCTTCCTTAATGGAATACAATGGAACCTCAAACACAAAGTCTTTCATATGTTTTTCTACAATGCAATTTTTGCAAATTCTCAAAACATATATAATACCAATTGAGATCTTCAATCCCAACCTAGATCCACTATTTGTGCTTCCAATCTGCTCCTAATTGCAGTCTATTATAGTTTAGGAAAAACAGAATCTGTCAAATTAACAATTCCCTAAAATTAGACATAATTGACAACGAGAAACATTCTTTTCCTGTCACTAGAACAGATAGTTAATTTTCAGGCTCCAAACTTATCAATCTCCAACTTGGAGACTGAAATGCTGCAACAACCCTGCAACCTAGGACTGGATATTCAAATCATTGATCTAAACACTAAGACCAATCAAAGTTGAGCAAATGCTCAAGTTCTCCTTTGGGATAACTTTAGGGAACATGTCTACAGGATTTTCGGAAGTATAAATCTTATCAAGATTCAAAGATCAATATTCCAATACTGAAAGAATGAAGTGATATTTCAGCTGAATGTGTTTGGTTCTTGAATAGAAGACCAAGTTTTTTGCTAGGTGGATAGCACTCTGGCTATCACTCCACAGTGTACTATCATCTTGCTTTCTCCCTAACTCTTTCAAAAACCTTTACAACCATATTATCTCCTTGCTTGCTTCTATCGCAACAACGTACTTAGCTTCCATTGTTAAAAGAGCCACTACTGGTTGGAGTTTTGAAATCCAACTCACCGCTCCACCACCTAAAATGAAAACATAACCGGTTGTGCTCCTTCCTCCATCATGATCTCTTGCCATGTCAGAGTCTATAAAATCTTGCAACTTCAAGTCCATACCACCAAAATTTAAATAAAATTTAGAAGTACCCCTTAGATACCTAAATATCCACTTGACAACTTGCCAATACCCCTTTCCTAGATTATTCATGAACGTGCTGACAACTCCCACTGCTTGGGCTATATCTGGTCTTGTGTAGACCATTGCATCCATCAAGCTTCCCACCACAAACACATAGGGAACCCTTGCCATATAATCTTTTTCATCCTATGTTCTTGGACACAAATCCTTGCTCAGCTTAAAATGCATTGCCAATGGTGTACTTACTGATTTTGCTTTGGCCATGCTAAATCTCTTCAACACCTTCTCAACATAGTCTTCTTGTGATAGTTTCAACAGATTGTTTTTCCTATCTCTTACTATTCTCATTCCAAGGATTTGTCTTGTAGCTCCCAAATCCTTCATGGAAAATGTGTTTACCAATTTATGTTTTAGTCTATTAATGTATTGCATGTTAGACCTTGCAACAAGCATGCCATCTACATACAACAATAAAATAATGAAATCACCATCACTATTCTTCTTGAAATAAACACAATCATCTGATTGACATCTATTGAAATTATGTTCAACCATGAAATTATCAAACTTCTTGTACCACTGCCTTGGTGCCTACTTGAGGCCATATAGACTCTTCAATTTACAAACAAGATTTCTCTTACCCTTTACCTCATATCCTTCCAGTTGTTCCATGTGAATTTCCTCCTTCAAGTCACCATGAAGGAAATTTGTTTTTACATCAAGTTGCTCCAAATGCAAATTTTCAATATTAACTAAATTTAATGTAGTCCTTATAGATGTCACCTTAAAAACCAATGAGAAAATCTCATCATAATCAATATTGTTCTTTTGTTCAAAATATTTTACTACGAGTCTAGCCTTATACCTCTTATTTCCACCTACATCTTCCTTGATCCTATACACCCATTTTTTGTGTAGTGCCCTTTTTCCTGCGGGTAGCTCAACCAACTCCTATGTTTAGTTGTAAATAAGGGACTCCATTTTCTCATTCATTGCCAACTCCCACTTCTTGCTGCTACTCATCTGTAAAGCTTCATCCAAGCACTCTAGCTCACCAGCATCAGTATATAACACATAATTAAAGGTAAGGAAATAATAATTTGGTAACTTACGTACCCTTATAGACATAACATAATTAAAAAATTGTTGAGATACCCTACTTATCCTGATAGATTTTCTAGCAGCACCTACAGGATATGGAGGTGCTTATTATTGATGTTGTTGATCATTTTGTGATGGATTTTGTGGCTCTTGTTCCTAGACATCTCCTTGCAATCTAGGCACATTGGTATCCACATCAAGCTCAATAAATTCTAATTTTTCTTCTCTGACCTACAAATTATTGTCTTTGTACAAATATTTTTTATTAAACACCACATCTCTACTTCTTACAATTATTCGGTTTATGTTATCCCATAACCAGTATCCCAATATATCCACTCCATATCCAATGAAGTAACACTTCTGAGACTTGACATCTAATTTCTTTCTATTTTCTTTATCTATATAGGCAAAATCCTGACAACCAAAAACTCTCAAGAAAGAATAATTACAAATTTTACCACTCCATAGATCCTCTGGAATGTCGCCATCCAATGCACTTAATGACCCCCTATTTATCAACTAAACCGCATTGTCAATGCAATATGCCCAAAGAAATAATGGTAAACTTGCATACAATCTAAGGCACCTTGCACACTCAAGAATTGTCCTATTCATCCTCTTGAACACCCCATTCTCTTGAGGTGTTTTGGGTGTAACCTTAATCCTTCTTATACCATTTTAAAAAACAATAATTGTCAAAATCAATGGAACAGTTGTCACCACCGTTATCTGATTTTAAACACTTTACCTTATTTCTAGTTTCATTTTCAACTAATGCCTTCTATTTTTGAAAGGTGTTAAACATGCCAGATTTCTTCCTTATGCAATAAATCCATGTCTTACGAGTAACATCATCAATAAAGGTGACATAATAATTACAACCATTTAGAGATGTTACTTGCACTGGTCCCCACACATGATTGTGCACCAACTCCAACTTCTCCCTTTTCTTATCCTTTTTTATTTTTAGAAATCTCACCATTTTTTGCTTACTGTAGATACGGTTCTCAAAGAATACTAAATCAACCTCTTTCAGCTTTGGAAGCAATTCCTTGAGTGAATTACCTTCATTGATTTTTCACTCATGTGGCCCAATCTCTGATCCCACAACTCTGTACTTTTTTTTGTAGCCACCAAATTCAGGTCACAATTAGAAACATTTGTAAGAAAATATAATGTACCCAATATTTTACCTCTGGTTGCTATCAATGAACCCTTGGAAACTTTCCAAGACTAATTTTCAAAAGTGATGATGTACCCCTCTTTATCAAGCTTGTTGGCTGATATTAAATTCTTCCTTAATTCTAGAATATATTTGACATCATTCAAAACCCAGTAGTTCCCATTTGGTATTTTTAATCTTATTTTACCTAGGCCAACTATACTGTAGGGATGATCATCTCCTAGATATACCTGTCTATAATTATCTTAAACATACTCAATAAAATACTCATGGTGAGGTGTTGCGTGGAAGGAGGCTCCAAAATCCAAAACCCAGTAATCATCATTTTTATCTAGTGATATAATCAAAGCATATTGAGGAATACCACATGTTATGTTTGCTTCTTGATTACCTAAATTTTCTCCATTCCCTTCTCCAACATTCTTCCTTTTCCAAAAGTCCCTTTTCAAGTGCCATTTCTTCTTACAATACCATCACTCCACTTTGCTCTTTCCTCTTGACTTTGATATCCCTTTTGATCTTCCTCTACTTGGACTTCTACCCCTCTCCTTCTATCTTCCTCTGTTCTCCACTGTTAACGCAGTTGATGAAGTTGCTTCACCTGAAGATTTTCTTTGTATATCATCACTTAGAATTCCTCCAAAAACATCATCAAATACTAGTTTATTAGAACCAGATACATAATTACTAACTGCCATAAATAGATTGTTCCAACTATTTGAAAGCACGAGGATACGGAAACAAAAAGGAATATGCTGAATACGATGCGTCTAAAACCAAACTTAACGCCAAAAGCCTATGTATTGAAAGAATGCATAAAAGGAAAGAACATGAGCGAATCGACACAAGATAAAAGCAATATGGAATAGGGTCCTCTTTATTGATGTGCTTTCAAAGTCGTGTTACAATACGTCTCCTTCCTTTTTAGGGGATAGGAGCATCAAATATGTTTCTTGTCACATCCATGATAGCAATCCTTCTTCCGCGTGCCCACATGTAAGATGGGCGGACCAAAACATCGTCACCGCTTGTGTATATGATTTTTCACTCCTTCCTGCTCTTTTGATGTCAAAAACCTGCGTTCAAAGAAATAGAAAATATTAGTAGCACCTGCAGATAGAATAAAGCATGTATTTCCCAAGGCCTACTGTCAGTATATGCATGAAAATATTAAAACAATAATCAAATGACCTCGGATTGACCTAAAATTTTAATAGAAGCATAAATATGTTACCAGGAAGACCACCGCAAAAAGAACAGTCTAGAAATTCCTCACAGATTTGTATTCGCTCCGGGTGGGACGAATAAGCTCGCAATAATTTGTCGAAAAGCACCCTCTTCAATGTCCTACTTAGGAAGCTCCAAATGACCTACAAAGTTGGGGTTAGCTAATTGGGGGTGTTTTGGGAAGACCCAGAAGGTCAGATTTCTCCAATTTGGCCTCTATCACCCAAATTTTTCTGGTGCCATCTGCAAGTTAGTAAAGGCGAGAAATGACAAAAACCTGGTCAAAATTGCTCAAAATGAAATGAAATTTAAACTGCAACCTATTTAACATATCTAGAATAAGATGCAAAAGAAAAATCAGAGAAATATATCATAGATTTCTAATCATCCCGGGGTGGGGTGAATAGGACTGTGATAGTTTGGGGGGCGCCCAGGGGCAGAACGCCCACCGTTTGGGACACTGTTTCGGCACCAATCCACTTGGGATGGGTCCAAAACTCCTTATGGGGTGTTGTCAACAAATTTTGTGGAATATTGTGGCCAAAAATTGGGTTTTGGGTCCGGATTCGTGCTTCCAATAATCACCCAATAACCTCCCTTTCGAATGAGAGATTAAGGATGTGAAAGGCACAAATCGCAAGTAGGTATGTAAATTGGCAGCACTTCGTTGCTCAAATGCTCCTTCTCTATATATCTTTTGGGTGAGAAAACTCACCAATTTATAGACCTAGGGTCTCCTTGTTTGGAATGCGCATGCGAGGGTGCCACTTGAGTTAATTGTCCTATTTTGAGAGAAAAGATAATTCCCTGATTTAGAATCTCCTTGCATGAGGTTTCTAAAATAAAGACATGCATGACATAAGTCTCTCTCCTTGATTTAAAGCTATTCCTCGCAATTGCATGGCTCGAAGCCTCAGTTAACTGGCAAACTTGTCGAGGTTTGACTTTTTTCCAATCAAACTTGCTATTCACCTCACCCTGGGGTGAATGTCGCTATTCGTCCTTGGGTGGGACGAATGCCAGTTTGTATTCATCCCCGGGTGGGACGAGCAGAGAGCAAGGTGCCAAAAAGGTGCCAAATTGACCTCTGACCTCCAAAACTACTTTTGGGAGTGGTTAGGACCACTGTTTAACCTCTAGGGGCTGCCCTAGGGGTTGTTTGTGTCAATGCGATCGGCGCTTGTTGTCACATAATCGTATTGGTGTTGTTTTGGTGTCTATAGATGCCCCTTTTTGGGAAGCATTGTGCAAGGTGCAACGCCGAGCAAAAATAGATAACCAAAGCACTAATGATTAGGGTTTCTCAGTAACCTAACCAACTCTTGATGCCCCAAGTATGGAAAGGGCACGCATTCTTGAATCCTTGCTTCTGATGAGCTAAGGAACTTAATTCAAGTGTTAACCTTTTTCGGTGAGGTGTTACTTGAGCTTGGACATTGATCAGTCATGAATAGGCAAAGGGCGCAACCTTTTGTCTGTGGGAACCTTGAGTTCATGATTCACGAATGCCAAGTGTTTGATCAGCTTGTGATAATTGCTTGTTTGCTGCCCCAAGCAGGGGCATGATTGTCTTTGTCAATGATCCTTTGAATGCGTGTCATTTCCTTGATTGGGTATGTTTTTGTTGATTGGTGACTAAGTGTGACTACCCCCTCAAGCGACGAATCGATGAGGGAATGACCGACATGAGAAAAGCGACGAGTCGCTTGACCCAAGATGACTTAGGTAAGGGTGCCTTCAGTTGTTTACCATTGAATGCGAAAGCGATTTCCGAACATTCTGACCTATTTTTGGTGGGTTTGAACCCTTTTTGTGATGCATTTTGAAGCTGAAATTGTCAAAAATTCGTCCTCCCGTGGAGCGGTCCGGCTATGGTAGCCTTCTTAGGGAGTAGGATAGTGACAATTTGTAACCCCAATGTCTATTTTGGATGCCAAGAATGTCAGGCGCAAAAGTGCCTTCGTTCGGCAATGTTATTGCTATTTTTGGTTGGGTTTTGACCCGTTTTGGTGACGCCATTTGGGGATGAAATTCTCGAAAATCCGTCTTCCCGTGGAGCGGTCCGGCTATGGTAGCCTTCTTAGGGAGTAGGATAGTGAGGATTTGTGACCCCGAAATCTATTTTGCATGCCCGAAATGTCAAGTGCAAAAGCACTCTTATCGGACACTTTTAGGGCTTGTTTTGGTGCATTTTTTGTTGTTTTTGAAATTTTTGCTCTGTATTCGTCCCTGGGTGGGACGAATTCCTATTTAGTATTCGTCCCAGGGTGGGACGAGTGCTAACCAGAGTGCTCATCCCAGGGGGAACGAGTACAGGCTCAAAAAGCCTATTTAAAGGCCAAAACTAAGTTTTGGGCTCATTTGCATTTGTTTTTCTTGGCGATTTGGAGCTCTGAGGAGGAGGAGGTCAATTCTGCGAAGCGAAGCGCTGCCGAATTTTTCTTGCGACCATGAGTTCACACATCGGATCGAGCGGTGGAGCCGAAGCGAGACCAGTGAGTGCCCTTCCTCTTTTTTTTTTTTTTTTTTTGTCTTTTTGTTTGTTTTGTTTTCAAATGTAAAAATGAAACCCTAGTCTATCAAAATTAACACTTAGTTTAAAACTTAGTATAACCCTAGTTAAACAAAGATCAAAAGTTAGTTGAAAACTGAGCTAAAAAACTTAGTTTAGAACATAACTTAAAACCTCACTTAACCTGAATTGAACCAAGATCAAAACTTAGGTGAGAAACGTAGGGTAAAACTGAGCGTAAAAACGTAGCTTGAACCCTAGTTATTTGTTGTGTTTGTTTTTGTGTTTTTAATTTTCCAGTTTAGAGTTAAAAACCCTAGGACTGACAAACAATTATGTTGTTTTAATTATTTTTTTGTTGTTAATTTATCAGTTAGAGTTAAAAACCCTAGATCTGACAAATGAGTTTTTTTGAAATTTTTTTGTTTTGTTTAATTTATTAGTTAGAGTTAAAAACCCTAGGTTGACAAATTATTGTTTTTGAATGTTTTGTTTGTTTTTGTTAATTTATCAGTTAGAGTTAAAAACCCTAGATCTGACAAATTAGTTTTGAATTTTGTTGTTTTTGTAATTTATAAGTTAGAGTTAAAACCCTAGATCTGAAAAATTAGTTTTTTGAATTTTGTTTGTTTTTGTTTAATTTATCGGTTAGAGTTAAAAACCATAGTTGACAAATTATTTTTTGAATGTTTTGTTTGTTTTTGTTAATTTATCAGTTAGATTTAAAACCCTAGGACTAAAATTTTTTTGATTTTGTGATGTTTTTGTAATTTATTGAGTGTAGAGTTAAAACCCTAGATCTAAAAAATTAGTTTTTTGAATTTTGTTATGTTTTTGGTTGTACATTTTGATGCATTGTTGTATATTCATGTTATTGTTGTACAGTTTTTTCATTGTTTTAATGTTTTTATGTTGTTTTCTTTTGCAGGTTGTGAAGAGCCGGTGCACGTGTGCCCACTATTTTCATTGAAGCACGTGCGACACTGACTTTGGTTGACTGGGACTGGCTTGACGCCCTTGGGCTCAAGCAGGTGACTCAACTGGAGCCGGTGGTCGGGGATCGGGCCTATCTGACGGCCCTAATCAACCTGTGGGATCCCCGGACCAACACCTTCCATCTCCCAACAGGGGAGATGACGGTGACCTTGGAGGATGTCTATCGGATTCTTCGAATTCCAATAGACGGATTGCCGATCCGGACGACGTCGCGGGATCGGAGGACAACGATACTCGATACGCTATTTTGGGCATGGGGAGGAGTTGGGTGTGGAGAGCCCAGTGGAGAGGGCGAAGGGCGATTTCCAGATTGGTGGCATACTGGTTCGATGGTGGCTAGAGAGGGGTGTGTTGGGAGTGAGGCACGCATTACTCATGGGCCTCATTTCCAACATGCTGCTTCCCGACTCTTCGGGTGTGAGGTTCTCGTGGAACCTGCTAGAGGTGGTGTTCAGGTTGGTGGAGTGTCCTACAGATGCACCGATGATTATGATATGGGGATAGACTCTGCTGGCATAGCTCTATGATGAGTTGTACGAGGTCCATTGCCGAAAGCGAAAGGGGATTAGTTGCAGCTACTTGTTGTAGTGCTGGGCTTGGTAGCACATAGCAGTGGAGAGGTTGGCGGGGCTGCCCTGGATGACTCGAGCGGAGATGACAGACCGAGAGATCGGATACGGGGTACTGTGGTGGAGGTCGAAGGAGCAGGGACAGAGTCGACGATGGGCAGGTGTCGTAGGGCACTATGCCGATGCCTTCGCTCGGCTTACTCCAGGGGAGGTGTTCTGGCGCCCCTACCGGGACTGTCCAGCCTAGCCTGAGGCTGGAGAGTGGCTCCGGTGGGTACGAAGAGGGCGATGGCTGATTGGGCGGCATGGGACTGAGCAGGAGTTCTTCCCATATGGTCGGGTGACCCGACAGTTCAAGGTGTGCCAGGGGATGCCTGGTGAGCCCGTGGTCTATCGACATCGGGGGATGAGAGGACTCTGGACCGGCCAGTCATTGCGCCACTTGGCGAGGATTCAGATACAACTATTGATGTCCCAGATGTGGATGACGTCGGGGTTACTATCGAGTATGAGTAGTGGTGGACTTTACGGTGATGGCGAGGCGAGGGGCCTCTAGGGGGTGCAGTAGGGGATGAGGGTGCAGAGGCACCAGGAGAGGGTTGGGGTGTTCCGTTGGATGATGCGGACATGGTGGAGGTTGAGGATGTTGGAGGGGAGTTTGGGGTGCTGGATCAGCCAGAGATGCAGGACGTCCCGGAGCAGTGGGAGCCAGAGCAGGCTGCTATCCCGGATTCGCCGAGGCCTCAGGCAGGTTCGAAGGATGTGGAGGCAAGGCATTGCACTGAGATAGCACGATTGGAGGACCTGTTATGGAGATGATATGAGGAGCTGGGAGAGGCTTTGCAGGAGAGGGATCTCTTGCGGACTCAGCTAGCTGAGCGGGAGAATGCATGGGCTGCATCCCACTGGTAGGAGGGGGATACCGATGTTGCATGGGAGAGGGATCTCCTATGGGCATAGCTAGCATAGCGCGATGACGTAGTAGCTTACTACCGTCGGTGAGAGGTAGAGTGGGTTCGATGGGAGGCAGAGTGGCTTTGGCATCGGATGGATATGGAGGGAGAGATTATCCACCTTGGTGGGCGGATACTTGAGCCCCCTGGAGGTGGCTCTTCACGTCGGACGAGAGACAACGATACTGAGCAGTCAACATCATCTCGTCACAGGCGGCTAGATGAGGGGGGCACTAGTGGGCGTGATGCAGGGGCGAGCAGTAGTCGCCTTGAGAGGTCCCATAGGACCCACACCATAGGGGGTAGTTCCCGTCGCATCGATCCTACGTGATCATGGTGGCCGACGCCCTAGGCTTGGGGGTTTTGAGTTTTTGGCTTTTGTTGCGAGGTCAGAGGACCGGTTCATTGTAGCCTGTGGGCATTTTTGATGATATATATATAGATGACTCTTTTTTGGTGTTTATGCACTTTTCATGGTTTGTTTTTATGTACATGTATTTACATTGATGTATGCATATGCTATTATGAATGCGATGTTTCTAATTTATATGATGTATGCATATGGAATGAATGAAATGAGTTGTTTGATAACTTGTCGATGGCACCATAGACTGTGCAAGATTTGACTAGCTTGCTGTACTAATGGGATGACTTTGTGGAATGACTTTGCATGTGAAAACTTTGTTTTTGTATTTTGCATATTTTTTGATGGTGATGTACGGAATGAAATGTACCAGTTGTTTTAAAATGTAGTTAAGCTTTTCTGAGATTCAGATATTTTAACTAACTAGCCAAGACTCGTACATTTATCTCGCAAGACTTTTGAACAAGGTATAAATCCGACTTGAATTTAACCAAGTTATTTCACATCCTTGTGTGTGCAATTGAGTTCGTTTATGTGGTATTTGTCAGGATACCGCCAATGCCAGATAGGCTATCAACCAAACCTGTATTGAGGATCACCTAATTAGCTCCACTAACTCCGTTGTTGTATTTAGTAAGATTAATCCATGGGACAATCTAAGGTACCATAAGCTAGCTCATCCACATGCAAACATTGGTCTGCGCACATGCAAAGCTAATGTGACAGACATATCGTCATGCGGTTAGGATACCACCATTGCCAGGTAGGCTGTCCACCAAACCCGTAATGAGGATCACCTAGATGGTTTTCAAATGCTGAGAATTCCAGGGATTCAAGTTCAGGCTTGTGTATTTGCTCAATGGTTTAGGATACTTGCTCGTATACATAGTGATGAAAATCACTATTTATTTTTCTCTTTGTTTTTCTTTTTGAGCAAGGATTTTGAATAGTGGTGATAACCACTATTATTTGATTTTGTATTTTGAGCTTTGTAAGGTTGAGCTTGTAATTTTGTGGCTTATGAATGACCTTGATCCTGTTGGCCTTGGGGATGACTACCCATCCTGTGGTAGGGACGTGTAGTATGAATCCTTACGACTTTGGGAACCAAGGGGATGATGGAGATTATGAAGTAAGGGCATTGATCTTTTAGGCCTTGGGGATGACTACCCATCTTGTTCAGGGATGTGTAGTACGAATCCTTACAACTTTAAGACCAAAGGTGAGTGGAGATGGTTGTGATGATGGTTTGTTGGAATTTTGTTTTTGAATGGCGTTGATCCTTTTAGGTCTTGGGGATGACTACCCATCCTTGGCAGGGACGTGTAGTACGAATCCTTACAACTTTGGGGACCAACGATGATTGGGATTTTGGTAGTGGTGAAGACCATTGTTTATTAGGGGGAATGGATGGGGAAGAGCTCGTCCTTTTGTCAATTCTCAGCATTCTGGAACCATTCGCACAGGGGGATGAATAGGCTAATCTTTCACCTATGGTACCCTAGACTGCTTTGTAGGTTTCTCTTGCGTTCACACAACTTAGGAATTATTTTATGTGTTTTAATTTGTGTTGGGATGTTACGTAACAAGGCATGATCCAAGTAAAACTTTCCCTTGTAAAATTTGTTTAACTTTGTACAGTTTTTGGCTAGAAATTTAAAGATAGTTGAATGACGAAAACCCTATATACATTAGGAGACAACTGACTAATGCTAAAAAAATGGTGATGGTGTTATTCTAGATGTATGCATTTATGAAAATGGATTTGATGTGGAAAATGATGGAATTGCCAAGTAATGACAGTCTATGGTGCTTTTGACTTGTATGACCTAGCAAATATGCAATGTATGGATGCGATGCCTAATGCAACCTATATTTTTGTATTTTGATTTTTATGAGTATGCATGGAATTGGAATGCAATTTTTTTGTTATTTTTGATGATTTTATTGTTTTTGTTTGTTTTTGAATATTTATTTTGACCAAGCGGTTATGGTAACCCTTGGAGCTTTTGGCTTGACCAAAGGGTTTATGGATACCTTTGGAGCATTTTGGGGGTGACCAAGTGATTGTGGGAATCCTTGGAGCTTTTGGCTTGACCAAAGGGTTTATGGATACCTTTGGAGCATTTTTGGGGTGACCAAGTGATTGTGGGAATCCTTGGGGCTTTTGGGTTGACAAAGGTTGATGTTCTTGGAATCTTGAGCTTTTGGGTTGACCAAAGGGTTTATAGATACCTTTGGGGCATTTTGGGTTGACCAAGCGATTATGAGAATCCTTGGAGCTTTTGGGTTGACCAAAGGGTTTATAGATACCTTTGGGGCATTTTGGGTTTGACCAAGCGATTGTGAGAATCCTTGGAGCTTTTGGGTTGACCAAAGGGTTTATAGATACCTTTGGGGCATTTTGGGTTGACCAAGCGATTGTGAGAATCCTTGGAGCTTTTGGGTTGACCAAAGGGTTTATAGATACCTTTGGGGCATTTTGGGTTGACCAAGCGATTGTGAGAATCCTTGGAGCTTTTGGTTGGACTATGGCTCTCTAGATGTGGAATGGCCTCAAATGACTGATGTTCAAGGGTTCTGTTTCCTTGATTCCTTCAAGAGAGGCGAGCCGGTATGTTCCAGGTCCTATTCTACTATCAATGACATAAGGACCTAACCAGTTTGCCGTGAACTTGTCCCTTAGATGGGATGGCAAATTAGAATTCTGTTGGTTCTCTTTTAAGACCAAGTCACCAACCTGAAATTCCCTTAGGTGGACCTTCATGTTGTATGCTTTCTTAAGTCGCTCTTGATAGATACGCAAATGCTCGAGAGCATTGACGCGTCGTTCATCGAGCAACGTCAGTTGGTCTAACCGGGCCTGTCGCGCAGTGTCATCATCGATGAACTCTTGCATTGAAATGCGTAGGGAAGGGATTTCCAACTCAAGAGGCATGACTGCCTCGGAGCCATACACCAACGAAAATGGAGTTGCCCCAGTGGGCGTCCGAATGCTAGTGCGATAAGCCCATAGGGCAAGCAAGATCTGAATGTGCCAATCCTTATGACTGTCTGCGATGGTCTTTTTGAGGATGGCGACTAGCATTTTGTTTGACGCCTCTGCTTGCCCATTTGCCTACGGATAATAGGGTGTTGAAAAACTATGCTGAATTTTGTACTTTGTGGTCAAAGCACGCACATCTTTGTTCTTGAATGACGTCCCATTATCCGACAGGATCTTGGATGGAATACCAAAATGACATATGATGTTATGCAAAATAAACTCCGCAATGCGGGATCCAGTCGTAGAGGTTAGCGGAATTGCTTCCACCCACTTGGTGAAGTACTCTGTGGCCGTTATGATGAACGTGTGATGACCGAACGATGCAGGGGAGATCTTTTCGATTAGATCGAAGCCCCACTACGAAAAATGCCAAGCCGATTGGATCGGCTGCAAGGCCTGAGAAGGTACGTGTGTCAAATTAGCATGGTGTTGACACTTCACGCACTTCTTTACATATGCACAACAATCTCGCTCTAAAGATGGCCAATAATAGCCCATGCGAAGAATGCGCTTTGCGATGGCCATACCACTGAAGTGGCCACCACATGTACCATCGTGTGCTTGGGTGATCGCCCAAGCGGACTCTTGCTGGTCCAAGCAATGGAGGAGGATTCCTTCATAGCTCCGATGATACAAAATGTCTCCTAACAAGACATGTTTTGCCGCTTTCTGTTTAAATGATCTTTTCATGGCTTGTGTCAATCCAAGTGGGAGGTTACCTAGCTTGAGGTAATCCCTAATGGGTGTGTACCAATCCTGCTGATCAGAAACCTCGATGGTATGAACGACCAATCCCTCTTGAAGTCCATCCCTAGCAAAAGCTGAGCGGGAAAGAACTTGTAAAAATAGCGTTGTGTTGCTATTAAGAGGGGTCGGGGAGAACAAGGACCCCCAGTTGGCTCGAGTCAGACAATCGTGGATTCGAGAGAACCTATCCTGAGATGGTTCAATCTGGATCAGGTGGATTCCTGGCATTAGGTCAGAGCTTGCACGCTCCATCACGGATTGCGATAATGTTTTAACCTGAATGGTTGTCATTTCACCAGAAGGGTCTTGCGGGATTAGTGACCCCAAGGAGGCCATAGTATCCACAAAATGATTCGATGATCGAGGGAGTGCCTCGATGTCATACCATTCAAGTTGTGCCAGGAATTTGTCCACAAGGGCTTTGTAGGCCTGCAGAACTGGACATTTACATTGGAATATCCCCTTTACTTGATTGACAATCAACAATGAATCACCAAATATGTTTAAACATTTAATGTTCATGGTGATTGCTGTCTGAAGACCTATGAGCAAGGCTTCGTATTCTGCATTGTTGTTGGTGCACGGGAAGTCTAATTTAAATGACAGAGGCATTGGAGCCCCTTGTGGAGTGAAGAATACAATTCCCATGCCACCTCCTTGCTCACATTTAGAACCATCAAAGAATAAGGTCATGTCAGCCTGTGACTCAGGCTCATCAAAATCTGGCGATTCTAAAACATGAAAAACCCCATCATCCGGTAGTTCTACGGTCAGAGGCTGATCGTCTTCAAGAGGAGCCTCTGCCAGTTGATCGGTGATGACTTGACCTTTTATGGATTTCTATCCAATGAATTCTATGTCAAACTCCGTCAACAACATGATCCATTTCACCGTGCGGCTACTATGATAAGTACGACTCATCATGTATCACAATGGATTCTCCTTAGACACAACATACATCGTATTGTTGAGCATGTAGTGGCATAGCTTTTTGGTAGCAAACACCACTGCCAAGCAGAGCTTTTCAACGTATGCATAGTTAAGTTCATAACTGACCAGGGTGCGGCTAAGATAGTAAGTAGCCTATTCTTTGTGTAGTTCATTTTTCTGGGATAGCATGGCACCCAGTGCCACCTCAGTAGCTGAGATGTATAAATAGAATGACACTCCTGGTCTAGGTGGTGCCAATACTGGCGACGAAGCCAAGTATTGTTTAATGTCATCAAAGGTTGACTGGCACTCGTCATCCCAGTGAAATGTTACCCCCTTGTGCAATAATTTATTCATGGGTCGGCACTTGTCGGATAACTGCGCTATGAAGCGCTTGATCGACGCGACCTTTCCCTGCAGACTCCGAGCTGCTTGATGGTAGTTGGGGGAAGCATTTCAAGGATTGCCTTGACTTTGTGTGGGTCTACCTCGATTCCTCGTTTAGAGACTATGTAACCCAAGAGCTTTCCAGATGTGATGCCAAATACGCACTTCTTGGGGTTTAGTCTAACTTTATGCTCCATGAGGCGATCGAGGATCTTGCTTAAGTCATCGAGATGATCTAGGCGCAAAAGAGATTTGGCCAACAAATCATCCATGTAATCCTCCAAAGTTTTGTGCATGTAATCATGGAAGATGTACGTCATGGCACGTTGGTAGGTGGCGCCAGCATTTTTAAGGCCAAAAGGCATGACCTTATAACAAAATGTCCCCCAAGGCATTGTGAATGCCATTTTTAGTTGGTCCTCGGGATTGATACGAATCTGATTGTATCCCGAGAAACCATCCATGAGGGAGAGCATTTCATGGCCCGTTGTAGCGTCTACCAATGCGTCGATGCTTGGCAAGGGAAAATCATCCTTAGGACTCGCTTTGTTTAGATCTCAAAAATCGATGCATATGCGAATCCTCCCATCGGGCTTCTTGATGGGAACCATGTTAGACAACCATGGTGGATAATCCATACAGATGACAAACTGTGCATCCAACAACTTTTGTAGCTCGTCTTTGACCATTAAGGCCACTATTGGGTGCATCTTACGTAGTTTTTGCTTTACTGGCTTGACTGTCGGATCAAGCGTTAGATTATGCATGACTAGCTATGGGTCTAGTCCCGACATGTCTTTGTATGACCATGCAAAAACCTCCTTCTTCTCTTTGAGAAGGGCAATGTAGTCGGCTTGCTCTTCGGGGGATAGACTTACCCCCAGATTGATGATTTGCAAATTCACTGGATCTGAGCCGATGTCTACGTCAGTCATCTCCTCGATCGACATGTGGGACCCATCCTCCAACTGGTGTGGAGTTGGGATCAAGTGGATATCATTTGCCAAATTTAGATCATCGTTTGGAACATCAGGTTCCTCTTCAGCATGGAAGACATCCTGAGTCTATCCTAGGGTGAAATGGAACATCCCTCCACAAGGCCAGTACTCTGATGGGGATGGCGGTGTGTCAATGTGATCCCAGTCGATAGCATCTAGGTCTAGATACAATGACCGTGTTGGGTCGGCTGGATCATGGATGGGGGCGGTTAAATCAATGGAGATCATGTTGATGAAATGATTGTGGTCTCCATTACCATGGGTGTTGTTGCTCGGACATCCTAGATGATCTTTGTGCTCTGGATCTGGCTCTATGGGCACTGGCACAAATGGATCAGCCCTATGCGCAGAGACAAAGACGGGGTCTACCCTAGGCACTGATGGTTTGATAGGGTCTCCAGGCGGAAGATGCTCTCTATGTACCTGGAGTGGCGGGTGCAGTAATTGCTATAACTACGCTAGGTTGAGGTGCCACCTATGCCTGGGCCCTATGTGCAGGTGTTCAAACATGTCATCTATGTCCAAGGGATATTGTTGTTGCATTTTTCGCATGTGGTTGAGATAGGCCATCTCGGTTTCATCTTCGTAATCACTGTCAGAGATCCAAAGGCCTTCGTTGGCTCCAACAACGGTTTGCGACATATGAGGCTCATCTTGTTCGAGCAAATTAATGTGGTCCCATCGAGGTTGTTCCGCTCTCTCGTGGGGGACCTGATTCTCTTGAGGTGGCATATGCTCAATTGGAGCATCCAATGGGAACATTGTTAGGAAGCTTTCTTGATCATCATTCATGGGATATACTTGTGAATGATTGCTATCAGACTCGAAAGGATCCCAAGGTGCTACCTCATACTCCGACTCATCCTCTGAAGACCCTTCTTGGTCTTGTCCATATCCCTCTTGTGGGTGAGTCCTTGAATTTTCTCCCTGTTCGGCCGAAGGGAAAGGGTTGTTATGGTCAACAAGGTTGGTTGTTAGCAATGGGAGATAATCTCCCAATGTATAGTTTGTGTTAGGATTGGCATATGGATCTGATGCCAACCCATCCTTGTTGCCTATCCCTAGGCCTTGCATGTTCTCCACCAAGATGTCTAGGGGCAAGGGGTGGTTGAACCCTACTCCTGACTTGTCATACGACATTTGATATCTCGGTTGGCAAAGAACATGCACTCCTTGCTCATACCTACCCAACCCATATCCATGCCAATTGCATTGGCCTAGATATCTTAAAGCAAAATCAGGGTTGGATAGATAGTTGACGTCCTCAACAAAGGGCTCTTCATCTTCGTCTTCTTGCATACAAATTTCAACGCCATTATCCAGGCCCCCATAAACAAAGTTTGTCTGATTGGGTGGGTAGCCTAAAGGAACCACTGAGCCGATGGGGAGTCGAGGCCTCCCCATGTCCTGCATGGACTCAAGTGTGGGTGTTGCTACAATGTTCCTCACTAGATACTCCCCCAGGCCCGTGCTGGCCATTTCAACGGTGACCGTTGGCGGTTGAGGGGGAGCGAATGGGAGTCCTTCCTGAGTCCACTCCATGTGGGGTGAACTAGGCGTCTCGACTTCCATTCTGCTAGGCATCTCTTCTGTCGAGATGGTTGAGACTAGAGGTGGTTCCTCTTCTAGGGGTTTCTTTCCCTTGTCCTTGGATGTGGCCACCATAGGTGGCATCGTTGTTGAAGGACTAGCGAAAGAAGATGGACCCGATTGAGGACTCGACGGATTAATCATTGGAGATGCCTACGAAATCGGACCCTATTGAGATGGATTCAACTAAAAATCCAAATGTGTTGATGGAAGGGTCGATTGCGGCATGAATTGCATTGTATTGCAGTATTTGAAGGGCTCCAAGTCTACCGGGACTACATGCACCTGTCCTTCAAATGTATACTTTAGGCATTGATGAGCTATTGAAGGGACACACTTCATGTCCCTAATCCAAGGCCGGCCCAACAAGATATTATAAGCCATCTCACCTTCCAAGATGTGGCACAATGTATGAATAGTCTTTTGTCCCACTTGGATAGGTAGGACAATTGTGCCAACTATCGAGAAGATTGCATCGTTGAATGCTCGCAGTGTATAAGTGGAGGCCACGATGTGAGATGTTGGCAACTTCAAATGTTTCAATGCTGTTGTAGTGATGATATTACTGGACGAGCCAGTGTCCACCAACACCCTCTTATACGGAATCCCATTGACCCGTGCAATAACGTGCAGGGGTGGATCCACCACATCACCAGTCACTATTTTCAATTCATCTTCTCTAAAGGTGATGACTGGTTCTGTACATTGTTTTACATGCCCCACAAAGTTGTTGAAAGAGTTCGCTTCATGGGGCTGTAGCTCGATGGCCTTTAAAATCTCCATTAGAGCCTCTCGATGGGGTGCTGATTATTGAATTAGCTCGTATATGGAGAGCCTAGCCGACGTGGTCCTTAGACTTTGGGTAAGTCTAGTCTGAATCATGGCCACTGGTCTAGGCGGGGGAAGTTGCGTAGGGTGTTGTTGAGTTTGTGACATCGATGGAACCTCTCTTGTGGCTACCATGGGCGCAGCTCCTGGGTACTTCTTGTTCCTAGTCACTATGCTTATCATCCCCACATATCCCTGCATAGGGCAATTCTGTTGCACCTCATTAACTTGAAGGGGTTTTTGCCTATGCCTCATGGGCAGGCAAGGGGTCTCTGAATACTCCCATATGTTGGTTGTTTGGTGCTACGGGGTTGTCCACCGCCAATGTCTTGTTGTCGATTAGGTCTTGTACCAAACCTTTGAACTTCCAACATGCGTTAAGATCACTTTAGCATTCGAGGAACGGTCCACTAGTGATCAAGTTTTGATCTTGTTTCGGGTGCCAATCCGAGGTAGGGCCTACGAATGTGGTTATAAATGTTCTTAATAACAAAGCATCGTTGTCCTGAATACCAAAGCACTGGCTCAAGAATCTAGTCACATGCTCTTGGGCGTCCTCCTCCCCTCTAAAGAGTGCCAACTAGGGCAACTTAAAGTGTTCCGGGTATGGAGGTGCCGGCACTGATGGATGCACAGGATGACTACGGAGTTGGCGTAAAGTGGGCTTTTGGGGCCCAGAAGTCTTGATCTCCATAGACTCTAAGCGCTCTAGCAGCGCTTTATATGCATCGAAGGATTTAATTTCTTCCTCCTTAGTTTGCTCCCATTGTGGGTTGCGGGGAACTTGAGGCCTATTGAGAGGTAGCCGGATAGCACCCCTCTGCCTTGGTAGAGCATTTCAGCCCGCTCTTCTTCTTGTTCATACTCCTCATAAGCTTCTTGAGGAGTGCCTGGCCGAGACCTATACACATGGGTGGGTGCCCGCGAAGGGTGCCCATCATTGTTTCGAGGAGTGGCCTCCCGCTCAGGTCTAGGAGGTCTCGAAGGCAATACTTGATAAGGTCGCGTGGACCTGTCTCGTACCAAGGGGTTATGCCTCTCATACACTTCTACTTTATGCGTGCGAGGGATTGGAACCTTCGCAGGCACATTGTTATGAAGCAATTCGGCTGTCTAACGTTGAATGCACTCTTTGCTAAGGCGATACAGATGCTCTAACTGTTCTTGATCTTGCCTAAGCTACATGATTTGTGCTTGGCGGGTGGCATGTCTGGCAAATGCCAAGTCACTTTGTTCCACCGTCTCTTGTTTAGGAAGCCTAGATGCCTCTCCTACATGTCTATCTCGGTCATGGTGATCCGAGACCCCTATGGGTTGCTTTCCTCTGTCGAGGTTAGCTGCATTAACCCGAGGCTGTAGCCTCAATGGGTGATCCTGATACATGGCAGGCATGGAGGTACATCGCTCCCGTGCTGTGTACTGCTCTTGAGGAATATGGTAATCTTCCTCGTCCTCTCTTTCATATGCATGCAAAGTGCGGGCAGAATTGTCTTGCCCTATCTGGAAAGCTTGATACTCTAGATTTGGTCTAGTGTTTCTAACAGTAATGCGGGGTAGAGGAGGGATGACGAAATCATGTGGCCCCTCCTTCTAGACCCTCTGTTGCTCTAGCACTTCATCACTAGGCCACCCATAATGGGCTTCTAAGGGAGGTCTCCTATCTACGTTGAGTGCTACGTGTAGGTTCTCTTCTTGAAAGGACCTATGCTGAGTGGGGGTGCCCCTCAAAGAGGTGCCTCTATAGTCCTATTCTGTTATGGCATGATGTGGACTATCTTGTGTGTCAGGCCACCAAGGCGGGATGACCAAGTCCTCAAGACTATATCGGAGGTGACTTGTCCCCCTTGGTGCACTTTTTGCAACGCTTGCCCATGATTGGGCTCGGCTACGAGTGTACACCATGGTGATGTGCTCCTAAAGACGAGTAGATTTTTATCTTTTTTAGGATTTTTTATGCTACACTTAAAAATAAATATCACACACACAAACAATGATTATCTCGTTTAAAGATTAAAAGTGTGCCCTAAACCTGGTTTAGTGTGTTTTTGATGTTTGTTTTTGAAAGTTTGTGGAAGAACGTTTAAATGCAAAATGACGGCTCTTATGACTCCCAAAAAATGGTCGCCCCTTCGATATACCATTGCCAGACCGATATACCAACCTCTCTATATACCCGCCCTTACGTGAGGGAAACTATTGGTACGTGAGAGCAGATGGTACGTGGAACATAGGCGGTACGAAAGGGGAATCGCTCTGTTTATGACACCTACCATAGAAGACTTATCCTCATGCACTGGGAATCACCCCAGCTACACTTGGTCAGCTTTCATCAGGATTTACGTCTAGCAACAGTCGCGATCGGGGTAATGTATGCAATATCTCAAGCCAAGGTGGTGATGAAATCCACCGTTGGTCTTGCTCAAGGGTTGGGGTTTTACGACCAACTCCTTGTTGTTTTAACTTACCACGTGGTGTGTGGGGTTCTTTTTAAGTTGCATAAATGAAGCAAACAAGCATTCAAACTCTCCTATGCAAGCAAATAACCAGAGAAAAAACAACAAAATTTTTGATAGAAGGTGTTTAAGACCTCTACCTCTTCTCTCGCCCAAATCGGATGTCTCTGAATTTCTGCTCTGAAATAGTCCAGTGTTTGAAAACTTGGTACCTGTAAGCAAAAACAAGAAACTTTAATCAGAAATTTAATCTTAAAAATCAAGGGACAAAGGTCCCACCGTGATCACCACTGAAAGCATGAGGATACGGAAACAAAAAGGAATATGCTGAATACGATGCGTGTAAAACCAAACTTGACGCTAAAAGCCTATGTATTGAAAGATGCATAAAAAGAAAGAACATAGACGAATGGACACAAGATAAAAGCAATATGAAATATGGTACTCTTTATTGATATGCTTTTTAAGTTGTGTTACAATACGTCTCCTTCCTTTTTAGGGGATAGGAGCGTCAAATATGTTTCTTATCACAACATCCATGGATAGCAATCCTTCTTCCGCGTGCCCACATGTAAGATGGGCGGACCAAAATATCACCACCGCTTGTGTATATGATTTTTCACTCCTTCCTACTCTTCTTATGTCGAAAACCTACATTCAAAGAAACAAAAAAGATTAGTAGCACCTACAGATAGAATAAAGCATGTATTTCCCAAGGCCTACTGTTAGTATATGCATGAAAATATTAAAATGATAATCAAATGACCTCGGATCGACCTAAAATTTTAATAGAAGCATAAATATGTTACCAGAAGACCACTGCAAAAAGAATAGTCTAGAAATTCCTCATATATTTGTATTCGCTCCAGGGTGGGACGAATAAGCCTACAACAATTTATCAGAAAGCACCCTCTTCAATGTCCTACTTAGGAAGCTCCAAATGACCTAAAAAGTTGGGGTTAGCTAATTGGGGGTGTTTTGGGAAGACCCAGATGGTCATATTTCTCCAATTTGGCCTCTAGCACCCAGATTTTTCTTGGTGCCATCTGCAAGTTAGTAAAGGCGAGAAATGACAAAAACCTGGTCAAAATTGCTCAGAATGAAATGAAATTTAAACTGCAACCTATTTAACATATCTAGAATAAAATTCAAAAGAAAAATTAGAGAAATCTATCACATATTTCTAATCATCCCGAGGTGGGGCGAATGAGACTATGACAGTTTGGGGAGCTCCCGGGGGCAGGACGCCCACCGTTTGGGACACTTTTTCGGCACCAATCCACTTGGGATGGGTCAAAAACTCCTTATGGGGTGTTTTCGACAAATTTTGTGGATTATTGTGGCCAAAAATTGGGTTTTGGGTCCGGATTCGTGCTTCCAATAGTCACCCAATAACCTCCCTTTCGAATGAGAGATTAAGGATGTGAAAGGCACAAATCGCAAGTAGGTATGTAAATTGGCAGCACTTCATTGCTCAAATTCTCCTTCTCTCGTATATATTTTGGGTGAGAAAACTCACCAATTTATAGACCTTAGGGTCTCCTTGTTTGAAATGCGCATGCGAGGGCACCACTTGAGTTAATTATCCTATTTTGAGAGAAAAGCTAATTCCCTGATTTAGAATCTCCTTGCATGAGGTTTCTAAAATAAAGACATGCATGACAGAAGTCTCTCTCCTTGAATAAAAGCTATTCCTCGTAATTGCATGGCCTGAAGCCTTAGTTAACTGGTGGACTTGTCGAGGTTTGACTTTTTTCCAGTCAAACTTTCTATTCGCCTCACCCTGGGGCGAATGCTGCTATTCGTCCCTGGGTGGGACGAATGCCAGTTTGTATTCATCCTTGGGTGGGACGAGCAGAGAGCAAGGTGCCAAAAAGGTGCCAAATTGACCTTTGACCTCCAAAACTACTTTTGGGAGTGGTTAGGACCACTGTTTAACCTCTAGGGGATGCCCTAGGGGATGTGTGTGTCAATGCGATCAGCGCTTGTTGTCACATAATCGGATTGGTGCTATTTTGGTGTCTACACTATCCAACAAAGAGCATAAAATAAGCAGAGCTCTGACCTCATCATAAAATTCAATTTTAACAGAGCATGATTGATTTGTTACCTCATTAAAATTATTAATATGGTCCTACACAGACTCATCTTCATTCGTGTTCATATTGAATAATTTTTTCATTAAGAAAACTTTATTAGATGTAGAAGGTTTTTCATACAACCCGGTAAGGTCATCCATTACATTTTTTTTATTTTCTCCTTTGATATGTTGAAATCCACATGACTTCCCAAGAATAAGTGTATTGTTCCAAAATCCTTTCTATCTAGCAACTCTCAGGCCTCATATTTTACATCGGATTGTTGCTTTGAGCACCCAATAATAAGCTCTGATACCATTTGTTAGGTTCCTTAGAGCAAATAAAATTAATACTGATTGTAGAATTAAATAAAACAATCATCAACAATAAAATAGTCACACAAAATAGAGAGAACACAAGCATGTAAGTGGTTCACCCAATATGTGGCCTACATCCACTATTGAATATCCAATCCTCTTTGTATTATTCTCCAATGGGATCCTCCCACAACAAAACCAGCTGTAACCTTCCTCAATGGAATACAATGAAACCTCACACACAAAGTCTCTTCTCTATATTTCTACAATGCAATTCTTGCAAATTCCCAGAACATATATAATATCAATTGATATATTCAATCCTAATATATATCCACTATTTGTGCCCCCAATATGGTCCTAACTATAGTCTATTACAGTCTAGACAAAATAGAATCTGCCAAATTAGCAATTCCCTAAAATTAGACAAAACCGACAATGAGAAAATCTTCCTTTCCTATCATTAGAACAATTATTTAATATTCAGGCTCTAAACTTATCGAGGAGATTTATAGCAATGTTTTTAAGTTATGATTTTGCAGGAGGTTCTCCTCGAGGAAATAACAATTTGAATGTCATCCAGGAATTATGGCGTGCTCACCTTCAAGCAACAATTGAGGCATTATTCAACCTCCTCCCAAAAGTGGACATGAACTTACGCTCTGTCATCGAATCCAAAATATGGTTATTTCATTGTTGGGATGTATATATCTGGTTCATTTTTCATACTACCATTATTCTAAGTTTTTGTGTCACTACTTTTTATGTGTATAGCCTCATTTTGCTTCATGCTTTACTAGCTTAAATAAGAAGCGTCGTCGTACACCTTTGTATTGTCGAACGTTGTACCTTTGAGTGGGTGCATACTAAGGTAAATATTGAGAATCCACTTGACTGGACACAACTTAAAGTTGGTTTCTCCTCATTGAGTTTTTTACTTCTCCTTTTTGAAATATTTGTTCAACTATAAGAAGTTTTTAAAATAGTATTATATGTTGATGAATAAAAAATTATAATAATAAAGAGGGGCCAATTCATATTTTTTATGAACATACACCCACCCTCTCACACATTCACCTACGTCATGGTTTGAACCTTGGACCTCTCGAAGAAGAGCCAAATCCCAAACTGTTTCACTATTCCCCTAAGACAAGACCAATATTTATAATATGATACTCTTTAATAAGCAATGGAACATAAAAATATATAATGTCTTATGTAGTAAGGAATGATATTCATACATGTGTTAATTTATAGTATTGTTTAATATATATATATATATATGAAATTTCAACATGTTGTTTATATATTATTTTTATTTAAAAATATATTAATATATTTTTAAAAAATTAATTTATATAAATACGTCTAATGTAGTTTAATCAAGTTGAAATGAAATTAAATATGTAACATTATGAGCACAATTATTTTAATTTTTAACATGTGATGTTTGGTAGTATATCACTTTTTATATATAAATAACAACTTTAAAAAACATATTGAAACCAAGAGGTCTCAACAAATTATAAAATGGGTGGCACTAATTATGTAAAGTTCAAGGGTAAAGTATTCTTAGCAAATGAGAGGATCTCTTAAAATCTCAAGTGTCCCTTCTGTAAAAAAATTGAGTGCTTTGATACTAAATGTTGGTTTACAGAGGAGAAAATGTGGATGAAGGTTGGGTAGGCCAGTCACCATGTGATACTGAATAATACTTATTTAGCTCGATTAAGTACCCAAAACTTAGATGACCATATTTTCTATGCCAAAGTGAGGTGCATCTATTGTAGATCCATATAGTGTGACATGAGGAGATGATAAAACATCAAGTGCAAAAGAGTCATTATTTTAGGAACCAGTAGCCCTAAAATTCCCATGTTTTATGGTAAAATACAATATTTTATCATTAGCAACTCTAATTTCCATTGCCATGTCTCGATCCAACATTTGTGATACAAATAGAAATTTTTTTGATAATCCTAATTCTCAGTTGTTATACCACAAGATATGTCTAGATCCTATATGAACCCCATATCTATGTGTTGATTTTTATCATCTACAAATCAGGCATAATTTGAGTGTTTATCCTTATAGGAAAATTTTATCATATTTCTTATATTCTAGGCCATATTCTACTATAACACAATCATAATGTAGTATCCTCTTTGCAACTTTCTAATGACTCTCCTTAGTTCCCAAATGAATCTCGAAAGATAATAAACAATAAAATAAATATCATACCTGGTGTTTATCAAGGATAAAAGACTCTTGATCAGCTAATGATAAAGGGTAGGAGATATGTAAGATGATTTTTCATATCTGGATATTTGTAACTCTTGCTCCATTGGTGTCATCTTAGATTTATAATTTCTCATCCAATATTTTTTAGTAATATCTTGACA
Source organism: Wollemia nobilis (assembly GCA_028583015.1). Taxonomy (NCBI): domain Eukaryota; kingdom Viridiplantae; phylum Streptophyta; class Pinopsida; order Araucariales; family Araucariaceae; genus Wollemia; species Wollemia nobilis. Next base: position 1,259,127 of record JAQPPZ010002383.1, on the reverse strand, counting down.
TACTTTTCCTGTGACTAGAATGTGATTCTTTCTTTGCCAAAATTCCAAACCAAGATAATAGTGTAGAAGCACCAAATTTGTCATGTCAAATGATATTTTCAAGTCATCCTTTATATTAGTCACCAATTTATTTGAAATACCCATGATGACCAAATCATCAACATAGAGCACAATAATCACTCCATTTTCCAAAAATTTTAACATATAGATTTGCACTGAAGGGACTTTTGGTGAAACCATACTTTAATAGATGATATTTAATTTTGATATACCAGGCTTTAGGAGCCTTCTTCAACCCATATAGTGACTTTTTAAGCCTACATATGTGTTTATGTTTCCCAATATTGACAAAGCCTTTGGGTTGTGTCCCATGTACACTTTTTCAAGATCATTATTAAGAAAGACTCTTTTCACATCCATTTGATGAGTTTTCCAACCAAATTCCACTACCATTGCAAATACTACACAAATGGTGGTCATATTTGCTATATTTGTAAATATCGCTTCATAATATATTCCTTACTTTTGTGTATAACATTTAATAACAAGTTGTACCTTATACTTATCAATAGATCTATTTACCTTATACTTGATTTTGAAATTCCACTTATAGCTTATAGGTTTCATTTTGTTTGACAATTCAATGAGATCCCATGTTTTATTTGTTAGCAGATATGTGTGTTATGTTTCCATCGCTTCCACTATGGTAAACTTAGTGCTTCCTTTATTAAGGTTGGCTAGGAATTCTCCAATACAAAAGTCATCAATACTATCTTTACTTCATGTAATGTATTTATATGCGTACGTGGTCATGTGGAAGTTAGATTAGGTGTATATAAAACTTAGCATCTCTAAGAATATTTATGAGCCATTTTAGAGTCTTGTGTAATGATATTCTTCATACGACCATTGATTATATATTAATTAATGAATTGTACTTGCTTTTTTCTATAGAGTGTGGTACTGCTGATGTGCATTGTATGTGTAGGACCAAGTATAAGATTTCGATGGATAGGGTGGATCGACAAAAAAGGTAAGAGGAAAATGATGATTTGACTCGTGAGTACATAAAATATCATGCAAATTTTATGTCATATAGGTACATTGTGGATGTCTTGCATTTTGCATGTGTATGCATATATATTTACCATATGATTATTTCAGTGGCGATGAAAGTACTGTGAACATAGGAGCCACACCTTGCTAAGTTATGTGTTGCATTGAAATGTTTATATGATTATTATTTAAAAAATAAAAAATAAATATAAAGTAATAATGGGATATATTAAAAATAATAATAAATAAAATCTAAGATTTATATGGGAAAAATAATTTCAATGTTAATCTACAGTCTCGAATGCATGCATATAAACTATTGCTAAATGCTAAGGTGGTAAAAAAATAAATAAAAAAGAGAACTTTGGATGCCCGGTCATAATGATTAGAAGTGTGTGTGGTTGTTTTAACTTTACTCTAGTTTGGACTTATGCAGGGTTTGGAAGTAGTGGAATATTTTGCTTTGCATATCCTGGATGGGAGAAATATTTGGATCTTCATTTTTATTATTCTACATGAAAACTGCATCGAGGGGAGTGTAACTTTGAGGGTGAGAAAGATTGGGCATATTTTTCCAAGAAGAGCATTGCTTGGAGTTTTTGGTTTTTGTGGGCTTATATTTTTTTGGAAATTGAACTAAAGTTGGGCTTCATAGAGTTATTACAAGTATGCTCACTAAAATTTATATTGAATTTATGAATGCTTGTAATGATAGTTTGGATGTTGTAAAGAATAAAAGTGTTAGTTACTTGCATTCCTAAATTCTAATAGCTACAAAATAATTGTTGCCAAAATGAATGTTGCTATTACAATCTCTATGAAAAAGCTAGTTGACGCTTCAATTTTAGCTTTAATTTGGTTTTGTTTTGACTATGACGGGTTGGCCTTTATATGGTTGGTGTATTCTAAATAGACACATGTTTTTCTATCTGAAGATGTGATAGAGAAAAATACTTTGGAACTGGAGTTAGCATTTGTCTATATTATCTATGAATGAATGTTTATTATTCAAATTTTATTTGATGTGTTATATGAGGTTGATATGTGAAAATGGGAAGACACGCACATTGTGTGGACTATGATAATGCTGAGATAAATTGTCATTGTATGTGCGATAAGTGGCGTTACTATAGAAATATATGGGTAGTATAATGCTTAATAGATTATGCATGAAAGAGTTATAAAATACATCTTATTGTGTGATTTTGGATGTTTTATTTATCTATAAAGATCATAAACTATGCAGTGATTATTTATTACTATTGTTATTTAGAAATGTGAACACCTCAGTTAAAAGAATACATGCATGTGAATTGTGAAGTGTTGTGTGATTATCAAAATGTGAAATGCATGTTAGAGTATTTATGAAATATTAGTTTACATTCATACATGAAGAGTCGATTCTGATCCCCTTGGTTACCAAACTCAAAGTCGACAAAGTTGGTGATTGCCAATTAGATCAGCGGTGCATGCAAGGATAAATAAGTGGAGATAGCTATTGGATAAATATTTGTAGTAGATTTAAAGGTAGACTTAGGCAGCCTAATATATCAATTGATAAACCATTTTCTCATTGACTCAGCGCAGTCGTTGCTGTAGAATATGCTATTGTTCACAATCAAGAAATACTAGGAATTAATGTACTACAAATTGTTGAGTTGAGGGCGAGAGAGACTATATGGAACTATCTTTTTAAGCTTGTAAAAAGATTTTATAATTAGATAAGAATTCAACCTACATGGTATGCATGCAAGAATTTTCTTGTTATTTGGGTGTAATGGATCTATAAACATTAGAATAAGATGAAACCCTTGTTCTAGCCATATAATGGTGTAGTCTATTGTTAAAATATTATCTACAAAGAAATATATGGCATTGTTCTCTTTTTTATATATATAGTGAAGCTTGAGATGTTCTAGTTAACACTATCTACTGTCAGAGTTTATTGTCTCAATTATCCCAAAATTCTATTTCCATGTTTTCCACGTCATTAACCAAATTAAGTAATGCAAATATGTGAGATAAGTTAACTTTTTAGACACACCAATGGATTCAAGTGAAATTTGGAAAGCTATTTGTGCACAATATTCAATTCGTTCATGTGATATTATCAATTATCTAAAAGGCTAAGTATTCTTGAGATAATTAGAAGAAAATATAAAGATGTACAAGTTGGAATTGTAAAGAGAACTCCTATGGAGAAATTTCCATGCATGTTAAATTTAGGAGTACCTTACTTAAAATTATTCTTTATTTTTTAAAGAATATTTTCTTGGGCGGATTAAGTATAAGAATTTTCCAAAGTAAGCTTAGAACTAAATTAACTTATACGTTAGCACTCAGAGGTACCTTGATAAAAGATTAAAACCATGTGTTGTAATATAAAAGTAGGAATAAATAAATTTTCTTGTCTATGACGTGCTCGTTTAGTTAATGATCGTCAGAGAGTAATTTATGTTATCATCTATTGCATGTAAACTTAATCTAATGTCATTATGTATTTTGGCCTCAGTTGTTGGATTTCTTATTTGGCTAGGAATTGAGACCTTGTATTATAAAGAAATAGTTAAAACTATTCTAGACATAACTCAAACATAGTACCATATGAGTAGGGTTTCATCTCCTGGTAGTTTGAAGTTTATCTATATAATGAAGAAATCCAAAAGAATATAGCTGAATGTACAAAGAGGTATGTAAACATTATTTCAAAATGTAGAAAAAGGTAACTTTCACTAGGTTACCATAGGAAGATTGTCAATAAAGAATTGGACTTCCAGTATGGAATAAGAGCCTCTTAGTACATAATTTACCATGTCAACCGACAATGTTGGTATATTTTAAATTAAATAAAAATATTGATAAAATAAAGCCTTTGTATTTGATAAAGTTCATAAGTTTCTATTTAGAGGGTACAATAAAGTTAATAAATCATGGTTTGACAAGTCATATAATGAGTTGACCCTTCCTATGAAAATGAGTTGAACCTTGTGGGAAAATTCACTATATTTTTGAAAATGAATTAATGTTTATTTTTGCTAAATTATTATAAAACCAGAAAAGTGGATAAAGGAATCATAAGTAGAAAGGTGAGTTTGAGAACAACATAAACTATTGCTAATGGGTTCAAAGCTAAAATATCTCACTATGTTCCAAACTTATATCTATTTGAACTTAGTCAAGTTGGGTAGATATTTTATGATAAAGCTTAAAACATTGGATTCAAGCAAATAAAGTATAGCTACCCTTAGTTGTACTAGAATAAAATGGTCATAAGATTTTTGAACTCATAAAATTAAGAAGATGTATCTTAAGAACTAAGTTAAAGATATAAGTAACCCTTGTAAATAAGGAATTAGATGTAGATTAAATACCAACTTTGAAATTAGACGGTAATGGAATAGCTAGATAGTGTAATTATATACCATAATGATGCTTTTAGTTAGGATATGGACACCTGGCTAAGAAATAAAACAATAGGAGCTCATGGATTTATGAAGAAGGACACCCAAAGGTATGGAATAAATTATGTGAATCCTTTTTGAATCCTATATAGAGTCTTTAGTGATAATTGCTAGCTATAGTTTCAAATAATTCCTTAGTATACATCAAGAAGTGAGCAAATAATTCTCTCAACAAACTAAACCCTTTAAGCATGTCCATGATGAGAAATAAATAATGTATTCCTCGTGAAGGATAATAAAATATGAATACCCTATGATGTTGAGGTGCGCATATGCACATAATGAGTCTCGAGAGAAACCATTTTTATAATTATAAAGGTTAGAAAAAGTAACCTAGTTAGAAATAGTAACGAGGTGTGGTATGGGATGTCACCTCTAGGTTGTTTCCTAGGTAGTACGATTATAAGTCCTATGTTTTATTTGACTTAGCTAGTTCAACCATGATCATGAGTCCTAATGGCCATTAGTAACTAAGTCCAAGGTTAGGGTATTGACATGGATCTAGCTAAATCAGAGTAGTAGGGTAATTAGATAGACACTAGATATATGTACGCTAATCCCTTGCATATTAAAGTTTGAACAAGTCGACCAGTTAAGTCAGGGTTCACAAATGCTAAGGTATGGGGAAAGAAAATGTCTCCCTCTAGGTGTTATGAGCCCTAGAGGATAACCACAACCATGGATCGACCCTCATGCTAGAACAAGAGGATGATAAATGAGACAAGTAAAATCCATGAAATGTCACCTTTACAAGATTTGCCTAATCTCATCCACTTGGGTGGTTGTCTGCAGCAGTATTGAACCCAAAAGTGGTTTGATATACATGTACCAATAAAAACTTTTTGTTATTGATTCATTGGGTGAGACATAATTGCTATGAACATGAAAGCACTTTTAAAAAAATAGATGGAGAAATTATTTGGCTTGTGTTGTTGGTATTACCAAGTGAGTAGACTTGGATTGTTATATGTGGTATCAAAGTAGATCCTTAAGTTGTAGGACTCTAAAATGTATTGATTAATTCACCTCCTTTGCTATAGGTCTATGAGCACAATGTTTCTAGGTGGATCTTGTTGTGGCTGTTCCACAACTAGCCCCAAGAATTGGGGATCCACCTTTTCGATTTATGTTTTTGAGAGTCTTGGTCTTGAGGGAGCAATATTTGTTTGATAAGATCCATCCCAAATATATGTAATGCAGTCCAAGTTTCCTCTTTGTGTAACATCTTTCGTCTTCAATGGACTTCCTTCGAATTAGGGATAGGATTGTGTGTGATCATGTTTCCTTTCATTGTTATTTCAAGGGATTGTCGAATATTCTTATTGTCTCTGTTTCATGATTTTGTTTGTTTTGGGTTTTCATTCGCTTTTTTTTTTCGATCTTAGTATAAGTTTGTTGTTATTTTTGGTTTGGATTGATTTGATTATATATATATATATATATATATATATATATAAGATTGTAGCATGATAATCACGGCCAACGTAAACGCAATCTAATGATTTAAAATTCAAATAGAGGCATGGATGGAGAGATAGATAACAGTGCATGATAGATAACAACGCATAACAACGATTTTGAAGGGCTATCCTAGTGATTTTATCACGATGCCAGCGCAAAGGAAACTGAGATGGAACACGTTGATAAGGACCCACGAGGCAGAGGATGTCTACATGTTTGACATGGGCTGTCAAAGGTAGTTTTTGCAGACACTGTGGACGTAAATATCCTATATCGTGAGGCTAGAAAGTATTACAGTTGATGTCAAACTGGATCTTCCAGCATGGCGATAAATCGGGGTAGAAAGCGCGTGTTTTCATTGGTAAATATCAAATTTGACCATGCCTATGTACTGTTGGACCCAAAAGGGATAGTTTTGACGATGTGAATTACCAGATAACAGTGGATGCCTTGGCTAGCATTGGAATATAAGGTGAAACGGTGAATGGGTCATACAATTTCCTCCCGACGGTAAATGAAGTATCTAGGTTTCACAGTGGGAAAGCCACGGGTTTGGATTAAATAATGATGTGGATGTGACTAGGTGTTGAGCTCTACAACGTGAAATGTAAACAATCAACGCGGATACAGGGTCGAGATGAGTGAGAGTTTGTCGGAGGTAGCATGGTTTTGAGAGACGACAAAGGAACAAGAAGCATAGGGCATGCATTAGTAGAGTCGTTTAATGAAGGGAGACCAATCATGCGTTCAAATGATGATTCAAAAGATTATAATAATAGTATGAAATGAGAGGGACCATGAATTGGTTTACTTACATACATACATGTTATAGCCTCTTATTCAAATGGAAATAAAACAACTCTTTGGCAAGTGGCTTTTAATTACATGGAGGAAAGGCCCACGTGGCTATTCATTTGAAGCTTGTTCATATGGACTAAAGACAAGATTGTAGGAAATGACCATATAGGGTTATATTAAAATTAACGTTGAGGAAGCGTTATTGAAAATGAATAAAAGCATTATGAAATAACAGGGAGACTTGGTCCACTCTTTGGGGAAGTAAAGGCATTTTGAAAGCTTTAGAATGAAGCCAAAATAAAAAAATGAAAACAAGGCTTCAAAGCCAAGGAAAAGGAGAAGTTTTCAGAACCAAAGCAAACAAACGAAGAATGAAAGAAAATGAAAAGCCATGGATTGCAAAAAGTCAGGGAACGAAGAGCCACGAAGGAGGATCGAAAAGTTTTCTTCAAATCTTAAATAATGCATGCAAAAATAGAGAAGGGGTTGGAAAATTCTGAGACGAGAGTTGCAGTTTTGAAAATAGTAATGTTGGCACTGGACCCGTTTTAGTGTTTTCTTCCACTTTGACTGGTTTGGGAAAACCAAAAATTTTGCTGTGTAAAACATAACACTTTTAATGCAGAAACTTTCAGAAATTTGCATCTTATGGGCAAGAAAGGAGGAGAATTTTTCTACATGCAAGATTTAAATGTTTATCTTTATTTTTAGGACTTATAGATGAAGTTGATGCATGTTTTATTGGTTGCTTGAGGAGAATGTCTTAAATATGAAAATTATGTTTATATCCTAGGAGCAAGCACCTAGCTTGTTTTGATTGTGCAGAATTGCAGGTCCAATAGGTTAGGTTGCATTCATGGAATATCTCACATCTTCGGTTTTGCCGGAATGGAATGGCATCATACTGATTGTAGCACATTTTACATATTCAGCTTTCATTTTCAAGTTTTAGATTTTATTTTTATTTGCTAACTTTTTTATTTTTAATTTTTTTTAAGTTTTCGGACATTAAAATAAACAGTAAAAAAAATTTAAAATCTAAAAATAATTGCATGGTTGTGTATAGCATACTTCATACTTCCATTACACACGTAGACGTTTTTACTTTGGAGTATTTTCATATTTTTAAAAATTATCCGAAGTTGTTGTTTTTATTGCAGATTTAAAATTTTTTAAATTTCAAAAATTTTATTTTTGGGTCGAATTTAATTTTTTCAGCTTTATATCTCATTCACGAGCCTATGATGACACATCTCTCATGAAAAATTCAATTTCATTGAAGGGATTATGTTTTATGGCATTTCATAAATTACCATTTTTGGAGCATAAATGTGCCTTTTATTTATGAAAATTCTGATTTTATTGAAGGGGGTAATTTTAAATGTTACATTGAAGGTTATTATTTCAGAGCACTAAATTATTCATATTTATGAAAAGTTGATTTCATTTAAGAGGGATAAGTTGAAGTGACATCTTAAAGCCTTTATTTTAAGGCCATAGAGTATTACCTCTTTGTGAAAATCAATTTCACCATAGAGGGATAGTTTGTTGATCACATTGAAAGCTATCTTTATTTTCATGATAAGAAGCCATATTCAAGGAGCCTATTCATAATTTCGGATTCACATTCATAGATAGATTTAATATTCATTTACATGTTTAAAAGTAGGATTTAATGCAAGATAAAACTTGATTAAAATCCACTTAATAAGGGAAGATAAAGTCTATCTTAAAATCCTCAAGATAAAAGAAATTAAGGCACTACATCATGGTCATATGAGGGCTAATTCACATTTATTTTTATTTTGGTTTCATGAACAATCATTAAAGTAGCATGGTAAAATAAACCAACATAACCCTTTTTTTACAGTTACTTGCAATCACTAAGGTGTTCCAAGCATTGAATTGATATATTTATTTGAGATAACTAATACACATATACAAATGCTAATATATCAAAGACCTTGGAGAAGTTGTTTTGTTTATCTTCTTTGCAATAGGGGATTTAGAATACAAATCCTAAGGGAGAGTGCAATTTCACAATCGGGTGAAATTACCACTCAACATTTTGGTGCTAGAAGGAGGGATTGAATTGGTTTGTTTTATTTATGATTTTAAATGCTATAGGGATTCACATTTTAGAATATTTCATGCCCTATGATTATTATCTTTAGACCTTTTTTAACACACAATATTGTAGTGCTAAAAGGACATGAATTGCTATGCATTATTCTAACGCTTTTCGATTGTCCATACAGGAATAATGTGATTTGATATACTTTTGAAAGTTTTGAATTGCTAAATATTTCAAGTTCATTTGATTAGCATCTTTGGCTTCCTCTAACACTCACACTTTGTAGAGCTAGGAGGATTTGAATTGATTTATTTTATTGCCATTTAGATGCTAAATTGTTCATGTTACTTTAAAGATTTATTTGCAAAATATTGGTCTTGACTAACGAGGTTTTGTTTCCATGTGATTACTTTCATTTGATTCTAACATTCTCTATTTTCGATGATGCATTAATGCTAACATGTTGTAAATTTGAGAATGTTCTTCAATTTCATGGTTTAATGGATACATATCTCTTGGTTGATGCTAACATGATCATTCATATGTTGTACATTTGAGATTGTTAGTCATTTTATGCTCATTTGTAAGAAATGTTTATTTGACTAACAAATTGGTTTTGAAGTTATTCTTTAAGTTTTACTAATGGCTATAAATACTGAAAAGTGGTATGGGATACATGGTAATCCTTTGAACATTAGTGGATATGCTCATGACTTACCCAAGAACATAGAGAAAATTTTACCCAAGTTTAAGCACAATGGCACAACATTAGCCGAGGATCACATTCAGGCCTATGTGGATATCCTAGTGATATGGAATTTTGAACATGAGGATGTGGCTTGTATATTGTTTCCTAGGAGCCTAGATGAGGTGGCATATGATTGGTACATCAATTTACCCACTAACTCCATCACATCATGGGCTCAATTGGAAAATTCTTTTATCAATCAATTTAGGTTGTCCATTGATCCTCTCACGATGTATCAACAATTTGCTTCTTGCAAGAGGAAACCTAATGAGCCAGTGATAATTTTCAACATGAAATTTTCAACATGAGATTTCTAAATCTCTATGCGAGATTAATTGCTCCCTACACTATTGAGGAGAGTGGTGCTCTTCAAATATACTTTGGGGCATTGGATACATTGTTTTCCATGTTCATTAGGACAAATACTTTGGTTACTAATCTTGCATTGGCCTACATGGAAGCTATGATTATAGATCAAAAATTAAGGCCACGAGGTTATGGGATGGAGAAATAACCTATGGTAGGACAACTAGGGGTTTACAATCAAACCTCGATGGTAAATAAAGTGTGGGCACAACAGAATTCGATATCAAATATTTTGACCCACAAGCAATTTTACCCTACCATACCCCCTTATGCTCCCACATGTGCTTATACGAGTACATCCATCCATCCAACCATGCCATAATTAGAGAATCATGTGGTCACTCATGGAGCCATTACAACTAGCATTCATGTTGGAAGTTAAAAGGGTAAAAAGTAAAAAAATTGTTTTACCACTGTAAGCTTTGGACCTTACCCTTTTACCTCCTTGGACGACAACTGAGTCAACAGGATTGGATGGCATGGACGACAGGGAGTTTGACTCCTAATCTCATTTTTTCTTTCCTCCTTATTTTTCTTCTTCCCTATTCTTTCTCCTAAGCATTCTAGGTTTTGGTTAATAATCTTTGTATTTAAGCATTTTAATCCTTCGAACTTAATGTTAATGCAATATCTGGTTAATAATATTTATGCTCCTAATTTCCTAAGTGCTCCTAATTTCGTTAGTGCTATATCTGGTATCAGAGCAGAGGCTATACAGGCAAAGCACGGAGCCCGAGGAGAGCGATAGGTGAGGCACAAATCTCGAGGAGGTCAAGGAGGCCCACAAGAGCGAGCTCATAGGTGAGGCACAGATCTCGAGGAGGTTGAGAGGGCCCATAGCATGTGAACCGAGGTGAGATCGAGAGGGCCTGTAGCACACAAACCAAGGTGAGGTTGAGAGAGGCCCATAGAGAGCATGCAGATCGAGGAGCTAACCAGAGGCGTACATGTGGTGAGCAGACAACAAGGTGGACACATGGCGAGCAGACAACAAGGTGGACAAAGGGGGCAACTGGCAACGTGGTGCGAGGTGATTGGCTCGGCTAGAAGGCAAAAGGGTGGTCAGTGATTGCCCGAAGGTAATCGAGAAGCTTAGTGCTTCTCTATGCTAATAAAGCACAATATCCCCTTTGCACAACAGATGTGGGATAAAGATTGTATATTTTTTTTTAAATTATCATGCAATCGTGATGGGATAAAGGAGGCAAGCCTCCCTCGCCTCCTTGTTGGGCCACGTAGCTCGACTGGATCGAGGAGCCATCCTTAAGCCGCTCACCCCTAGGAGGTTGCAGGTTCGAAACTCGGTGGCTACAAAAGTTGCAATTTTTTTTTGTGTATGGTATATGCCTCGAATGTCTTGAAATAATAGTGTATTCTGCCTAGGTTTCATTGGCAGTGGAAGCCGAGTTGGCAAGGAAACTCTGCGGAGTTAGATTTTTTTTTTAAAAGGTTTTTTCTTTTTCTTAAAAGTTTATTATTTTATATATTAAAAAAAATAACTTTATATTATATTTAATAAAATTAAATAATAATTGTTTTTTAAAATTTTATTTTATAAAGCAATTATATTTCTTTTATTAAATACAAATACAGATATTTTTTTCGATATAATAAAACAGGAGAAAAAGAACATTGCCTAAGAGGCAATTTATGTAAGAGGACTCAAAGGTGGAAAATTGTGACAAAGCCTAAGAGGCTTAGTATTTTTCCTTGTAAGAGAGACAAAAGATCAAACTAAAATTTGTAAAGAGGCATTGATGATAAGACCAAGTGGTTGTTATCATGCCCTATGTGCACTTTTGGTGAGAGAAAACACCGAAAGTTTTGATGAAAAAGTGAGATCTTATGGGCTACATACTGTATTTAGTTAGTTGTAAAATGTAGTAATTGCACACCAGAGGCATCCAAACTCAGGGTACGAGGCAGACTCTAAAGATAACTCCTTTGGGAGTCAATTTGAGCAATCTAAATCCATAGAAGTTGCACCACAAGAATCTGAATATACTCATTACAGTAATTCAATGGAAATCCTAGAACCAGAATCACCAAAGATAATATTGACCAGTGACGACGAAGAAGAAGTAGCAGATAATTTCATGACTCAAGAAATAACAACATCACACCAAGAGGAACAAGCCATCAGTGATAGAGTGAATCAAGTCAGATCTGACTTAAATTTGTAATCTCTTCTTTCTTCTTCTTTCTTCCTTCTTCTTTCTTTGAAAAAAGTAGAGTGCTTTATTGTAACTAAGAAATAAAAGAGTGTTTTAGTAACTATGGCCTCACATAACAATCTACCAATTCTAGAGTTCAATGGGTATGACTACGAGTATTGGTCTATCAAAATGAAGACCTTACTCATAGGAAAATGTTTGTGGGATATAATAGAAGAGGGTTTCACAGAACCCACAGATTGGGCTACATTGAGTGCCATAGATAAGAAAACAAATAAAGAAGCACAAAAGAGCAACTCTTTTGCTCTTTATCATCTCCAAGCAGCATTGAAGAAAAGTATATTCCCTAGAATAGCCACTTGTATAACTGCACAAGATGCGTGGAAAGCTTTGAAAGAAGGATTCCAGGGAAGTGATCAAGTGAAGCAAGTGAGGCTTCAAACACTAAAATGAGATTTTGAAAATCTCAAAATGAAAGAAGATGAAAAAGTAGGTGATTATTGTGTTAGAGTGAAAGCAGTTGTTGATAAAATGGTTACACTTGGTGAGGAAATAAAGCCTGAGATAATTGTAATAAAAGTGTTGCAAACACTTCCACAAATATGGAATCACATTGCCATAATCATAGAAGAGTCAAAAAATCTTTCCACTTTAACATTCGATGCATTAATCGGATCGTTAATGTCTCATGAAGAGAGATTACAAGAATCTCCTTCAACCAGCTATGGAGGTGATGATAAAGCCTTCACATCCAATGAAAATACTGGAAGAGGATGTGGAAGAGGTCAAGGCAGAGGCAAACAAAGAGGAAGAGGCAGAGGCAACTACAGAGGAGGCAATCAGAATAGAGGAGGCAACTCCAATAGAGGAGGCAATCAGAACAGAGGTGGAAACCAAAATAGAGGAGGAAATCTAGGATGAAGTGGAAATCAAGGGCGAGGAAGTGACAAGTCCAAAATAGCTTGTTTTAATTGTGGCAAGCCAGGCCACTTTGCTCGTGACTACTGGTAAAAATCTTCTCAAGGCAACAACAGTCAATATGGAAATTATGGAGAAGAAGATGATACCTCTAATATTTTTCTATCATATGGACAATCATAATAGAATCTAAATGACACATGGATTTTGGATACTGGTTGTTCAAACCATATGAGTGGCAAAGAAAATCTATTTGCTACTCTAGATTCCACTTATAAATCCCACATCAAGTTAGGGGATGATAAATATTTGCAAGTCGAAGGCATTGGAACCATGGAAGTTCCAATGAAAGGACTAAAGAAAGTGAATGACATCTACTACACTCCAAAGCTCCAACACAATCTGCTAAGCATTGGGTAAATGATGGAGAATAATTACAAACTTGTTTTTGATGAAGGAAAATGTCTCATTCTTGATAAAAACAATTGTAATCGTGTCATCACACAAGTCCCAATGACCAAGAATCGGTTATTCCCTCTCAAATTTTGTGAGCCAGGGGGAGCTCAACTTGCAAATGTAGTTATAGCAAATCCAAGTGTGCTTTGGCACTTGCGATATGGTCACCTTAATTCCGCTAGCTTGAAATTGTTAACTTCTCAAGCTATGGTGACAGGACTTCCCAAAATCAATGAACAAAAGGAGGTCTATGAAGGATGTGCTTTGGGAAAGCACTCAAGGTCAAAGTTTCCAAAAGGACAAGTGTGGAGAGCCAACTATCCACTTCAATTAGTGCATTCGGACATCTGTGGTCCAATGCAGACAAAGAGTATAAAAAACAATTCCTATTTTCTCACTTTCATAGATGATTTCTCTAGAATGTGCTGGATTTATTTTTTGAAACATAAAGATGAAGCTTTTGATTGCTTCATAGATTTTAGAAACAATGTAGAGAAACAAAGTGAGTATTTTGTAAAATGTCTTAGAACAGATCGAGGAGGTGAGTACTCCTCAAAATAATTCTTGAAATATTGTAAAGCAAGTGGGATCAAAAGGCAATTCACTACTGCCTATACCCCACAACATAATGGTGTGGTCGAGAGAAAGAACCGCACCATAGTTGAGATGGTAAGAATGATGCTTCAGACTAAGCATCTAACTAATATGTACTGGGTTGATGCTGTAAGAACCAGTGTATACATTCTAAATAGAAGTCCAACTTCTAGTTTAGATGGCATCACTCCTTATGAGGGGTGGTACAGAAAGAAACCCAATGTAAAGCACTTCAAAGTTTTTGGTTCTTTAGCATACGCACACATTCCTGATGAGAAGAGGAAGAAGCTTGATCCCAAAAGTCAAGCTTGTATATTTGTAGGGTATTGTGAGTCTACCAAAGCATATAGACTCTACAATCCCAAGACTCATAAAATTGTACTTTCCAGGGATGTAATTTTTTATGAAGGGGGAGAATGGGGTCATCAAATAATTTTTGTTGATGATGAGTCCCAAGATGTAAGTTCTTCATAGGTATAGAAGGTATGATAGGTGTCTCCCAAGAAAAGCAAAGGCACACCAACCCCTCCAAGCCCAAGCAGGAGTACTACATCAAGTACTTCAACCACCACTCCAAGTCCTTCTCCATAGATATCAGTAAGTTCTTCACCGATGGACATTGAATATCCATCAAGAGGTAAAATAACATTACAACATCATCCATATTTTCAAATGTTGGATCAAAATTACCGAAAAAGATACACTAGAAGCCAAGCTAGTGAAATGAATTCAGTTTTACAGAAAGTTGAAAATCTACATATGTATGGGGATGATGACTCCCAAGATCCTAAGGGAGATGTAGTTAATTATGCTTTATTAACTAGTGCACAGCTAGAACCATCTAGCTATGAGAAGGCTTGTACTCAGAATGTATGGTAAGAAGCCATGAAAGAGGAAATAACCTCTATAAAAAATAATGATACTTGGGAGCTTGTAAAGCTTCCAAAAGGAAAAAAATGTGTTGGATGTAAATGGGTCTACAAGACAAAATACAATATTGATGGAAGCATTGAGAGGCACAAGGTGAGATTAGTAGCAAAATATTTTACTCAGAAATTTGGCATTGACTATGAGGAAACCTTCGCTCCTGTTGCACGACAAGAGACAATCAGATCAGTTCTTTCCTTAGCTTCCCATAAAGGATGGAACATTCAACACATGGATGTGAAAAGTGCTTTTATGAATGGATACTTGACTAAGGAGGTTTATGTTCAACAACCTCAAGGATTTCAAGAACAAGGAAAGGAGAACCTTGTTTATAAATTGAAAAATGCACTTTATGGCCTCAAGCAAGCACCAAGAGCTTGGTACTCATGCATTGATGGCTATTTCAGCGAGTATGGATTCACTAGAAGCAAAAGTGAACCAAATTTGTACTACCTAAATCATGGAGTAGACATTCTCATAGTTTTTTTGTATGTGGATGATCTAATATTTATGGGTAGTAACACTAAAATGAATATGGAGTTCAAAAACTCCATGATGATGAAAATTCTTGGTTTAATGTGATACTTCCTAGGCATGGAAGTGCATCAATCAAATAGGGGGATCTTCATATGTCAACACAAGTATGCTCGAGACATGATCAAGAAATTTGCCATGGAGCAATGCAAATCAGTTGCAACTCCAACTAGACATGGGATCCAATTGAGCAAGGATGACGAAGCACCAAAGGTTGACATGACCACTTATAGAAGCATGGTTGGGAGTCTGATGTTTCTCACCAACATAAGGCCTAATATTCAATATGTTGTTTCTCTAGTTTTAAGGTTTATGGCTAGTCCATTTGAGCTACATCTACAAGCAACTAAAAGAATCTTAATATATGTAAAGGGTACATTGGATTTTGGAATCCATTACCACAAATGTAATTCTATTAAATTAGTTGGCTTCAATGACAGTGATTGGGGCAGCAATATAGATGATAGAAATCTACATCAAGAACTGTTTTAGTCTAGGGTCAGGACTAATAATATGGAGTTACAAGAAGCAGACTGTTGTAGCATTGTCATCTATTGATGCTGAGTATATAGCCATCACACATGTTAGTACTTGTATCGCTCCAAATTTTTTGCATCCCTACCTTCAGGCTATAGGATCCATGCCCGGAAGGAGGATGGGAAAAGGATGGCGCGGTACCTCGGACTGAGAGGCCTTGCGAAGGTCCCGCCTCTCGAGGGAGGTGTATTATGGTGATTTTTCGATGGATGGTGGGTTCACCAGGAAACATTTAATGGCGCTTTCCACGCCTAGGTTGGGAATGTGTTTTATGTGTTCAGTTTTATCCTTAAACATCCAAGTCCTAGGTTTGGCCAAAATGCGTCTAAGCTATTCTATATGAAGATGCAGATTAAATGAATACAGAAGAACAAAATTAGACCGAAAATAGAGAGAATAATATGGATTAAAGATCAATACCTGATCCGGATGTCTGATGAAGATTCTGATTTTTGAAGCAGTCAAGATCGCCTCTGATTTGACAGGATCGTCTGCTATCAGACAAGATCGTCTGAGATCTGACGAATTCGTCAGAGACCTGCAAACAGAGAAATAGGTGCAAAACACAAGAGAATGCAACAATGCTAACATAGGGAAACAATGTAAAATGACAATAACAATATCAAACTAAAAATTATAAACAGAAACATGAATGCATTATACTGATTTAATGACAATTATAACTTAATTATGCATTTGATCTAGATGGGTGAACTCCAAGATGCAAAATAATAAGAAATAAACTTAGATTTAACTAAATACAGAACAATGCATAAAATAAAAGGATGAAGAAATGCAAACTCTGGGCACTGATTGCCCCAATGTTGACTGCAGTCGAAATCGTCTCGCATTGGTACGAAATCGTCTCGAATTGGACAGGATCGCCTCCGATCTGAACAGGATCGTCTGCGACGATGTAAGCTTGCTCCGACTGAAAAATACTAAGGTACCTGCAACAAAATTTGGATAGAACTAATGCAAATAGCAATTTAGGATGTCTTAATGCGTGTGAAGTCAATTTACAGGAAATATCAGCCAGGGGGATGCTAAGGGGAGGGCTTAGGATTAAATAGGCTTAGGAGGGAGGTTAGGAGGTTGGAGATCATCCCTATTTGGGAGATCTCCAACGGGGAGGGTCTCTAACGGCGCAGACACGCTTCTGCCCGGATTAGAGACGCCGTTGGAACAGAGACTAATTGTGCAAAATCAGTTTTGGGACAAGATCGTCTGGACGTCCTAGCCTAGACGAAATCGTCCGATCTGAGGCGATATCGTCTGATCGGCGACGATATCGTCAAACGGTCAAAACAAACTCTAAAAATGGCGCGAGAAAGGAGGAAACGGATTAAGCGACGGTTTGGGAGCGGTTTTGGAGGTTAAAATTTGAATTTGAATTATTTACTAGAGTAAATGTAATTACTAAGGTTTTACTACGCCAATTTTAGGGTGCTACATTTTGCCCCCTCTTTAGCGAATTTTCCGAAGAAAATGCGTTAAAGATGAGTTCTTCTCGATCTACGAGAAAGCAAAAATTATTCCCATTTTTAGGCGACGATTCTTGGTCGAATCGTACGACAGCTGACTATGGTGCCCCCTCCGTGTTTTTACCCAAATCGAACGTTTGAGGTAAAAACGCGAAAAAGCAAAATTTTAAAATGTTTTTAATTGTGTTTTGAATAAAATTAAGAAAAATAGGGTAAAACCCTAATTCATTTTTACTGTTCATTTTCCTGGTTTTTAGAGCTCTGGAGAAAAAATGGTGGAGACAGTGCACAGATCGACAGAGGTCCGACGCGGGCTACGGGTAAGAGTCTAAACTTAGTTTAGAATGCTTTAAGTTGAATTTACATGCTTTTTAGGTGAATTTTAAATAAATTTTGAGCATCACGGCCGTTTTTGGGCCGTCGACGTCATCGGGACGAAATCGTCCCGATTTCGACGAAATCGTCTCAAGTTCGCCGATTTCGTCCAAGGGCGAAATCGACGAAAGGGGGACGATTTCATCAAATAAGGGACGATTTCGGCTTGCAAAATCGGAGACGATTCTGCTCAAATTTGGGACGATATCGTCCAATAGTGGACGATATCATCATTTGTAAAATTGAACTTATTTTAACTTGCATTATTAATCACTTGAGTTTTTATTAATGATTTTTGTTGTGTTGTTGTTTATGTTGCAGAGAGGTTTACTAAAGAGCAGAGAATGGAAATATGGCGGGTTGAGAGATGACTTGGCCACTCTATCACAGGTAAAGCGGGATCAACTGGCTCAAGCTGGCTTACAAGATGTGGCGTAGATGCCACAAGTTTCTACGGACATGGGGCTACCGACGACTCGGCAGAGAGGTGGTATCCGGGTTCTTCCTATTTTTGGTTACCCATAAGGGAGATGACTCCCACATTGGAGGATGTATGGAGGATCTTGAGGATCCCCATACAAGGACGGTTGATCACTCCTACGGCCAATCAGGGCCATGCTATGATGCGGTTGTGTGGCGATCCGAGCTTCACCCTGGAGAAGGGCAGAGTGAACATCGAGGCACTGCGTCAGATGCCTGGGGCATCCAGACTCACACAGGTTTTGGCCGGAGTGGTGGGTGGACTTCTGCTGTGCCACCAGAGCGGGTGCAGGGTACCATGGGTGCTAGCAGATGTGATCTACGACATGCGAGACCATGGTTACAGATTTTCTTGGGGCAGTTTTGTTCTATGCCGACTGTACAGGATCCTGCATGGGGTCGTGTACAAGGGCGGCCGATGTCTGGTTATGACATCGCTTCTACAGGTTTGGTGCTGGGAGCACATTGCAGTGCGGAGGCCGGTAGGGCTTCCTTTGATAGGGATTGATGGGGAGAGGCCCCGAGTTTTCTACTGGTGGCTCCGGAGAGGGTCATAGCGGCGGATTGATCTGTCGATGTCCCGGAGACTACTGGATGACCTTGTCCCGGACTGGATCACCCGGAGGCCTTAGAGAGATCATCCAGGGTGGGCCGAGGATGGACAGGAGCTGGCTCACATCAAGCGAGTCTGCTGGCTGAGGATGGAGAGGGGAGAGGTGGAGCTCCACCGCTACGACCGAGTTTTGTGATAGTTCGATCTACAACAGGGGATCCCATCTCTCAGGGATTACGAGTTTTCCTGGACTGTCCGAGATAACACTACGGTCAGCCGGGGCTCCAGATATGCAGCGCTTCTGGAGTCAGGACGTGGATGATGCCCCCATTCAGCCAGTGGATGGTGACGACGCAGGGGTTGCAGACGGCTATGATGCCTGGTACGTAGGCATCCACCCTCCTCGGATGACGAGGGCTTAGGGTCCGATTCATGCAGTTGTGCGTCGGATGGGGAGGCGACACCAGGCGGCTATGGAGGCGGCCCAGGGTCACGGAGGGAGAGAGCTGAGGAGAGCACAGGCTCAACAGAGGCCACGACAACAGGAGAGGAGGGAGGAGAGACCCCCTTCTCCATAGAGAGAGAGGCCACCATCGCCCGATAAGGGCAAGGGTGTTGACATTGGGGAGAGTAGCGAGACAGTGACTCTCCGAGCGGAGACAGTCCGTCTCCAGGCATAGGTGCAGACCCTGTAGGAGGAGGCTGCACGACATCGAGCTGAGGTGACACAGCTCAGAGATGAGATTGCACGCCTCAGAGCATGGGGCGGAGGGGCGAGCACTCGGGAGCTGGCATGGGCTATTGCCCAAATCACTTTCTATCAGACATTATACTACCAGATGGTGCTAGAGGAGGAGAGATTACCACTGTCGGCTACCATCGCGGATCCGATCAGGATGGGGTCGTCAAGGACTTCATCCCGATCCACGACTAGGACTCGCAGTACCACACATACTGCGATGGGGCCACCTCGTCCACCTCAGGGCGGGGGAGGAGATGAGGCTGAGAGCTCGAGGGGTTCTCGAGGCTAGACTACTGCACTGCACTGTACATATTGAGACATAGTTTTTATTATTTTTGAGAGAGGATTGAGTATGCCGAGGTATAGATTGTGGCATACCGATCCGGTTTTGAGATGATGTATATATATTGGTGATATATATAGATGAGATATTTTTGATCATATGACTTGTCTTATGTATTTTTATGATGCTCTTATGTTTGATTGATTGATTTGATGATTGGATTGAGGATTCATGTAATTATGTCATTTTGAAATATTATGGTTTGAATGTCATGTTGTAAGATTTTAAATGAAATAATCTGATGTAACAAATTGGTTGTTTGTGATGTGATGTGATAAAAGATAAAAAGAGACTTCTAACAATAATTTCAAAGGACATTGTCGCTATTATAGACCATTTCATGGAGTCGCCGCTCACTCGGTCGTCAAGCTAATCCCAATATAGAAATATTGTTAAAAGTAAAAGAGTGCTTAAGAGACTGTCTTAAGACTTTGGTGCAATGGTGCAAATGATGATGATGATGGTTTGTTTTCAGATTTTCATAAAAATAGTATGCATGAAATAATGTTAAAATGATTTTTGCTAGGCATAAATTCCTAAGTGTGATAAATTTTTTGGATAATTCCCTAGGAATTATACCATCATTGCAAAATTGAAGGTTGACATAATGACATGAAATAGTGATAATGTGCATGCTTTTTGTTTTGAAAACATAATTGTATAACATAATGATTTAAGTCATATGGTTTTCATGGATTGATTTTTAAATGAATGGGTAATAAAAATTGGTACAATGGTTTGCGCTAGGCATAGAATATGTAGGTATAGACTTATACCATCATCGCGAAATCCAA
This sequence comes from Wollemia nobilis, assembly GCA_028583015.1. Lineage (NCBI taxonomy): Eukaryota > Viridiplantae > Streptophyta > Pinopsida > Araucariales > Araucariaceae > Wollemia > Wollemia nobilis. Next base: position 1,238,252 of record JAQPPZ010002383.1, on the reverse strand, counting down.
AAAGAGATAGTTTTATTGCATGATTGATTTTTGATAAACAGAAAATATGAAGATAAGGACTTGCGCTAGGCATAAAATTCCAATTTTGGTTTTGGAACTATACCATCGTCGCGAAAGTCGACAATATATATATATATGTATGTTTTGATTGTATGGTTTTGAAAGGAATTTTGATTTTTCTATTATGCATGTAGTTGTCTTTAGACTAAACAACTGTATTTTTAAAGAAGAAAATGAATTTATTCCAAACAATTTGCAAAAAAAATATTTCAAAGTATCTTAAAGACAAAAGTTAGATTTATAAGGAATCCCATGTGCATATGTGAATTCATTTCCAATCTTGATTTATCATAATGATACACAAAATCTCTCAAATACAAAATGTGTGTGCAATTGCATTGTTCATTTACCAGTTTGAGCAAGATAATATGATACAAGTGATTTGAATGAACCAAATAAGTGTTCATTAACCATGATGTAGATGCATATAACCATACTAGACTACTATGTAAGTCGGATTATCAAGAGCTAGCTAATCCATAAGCAGACATAGGTCTGTACAAAAGAAGGTCGCTAATGTGACGATACATATCGCCACGCTAGGAGTTACCCAAGGCCAAGCAAGTTGGGCACAAACCACTCGCTATGGGGCTTACCTCACAGTTTTCGAATAATTGAGAATTCCAGGGATTCAAGCTCATCAACCCTTCTTTTCTTTTCAAAGGGTAGGGAAAGGGATTTTATTGCTTTTGCTTTTGTTTTCTTTTGCTTTCTTTTGTATTTTTTTGCTTGATAATGCTGTAATGATAAAAATAATATTTTTTCTTTTTTTCTCTTTTTCTTGAACTTTGCTTTTTCTTTTTGTTCTATGCTAGGGATACTTGCTCGGATTAGCTATAGAGCAAGGGATTTTTATTCTGGGTAGGGGTGAGCTTGTCCTTTTGCCAATTCTCAAAGATTCTAGACCATGTGCATGATAGGATAGCAGGGGAAACTTTTCGCTCAAGAAACCACTTCTACTATGTAGCAAAGCATGGAAATTACAAATATAATCATTTTATTGTGAAAGGATGTGCTTGGTTTAAGTAAATAACAAGATCAATTCTCTGTGCTCCAACTTTATTTAATTGAATTTTGTGAACTTTGATATAAGAGAGATTAGTAATCATGCCAGATAAAATCAAGATATTTATATTTGTGAGTGTGAAAGTGCGGGATTCAAAATAAATGCTAATTTATCCAAAATAATTTGAAAATATAACTGCAACATTTGTAAGAAGAAATATATATAAATACTTTTTGAGAAGTTTTGAGAATGTTGACTCTCTCTTTCTTCTTTATGTTGTTTTGGTTTCGAAAGAGTCAAGAATATTGCTGTTTTTTTATTTTTATTATTATTTTTTTGTTTTTGAAAGAATTAACAAGTGCCATAAATAAATGCAACAAATAGTTTTGAAGATTTTGATGATTATGAATGTTTTTGGTGTTTTTGAATTTATAAATTGAAAGAAATACAAAATAGTGATTTTGAAATATTTTAAACAAATATATACAAGGATGAAATGACCAAATTTATACATAGTAACGTTTAAGATGCAAAATGTTCATGGGTTCTTTAAGTTCTTTACCATCTAAGGTAGATAATTTGTATGCTCCCGATTCAAATTTAGCAGTGATAATGTATGGTCCAAGCCAGTTGGGCTCAAATTTACCTTTAAGGTCCTTAGTTGCATTAGTATTTTTTTGATTTTCTTTTAAAACAAGGTCACCGATCTCAAAGGATCGATGACGAACTTTTTTAGCATATGATCTTTTAAGCTTGTTTTGGTAGGCACGGAGATGCTCCAAAGCATTAATGCATTTTTCATCTAGGAGTTCCAGCTGACTGAGTCTGCACACTCGATATTCATCTCCTACTTCGGTATCTTGAAGTAGCAGAGCCAAAGAAGGAACTTCTAATTCAAAGGGAAAAACGGCTTCAGCACCATAAACCAAAACAAAAGGTGAAGTTCCAAGTGGGGGTTCGAACACTAGTTCGATAGGCCCACAAGGCCGGATATAACCGAATGTGCCACTCACGGCCGCTTTTATTGACCAATATTTTGAGAATTTTGATTAAGGTTTTGTTAGATGCTTCCGCTTGACCATTACCCCGAGGATAATAGGGAGTGGACCAACGATGTTGAATCTTATATTTTTGGCATAATTTTTTAACATCTTTATTTTTGAAACAAGTTCCATTGTCGGAGATGAGATTTGCAGGAATTCCGAACCTACAAATGATTTGATTAAAAATAAATTTAGAGACTTGTGTGCCAGTGCAGGAAGCTAAAGGCATAGCTTCAACCCACTTCGTGAAATACTCAATGGCGGTTATGATGAATTTGTGTCCATCGATGACACAGGATTGATTTTGCCAATAATATCTAAACCCCATTTTGAAAAGGGCCAAGGAGATGAAATAGCCTGCAGCTCTTGTGCAGGCGCATGGACAAGGTCAGCATGTTTCTGGCACTTGTCGCAATGGCGCACATAATCATGTGCGTCATTCTCCATGGTAGGCCAAAAGTATCCTATCCTAAGGAGCTTTTTAGCAATGACACTACCACCGAAGTGTCCTCCACAAGATCCATCGTGGGCTTCACTCAAGGCTGATTTGGATTCTTCTAAATTCAAACATCTTAATAGGATACCTTCAAAAGATCTCCTATATAAAGTATTGCCAATTATTACAAATCGACTTGCTCGTCTACGTAATAACCGACGCTCGGTTTCTATTAGAATTGGCAGGGAAAGTCCCATTTTGGAGAAAATCAAATATATCCGTATACCAAGGTTCAGGAGTAGTTTCATTGATTAGAAACACATCCAAAGGTTCTAAGCATGACTTATTTGAAGCGGGTTCCTGGAGTCGACGAATAATGATAGTGGCATATTCGTCATCTAACTCCAAGGGCAGGAGAGATGCAGCTGCGGCCATAGCATCAACTGCACGGTTGCAAGTTCGAGGAATAGCTTCCAAGGTAACTTGATCAAATAGAGACATTAATTGTAAAACATAGGCTTTATATGGGCGTAGTTTATCATCTCTGGTCTGATAAACTTCATTAATTTGGTTTATGACAAGTTGAGAATCACCAAAAACTAACAGATGTTTAATTTTTAGCGCTAAGGCAGCTCATAATCCAAGGATTAGAGCTTCATATTCAGCTATATTGTTAGTGCAAGCAAATGTTAATTTGAAGGACAGAGGAATAAGATGTTTTTGTGGGGATATTAAAATAATACCCGCACTCAGCCCCACTCATGCATCGGGCTCCATCAAAGTATAAGGACCATTGTTCAATATGGTCTTGCCTCTAATTGAAGGCATTCATCAGGAAACTCAATGATGAGGGGATGGGTAGACTCTAAGGGTGCAAGCAGCTAATTGATCTGCTATGATTTGACCCTTAACAGACTTTTGTCCTATGAATGTGAGATCAAACTCGCTTAGAGCAAGAACCCACTTGGCCGTGCGACCCGATAAATAAGGTCGACTCATGAGATACCTTAAGGGATCATATTTAGCAATGACATAAGTTTTCTGACTAAGCATATAATGGCATAATTTTTGCGTAGCAAACACGACTGCTAGACATAATTTTTCTAATGTTGTGTAGCGGGTTTCATAATTGATGAAGGTTCGGCTAATATAATAATTAGCACGTTCTCTCTTTTCATCATCAAGCCGAGCTAACATAGCTCCTAAGGCGTAATCTAAGCTGAAATATACAGGAGAAATGGGCGATCGTGTCTAGGCGGTGAAAGCACAGGTGGATTAAGGAGGTATTGTTTGAGAAGTTCAAAAGCTTCTCTACATTCGTCGTCCCAATTAAAAGGGACATCCTTCTTAAGAAGTTTAAGAAAGGGACCGGTTTTGTCCGCCAGCTTATCGATGAAGCGACGGATGGCTTGAAGCTTACCCTGTAAACTTCGTAACTCAGATATATTAGTAGGTGCGGGCATATCGTTGATAGCCGCAATCTTGAGAGGGTCGATTTCGATACCACGTAAAGAAACTAAAACCCCTAATAGTTTACCGGACTTAACTCCGAATATGCATTTAGCTGGATTTAATCGAATAAGATATTCTCGTAATCGATTAAAAACTTTTCTCAAATCATCTAAATGGTTATCTTCATTAATAGAGCGAGCTATAATATCATCTACATAATCATGTAGGATATCATGCATCATATCATGAAAAATATAAGTCATAGCTCGTTGATATGTTGCACCTGCGATTCTTTAAGCCAAATGGCATCACTTTCCAACAAAAGGTACCCCGTGGGGTAATAAAGGTTGTTTTAGCCTGATCTTCAGGAGCTATCCTGATCTGATTATAACCGGAGAATCCATCCATTAAGGACATCATCCCACTCCCGGCAGTAAATTCAATGATTTGATCCATGTTTGGAAGAGGAAAATCATCTTTAGGGCATGCAACGTTAATATCTCTAAAATCTATGCAAACCCTAACTTTGGTGGCTTCTTTCTTGGTGACTGGAACTACATTTGAGATCCATTCAACATAATCAATAGCTTGTATAAAAACAACATTCAAGAGTTTTTCTAACTCCCCTTTGACTAGCAAAGCCACTTTGGGATGCATTTTTCTAAGTTTTTGTTTAACAGGTTTAGCATCCGGATGGACCACTAGGTGATGCATGACTACGTAAGGGTCTAGACTTGGCATATCTTCATATGTCCAAGCGAAGACATCTTCATATTCTTTAAGGAATGCAATATATTGTTCTTGTTTTTCTTGACTTAATTCTGATCCAATATTGATTATGTGAGGACTATCCTCAGTTCCAATATTAATTTTAATGACGTTTTCTACTTCCATGTGTAGATCTCTTTCAAAATTAGGAGGGGCGGGTGAAACGCCCAATTCTTGTAATTCTTGTAAGGTTAATTTGGATAATTCATCTTGAGGATTAGTGGCCTCAAGTTGGGCTATAGTTGGTATAGAACCATCAAAATAAAATCCATTGTGTAACATCTCTTCAACAGAGACGTCGTGGAAGATATCTCCTTCCAACTCCTCATCGGAGTCAGCAATCATTTCAGGGTAAGCTATAGATAGCATGTTACATGTAAATGGCTGATTTTTTAGAGGCAAATCATCACACCTATCCAAATAATCTTGATAACATATGAGTTGATCATCATCTTCAAAAGGAAAGGGTTGACCCTTACTAGGAAATAGGCCCACACCACAGCCAAGTGTGCCATGGTTCTACCTCGAAAGGTTCTTTCATGCCATTTTGGAAAGGTCCCAAGCCTTTCCCTTTATATCCCATTTTAAGCATTATGGGTTTAGCTTTAATATATTCATTGGTAAAATAACACCGAGCATATCCCTCATGATGAGTTTTGATATTCCGAGGGATTCTTCCCCAGTCATATCCTTTATAAATGAAGGCACAACTCCCGACTTGATAAATACTTCCCATAGGTTGTGGGAGGCCCAAAGTACGAGGAGATGGCGGCAAGTTATTTAAAAGAATTGAATTTTGCATGAAAGCATTTGTTTTTTTTGATATTAGGATTGTGGATAGATCTGGTAAAAGTTCATCAGAAAGAGCATAAGATGTAGAAGGATCATTCCCTATATCTTTAGATGTGGAAGGTATGATAGATGTTGAAAATGTGGAAGTGTTAAGAGATGGGTCTATAGGTTTTGAAATTATAGGGATAGAACATGAAGGATTGGTTGTAGATTGAAGATCTTTTTGAGGTTCTAGAGTGGTTTGTTTAGAAGATTGTTGATCTATATATGAGGATGAAATTAATGGAGGGGAAATAGGTGAAGTTATGGGTGTGTGTTTCACAGTTTTAGATGAAAAATAAGAATTAGGATGTGTGGATGACAGAGCAGGGCAAAATTGCACTCCAACGGGTTCTGCCAAAGCACACATATCAAAGGGTCTAGGGTCACCATGGATAGTGACCAACTGATTTTTAAATTCGAATTTAACACATTGGTGTAAAGTTGATGGGACAGCCCGCATTGCATTGATCCAAGGATCGACCCAAGAGTATATTGTACGATGCGGGGCAATGTACAATAAACACGGTCGTATCTAGAGTTCGAGGACCAACTTGCAATGGGATGGTAATAACTCCACACGTTTCTTGTGTTTCGTCATTGAAAGCTTTGATAATCATGTCAGTTTTCTTCATTTCATCACTTCTAAAGCCAAATCATTGGTAGAAGTCAAAAGTGCAAATGTTTAGAGATGAACCGTTATCAACATCTCCAATTAGAGCAGTAATATATAAGGGATTATCCTTATGTAAACCGTGTTGTGGGATATCTTTATCCCGAAAGTCAATACAATCAACTTCTCGAGTGATGATAGTATTGGCCATGGCTTCAGGTTGAATGTTTTGAGGTACCATCATTTGGCTTAATGTAAGCATCAACTCATCCCTATGGGTAGGAGAAGATCTTAATAAATCCAAAAGGGAAATTCTGGCTGTAGTATTGGATAATTGCTCATTAATATTGTAAGGGGGTTTAGGTTGAACATTAGAAGTATGATTCCCTTTATTGGGATTTTTCAAAATGAATGGAGCTGATCCATCATTCTGGTTTGGTTCTTGTTGAGAATTTTGAGCCTGTTGTCGGGTAACGACTCCAATGGTACCTACAATGTTATATTGAAGACGTTGAACTGGTCTCGATCGAGCATTTATGGCTTGTTCATCAGGGAGGAATTGATTAGAAGAGGGTCGAGTAGTAACTCTTCTAGGAAATGGTTCTTCTGGAACCATAGCATCTGTGATAGGTTGAATAGGATCTGATTCATTTTCAGAACTATTCGATTGGTTTGAAGTGATGTCTATTTCACTTTCAGTATCTGATTCTATATCACTAGAATCTGGAGTTTGAGTATTATGTAGGGGCCTGGTTGTGACCATGGATAAGGTTGTGTCAAATATTTGAGGATCATGATTAAGTAAATGTCCACTAATAGTTCCTACATATCGGGTAGGAGGAGGAACATTATGATGTTCGATTTGATTGGCCACCTCTTTACCATGTCTTGGTAAAGGGTGTTGAAATATGTCTAATGATTGATTAGCATTTTGATTTTGATTTTGGGGAATGTTCTTTTGAGGGTTATTAGGAGCATTTTGTTTAGGTTGGAAGGCTTGCACCTCCATTTCATTATTATCAATCAGATCCTGTATTTTATGTTTCAACCTTTTACAAGCGTTGGTAGAGTGTCCAGGTCCTCTATGAAAATCATAGTGTAAGTCAGCTCTGTATCCTGGTATAGTTGGATCAGGTTCCTGGATAGCTGGTAATTGGATCAAACCTCTTTCGAGTAATTGAGGTAAAATAGTTGATAATGGTTGATTCAATCTAGTAAATTCTCGAGGAGGCTTATCAGGAGGTTTCAATATAATTTTTTTTGTTGTTTTCGTTGCATTGATATTAGCAACATTTCTGTCATCACTGACTCCGTCACCTACAACTTGTTTGTTTTTATATTGATTTCTGGATGTTTTCTCATCATCCTTCTTCCTAAGTTGGCCTCTCCTAATGAGGGCATCTTCTACTCTTCGAGCTAAATCTATAGCCTGATCGAAGGTAGTTAAAGTAGCAGTTGATAACTCATAAGATATTTGTTCTTGTAAATTATTGATAAAAATGTCCAACATTTCCCTATAAGGTAGCACAAAGTGCACTTTTCCTGTCAACTGCCTCCATCGAGCTAAGAAATCGGCAAAACATTCATCCTTGTCTTGTTTTAAGTTGTATAAATCTTTAATGGTTACATGCCTCTCGATGTAGGCACTAAATTGATGGACAAAAGATTCAACTGTTTCTTCAAAGTTTCTCAAAGAATGAGTGGGCAATTGATAGTACCACTCTAATGCCATTCCACCTAAACTTTTCGGGAACATTTTTAGTAATAGCAAGTCATCATGTGATATATCATGACATGCTATCCTAAACATGCGAAGATGCTCTATGGGATCTTCTGTTCCTTTATATATAGGCAGGATAGGCATGGGAAAATGCTTAGGGTAAGGTTGTGCTACAACTATGGGATCCAAAGGTTGACTACATATCTCTCGATAATTGTACGAGGGACGATAAGGATCTATCTGGTCCATACGCGAAGCTAACTGTTTCACCATGGCTTCCAGATTACTAGTTTGCCCACCATATTGGTTCGGTAGGGCATTGATATGGGATTTGTGAGCATATGATGGAGGGACATGAAGATTAGATGCTATGTTGCTATTGTGTAAATTGTTGGTAGGAAAGGTGTTATGAAGGAATTTTGAAGTTGTATTATGTTGTATTCCAGATTGTTGAAAATTGGTGTTTGGCTTCATTTTAGGTTTTTGTTTACTTGAAGCATATTGATCAATAGTTTGGCGAAGTAAAGCAGTGAAGGAAGTTTTCTTTTGTGTGGGAATGATTTTAGGCTCAATAACAGGTTCCTTAGGAGGTTGGGTAACCTGTTGTTTTGGCATGTTTTGAATCATAGTGACCATATCTCTATTGGATGGTCCAGCCTTGTCACTTTCTTGATCAATGAAAGACAAGGGATTAGTGCGCACATCAAACATATGTTCCATGGCTGCTTGAGTGTCACTAATTTGCCCTTTATCAATACGAACAGCTGTATTAAGGACACCAATGTTATTATTGAAAAATTTCCAGAAATGATCTACGTTGTCAAAAGCAATAGTTCCATTCGGAGCTACTCTAGGGGATGAGGATCCATCCTCTTTAACATTTTCTTCTTGTTCATTGTCTTCACCTAGGTCATCTTCTGGTTGATCTAGAGTTTCTCCTTCCGGAATTGGATCTTCAGGAAGGTCATTTGGGTTTCTAGTTTTATCTTCTAACCAATCTTCTTCTTCTCCTTCAGTTTTGTTTACCATTCCTAAGTTTAGGCATTGTGCTTAATTTAGATTTCAGAAATATATATATATATATATATATATATATATATATATATATATATATATATATGCAACAAGTTTAAGAGGTATATATTAATTATATACCTACTACAATATTTAAAATGAAATGCTTTGGTTTTTGTTATGTTTTTTAGTTTTTTTTTTCTTGTTTTTGTACTAATATTGTAAAGATAAACAACAACACAATAAATGCAAGAAATAATACTGAAAGTAATGATCTAGTTTTCTATAAACAATTTATAAATATCATTAATGGGCTCGAGTTCTTCAGGAGTCATGAAGTGTTCTTCTTCAAATTGAAAGTTTTCCTTCAAAAATTTAATGAAAAGAGCTATAGTGATATTATCTCGCTCTCGTATTCTCGGTTGATAGAAGTAAAGCTCGTGGCAATACTCTCGATATAACACAGCTCGAGGAACTCTATTCCATCTTTCCCTATTCGTAATAATGATCTCTTGGTCTTCTACACGGCCTAGGAACTGGTGTACAATGGCTGCATTCTCGAGGTATTCCTCGAAGGTGAACAATTCTCAAGACACAAGAGCTCTCCTATAAGCTAACCATCTATGGCAGGCTCTCTCAAGTTCATGATAAAAGACGAGTTGATGAGGATCCAGGATTCTATCTAGGACTAGCCTCTTGATTTGTTTAAGTTTTGTTGACCTAGATGAAATGACACTAAGTCTTCTATCAAGTTCGTCCCACAAAAGTTGATTTCTATCTGTTTCAGGCACACTAAGCACAAAATTGATTTCTATGGCTGCTAATTGGTTTTCAACATTTATAGTAACTGCTAATATTTTCTTAGGAGCTACCATCTAAACATGATATGCAACTTATTAGTTTTAAATGATTTGAAATGCATCTATGTTTTGGTTGTTTTATATATTTTTTTATTTTTTTTTTTGTTTTCAAAAGGTTTAAAATGTATTCACGTCGGGTTCACCAAAATGTATCGCTCCAAATTTTTCGCATCCCTACCTTCAGGCTATAGGATCCGTGCCCGAAAGGAGGATGGGAAAAGGATGGCGCGGTACCTCGGACTGAGAGGCCTTGCGAAGGTCCCGCCTCTCGAGGGAGGTGTATTATGGTGATTTTTCGACGGATGGTGGGTTCACCAGGAAACATTTAATGGCGCTTTCCACGCCTAGGTTGGGAATGTGTTTTATGTGTTCAGCTTTATCCTTAAACATCCAAGTCCTAGGTTTGGCCAAAATGCGTCTAAGCTATTCTATATGAAGATGCAGATTAAATGAATACATAAGAACAAAATTAGACCAAAAATAGAGAGAATAATATGGATTAAAGATCAATACCTGATCCGGATGTCTGATGAAGATTCTAATTTTTGAAGCAATCAGGATCGCCTCTGATTTGACAGGATCATCTGCTATCAGACAAGATCATCTGAGATCTGACGAATTCATCAGACGAATTCGTCAGAGACCTGCAAACAGAGAAATAGGTGCAAAACACAGCAAATACAACAATGCTAACATAGGGAAACAATGTAAAATGACAATAACAATATCAAACTAAAAATTATAAACAGAAACATGAATGCATTATACTGATTTAATGACAATTATAACTTAATTATGCATTTGATCTAGATGGGTGAACTCCAAGATGCAAAATAATAAGAAATAAACTTAGATTTAACTAAATACAGAACAATGCATAAAATAAAAGGATGAAGAAATGCAAACTCCGGGCACTGATTGCCCCAATGTTGACTGCAGTCGAAATCGTCTCGCATTGGTACGAAATCATCTCGAATTGGACAGGATCGCCTCCGATCTGAACAGGATCGTCTGCGACGATGTAAGCTTGCTCCGACTAAAAAATACTAAGGTACCTACAACAAAATTTGGATAGAACTAATGCAAATAGCAATTTAGGATGTCTTAATGCGTGTGAAGTCAATTTACAGGAATTATCAGCCAAGGGGATGCTAAGGGGAGGGCTTAGGATTAAATAGGCTTAGGAGGGAGGTTAGGAGGTTGGAGATCATCCCTATTTGGGAGATCTCCAACGGGGAGGGTCTCTAACGGCGTAGACACGCTTCTGCCCGGATTAGAGACGCCGTTGGAACAGAGACTAATTGTGCAAAATCAGTTTTGGGACAAGATCGTCTGGACGTCCTAGCCCAGACGAAATCGTCCGATCTGAGGCGATATCGTCTGATCGACGACGATATCGTCAAACGGTCAAAACAAACTCTAAAAATGGCACGGGAAAGGAGGAAACGGATTAAGCGACGGTTTGGGAGCGGTTTTGGAGGTTAAAATTTGAATTTGAATTATTTACTAGAGTAAATGTAATTACTAAGGTTTTACTGCGCCAATTTTAGGGTGCTACAATACTCAAGCCCTATGGTTAAGAAAAGTCCTTGAAGAAATTGGAGAAAGTCAAAGTGGTCCAAATCGACTGTATTGTGATAACATAAGTGCCATTCAATTGGCATACAATCCAATCCACCATAGCAGATCAAAGCATTTTGATATGAAGTATCACTTCATTCGAGACATGGTGGAGCAACAAATATTTGAGTTTAATTATTGTAGCACTTTGGATAACATTACAAATATCTTCACCAAAGGCATGGCTGAAGCTCAATATATAAAGCTGAGAGACTGTATAGTCAGTCCTCTCAACTTTAAGGGGGAGAATGTTGGAAGTTAAAAGGGTAAAAAAGTAAAAAAATTATTTTACCACTATAAGATTTGGACCTTACCCTTTTACCTCCTTGGACGACAACTAAGTCAGCAGGATTGTACGACATGGACGACAGGGAGTTTGACTCCTAATCTCATTTTTTCTTTCCTCCCTATTTTTCTTCTTCCCTATTCTTTCTCCTAATATTTCTAGGTTTTGGTTAATAATATTTGTATTTAAGCATTGTAATCCTTCGAATTTAATGTTAATGCAATATCTGGTTAATAATATTTATGCTCCTAATTTCCTAAGTGCTCCTAATTTTGTTAGTGCTATAGTTCAAGCTTTATCTGTTGATATCAATCCAACTAATCCTACTACTTCTACCACTCAACCCAAGAATCTTGTATGAAAATTAAAAGAATAAAAGAAGGTGGATGAGAAGTTAAGTAGAGATGTGGTTCCATCACAAAAATGAGCACATCAATGTATGCATCCAAATCATCCTAGGAAGAAAATACATAATGCTAATCTTAATGATATTTCATGTCATGCTTCTTCAGGTGTTAGAAGAGATTTTGATGTGACTTACATTGAAGTAAATACCTATTCAGAATATCTTGAAGAGCATGAATATTTTGGAGAAGAAATTCTATGTATGGGTAACAAGAAGTTGGAATCAAATGATCGCCATCTTGTTCTGAAAAAAAAGATCCAAAATCATTACCCACAAATGAGGATTTGGATGAACAAACTTATGAGGATATGATTTAGGCAGGTTTACTCGCAAAGGAATATTGGAGTGACTATATGGAGCAAGATGTAAAAATTGATCCCATTATAGAAGCTCCTAAGCCATCAAAAGTGGTTGAAAGTGAATTTGAAAGAAAATTAATAAATGAGTTTGAATATATAACTGAATTTCACCACTTGTTCTCGAAAGATACTTTGGATGATTTTGTTGAAATTAATGGCCAAGAAAATCCACACCTTCCAAATTGTGATAGAATTGAATCATGGGTTACAAATTTGGATTATGATAGCCTTAAAAATTTAAATTCAAGAAATAACCCACTTTTGGAAATAATTGAACCATCTAAGGAAGGTGAAGATGGATTGTATGAAAAACATTTTGATGAATCGAAAGATAATGAAGAAGTACTTGAGCGTCATAACTTGATTTTAGAAGATAATTACTATGATTCTTGGAAAAAATGGGAAGAACATGCTTATTCTAAATATTCTAATAAACTTTTTGTGTCAATTGATATGCGAGGATAATACAATTGCTTCCTCACATGAGGATATCACAAATCCTGTACAATTTGAGAAAGTTTTGGAAGAGGGATTCGAATCTCATCAAGTTTTGGAAAATGATAATAACATGGATAAAGAAGGAGAATCATTTGAGTTGGTTGCCTTTGAGGGAAAAGAAGTTGAAAATAATGATTTACCTATTTATTCTACAATGTCTATGTCATTTCAAAATGAGGAAATTTCAGAACCTGAATGGTTTGGGTTTGATATAACCGATGATCCAATTGAAAATTTCACGTTATCTAAAATAACCCATGTAATTGATCATAGAGATGTGTTAGTTGACCCATTCCTAGATAGACAAGACCTATGGTTTGAAAAGGATAGACATGTTCTTAATTGGGTACCTAATTTTGGTGTCTTTGACAAACAGGTTGTGGAGAAAAAACAAGTACTACATGATGATGATGATGAATGTCATGAGAAAAAAGAGGAAGTTTCAAATCCTTTTCAAGTAATGGTAAATGGAAATGTGCCAAAGGTGAAATCTCACCTTTTTGGTTCCACCATTCAAAATCCAAGTGACGGTTTTCCTAATGGATTGTTTGATTTAAATGTTATCAATGATGAAAGGTCATTTGTGGTTGGTAAAGAATTTGACTTAATTTCTCCTCACACCACTAATGATATCACTTTATTTAATGAAAATGAAGTTGATATGCTAGAAGTTTTAAACCAAGTTTATTGTCAATTAGTAACAGAATCTAGGATAAAAACTTGTGATGATGCTCATTTAATGAATATCCTAGGTGTTTGCAAACGATTACATGAATTTGATTGGCCTACAGATTTGAAAAATGATTTGAATTTAAAATTTGTAGAAATAAGTTCCTATTTGGAAGATCTCATATCTAAAAATGAAAGCTTATTTCTACACCACGAATCAAAGTGTGAAATAGACATATTGAAGAATTGACATAAAGAAATTGAAGATCAGTTATTGTCTAATCAATTTGAAAACTTGAAACCTGGTTGAATCCTGTTGTGGCTGATCCACAACACACCCCAAAATTGGGGACCCACCTTTTTTGCATGCTACTTTTAATGGCTGTAGTTGCTTCGTCCATTTTCCGCGTTTCCACTTCAAAGCTTTGGAGTGCGTTTTCATTTATTTTCAAAGCAGTCCTTGTGGCTTTTAATGTCTTTGTAAGGATAATGAATGCATGCAATAAATTTCATCACTGCATTGATGAAAGTACGTCAACTCAATCAAAATCAGTCCGACATCTTACATGTGACTGACATAGAAGGGCAATGGAACTGCACCGTTCGTACCATGAAATTGGTGGAGTAACTAGAGGCCGTATCTGGTTTTTAGTGTACACGTGTCCATTACAGAAAGCGTAAGAATGTGAAACGAAAACGATCTGAAGTTTGCTCCAAATTATTCGATGTCCTGGGTCGTATTTGGATAAGGATGAGCGGACTGTGTAAAGTTAAAAATTTTAAAATCCGCGGCTCACAATCTTCGACATATTCGTGGACAAAATAAAGCGTACCGACAATCATACACGAAATTGTCCCGGACCACAAAAATGCAACGTCAATTTTTCGCGGGCAGACCGCACGGCCGTCATTTATGTGACATCTACCTATTCGTGTAACATCACTGATGTTACGGCGAACCATAAACCCTGGGAAGCCTCGCAAATTATCTTCAGAATTCCTAATGTGATGGGATTTTATGCTGTGGATCTCTCGGTGTCCGTGTTAAATGATAATCTAATACGTCTAAATGTTTGCATATGCCACCTGTTTGTATTCGACCGAGTGGCGGTCTTATCACTTCCAAACAAGCGCAGTGAATGTCCCCCTTTTTCCCTTCTGAATGTCATTTTTTTTTTGTTTCAAAGAATTTAAAGAAAAGGCTAAAACCTTCGATGTATTTGAAGGCCGTTCCATAGAAAAAAAGATAAGATCGTACATGGGAAAAATAAAATCCAAATGTATACGTGCAAGAAAGAATGTAGATTGCCACTCAGCAGAGAACTGGACAAAATAAATGAACGTCGCAACTGCTTTCCTTATTAACGGAAAGATGTGAGTAAAATGAATCAAGACTATTACAATTTTACCCGCTCACAACAGTCTCTGGTTCTTCCCATGACTCTAGTTATAAACGCTCGCGACAATGGTTACGGCTTCGTGTCAGCGTGGATATGTACGCAGAAGATAAGGTGCACTTAATTCACCATATTAGTAGCACATTAACAATGTTTTACCTATTCTGTTATTGGGAACTGTGAGCCCCAGCCACTATAAAGAGGAGCGAAGGCATGCTCTTTCAAACCACAGAAGTTGAAGTTGTAGAGTTGTGTTGGGATTTGAATCTGCGTACAACTGTCTCCAAATTGCAGGCCATTGTTTTTTTTCCCTGGTAGTTATCGTGTGCGTCCAAATTTAGGCATTTTTCTAATTATTGGGTGTGCAGTTTGCCAGGTTTTCTATTGTTAGCATATAGTTTATATTGTAACAGTTTTTAGTTGATTGTATTTATCTTTTAGCCTCTTTTGGAGATTCTTATGTTGAGACTCCAAGGCTATATAAATTTGTGTAATCATTCCTGAATAAATCAATGAGCATTTTTCTCATTGTGGTATCAGAGCTAGTCAGGTTTTTTGAGTTGGAGAGAGCCTTGGAGTGTTTGTAAAAGTTTATTAAGCTTTTGCACATTGCCTCAAGGTTCCTTTCTATTTTTTTAGCATCATGACTAACAACAACAACTCATTGCCAATCCCAAAATTCAATGGTAAAGACTATGAGTATTGGGCCATAAAAATGAAGACCCTACTCATTGGAAAAGGATGTTCGGATATAATTGAAGATGGATATATTGAGCCTGTTAATTGGAATGTTGTACCAGTTGCTGATAGACAAGCAAAAAGAGAAGCATACAAGAGAAATAACTTTGCTCTCTACCACATTCAAACAACCTTGGATAAGAGCCTCTTTCCTATAATTGCTAGTTGTACAACAGTTAAGGATGCTTGGAAAGCTTTGAAAGATGGCTTTCAAGGCAATGATCAAGTGAAGCAAGTCAAATTGCAAACTCTCAAAATGAATTTTGATAAATTGAGAATGAAGGAAGATGAAAATATGGGAGAATATTGTGCGAGAGTAAAATCTTGTGTGGACAAGATGAAGTCTCTTGGTGAAGAGGTGAACAGTGAAGTCATGGTGAAGAAAGTGTTGAGAACACTTCGTCCAAAGTGGAATCATGTAGCTATCATAATTGAAGAGAGTAAAAATCTCACTACTCTTAATTATGATCAGCTCATTGGCTCTTGAACATCCCATGAAGAAGGCTATATTCATCTTCAAATGTTGGTGGAGTTGAAAAAAAATCCGTTACATCCAAAGAAGATGAATCTAGTTCAAGAGGCCAAGGTAGAGGGAGAGGTAGATATCCTTCAAGAGGAAGAAGTGGAGGAAGAAGAGGTGGCTTTCAAGGAAGAGGAGGTGCTCGAGGAAGAGGAAGAGGTGACAAGAGTGACAAGCAATGTTACTATTGTAGATTGAAGGCATCCCATGAAGGAAGGAGTAGTGCACACTATGGAGAGGAGGAAGACTCCTCGATTTTATTTTTATCATATGGTAAATCAGATTAGAATTTGAATGAGACATGGTTCCTAGATACTGGTTGTTCCAACCACATGACCAGCAAGGGGAAGTTGTTTTCCATAATGGATAATTCCTACAAGTCCAAGATCAAGCTTGGAGATGATAATGCATTACAATATGAATGTAAAGGAGCTATGGAGGTGCACACCAATGAAGATAAAAAGAAGGTGAATGATATATACTACTCTCCAAATCTGAAACATAATTTGTTGAGTGTTTGTCAAATCATGAAAAATAATTATAGGCTTGTTTTTAAAGATAACAAATGTATCATCTATGATAAGAATCATGGGCATAGGCTTGTCACCACTATTCCTATGACCAAGAATAGATTATTTCCTCTAAATTTTGGAGAATGAGGAGCTAATTTTATAAATATTGCCATTGATAACAAGAGTTTGTTGTGGCACTTAATATTTGGACATTTGAATTTCCCAAGTTTAAGATTAATCGTATCTCAAAACGTGGTGTATGGGCTGCCCAAGGTTGAAGATCACAAATGTGTGTGTGAAGGATATGCTTTCGAAAAGCATTCAAGAATGAGTTTTCCAAGAGGAAAATCATGGAGAGCCTCCTATCCTCTTCAATTGGTGCATTCGAACATTTGTGGGCCAATGCAAACACAATGTTTGGGTAAGAATTCATACTTCCTCACTTTCATAGATGATTTTTCAAGAATGTGTTGGGTCTATTTTTTTAAAGCAAAATATGAGACATTTGCTTGTTTTAAAGATTTCAAGAATCATGTTGAAAATCAAAGTGGGCACTATATGAAATGCTTAAGAACTGATAGAGGAGGAGAATTTTATTCAAAATAATTCTTACAATTTTGTAAATATTGTGGTGTTAAAAGGTAACTCAATGTTTCCTATACTCCACAACAAAATGTTGTGGCTAAACGTAAAAATAGAATAGTTGTAAACATGGCAAGGAGCATGCTACAAACAAAGAAATTATGGAATATATATTGGGATGAAGTTGTTAGGACATCCATATATATTTTGAATAGAATTCCAACTTCTATCTTGGATGGCATCACTCCATATGAAGCATGGTATGCAAAGAAACCAAATGTAACTCATTTCAAAAAAATTGGTTGTTTGGCTTATGCACATATTCCAAAATAACATAGAAGGAAACTTGATCCAAAAAGTGAAACATACATTTTTATTGGGTATTGTAAAAATAGCAAATCCTGTAGGTTCTATAATACAAAAACTCATAAGAGTTGTATCAAGAGATGTGATTTTTGATGAGGGGGAGTTTATGGTCATCAAAAAGGCCATGTTGAGAAGTCAAAATCTATTTTGAATGGTGGTATTATTGATGATATTGATGATGAGTAGCCCACTAATATTTTAGTTCCAACTGTTGCTAATCCACCGAGCAACCCCTCATCTAGTTCTCCACCAAGCAGCCCCTCATCTAGTTTTTCAGTTTCAAGTGATAGTTCAACTCCGCCAAGGAATGTAAAAAGATTAAGTGACATTAATTGAAGGAGTACAATTCAAAAACATGAAGAGAACCCAAGAAGTGAGACAATTAATTTTACTTTATTTTCACAACCTAATTTTAAACCATCAAGTTTTGAAGAAGCATGTGCTAATGCAGTGTGGATTAAAGCAATGCAATATGAAATGAACTCCATCAAGAAGAATGATACTTGGGAGCTAGTTGAGCTTCCAAAATGCAAGAAGGTTGTGGTCTCTAAATGGATCTACAAAACAAAATATAATAGTTATGGAAGTATTGAGAGGCACAAAGTAAGGCTTGTCGTCAAAGGGTTCACACAAAGGTATGATATTGATTATGAGGAGACCTTTACTCCAGTTGCAAGACAAGAAATAGTGAGGATGGTTCTTTATATTGTTGCCCATAAAGAATGGAAGGTACATCATTTATATGTAAAAAGTGCATTCTTGAATGACTATCTTGATGAAGAGGTTTATGTGCAACAACCTCAAGGATTTGAAATGTAAGGTAAGGATAATCTTGTGTATAGGTTGAAGAAGACCTTGTATGGTCTTAAGCAAGCTCTAAGAGCTTGGTATTCAAGGATTCATGGTTACTTTCATCAATATGGCTTCATGAGAAGCAAGAGTGAGTCAACCTTATACTACAAGAAAGAAGGTAATGACATTCTCCTTTTTTTTATCTATGTGGATGATTTGATTTACTTGGGTAGTAACTCAAATATGAATGATGATTTCAAAGATGCAATGATGCAAGAGTTTGAAATGAAAGATTTAGGCTTGATGCATTATTTCCTTGGTATGGAGGTGTATCAACAAAATGATAAAATCTTTATTTGTCAAACTAAATATGCCAATGATATGTTGAAAAAATTTGGCATGGAGAATTGTAAACCTGTTACAACACCAATAGTTCATGGTGAGTTGTTCATTAAAGATGATGAAACTAAAAAAGTTAATGTGACCACATATAGAAGCATTGTTGGGAGTTTGATGTTTCTCACCAACACTAGACCAGACATTGCATGTGTTGTCTCACTTGTATCAAGATATATGAGTGACCCTTCTAAATTATATATGAAAGCAACAAAAAGAATACTGAGGTATGTAAAAGGTACAACTGATTTTGGCATTCATTATTGTAAAAATGATGATATAAAACTTGCTGGCTTTAGTGATTCAGATTGGGGAAGTAATATAGATGATATAAAATCTACATTAGGTAATTTTTTCAGTCTTGGGCCTAGTTTGATTACATGGTCTTCAAAGAAATAAAGTATTGAAACTCTTCCTTCTATAGAGATTGAATACATTACAATCACAAGTGCTAGTGCTCAAGCATTGTGGTTGATAAAAGTCCTTGAAGAAATTGGAGAAAAACAATATGGTCCTACTACTTTGTATTGTGACAACATGAGTGCTATACATTTAGCAAAAAACCCAATTCATCACAGTAAGTTAAAACATTTTGACATGAAGTATCATTTCATCCAAGACATGGTTGAGAAGAAGGTCATTGTGTTGAAACATTGCAATACTAAAAACAATATTGTTGATTTGTTTACGAAAGGAGTAGTCAAAGCTCATTTTTTGAAGTTGAGGAACTTCCTAGTTAGTCCCCTCAACATCAAGGGGGAAAATATTGGGAATTGAATCTGCGTACAGCTGTCTTCAGACTATAGGCCACTATTTTTATTCTAATAGTTATTCATGTACATCCAATTTTGGGTATTTTTCTAATTATTCGGAGTACAATTTGCTAGGTTTTCTATTGTTAACATATAGTTTATATTGTAACAGTTTTTAGCTGATTGTATATGTCTTTTTAGCCTCATCTAAATATTTTTTTGTTGAGACTCCAAGACTATATAAATCTCTGTAATCATTTTTGAATAAATCAATGAGCATTTTTCTCAAGTAGTGCCATGGTTTTCCTTATTTGAAGATTTTATGCTATAGTAGGTGATTATTCATTTTTATGTACCAAGCCCAAGGGGCCTATTTCAAACCATATAAGGATTTGACCAATTTGTAAACTTTTTGTTATTGGCCTTCCACTTCAAATCCTTCTGGTTGAGTCATGTAGACTTCCTCTTGGAGATCACCATTTAGAAAGGCACTCTTGACATCCATTTGGTGCACTTTCCACCCATACTATGTTGTCATAGCACAAAGAACTCGAATGGTTGTCATCCAAGTAGTAGGTGCAAAATTTTCCTCATAGTCAATGCCTTCTCTTTGAGCATAGCCCTTTGCAACAAGTCGCGCCTTATGCTTATCTATTGTCTCATCTGCCTTATACTTGACTTTATACACCCATTTGTAGCCTATGGGCTTATTTTCATATGGCAGATAGACAAGCTTCCAAGTTTTGTTTTTCATCAGAGACTTATACTCAGCATCCATAACGGCCTTCCATTGAGGCTCACCAAGAGCATCTCGTACTGATGCAGGATCAAGTTCGTCTATTGAGAACATAAACACCATGTCATCATCAATATCCATATCTTCTGTATCTCTCTCTGGATCTACAGAAAGTTCCTCAAAAGACTGACACAGATCATTAACCCCAGTAACCTTTTTTGTAGCTTTCTCCTGTCGAGCCATGCTGCAAGTACAAGGCCTATCCAATGTCAAATCTCATGGATTTGTACTTGTATACCACTTTGGATTCTTCTTCTATGGAGATGAAGAAGATGAAGAAGGACCTCCAACCTTTGATGAAGGAGACTTCGCAACCTTAGTTTCCACAAGATCTAGGTATACATCTGATGTGTTTTCTGATGTGAAAGCCTCATCAAAAAATACATCTCTACTGATGTGTATCTTCTTGGTTAAGGTATCAATCAATCGATAACCCTTGGAGTGCTCATCATACCCAAGAAAAATGCACTTTAGTGTCTTCTCGTCTAGCTTCTTCCTCTTTTCTTTTGGTATGTGCATGAATGCTTTACAACCAAAAATGTGTAGATGAGAGATGGAGGGTTTTCTACCACTCCATGCTTCTTGTGGAGTCATTCTTTGTAGGGCCTTAGTGGGTGCCCTATTCAATAGATATACTATTGTGGTGACTGCTTTTGCCCAATATTGTTGCCCAATTCTAGCTCCTGTGAGCATACAATGAACCATTTCCATGATGGAACGATTTCTCCTTTCAGCAACACCATTTTGCTGAGGAGTATAAGTAGTAGTCAACTATTGTGTGATCCCATTTTCAGTCAAGAACTCAAAAAATTATTTAGAGGTGAACTCCCCCCTTGATCTGAGCGGAGGGTCTTGATAGAAGTCCCTGACTCCTTTTCAATAGATTTCTTGAATTGCTAAAAAAGGCCAAATGCTTCAGATTTCAGTTGATGAAAGAATACCCACATCTTTCGTGAGTAATCATCCATGAATAACTAAAAATACTTCTTACCCCCACAATTGTTGGGACTTAAAGGACTGCATAGATCGGTGTGAACCAACTCCAGAGGTTTCTTTGCTCATGTAGAGCTCCTTTCAAAAGGCAATCTATGCTGCTTTCCTGCCAAGAAGTCAGAGCAAACTGGAAATGTGGTAGAAAGGGAAGGAAGACCCTTTACCATTTCATACTTACTTAACTCAAGTAAGTAACCAGAACTCATATGTCCATATATCTTGTGCCATAGGGAAGTTGCCTCCTTTGTAGAGATAATCATGGCTACATCTGGAGAAGAGATAGTATCTAAGGCAAATAAGCCATGCTTATATGAAGCGGTTGCAATGTTCTTACCCCTCCTGGAGATATAACAACACTTCTTGCCCCCCACAACACTAATGTTTACAACCATATTTTTATCCAGAATTTGTGTGACTGACAAGTTGTTTGCCAATCCTGGAACATAGAGAACCTTCTCAAGCTGGCACTTACCATCAGGAAGAGTAACAGAGACTGTCCATTCTCCCTGAACCTTGTAGGTTTTATCATTAGCAATAGTGATAGGTTTACCTTCTTTGGCCTCAAAAGACTCAAACCATGATTTCTCACCAGTCGTGTGCTTATTGGATCCAAAATCAACATACCAAATAGGATTCGTCTGCTTGGATACGGTGGTAATCATGAGCACTTTGTGTGCTCTCTCAGAATCCATGTTATATTCTTCAACAACAACATTCACTTGTTGTTTGTTCTTTTGTGGTTTGTTCTGGCCTTTCTATTTTGATTGTTTATTCTTATGCTAACATTTGTTTGTATCATGACCTTCTTTGTCATAGATCTTGCAATATCTCTTTTTCTACTGAGGTTGAGTTTGTTTCCCTTTTGAATCCTTTTGAGAACTACCTCCCTTCTAAAAATTACCCTTCTTCTTGTTTTGCCCCAACCTATTGGTGTATAGGGCAGTGTTAGAAGAATCATCTCGTTGTAGTTGGCGTGCCTCCTCTTCTTGAAGTATATTTACCAACTCAACATAGGTAACTTATCTCTATGATACATGAATAGAGATAATCAACACTCTAAACGAATC
This sequence comes from Wollemia nobilis, assembly GCA_028583015.1. Classification (NCBI taxonomy): domain Eukaryota; kingdom Viridiplantae; phylum Streptophyta; class Pinopsida; order Araucariales; family Araucariaceae; genus Wollemia; species Wollemia nobilis. The sequence continues at coordinate 1,215,700 of JAQPPZ010002383.1, read as the reverse complement.
CGGAAGAGCTCTCATTACCACTGAGGTAAGGAGCTTATCATCAACTAGTGCTGCTAAGGAATTCAATTTTCCTTTCAACTCAAACACTTTGCAAAGAAAATTTTCAACCATCTCTTATAGTTTCATGCTTAGACTATGTAATTGAGACTGAAGGAATAGAATGGTGGAGTCATTCTTCTCTTCATATATAGTTTTAAGGGCATCCCATGCCGCTTTACTATTTGGACAATCAACAATATGAGGTTGAACTTCATAAAAAATAGTAAGCAAAATGAGCACCTTTGCTTTGCTATCTTTCTTGTCAAAGTCTTTATGATTAGAAGTTAGAGTTGTTGCTCCAGATGTAGATGAAGATCTTACTGTTGTTACACAAACAATTTCCCAAAGATCATCCATCTCTAGGATTGCCTTCATTTTGTTTTTCCATGGTGTATAATTTGGACCTTTCAATAACTGATGAGCATCAGTCATTAGTTTTGCAGACATTGTGAAGGTTCCTTATAACACCAAATGGTCGCCCCTTCGATATACCTTAATGCCAGGTCATTATACCGTACAAAATACCCGTCCTTATGTGAGGGAGACTATAGGTATTTTGAAAAACTAGAAAAATTACCTGCCCTTACATGAGGGAGACTATAGGTAATTTTAATGATTATACGATACGTGGTACTTAGGCGGTACTGAAAGGGAATCACCTCGTTGATGGCACTGACCTTAGAAAGCCTTCAATCCGCATGCGTGGGGCGTAACTTCCTCTAAACACTTTGGATATCCGAAATTTCATCTGGATTTAAGCCTAAACATGAGAGTGATTGGGGTAGTGGATGGAGTGAAACAATAGCAAAAAAAACTGGCACTTTCTGTATCTCTTTGTTGAATGTGAATTTGTAGAAAAAATGGGTTTATTTTTTATTTTTATTTTTTTATGCTTTATGCTTTAGAAGTAAATGCTAAAAAATGAAAGCATCCATACAACATTAAAGCATAAAAAATGACCCTAGGTGTCGGTTACCACCGAGAATGCACCTATTACAAGTTTTTCCAAGTTTCTTGTAGAAATGCTTGAAAACAAATTGCTCACTATTTTCCCTTTAATATTTTGAGAAAAAATCACTCCCAATCCTCCCTTGATTTGTCAAAAAAAATAACACTCCCCCCTTGATTTGTCAAAAAAATAACACTCCCCCCTTTAAAATTTTCCTTTATAAAGAATTTTTCAAATATTCTTTTATAATGAACAGTTAAAAAAATAACTTTTAATTTTTATAGTAAAAAAAAAGACTACTCAAAAAAATAACCTTTAAAAAACTATTTAAAGAAAATTAAAGTTGCATTTAATTTAACTAAAAATTAAATAATTAAGAAAAAAAACTTAAAAAAAAAATTAAAAAAAAAATTATACCTTTGTGCAGGGGGGGTCGACGAGACTCGAACCCGCGACCTGAGGGCTCCTGGAGCCCTTACCACTCGGATCACAACCGGTGAGCCAGTGGGCTGATCCGGGAGTAATCCTCGGCGCCCTCCACCTTAAATTGCGTTCAAAGGCGTAAAGCCTTCCGTTATGGCGCTCCCTCCTCCACCACCGCTCGAGTGGAGCGCAGGTGGCGTTGCTCGGGCAGATCCATCGACAGCTGGGAGATGGCGCAGAGGAGGCACTATGGTGGCGTGCTGGTGGTTAAGAGGTGGCGGGCTCACAGTCAGCCAAAAAAAACTAGCTAAATCACTCAACTCAAAGCTCTTTGAGCTCATTTCTCCTGTGCAATAACATTTAGACCAATCAAAATATTTAAAAAACATAGAACAGGGGAGAACAAACCAGCTCGATGTCTGCCTTTGACGCCCAATGTGTGAAGAAAATCGGTATTGGAGGGTTTTGGAGGACTTGGATCAAATTTTGATCCAGCCAATGTTCTTCGATTGGCCTCTACCTTCCAAAAGAACACTCCTTCAAAGGCACTGTGACCATAGTTAATGAAAAATAAGAGGTGCAATACCGGTTTGACGTCGTTCACAAGTGACAGAGAAGAAAATGACGTGTTGTGTTGGTTTGATTTCATTTTTCTGGAGGCTTTGATGTCTTTTATCCCACACGGATGAGAAGGGCAATCTTAGAAGGGTTTATTAGACCCTTTACTCCACAATGGAGTATCTCTTCTCGGGAAGAGGTTCTCACTTGAGAGGATCGTGGGGTAGCCGCGGTGTTGGCTCCCACGACATGTAGGCCATTTTTGATTGTCGACCGTGCGATCGATCTTTGCCCTTTCGATCTCCTTTTTCGACCTTCGATCCTCTTTCAACTTCCGTCGAACGCTTCACCTCTTCGACCCCCTGCACAAGGGTTTGAGTACTGCTCTAGGCCTAAAGACTTTGTGCTATTAGTACCTTAATGAGAGTTGTGTTTTGCTAAATAGTTCGTCTCTTCCTTCTGTAGCTTTTAAGGAAACATGGATATCCAAATAAGCAAATAATGATATATAATTGATCCTATCCTATGAAATCATGTTTTTAGGTAATAAACAGGATTATATATATATATATAGAATGACGCACGTTTTAAATCTCAAAATCATATTATTTAAATATGAAAATATATCATATTTGACATATTCTGTGCATCGACAAAATCGTATTTGGAGATAAAGATGAGCGGACTGGGTAAAGTTAAAAATCTTAAAATCCACGGCTCACAATCTTCGACATATTCTGCATGGACAAAATCGTTTATATTGTTTCACCGACGATTTTAAAAAACGGATAAAAGTACAACGTGCACGGGGACCACAAAATGCAACGTCAATTTTTCGCAGGCAGGCCATACGGTCGTGATGGATGTGACATCTACCTATTCATGTAACATCACTTATAATAATCTAATACTACTATGGGATCTCTCGGTGTCCGTGTTAAATGATAATCTAATACGTCTAAATGTTTGCATATGCCACCTGATGTATTCGACCGAGTGGCGGTCTTATCACTTCCAAAAAAAGCGCAGTGAATGTCTCCCCCCCTTTTTCCCTTGTGAATGTCACTTTTTTGTTTCAAAGAATTTAAAGAAAAAGGTAAAACCCTCGATGTAATTTTGAAGGCCGTTCCATAACATCCTATGAAATCGTGTTTTTAGGTAGTAAACAGGCTTTTATATAGATATATATAGAATGACACACGCTTTAAATCTTAAAATCATATTATTTAGATATGAAAATAAAAATTTAGGGTTTTTAAAACAAAAGATATTATTAAAGAAAACTTAGTGGTTTTTTAGTTTTGTTTGTTACTAAAATAAACTTATAAATTAAGTGTAAATAATTTTTTTTAAATTTAATGCAATAATATATTATAAAGTGGTTTATTTTAAGGTCCATCAAAATAAGTATATATTTGAAGGTGTTAAAGTACATGAAATTTTCATTTTATTAAAAACATCTTACAACCTAAAAATAAATTCTTCATAAAAATAACTATATATATTAAGATGATAAATTATATATTTTAATAATTTATATAGAAAGGACATTTTACTACGAAATAAATCAATGTTAATGGTGTAAAACTCTTTGCATGCAGGTAATCATTTTCTTCATGTCTTATATTTAATATAAAGACCTAAATTTTAATTAATTTAAAAATATAAGTCTTTACAAAAAAAAATGGATAGCATACCTCAATAAGTAGTCATACTAACTCAGTTTGAGTTAGGAAGCGACTACTCAAAACAACAAAAACAGGGTTAAACCCGTCACCAACCACATCACCAAAAAGCATGTATTAAATCATGTCAATCATGAGGGGTATGCTCACAAGGTGAATGTCCCTCACCATCCATATGTTGCTAATCGATATTAGAAGGAATGGAAATGAGCCACCCATCCTCCGTAGGTGTGCGAATATTATCACCTGTATCAGAGCCATCAATGCCATCAGAGATACCCCAACCCACCACATTAGCTGGAGCGACTGGGCACATGGGAATGGGATCTTTCCAACCAACAACTAGGTCTGGCTCCACTTGACAAACCTCCCCACCACTACCATGATGAGATTTATTATTGCCAATGTTGCCTTGGGGTTGGCAAACAGGAGACGATTGAGACCAATGTCTTTCTACAAATCAGGAGGAAAGTCATCGATGAGAGCACGATCGAGAAACTTTGTGAGACCAAGAAGGCTTTGTAGAAGGAATTTTGTTGATCATACATGGGGCATTACCCCAATGTTGTATAAGAGCAGTAAGATGCTCCACCTCCATATGAAATTTCTCCACTTGAACTGAAATCTAGAGCCAAAAATCAAAATAAATTGTGAACTTATCAGTAATTGAAAATTCATCTAAACTATGTTGTTGATAAAAGAGAACTTTGTTATGTGTTTTCTAAATATGAAAGAGCACACTAATGCGAAGAATGTTCCACACTTCCAACAAAGATAAGGAAACATTTGGTGGGTCGCCAAGAAAAGCATGATGCCAGGTGAATGAACTTGACATATGAGACCGAAAGAAGGACTCAAGCCAATCCCAGGCTATTCAATATTTTTTGCACTGCCAAAAAATATGAAGGGTATCCTTTGGAGTATCGCAAAAATGGTAGGAATGATTCTCTATTCCAAGATATTTTAATCTTTGTCCAAGAGGAAGACCATAGGATAATAAGCTTTAGGTAAAGAAAGCATGTTTGTGTTCAATATATCCTATCGAAGCCATTTTAAATCGTAGATTCCAACGAGTTTGAGTGGAAAGAAGATCCCATCGCTCATTGATTCTTTGAACTATAGGGACATTGGGAGTAAGCCAAGCATACCCTAACTTAGGTTTGTAAGTAAGAAGCGGGGTTTTCTTAAACCATCCCCAGTCAGACCACCAAGGCTTTTGAGAATGTCTATAGATCATGGGTCAAAGAGAAAAGGAGATACAATACAAAATGGTGTCATAAGTATTCTTATCATCTGGTCATAGACCAAAAAATCTCTTGAAATTATCCCATGGGATCCAATCCCTGGAATATCTTGAAACAAAATTTGCCACTATTGAAATCCCTTTTCTAAAGAACCATTGAGCATGAATCCATTGCACGAAAGCAAGAGAAGAACCTTGAAAAGTAATAAAAGATGACCACCAAACATTATAAGTGGAAATAAAAGCACCTTTCTGATACCCATCCCCTTGCCAACATAACTGAGGCTTAATTTTCTCCCAAGCCCTCTATATCTTCTGAATGATAAAAGAGCCTTGAATTTTAACTAGGATAGGATCAACCAAGAGGGATTAAAAATTCATGCCTTTCCAAGCCTTCTTTCCAAGAGGAAAACTTGTGGAAATGCAGTGCCAAATTAGAACTTTCCAATATTTAGAACCACTTAAGGCTCGAAGAATACATTAAGCAGATGAAGCAAAACTTTGTCTTTGATAATCATGTAGTCCCATACCTCCTAATTTTTTGGGAAGATAGGAAATATTCCAAGCAACTCGATGAAACCCTTGTTTATGTGACGAGTCAGACCAAAGAAAATCCCTTAAAAGCTTTTCCAATTTTTTATAGCAGGCTTGAGAAGGGACCCAACATGATGAATAATACACATGAGTAGTAGTAATGATTTTGGAATACACCTGAAACTTACTAGCTAGAGTAAGTTTTTTAGTGATCCAAAAGAAAAAAATTCTCTACTTTTTGTAAAACATAATTCCACAAGATAGTAGGGGAACTTTGGAATGTAAATGGGATGCCAAGGAATTTAAAAATCTCCCCTGGTTGGATCCAATGCCACTAGAAGCTTTCAAGCCATATTGGAAGGTCCAAAGAGGATTGCTATAGCATGAGGTCTTCCTCCATTGAATGTTAGATCCTAATATTTTATAAAAAATATCTAGGCAATCTAGTGTTTGTTTGACAAAGCATTCATCCTCATGAAGTTTCAAAAAAGAATCATCTACAAAATATCCATTTATGAATTGAGAATATTCTCCTGGTAAATAAATACCCTTAATATTACCTTGAATCACTTGGTTAGCAAGAAGGTATCCAAAAGCTTCAACTGCAAATATGAAAAGAGGAGCCAAAGGATAGCCTTATCTAATATATTTTAACAATCCAATTTATTTAGACCAACAATTGCTCAAAGTAAGCACAACTGAGGCATCCACGAAAAGCATACTAGTCGAGCTCAAAAAATGTGACCCGAAACCAAGAGCTCGAAGCATGGTAAGGACGAAATTCCATTCAATCCTATCATAGGCTTTCTCAAAATCAATATTTATGAAAAGAGTGTTTTTGTAGTGGCTCTAGCCTATTCTGTGACCTTCCAAATAGTAATTACATTATCCATAATGTATCTACTCTACACAAACCTAGTCTGCCCATGGCGAATAATAAGTGGTAACAAAGGTCTAAGGCATAAGGCCAAAGCCTTAGCAATAATTTTGTAACTCATATTCAGTTAAGTAATAGGCCTGCAATTGGTGATCACTTCTAGATCCCATGCTTAGGAATGAATTTAATATTACCCTTATTAATTATAGAACCTAAAGAGCCAGAAGCCAATACTTCCTGATAAACATACAATAAATCTGGGCCAATCATATCTCAATACTCCTTATAAAATTCACAAGAAAATTCATCTAATACTGGAGATTTATCATTAGCCATCCTGGATAGGGCTTCAACAATATCATCCAATGACAAAGAGTATTCACAAGCTTCCTTTTGAAGAGCTAAAAGCTCCTTAGGAACAACTGCTTAGTAAAATTGAATTGCAATCTACCATTCAAGAGTTAACTCTTGAGAAGTAAATTTTTTTTGATAATGTTTGACAAAAACTTTAATAATATCAGGAAGCGATGTCCAATGAACCTTTGCATCCTGAATAGCATTTGTCTGAACAACTTGTCTCAAGGTATTTATTTTTTGAAAAAATCCTTTTGAAACCCTATCGCTAATTTTCAGCCAGTGAAGTCGAGTAGGAAGTTTAGCTCACATTGCTTCATAAAGCTTAATTTTTTTAAGGTCATGCCTAAGACTTACAACTTGGGATTGAATAAAAGAGCTTAAAAGGGTTTTATTTTAAGCTTAGAAGCTCGAGCTAGTTCAGCTTTAAGGGCTACATTAGAGATTCATCTCCGTTTGGTAACTTCAAATCCTAAATTCTTGAGAAGAACAGTTGTTCTAGAGATAGCTGCATTCCACCAAGAAATTCTACCATGAATTCCAGTTGGTCTGGAAACTAGTTCCAAATCCTATAAATATGAGCAAACATAGTTTGATGTTTCAAAAAATAAACATTCAGATAGAACTAAGACTTGAATTGATGAGGTAGAGGTGGAGAACAAGAAATAGAAAACACAATGGCAACAATTATCAGAAAAGGTGGTATCAGGAATAATTAAAACAAAGGGTAGAGAAGTTGACAAGTGATGGAATTGAAAATGAGAATGTTCATATAGCATAGCTCTATCAAGTCGCTTCAAAATATGGGCATTACCAGCTTGAAAGTTGAACTAGGTATACCACACCAACTCAGGAAAATTAAAGGGTATAAAGTAGGAATAAGGGTCACTCAGCCCAATATTATTCTTGAAAAAACCACGCTTCCTGCTCTCTAATATTCCAATGCATAGGGAGAAAACCAAGTTTGTCAACCGGTTTCTCCACCATATTGAAGTCACCACACACCACCCAAACCACTTCAGGAAAGGAAAGAGTAAGCCATCGCCATAAAGAACACCTTTTCAGTGCATTATTAGAAGCAAACACATTAATCAAACCAAAAGGGATACCACTAACTTCAAAAATAATCCAAACTACTTGATTTGAGGGGTCCCCCTCCCATGTGATAATATGAGAATGCCACCTAGGATAAATGAAAGTGATAGCTCCTCCTCTACCAAGAGTATGATGGGAATGAAAAAACTTACTTACGGGCCATAAAAAGGTACAAGTACTATCCAAAATGAAGTCAACAACTTTAACTTATTGCAAACATAGAAAATACAAACTTCCATGCAAGTGACCAACATACTGAATCTCTCTACGGATCTGATATTTTGAACTGGATCCATCAGTCCTCTTACATTTCAGGACAAAAAAATCATTGAGGATGATCGAGGTTCATTCTCTTAGGAACATCTTTAGTATCTCCCAACTCTCCTAGGGAAGTGAATAAATTGATAAAAAATCATTCATGATTTTCCCTAAGAAAGTTAGTTTGATGTCTCTTTTCTTGATGTAACCCATCACGAGTGAGACTATGTGAACGACGGGACCTGGAGAATGATACATCCTTAGGTAACGATTTCTTAATAATGGAAGTAGCAAAATCATCAAAAGAAGAAAATAATTGCGATGGTGAAACTCCATCTAAAGCAGATGTAGAAGAGGACCCTCCTGATGTTGAGGGAGATGGTTTCATGGAGAAGTGGGAGCCAAAAGGGTTAGCATGCGTGGTGCCGAGGGTTTTTGCACCATAGGGTTGGAACTAGAACCTCCATGCAACATCAATTGCTTAGGTTGATGATTTTTCCTATTTATCACAATAGTCCATTTATTTAGAAATTTTGTGGCTCCTAGAGTTGGAGTTATCGAAGTAGGGGAACGAACAACAATATTGCACGATTTGAATTTATCAACCACAAGAGAACAATATTTAATTTTTTACTCTACGAATTAACAATGATAGTAGGTGTTGGGAAGATTAATGTACATAACATGCTGCATAAAAGCATTATCACCAATATTTAGATAAATAGACTCAGTAAGGTCCTTGGAAAGATCGACTTTGACACACACACACTTGTTAGGGCGAACATTATAGAATTTATTTGGTTCTAAGTAAACCACCTTCCTAAGGGTGGAAGCAATACTTTGCAAGAATGGCCAAAAGACCATCGAAAGACCAGGGAACTCAGCCTAAATAGGCACTTCTAGAGAAGCCTCATAATTGATAGAGAAATCTCTGGACCACTGTTGAAAGACAAGCAAATATCTTCGGACATACCAGGGATACTAACTAAAAACTTCTTGCACATGCTGAGCATCAGTAAAGTGAACAAGAAAAAACCCTTTTAACAAAATTTAGATATTCTCTATCTTAATGCCATAAGGTTACCAATATTACTGAATCCAATATCATATCAGAGTATCATTTGGGATGCGACCCAAGAAATATCCTATCAGGGTATGCTCTTTTAACCACTTACATGCATTATCAAACTCAATAACAAGAATTTCATTAACAAGATTGACATATCTTATATTTATAGATATATATCATGTTTATTGATATCAATAAATGAAGATGCTTTAAGGTCTATAAAATTTTATAATTATATTCATACAACGTAAATACATTCACACTATGATGGTTGATTATTTATGATGAGAACTAAAGATCATTGTAATAACACACAAACTTGGTGACATACACTGTTGTGGTTTGAAATTGATGGTTTGTTCTTTGTGATGAAAACCCAATATACACATGAACTTGGTCACAAACGCAGTTATGGTTTGAACTTGATGGTTGATTCTTCATGATGATAACCAAAGATCATTGCAATAACACACAGACTTGGTCACACATATAGTTGTTGTTTGAACTTGGTCTCTTGAATAAGAGCCTAAATTCATGCCATTATTGCCTTTCAAAAAATTAATATAATATATATTTTGAGTTGATAAATATATACAAATTTAATTTTAATAGTTTAAATAGTAAAAACACCATTTAACCTTTGTATATGTGAAATAAAATTATAGAATTGAAATCTTGATTAATGGTGTGAAACTCATTACATGCAAGCAATTATCCCATATCCCATGGTCTATGTATTTCTTATTATTTATTCTAATACAATTACATAATATATTTAAAATTAAAATATTTTAATAATAATTTATGTATTATTTATATAATAATATTATACAAAAATTTAAATAATATTAATTAATTACAATAAATAAATAAATAAATAAATAAATAAATAAATAAATAAATATATATATATATATATATATATATATATATATATATATATATAATTACATAATCGATAAAAATTGTATTACAATTACATGGTCCTAACTTTTCATTATCATGTAAAAGGATATTATTTGATGTTTTATACGGTTAAAATTAAATTGACTTTTTTTAACTATTACTAAATAAACATTAATTTACCCCACTTTGATGCTTACAACTAATTTAATTTTATAAAATACATATGCTTAGATTTTAATTATGATCTATGTAATCAATTTTTTAATGGTGGACATGTAAAGGATAGGAAAAACATTTATTACAAGATATTAATAGAAAAGAAAGATGGAAAAAACCAAAGGATACATGGATGAAGTTGAGTTTTGATGGTGCATCAAAAGGAAACCTAGGGAAAGCAAGAGTGGGAGTGTCATTATGAATGTAAAGGGAGTTATAATGAGAACTTAAGTTGTTTTTTATGGGATACTAATTAGTCATGTAGCAAAATATAGCGCAATACATGAAGAAATCAAGCTAATAAAATATATGAAAATCAAGAAACTAGTAGTGGAAGGGGATTCATTGAATATAATCAATAGTCTTAAAGGAAGGAACAAGCTAAGTTGGAAGGTAAGTAAAATTATCCATTAGATTGATTAGATGCTTAAACAATTTGAGGATATAAAAATAATTCATACATATAGAGAAGGAAATCAAGTAGTTGATTAGTTTAAAAATTGAAACACTAAAAGAATAGGATAATAGGTGGATTCCACCAAACCCTCTTTCATGAGATTTGATCAATTTGGGAGAAAAGGAAAATATTGAGGTGATAATGGAAGGGACGGGTAAGGACTGCATGGACAGTACAATATTTAGGATTATGGGGTATCATAGCATTTACAGGGGTCAATTTGATGCTTGCTATGCAAAGGTTTTTGTCAAAGGCTTTTGAGTTAGGCTTACAAATCAAGTGTTATTTTTTGGGTAAAGATTTCTATAAAATAGTATATGCAATATTTGTAAATTGAGTATTATATTTGTTGTATAGAGAGGACTATGTTAGATTTTTTTATCTAGGTTATAGATCAAATATTATTATTTATTATTTAGAGGTATCTATTTGAGATTCTATGTTGGGCTTCAAGATCAAATGTTGTTTCTTGATGTGTAGAGTTTAGGTTCAATTTTTATGTGAAGCCTATATTTTATATACTATATTTAGTCTTTAAGTAAGCTTACCAGGTTGTAAAATGAAATAGACCTTACCAACTTGATATCAGTTGAAAATATTTTGAAGTTTTTATGATGTAAAATATACTAATAAAGGTTCGAGGTGTAGACCAATTGGTTCATCCAAACCCCATAAGGGTGGTGGAGGTCCAAGGTTCAAATCTCGAGCCTCGCGAGATTGAACGCTTGTCCCTTTCCTGGTGCTTTTAGTGGCGTAAAATTTTTAAAATGATTATGGCATGGCGGTTATAAGGGTAGACCGCGTGAAGATCTATGTGGAGGCTTCTAGGGCGGACAACGCAGAATATTGTGGCGGCCATAAACGTTGGACAACCTACCCGAATTCGTGGCGGCTACCGATTCCACCATGTTAAAAAAAATCTACTAATAAAGCTATCTGTAATAGTTTACATGACCCTTTTCAAAACCCCATTTTTATCTATAACAAAAAAAAAAGGAAAATATTAGTGAAATTATCATATGTATGGATATACTTAATATTTTTTAAGTTGGAATTTGATTTCTCCCATAACTACTATTAAACAAAATATGAATCTACCCTATTTTTATGTTTAAAGTAAATATAATTTTATGAAATATGGTGTTAGGATATTATAAAATTTATTTTTAGTATTACATTAAATTATTTTTTTATGTAAAACAATAATGATAGTATATATTTTAATTATAAAAATATTTTATTAAAATAAAATAAAATAAAAATGTGTTCATCAAGAATCGTAAATTTAATCTATGCCAACAACCACAATGCATAATTTAAGTAGGAAATAATAATATTTCTATATTTTGAACATTACAATTAAAGTAAAAATAGTTTTGTTGTATTGTATTTTCTAAGTTACACATAATATGATGCAATTTAGATAGAGGGGGCCAACTAAACAACAACCTCCCCTAATAGCAAAGGATTCACAGTTCACCAATACCAACAATGTTACATTTAGTTTCATTCTAATTTGCATGCACTAGACAAAAAAAGATAATAACCAAGATGACAAGAGTAAAAGATAGTGTGTCGATGTTATGATCACAACACTTTCAAGTTATTGTATGAAATAGTGCAACTTCCACTTGGATGACACTTCCACTCATATGGAATGATGCAACTTCCACTTGTATGGTGCAACTTTCACTTGTAAAACAACTTCTTAGGATGACACTCTTTTGTGATAAAATATAACATTGCATAAGACAACAAGGCTCAAGATGACAACACCCTTTATGATGATAATTTATTAAGACAATGATGTATCACTCCCTTATGACAATAATATCCTATGATGACAATCTTATAACATAATGATATTTCTTTCCTTATGACGATAATCTCCTTTGATGATAGTGGAAAAATATTATTGTACAAGATAGTGATATCCAAGTGTAGACATCAAAACAACACCAATCTGATTATGTGACGACAAGCATTGATCAAATTGACATACATAGCCCCTAGGGTAGCCCCTAGAGGTTAAACAGTGGTCCTAACCACTCCCACAGCAGTTTGGAAGGTCAGAGGTCAATTTGGCATCTTTTTAGCACCTTGCTCTCTACTCGTCCCACCCTGGGACGATTACAAACTAGTATTCATCCCACCCTAGGACGATTATCAACATTCATCCCAGGGTGGGGCGAATAGCAGGTTTGAATGGCAAAAATTCAAACCTCGGTAGGTCTGCCACTTAACTACGCCTTCAGGGCATGCAATTGTGAGGAACGACTTCAAATCATAGAGAGAGACTTCAGTCATGCATGCCTTGATTATGGAGATCTCATGCAAAGAGACTCTAAATTAGGAAATAATATTTTCTCCCAAAATAGGACAAGCAAGTCAAGTGGCGCCTTCGCATGCGCATTCAAAGAGAGAGACCCTAGGTCTATAAATTGGTGAGTCTTCTCACCCCAAAAAGGAGATACAAGGAGGAGAATTTGGAGCAATGAAGTGCTGCCAAATTACATCCTCATCCATCATTTGTGCTTTTACACCCTTAATCTCTCTTTTGGAATGGAGGTTATTGGGTGATTATTGGAAGCGCAATCCAGACCCAAACCCGAACATTTGGCCACAATACCCCACAAAATTCATCTAAAAAACCCCACGAGAGGTTTTGGACCCATCCCAAGTGGATTTGTGCTGAAATTGAGTCCCAAACAGTGAGCGTCCTGCCCCTGGGCGCCCCCCGCACTGTTGCAGTTCTAATCGCCCCACCTCGGAGTGATTAGAAATTTGTGGTAGATTTCCCTAATTTTTCTTTTGCATTTGATTCTAGGTCACTTAAATATGCTTTCATTTAAATTTCATGTGATTCTGACAAGTTTTTGCTGTGATTTTATCATTTCTTGCTTTCACTAACATATAGGGAGTGTCATCGGACACAGGGCAATTGAGGCTGAATTAGCCAAATCGGACCATCTGGGTCATCCAAAAATTCCACGTTTTACCTAAAAACTAACTTTTTAGGTGTTTTTGAGGCCTTTAGACCAGACATTTAAGAGGTGGCTTTCGGACAGGTTATGACAGTCCTAATCGTCCCACCCCGGAGCGATTAGAAATCTGTGCAAGATTTCTAGACTATTACTTTTGCAATGGCTTCCTAGTAATTTTTTATTGCTTCTATAAATTTTTTAGCTCATTCTGATATGTTTCAATTATCATTTTAATTATTTTATGCATACACTGACCGCAGGCCTTGGGGATCGCATGTTTCTCTCCATCCGCAGGTGTTACTAACTGTTTACTATTTCTATGAATGCAAGATATCGACACGATAGGGGAAACAATGAACCATAGACATATTCATGCAAGCGGCGGTGATGTTTGGTCCGCCCATTTTGAATGTCGGCACGCAAAAGATCTCAAAAGGGGAATATATCATTCATGGTGTAATCAAAATATGTCCGACGCTCCTAGCCACTGAAAAGGGAGGAGACATATTGTAACCTTATTTTGAGCAAATAAATAAAATAAAGGGTCACACTTTTACACTTGCTTTTAATCTCATTTCAGTTCGTTGGTTTTCCTTCTTTTTATGCATTCTCATTCATAGGACTTAGTGTTGCATTTCCCCTTCTGTTTTTCTTCCGTATCCTCGTGATTTCAGTGGTGATCACAGTGGGACCTTTGTCCCTTGATTTTGAGATCAAATTTATTATCAAAAGTTGTGTGTTTTTTATTGCAGGTATCAATATTTCAAGCACTGGACTACTGCTCGTTCCATCTTGTAATGAATACAGAGCTGGAATTCGTGCCATCTAGGGACAAATAGGAATTCATATCACCCTATGATGAATACAAATCTATTATTCATCTCACCCTAGGATGAATAGGTCTCAGTGTAGTTTCAGAGGAGAAACTTAAAGGCATCCTGTTTGGGCAGAGAAGAGGTAGGGGTTCTGAGCATCCTCTGTCATTTTCTGTTTTCTGTATCTGTCATTTTTTGTTTCTTTGCTTGCATAGGAGAGTTTGTTGCATTTTTTTATTTATTTTCTCAAGTAAAAATAACCCCACACACCATGAGATAATATGAACATCAAGGTGTTGGTCGTAAAACCCCAACACTTGATCAAGACCAAAGGTGGATTTCATCACCACCTTGTCTTGAAACTTGCATACATAACCCTAATCGCTACTATTTCTAGATGTAAATCTTGACAAAAGCTAACCAAGTATAGCTAGTGTGATTCCCAGTGCATTAGGATAAGTCTTCTATGGTAGGTGTCAAAATAGAGTGATTCCCCTTCTGTACCGCCTATGTTCCACGTACCGTTCTGCTCTCACATACCAATAGTCTCCCTCACATAAGGGTGGGTATATAGAGAGGTTCGGTATAATGGCATGGCAGTGGTATATTGAAGGGGCGACTATTTTGGGAGATATAAGAGCCCTCATATTGCATATACAAACAAAAAGTTATTTACAAGTTTTTCAAAACAAAAAATCAAAACACACTGAACCAGATTTAGGGCACACTTCTAATCCATAATCAAGATAATTATTGCTTTGATTGTGTGTTTCCATTTTGTTTAGTGTAGCATAAAAAATCATAAAGAAGATAAAAACATACACATCTTTAGATAAACAACACCATGGTGTACACCCGTAGTCGAGCCCAATCACGGGTCGAAGCTACAAAAAGTGTACAAAGGGGCACAAGTCGCCTCCGATATAGTCCCGAGGACTTGGTCATACTACCTTGGTGGCTTGAACCACAATATAGTCAACATCATGCCATTATAGAATGAGACTATAGAGGCACCCCTTTGAGGGGCACTCCCACTCAGCATAGACCATTTCAGGAGGCCATACATGTGGCACTCAACATAGACGAGAGGGCTCCTTTAGATGCTCGTTAAGAGTGGACACCGTGTGATGAAGCGCTAGAGCAACATAGGGCCCATAAGGAGGGGCCACATGATTATGTCATCCCTCCTTTACCCCTTATTACTGTAAAAAATAATAGGCCAAATCCAGAGCACAAGGCTCTTCAGACAAGGCAATCCAATTCTTCCCACCCATTTCACACATACGAAAGGGAGTATGAGGAAGACCACTACATTCCTCAAGAGCAATACACAACATGGGAGCAATGCGCCTCCGTACCTGCTATGTATCAATATCACCCACTGAGGCCAAAACCTCGGGTGAATGCTGCTAACATCGACAGAGGAAAGCGACCCATAGAGATCTAGGATCACCACGATCGAGATAGACAGGTAGGAGAGGCATCTAGGCTTCCTAAACATAAGACGGTAGAACAAATTGACTTGGTATTTTCCAAACATGCCACCCGCCAAGTGCAAATCACGTAGCTCAGGCAAGACCAACAACAGTTAGAGCACCTATATCACCTTAGCAAAGAGTGCATTCAGTGTTAGACAAACGAATTTCTCTAGAACACTGTTCCTGAGAGGGTCACAACCCCTTGCATGCATAAGATAGAATTATATGAGAGGCACAGCCCTTTGGTGCGAGACAGGTCTTCGCAACCTTATAAAATATTTCCTCCAAGACCTCTTAGACCTGAGCGGGAGGCCACTCCCTGAAATAATGATGGGCACCCTCCGCGGGTACCCACCCATGTTTATAGGTCTCAACCAAGAACTCCTCAAGAATCCTATTAGGAGTATGAGCAAGAAGAAGAGCGGGATGAAATGCCCTACCAAGGCAAGGGGGATGTTGTCCAACTACCCCTTCATAGGCCTCAAGTTCCCCGCAACCCTCAATGGGAACAAACCAAGGAGGAAGAGATCAAATCCTCTAATGCATATAAAGCGCTGCTAGAGCGCTTAGATTCTATGGAGACCAAGACTTCTGGGCCCCAAAAGCCCACTTTATGCCAACTCCGCAGTCACCCTATGCATCTGTCAATGCCAGCACCCCCATACCCTAAACACTTTAAACTGCCCTAGTTGGCACTCTTTAGAGGGGAGGAGGATGCCCAAGAGAACGTTACTAGATTCCTGAGCCAATGCTTTGGCATTAAGGACAACGATGCTTTGCTGCTAAGAACATTTATAACCATATTCGTAGGCCCTACCTCATATTGGTTCACCCAGTTGCTAAAGCATAACATCAGTAACTTGGATCAGCTACTGGACGCGTTCCTTGAACGCTTCACCTTTAACACCAAAAATAAGGCGTTATTAAGTGACCTAGCTAGCCTCAGGCAGTATGAGGAAGAAACCATGGCGGCCTATGGAAATCGATGGAGGATGTTGCTTTCAAAGCTGCCCTACCTCCCTCCCATGACCGACCTGACCCAAATGTTCTTGAAAAGTTGTTTGAGATCGATCTCCATGCTATTGCAGCTGCAACAATATGCCACTCTTGAGGAAGCCCTGGTGCAAGCTAGAATTATTGAGGAGATCAAGATACAGGATGGCGAGATTGCCAAACCAAAGAAGAAAGAGTGGCCTAAAAATGCCAAAACAAGGACCATGCAACCGAAACCCGTTGCAGTCAATCAAGTTGCTATAAATATGTCGAAGCCTGCACAAGCAACACAACCCTCATAGGCTAACTATCAGGCAGTCCCTCTTGATAGCTATGAGAGAGAATCATTGGCAAGAGCAATTCCAACATGTACATATTTATATTTTCTTCTAATTATCTCAAGAATACTTAGCTTTTTAGATGATTGATAATATCACATGAACGAATTGAATATTGTGCACAAATAGCTTTCCAAATTTCACTTGGCTCCATTGGTGCGTCTAAAAAGTTAACTTATCTTACATATTTGCATTACTTAATTTGGTTAATGACGTGGAAAACATGGAAATAGAATTTTGGTATAATTGAGACAATAAACTCTGACAGTGGATAGTGTTAACTAGAACATCTCAAGCTTCACTATATATATAAAAAAGGGAACAATGCCATATATTTCTTTGTAGAAAATATTTTAACAATAAACTACACCATTATATGGCTAGAACAAGGGTTTCATCTTATGCTAATGTTTATAGATCCATTACACCCAAATAACAAGAAAATTCTTGCATGCATACCATGTAGGTTGAATTCTTATCTAATTATAAAATCTTTTTACAAGCTTAAAAATATAGTTCCATACAGTATCTCTCGCCCTCAACTCAACAATTTGTAGTACATTAATTCCTAGTCTTTCTTGATTGTGAACAATAGCATATTCTACAGTAATGATTACGCTGAGTCAATGAGAAAATGGTTTATCAATTGATATCTTAGGCTGCCTAAGTCTACCTTTAAATCTACTACAAATCTTTGTCCAATAGCTATCTCCACTTATTTATCCTTGCATGCACCGCTGATCTAATTGGCAATCACCAACTTTGTCGACTTTGAGTTTGGTAACCAAGGGGATCAAAATCGACTCTTCATTTATGAATGTAAACTAATATTTCATAAATACTCTAACATGCATTTCACATTTTGATAATCACACAACACTTCACAATTCACATGCATGTATTCTTTTAACTGAGGTGTTCACATTTTCTAAATAATAATAGTAATAAATAATCACTGCACTGTTTGTGATCTTTATAGATAAATAAAACATCCACAATCACATAATAAGATGTATTTTATAACTCTTTCACGCATAATTTATTAAGCATTATACTGCTCATCTATTTCTATAGTAACACCACTTATCGCACAGACAATAACAATTTGTCACAGCGTTATCATAGTCCACACAATGTGCGTATCTTCCCATTTTCACATATCAAACTCATATAACACATCATATAAAATTTGAATAATAAACATTCATTCATAGATAATATAGACAACTGCTACCTCCAGCTCCAAAGTATTTTTCTCTATCACATCTTTAGATAGAAAAACATGTGTCTATTTAGAATACACCAACCATATAAATGCCAACCCGTCATAGTCAAAACAAAACCAAATTAAAGCTAAAATTGCAGCGTCAACTAGATTTTTCATAGAGATTGTAATAGCAACATTCATTTTGGAAACAATTAGTTTGTAGCTATCAGAATTTAGGAATGCAAGTAACAAACACTTTTATTATTTACAATATCCAAACTATCATTACCAGTATTCATAAATTCAATATAAATTTTAGTGAGCATACTTGTAATAACTATGTGAAGCCCAAATTTAGTTCAATTTCCAAACAAATATAAGCCCACAAAAACCAAAAACTCCAAGCAATGCTCTTCTTGGAAAAATACACCTACTCTTTCTCACCCTCAAAGTTACACTCCCCTCCATGCATTTTTCATGTAGAATAATAAAAATGAAGATCCAAATATTTCTCCCATCCAGGATATGCAAAGCAAAATATTCCACTACTTCCAAACCCTGCATAAGTCCAAACTAGAGTAAAGTTAAAACAACCACACACACTTCTAATCATTATGACAGGGCATCCAAATTTCTCTTATTTATTTATTTTTTTAAGCATGTAGCAATAGTTTATATGCATGCACTCGAGACTGTAGATTAACATTGAAATTATTTTTCCCATATAAATCTTAGATTTTATTTATTATTACTTTTAATATATCCCATTATTACTTTATATTTATTTTTTATTTTTAAATAATAATCATATAAACATTTCAATGCAACACATAACTTAGCAAGGTGTGGCTCCTATGTTCACAGTACTTTCATCGCCACTAAAATAATCATATGGTAAATATATATGCATACACACGCAAAATGTAAGACATCCACAATGTACCTATATGACATACAATTTGCATGATATTTTATGTACTAATGAGTCGAATCATCATTTCCCTTTTACCTTTTTCGTCGATTCACCCTATCCATCGAAAGCTTATACTTGGTCCTACACATACAATGCACATCAACAATACCACACTCTATAGAAAAATGCAAGTGCAATTCATTAATTAATATATAATCAATGGTCATATGAATAAGATCATTACACAAGACTCTAAAATGGCTCACAAATATTCTTAGAGATGTTAAGTTTTATATACACCTACTCTAACTTCCACATGACCACACACGCATATAAATACATGACATGAAGTAAAGCTAGTCTTGATGAATTTTGTATTGAAGAATTCCTAACCAACCTTAATAAAGGAAGCACTAAGTTTACCATAGTGGAAGCGATGGAAACATAACACACATATCTGCTAAAAAATAAAACATGGGATCTCATTGACTTGTCAAAAAAAATGAAACCTATAAGCTATAAGTGGAATTTCAAAATCAAGTATAAGGTAAATAGATCTATTGATAAGTATAAGGTACAACTTGTTGTTAAATGCTATACACAAAAATAAGGAATATATTATGAAGCGATATTTGTAAATATAGCAAATATGACCACCATTTGTGTAGTATTTGCAATGGTAGTGGAATTTGGTTGGAAAACTCATCAAATGGATGTGAAAAGAGTCTTTCTTAATAATGATCCTAAAAAAGTGTGCATAGGACACAACCCAAAGGCTTTGTCAATATTGGGAAACATAAACAAATATGTAGGCTTAAAAAGTAACTATATGGGTTGAAGCAAGCTCCTAAAGCCTGGTATATCAAAATTAAATATAATCTATTAAAGTATGGTTTCACCAAAATTCCCTTCAGTGCAAATCTATATGTTAAAAATTTTGGAAAATGGAGTGATTCTTGTGCTCTATTGTTGATGATTTTGTCATCATGGATATTTCAAATAAATTGGTGATTAATATAAAGGATGACTTGAAAATATCATTTGACATGACAAATTTGGTGCTTCTACACTATTATCTTGGTTTAGAATTTTGGCAAAGAAAGAATCACATTCTAGTCACATGCAAAGTATGTCAAGATATTACTAAAAAATATTGGATGACAAATTATAAATCTAAGATGAAACCAATGGAGCAAGAGTTACAACTATCCAGATATGAAAAATTATCCTACATATCTCCTACCCTTTATCATTAGCTGATCAAGAGTCTCTTATCCTTGATAAACACCAAGTATGATATTAATTTTATTGTATATTATCTTCTGAGATTCATTTGGGAACTAATGAGAGTCATTAGAAAGTTTCAAAGAGGATACTACATTATGTTTGTGGTATAGTAGAATATGGCCTAGAATATAAGAAATATGATAAAATTTTCCTATAAGGATACACATACTCAAATTAAGCCTAATTTGTAGATGATAAAAATCAACACATAGATATGGGGTTCATCTAGGATCTAGACATATCTTGTGGTATAACAACTGAGAATTAGGATTATCAAACAATTTGCTATTTGTATCACAAATGTTGGATCGAGACATGGCAATGGAATTTAGAGTTGCTAATGATAAAATATTATATTTTCTCATAAAACATGGGAATTTTAGGGCTACTGGTTCCTAAAATAATGACTCTTTTACACTTGATGTTTTATCATCTCCTCATGTCATACTATATGTAGCTATAATAGATGCACCTCACTTTGGCATAGAAAATATGGTCATCTAGGTTTTGGGTACTTAATCTAGCTAAATAAGTATTATTCAGTATCACCTGGTGACTAGCCTACCCAACCTTCATCCACATTTTCTCCTCCTTTGTAAACCAACATTTAGTATCAAAGCACTCAATTGTTTTACAGAAGGGACACTTTAGATTATAAGAGATACTCTCATTTGCTAAGAAGACTTTACCCTTGACCTTTACATAATTAGTGCCACCCATTTTATAATTTGTTGAGACCTCTTGGTTTCAATATGTTTTTTAAAGTTGTTATTTATATATAAAAAGTGATATACTACCAAACATCACATGTTAAAAATTAAAATAATTGTGCTCATAATGTTACATATTTAATTTCATTTCAACTTGATTAAACTACATTAGACGTATTTATATAAATTAATTTTTTAAAAATATATTAATATATTTTTAAATAAAAATAATATATAAACAACATGTTGAAATTTCATATATATATATATATATATATATATATATATATATATATATATAAACAATACTACAAATTAACACATGTATGAATATCATTCCTTACTACATAAGACATTATATTTTTTTATGTTCCATTGCTTATTAAAGAGTATCATATTATAAATATTGGTCTTGTCTTAGGGGAATAGTGAAACAGTTTGGGATTTGGCTCTTCTTCGAGAGGTCCAAGGTTCAAACCATGACGTAGGTGAATGTGTGAGTGTGTGATAGGGTGGGTGTATGTTCATAAAAAATATGAATTGGCCCCTCTTTATTATTATAATTTTTTATTCATCAACATATAATACTATTTTAAAAACTTCTTATAGTTGAACAAATATTTCAAAAAGGAGAAGTAAAAAACTCAATGAGAAGAAACCAACTTTAAGTTGTGTCCAGTCAAGTGGATTCTTAATATTTACCTTAGTATGCACCCACTCAAAGGTACAATGTTCGACAAGACAAAGGTGTACGATGACGCTTCTTATTTAAGCTAGTAAGGCATGAATCAAAATGAGGTTATACACATAAAAAGTAGCGATACAGAAACTTAGAATAGTGGTAGTATGAAAAGTGAACCAGATATATACATCCCAACAATGAAATCACCATATTTTGGATTCGGTGACAGATCGTAAGTTCATATCCACTTTTGGGAGGAGGTTGAACAATACCTCAATTGTTGCCTGAAGGTGAGCATGTCATAATTCCTGGATGACATTCAAATCGTTCTTTTCTCGAGGAGAACCTCCTACCAAAACATAGCTCAACAACATTGCTATAAATCTCCTCCTTGATAATTTTAGAGCTTGAAGATTAAATAACTGTTCTAATGACAGGAAAGTAAGGTTTTCTCATTGTCGATTTTGTCTAATTTTAGGGAATTGCTAATTTGGCAGATTCTATTTTGTCTAGAATGTAATAGACTGCAGTTAGGACCATATTTGGGGCACAAATAGTGGATATATATTAGGATTGAATATCTCAATTGGTATTATATATGTTCTGGGAATTTGCAAGAATTGCATTGTAGAAAAATAGAGAAGAGACTTTGTGTGTGAGGTTTCATTGTATTCCATTGAGGAAGGTTACAACTGGTTTTGTTGCGGGAGGATCCCATTGGAGAATAATACAAAGAGGATTGGATATTCAACAGTGGATGTAGGCCACATATTGGGTGAACCACTTACATGCTTGTGTTCTCTCTATTTTGTGTGACTATTTTATTGTTGATGATTATTTTATTTAATTCTATGATCAGTATTAATTTTATTTGCTCTAAGAAACCTAAAAAATGGTATCAGAGCTTATTATTGGGTGCTCAAAAATAGGAAGGACTAGTTTCGAGTGGGAACAATGGTAGAGGATTCAAAGTTTTGGGTAGACAAGTTTAATGGGCAGAACTTTGCTTTATGGAAAATACAAATTGAAGATTATTTATTATTGAAAGATTTGTATCTTCCTTTGGGTGGAAAAGCAAAGCAACCATCCGATGTAAAATATGAGGCCTGAGAGTTGCTATATAGAAAGGATTTTGGGACAATATGCTTATTCTTAGGAAGTCATGTGGCTTTCAACATATCAAAGGAGAAAATAGCAAAACATGTAATGGATGCCCTTATCGGGTTGTATGAAAAACCTTCTACATCTAATAAATTTTTCTCAATGAAAAAATTATTCAATATGAAAATGAATGAAGATGAATCTGTGCAGGACCATATTAAAAAATTTAATGAGGTAACAAATCAATCATGCTCTGTTAAAATTGAATTTTATGATGAGGTCAGAGATCTGCTTATTTTATGTTCTTTGTTGGATAGTTGGAACAGTCTATTTATGGCAGTTAGTAATTATGTATCTGGTTCTAATAAACTAGTATTTGATGATGTTGGAGTAATTCTAAGTGAGGATATACAAAGAAAATATTCAGGTGAAGCAACTTCATCAACTGCGTTAACAGTGCAAAAGGAGAGGGATAGAAGTCTAAGTAGAGGAAGATCAAAAGGAATATCAAATTCAAGAGGAAAGAGCAAAGTGGAGTGCTAGTATTGTAAGAAGAAAGGGCACTTGAAAAGGGACTTTTAAAAAAGGAAGAATGCTGGAGAAGGGGATGGATAAAATTTAGGTAATCAAGAAGAAAACATAACAGGTGAGATTCCTCAATATGCTTTGATTATATCACTAGATAAAAATGATGATTATTGGGTTTTGGATTTTGGAGCCTCCTTCCACGCAACACCTCACCATGAGTATTTTACTGAGTATGTTCAAGATAATTATGGATAGGTATATCTAGGAGATGATCATCCCTATAATATAGTTGGCCTAGGTAAAATAAGATTAAAAATACCAAATGGGAACTACTGGGTTTTGAATGATGTCAAATATATTCTAGAATTAAGGAAGAATTTAATATCAGCCAACAAGCTTGATAAAGAGGGGTACATCATCACTTTTGAAAATTAGTCTTGGAAAGTTTCCAAGGGTTCATTGATAGCAACCAGAGGTAAAATATTGGGTACATTATATTTGCTTACAAATGTTTCTAATTGTGACCTGAATTTGGTGGCTACAGAAGAAAGTGCAGAGTTGTGGGATCAGAGATTAGGCCACATGAGTGAAAAATCAATGAAGCAGAAAAGGGTGAGATTTCTAAAAATCAAAAAGGAGAAGAAAAGGGAGAAGTTGGAGTTGGTGCACAGTCGTGTGGGGACCAACGCAGGTAACATCTCTAAATGGTTGTAATTATTATGTCACCTTTATTGATGATGCTACTCGTAAGACATGGATTTATTGCATAAGGAAGAAATCTAGCATGTTTAAGACCTTTCAAAAATGGAATGCATTAGTTGAAAATGGAACTAGAAATAAGGTAAAGTGTTTAAAATTAGATAATGGTGGTGACAACTGTTCAAATTATTTTGACAATTATTATTTTTTTAAATGGTATAAGAAGGATTAAGGTTACACCCAAAATACCTCAAGATAATGGGGTGTCTGAGAGGATGAATAGGACAATTCTTGAGCGTGCAAGGTGCCTTAGATTGTATGCAATTTTACCATTATTTCTTTGGGCATATTGCATTGACACTGCAGTTTAGTTGATAAATAGGGGGCCATTAAGTGCATTGGATGGTGACATTCCAGAGGAGCTATGGAGTGGTAAAACTTGTAATTATTATTTCTTGAGAGTTTTTGGTTGTGAGGCTTTTGCCTATATAGATAAAGAAAATAGAAAGAAATTAGATGCCAAGTCTCAGAAGTGTTACTTCATTGGATATAGAGTGGATATATTGGGATATTGGTTATGGGATAACATAAACCGAATAATTGTAAGTAGAGATGTGGTGTTTAATAAAAATATTTGAACAAAGACAAGAATTTGTAGGTCAGAGAAGAAAATTTAGAATTTATTGAGCTTGATGTGGATACCAATGTGCCTAGATTGCAAGGAGATGTCTAGGAACAAGAGCCACAATTCCATCACAAAATGATCAACAACATCAATAATAAGTAGCTCCATATCCTGTAGGTGCTGTTAGAAAATATATCAGGACAAGTAGGGTATCTCAACAATTTTTTTATTGTGTTATCTCTATGAGGGTACGTAAGTTACCAGACTGTTATTTCCTTACCCTTCATTATGTGTTATACACTGATACTGGTGAGCTAGAGTGCTTGGATGAATCTTTACAGATGAGTACCAGCAAGAAGTGGGAGTTGGCAATGAATGAGGAAATGGAGTCTCTTATTTACAACCAAACATAGGAGTTGGTTGAGCTACCCATAGGAAAAGGGCACTACACAACAAATGGGTGTATAGGATCAAGGAAGATGCAGGTGGAAATAAGATGTATATGGCTAGAATTGTAGTAAAATATTTTGAACAAAAGAACAATATTGATTATGATGAGATTTTCTCATTGGTTGTTAATATGACATCTATAAGGACTTGTTGTGGCTGCTCCACAACGTACCCCAAAATTGGGGACCCACATTTTTTTGCATGTTTTCCAAGAAGACCGAAGTGGCCCATATGTTAAAGATCAAAGAAAAAGCAAAATACCACAAGGAGAAAAAGTGTCGCAATATCGTGACATGTTGCAGTTTCATGGTCCAAGGCAAAGGGAGAGAGAAAGGATGAAAAAGTGTCGCGATATCTCGACATGTTGCACAGTCACGGCCAAATGAGAAAAAGTGTTGCGATATCGTGACATGTTGCACAGTCGCAGCCAAAAGAGAAAAAGTGTCGCGATATCACGACATGTTGCACAGTCGCAGCCAAAAGAGAAAAAGTGTCGTGATATCACGACATGTTGCACAGTCATGACCAAAAGAGAAAAAATGTCGCGATATCACGACATGTTGCATCGTCACAGCCAAAAGAGAAAAAGTGTCACGATATCACGGCATGTTGCACTATCACGGCCAAAGGAGGAAAAAGTGTCGCGATATCGCGACATGTTGCATGGTCGCGATCAAAAGAGAAAAAGTGTCGCGATATCGTGACATGTTGTATTTTCGTGGCCAAAAGAGGAGAGAAAGAACGAGGAAGAAAAAGTGTCGTGTTATCACGACATGTTGCATTTTCGCGACACAAAGCAAAGAGAAAGAGCGAGGAGAAAAAGTTTCGCAATATCGTGACATGTTGCATTTCCGCGGCCAAACAAGAAAAGTGTCACGATATCGCGACATGTTGCGTTTTCATGGCCAAACAGGAAAAAGTGTCATGATATCGCAACATGTTGCGTTTTCACGACCAAACAGGAAAAAGTGTTGCGATATCGCGACATGTTGCGTTTTCGTGACCAAATAGGAAAAAGTGTCGCGATATCGCAACACTTTGCATTTTCGTGACCAAATGAGAAAAGAAAGAACTAGAAATAAAAGTGTCGTGACATGTTACATTTTTGTGGCTAAAAGCAACAAAAGAGAGCAAGGAGGCAAAAGTGTCATGATATCGCGACATGTTTCATTTTTGCCAAGATAACGAACCTGCATAGTGACGTGGACATAAGGACAAAATCCAACGAACAAGACAAAGCATTACATAAGGAATATTTAATGATTTGAAATCATTTAATATGGTCGTTACACACGAAGGGAAATGAACGCAAGCCCATGTGGAGAAAACGTAGCGAAGGGCCACAAAATGGAAACCAAAGCACACGCATACAAGGGAAGGTGAAACGAACAATCAAGGAAGGTGAAACGAACAGCCATCGAAAAATGAAAAAAACCGTCATGGAAGGAGGAACAATTTTTTTAGAAGTTTAAATATGCCATTCAAAGAGGCCAGAAAAGGGGGGTTGGAAACCGTGGCAAGTAGAGTTGCAAAGTTGAAGGTGAGAAGGCCATTCTGGACCTGTTTGAGTTGTTTTTCTTCCATAGACTGGTTTGGAAAAACCAAAAATTTTGCTATTGTAAAATGACATATTTTTAATGCAAAAGTTTTCAAAAATTTGCATCTTGTGGGCAAGAAAGGAGGAGTCATTTTTTGCATGCTAGATTAAATGTCTATTTTTCCCCTTTTCAGATTTTAGGCTTGTAAATGGAGTTTATGCAAGTTTTCTTCGTTGCTTCATACGAATTTTTAAATCTGAAAAACCTTATTTAAAACCCTAGGATCCAGCACTTAGCTTATCCGGATTGTGCTTGTTTGCAGGTCCAATAGGTTAGGTTGCATGCATGAAAACCTCACATCTTTGGTTTTTTCGAAATAGGATAGCATCATACTGAATGCGTTTTATTTTCAGTTTTTTGTATTTAATTTTCATTTTCTGCATTTTATTTTTTCCAGAAATTTTTACTTATTTTAAATTTTCAGACATTAAAATAAACATTTAAAAATTTTCAAAATCCAAAAAAAACAATGAACAATCACTAAATCTTCATGGTGAAATAAACCAACATTGCCCCTTGTTTATAGTTACATGCAATCACTAAGGTGTTCCAAGAATTTAAATTGAATATCTTTATTTGAGATCACTAATACACATGCAAATGCTAATACAACGGAGACCTTGGAGAAGTTGTTTGTTTAACTTCTTTGCAAGAGGGGATTTGGAACCCAAATCCTAAAGGAGAGTGTACTTTCACAACCGGGTGAAAATACCACTCAACAGATTGGCGCTAGAAGGAGGGCCTGAACTGGTTTATTTCAGAGTGATTTAAATGCTATAGGGATTTAAATTTTGAATATTTCATGCCCTATTGATTATTATCTTTAGCCCTCTTTTAATAATACAACCTTGTACTGTTAAAATGAGGACATGAATTTTTATGCATTGTTCTAACGCTTTTGATTATTCATACAGGAATAATGTGTTTTGATTTGATTTAAAAAAAAAAATATTTGGTCTTGACTAACGAGGTTGTCTCCATGCAATTACTTTCATTCGATTTAATGGATACATCTCTTGGTTAATGCTAATTTGTAAGGAATTATTTTATCTAAAAATGTATTTGTTGTTAGTATTATGCTCTTCACCTGCGCGTAATGCGATCTTGTGAATCAGAAAGCCTACAACACTAGAAGTATGCTCTTCACTTGCGCATATGTGATCTGGTGAATCAAAAACTTACATTTTTAGAATATTGCTTTGTCAAGGTTCCTTCTTTCATGACTAACGAATTGATTTTGAAGTTATTCTTTGAATTTCATTAATTGCAGGATTTTCTGTGTGTCGTAGGTTTTCTTTGGGGTACTGAGAGTTTTGTTAGGTTCTTGTGGGGTTATAATCATCGATTTTTAATCAAATGGCCCAACCTCCACCAGCTCCTTGGTACGGAGCCCATAACATTCCTTTGAATATTACAGGGGATATTCATGAGATCCCTAAGAATATAGAGAGATTTTTTCTCAAATACAAATCGGATGGCCCAAGGACCGCAGAAGAACATATTCAGGCCTATAGGGATGTTTGATAAGATTGCAAGTTCAACATGAAGATGTGGCTTGTAGACTCTTCCCCATGAACCTAGACCAAGTAGCCTACGAATGGTATATTTGCTTACCTACTGGTTCCATTACGTCATGGATGCAAATGGAGGATGCTTTTGTCAATCAATTCAGGTCACCATTAGATCCCACAATCATCTATAATCAGTTCATTACATGCAAAAGAGGCCAGGGTGAGCCAACACAAACTTTTAATCAGAGATTTTAGAAGTGCTATAATAGAGCAATTTGGCATTTTGCCATTGATCCCGCAGTAGCTTTGCAAATATATTTTGGTGCATTGGATCCTATGACGACAATGTTTGCAAGGCAAAATCCTCAAGTTACCACGCTTGCTCTAGCCTACAATGAAGCTATGACCATTGAACAACAAATGACACCACAAGGTTATGGGTTTTCCCGGATGCCTATGGTAGGACAATATGGTCCATATGGTCAAGCCCCTATGATGAATCAGATCATGGCACCACAAATATCAGGCATAAATGCTTTGCCTTATCAACAACCATATTCATCAACACCCACTTACGCACCCAATCCAATTTTGATTCAAAGTGTGAATCCCTACGCAAATCAAGTGGCTCAAAATCCAACTCAAATTTTAAGTCAATATCTCACCAATTACGCAAATCCTACTGGAACTAGCAATAACATAGCTCAACCAAAAGATATTTATTCAAAGGTTGAAGAGCTCAAAAGGATGGTTCACAAATTGAGTAATGATCTGGTAAAAAAATAGAAGTATGAATCCCATGCCCCTTACCCAAATCGAAACTCCAACAATAGAGTGAGACAGTGGAATACGAAGCCAAACAATGGGGATGTGCCTTCCCCTATTGCTAATCATATAGATACTTCTACAGGACCAAGTCACTCTAGTTCCATTCTTAATATTTCTGATTTTGCGTGGGAAAAGGGGTTTAGATTGCATAATACAAAGGAGCATAATGAAAGGAATTGTCCCGAAATGGCTAGGTATACCCATTGTCTCCAAGCTCAAGTGGATGATCTGAAATTTGTGCCAAATAATGGTCCACCCCAACATCAACAAGGAGAGGACAACATTTTGGTGGTGGAAACTCTATATCGTCAAGAGAGTGAGAATGAGGAAGGTGAAGATGAATGTGATGAGAAACATGTTGATGAATCAGAAGATGAAGAAGTACTTGAGCATCACAATTTGAATTTGGAGGATACTATAAATCCTGTACAATTTGAGAAATTTTTGGAAGAGGAATTCGAATCTCATCAAATTTTGGAACATGATAAGGATTCTACAACCATGAATCAAGAAGGAGAGTCATTTGCTTTATATTCCTTTGAAGGAAAAGAAATTGAAAATCTTGATCCACTTACTTGTGCTACAATGATTATGCCATTTCAAAATGAGAAAATTACAAAACCTAAATTGTTTGGGTTTGATGTCATTGATGATCCAATTGAAAATATCACGTTACCCAAAACAACCCAAGTGATTGATCACGAAAATGTGTTAGTTAACCCACCCCTAGATAGACAAGACTTATGGTTTGAAAGGGATGGACATATTTTCAATTGGGTACCTAAGTTTGGTGCCTTTGATAAACAAGTCATGGAGAAAGAACAAGTGCCACATGATGATGAATGTCATGAGAGAAAAGAGGAATTTTCAAATCCACTTCAAGTAAGGTCAAATGAAAACATGCCAAAGGTAAAATCTCACCTTTTTGGTTTCACCATGCACAATTCGAATGAAGGTTTGCCTAATGAGTGGTTTGATTCAAATATTATTAATGTTATGGCTTTATTGAATGAAAATGAAAGCTTATTTCTACACCATGAATCAAAGTGCGGAATGGACATCTTAAAGAATAGACATAAAGGAATTGAATATCAATCATTGTCTAATCAATTTGAAAACTGGAAACTCCACCATAGGATTATTAATGAAACTAAATCAAATTGGTATGGTGAGAGGGGCAAGTGGAAGTTTGTTTCTTTGTTTGGTTTGATCTTGTTTTTTTTGGATTCCTATAAAACTTGGTATGTGTATCACGTCATACATCTTTTAAAGAATTCCAGTCAGGTTTGGGATCCGAAAAAATGATAATCCAAACTTTTGCACCATCTTGCATTATATTGTGCATTTGTATATACTTTTGGTTTTCGTGTTTTAGTTTTGGATTGGATTTCATTTTGGTTTTAAGTTTTGTGTGTTGGTCCTTTGGACACTTTTTGTTTTTCAACTTAAGTCCTTATGAATGTTGACTAAGACTAGGAGAATATGAAATTGTATTGCAGAAAGCTCCACAAGTATCGCAAATACATTAAAGAGTATCGTTTGGAACTTGTGATGCATGAAGTTGTTAGTTTTTCACATTATGGTAAATTAGGTGATATATACTCCATCCGCATTTCAAAAGGAGCAATGCATTCATATCTCATATTACATTCTACATTGCATATACATTTCATCTTAGTTGCATCTTCATTTCATGTACAATCATTGAAAAGGTGTCGAATCCTCTTAGGGTTATTACATAACATATACTAAAAGGATCCTAAGGTTGGGAACTGATGCTCGAACTATCTTGAACCAAGCATGTTCTACGCGTATTAAAGAGAATCTTGAGCAAAATGGTCAAAATCGTACTTGGAAGAAAAGGTGAGGTGAAAGGAGTATTTTGTGTCTGTCCTATTATGCAACATAATCCTTAAAATAGTGGTTTTTACCACTCCCATAGTACTTAAAGCCTAAAATTGGAGTAGTAAGGATAGGGTCTAATTCTCATCTCGCTTAGGTTGAGAATCCGATTCCCCAAAGCTTCTATTTTGCCCACTCAAGAACTTGAAATTCCAAAGAAATATTTTTCATTCTACTTGTATTGCATCACTAATATTGGATTGGAAAGATCGTACTACATGTCCCTGGCAAGGATGGGTAGTCATCTCCAAGGTCTAAGAAATCAAAAGTAGAGCCAAATCCTAGATTATGGGGTTGATCTCCATCGGGGCTATAGATGCCTGGCTGGAAGTGGAGTATGCTTATGCGTGGCAACATTTCTTGTCTAAAAACAAGACCACTGACTGCTCAAACGGATAGGCTAGCTTGACAGTTTCATCCATAACAGGTTAAATTATTTTGTTCAAGGTGAGGTAATGAACTCCAGATCAGAGTAGTAAGGATAGGGTTAAATTCCCATCTTGCTTAGGTTGAGAATCCTATTCCCCAAAGATATTATTTCATTTACACTTGCACATGGGTTCAAGATGGTAGTGACACATAACCAACTTTGGGATCTAGTAAATTAATTTAGTATACACATATTGGATCCTAAGAGGGTTTAACAGTTTTAATATGTTTGTTCATGATACTAGAAGGTCTGAGCCTTTGCAAAGCAGGTTGTTATATCTCTAACATAGTTGTCATACATCAAATCCTGCATAAATCATTCAGAGCCTTGCATGCGAATCATAATTGAAATTGACAATGGAAAGTTGAACAAGTTTATAACGATACAGAATGAAGCACATTGCACACACCGAGCTGATGCTTAATAATTCTAATGCTTCATGTATTTCTTGTCTAGTTTTATTCTTAGGATATTTGCTGATGCTTGTATTTGAGTCTATGTGTTTTCAGGTTGAGTTCTCATCGAAATGCTCAGGAGCATTTCCTAGCAGAGTCGCCATTTGTTGTGGATGCTCCACAACGTACCCCAAAATTGGGGACCCACCTTTTTTTGCATGTTTTCCAAGAATACCGAAGTGGCCCATATGTTAAAGATCAAAGAAAAAGCAAAATACCACAAGGAGAAAAAGTTTCGCGATATCGTGACATGTTGTAGTTTCGTGGTCCAAGGCAAAGGGAGAGAGCAAGGATGAAAAAGTGTCGCGATATCGTGACATGTTGCACAATCACGACCAAAAGAGAAAAAGTGTCGCGATATCGCGACATGTTGCACAATCACGGCCAAAAGAGAAAAAGTGTCGCGATATCGCGACATGTTGCACGATCGTGGCCAAAAGAGAAAAAGTGTCGCGATATCATGACATGTTGCAACGTCGCGGCCAAAAGAGAAAAAGTGTCGCGATATCGCGACATGTTGCACTGTCGCGGCCAAAGGAGGAAAAAGTGTCACGATATCGTGACATGTTGCATGGTCACGGTCAAAAGAGAAAAAGTGTCGCGATATCACGACATGTTGCATTTTCGCGACCAAAAGAGGAGAGAAAGAATGAGGAAGAAAAAGTGTCGCGATATCACGACATGTTGCATTTTTGCAGCATAAAGCAAAGAGAAAGAGCAAGGAGAAAAAGTGTCACGATATCGCGACATGTTGCATTTTCGTGGCCAAACAGGAAAAGTGTCACAATATCGCGACATGTTGCGTTTTAGTGGCCAAACAGAAAAAAGTGTCACGATATCGTGACATGTTGCGTTTTCATGGCCAAATAGGAAAAAGTGTCGCGATATCACGACATGTTGCATTTTCGTGACCAAATGAGAAAAGAAAGAACTAGAAAGAAAAGTGTCATGATATCGTGACATGTTACATTTTCGTGGCTAAAAGCAACAAAAGAGAGCAAGGAGACAAAAGTGTCGCGATATTGCGACATATTCCATTTTCGCCAAGGTAACGGACTTGCATAGTGACGTGGACATAAGGACAAAAACCAACGAACAAGACAAAGCGTTACATAAGGAATCTTTAATGATTTGAAATCATTTAAGATGGTTGTTACACACAGAGGGAAACGGACGCAAGCCCATGTGGAGAAAACACAGCGAAGGGCCACAAAATGGAAACCAAAGCACACGCATACAAGGGAAGGTGAAACGAACAATCAGGGAAGGTGAAACGAATAGCCATCAGAAAACAAAACAAAACGTCATGGAAGGAGGAACAATTTTTTTAGAAGTTTAAATACGCCATTCAAAGAGGTCAGAAAAGGGGGGTTGGAAACTACGGCAAGCAGAGTTGCAGAGTTGAAGGCGAGAAGGCCATTCTGGACCTTTTTGAGTTGTTTTTCTTCCACAGACTGGTTTGGGAAAACCAGAAATTCTGCTTTTGTAAAATGACATATTTTTAATGCAAAAATTTTCAAAAATTTGCATCTTGTGGGCAAGAAAGGAGGAGTCATTTTCTACATGCTAAATTAAATGTCTATTTTCCCCCTTTTCAGATTTTAGGCTTGTAAATGGAGTTTATGCAAGTTTTCTTGGTTGCTTCATACGAATGTTTAAATCTGAAAAACCTTATTTAAAAACCTAGGAGCCAGCACTTAGCTTATCCGGATTGTGCTTGTTTGCAGGTCCAATAGGTTAGGTTGCATGCATGAAAACCTCACATCTTCGGTTTTGTCAAAATAGGATAGCATCATACTGAATGCGTTTTATTTTTAGTTTTTTGTATTTCATTTTCATTTTCTGCATTTTATTTTTTTCAAAAATTTTCACTTATTTTAAATTTTCAGACATTAAAAAAAAACATTTAAAAATTTTCAAAATCCCAAAAAAACAATGAACAATCACTAAATTTTCATGGTGAAATAAACCAACATTGCCCCTTGTTTATAGTTACTTGCAATCACTAAGGTGTTCCAAGCATTTAAATTGTATATCTTTATTTGAGATCACTAATACACATATGCAAATGCTAATACAGCGGAGACCTTGGAGAAGTTGTTTGTTTAACTTCTTTGCAAGAGGGGATTTGGAGTTGTCAGCAGGTTCATGAATAATCTAGGAAAGGGGTATTGGCAAGTTGTCAAGTGGATATTTATGTATCTAAGGGGTACTTCTAAATTTTGTTTAAATTTTGGTGGTACAGACTTGAAGTTGCAAGGTTTTGTAGACTCTGACATGGCAAGAGATATGGAGGAAGGAGCACGACCGGTTATGTTTTCATTGTAGGTGGTGGAGCGGTGAGTTGGATTTCAAAACTCCAACCAGTAGTGGCTCTTTTAACAATGGAAGCTAAGTACGTTGTTGCGATAGAAGCAAGCAAGGAGATAATATGGTTGCAAAGGTTTTTTAAAGAGTTAGGGAGAAAGCAAGATGATAGTACACTATGGAGTGATAGCCAGAGTGCTATCCACCTAGCAAAGAACTTGGTCTTCTATTCCATAACCAAACACATTCAGTTGAAATATCACTTCATTCGTTCAGTATTGGAAGATTGATCTCTGAATCTTGATAAGATTTATACTTCCGAAAATCTTGTAGACATGTTCACTAAAGTTATCCCAAAGAAGAAGTTGAGCATTTGCTCAACTTTGATTGGTCTTAGTGTTTAGATCAATGGTTTGAATATCCAGTCCTAGGTTGTAGAGTTGTTGCAGCATTTCAGTCTCCAAGTTGGAGATTGATAAGTTTGGAGCCTGAAAATTAACTATTTGTTCCAGTGATAGGAAAGGAATGTTTCTCGTTGTCAGTTTCGTCTAATTTTAGGGAATTGTTAATTTGACAGATTTTGTTTTTCCTAAACTATAATAGACTACAATTAGGAGCAGATTGGGGGCACAAATAGTGGATCTAGGTTGGGATTGAAGATCTCAATTGGTATTATATATGTTTTGGGAATTTACAAAAACTGCATTGTAGAAAAATAGATGAAAGACTTTGTGTGTGAGGTTCCATTGTATTCCATTGAAGAAGGTTGTAGCTGGTTTTGTTGCAGGAGGATCCCATTGGAGAATAATACAAAAAGACTAAATATTCAAAAATGAATATAATCCACATATTAGATAAAACACTTACATTTACATTTTATATTCTGACTGTTTTATTGTTGATGATTGTTTTATTTAATTCTGCAATCAATATTAATTTTATTTACTCTAAGGAACCTAACACTCTATCGCTCACACACACCTGCCTGCCCATTAAAAAACGAAGGCAAAACAAATCCAACGAGTATTTATTTTTTCATATATTATGGACATTATGTTCGAATATCCTACCGATGCAATCGCTGCGCTCTCATAGTCTATGGACGTAATTTCCAAATTGTTACGCAGGAAGTCTCGGTATGCCACGTTATTCACGTCAATGTTTCCGCTGCATCCACTCTCAACCCTCCTCACTCTTGGCTGGCTTTCCAAACATTTGTCCGTGTCCTCTTCGCACTTGTCTAGGTATACACCCTGTACGATTCAATTCAATGAAAAAAAATTCAGTCAATTGTCACACGATATATTTTAAGATTGACGTGTAAAGTAAGAACGTCGAGATTCAACCGGCGACGCATAGATGAAACCTCCTCCACCTTGTGTGCAAGGTCATATAATTCATTGTCCACATTCATGAAAAACGTTTCTTCTCCATTTCCAAGCTCCTGGTGCTGGAAATATGCTCTCAAGCGAATTCGCAGCTTTTTGAGCATTAAAATCAGCAAATGTGAGCTTCGCAATGTCACGGCGGTATTTGCCCTCGTCGCCTGCAAATGTCTGTTCTCATCATAAACGCAATAATATCAAACATATCAGCTATTAAACACAAGTTATACACCCAAAAACATAGGAACTGTTTTTTCACAATGAAGATTATATTACCTCCAAGTGCCATACGCTACAATCTGCAAATTCTTTAGGAATTTCAACGTCACCAATGTTGACCTCTTTAGTGTTCGCATTGCTTGCTCTTCCATAGTGAACAACTGTTCTTACATTGAAATGAGTTAGCAGCAGCTGTGTCGCTTCCGCTGCGTTTGCCTGTATACATAGTGCTGGAATTAATACCAATCTATGCATCCATTAGAGCTTATTAGTATTCATTTTCCTAAAGTGCCTAAAAATATTTACCATCCCACTTCCGCTCATCACGACAATTGCCCTCCGCTCTGCAATGTCTCCAACATCGTAACGCCGGTCTGCATCACAGAAATTATAGTCACTAAATGTTGTTAGAGTTCATGGGTTAGCAAATTTGAACTTGCGAGATAAAGAAAGAAAAAAAGAATTCTAACCATGCCCAGGTTCTAATGCAGAGACTAAATTTAATTTTGGGGAATGGCAGACGCAAGAAAGCATAAGTTAGGGTCAAAACTAGAGAGAGTCACGGATGGTATGTCCGGGAAGGGTACAAAGAGGCGATCCTCCGTCATTACATCGACTTCATCGTTCCCAAAAACAACAACACCAATCGACTCTCCCCTTGCATTCACACGTTTGATCTGGTCAATAACTTCACGAGAATTTTCAGCCCGGGTTTGGGACGGTAAGGCAGCACACACCAGTAGAAGAAAAACGCAGAAAATTAAACAGCTTTGAGAAGCCATGGCAATCTAGCGAAGCTGTTAGAAATATTAACCCAGATTTCACACCTCAGCCGGACTGCGTTCGCGCAGTCAGGGATCCCGGTAAAAGTTTGACATGACGTCGCACCTACCCTCTGACAGATGTGACATCTGATAGATCCGATCGCCGTAGAAGTTAATGCTAGTTCGACGATTGGTCAGAAACCCTAGTTGAGGGTCTGTCAGAACCTGTCAGATGATAAACCCTATCTTCCTCTCCCCGCGACTATATAGGGCAGTTCGGG
Organism: Wollemia nobilis; assembly: GCA_028583015.1. Classification (NCBI taxonomy): domain Eukaryota; kingdom Viridiplantae; phylum Streptophyta; class Pinopsida; order Araucariales; family Araucariaceae; genus Wollemia; species Wollemia nobilis. The sequence goes on along the minus strand of JAQPPZ010002383.1, from coordinate 1,178,547 downwards.
TTTTTCAGTCGAAGTGTGGAAGTGTGGAGAAGAGAGCAGAGAAAAGAGGAGAGCGTTTCGATGAGCAGTGTGGCTCATCCGTTTAATGTCCGAGCAGCCGACTCGACATTTGTTTTTCCTTTTAGTTTATCCTACAGCTTAGTCTGCAGATGTTGTTATTTCCTCAGGTTAGGACTTTTGTAACCCTCGTTTTATATGAATAAAGTTTGTTGTTGTTTAAGGCATCTATAGGGTTAGCAGTTATTTCTATGTGCTAAAGTCTGTTGTTCTCTGTACAAATCGCCTCAGAGCGATTTCGTTCAGGTTCTATAAGTTAGAGCTCAGATATGAAACATTGCACTCAGATCCGGTGTTTCTCTCTTCCGTACAGTTCTTCCCAAACTAGGGAAACCAACGCCGTAGTCGTGCAAGCCTCCAGATAGAAAAATTTTGCAAGGCCAAAATTTGGCTAAGTCTAGAGCTGTCTTCCCAACTTCGCTGCGCAACCCGACTGCACCCCAGATCTATGCGCAACCCGACTGCACCCCAGATCCGTGCATAACTCGACTGTGCCCCAGATTTGTGCGCAACCCAACTTTGCACTTCCCTACTGTGCACTTCGCACTGCGTTGTTCGCACTTCGCTCTTCGCTCCCTCCGTCAGACTTCGGCAAATTAAAATTAAATTTCTTCAAATTAGTATCAGAGCTACTGATCCATTGACGTGAAGACCAAAGCAAAATGGCTTCTAGTAGCAACAACTTACAGTTGTAGATCTCGTGCTTCAACGAGAAGAATTACGATTACTAGAGCATCCAAATGAAGATCATGTTCGGATCTTAGGAGCTGTGGGAGTTAGTCGAGAACGGATACCTAGAATCAGTAGATGCAGCAGCACTGGCTGCCCTCTCTCAAGAAGACAAGGACTTGTTGAAAGAGAACACGAAGAAGGACTGAACGCCCTCTTCTACATCATGCAAGCGATCGAGGAGTCCATCTTCCCACGGATCGCATCGACCACCAAGGCAAAGTAGGCCTAGGAGATTTTGGCCAGCTTGTACCAGGGCACCAATAAAGTAAAGTTGGTGAAACTACAGATGCTTAAGAGGGAGTTTGAAAATCTGTAGATGAGTGAGTCTGAGTCCATTAGTGATTTCTTCACCCGAACGACAGACATAATCAATTAGATTCGGTGGAACGGAGAAAATGTGCAGAGCTAGAGAATCATGGAGAAAATTCTCAAAAGTTTGCCTGCCAAGTTTGATTCGGTTGTGATAGCAATCGAAGAGTCAAGAGATCTGACAACCTTCTCGATAGACGAGCTCATGGGTTTGTTGCAGACACATAAACAAAGGTTGAGTCGTTCATCTTAGACCTCTCTGGAGTAAGCATTCAGGGCTCATGTCTCATTTTGAGACAACGACAGACAAGATTCCCACCATGGCGCCTCTAGTTCTCACGGAGGAAGAGGCAAAGGAAGGCGTGGGAAAGGCAACAAGCAAGGAGGAAGGTCAAACCCTAGCGAAGGAAAGACCAACTGTAATTTCCATTAGCAAGGTGGAAGAGGCAGTTCAAAAAATCAGCAAGCTGGATCTGGTCAAAAGGACATGTCAAAGGTCCAGTGCTCTTTTTGTAAGAAGTTTTGCCATTACATCTCATAGTGTAGAAAACGGATGGCCAAGGAGAACCAGCAGTAGGCCCATTACACGGATGAAACCAAAAATGCGACAGGTGGAAATGTGTTGTTGACTTGCAACATTGAGGAGGAGTGCTAGAAGAATGTCTGGTATTTAGATAGTGGGTGCAGCAACCACATGACGGGGAACAAGGAGATGTTCTCCCAACTGGATGAAACAATCTAGTTTGAGGTGAAGATGGGGAAAAACAAGGTTCCCATAATGGAGAAAGGAAAGATCCTTATCCACATCAGGAACGGAAAACGAAAGCAGATATGTGATGTCTACTATGTGCCTGGCCTGAAGCATAACCTATTGAGCATTGGAAAACTCATGCAGAAGGGACATACGATCCAGTTCAAAGATGGAGCTTGCACCATCAGAGACAAGTTGCATGGGCAGATTGCTACAGTGTCCATGACAAAGAATAAAATGTTTTCATTGCATATTCAGAATGAATCATTGATGTCTCTGAGTGCAGTTGTGAAAGATGCTACTTGGCTGTGGCATCTTAGATTTGGTCACCTGAACTTCAGTGGCCTAAATCAACTGCACAAGAAGAAGATGGTGAAGGGTTTACCCCTGATAGAGCAACAAAATCAAGTTTGTGAAGGCTTCTTAGTTGAAAAACAACATAGGGATTCGTTCCCTTTTGGTCAGTCTTGGAGAGCATCACAGCCATTGGAGTTGGTGCACTCAGACATTTACGGTCCGATGCAGACCAACACATTTTTCGACAACAAATACTTCTTAACATTCATAGATGACTTCAGTCGAAAGACTTGGATCTATGCCATTAAGCTGAAGTCAGAAGAATTTTCCAGATTCAAGGAGTTCAAGGCTCTGGTGGAGAAACAGAGCGGATATTAGATCAAAACTCTCAGGACAGATGGTGGATGTGAATACATCTCCAACGAATTCCATAACTACTGTAAGCAACACAAAATTCGAAGGCAGCTCACTGTCAGATACACGCCACAGCAGAACGGCGTAGTTGAGAGGAAGAACCGAACCATCATGGAGATGGCACGAAGCATGATGAAGGCGAAGGGATTTTCGCATGAATTTTGGGCAGAGGCTGTAACATGTGCAGTGTACCTGCTAAATAGATGTCCCACCAAAAGTGTGAAGGAAAAAATCCCTCAAGATGCCTAGAGCGATGTGAAGCCAAGTGTGGCTCACTTGCGTGTGTTCGGGTGCATTGCATATGCACATGTTCCAGAAGAGAAGCGACAGAAGTTGGATGATAGAGCTAAGAAGTGCATTTTCACAGGGTACAGTTAGCGTGCGAAGGCATATATGTCTGTACAACCTCGTGACGAAGAAGCTCATCATCAGCCGTGATGTGAAGTTTCTTGAAGATGAAGCCTGGAACTGGAAGTCAGAGACTGGCTAGTCAGAGTCAGCAGTAGTACAATCTGTTGACTTGGAAGAAGGAAGTGTGCAGCCACCTGCAACCTCCAGCGACAACAGCGGTGCCAATAGTAGCACAACCACTCCATCTCGGTCGCCTCCATGTGCAAGTAGAATCCAGAACCTGGCGATGCCAGCGAAGACAAGGAGCTTGCAAGAAATCTACAAGGCAACCCAAACCCACATAGATGAAGAGTACTCTGACTTTGAATTATTTACTGAAGTTGATCTAGTAGAGTTCAAAGACGCAAGTCAGAATCAGAAGTGGGTGTAGGCAATGGCCGAGGAGATTAAAGCCATTGAAAAGAATGATACATGGAAACTGACAGATCTTCTGGTAGGCAAGAAGACCATTGGGGTCAAATGGGTGTACAAGACAAAGTTCAACACCCAAGGAGACGTTGACAAGCATAAAGCCAAACTGGTGGCAAAAGGTTACAAGTAGAAGTCAAGCATCGATTACCATGAGGTATATGCGCCTGTAGCCCGACTTGACACGATTAGGATGATCCTAGCATTGGTAGCCCAACAAGATTGGAAGATGTACTAGATGGATGTCAAGTCAACCTTCCTCAACGAAGTGTTGGAGGAAGAGGTCTACATAGACCAACCACCAGGTTATGAAATTGAAGTCCAGGAGGGTAGAGTCCTGAAGCTGAAAAAGGCCCTGTATAGTTTGAAGCAGGCGTCCCGGGCTTGGTACAGCCGGATTGACAGTTATTTTCAAGAAAATGGGTTTGTCAAATGCCCATATGAGCACACCCTATACATGAAGACAAATGAAGTAGGTGAACTCATTATCATCTGCCTGTATGTGGACGATTTGATTTATACTAGCAACAACAATGTCCTGTTCGACTAGTTCAAAACAGCCATGAAGAAGTTCGAGATGACAGACTTAGGGCTAATGAAGTATTTTTTTGGCATTGAAGTTGACCAATCGGTAGATTGCATCTTCATTTCTCAGGGCAAGTATGCAAAGGATGTCCTAAAGTGGTTCAAGATGGAGAACAGCAAACCTGCCATCACACCTACAGCCACAGGTTTGAAGCTGAGCAAACTGGATTCAGGGAGGAATGTAGATCCAACCCTGTTCAAGAGGATAGTTGGCAGTCTGATGTATTTGACTGCAACTCGACCAGATCTAATGTTCGAAGTTAGCCTAATCAGCCATTTTATGGAGACTCTGAAGGACACACACTGGCAAGTAGGCAAGAGGATCTTGCACTATGTCAACTGGATGCAAAACAATGGCCTATTTTATGCCAGATAGGACTAGTTGGAACTAATCGGCTTTATAGACAGTGACTGGGTTGGCAGCATCGATGATCAAAAGAGCACCTCCAGGTATGCTTTCCATCTCAGATCAAGGGTAGTCTCATGGGTGTCCAAGAAGCAACCCATCATTGCGTTGTCCACAGCTAAAGCAGAATATGTTGTCACCTCGTCAGCCGCATGCCAGGCAGTTTGGCTGCGAAGAGTTTTGAAAGAATTGAATTATCCTCCGAAAGGCACGATAACAATTTGTTTGTGATAACAATTCGGCCATTGCACTGTCAAAGGATCCCGTGTTCCATGGCCGGACGAAGCACATCGATATTCGTTATCACTTCATCAGAGAGTTGGTGAAGTCCGGAGAAATTCAACTACAATTTTGCAGATCCAAGGAGCAGTTGGTAGATATTTTCACGAAGCCTTTAAAGGAGGAAGACTTCAGTAGATTGCGAGAGCAGCTTGGAGTCAAAGCGCTCGTGAAATCAGGCTTAAAGGAGGGTGTTAGAAATATTAACCCAGATTTCATGCCTCAACCGGACTATGCTCACGCAGTCAGGGATCCCGATAAAAGTTTGACATGACGTCGCACCTACCCTCTGACATATGTGACATTTGACAGATCCGATCACCGTAGAAGTTAATTCTAGTTTGACGATTGGTCAGAAACCCTAGTTGAGGGTCTGTCAGAATCTGTCAGAGGATAAACCCTATCTTCCTCTCCCCACGACTATATAGGGCAGTTCGGGTTTTTCAGTCGAAGTGTGGAAGTGTGGAGAAGAGAGCAGAGAAAAGAGGAGAGCATTTCAGTGAGCAGTGTGGCTCATTTGTTTAATGTCCGAGCAGCCGACTCGACATTTGTTTTTCCTTTTAGTTTATCTTGCAGCTTAGTCTGGAGATGTTATTATTTCCTCAGTTGAGGTCTTCTATAACCCTTGTTTTATATGAATAAAGTTTGTTGTTGTTTAAGGCATCTATAGGGTTAGCAGTTATTTCTGTGCTAAAGTCTGTTGTTCTCGATACAAATTGCCTCAGAGCGATTTCGTTCGGGTTCTATAAGTTAGAGCTCAGCTATGAAACATTGCACTCAGATCCGATGTTTCTCTCTTCTGTACAGTTCTTCCTAAGCCAGGGAAACCAACGCCGCAGTCGCGCAAGCCTTCAGACAAAAAAATTTTGCAAGGCCAAAATTTGGCTAAGTCTAGAGCTGTCTTCCCAACTTCGCTGCGCAACCCGACTGCACCCCAGATCTGTGTGCAACCCGACTGCACCCCAGATCCATGCGTAACTCGACTGCTCTTTTAATGGCCAGTCCTTTTCTCCAGCAGTAGGCTCACTCATGGTATGGTGGTCTAACCCGATCGCTACCTGGATAAAAATTTACTGTGCTGTATTGATTTTCTCTCTATTTCAAAACCTTGGTTGGTTAAACTTTATTTTATGAAGTGTTGCTTCTGAATTTACTATAGATTACGCCATCGGACCGTAAAATTCTGACAGAGACAACAGATTGACTGCCACTTTTCCGTGTAACATAAACATGTATCGCTATACTCAAACACGGTCAAGACCTAGATAGCACCTTAGTGCCAAGCCTCGAATATTCTTTCTCATTCTAGATTATTTCTTTGATATAATCCAAAAATGGTGGGTTCCAACCAGTCAGCATTAAAATAAAAAACAGAGATAATGCTACTTTTAATGGTTGTAGTTGCTTCGTCCATTTTCTGCGTTTCCACTTCAAAGCTTTGGAGTGCGTTTTCATTTATTTTCAAAGCAGTCCTTGTGGATTTTAATGTTTTTGTAAGGATAATAAATGCATGCAATAAATTTCATCATTGCATTGATGAAAGTACGTCAACTCAATCAAAATCATTGCAAACTCTCAAGAGGACTTTTGATAAATTGAGAATGAAGGAAGATGAAAATGTGGGAGAATATTGTGTCAGAGTAAAAGTTTGTGTGGACAAGATGAAGTCTCTTGGTGAAGAGGTGAACAATGAAGTCATGGTAAAGAAAGTGTTGAGAACACTTCTTCCAAAGTGGAATCATGTAGTGTTAGGATCTCATCCTAACCCTTAATGTAATAACTTCCTTGATGTAATAATTCCTAGTGAACGTGGGTAGTACCCATGATTAATATTTTGTAATGTTCTAAGTTTTAGCTTAGGTAGTGCCTATGACAAATGGCACCCTTTTTTATGTAACACATGGTAGATAGGTGGCATTGTGCATGTAATTCGTGTGGCATTGTGCATGTAATTCGAGTGGCATTGTGCATGTAATTCGGGTGGCATTGTGCATGTAATTCAAAGAGGCACTATGCATGTAATTCGGGTGGCATTATGCATGCAATCCAGGTGGCATTTTGCATGTAAGCCAACCTTGGAAGGAAACTCCTTAAATACCCAAAAGGGCACCAATGTAACCATATTTTACAAAATTAATGAAGTATTTAAGGAGGTTGCCCCCTTGAAGAGGCCTGCGATTCAGTTCTATTGTGAGATTGTTCTTTATGCAAATTTCTGTTATATTAATGTGATGTTTATGTGATTTATTTCCAAGCAATTGTGTGAGAGTGTGTTATTTGAGTTTATTTTATAGCAGGATCTTAACAAGTGGTATCAGAGCGCTTTCCAGGGCCAAGTTCTGTTGCAACTGCAACGATTCTTGCCATCCAATCCGCCTGTTAGGTATAAATTCCATGTGTTTTTTCCATTCTATTTTTCCTTATTAAAAAAAAATACAGTGTTTTTTTTTCCAGACAAAAAACAAAAAAATATATTATTAGTTGAGTAGGTAGAAACCCTGTACCAAGGGTTTTAAAATATCGCAAAGGATCTGTCGTTATTGGCTAAGCTAGATAGCCCATAAAGCATCTAGTGAAGTGAGGGGCGATCAGGCTCCAATACCCAGGCCTCAGACAGAACTCGCGCATGGACTTGAGCTCCCACGTATCTTCGGGTATATCGGGAGACCATTTAGGATTAAACAAACTTTTAGCCATTAGGAAGCTCTTCGGCCTTGTATTACTCATAGTCTACGGGACACAGCATCCTGGACGATTACCCTCCCGTATTGTCAGAGAGCCAGGTAGTGTGCTCAAGGGTATGTGTGGAATCCTCCTTGAGTAGTGGCCTGAAATATTGGTCCGAGCACTATTGTTCGTCACTGTCAGTATATTAGAGGGCCTATGGGTGGTACATACTCCTATACTTAGCATTCCCTGGTTTTGTTAAAACTGCAACCTGTAAAAAATACAAAAATAAAAATCAAAATAAGAATCCAAACACCCCCATTCGTAAACCTGCATTTCAAAAGTGAGCATATGAGAAAGGAGTCCTCTACCAAAAAAATAACAAAAGGGACATGCATTCGGGATAAGCCATGAGGGTGACACTTAAGTTGAAAGTCTGGAGAGTAACAGTCAAATTCACAGTGGCGATCCACGATCGAGTCGATCAGTCGAGAGAGGTTAGCACAGTCAGGGCAAAATTCACAGTCTTCAGAGTTAGAAAAGAACTGTCATATCAGTCACCTGCAAAATACAGAGAATCTTGAGTGTGAAACACGGCCAGTTTTAGATAGTGCTCCAGTACCCAAATTTTGCTCAGTAGCTCAGAATCAGAATCTGTAAACACCGTTAGACTCAGCAAAACAGGAGATAAAAAAAAAAAAAATGGCACAAAAGGTCAAAAAATGGCCCAGGGTACTCGTGGACACCAGAAAGATATATCTCATTGTGACCACCTCCTCCTGCTGATAATTTTGATATATAGCACCCAAGCACTTTTTTGGGCACTTACTAAAAATAGTAAGTCAAAAAAATTCAATTCTATTTTTAGTAACTGGTCACAAAAGGTCAAAAAATGGCCCAGGGTACTCGTGGACACCAGAAAGAACTAGAACACTTGGATTCCATAACAAAATCCATTGAGAACTTGAACTCGGCTTTTCACTCCATAAGGGAAGAAGTCCAAGGTCTTCGCTTAGAGCATGAGGCCACTAGCAATCGCTTAGAAGAAGCATTGACTGAAGTGGACAGCAAACTGAGAAGAGAACCACCCAAATCGGAATACCAAGTCGAGAGTTCTACAAGGAATCGTGACCATGATACACCCTTCGGAATGCCCAAGTTGGACTTTCCCAAATTCGGTGGGAAGGATGTTGATGGGTGGCTATGTCGGGTTGACCAATTCTTTCGACTTCATAATGTACCAGTATTTCATCGAGTCCAGATGGCTTCCTTTAACTTGGAATCTGAGGCTCTACACTGGTTTCAATGGTTGCGTCTTACCTACCCAAATCTCTCTTGGGAGGATTTTGAATCCCAAATACTCACTCGATTTGGTCCTAGTGAGTTTGAGGACTTCACAAGAGCCTTATCCAAACTACAACAAACAGGGTCAGTTCGAGAGTACCAAGCTCAATTTGAAAAATTGGCCAATCGAACAAGAGGATTGAGTGAAGGGTTCTTCCAGAGTTGTTATATCAGTGGGTTGAAGATGGAACTCCAAGCGAAGTCAAAATGTTGAAACCACGAACTATGATGGAAGCTATCAGTTTGGCCCGTCTGGCCGAATCTAAACTCTCTGCCCAAAGACGCCCATCAAAGTTTTCTCAAGATAGACCTTCATTTCCCCCGAGAGCCCAACACCCAGATGATAATAAACCTGCTGCACCCAAGTGCCTCACCACCGAAGAGATGGATGCACGTCGTGCCAAAGGATTATGCTACAATTGTGATGAAAAGTTTTTCAAGGGGCATAAGTGTGCACACAAAAAATTGTTCTTGATAGATGTTGGAGAACCTGATACCGTTGACGAGAGTGATGAGGATGAGGACCCTCCAGAAACACCTCCCCCACAAGAAGAAGGGAAACAGGAACCTGAGACATCAATTACAATCCATGCCCTTGCAGGCATTACTACTCCTCAAACCATGAAGGTTACAGGATGTTTCAAGGGCCAACGTCTTTCCATCCTTTTGGATTCGGGAAGCACGCACAACTTCATTGACCCTAGAGTTGCTCAACGGGAAAATTGCTATATCCATAATTGTAATTCCTTTGAGGTCATGGTAGCCAATGGGGGAACCTTATCTTGTAAAGGAAAGTGTCACAATGTTAAAATCAAGATAGGGGATTATGAACTCAAGAAGGACATGTTTGCCCTCCATTTGGGTGGATGTGATATTGTTTTGGGATGCCAATGGTTGAGTACGTTGGGCACTATTAGTTGGAACTTTGCTAAACTTTGGATGCAGTTCTTCCAGAACGGAAAAACACACATCATCAAGGGCTCCCCGACAGGAACACCTCAAATTATCAGTTCAAACGGCATGGAGAAATTTCTAAAGAAATCATCACGTGGGGTCATTGCACAACTATTCTCCATCCAGCCATCCACATCTCCAATGGGTGAAATCCCACAAGACATGCAACAGATTCTCCACAAACATGAGGCCATCTTTTCAGAACCCATCACAGGACCACTGCATCGCTCTCACGACCATGCCATTCCATTATTGCCGGATAGTACACCTCCCAATATCAGACCACCTTATGAGCGACTCAAGCGCACCTTATTTTGGAAAGGTAGGAAACAGGAAATTCGCTCTTTTGTGGCAGACTGCGACATAGGTCAAAGGATGAAAAGAGAAACAGTGCACTCTTCGGGCACTCTTCCACCCTTGCCAATACCGGATCAGGTGTGGACTGACATCTTTATGGATTTCATAAAAGGGCTACCTAAATCTGGAGACAAGTCTGTTATTTTTGTGGTAGTGGACCGCCTTTCAAAGTATGCTCACTTTTGTGCCCTAGCCCATCCTTACACAGCATTCACTATTGCCCAAATTTTCCTTGACTCCATATTTAGCCTTCATGGCATGCCAACCTCCATTGTATCTGATCGTGATCCCAGCATTACTAGAAATTTTTGGCCAGAGTTGTTTAAGTTGCAGGGGACTCAGCTCACAATGAGTTTAGCCTACCATCCGCAAACGGATGGTCAAACAGAGGTTGTTAATAACTACTTGGAAACCTACCTTCGCTACTTACCTCCGATCATCCTACTCATTGGGAAAAATGGCTTTCTTTGGCCGAATGGTGGTACAACACTTCCTATCATACCGCCACCAGAGGCTGAGTACGGGCACCCTCCACTCATGCCTCCCTCCTACATTTCGGGCAGCTCCAAGGTACGGAGTTCCATCAACACTTCCCGAATTGGATGAAGAAGGCTCCATCTTACTTGCACCAAAGCAACTCGTTGTATCGTCGAACTCGCAACCGTACCATCACGAGAGGTCCTGGTTCGGTGGCGTGGACTTCAACTCTGAGGATGCTACATGGGAGTCCCTCCATCAACTCCGACAACGAGTTTCCTCATTTTTAGCTTTGAGGACAAAGCTTCTTCAAGGAGAAGGGCATGTTAGGATCTCATCCTAACCCTTAATGTAATAACTTCCTTGATGTAATAATTCCTAGTGAACGTGGGTAGTACCCATGATTAATATTTTGTAATGTTCTAAGTTTTAGCTTAGGTAGTGCCTATGACAAATGGCACCCTTTTTTATGTAACACATGGTAGATAGGTGGCATTGTGCATGTAATTCGTGTGGCATTGTGCATGTAATTCGAGTGGCATTGTGCATGTAATTCGGGTGGCATTGTGCATGTAATTCAAAGAGGCACTATGCATGTAATTCGGGTGGCATTATGCATGCAATCCAGGTGGCATTTTGCATGTAAGCCAACCTTGGAAGGAAACTCCTTAAATACCCAAAAGGGCACCAATGTAACCATATTTTGCAAAATTAATGAAGTATTGAAGGAGGTTGCCCCCTCGAAGAGGCCTGCGATTCAGTTCTATTGTAAGATTGTTCTTTATGCAAATTTCTGTTATATTAATGTGATGTTTATGTGAATTATTTCCAAGCAATTGTGTGAGAGTGTGTTATTTGAGTTTATTTTATAGCAGGATCTTAACATGTAGCTATCATAATTGAAGAGAGTAAAAATATCACTACTCTTAATTATGATCAGATCATTGGCTCTTGAACATCCCATGAAGAAGGCTATATTCATCTTCAAATGTTGGTGGAGTTGAACAAAAGCCTTTACATCCAAAGAAGGTGAATCTAGTTCAAGAGGCCAAGGTAGATGGAGAGGTAGATATCCTTCAAGAGGAAGATATGGAGGAAGATGAGGTGGCTTTCAAGGAAGAGGAGGTGCTCGAGGAAGAGGAAGAGGTGACAAGAGTGACAAGCGATGTTACTATTGTAGATTGAAGGCATCCCATGAAGGAAGGAGTAGTGCACACTATGGAGAGGAGGAAGACTCCTCAATTTTATTTTTATCATATGGTAAATCAGATCAAAATTTGTATGAGACATGGATCCTAGATACTGGTTGTTCCAACCACATGACCATCAAGGGGGGGTTGTTTTCCATAATGGATAATTCCTACAAGTCCAAGATCAAGCTTGGAGATGATAATGCATTACAAGTTGAAGGTAAAGGAGCTATGGAGGTGCACACCAATGAAGGTAAAAAGAAGGTGAATGATATATACTACTCTCCAAATCTGAAACTTAATTTGTTGAGTGTTTGTCAAATCATAAAAAATAATTATAGGCTTGTTTTTAAAGATAACAAATGTATCATCTATGATAAGAATCATGGGCATAGGCTTGTCACCACTATTCCTATGACCAAGAATAGATTATTTCCTCTAAATTTTAGAGAATGAGGAGCTAATTTTACAAATGTTGCCATTGATAACAAGAGTTTGTTGTGGCACTTAATATTTGGACATTTGAATTTCCCAAGTTTAAGATTAATCGTATCTCAAAACGTGGTGTATGGGCTACCCAAGGTTGAAGATCACAAATGTGTGTGTGAAGGATATGCTTTCGAAAAGCATTCAAGAATGAGTTTTCCAAGAGGAAAATCATGGAGAGCCTCCTATCCTCTTGAATTGGTGCATTCGAACATTTTTGGTTCAATGCAAACACAATGTTTTGGTAAGAATTCATACTTCCTCACTTTCATAGATGATTTTTCAAGAATGTGTTGGGTCTATTTTTTGAAAGCAAATTATGAGACATTTGCTTGTTTTAAAGATTTCAAGAATCATGTTGAAAATCAAAGTGGGCACTATATGAAATGCTTAAGAACTGATAGAGGAGGAGAATTTTATTCAAAATAATTCTTACAATTTTGTAAATATTGTGGTGTTAAAAGGTAACTCAATGTTTGCCTATACTGCACAACAAAATATTATGGCTAAACATAAAAATAGATTAGTTGTAAACATGGCAAGGACCATGCTACAAAAAAAGAAATTAAGGAATATATATTGGGATGAACCTGTTAGGACATCCATATATATTTTGAATAGAAGTCCAACCTCTATCTTGGATGGCATCACTCCATATGAAGCATGGTATGCAAAGAAACCAAATGTAACTCATTTCAGAATTTTTGGTTGTTTGTCTTATGCACATATTCCAAAAGAACATAGAAGGAAACTTGATCCAAAAAGTGAAACATATATTTTTATTGGGTATTGTAAAAATAGCAAAGCCTATAGGCTCTATAATACAAAAACTCATAAGAGTATTGTATCAAGAGATGTGAATTTTGATGAGGGGGAGTTTATGGTCATCAAAAAGGCTATGTTGAGAATTCAAAATCTATTTTGAATGGTGGTATTATTGATGATATTGATGATGAGTAGCCCACTAATATTTTAGTTCCAACTGCTATTAATCCACCGAGCAACCCCTCATCTAGTTCTCCACCAAGCATCCCCTCATCTAGTTCTTCAGTTTCAAGTGATAGTTCAAGTCAACCAAGGAAGGTAAAAAGATTAAGTGACATTTATCAAAGGAGTACAATTCAAACACATGAAGAGAACCCAAGAGGTGAGACAATTAATTTTACTTTATTTTCACAAGCTAATTTTAAACCATCAAGTTTTGAAGAAGCATGTGCTAATGCAGTGTGGATTAAAGCAATGCAATATGAAATGAACTCCGTCAAGAAGAATGATACTTGGGAGCTAGTTGAGCTTCCAAAAGGCAAGAAGGTTGTGGTATCTAAATGGATCTACAAAACAAAATATAATAGTGATGGAAGTATTGAGAGGCACAAAGTAAGGCTTGTGGACAAAGGGTTCACACAAAGGTATGATATCGATTATGAGGAGACCTTTACTCCAGTTGCAAGAAAAGAAACAGTGAGGATGGTTCTTTATATTGTTGCCCATAAAGAATGGAAGGTACATCATTTATATGTAAAAAGTGCATTCTTGAATTACTATCTTGATGAAGAGGTTTATGTGTAACAAGCTCAAGGATTTGAAATGTAAGGTAAGGAGAATCTTGTGTATAGGTTGAAGAAGGCCTTGTATGGTCTTAAGCAAGCTCTAAGAGCTTGGTATTCAAGTATTGATGGTTACATTCATCAATATGGCTTCATGAGAAGCAAGAGTGAGTCAACCTTATACTACAAGAAAGAAGGTAATGACATTCTCCTTTTTTTATCTATGTGGATGATTTGATTTACTTGGGTAGTAACTCAAATATGAATGATGATTTCAAAGATGCAATGATGCAAGAGTTTGAAATGAAATATTTAGGCTTGATGCATTATTTCCTTGGTATGGAGGTGTATCAACAAAATGATAAAATCTTTATTTTTCAAACTAAATATGCCAATGATATGTTGAAAAAATTTGGCATGGAGAATTGTAAACCTGTTACAACACCAATAGCTCATGGTGAGTTGTTCATTAAATATGATGAAACTAAAAAAGTTTATGTGACCACATATAGAAGCATTGTTGGGAGTTTGATGTTTCTCACCAACACTAGACCAGACATTGCATGTGTTGTCTCACTTGTATCAAGATATATGAGTGATCCTTCTAAATTATATATGAAAGCAACATAAATAATATTGAAGTATGTAAAAGGAACAACTGATTTTGGCATTCATTATTGTAAAAATAATGATATCAAACTTGTTGGATTTAGTGATTCGGATTGGGGAAGTAATATAGATGATAGAAAATCTACATTAAGTAATTGTTTCAGTCTTGGGCCTGGTTTGATTACATGGTCTTCAAAGAAATAAAGTATTGTTACTCTTCCTTCTATAGAGGCTGAATACATTACAATCACAAGTGCTAGAGCTCAAGCATTGTGGTTGATAAAAGTCCTTCAAGAAATTAGAGAAAAACAATATGGTCCTACTACTTTGTATTGTGACAACATGAGTGCTATACATTTAGCAAAAAATCCAATTCATCACAGTAAGTTAAAAATTTTTGACATGAAGTATCATTTCATCTGAGACATGGTTGAGAAGAAGGTCATTGCGTTGAAACTTTGCAATACTAAAAACAATATTGTTGATTTGTTTACCAAAGGAGTAGTCAAAGCTTAGTTTTTGAAGTTAAGGAACTTCCTGGTTAGTCCCCTCAGCATCAAGGGGGAAAATATTGGGAATTGAATCTGTGTACAACCGTCTTCAGACTACAAGCCACTATTTTTATTCTGGTAGTTATCCGTGTACGTCCAATTTTGGGTATTTTTCTAATTATACTATGTACAATTTTCTAGATTTTCTATTGTCAACGTATAGTTTATATTGTAACAGTTTTTAGCTGATTGTATATGTCTTTTTAGCCTCCTCTGAATATTTTTTTGTTGAGACTCCAAGACTATATAAATCTCTGTAATCATTTCTAAATAAATCAATGAGCATTTTTCTCAAGTAGTGCCATGGTTTTCCTTATTTGCAATATTTTATGAGTTTTCCCTCTCCTGTTGATAATCTTCCTCTCCCATCTCCTTTTTGAAATACCTAGCGATGTTCTTCAAAACATCGAGCATGTCAATCAAAGGGGACCCTCTTATGGTATTATCGTTACTCACAAAAATAAACTCAATGCAGTTGTATCTTCTAAGAATCAAGCATTCAAGCTTGACAATGAGATATCTCGGGTAGATGTCTCCCATTGTAATACAACATCTTACCCTTTTTCTCTTCTCCATTTGCTATTCTATTTTGTTTGCATTTTCTCTTGTCTCTTTGGGTATGAATTTGAACTTACGCTTTCTTTGGATTCCAAATTGTTTTGAAACATGTAGAGCATGCTAACAATTTTATTATGATATACCAACACTACAGCTCTAAGGTTTCATATCGGATCTATGTTGGACCGCAGGGTGATTGTGGTCATGAGTGAAAGGGGTTTGGTATTATATTTGTGAGAATCGAAACACATTTGATTAATTTGACGAAGTATAAATACAAACAATAGGGCCATGATTAGCCTGGAGGTTGTGAGAATCGAAACACAACTAGCCTAATATTAATCAATCTAACAATATAATATTGTTACGATTGAATTAATTAAAAAATAAAATATTGAAATATATTCTAACATTCCCCCTTATTACAATATTTTAGGAAACATGTAACTACTAGCTATACTAGCATCCCCCCATTATTTTGAAATACATAGAGAATTGTGAAACAATTCAAATTTGACATGTTCAAGTACCTTAGTGAATATGTCTGCAACTTGAGCATTGGTGGAGATGTGCTGAAGCTGAATGTGGTGCCTTGGTACTTCATCTCAAATAAAGTGACATTGTGTATCAAGTGCTTGGTTCGTTCATGATGCACTGGATTCTTAACAAGGTTCAAAACACCCATGTTATCGCAGAACAAGTGTATTGGAGATTTTTATGGAAGACCCATACTTGTCAAGATGCGATGCAACCATATCACTTTGCACATAGCTTCACGTGTGACATGGTATTCTACCTCTGTTGATGAGATAGCAACCACCTATTTCTTCTTTTTGTGCCAAGCGACAGGACCAGATCCAAGATGAAACAAATATCCTGAAGTTGATTTACAATCATCAAATTATCTGACATAGTCAGAGTTCGTGTATCCCTATAAGAAGAATTTGTTGTTCTTCTTATATTCTAGGCCATATTCCATTTTGCCACGAAAATAGTGAAGAACTCGCTTTACTGCTTTCCAATGTGTAGTCTTAGGTTATTGCATGAACCTCGAACGATAATTGATAGCAAATACAATATCTATCCTAGTGTTGGTCAGATATATGAGACTCCCAATCAGCTGATGATAGATAGTAGCATCTACCTAAGGTGATTTGTCATATCATGATAAATGAAGACCTGTTTCCATTGGTGTTGCCATCGGCTTGCAGTCAGTCATGCGATATTTTTCTAGTAGTGTCTTGGCATATTTTTTCTAGGACACTTTGATGTAGTGCTCCCTCTGGTTCACTTCTAGGCCAAGACAGTAATGGAGAAGTTCGAGATCTGTCATTTCAAAAGATTCACTCAAATCCTCTTTGATAGAAGAGATCATTGTTTTTGAACTCCCTATTATGAGCAGATCATCAACATAGAGTACAAGAAACACTATTTCAGAGCCTTGCTTCTTGAAATAGAGGTTTGCATCTGATGGAAATCTCTTAAATCCATGCTATAGTAGGTGATTATCCATTTTTATGTACCAAGCCCAAGGGGCCTGTTTCAAACCATATAAGGATTTGACCAATTTGCAAACTTTCTGCTGTTGGCCTTCCACTTCAAATCCTTCTGGTTGAGTCATGTAGACTTCCTCTTGGATATCACCATTTATAAAGGCACTCTTAACATCCATTTGGTGCACTTTCCACCCATACTATGCTATCACAGCACAAAGAACTCGAATGGTTGTCATCCGAGTAGTAGGTGCAAAATTTTCCTCGTAGTCAATGCCTTCTTTTTTAGCATAGCCCTTTGCAACAAGTCAGGTCTTATGCTTATCTATTATCCCATCTGTCTTATACTTGAATTTATACACCCATTTGTAGCTTATGGGATTCTTTTCATATGGTAGATCGACAAGCTTCCAAGTTTTGTTTTTCATCACAGACTTATACTTAGCATCCATAGTGGCCTTCCATTGAGGCTCACCAAGAGCATCTCGTACTAATGCAGGTTCAAGTTCATCTATTGAGAACATAAAAACCATGTCATAATCAATATCCATATCTTCTGTATCTCTCTCTGGATCTACAGAAAGTTCCTCAAAAGACTGACATAGATCATCAACCCCAGTAACCTTTATTGCAGCTTTCTCCTGTCGAGCCATGTTGTGAGTATGAGGCCTATCCAATGTCAAATATGGTGGAGTTGTACTTGTATACCACTTTGGATTCCTCTTCTATGGATATGAAGAAGATGAAGAAGGACCTCCAACCTTTGATGAAGGAGACTTCTCAACCTTAGTTTCCATAAGATCTAGGTATACATCTGAAGTGTTTTCTGATGTGAAAGCCTCATCAAAAAATACATCTCTACTGATGTGTATCTTCTTGGTTAAGGTATCAATAAATCAATAACCCTTGGAGTGCTCATCATACCCAAGAAGAATGCACTTCAGTGTCTTCTCATCTAGCATCTTCCTCTTTTTTTCTGTATGTACATGAATGATTTACAACCAAAAATATGTAGATGAGAGATGGAGGGTTTTCTGCCACTCCATGCTTCCTGTGGAGTCATTCCTTGTAGGGCCTTAGTGGGTTCCCTATTCAACAGATATACTATTGTGGTGACTGCTTCTGCCCAATATTGTTGCCCAATTTTGGATCCTGTGAGCGTGCAACGAACCATTTCCTTGATGGAACGGTTCCTCCTTTCAGAAACACCATTTTGCTGAGGAGTATAAGCAGTAGTCAACTATTATGTGATCCCATTTTTAGTCAAGAACTCAAAAAATTCTTTAGAGGTGAACTCCCCCCATCGATCTGAGTGGAGGGTCTTGATAGAAGTCACTGACTCCTTTTCAACAGATTTCTTGAATTGCTAAAAAAATCCAAATGCTTCAGATTTCAGTTGAAGAAATAATACCCACATCTTTCATGAGTAATCATCCACGAATAACTAAAAATACCTCTTACCCCCACAACTTTTGGGACTTAAAGGACTGCACAGATCGGTGTGAACCAACTCTAGAGGTTTCTTTGCTCGTGTAGAGCTCCTTTCAAAAGGTACTCTATGTTGCTTTCACGCCAGCGATCGAGCAAGCGGCAATGTGGTAGAAAGGGAAGGAATACCCTTTACCATTTCATACTTACTTAACTCAAGTAAGTAACTAGGACTCATATGTCCATATCTCTTATGCCATAAGGAAGTTGCCTTCTTTGTAGAGACAATCATGGCTACATCTGGAGAAGAGATAGTATCTAGGGCAAATAAGCCTTGCTTATATGAAGTGGTTGCAATGTTCTTACCCTTTCTGGTGATAGAACAACACTTCTTGCCCCCCACAACACTAAAGTTTATAACCATATTTTTGTCCAAGATTTGTGTGACTGACAACAAGTTGTTTGCCAATCCAGGAACATAAAGAACCTTCTTAAGCTAGCACTTGCCATTAGGAAGAGTAACAGATATTGTTCCTTCTCCCTGAACCTTGTAGGTTTTATCATTGGAAATAGTGACAGGTTTTCCCTCTTTGGACTCAAAAGACTCAAACCATGATTTCTCACAAGTCATGTGCTTACTGGATCCAAAATCGACATACCAAATAGGATCCGTCTGCTTGGATACGATGGTAATCATGAGCACTTTGTGTGCTTTCTCAGAATCCATGTCAGATTCTTCAACAACAACATTCACTTGCTGTTGTTTGTTCTTTTGTGGTTTATTCTGGCCTTTCTATTTTTATTGTTTATTCTTATGCCAACATCTATTTGTATCATGACCTTCTTTGTCACAGATCTTGCAATATCTCTTTTTCTATTGAGGTTGAGTTTGTTTCTCTTTTGAATCCTTTTGAGAACTACCTCCTGTAGACACCAAAACAGCACCAATCCGATTATGTGACAACAAGCACCGATCGCATTGACACACACAGCCCCTAGGGCAGCCCCTAGAGGTTAAACAGTGGTCCTAACCACTTCCAAAAGCAGTTTTAGAGGTCAAAGGTCAATTTGGCACCTTTTTGGCACCTTGCTCTCTGCTCGTCCCACCCAAGTATGGATACAAACTGGCATTCGTCCCACCTAGGGATGAATAGTAGCATTCGCCCCAGGGTGAGGCGAATAGCAAGTTTGACTGGAAAAAAGTCAAACCTCAGTAACTCTGCTAGTTAACTGAGGCTTCAGGCCATGCAATTGTGAGGAATAACTTTTATTCAAGAAGAGAGACTTTAGTGATGAGTGTCTTTATTTTAGAAACCTCATGCAAGGAGATTTTTAATCAAGGAGTTAGCTTTTCTTTGAAAATAGGACAGTTAACTCAAGTGGCGCCCTCGCATGTGCAATTCAAACAAGGAGACCCTAAGGTCTATAAATTGGTGAGTTTTCTCACCCAAAAGATAGACATGTAAGGAGAATTTGAGCAACGAAGTGCTGCCAATTTACATACCTACTTGTGATTTGTGCTTTTACATCCTTAATCTCTCATTCGAAAGGGAGGTTATTGGGTGACTATTGGAAGCGCGAATCCGGACCCAAAACCCAATTTTTGGCCACAACTATCCACAAAATTTGTCAAAAACACCTCATAATCAGTTTTGGACCCATCCCAAGTGGATTGGTGTCGAAATAATGTCCCAAACGGTGGGCGTCCTGCTCCCGGGCGCTCCCCAAACTGTCACAGTCCTATTTGCCCCACCCCGGGACGATTAAAAATATGTGATATATTTCTCTAGTTTTTATTTTTAATTTGATTCTAGATAGGTTAAATAGGTTACAGTTCAAATTTCATTTCATTCTGAGCAATTTTGACCAGGTTTTTGTTATTTATCGCCTTCACTAACTTGCATATGGCACCAGCAAAATCTGGATCCTAAAAGCAAAATTGGAGAAATCTTACCATCTGGGTCTTCCCAAAACACCCCCAATTAGCTAACCCCAACTTTTTAGGTCTTTTGGAGCTTCCTAAGTAGGACATTGAATAGGGTGCTTTCTGATAAATTCTTGCAGGCCTATTCGTCCCACCCTGGAGCGAATACAAATATGTGAGGAATTTCCAGACTGTTCTTTTTGCAGTGGTCTTATGATAATATTTGTATGCTTTTGTCAAAATTTTAGGTCAATCAGAGGTCATTTGATAGTCGTTTAATTATTTTCATGCATACACTGACAGTAGGCCTTGGGAAATACATGTTTCATTCTGTCTGCAGGTGCTACTAATATTTTCTGTTTCTTTGAATGCAGTTTTCTGATAGCAGAGGATTAAGAAAGAGCAAATAATCACATACCTAAAGTTGCAGTGACATTTTGGTCCGCCCAAATTACATGTGGGCACGCGGAAGAAGGATTATTATCCATGGATGTTGTGATGAGAAACATATTTGACGCTCCTATCCCCTAAAAAGGAAGGAGACATATTGTAACACAATTTACAAAGCGTATAAATAAAGATATTACCATATTTCATATTGCTTTTATCTTGTGTCAATTTGTATATGTTCTTTCTTGTTCTTTTCTTGTGACATTCTCCTTTTTGTTTCTGTATCCTCGTGCTTTTAGTGGCGATCACGGTGGGACCTCTGTCCCTTGATTTTTAAGATTAAATTTCTGATTAAATTTGCTTGTTCTTTTGACTACAGGTATCAATTTTTCCAACACTAGACTATTTCAGAGCAAAAATTCAGAGACATCCGACTTGGGCAGAGAAGAGGTAGGGGTCTTAAACACCTTTTGTCAATTCTTTGCTTTATGTTCTCTGGTTATTTTCTTGCATAGGAGAGTTTGAATGCTTGCGTGCTTCATTTATGCAACTTAAAAGTAACCCCACACACCACGTGGTAACTGAAACAACAAGGAGTTGGTCGTAAAACCCCAACCCTTGAGCAAGACCAAAGGTGGATTCCATCATCACTTTGGCTTGAGATACTACATACATTATCCCGAACGCGACTGTTGCTAGACGTAAATCCTGAAAAAAGCTGACCAAGTGTAGCGGGGGTGATTCCCAGTGCATGAGGATAAGTCTTTTATGGTAGGTGTCATAAACAGAGTGATCCCCCTTCAATACCGCCTATGTTCCACGTACCATCTGGTCTCACGTACCAATAGTTTCCCTCACGTAAGGGCGGGTATATAGAGAGGTTGGTATATCGGTCTGGCAACGGTATATCGAAGGGGCGACCATTTTTTGGGAGTCATAAGAGCCCTCATTTTGCATTTAAATTTTCTTTCAAAAAGCTTTCAAACAACATCAAAACACACTAAACCATATTTTAGGGCACACTTTTAAATATTTAAATGAGATAACCACTGCATTGATTGTGTGTTTCCTTTCTGTTTAAGTGTAGCATAAAAAATCCTAAAAGAGATAAACATCTACTCGTCTTTAGGAGCACATCACCATGGTGTTCACTCGTATTCGAGCCCAATCACAGGAAAGTGTTGCAGAAAGTGCACCAAGTGGGACAAGTCACCTCTGATATAGTCTTGAGGACCTAGTCATCTCGCCTTGGTGGCCTGACCCACAAGAGAGTCCACATCATGCCATAACATAACAGGACTATAGAGGCACCTCTTTGAGGGGCACCCCCACTCAGCATAGGTCCTTCCAAGAAGATAACCTACACGTAGCACTTAATGTAGATAGGAGACCTCCCTTAGAAGCCCATTATAGGTGGCCTAGTGATGAAGTGCTAGAGCAACAGAGGGTCCCGATGGAAGGGCCACAGGATTTCGTCATCCCTCCTCTACCTCGCATTACTGTTAGAAACACTAGATAGTGTCCAAAGTATCAAGATTCCAAGTAGGGCAAGACAATTCTGCCCGCACCTTTTATGCATATGAAAGAGAGGACGAGGAAGATTACCATGTTCCTCAAGAGCAGTACATAGCATGGGAGAGATGTACATGTATCAAGATCACCCATTGAGGCTACAGCCTCAAGTTAATGCAGCTAACCTCGACAAAGGAAAGCAGCCCATAGAGGTCTTAGATCACCATGATCAAGGTAGAAATATAGGAGAGGCATCTAGGCTTCCTAAACAAGAGATGACGAAACAAAGTGACTTGGCGTTTCCCAAACAGGTCACCCGCCAAGCGCAAATAATGCAGCTTAGGAAAGATCAAGAACAGTTAGAGCATCTTTGTCGACTTAACAAAGAGCGCATTCAACGTCAGACAATCGAATTGCTTCATAACAATGTGGTTGTAAAGGTTCCAAACCCTCACGCACACAAAGTAGAAGTGTATGAGAGGCATAACCCTTTGGTATGAGAGAGGTCCACGCGACCTTATCAAGTATTGCCTCCGAGACCTCCTAGACCTGAGCGAGAGGCCACTCCCCGAAACAATGATGGGCACCCTCCGTGGGCACCTACCCATGTGCATAGGTCTCGACCAGCCACTCCTCAGGAAGCTTATGAGGAATATGAACAAGAAGAAGAGAGGGATGAAACGCTCTATCAAGGCAGAGGGGGTGCTATCCAGCTACCTCTCAATAGGCCTCAAGCTCCTCGCAACCCACAACAGGAGCAAACTAAGGAGGACAAAATTAAATCCTCTGATGCATATAAAGCATTGTTAGAGTTCTTAGAGTCTATGGAGATCAAGACTTCTAGGCCCCAAAAACCCACTTTACGCCAAATTCATAGTCATCCTGTGCATCCGTCAGTGTTGGCACCTCCATACCTGGAACACTTTAAGCTGCCCCAATTGGCACTCTTTAAAGGGGAGGAGGATGCCCAAGAGCATGTGACTAGGTTCCTGAGCCAGTGCTTTGGTATTCAGGATAATGATGCTTTGTTGTTAAGAACATTTATAACCACATTCGCAGGCCCTACCTCGAATTGGTTCACCCAATTATCGAAACATAGCATCAGTAATTTGGATCAGCTAGTGGACGCGTTCCTCGAACGCTTTGCCTTCAACACTAAGAAAAATGCGTCATTGAGTGACCTAGCTAGCCTCAAGTAGTATGAGGGGTGGCATACGGGAACCTATGGAGGATGTTGCTTTCGAAGCTGCCTTACCTCCCTCCCATGTCATATCTGACCCAAATGTTCTCAAAAAGCTTTTTGATATCAATCTCCATGCTATTGCAGCTACAACAATATGCCAGTTTAGAGGAAGCTCTAGCGCAAGCTAGAGTCATTGAGGAGATTAAGATACAGGATGGCGAGATTGCCAAACCTAAGAAGAAAGAATGGACAAAGAACACTAAACCAGGGACCACGCAACCAAAACCTGCTACGGTTAATTAGGTTGCCATCAATGTCCCTAAGCCTGCACAAGCAACATAGCCTCAAAAGGCTAACTATCAGGTGGTACCTCCCAACAACTATGAGAGAGAAAACCAAAGGTAGGAGCAAAATCAATAGCGTCGCCCTAGGCGATAATTTACTCCTTATACAGAGTCTAGGGATTCTTTGTTTGATCGCTTGTCAGCGACGAATTTGATCAACCTTCTAGAGATTCAAACTATAGATTCCAATGCACCGAAGCCTAAAGGGTATAGAGAAGACTTGTATTGTAGGTTCCACAGGCGTAAAGGACATGATTTTAACGCATGCTGGAAGTTCAAAGGTTTGGTACAAGATCTCATTGACAACAAGATATTGGTGGTGGACAACCCCATAGCACCAAACAACCAACATATGGGAGTATTCAGAGACCCCTTGCCTGCCCATGAGGCACCGGCAAAACCCCTTCAAGTCAATGAGGTGCAACAAAATTGCCCTATGTAGGGATATGTGGGGATGATAAGCATAGTGACTAGGAACAAGAAGTACGCAGGAGCTGCTCCTAAGGCAGCCACAAGAGAGGTTCCATCAACGTCACAAGCTCAACAACACCCTACGCAACTTCCCCCGCCTAGACCAGTGGCCACGATTTGAACTAGACTTACCCAAAGTCTAAGGACCACATTGGCTAGGCTCTCCATATACGAGCTAATTCAACAATCAACGCCCCATCGAGAGGCTCTAATGGAGATTTTAAAAGTTATCGAGCTACCGCCCCACGAAGCGAACTCTTTCAAAAATTTTGTGGGGCATGTAAAACAATGTACATAACCAGTCATCACCTTTAGAGAAGATGAATTGAAAACAATGACTGGTGATGTGGTGGATCCACCCCTACACGTTATCGCGCGAGTCAACAGGATTTTGTATAAGAGAGTGTTGGTGGACACTGGATCGTCTAGTAATATCATCACTACAGCAGCTCTGAAGCATTTGAAGTTGCCAACATCTCATATCGTGGCTTCCACTTACACACTACAAGCATTCAAGGATGCAATCTGCTCGACAGTTGGCACAATTGTCCTACCTATCCAAGTGGGAAAAAATACCATTCATACATTGTGCCACATCTTGGAATGTGAGATGGCTTATAATAACCTGCTAGGCCGGCCTTGGATTCGAGACATCACATTTGAAGGACAGGTGCATGTAGTCCCAGTGGACTTGGAGCCCTTCAAATACTGCAATACAGTGCAATTCATGTTGTAATCGACCCTTCCGTCAACACATTTGGATTTTCATTTGAATCCATCTCAATAGGGTCTGATTCCGCAAGCACCTCCAGTGATTAATTCGTCAAGTCCTCAGCTGGGTCCATCTTCTTCTGCCAGTCCTTCCACAACGATGCCACCTACGGTGGCCACATCCAAGGACAAGGGAAAGAAACCCTTAGAAGAATAACCACCTCTAGTCTCAACCATCTTGATAGAAGAGATGCCTAGCAGAATGGAAGTCGAGACGCCTAGTTCACCCCACATGGAGTGGACTCAAGAAGGAATCCCATTCGCCTCCCCTCATCCACCAATGGTCACCGTTGAAATGGCCAACACGGGCCTGTGGGAGTATCTAGTGAGGAACATTATAGCAACGCCCACACTTGAGTCCATGCAAGACATGGGGAGGCTTCGACTCCCCATCGGCTCAGTGGTTCCTTTAGGCTACCCACCCAATCAGACAAACTTTGTTTATGGGGGTCTGGATAATGGCATTGAGATTTGTATGCAAGAATATGAAGACGACGAGCCCTTTGTTGAGGATGTCAATTATCTATCCAACCATGATTTTGTTTTAAGATATCTAGGCCAATGCAATTAGCATGGATATGGGTTGGGTAGGTATGAGCAAGGAGTGCGTGTTCTTTGCCAACCGAGATATCAAATGTCGTATGACAAGTCAGGAGTAGGGTTCAACCACCCCTTACCCCTAGACATCTTGGTGGAAAACATGCAAGGCCCAGGGATAGGCAACAAGGATGGGTTGGCATTAGGTCCATATGCCAATCCTAACACAAACTATACATTGGGAGATTATCTCCCATTGCTAACAACCAACCTTGTTGACTATAACAACCCTTTACCTTTGGCCGAACAAGGAGAGAATTCAACGACTCACCCATAAGAGGGATATGGACAAGACCAAGAAGGGTCTTCAGAGGATGAGTCATAGTATGAAGTAGCCCCTCGGGATACTTTCGAGTCTGACAGCAATCATTCGCAAGTATATCCCATGAATGATGATCAGGAAAGCTTCCTGACAATGTTCCCATTGGCTGCTCCATTTGAGCACATGCCACCTCAAGAGAATCAGGTCCCCCCATAGAGAGTGGAACAACCTCGCTAGGACCACATTAATTTGCTCGAACAAGATGAGCCTCATATGTCGCAAGCAGTTGTTGGAGCTAACGAAGGCTTTTGGATCTCCGATAGTGATTCAGAAGATGAAACTGAGATGGCCTATCTCAACCACATGCGACAGATGCAACAATGATACCATTTGGACATAGATGACATGTTTGAACATTTGCACATAGGTCCCAAACATAGGTGGCACCTCAACCCGATGTAGTTATAGCAATTACTGCACCCTCCACTCCAGGTACACAGAGAGCATCTTTCGCTTGGAGACCTGTTGGCATTTTTGCCACATTGATTCTCATTGATTAATGCATTAATGTATTATTGAAAATCTGACCCCTATATAGGCTTTAATGCGGTTTATGGCAAAAAAAGAAGAAAAAATGAGCAAAAAATGACTAAGTCCAAAAACTGTAGCGATGCGCTGACATGTCGCAGAATCACGGTCAACGCGATCCAACGCGAGCGAGTTGGGCGAGAACCGTCGCGATATCGCGACGTGTTCCGAAATCACGGTCAACGCAGGCAGGTTGGGCGGAACCGTCGCGATATCGCGACGTGTTCCAGAATTGTGGGTCGGTCGGCTTCAAAGGCACAAAGTCAAAAACTTGCAGCGCGTCGCTGACATGTCAGCGAATCGCGACGGAAAATGGCGATTGGTACGGAGAGAAGAAACATGTAGCGAAATCGCTACATGTTCTGTTTTCACGGGGCAGAGCGCAGGGAAGGACCAAGAAGCCGAAGACGTAGCGATATCGCTACATGTGCCATTTTCGCGGGTCTTCAGCAGCAAAGCGTACGACATAAAAATATGTCACGATTTCGCGACCCGTCGCGATTTCGTGACCCGTCGCGTTTTCGCGACCTGCGCAGTTTCCTGCCAAAACACAAGTATGAACGGCCGAGAAGGTTTTTTTTTGGGTTTCGATGATTAAATGCTGCCCCGAAGTAAATGCTTTGTGGATTTCCGATGCGGTTAAGGTCGAAGAGTGCCCAGGCCACCAAAATTAAAGGGTTTATTGGTTCGAAGTTGCTGTTCATGGATTGATTTAACAATTGCATGCACATGTTTGAAAAATGAATTTAATGAAGGTGCCCGCGATTATCTCATTGCATTTAATTTTTGCTTCCTCGAGGCCGCGATTAAGGGGATCGTGTTCCTGATTTCCAAGTGATGGTTGTAGATCACGAGGAAGTTGGTTTTAAGTTTTTAATGCTGCAAAGAGGACGGACCTCTATAAAAACCAATGTAATTTTCATTTACGGGGGTTGGAAAAACTTGCTGCTAGAAACTGGAATTGTATCTACGGGAATAAAAGGATCAATTTCTAATTTTTCAAGCGTTGCATGGATGAATTTCTTTTCTGTTTTCTGCATTTCTAATAGCATTCGTACTCCTGCATTGCTATTACATTTAAATTCTGCATACTGGATTTAAATATTGCGGTCAGGGTACGATTCTTGGAATGTGGGTTTGGAGGGATTTGCGGCATGTGATTGTGTAAAGATTAAGCTGATTTCTTATGTTACTTGCTGTTGTTGCGTTTGTAGTTTCCTGCTGTTGTTTTTCTGATCCCATCACTTCAGCCTGTGGCCATATTTCCCATTTTTTTCTGCAACATTTTAAATCTCTTTCCAGCAACCCTATCTTAAACCCAATTTTAGAATAGTAGAGGGAACCGACCCACTCTGGAGATTGGTCTGGGAGCCATTTCTTGCTTCCATCCTTTCAATGTTGGCCGGGTCTAGGGCGCAATTGTAAAAATCCTTTCCTGTGGCAGATTCGTGACCAACAGTTTTTGGCACGCCCGGTGGGACAGACAAGTTTCTATCTCCAAGAATTCATAATTGGTGGGATACGCATAATTTTCCAAAGTGATAACCCCACTGGTGCCAATAGTTTTTGGCACGCTTTTAACACCCGGAGGTCTCAAGATTTGATGAGCTGTCTTGGCCTCACAGCGGAGATTTGTAAGTTCATTTGGCGACTTTGCTGAGTTGAAGATCTGTTCGTGGACGCTTGTTTTTGTTTAAAAAAAAAAAATAAAATTCAAAGAATGTTCATCTGGCGACTCTGACTTAATGGCGATGGCCGTGATTCCGCAGACCACTGCCACAAAGGCGAGGGTTTTTTCTAGATGGGATGATCCTGGCCCTTTGAATCTCCAAGTTCGGCATGAAATTCCCGAAGGTGCCTTGAAGAACCTGGCAAAATATGATGGTACCAAAGGCATGGCTCTGGCACATGTTGAAGACATTGCTATTCTATCCATGATCCATGTCATAGAACACGAAGATGTCATGATCCGACTTCTGGTTCAGTATTTGGAAGGAAGGGCATTGCAGTGGTACAGATTGCTCAAATGTCAAAGCATCAGCTCATGGGATGATCTAGCGGGGGCACTGATCAAAAGATTTGACGAAGATCCTTTTTACAGTTCTTTGGATCTCTACCAATTTTTCATGTACATCAAGAGAGCACCTCAAGAAAGCATCACGGACTTCAATGTCCAATTCTTAATAAGTTGGAAGAGAATTCCAGAGAAGATCCGTCCATCACCCACCCAAGCCCACCTCTTTTATGTTCGAGCTTTTAATTCTGACATAGGTCTCTTTTTGCTGCAGTCAGGTGAACAACGGTTCCCACAAATCTTTGAGGAAGCAGTGCGAGCGGAACAACTTTTGCTCTTATCGAGAAAGTTACCATGGGGAGAAACTCCATTACCTTCTTCGGTGGTTTTGCTCTTGTTTACCCTGCACAGTACTTTTCATGCCAGATCCCTTATACTGAGCAGAAACCTGAGATGCAGTCATGTGGAGTTCAAGGGACAGATCTCGTCCAAAGTCAAGGATTGGAACATGCAAGCACTTTTCCAGCAATGAACAATATGATTTCTTGCAGTTTTCATCAAGAGATGGGCCAAGTAGAAGAACAAGTGCAAATTCCAGAGCCTGAGGAGATCTCAGAATCAGATTTCTCACTTGAAGAGCCCTGTGATCACATCAAGGAGTTAGAGGAGCCTGTACTCAACCCACAGCCAGTAAAGTCTGCAAAGTGGTGGTGTTGGTTCCAACCACTACATCCAGTACCTGAAGAAGTCCTCCATGTGGGTACTAGTACGAAGGATAATCTGTCGCATTGCATCCTATTCGCACCATGGAGAACTTCAGGAAGGAGCCAGCCCAATTTCAAGGACCGACTTAAGTATGATCAGATCTGGTCGGGACATTGCAGATTTACCGGATAACATTCTGAGATTGGGTGTCTGGTGGCGACATGCCAATCATGTCGTGAATTATTGTATATAGCATTTTGAAAAAACAAAAAAAAAATAGAAAAAAGAGGAAAAAAAAAAAAAAGTGGTATTGTTTTTATTTGTTCATCTCGACTCTTGTTGCCTGCGAGCCGTAGATGCTTGTTTTTCCTTTGTTTTTCTCCTCCCAAAAGTTTGGTGGTTTTCTAGCACTTTCTTCTTTTCCCTTCCCCGTTTCCTCTCTTTCCTTTCTTCATCTTCTTCCTTCTTTTTCTTCTGCATTAAAACAAAATAAGCCACAAGCTGTTGTTTCTTTTTCCCTTTTTCTGTTTTTCCCCGTCCCTTCTTATCCCTTTCCTCTAAGTTAAGTCTTTTATGCATTTATTTCGTGAGTCTAGTTCATTTCATTTCATGACTTTTCTAGTTCCATTCCCACTCCATAACTTCGTTCATTTTCATTTCATCATTCCATTTGCAGTCACCGCTTGCGCAATCGCAAGAGCTCACTCCATCATCGCGTTCTATTAGTCGTTTCATAATCAGTTATATGCAGGTTTTTTCCAGTTTCAATTTTTCAGTAGAACATGTATTGCAGCAGCCCGCCTTACGTTTGGATATGACTCCGTGCCCAATGGACTAAGGCCTGGATTCTTGCATACAGCGAGCTTGTATACCCCGCGAGCCGCCAAGAATGTTGGCATTTTTGCCACATTGATTCTCATTGATTAATGCATTAATGTATTATTGAAAATCTGACCCCTATATAGGCTTTAATGCGGTTTATGGCAAAAAAAGAAGAAAAAATGAGCAAAAAATGACTAAGTCTGAAAAATGCAGTGATGCGCTAACATGTCGCAGAATCGCGGTCAACGCAGTCAACGCAGGCAGGTTGGGCGGAACCGTCACGATATCACGACGTGTTCCAGAATCGCGGTCAACGCAGTCAACGCAGGCAGGTTGGGCGGAACCGTCGCGATATCGCGACGTGTTCCAGAATCGCGGGTCGGTCAGCTTTAAAGGCGCAAAGTCGAAAACTTGCAGCGCGTCGCTGACATGTCAGCGAATCACGACGGAAAATGGCGATTGGTATGGAGAGAAGAAACATGTAGCAAAATCGCTACATGTTCCATTTTCGTAGGGCAGAGCGTAGGGAAGGACCAAGAAGCCGAAGACGTAGCGATATCGCTACATGTGCCATTTTCGCGGGTCTTCAGCAGCGAAGCGTACGGCATAAAAATATGTCGCGATTTCATGACCCGTCGCGATTTCGCGACCCGTCGCGTTTTCGTGACCTGCGCAGTTTCCCGCCAAAACACAAGTATGAACGGCCGAGAAGGTTTTTTTGGGTTTCGATGATTAAATGCTGCCCCGAAGTAAATGCTTTATGGATTTCCGATGCGGTTAAGGTCGAAGAGTGCCCAGGCCACCAAAATTAAAGGGTTTATTGGTTCGAAGTTGTTGTTCGTGGATTGATTTAACAATTGCATGCACATGTTTGAAAAACGAATTTAATGAAGGTGCCCGCGATTATCTCATTGCATTTAATTTTTGCTTCCTCGAGGCCACGATTAAGGGGATCGTGTTCCCGATTTCCAAGTGATGGTTTTAGATCACGAGGAAGTTGGTTTTAAGTTTTTAATGCTGCAAAGAGGACGGACCTCTATAAAAACCAATGTAATTTTCATTTACGAGGGTTGGAAAAACTTCTTGCTAGAAGCTGGAATTGTATCTACGGGAATAAAAGGATCAATTTCTAATTTTTCAAGCATTGCATGGATGAATTTCTTTTCCGTTTTCTGCATTTCTAATAGCATTCGTACTCCTGCATTGCTATTACATTTAAATTCTGCATACTGGATTTAAATATTGCGATCAGGGTACGATTCTTGGAATGTGGGTTTGGAGGGATTTACGGCATGTGATTGTGCAAAGATTAAGCTGATTTCTTATGTTACTTGTTGTTGTTGCATTTGTAGTTTCCTGCTGTTGTTTTTTTGATCCCATCACTTCGACCTGTGGCCATATTTCCCATTTCTTTACGCAACCTTTTAAATCTCTTTCCAAGCAACCCTATCTTAAACCCAATTTTAGAATAGTAGAGGGAACCAGCCCACTCTGGAGATTGGTCTGGGAGCCATTTCTTGCTTCCAGCCTTTCAATGTTGGTTGGGTCTAGGGCGCAATTGTAAAAATCCTTTCCTGTGGCAGATTCATGACCAAAAAGACCCTATCAGACCATTAGTGCCTAGGGTAGACCCTATCTTTGTCTCCACGCATCGGGCTGATCCATTTGTGCCAGTGCCCATAGAGCCAGATTCGGAGCACATAGATTGTCTAGGATGTTCGAGTTATAACACCCGTGGTAATGGAGACCACAATCATTTCATCAACATGATCTCCATTGACCTAATCGCCCCCATTCATGATCTAGCTGACACGACACGGTCATTGTATCTAGATCTTGATGCTATCGACTAGGATCGTGTTGACACACCACCATCCCCATCAGAGTACTGGCCTTACGGAGGAATGTTCCATTTCACCCCAGGACAGACTCAAGATGTCTTCCATGCTGAAGAGGAACCTGACATTCTGAACGACGATCTCAATTCAGCAAACGATATCCATTTGATCCCAACTCCACACCAGTTGGAGGACGGGTCCCACATGTCGATCGAGGAGATGACTGACGTAGACATCGGCTCAGATCTGGTGAATTTGCAAATCATAAATCTGGGGGTAATTCTATCCCCCGAAGAGCAATTTGACTACATTACCCTTCTCAAAGAGAAGAAGGAGGTTTTTGCATGGTCATACAAAGACATGTCGGGACTAGACCCGTAGCTAGTCGCGCATAATCTAATGCTTGATCCAACAGTCAAGCCAATAAAGCAAAAACTACGTAAGATGCACCCAAAAGTGGCCTTAATGGTCAAATACGAGTTACAAAAGTTGTTGGATGCACAATTTTTCATCTACATGGATTATCCGCCATGGTTGTCTAACATGGTTCCCATCAAGAAGCCCGATGGGAGGATTCACATATGCACCAATTTTCAAGATCTAAACAAAGTGATTCCTAAGGATGATTTTCCCTTGTCGAGCATTGACGCTTTGGTAGATGCTACAGTGGGCCACAAAATGCTTTCCCTCATGGATGGTTTCTCAAGATACAATCAAATTCATATCAATCCTGAGGACCAACTCAAAACGGCGTTCACAACGCCTTGGGGGAAATTTTGCTATAAGGTCATGTCTTTTGGCCTTAAAAATGCCGACACCACCTACCAACGTGCCATGACATACATCTTCCATGATTACATGCACAAAACTTTGGAGGATTACATGGATGATTTGTTGGCAAAATCTCTTTTGTGCCCAGATCATCTCGATGATTTAAGCAAGATCCTCGATCGCCTCATGGAGCATAAGGTCAGACTAAACCCCAAGAAGTGCGTCTTTGGTGTCACATCTGAAAAGCTCTTGGGTTACATAGTCTCTAAACAAGGAATCAAGGTTGACCCACATAAAGTCAAGGCAATCCTTGAAATTCTTCCCCCAACTACCATCAAGCAGCTCAGGAGTCTGCAGGGAAAGGTCGTGTCGATCAAGCGCTTCATAGCACAGTTATCTAACAAGTGCCGACCCATGAATAAATTATTGCATAAGGGGGTCACATTTCATTGGGATGACGAGTGCCAATCATAATTTGATGACATTAAACAGTACTTGGCTTCACCGCCAGTATTGGCACCACCTAGACTAGGAGTGTTGTTCTATTTATACATCTCAGCTACTAAGGTGGAACTGGGCACCATGCTATCCTAGAAAAATGAATTTCACAAAGAACAGGCTACATACTATCTTAGCCACACCCTGGTCAGTTATGAACTTAACTATGCATACGTTAAGAAGCTCTGCTTGGCAGTGGTGTTTTCTACCAAAATGCTACGCCACTACATGCTCATCAATACAACGTATGTTGTGTCTAAGGAGAATCCATTGCGATACATGATGAGTCATACTTATCATATTAGCCGCACAAAAAAATGGATCATGTTGTTGATGGAGTTTGACATAGAGTTCATTGGAAATAAATCCATAAAAGGTCAAGTCATCGCCGATAAACTGGCAGAGGCTCCTCTTGAAGACAATCAGCCTCTAACCGTAGAATTACCAAACGATGGGTTTTTCATGTTTCAGAATCACCAGATTCTGATGAGCTTGAGTCACAGGCTGACATGACCCTATTCTTTGATGGTTCTAAATGTGAGCAAGGAGGTGGCACGAGAATTGTATTCTTCACTCCACAAGGGGCTCCAATGCCTCTGTCATTTAAATTAGACTTCCCGTGCACCAACAACAATGCAGAATATGAAGCCTTGCTCATAGGTCTTTAGACAACAATCACCATGAACATTAAATGTTTAAACATCTTTGGTGATTCGTTGTTAATTGTCAATCAAGTCAAGGGGATATTCCAATATAGATGTCTAGTTCTACAGGCCTATAAAGCCCTTGTGGACAAATTCCTGGTACAACTTGAATGGTATGACATCGAGGCACTCCCTCGATCATAAAATTGTTTTGCGGATGCTATGGCCTCCTTGGGGTCACTAATCCCGCAAGACCCTTCTGGTGAAATGACAACCATTCAGGTTAAAACATTATCGCAATCCATGATGGAGCGTGCAAGCTCTGACTTGATGCCAGGAATCCACCTGATCTAGATTGAACCATCTCAGGATGGGTTCTCTTGAATCCATGATTGTCTGACTCAAGCCAACTAGGGGTCTTTGTTCTCCTTGACCCCTTTTAATAGCAACACAACACTATTTTTACAAGTTCTTTCCCACTCAGCTTTTGCTAGGGATGGACTTCAAGAGGGATTGGCCATTCATACTATCCAGGTTTTTGATCAGCAAGATTTGGACACACCCATTAGGGATTATCTCAAGCTAGGTAACCTCCCACTTGGATTGACACAAGCCATGAAAAGATCATTAAAAAAAAAAGCGGCAAATCATGTCTTATTAGGAGACGTTTTGTATCATCAGAGCTATGAAGGAATCCTCCTCCGTTGCTTGGACCAACAAGAGTTCGCTTGGGCAATCACCCAAGCACATGATGGTACATGTGGTGGCCACTTCAGCGATATGGCCATTGCAAAATGCATTCTTCGCATGGGCTATTATTGGCCATATTTAGAGCGAGATTGTTGCGCATATGTGAAGAAGTGCGTGAAGTGTCAACACCATGCTAATTTGACACACGCACCTTCTCAGGCCTTGCAGCCGATTCAATCGGCTTGGCCTTTTTCATAGTGGGGCTTTGACCTAATCGAAAAGATCTCCCCTATGTCGTCTGGTCATCACACGTTCATCATAACGGCCACAAAGTACTTCACCAAGTGGGTGGAAGCAATTCCGCTAACCTCTACGACTGGATCCTGCATTATAAAGTTTATTTTGCATAACATCATATGTCGTTTTGGTATTCCATCCAAGATCCTGTCAGATAATGGGACGTCCTTCAAGAACAAAGATGTGCGTGCTTTGACCACAAAGTACAAAATTCAGCATAGTTTTTCAACACCCTATTATCCGCAGGCAAATGGGCAAGCAGAGGCATCAAACAAAATGCTAGTCACCATCCTCAAAAATATAGTCGTAGACAATCATAAGGATTGGCACATTCAGATCTCGCTTGCCCTATGGGCTTATCGCACTAGCATCCGAACGCCCACTAGGGCAACTCCATTTTCACTGGTGTATGGCTCCAAGGCAGTCATGCCTCTTGAGTTGGAAATCCCTTCCCTACGCATTTCAATGCAAGAGTTCATTGATGATGACACTACGTGGCAAGCCCGGTTAGACCAACTGACGTTGCTCGATGAACGATGCATTAATGCTCTCAAGCATTTATGTATCTATCAAGAGTGACTTAAGAAAGCATACAACATGAAAGAATTTCAGGTTGGTGACTTGGTCTTAAAAGAGAACCAGCAGAATTCTAATTTGTCGTCCCATCTCAAGGACAAGTTCGTAGTAAACTGGTTAGGTCCTTATGTCATTGATAGTAGAATAGGACCTGGAACATACCGGCTTGCCTCTCTTGAAGGAATCAAGGAAACAGAACCCTTGAACATCAGTAATTTGAGGCCATTCCACATCTAGAGAGCCAAAATCCAACCAAAAGCTCCAAGGATTCTCATAATCACTTGGTCACCCCTAAATGCCCCAAAGGTATCTATAAACCCTTTGGTCAACCCAATGCTCCAAGGATTCCCACAATCGCTTGGTCATCCCAAAATGCCCCAAAGGTATCTATAAACCCTTTGGTCAAGACAAAAGCTCCAAGGATTCTCATAATCGCTTGGTCAACCCAAAAATGCTCCAAAGGTATCCATAAACCCTTTGGTCAACACCAAAAGCTCCAAGCATTACCATAACTACTTGGTCAACATAAATTTTCAAAAACAAATAAAAACAATAAAATCATCAAAAATCACAAAAAAAAAAATTGGCATTTCAATTCTATGCATACTCACAAAAATCAAAAATAACAAAAAAAATTGCATTTCAATTCCATGCATACTCAAAAAAATAAAAAATAACAAAAAAATTGCATTTCAATTCCATGCATACTCATAAAAACATCAAAATACAAAAATATAGGTTGCACTAGGCATCACATCCATACATTGCATATTTGCTAGGTCATACAAGTCAAACGCACCATAGACTGTCATTACTTGGCAAATTCCCTCATTTTCCACATCAAATCCATTTTCATAAATGCATACATCTAGAATAACACCATCGCCATTTTTAGCATTAGTCAGTTGTCTCCTAATGTATATAGGGTTTTCGTCATTCAGATGTCTTTAACTTTCTAGCCAAAAACTGTACATAGTTAAACGGATTTTACACGAGAAAATTTTACTTGGATCATGCCTTGTTACGTAGCATTCCAACACAAATTAAAAACACATAAAATAATTCTTAATTTGTGTGAACGTAAGAGCAACCTACAAAGCAGTCTAGGGTACCATAGGTGAAAGATTAGCCTGTTCATCCCCCTGTGCGAATGGTTCCAGAATGCTGAGAATTGACAAAAGGACGAGCTCTTCCCTATCCATTCCCCATAATAAACAATGGTTTTCACCACTCCCACAAATCCCAATCACATTTGGTCCCCAAAGTTGTAAGGATTCGTACTACATGTCCCTACCAAGGATGGGTAGTCATCCCCAAGACCTAAAAGGATCAACGCCATTCAAAAACAAAATTCCAACAAACCATCATCACAACCATCTCCACTCACCTTTGGTCTCAAAGTTGTAAGGATTCGTACTACACGCCCTTGACCAAGATGGGTAGTCATCCCCAAGGCCTAAAATATCGATGCCCTTACTTCATAATCTCCATCATCCCCTTGATTCCCAAAGTCGTAAGGATTCGTACTACACGTCCCTGAACAGGATGGGTAGTCATCTCCAAGGCCAACAGGATCAAGGTCATTCATAAGCCACAAATTTACAAGTTTAACCTTGCAAAGCTCAAAATACAAAATCAAATAACAGTGGTTATCACCACTATTCAAAATAATTGATCAAAAAGAAAAACAAAGAGAAAAATAAACAATGATTTTCATCACTATATAGACGAGCAAGTATCCCAAACCATTGAGCCAACACATAACTTGAACTTAAATCCGTGGAATTCTCAGCATTCGAAAAACCATCTAGGTGATCCTCATTACGGGTTTGGTTGATAGCCTACCTGGCAATGGTGGTATCCTAACCGCATGACGATATGTCTGTCACATTAGCTTTGCATGTGCGTAGACCAATGTTTGCATGTGGATGAACTAGCTTATGGTACCTTAGATTGTCATGTGGATTAATCTTCCTAAATACAACAACGGAGTTAGTGGAGCTAATTAGGTGATCCTTAGTACAGGTTTGGTTGATAGCCTATCTGGCACTGGCGGTGTCCTAATGAATAACACATAAACGAACTTAATTGCACACATAGGGATGTGAAATAACTTGGTTAAATTCAAGTCGAATTTTTACCTCGTTCAAAAGTCTTGCGAGATAAATGTACAGTCTTGGCTAGTTAGTTAAAATATCTGAATCTCAGAAAAGCTTAACTACATTTTAAAACAACTGTCACATTTCATTCCATACATCACCATTATAAAATATGCAAAATACAAAAACAAAGTTTTCACATACAAAGTCATTCCACAAAGTCATCCCATTAGTACAACAAGTCAGTCAAATCTTGCATGGTCTATGGTGCATCGACACGTCATCAACAACTCATGTCATTCATTCCATTGGCATACATCATACAAATTAGAAACATCGCATTCATAATAGCATATGCATACATCAATGTAACAACATGTACATAAAAACAAACCATGAAAAGTGCATAAACACCAAAAAGAGTCATCTGTATATATATCATAACAAAAATGCCCACAGGCTACAATGAACCGGTCCTCTGACCCCGCAACAAAAATCCAAAAACTCAAAAACCCCCAAGCCTAGGGCGTCGCCCACCATGATCACGTAGGATCGGTGCGATGGGAACTACCCCCCGCGGTGTGGGTCCTATGGGACCTCTCAGGGTGACTTCTGCTCGCCCCTGCATCATGCCCACTAGTGCCTCCCTCATCTAGCCACCTGCGATGGGATGATGCTGACTGCTCAGTATCGCTGTCTCTCATTCGGTGCGAAGAGCCACCTTCGGGGGGCTCAGGTATCCGCCCACCAAGGTGGATAATATCTCCCTCCATATCCACCCGATGACAATGCCACTTTGACTCCCATCGACCCCATTCTGCCTCCCATCAACCCCACTTTGCCTCCCATCGATAGTAGTAAGCTACTACATCATCACGTTGTGCTAGCTACGCTCGTAGGAGATCCCTCTCCCATGCAGCATCAGTATCCCCCTCCTACCGGTGAGACGCAGCCCATGCGTTCTCCCACTCTACCAGTTGAGTCCGTAGGAGATCTCTCTCCTACAAAGCCTCT
This sequence comes from Wollemia nobilis, assembly GCA_028583015.1. Classification (NCBI taxonomy): domain Eukaryota; kingdom Viridiplantae; phylum Streptophyta; class Pinopsida; order Araucariales; family Araucariaceae; genus Wollemia; species Wollemia nobilis. The sequence goes on along the minus strand of JAQPPZ010002383.1, from coordinate 1,140,227 downwards.
CCCAACTCCTCATCTCGTCTCCGTAGCAGGTCCTCCAATCGCACTATCTTAGTGCTGTGTCTCGCCTCCACATCCTTCGAACCTGCTTGAGGCATAGGCGAATCCGGGACAGTAGCCTGCTCTGGCTCCCACTACTCCGGGATGTCCTACATCTTCGACTAATTTGGTACCCCAAACTCCCCTCCAGCATCCTCAACCTCCACCAAGTCCGCATCATCCAACGGAACTCCCCAACACTCTCCCTTTGCTTATGCACCCTCATCCCCTACTCTGCACCCCCTAGAGGCCCCTCGCCTTGCCATCACCATAGAGTCCACCACTGCTCATACTCAATAGTAACCCCGACATCATCCACATCTGGGAAATCAATCGTAGTATCTGAATCCTCACCAAGTGGCGCAATGACTGGTCGGTCTAGAGTCCTCTCATCCCCTCGATGTCGATAGACCATGGGCTCTCCAGGCATCCCCTGGCACACCCCAAACTATTGAGTCACCCGATCGTATGGGAAGAAATCTTGCTCCATCCCATGCTCCCAATCAGCCACCGCCCCCTCTGTACTCATCGAAGCCACTCTACAGTCTCAGGCCAGACTGGACAATCCCAGTAGGGGCACTAGAACACCTCTCTAGGAGTAAGCCGAGCAAAGGCATCGACATAGTACCCTACGACACCTGCCCATCATCAACTCTATCCCTGCTCCTTCGACCTCTGCCATAGTACCCCATATCAAATCTCTCGGTCTACCATCTCCACCTGCATCATCTAGGGCAGCCCCGCTGGCCTCTCCACTGCTATGTGCTGCCAAGCCCAGCACTGCAACAAGTAGCTACAACTGATCCCCTTCCACTTTTGATAGCGGACCTTGTACAACTCATCATAGAGCTATGCCAGTAGATTCTGTCACCATCTCATAATCATTGGAGCATCTGTCAGATACTCCACCAACCTGAACACCAGCTCTAGCAGGTTCCACAGGAACCTCGCACCTGAAGAGTCGAGGAGCAGCATGTTGGAAATGAGTCCCATGAGTAATGTGTGCCTCATTCCCAACACACCCCTCTCTAGCCACCATCGCACCAGTATGCCACCAATCTTGTAGTCGCTCTCCGCCCTCTCCATGGGGCTCTCCACACCCAACTCCTCTCCATGCCCAAAACAACATATCAGTACTGCTGTCCTCCGATCCCGTGGTGTCGTCCGGATCGACAGTCCGTCTATTGGAATCCGAAGAATCCGATAGACATCCTCCAAGGTCACCGTTATCTCCCCTATTGGGAGATGGAAGGTATGGTTCGGGGATCCCACAGGTTGATCAGGGCCATCAGATAGGCCCGATCCCCGACCACCGGCTCCAGTTGAGTCACCTGCTTGAGCCCAAGGGCGTCAAGCCAGTCCCAGTCATCCAAGGTCAGCGTCGCACGTGCTTCAATAAAAACAATAGGAACCCAGTACCAGCTCTTCACAACCTACACAAGAAAACAATACAAAAAACATTAAAAACAATGAAAAACTATACAACACTAACATGTATATACAATGCATTAAAACTGTACAGCCACAACCATAACAAAAAAAAAAATTAATTTGTCAGACCTAGGGTTTTTAAACTCTAACTGATTAATTAACAACAAAAACACAATAATTTGTCAGATCTAGGGTTTTTAACTCTAACTGATATATAAAACAAAAAAAAACAACAGTCAACTAGGGTTCAAGCTACGCTTTCCGCTTAGTTTTACCCTATGTTTTTTAACCTACAGTTTAGATTTTGGTTTCATTCAGGTTCAACGCAATTTTTAAGTTATGATTTAAACTAAGTTTCTAAGTTTAGTTTTCAATTAAACTTTTGATTTGTGTTTAACTAGGGTTAAATTAAGTTTTCAGTTCTGTTTTCATAGACTAGGGTTTTCATTTTTAACCATAAACAACAACAAAAACAAAACAAAAAAAACACAACATAAGAAATAAGCAAAATGCGATTTTCCAATTGCAAACACAAAGTAATAAAGAGGAAGGGCACTCACGGGTATCGCTTTGGATCCACCGCTCGATCCGATGTGTGCACTCATGGTCGCAAGAATAGTTCGGCAGTGCTTTGCTTCATAGAATTGACCTCCTCCTCCTCAGAGCTCCAAATCGCCAAGAAAAACAAATGCAAATGAGCCCAAAACTCAGTTTTGGCCTTTAAATAGACTTTTTGAGCCTGTACTCGTTCCACCCTAGGACGAGCGCTCTGGTTAGCACTCGTCCCACCCTGGGATGAATACTAAATAGGAATTCATCCCACCCAGGGATGAATACAGAGCAAAAATTTCAAAAACAGCAAAATAATGCACAAAAATGCACCAAAATAAGCCCTAAAAGTGTCCGATCAAAATGTTTTTGCACTGGACATTTTGGGCATGCAAAATAGATGTCGGGGTCACAAATCCTCACTATCCTACTCCCTAAGAAGGATACCATAGCCGGACCGCTCCACGGGAAGATGGATTGTTGAGAATTTCATCCCCAAACGACGTCACCAAAATGGGTCAAAACCCATCCAAAAATAGCAATAACATTGCCGAACGAAGGTGCTTTTGCGCCTGACATTCTTGGCATCCAAAATAGACGTTGGGGTTACAAATTTTAACTATACTACTCCCTAATAAGGCTACCATAGCCTGACCGCTCCATGGGAGGACGGATTTTTGTCAATTTCATCTCCAAAATGCGTCACAAAAAGGGTTAAAACCCACCAAAAATAGGTCAGAATGTTCAGAAACTGCTTTTGCATTCAATGGTAAACAACTGACATTACCCTTACTTAAGTCATCTTGGGTCAAGTGACTCGTCACTTTTCTCATGTCGGTCATTCCCTCATCGATTCGTCACTTGAGGGGGTAGTCACACTTAGTCGCCAATCAACAACAATATACCCAATCATGGAAATGAAACGCATTCAAAGGATCATTTACAAAGAAAATCGTGCCCCTGCTTGGGGCAACAAACAAGAAATTATCACAAGCTAATCAAACACTTGGCATTCGTGAATCATGAACTCAAGGTTCCCATAGGAAAAAGGTTGCGCCCTTTGCCTATTCATGACTGGTCAATGTCCAAGCTCAAGTAACACCTCACCGAACAAGGTTAACACTTGAATTAAGTTCCTTAGCTTGTCAGAAGCAAGGATTCAAGAATGCGTGCCCTTTCCATACTTGGGGTATCAAGAGTTGGTTAGGTTACTGAGAAACCCTAATCATTAGTGCTTTGGTTATCTATTTTTGCTCGGCGCTATGCCTTGCACATCGCTTCCCAAAAAGGGGCATCTGTAGAAACCAAAATAGCACCAATCCAATTATGTGACAACAAGCGCTGATCGCATTGACACACACAGCCCCTAGGGCAGCCCCTAGAGGTTAAACAGTGGTCCTAACCACTTCTAAAAGCAATTTTAGAGGTCAGAGGTCAATTTGGCACCTTTTTGGCACCTTGCTCTCTACTCGTCCCACCCAGGACGAATACAAACTGGCATTCGTCCCACCCAGGGACGAATAGCAGCATTCACCCCAGGGTGAGGCAAATAGCAAGTTTGAATGGTAAAAAGTCAAACCTCGGTAACTCCACCAGTTAACTGAGGCTTTAGGCCATGCAATTGCGAGGAATAGCTTTTATTCAAGAAGAGAGACTTCAATGATGAGTGTCTTTATTTTAGAAACCTCATGCAAGGAGATTTTTAATCAGGGAGTTAGCTTTTCTTTGAAAATAGGATAGTTAACTCAAGTGGCGCCCTCGCATGCGCAATTCAAACAAGGAGACCCTAAGGTCTATAAATTGGTGAGTTTTCTCACCCAAAAGATAGACATGGAAGGAGCATTTGAGCAACGAAGTGCTGCCAATTTACATACCTACTTGCGATTTGTGCTTTTACATCATTAATCTCTCATTCGAAAGGGAGGTTATTGGGTGACTATTGAAAGCGCGAATCCGGACCCAAAACCTGATTTTTTGCCATAACTATCCACAAAATTTGTCGACAACACCCCATAATCAGTTTTGGACCCATCCCAAGTGGATTGGTGCCGAAACAGTGTCCCAAACGATGGGCGTCCTACCCTCGGGCGCTCCCCAAACTATCACAGTCCTATTCGCCCCACCCCAGGATGATTAGAAATCTATGATATATTTCTTTGGTTTTTCTTTTGCATTTGATTCTAGATAGGTTAAATAGGTTACAGTTCAAATTTCATTTCATTCTGAGCAATTTTGACCAGGTTTTTGTTATTTCTCGCCTTCACTAACTTGCAGATGGCACCAGCAAAATATGGATCCTAGAGGCAAAATTGGAGAAATCTGACCATCTGGGTCTTCCCAAAACACCCCCAATTAGCTAACCCCAAATTTTTAGGTCTTTTGGAGCTTCCTAAGCAGGACATTGAACAGGGTGCTTTCTGACAAATTCTTGCAGGCCTATTCATCCCACCCTGGAGCGAATACAAATTTGTGAGGAATTTCCAGACTATTCTTTTTGTAGTGGTCTTCTGATAATATTTTTATGATTCTTTAAAAATTTTAGGTCAATTAGAGGTCATTTGATAGTTGTTTTATTATTTTCATGCATACACTGACAGTAGGCCTTGGGAAATACATGTTTCATTATGTCTACAGGTGCTACTAATATTTTATGTTTCTTTGAACACAGGTTTCCGATTAAAAAGGAGCAGGAAAGAGAAAATAATCACATACCTAAATTTGCGGTGACATTTTGGTCCGCCTAACTTACATGTGCGCACGCGGAAGAAGGATTATTATCCATGGATGTTGTGACGAGAAACATATTTGACGCTCCTATCCCCTAAAAAGGAAGGAGACGTATTGTAACACAATTTACAAAGCGTATCAATAAATATATTACCATATTTCATATTTCTTTTATCTTGTGTCAATTTTTATATGTTCTTTCTTGTTCTTTTCTTGTGGCATATTTCTTTTTGTTTCTGTATCCTTTTTGTTCTCAGAATCCATGTCAGATTCTTCAACAACAACATTCACTTACTGTTGTTTATTCTTTTGTGGTTTATTCTGGCATTTCTATTTTGATTTTTTATTCTTATGCCAACATCTATTTGTATCATGACCTTCTTTGTCACAGATCTTGCAATATCTCTTTTTCTGTTGAGGTTGAGTTTGTTTCTCTTTTGAATCCTTTTGAGAACTACCTCCCTTCTTAAAACTACCCTTCTTCTTATTTTGCCCCTTCCTGTTGGTGTATAGGGCAGTGTTAGAAGAATCATATCACTGTAGTTTGCGTGCCTCCTCTTCTTGAAGTATATTTACCAACTCAACATAGGTAACTTGTCTCTGTGATACATGAATGGAGGTAATCAACACTCTAAAAGAATCTGGAAGAGCTCTCATTACCACTGAGGTAAGGAGCTTATCATCAACTAGTGCTTCTAAGGAATTCAATTTTCCTTTCAGCTCAAACACTCTGCAAAGAAATTTTTCAACTGTCTCTCCTTGTTTCATGCTTAGACTGTGTAATTGATACTGAAGGAATGGAATGGTGGAGTCATTCTTCCCTTCATATATAGTTTTAATGGCATCCCATGCTGCTATAATATTTGGATAGTCAACAATATGACGTTGAACTTCATCATAAATAGTAAGTAAAATGAGCACCTTTGTTTTGTTATCTTTCTTGTCAAAGTCTTTCTGATTAGCAGTTAGAGTTGTTGCTCCAACTGTAGATGAAGGTCTTACTGTTGTTCCAAAAACAATTTTCTAAAGATCATCAATCTCTAGGATTGCCTTCATTTTGTTTTTCCATGGTGTATAAGTTGGACCTTTCAATAACTAATGAGCATCAGTCATTAGTTTTGCAGACATTATGAAGGTTCCTTATAACACCAAATGGTTGCCCCTTCAATATACCTTAATTCTAGGTCATTATACCGTACAAAATACCCGCCCTTATGTGAGGTAGACTATAGGTATTTTGAAAAACCAAAAAAATTACCTGCCCTTATGTGAGGGAGACTATATGTAATTTTAATGATTATACGATACGTCGTACTTAGGCGGTACTGAAAGGGAATCACCTTGTTGATGGCACCGACCTTAGAAAGACTTCAATCCGCATGTGTGGGGCGTAACTTCCCCTAAACACTTTGGATATCCAAACTTTCATCTGGATTTAAGCGTAAACACGGGAGTGATTGGGTAGTGGATGGAGTGAAACAATAGCAAAAGAAACTGGCACTTTATGTATCTCTTTGTTGAATGTGAATTTGCAGAAAAAATGGGTTTATTTTTTAGTTTTACTTTTTTTATGCTTTATGCTTTAGAAGTAAATTCTGAAAAATGAAAGCATCCATACAACATTAAAGCATAAAAAATAACCCTAGGTGTCGGTTACCACCGAGAATGCACTTATTACAAGTTTTGCAAAGTTTCTTGTAGAAATGCTTGAAAACAAATTGCTCACTATTTTCCCTTCAATATTTTGAGAAAAATCACTCCCAATCACCCCTTGATTTGTAAAAAAGAAAAAAACACTGCCCCCTTTAAAATTTTCTTTTATAAAGAATTTTTCAAATATTTTTTTATAATGAATAGTTAAAAAAAAATAACTTTTAATTTTCATAGTAAAAAAAAATATTACTCAAAAAAATAACCTTAAAAAAACTATTTAAAGAAAATTAAAGTTGCATTTAATTTAACTAAAAATTAAAGAATTAAGAAAAAAAAACTTAAAAAAAAAATTATACCTTTGTGCAGGGGGGTCAACGGGACTCGAACCCGCGACCTGAGGGCTCCCAGAGCCCTTACCACTCGGCTCACAACCAGTGAGCCAGTGGGCTGATCCGGGAGTAATCCTCGGTGCCCTCCGCCTTAAACTGCGTTCGAAGGCATAAAGCCTTCCATGATGGCGCTCCCTCCTCCACCACAGCTCAAGTGGAGCGCAGGTGGCGCTGCTTGAGCGGATCCACCAGTAGCTCAGGGGTGGCACAGAGGAGGTACTATGGTGGCGCGCAGGTGGCTTAGAGGTGGCAGGCTCATAGTGAGCCAAAAAAACTAGCTAAATCGCTCAACTCAAACTCTCTGAGCTCATTTCTCCTATGCAATAGCATTTAGACCAATAAAAATATTTAAAAAATGTAGAACAAGGGAGAAAAAACCAGCTCGATGTCTGCCTTTGACGCTCGATGTGTGAAGAAAATCGGTATTGGAGGGTTTTGGAGGACTTGGATCAAATTCTGATCCAGCCAATGTTCTCCGATTGGCCTCTAACTTCCAAAAAAATACTCCTCCTTCGAAGGCACTGTGACCACAGTTAACAAAAATAGGAGGTGCAATACCGGTTTGATGCCGTTCGTAGGTGACAGAGAAGAAAATGGCGTGATGTGTTGGTTTGATTTCATTTTTTCGGAGGCTTCGATGTCTTTTATCCCACACAGATTGGAAGGGAAATCTTAGAAGGGTTTATTAAACCCTTTACTCCATAATGGAGTATCTCTTCTTGGGCAGAGGCTCTCACCCGAGAGGGTCATGGGGTAGCCATGGTGTTGGCTCCCACGACATGTAGACCCTTTTTGATTGTCGATCGTGCGGTCGATCTTTGCCCTTTCGATCTCCTCTTTCGACCTTCGATCCTCTTTCGACTTCTATCGAACGCTTCACCTCTTCAACCGAATGGTCGGAAAAAAATTTCAATGAAAAAAAACAAGAAATTAAAAAAAAATTCTCAACCTTCCTAGCCCATCAAATTCTGAGAAAACAAATTTTTCAAAATCCCAAACTGTGCCTCCAGAGCGGCGATTCTCAATGCTACTACGAGATCATTAAAAAAATGAGAGTTGCGAAGAGAGTGGTGTTTGCTCTGATACCATGTGAGAAGCGGAACACATTTGATTAATTTGACAAAATATAAATACAAACAATAGGGCCAGGATTAGCTCGGAGGTTGTGGAACCACCCGAGACAAATATAGGCGGAGTTGTAACAAATAACAACTAGCCTAATATTAATCAATATAACAATATAATATTATTACGACTGAATTAATTAACAAATGAAATATTGAAATATATTCTAACAATATTTACCTCAACAAGGCCACTTTTAAGCGTGTTGAATGTTTTAGCATGAGACTACTTGTTAATTACTAATGTTAACTGTGTTATTGGTACATTACAGGTTAACGCAGCGTGGAACACCCAAGTATTGTTGAATCTGTTCAATATTGGTGTTGTTGTTCACTATGGAAGAGCGAGCAACGCAAACCCTGACCAACTCAACATCGGTGACGTTGCAATTCTCACTCGAATTGCTCATTATGGCAGATTTCATTGGGAGGTGATATGTGCTTCCTTTACCTTAATTATTTTAGTTATATGTATCCGGTTTAACGTCAACAAGTATGTGTTTAATTATTTATTATTTTTACAATAAAACCAGAAATTTGTGAAGTTTTAATTAAAATTTTATTTGTCATCGTCGGGAGAGCACAGTGCGAAGTGTGAAGTGCGAAGTGCGAACTGCGAAGTGTGAAGTGTGAAGTGTGAAGTGCGAACTGTGAAGTGTGAAGTGTGAAGTGTGAAGTGTGAAGTGTGAAGTGTGAAGTGTGAAGTGTGAAGTGTGAAGTGTGAAGTGGGGAGGGCCCGAAGTCGGGTTGCGCATAGATCGAGGTGCGAAGTTGGGTTGCACATGGACCGAGGTGAGAATTTGGGTTACGCTGATCAAAGGCAATGAAGTTCGACTTCGCTGCAAAGTTGGGAGGACAACTCCAGACTTAGCCAAATTTTTGCCTTGCAGATTTTTGTTGTCTGGAGGCTTGTGCAGCTATGGCGTTGGTTTCCCTGGCTTGGCAAGAACTGTACAGGAGGAGAGAAACACTGAATCTAAATACGATATTTCAGATCTGAGCTCAAACTTATAAAACCTGAAATAAATCGTATTGAGGTGATTTGTACAGATAACAACAACAAATTTTAGCACACAGAGATAACCGCAAACCCTACATATGCCTTAAACAATAGCAAATTTTATTCATATAAGATGAGGGTTACAAAAGTCCTCAACTGAGGAAAACTAACATCTGCAGGCTAAAGCTGCAGGATAAACTGAGACGAAAAACAAATGTCGAGTCTACTGTTTGGACATTAAACAGATGAGCCACACTGCTCACTGAAACAATCTTGTCTCCTACTCTGATGTTTCTCCAAATTTCCTACTGCTCTCCTCTCTTTCTTTGCTCTCTTTTCACACACATGTTTGAAGACCCGAACTGCCTTATATAGCCGCGGGGAGAGGAAGATAAGGGTTGTTCTCTGACAGGTTGTGATAGACACTCAACTAGGGTTTATGACCAATCGCCGAACTGGCATTAAATTCTACGACGATTGAATCTGTCAGACGTCACATCTGTCATAGGGTAGGTGCGACGTCATGTCAAACTTTTGTCGGGATCCCTAACTTCACGAGCACAGTCCAACTGAGGCATGAAATCTAGGTTAGTATTTCTAACACCCTCCTTTAAACCTGATTTCATGAGCGCTTTGATTCCAAGTTGCTCTCACAATCTGCTGAAGTCTTAATCCTTCAAAGGCTTCGTGAAAATATCTGCCAACTGCTCCTTGGATCTATAAAATTATAGTTTAATTTCTTCGAACTTCACCAACTCTCTGATGAAGTGATAACGAATATCGATGTGCTCCGTCCGGCCATGGAACACGGGATCCTTTGATAGTGCGATGGCCGAATTGTTATCACAAAAAATTGTTGTCGCACCTTTCGAAGGATAGTTCAGTTCATTCAAAACTCTTCGCAACCAAACTGCCTGGCATGCGGCTAACGTGGCGACGACATATTCTGCTTCGGCTATGGAAAACGCAATGATGGGTTGTTTCTTGAACGCCCATGAGACTGCCCTTGATCCGAGATGGAAAGCATACCCAAAGGTGCTCTTTCGATCATCGGTACTGCCAGCCTAGTCACTATCTATGAAGCCCATCATTCCAACTGGTCTTGTCTGGCATAAAATAGGCTATTATTTCATGTCCCATTGACATAGCACAAGATCCTCTTGCCTTATTTCCAGTGCGTGTCCTTCAGAGTCTCCATGAAATGGCTGATCAAACTAACTTCGAACATCAAATCTGGCTGATTTATAGTCAAATACATCAGACTGCCAACTAGCCTCTTGAAAAGGGTTGGATCTACATTCCTCCTTGAATCCAACTTGCTCAGCTTCAAACCTGTGGCTATAGGTGTGATGGCAGGTTTACTATCCTCCATCTTGAACCACTTCAAGACATCCTTCGCATACTTGCCCTGAGAAATGAAGATGCCATCTGTCGATTGGTCAACTTCAATGCCAAGAAAATACTTCATTAGCCTTAAGTCCGTCATCTCGAACTCCTTCATGGCTGTTCTAAAATGGGAAAATAGTGTTGTGATGTTGCCAATGTAAATTAAATCATCCACATACAGACAGACGATTATGAGCTCACCTACATCATTTGTCTTCATGTACAGGGTGTGCTCATATGAGCATTTTACAAACCCATTTTGTTAAAAATAACTGTCAATCCAGCTATACCAAACCCAGGGTGCCTACTTCAAACCGTACAGGGCCTTCTTCAAATTTAGGACTTTGCCCTCCTGGCCTTCAATTTTGTAACCTGGTGGCTGGTCTATGTAGACTTCCTCCTCCAACACTTCATTGAGGAATGCTGACTTGACATCCATCTGGTACATCTTCCAACCCTATTGGGCTGCCAATGCCAGGATCATCCTGACTATGTCAAGTCGGGCTACAGGCACATAAACCTCATGGTAATCGATGCCTGAATTTTGCTTGTAGCCCTTTTCCACCAGTCTGGACTTATGCTTGTCAACGTCTCCTTGGGCGTTGAACTTTGTCTTATACACCCACTTGACCCCAATGGTCTTCTTCCCTACTGGAAGATCTGTCAGTTGCCATGTATCATTCTTTTCAATGGCTTCAATCTCCTCGTCCATAGCCTACACCCACTTCTGATTCTGACTTTCATCTTCGAACTCTATTGGATCAACTTTAGTAAAGAATGCAAAGTCAGAGTACTCTTTATCTACGTGGGTTTGGGTTGCCTCATAGATTTCTTGCAAGCTCCTTGTCTTCGCTGGTGTCACCAAGTTTTGGATTCTACTTGCACATGGAGGCAATCGAGATGGAGTGGTTGTGCTACTGCTGGCACTGTTACTGCTGTTGGAGGTTGCAGGTGGCTACACACTTCCTTCTTCCAAGTCAACATACTCTACCACTGTTGGCTCTGACTGGCCAATCTCTGACTTTCAGTTCCAGGCTTCATCTTCAAGAAATTTCATATCACGACTGATGATGAGCTTCTTCATCACAGGTTTGTATAACCTATATGCCTTCACCTGCTCATTGTACCCTATGAAAATGCACTTCTCAGCTCTATCATCTAATTTCTATCGCTTCTCTTCTAGAATATGGGCATATGCAATGCACCCAAACACACGTAAGTGAGCCATACTTGGCTTCACATCACTCCAGGCCTCCTGAGGGATTTTGTCCTTCACGCTTTTGGTGGGACATATGTTCAGTAGGTAGATTGCACATGTTACAACCTCTACCCAAAATTCGTGCGACAATCCCTTCGCCTTCATCATGCTTCGTGCCATCTCGATGATGGTTCGGTTCTTCCTCTCAGCGACGTCATTCTGCTGTGGTGTGTATCTGGTAGTGAACTACCTTTGAATTTCGTGCTGCTTGCAGTAGTTATGAAATTTTTTGGAGATGTAATCACCTCCACCATCTATCCTGAGAGTCTTGATCTGATATCCGCTCTGTTTCTCCACCAGAGCCTTGAACTCCTTAAATCTGGAAAATGCTTCGACTTCGACTTGATGGCATAAATCCAAGTCTTTCGACTGAAGTCATCTATGAATGTTAAGAAGTATTTTTTGTTGGCAAACATGCTGGTCTGCATCAGACTGAAAATGTCTGAGTGCACCAGCTCCAATGGCTGTGATGCTCTCCAAGACTGATCGGAAGGGAACAAATCCCTATGTTGTTTACCAACTAAGCAACCCTCACAAACTTGATTTTCTTGCTCTATCAGGGGTAAACCCTTCACCATTTGCTTCTTGTGCAGTTGATTCAGGCCACTGAAGTTTACGTGACCAAATATGAGATGCCACATCCAGGTAGCATCTTTCACAACTGCACTTAGAGACATCAATGATTCATTCTGAATCTGCAGTGAAAACATTTTATTCTTCATCATGGACACCGTAGCAATCTACCCATGCGACTTGTCTCTGATGGTGCAAGCTTTGTCTTTGAACTGGACCGTATGTCCTTTCTGCACGAGCTGTCCAACGCTCAGTAGGTTATGCTTCAGGCTAGGCACATAGTAGATGTCATAGATCTACTTTCGTTTGTCATGCTTGGTGCGGATGAGGATATTTCCTTTCCCCATTACGGGAACCTTGTTGTTGTTTCCCATATTCACCTCGGACTAGACTATTTCATCCAATTATGAGAACATCTCCTTGTTCCCTGTCATGTGGTTGCTGCACCCACTGTCTAAATACCAGACATTCTTCTGACACTCTTCCTCAATGTTACAAGTCAACAACACATTTCCTCCCGTTGCATTGCCTATTTTATCCGTGTAATGGGCTTGCTGCTGATTCTCCTTGGTCATCCATTTTCTGCACTGTGAGATGTAATGGCCGAACTTATTGCAGAAATAGCACTGGACCTTTGACATGTCCTTCTGACCAGATCCAGCTTGTTGATTTTTTGAACTGCCTCTTCCACCTTGCTGATAGAAATTACAGTTGGTCTCTCCTTCGTTAGGGTTTGACCATCCTCTTTGCTTGTTGCCTTTCCCAAGCCTGCCTTTGCCTCTTCCTCCATGAGAACTAGAGGCGCCATGGTGGGAATCTTGTCTGCCACTATCTCGAAATGAGACCTGAGCCTTAAATGCTTACTCCAAAGAGGTTTGAGACGAACGGCTCAGCCTCTGTTCATGTGTCTACAATGAACCCATGAGCTCGTCTGTCGATAGGGTTTTCAAATCCCTCGACTCTTCAATTGCTATCACAACCGAGTCAAACTTGGCAGGCAGACTTCTAAGAATTTTTTCCATGATTCTTTGACTCTGCATAATTTCTCCGTTCAACCGCATTTGGTTGATAATGTCTGTCGTCCGGGTGAAGAAATCACTCATGGACTTAGACTCACTCATCTACAGATTTTTAAACTCCCTCCTGAGCATCTGTAGTTTCACCAACTTTACCTTATTGGTGCCCTGGTATGAGTTGGCTAGAATCTCCTAGGCTTGCTTCGCCTTGGTGGCTGATGCGATCTGCGGGAAGATGGACTCCTCGATCACTTGCATGATGTAAAATATGGCCTTCTGGTCCTTCTTCATGTTCTCTTTCAATAGGTCCTTTTCTGCTTGAGAGAGGGCGGCTAGTGCTGCTGCATCTGTCAGTTTTGGGTAGCCGTTTTCGACTAACTCCCATAGCTCTTGAGATCCAAACAAGATCTTCATCTGGATGCTCCAGTAATCCTAATTTTTTTCGTTGAAGCACAAGATTTGTAATTGCAAGTTGTTGTTGTTGGAAGCCATTCTGCTTCGGTCTCCATGTCAAGGGATCAGTAGCTCTGATACCAATTTGAAGTTTTAATTAAAATTTTATTTGCCGTCGTTGGGAAAGCGCAGTGCGAAGTGTGAACTGTGAACTACGAATTGCGAACTGCGAAGTGTGAAGTGCGAAGTGGAGAGGGCCTGAATTCAGGTTGCACACAGATCGAGGTGCGAAGTCAGTTGCGCACGGACTGAGGTGTGAAGTCGGGTTGCATTGGTCAAAGGCAGGGAAGTCCGACTTCGCTGTGAAGTTGAGAGGATAGCTCCAAACTTAGCCAAATTTTTGCCTTATAGATTTTTGTTGTTTGAAGGCTTGTGCGGCTACGAAGTTCGTTTCCTTAGCTTGGCAAGAACTGTACGGGAGGAGAGAAACACCGAATCTAAATACGATATTTCAGATCTGAGCTCAAACTTATAAAACCTGAAAGAAATCGCACTAAGGTGATTTGTATAGAGAACAACAACAGATTTTAGCACATAGAGATAACTGCGAACCCTACAGATGCCTTAAACAACATAAAATTTTATTCATATAAGACGAGGGTTACAAAAGTCCTCGACTGAGGAAACTAACATCTGTAGGCTACAACTGTAGGATAAACTGAGATGAAAAACAAATGTCAAGTCTGCTGCTCGGACATTAAACAGATGAGCCACACTGCTCACTGAAACGATCTCGTCTCCTACTCTGTTGTTTCTCCAAATTTCCTACCGATCTCCTCTCTTTCTCCGCTCTCTTTCCACACACATGTCTGAAGACCCAAACTGCCTTATATAGCCGTGGGGAGAGGAAGCTAGGGGTTGTCCTTTGACAGGTTCTGACAGACCCTCAACTAGGGTTTCTGACCAATCGTCGAACTGGCATTAAAACGCCAAACCGGTATTAACTTTTGCGGCGATCGGATCTGTCAGACGTCACATCTGTCAGAGGGTAGGTGCGACGTCATGTCAAACTTTTGTCGGGATCCTAACTACGCGAGCGCAATCCGACTGAGGCGTGAATTCTGGGTTAATATTTCTAACAATTTGGAGGCGACAGTGGAGACTACCATCGTGACATTGCCAAGCTCACATTTTCGGATCATAATCTTGTTAAAATGCGAGTTCCAAATAGACTTGAGAGCATATATCTCCAGCCCGAGATGGTTATGACAAAGCCCGAAGTGTAAGAAGAAAGGTTTTTCATCGACGTGAACCAAAAATTATATCGCTTCGCACAGAAGATTGAGGTACCATTAGGATATAGTATACTAGATATCAAATTTTGGGCTAAAAAATTGAGGTGGAACGCTTGTTTGGTGTTAACATTTTGTGAATGAAAATGAACAGGGTCTAGAATTAGCGAAGTGCGGGCAGGCGATCAGATCGCCAAAAATGTGTCTTCAAAGGCAGCCAATGGTGAGAAGAGTGGAGAGCGGATGCAGTGCCAACATCGACGTGAATAACGTCGCCTTCCGGGACTTTCTGCGTTGTAATTTGAACATCACCACCATCGACACCGAGAGCGCAGGATTTGCATTGGTACGAATAGCAGAAACATGAAAACGAAAATATAATGCAACTGATAACTGATTTGGAACTAGTTGTTGATTGTTGGTGTGATTTGCCCTTTTGATTGTAATTGTGCAGGTGTGCTTTAACGAGGAGACCCCGTGGTTGAAAATGGGATCAATTTTCAATTTCGCAGGGGGTGCGCCGCCTGGTGGCGAGAACGACATGGCTGCTATCGAAGGTATATGGGTCAGCCACTGCTAGAAACATAGGGCTACTTTACTACAGTAGTCCCTATGTTTCTATCTGACCCGCGTCTTAATATCTGGTAATGAATCGAACCAGAAAATGTATAGGGCTACTTTACTACAGTAGTCCAGATGTATATATCCAATAAATGAGTACTGCTCTAGCAGTGCTCTCACTCTAGGCCTAAAGACTTTGTGCTAGGCCTTAATGAGAGTTGTGTTTTGCTAAATAGTTCGTCTCTTCCTTCTGTAGCTTTTAAGGAAACATGGATATCCAAATAAGCAAATAATGATATATAATTGATACTATCCTATGAAATCATGTTTTTAGGTAATAAACAGGATTTTATATATATATATATATATATATATATATATATATATATATATATATAGAATGACGCACGTTTTAAATCTCAAAATCATATTATTTAAATATGAAAATATATCATATTTGACATATTCTGCATCGACAAAATCGTATTTGGAGATAAGAATGAGCGGACTGGGTAAAGTTAAAAATCTTAAAATCCACGGCTCACAATCTTCGACATATTCTGGATGGACAAAATCGTTTATATTGTTTCACCGACGATTTTAAAAAACGGAGAAAAGTACAACGTGCACGGGGACCACAAAATGCAACGTCAATTTTTCGCGGGCAGGCCATACGGTCGTGATGGATGTGACATCTACCTATTCGTGTAACATCACTTATAATAATCTAATACTACTATGGGATCTCTCGGTGTCCGTGTTAAATGATAATCTAATACGTCTAAATGTTTGCATATGCCACCTGTTGTATTCGACCGAGTGGCGGTCTTATCACTTCCAAAAAAGCGCAGTGAATGTCACCCTTTTTCCCTTCTGAAAGTCACTTTTTTGTTTCAAAGAATTTAAAGAAAAAGGTAAACCCTCGATGTAATTTTGAAGGCCGTTCCATACAATCCTATGAAATCATGTTTTTAGGTAATAAACAAGCTTTTATATAGATATATATAGAATGACACACGCTTTAAATCTTAAAATCATATTATTTAGATATGAAAATAAAAATTTAGGGTTTTTAAAATAAAAGATATTATTAAAGAAAACTTAGTGGTTTTTTAGTTTTGTTTGTTACTGAAAGCACGAGGATACGGAAGCTCATGGACATACCGGGTGCGGTGCAAACAAAAGCATACGAAACGCTAAGTCCTACAAATGAACAAAGGACTAAAGTGCATGAAAAAGGGAAAACAAACGAACTGAAACGAGATATAAAACAAATGTAAAGTGCAGCCCTTCGTTTTATTATTTTTTTCTTTGAGATCAGGTTACAATACGTCTCCTTCCTATTTAGGAGCGAGGAGCGTTAGATCTAGTTTTGTTACACCACGGATGGTACGCTTCCCTTCGGGATCTTTCGCGTGCCCACATTTAAATTGGGCGGGTCAAACGTCGTCGTCGCTTGCGTTAATGCGTCTATAGTTCCTTGTTGCCACTCTGGTGTCGAGATCCTTCGTTCAAAGAAACAGCAAATGATTAATAGCACCTACGGATGGAGGGAAAATATGCAATCCCCAAGGCCTCCGGTTAATTCATGCATGAAATAATTAAAACGGTAATCAAAACATGTCAGAATAAGATGAAATTTGGACAAAAGCATGCAAACACTATCAGGAACACACTGCAAAAGGAACAATCGAGAAATCTATTGTAGATTTCTAATCGCTCCGGGTGGGACGATTAGGACTGTCATAAAATGTCAAAAAGCAACCTCCTAATTGTCCCATCCAGAGGCCTCTAAAACACCTGCAAAGTTGGGGTTAGGCAAAATAGGGCATTTTGAGACAACCCAGAAGGTCGAATTCTACAGATTCGGCCTCGATCACCCAGTATCCGAAGATGCTCCTTGTATGTTAGTGAAGGCAAAAAACAATGAAAACACAGTCAAAACTCATCAGAATTGCATGAAATTTGAATGGCAGCATATATGAATGACATAAAATAAATTGCAAAAGAAACAGTAGAGAAATCTGCTATAGATTTCTAATCGCTCTGGGGTGGGGCGATTAGGACTGTAGCAGTGTGGGGGGCGCCCGGGGGCAGGACACCCATCGTTTGGGGCTTGGTTTCGACACCAATCCACTTGGGATGGGTCCAAAACCTCATAGGGGGTTGTGTTGGCAAATTGGGTGGGGTATTATGGCCAAATGTTCGGGTTCTAGGTTCATATTGCGCTTCCAATGTTCACCCAATAACCTCCCTTCCAAAAGAGAGATCAAGGATGTAAGAAGCACAAGTGAGGGGTGAGGATGTAATTCGGCAACACTTCGTTGCTCCAAATGCTCCTGCTCTATTATTTTTTGGGTGAGACACCATTTTATAGATCTGAAGGTCTGCTTTGAATGTGCATGCAAGGGTGCCACTTGGCCATCATGACTTCCCAGGGTAGAGAAGATTCCTCCCTGATTAAGGGCTCCATGACTGCCTCTATGACTGCCCCTTTGAGCTCAAAAATGCTCACTCACACTCCCATGCATTGAAGGTGGAGTTGAGTGGCGGATCTAACCTTGGAGTGATTGCTGCTAATCGTCCCAGGGTGAGGCGAATAGCAGTCTATTCGCCCTAGGGTGGAACGAGTAAGGAGCAGGGTGCTTGAAAGGTGCCAAATTGACCTCTGACCTTCCAAAACTAATGTGAGAGTGGTTAGGACCACTATTTAACCTCTAGGGGTTTCCCTATGGGCTATGTATGCCAATTCGGTCAGTGCTTGTAACCACATGATCAGATTGGTGTTATTTTGGTGTCTATAGATTCCCCTTTTTGGGATGCGCTGTGCATGGTGCAGTGCTGAGAAAAAATAGATAACCAAAGCATTAATGATTAGGGTTTCTCAGTAACTTAACCAACTTTTGATGCCCCAAGTATGGAAAGGGCACGCATTCTTGAATCCTTGCTTCTGACGAGCTAAGGAGCTTAATTCAAGTATTAAACATTTTTTTGGTGAGGTGTTACTTGATATTGGGCATTGTTCAATCATGAATAGGCAAAGGGCGCAACCTTTTGTCTATGGGAACCTTGAGTTCATGATTCTAGAATGCCAAGTATTTGATCAACTTGTGATTATTGTTTGTTTGCTACCCAAAGCAGGAGAGTGATTGTCTTTGTCAATGATTCTTTGAATGCATGCCATTTCCTTGATTGGGTGTGTATTTGTTGATTGGTGACTAAGTGTGACTACCCCCTCAAGCGACGAATCGATGAGGGAATGACCGAAATGAGAAAAGCGACGAGTCGCTTGACCCAAGATGAATTTTGTAAGGGTGCCTTCAGTTGTTTTCTGTTGAATGCTTATGCAGTTTCCCAACAATCGAACCTATTTTTGGTGGGTTTTAACCCTTTTTGGGATGCATTTTGGGGATGAAATTCTCGAAAATCCGTCCTCCCGGGGAGCGGTCTGGATATGGTAGCCTTATTAGGGAGTAGGATATGGATAATTTGTGGCCCCGACGTTGATTTTGGATGCCAATAATATCAAGCACAAAGGTGCCTTTGTTCGGCAATGTTATTGCTATTTTTGGGTGGGTTTGGACCCTTTTTGTGATACCTTTTGGGGATGAAATTCTCAAAAATCCTTCTGCCCGTGGAGTGGTCCGACTATGGTAGCCTTCTTAGGGAGTAGGATAGTGAGGATTTGTGACCCCAACGTTGGTTTTGGATGCCTTAAAGCGCAAGCGCAAAGGTGCCTTTGTTCAGACGTTTTATTGCTATTTTTGGTGCATTTTGGATGCAGTTTTTGTTGTTTTTTATTTTCTTGCTCTATAATCGTCCCAGGGTGGGACGAATACCAGTTTTGTAATCATCCCAGGGTGGGACGAGCGCTAACTAGAGCGCTCATCCCAGGGTGGAACGATTACAGGCCTAAGAGCCTATATAAGGGCCAAAACTAGGTTTGGGCTCATTTACACTGTTTTTTTGGTGATTTGGAGCTGTGAGGAGGAGAAGTTCGAGTCTGCATAGTGAAGCGATGTCGAGATTTCACGGATACCATGTGCATGGAATGGATCGTCGAGTGGCAGAGCCGAGGCAAGACCAGTAGGTGCTCCTTCTCTTTATTTTGTTTGTTTTTATTTTATAATTTAAAGTCGCAATTAATTTATTTTGCATGTCGTTTTTTTGTTGAAACTAAGATCGAAACTCTAGTTTAATTGTTTTGTATTTGTGTTTTGTGTGGCGTTGTTTTAAACTAAGATCAAAAGCCTAGTTTAAATTTTTTTTGTTATTTTATTTTTTTTGTTTTTTAGTTTAAACTAGAATGAAAAACCCTAGGTTAATTTTTTTGTTGTTGTTTTGTTTTTTTGTATTAAGTTTAAACTAGAGTTAAAAACCCTAGGTTAAAATTGTTGTTATTTTTGTTTTTTTTTTTGTGTTTTTTTTAGTTTAAATTAGAGTTGAAAACCCTAGGTTAAAATTTTTGTTATTTTATGTTTTTGATTTTGAGTTTAAACTAGAGTTAAAAACCCTAGGTTAAAATTTTGTTTTTGTTTTTGTTGATTTTTTTTAGTTTAAACTAGAGTTAAAAACCCTAGGTTAAAATTTTTGTTGTTGTTTTGTTTTTTTGTATTAAGTTTAAACTAGAGTTAAAAACCCTAGGTTAAAAATGTTGTTTTTTTTTTTTTGATTTTTTTGTGATGTTTAGTTTAAACTAGAGTTAAAAACCCTAGGTTAAAATTTTGTTATTTTGTTTTTTTTTTTTTTTGCATTAAGTTTAAACTAGAGTTAAAAACCCTAGGTTAAAATTTGGTGTTATTTTTGTTTTTTTGTGTTTTTTTAGTTTAAACTAGAGTTAAAAAACCCTAGGTTAACATTTTGTTTGTATTTTGTTTTGCGTTGTTTATTGATTGATTTTTTTTTTGAATGTTTGTACTGTACATTTTATTAATGTTGTTGTGCAATTTATGAAATGTTGTTGTAGAGTTTGTATACATTGTTGTATATTTGTTTTCTGTACATTTTTTTTTTTGGTTGTCATGTTTTAATGTTTTTTTTGTTTGGTTTTGCAGGTGGTGAAGAGTCAGTACCATCAATCGACAGTATTTTTTGAACTGCGGGATACGCTGACTATGGCGGACTAGGATTGGCTTGATGCCCTTGCGCTCAAGTAGGTGACTTGGTTAGAGCTTGTGGTGGGGGATCCGGAATATTTGACTACCCTGATCAATTTGTGGGATCCCCGCACCAACACCTTTCATCTCCCAATAGGGGAGATGACGGTGACTCTAGAGGACGTTTATCGAATTCTACGAATTTTGATAGACGGGCTACCCATTCGGATGACTCCTCGGGATCAACGGACGACGGTGCTGACACGGTGCTTTGGGCATGCCACGGAGATGGGGGTGGATGGGGCGGTGGAGAGGGCAGAGGGGGACTTCCTGATTGGCAGGATTCTGGTGCGGTGGTGGTTTGAGAAGGGCATTTTGGGGGTGAGGCATACATTGCTTATGTGCCTCATCTCCAACATGCTACTTCCTGAATCCTCAGGTGCGAGGTTCCCTTGGAACCTGCTTGAGGTAGTGTTTCGATTGGTGGAGTGTTCGATGGCAGCACCACTGATTATGAGGTGGGGTCAGACGCTATTAGCATAGTTATATAATGAGTTGTACGAGGTCCACTATCGAAGGCGAAATGGGATTAGGTGCATCTACTTGTTGCAGTGCTAAGGATGGCAGCACATAGTTGTTGAGCGATCGTAGGGATTGCCTTGGACCACTCAGGGAGAGATGGTGAAGAGGGAGATTAGCTATGCTACCCTATCGTAGAGGTTCGAGGAGTAGGGGCAGAGTCGGTGGTGGGCAGGTACCGTGGGACACTATGCTAATGCCTTCTCATGTCTTGCTCCAGGAGAGGTGTTCTAGTGGCCATATCAAGACTGTCCAGCCTTGCCTCAGGTTGGGGAGTGGCTTCGATAGGCATGCAAGGGGAGGTGGCTCATAAGGTGACACAGGACCGAGTAGGAGTACTTCCCGTACGTTCGGGTGACTCGACAGTTTAGGGTGCGCTAGGGATTTCCTAGTGAGCCCTTAATCTATCGGCATCAGGGCGACGAGAGGAATTTGGCCTGGCCGATCATTGAGTCATTGGGTGAGGAGTCGAATGCAGTGATTGATGTCCCTGATGTGGACAATGTCGGGGTGACTACAGAGTACGACCAATGGTGGACGATGCGACGATGATGGGGTGAGGGGCCTCTAAGAGGCGTGGATGCGGCAGCAATAGGTGGTGGGGTTACGAAGGCATCGGGGGAGGGTTTGGGGGCTCCGCGTGATGATGCAAATATGGTGGAGGTAGATGACCTTACTAGGGATGATGTAGGGATTCAAGAGCGATCGGATGTTCAAGACGTTCCAGAGTAGTGGGTGCCTGAGCATCCTGCCGTCCCGAAGATACCCATACCTCAAGTAGTCCTGGGGGATATGGAGGCTAGGTATCGCGTTGAGATAGCACGATTGGAGGAGTTACTATAAATATGGGATGAGGAGCACAGTGCCGAGAGGGATCACCTACGGGATCAGTTGGCATAGCAGGATGAAGCATTGGTTGCATATCATCGGTGGAATGTGGAGTGGGGTCAATTTTGAGTAGAGCTAGAGGTCGAGATTATCTTCCTCAATGGGCAGTTACCTGAGCTCACTGGAGGTGGCTCTTCATGTTGAACGAGAGATAACGAGACTGAGCAGTCTACTTTCTATCATCGCAGGTGGGTGGGTGAGGGTAGAGCTAGTGGACGTGATGCGGGGGCTGGCAACAGCCGCCCTGAGAGGTCCCAGAGGACCCACACCACTAGGGGTAGTTCCAGTCACACCGATCCTACGTGATCATGGTGGTCGACTCCCTAGTCTTGGGATTTTTAAGTTTTTGCTTTTTATTGTGAGGTCAGAGGACCAACTTATTGTAGCCTGCGGGAATTTTTGGCAATATATATACATGACTTTCTTTTTGGTTATATACTTGTCGTGATTTATTGTTACTTTTATGCACATTTATTTACGTTGATGTATGCATGGGTTATTATGAATGTGATGTTTCTATTTATATGATGTATGCATATGGAATTAATGAAATGATTTGTTGATAACTTGGCGGCAGCACCATAGACTGTACAGGATTTATTGGCTTTTTGTACTATGTTATTGCTTTGTGGAATGACTTTGCATGTGTTTTGTATTTTCCAATGGTGATGCAAGAATGAACATGTACAACATTTGTTTTAGAATGTAGTTAAGGTTTTTCTAAGATTCGAATGTTTTAACTAACTAGCCAAGACTGTACATTTATCTCACAAGACTTTTGAATAAGGTACGAATCAGACTTAAGTTTGACCAAGTTATTTCACATCCCTGTGTGTGAGATTGAGTTCATTTATGTGGTATTCATCAAGATACCGCCAGTGCCAGATAGGCTGTCAACCAAACCTGTACTAAGGATCACCTAATTAGCTCCACTAACTCCTTTTTTGTATTTAGTATGATTAATCCACAGGGAAATCTAGGATACCATAAGCTAGCTCATCCACATGCAAACATTGGTCTACACACATGCAAAGCTAATGTGATAGACATATCGTCATGCATTTAGGATACCGCCATTGTCAGGTAGGCTATCCACCAAACTCGTAATGAGGATCACCTAGATGGTTTTTCGAATGCTGAGAATTCTAGGGATTCAAGCTCAGGCGTCTTTTGATTGCTCAACTTGTTGGGATACTCTCTCTCTTACATAGTGATGAAAATCACTGTTTGTTTTGTTTTTCTTATTGAGAAAGGGGTTTGAGTAGTGGTGATAACCACTGTTATTATTTTGATTTTTGATTTTGCACTTGGATTTCAAAGGTGAGCTCATAGGTTGTTGGCTTGTGAATGGCATTGATCCATTTTGGCTTTGGGGATGACTACCCATCTTATTCAAGGATGTGTAGTATGAATCCTTACGACTTGGGGGACCAAAGGTGATTGGGGATATTATTATGTAATGACATTGATCCTTTTGGCCTTGGGGATGACTACCCATCCTGTTCAAGGATGTGTAGTACAAATTCTTACGACCTTGGGGATCAAAGGTGTTTTGGGAATTTTTTTAATGGTGAAAACCACTGTTTATTATGGGGAATTGGATGGGGAAGAGCGTGTCCTTTTGTCAATTCTTAGAATTCTTGAACCATTCACACAAGGGGATGAACAGGTTAACCTTTCACCTATGATACCCTAAATTGCTTTGTAATTTTCATCTTCCGTTCACACAACTTGGGAATTTTTATGTGTTTTACCTTGTGTGGGGATGCTACGTAATAAGGTGTGATCCAAGTAAAATGTTGCCTTTGTAAAATATGTCTGATTGTGTACAACTTTTGATTAGAAATCTAAAGATAGCTAAATGATGAAAAAACCTAACGACCTTAGCGGACAACTGATTGTAATATAGCGAAAATGCGAAGGGCGTTATTTTGGATGGGTGTTGTTTACAGAATGGACTGAATGTGGAAAATGATGGAACTGCCGAGCAATTACAATCTATGGTGCTTGTGACATGTTGTGACCAGCAAATATGCAATGTATGTATGCGATGCCTAATGCAGTTTATTATTTTTTTGTGTTTTGATTTTTAAGAGTATGCATGGAAGTGAGATGCAATTTTTTTTTTTGTTATTTTTTATTATCGTTTGTTTTTGTTTGTTTTTGAATATTTGTTTTTGACCAAGCGATTGTGGGAACACTTGGAGCTTTTTGTTTGACCAAAGAGTTTATGGATACCTTTGGGGAGTTTTAGGTTGACCAAGAGATTATGGGATCCTTGAAGCTTTTGGGGTGACCAAGCGGTGGTGAGAACTCTTGGAGCTTTTGGTTTGACCAAAGGGATTATAGATACCTTTGGGGAATTTTGGGGTTGACCAAGCAATAGCTGGCATCCTTGGAGCTTTTTATGTTGACCAAGTGATAGCTGGCATCCTTGGAGCTTTTTATGTTGACCAAGCGATTATGAGAATCCTTGGAGCTTTTTGGGTTGACCAAGTGATTGCTGGAATCCTTGGAGCTTTTGGGGTGGTCTATGGCTCTCTAAATGTGGAATGGCCTCAAATGACTGATGTTCAAGGGTTCTAGTTCATTGATTCCTTCAAGAGAGGTGAGTCGGTATGTTCCAGGTCCTATTTTATTGTCAATTACATAAGGACCTAACCAGTTTACCGTGAACTTGTCCCTTAGATGGGGCGACAAGTTAGAATTTTGTTGGTTCTATTTTAAGACCAAGTCACCAACTTGAAAGTCCCTCAAGTGAACTTTCATGTTGTATGCTTTCTTAAGTCGCTCTTGATAGATACGTAAATGCTCAAGAGCATTGATGCGTTGTTCGTAGAGCAACATAAGCTAGTCTAACCGGGCCTACTGTGCAGTGTCATCATCGATGAACTCTTGCATTGATATACATAGGGAAGGTATTTCTAACTCGAGAGGCATGACTGCCTCAGAGCCATACATAAAAAAAAATGGAGTTGCCCCAGTGGGTGTCCAAATGCTAGTGCGATAATCCCACAGGGCAAGAGGGATTTGAACGTGCCAATTCTTATGACTAACTATGACCGTCATTTTAAGGATGGCAACTAGCATTTTGTTTTATGCCTTTGCTTGCCCATTTGCCTACGGATAATAGGGTGTTGAAAAACTGTGCTAAATTTTGTACTTTGTTGTCAAAGCACGCACATCTTTTTTCTTGAATGACATCCCATTATCCGAGATGATCTTGGATGGAATACCAAAACAACATATGATGTTATGTAAAATAAACTCTGTAATGCAGGTCCCAGTTGTAGAGGTAAGAGGAATTGCTTCCACCCACTTGGTGAAGTACTTTGTGGCTGTTATGATAAAGATGTGACGACCTAATGACACAGGGGAGATCTTTTCAATTAGATCTACTCCCCACTGCAAAAATGGCCAAGCCGATTGGATCGGCTGCAAGGCCTAAGAAGGTACGTGTGTCAAATTAGCATGGTGTTGACATTTCACGCACTTCCTTACATACACGTAATAATCTCACTCTAAAGATGACCAATAATAGCCCATGTGAAGAATGTGCTTGGCGATGGTCATACCGCTGAAGTGGCCATCGTACATACCATCGTGCGCTTGCCCAAGAAGACTCCTGCTAGTCCAAGCAATGGAGGAGGATCCCTTCATAGCTCTGATGGTACAAAATATCTCATAGCAAGACATGTTTTGTCGCTTTCTATTTGAATGATCTTTTTACGGTATGCAAAAATCCAAGTGGGAGGTTTACCTAGCTTGAGGTAGTCTCTTATGGGTGTGTACCAATCCTGCTGATCAAAAACCTCGGTGGTATGAACTGCCAATCCCTCTTGAATTTTGTCCCTTGTAAAAGCTAAGTAAGAATGAACTTGTAAAAATAGCATTGTGTTGCTTTCCAAGGGAATAAGGGAGAACAAGGACCCCTGATTGGGGTGATTCAGACTATCATGGATTCGAGTGAATCTATCCTAAGATGGTTCAATATGGATCAGGTGGATTCCTGGTGTTATGTCAGAGCTTACACGCTCCATCATGAATTACGATAATGTTTTGACTTGAATGGTTGTCATCTCACCAAAAGGGTCTTGCTAGATTAGTGACCCCAAGGAGGCCATGTTGTCCGCAAAATGATTCGATGATCGAGGGAGTGCCTCGATGTCATACCATTCAAGATTTACTAGGAATTTATCCATAAGGGCTTTGTATGCCTGCAAAACTGGGCATTTACATTGGAATACCTCTTTCACTTGGTTGACGATTAACAACGAATCACCAAAGATGTTCAAGCATTTGATGTTCATGGTGATTGTTGTCTGAAGGCCTATGAGCAAGGCTTCGTATTCGACATTTTTATTGGTGTATGGGAAATCAAGTTTAAATGAAAGAGGCATTGGAGCCCCTTTCGATGTGAAGAATATGATTCCCGTGCCACCCCCTTTCTCACATTTAGAACCATCAAAAAATAGGGTTATGTTGGCCTGGGACTCAGGCTCATCAGAATTTGGCGATTATGAGACATGGAAGACCCCATCATTGGGTAGTTCTATGGTCAAAGGTTGATCGTCTTCGAGAGGAGCCTCTACTAGTTGATCGACAATGACTTGACCTTTGATGGACTTTTGTCCAATGAATTCGATGTCAAACTCCGTCAACAACATGATCCATTTTGCCGTGCGGCTACTATGATAAGTACGACTCATCATGTACCACAATGGATTCTCCTTAGACACAACATACGTCGTATTTCTCAGCATGTAGTGGCATAGTTTTTTGGTGGCAAATACCACTTCTAAGCATAGCTTTTCGATGTATGCATAGTTAATTTCATAACTGACTAGGGTGCGGCTAAGATAGTAAGTAGCTTGTTCTTTATGTAGTTCATTTTTCTGGGCTAGCATGGTGCCTAGTGCCACCTTAGTAGCTGAGATGTATAAATAGAATGACACTCCTGGTCTAGGTGGTGCCAATACTGGCAACAAATCCAAGTATTGTTTAATGTCATCGAAGGCTGACTGGCACTCGTCATCCTAGTGAAATGCTACCCCCTTGTGTAATAATTTAGTCATGGATTAGCACTTGTCAGATAGCTACGTTATGAAGTGTTTGATTGACGTGCCCTTTCCCTGTAAGCTTCTAAGCTGCTTGATGGTGGTTGGGAGAAGCATTTCAAGGATTGCCTTGACTTTGTTTGGATCTACCTCGATTCCTCATTTTGAGACTATGAAACCCAAGAGTTTTCCAGATGTGATGCCAAATACGCACTTCTTGGGGTTTAGTATGACTTTATGTTTGATGAGGCGATCGAGGATCTTGCTTAGGTCATCAAGATGATCTGGGCACAAAAGAGATTTGGCCAACAGTTCATCCATATAGTCTTCCAAAGTTTTATGCATGTGATCATGGAATATGTATGTCATAGCGCGTTGGTAGGTGGCACCAACGTTTGCAAGGCCAAAGAGCATGACCTTATAACAAAATATCCCCCAAGGCATTGTGAACGTTGTTTTGAGTTGATTTTCGGGATTGATATGAATCTGGTTGTATCCCGAGAAACCATCCATGAGGGAAAGCATTTCGTGGCCTATTGTAGCGTCTACTAATACATCGATGCTAGGCAAGGGGAAATCATCCTTGGGACTCGCTTTGTTTAGATCTCAAAAATCGATGCATATGCAAATCCTCCCATCAAGCTTATCCCTCTTAAATGAAATCAACTTTTCATAAATATGAATAATTTAGTGCTCTGAAATAATAACCTTCAATGTAACATGTAAAATTACCCCCTTCAATGAAATTAGAATTTTCATGAAGAAAATGTACATTTATGCTCCAAAAATGGTAATATATGAAATGCCATAAAACATAATCCCTTCAATGAAATTGAAATTTTCATGAGATATGTGTCATCATAGGCTCGTGAATGAGATATAAAGCTGAAAAAATTAAATTCGACCCAAAAATGAACATTTTGAAATTTTGAAAATTTAAAATCTGCAATAAAAACAACTTCGGATAATTTTTAAAAATATGAAATGACTCCAAAGTAAAAATGTCTAAGTGCTCTACGCAGCCATTCCATTCACGAGCCTACAATAGTATGATGAAAATTACATACTATGATGAAATATCTCATTTTGAAAAATAACATATCTCATCATAGTATGTAATTTTTCAAAATGAGATATCTCATCATAGTATGTAATTTTTCAAAATGAGATATGTGTCGTTTAATAGTATGGAAGTATTAAGTATGCTCTACGCAGCCATGCAATTATTTTTAGATTTTGAAATTTTTTTATTGTTTATTTTAATGTCCAAAAACTTTAAGAAAATTTAAAAATAAAAAGTTAGCAAACAAAAATAAAATCTAAAACTTGAAAATGAAAGCTAAAAATGCAAAATGTGCTACAATCAGTATGATGCCATACCGTTTTGGAAAAACCAAAGATGTGATATATTCCATGCATGCAACCTAACCTATTGGACCTACAATTTTGCACAATCAAAACAATCTAGGTGCTTGCTCCTAGGATATAAACATAATTTTCAGATTTAAGACATTCGCCTGAAGCAACCAATAAAACATGCATCAACTTCATCTATAAGTCCTAAAAATAAAGATAAACATTTAAATCTTGCATGCAGAAAATTTTTCCTCCTTTCTTGCCCATAAGATGCAAAATTTTGAATTTTTTTGCATTAAAAGGGTTCTGTTTAACACAGCAGAATTTTTGGTTTTCCCAAACCAATCAAAGTGGAAGAAAACACTCTAAAACAAATCCAGTGCCCACATTACTATTTTCAAAACTGCAACCATCGTCTCAGAATTTTCCAACCCCTTCTCTGTTTTTACATGCATTATTTAAGATTTGTAGAAAACTTTTCGATCCTCCTTCGTGGCTCTTCGTTCTCTGACGTTTTGCAATCCATGGCTTTTCATTTTATTTCATTCTCCATTTGTTTGCTTTGGTTCCGAAAACTCCTCCTTTTCCTTGGCTTTGAAGCCTTGTTTTCATTTTTTTATTTTGGCTTCATTCTGAAGCTTTCGAAACGTCTTTACTTCCCCAAAGAGTGGACCAATTCTCCCTGTTATTTTATAACGCTTTTATTCATTTTCAATAACGCTTCCTCAATGTTAATTTTAATATAACCCTGTATGGTCATTTCCTACAATCTTGTCTTTAGTCCATATGAACAAGCTTCAAATGAATAGCCACGTGGGCCTTTCTTCATCTAATTAAAAGCCACTTGCCAAAGAGTTGTTTTATTTACATTTGAATAAGAGGCTATAACATGTATGTATGTAAGTAAACCAATTCATGGGCTCTCTCATTTCATACTATTATTATAATCTTTCGAATCATCATTTTAACCCATGATTGGTCTCCCTTCATGAAACGACTCTGCTAATGCATGCTCTGTGCTTCCTGCTTCTCTGTTGTCTCTCGAAACCATGCTACCTCCGATAAACTCTCGCTCATCTCGGCCCTATATCCATGCTGATTTTTTACGTTTCGCACTATAGAGCTCAACACCTAGTCATGTCCACATCATTATTTAATCCAAACCCGTGGCTTTCCCACTGTGAAACCCAGATACTTTGTTTACCGTTGAGAGGAAATTGTACAACCCATTCACCATTTCACCTTAGAATCCAACGCTAGCCAAGGCATCCACTGTTATCTGGTAATTCAGATCGTCGAAACTATCCCTTTTGGGTCCAAGATTACATAGGTATGGTCACATTCGATATTTACCAATGAAAACGCACTTTCTGCCCTGATTTATTGCCATGCTGGAAGGTCCAGTTCAACATCAACTGTAATCCTTTCTAGCCTCACAATCCAGGATATTTACTTCTACAGTGTTTACTACTTTCGACATCCCACGTCAAACATGTAGACCTCCTCCTCTACCTCGTGGGTCCTTATCAACGTGTCCCATCTCGATTTCCTTTGCGCTGGCGTCGTGATAAAATCACTAGGATAGCCCTTCAAAATCATTGTTGTGCGCTATTATCGATCATGCGTTGTTATCTATCTCTCCATCCATACCTCTATTTGAATTTAAAATCATTAGATTGCGTTTACGTTGGCCGTGAGTATCATGTTGCAAGTGTTCCATGTGAGCATTGTTGTCGCTAGGTAAAATTTACCATATCTCCATACTCCACCAATCATGGCTCCCATTATGTATGAACGACAACATACCACCATCCACGTATTCTGTCACAACATCTAAGGCAATCATTTCTTGCAACTCTGATACTGTTGCACTAAATTTCTGCCCGTATACTATTTTCTCTTAAGCACAGTGGTTAAGAAACACATGCCACATTGGATGCTTGTAGACCTTCGAACCATCATCGAACGTCTAACGCACTCTATGACGGATACAACCATGATATTTGACATTCTTGTGCTATTTTTCCAGCATATTTTTAGTAACATGTTATCAAACGCGTTCCACATTATCGACATCCTCCTTCGGGTCTGTTACTCGCGCGTCACCCATTTGCTCGGTCACAGTTGATATCCAAAATACCTCTGTGAAGAGATCCTTTATCGTCTTTGTCTTCACTGTGTTAACTTCTCCGACGATATCGCGGGAAACATTCATGTTTGTCATCAATGACCATTTCGGCACTAGCTCGGAGTCTGTCTCACAATTGTCATCAGTTGTCTTGTTGTATTTGTTCGACGTGGTCCCACTGACATCCACGAGATGACAATTTGGCAAGCCTTGTAGCTATGTCTATCCACCGTGACATGATATGTCGACCTCGCTCCATCTGTTGATTGTCGCAACAGCCCGCTCGAGTATCCTCCCTGCGCTATGATGTTTCGATGCCTCATTATCATGCTTTTAAACAAAGTGCTTGTCGTGGACTTATACGCTTTCCTGGATACCCCAGTTGCTGCTTCGGTGTTTGTTTATTTTTGTGATTTGGTCCTTTCTCAATCCATGCAAGCACATCACTGCCACGCTATGTCATCTGGCAGGCCCTCCTTTATCATCTTTGGTCATACCTGCCACCTGGTCATTAAAATCTACCACCACATTGCTGCCATTTGTATTTGAATGTGTGGATCCCAGGTTTCCCATGTCATCCATGTTCACCCCGTCTAAGTTTACCGACAAACCTCCTCGCTCGATAACGACCGTCCCGAGTGCCTATTTATTGGAGGATTCACCGTGTTGGAGTCGCCTTATACAACCCGTCCACCGCACGACTAACACCGCCCCCTGCACTGTGCTACGAAGTCATCGTGACTCCCATCCAAAGGCCTCTATCGGCATTACGTAAGCTACTGCACCCTTACCGAACGAAACCCTTTCGATAAGCCACCGTTCGATCGACCTCCACCAATGCGGTCGAAACTGCCTCTTCTGGTCGGATATCTTCACTTGGTCGACGGGCCCTATAGTCCACGTCCACAGTAATATAACCTGCCATGTTACCAGCGTCCACGTTCACCAGGTTATCCGAGTATATGCATCCTATTCGTTCACTTTTACAGTAATGCATTTGGGGCCGCGTTCACGCAGTCACTTGTCCACATCATCGCTAGTGTCCTCCATTCATCACGTGAGCGTTGTCACTCATTGTGAGGTCCATATCGAAAAACACCGGCTTTGGTCTCTTCTAGCTATCCACCACGCTTCGCTTGCTGTGTTGTCGGGATACACCATCCCGAACGCCGTGTGGGGTCCATGGTTACCTACATTGCATATAATAAAGAGTTAATTGATATTTAATATAAATTTTAAAATAGACATAAATATCAACCAACGAATACAAGAATCCCCACGATGCTTTATAAATGCTTCACTAATATCGTTGTCCTTTAACTTCATTTGATTTTATATAGATTTTCTCTTTTCTTTATTTATTTATTTTTTTGTTATTTATTTTAATATATATTATGATATATGAAATATATCATATTATATATTTTTATATATGTTTTATTTATATAGGTATATAACATATATAGTTATTGCTCATTTATTTAAATATATTTATACATATATAAACATAACTATATACATACCCTTTATTATTATTATTATTATTATTATTATTATTATTATTATATAATCAAATCAATCCAAACCAAAAATAACAACAAACTCATAATAATATCGAAAAACAAAAGCGAATGAAAAACCTAAAACAAAAAAAAAACCATGAAATAGACACAATGAGAATATTTGGTAATCCCTTGAAATAACAATGAAAGGAAACATGATCGCAATCCTATCCCTACTCCGAAGGAATTCCATTGAAGACGAGATATGTTACACAAAGAGGAAACTTGGACTACATTCCATATATTCTGGATGGATCTTATCAAACAAATATTGCTCCCTCGAGACCAAGACTCTCAAAAAAATAAATCAAACAGGTGGGTCCCCAATTCTTGGGGCTAGTTGTGGAACAACCACAACAAATGGTGACTCTACTAGGAAATGCTCATGGCATTTTGATAAGAACCCAACTTGAAAATATACAAAACTCAAATGTAAGCATCAGCAAGTATCCAAATAATGAAAATAGACCAGAAATACATGAACTATCTGAATCATTCGTCATAAGCTTGGTGTGTGTAACATGATTCATTCCTTATCGTTTGAAATCATTCCACATTCCATTGTCAATTTCACATGAATGCATATGATAGGTTATGGATGATTTATGCAGGATTGGATGTATGGAATGGATGCTATAATATGAGCGGTTTGCTTTGTAGAGACTCAAACACTCTAGTACCCTAAACAAACACACTAAAACTGTCTAACCCTCTTAGGACCAAATGCGTGTGCAGTGAATTCATTTACCAAATCAAGATCCCAGTTATGAACCGCTACAATCCTGAACCAGTGTGTGCAAGGGGAATTAGAGCTTTGGGAAATCAGATTCTCAACCTAAGCATGATGAGAATTTGACCCTATCCTTACTACTCTGATTTTGAGTTCATTACCACATTATGACCAAAATGGTTAAACCTATTATGGATGAAACCATAAGGCTATCCTATCTGTTTGAGTGGTCAGAGGTCTTGTTTTAAACGAGACATGTCACCACGCATGAGCACACTCTACTACCAGTCAAGCGTCTATAGACCCGGTGGAGGTTAGCCCCCTAGTACATGATTTGGATTTGATTTCATGAATCTTAGGGATGACTACCCATCCTTCTAAGGGGACATGTAGTACAATCCTTACAATCCAATAGTCAGTGATGTGTGATGCAAGCAGACTCAAAGCTTTGGGAAATCGGATTCTCAACCTAAGTATGATGAGAATTTGACCCTATCCTTACTACTCTAATTCTGAGTTTCAAATGTTGTGGAAGTGGTGAAAACCACTATTTTATGGACTATGTTGTATAATAGGACTGACAAGAATAACTCTTTTCACCTCACATTTTCTCCCAAGGATGGTTTTGATCATTTTACCCAAAATGTTTTAAATATGTGCAAATTGTATTTGGTTCACGACAGTTTTGGCATCAGTTCCCAATATCAAGATCTTCTTAGTGGATATTGTGCAATGATCCTAAGATAATTTGACATGTTTTTTGGTGATTGCCTTTGAAGTGTAGATGCAAGTGCGATGCAATGTTTATACAATGTGAAACGTACCATGAAATATAGATGAATGAGATGGAGAATGCAAAATATTTCACCCTAATTTGCAAAATTGACAACTTCATGCATCACAAAGTTTCAAACAATATTCTTTAATGTATTTGTGATACACGTGGAGCCTTCTGCAATACAATTCCAATGTTTCATATTTTCTTTATCTTAGTTAAAATTCATGAGGATGCAAACTGGCATCTCGCTTTTTTCCTCTTTTTTTTTTTCAAAACAAATCAAAAGGGTCAACACACAAAACTTAAAACCAAAACAAAATGCAAACCCAAAACCGAAACATGGAAACCAAAACTATATACAAATGTACAATATGGTACAAGATGGTGCAAAGTTTGACCTATCACTTTCCTAGATCCCAAACATGATTAGAACACTTCAAAAGATATATAACGTGATACACATGCCAATTTTTGT
This sequence comes from Wollemia nobilis, assembly GCA_028583015.1. NCBI lineage: Eukaryota > Viridiplantae > Streptophyta > Pinopsida > Araucariales > Araucariaceae > Wollemia > Wollemia nobilis. The sequence continues at coordinate 1,106,190 of JAQPPZ010002383.1, read as the reverse complement.
AGGAACCCAACAAAAATAGGATTAGACGAAACAAAACAACAAACTTCAATTTGCCCCTCTCACCATACCAATTTAGTAAAATTCCATCAATAATCCTATGGTGGAGTTTCAAGTTCACAAATTGATTAGACAATAATTGATCTTCAATTTCTTTATGTCGATTCTTCAATATGTCTATTTCACACTTTGATTCGTGGTGTAGAAATAAGCTTTCATTTTTAGATATGACATCTTCCAAATAGGAACTTATTTCTACAAATTTTAAAGTCAAATCATTTTTCAAATCTGTAGGCCAATCAAATTCATGTAACCGTTTGCAAACACCTAGGATATTCATTAAATGAGCATCATCACAAGTTTTTATCCTAGATTTTGTTACTAATTGACAATGAACTTGGTTTAACACTTCTAGCATATCAACTTCATTTTCATTAAATAAAGTGATATCATTAGTGGTGTGAGGAGAAATTAAGTCAAATTCTTTACCAACCACAAATGATCTTTCATCATTGATAACATTTAAATCAAACAATCCATTAGGAAAACCGTCACTTGGTTTTTGAATGGTGGAACCAAAAAGGTGAGATTTTACCTTTGGCACATTTCTATTTACCATTACTTGAAAAGAATTTGAAACTTCCTCTTTTTTCTCATGACATTCATCATCATCATCATGTAGTACTTGTTTTTTCTCCACAATCTGTTTTTCAAAGACACCAAACTTAGGCACCCAATTAAGAACATGTATATCATTTTAAAACCATAGGTCTTGTCTATCTAGGAATGGGTCAACTAACACATCTCTATGATCGATTACTTGGGTTATTTTAGATAACATGAAATTTTCAATTGGATCATCGGTTATATCAAACCCAAACTATTTAGGTTCTGAAATTTCCTCATTTTGAAATGGCATAGACATTGTAGAATAAATAGGTAAATCAATATGTTCAACTTCTTTTCCCTCAAAGGCAACCAACTCAAATGATTCTCCTTCTTTATCCATGGTATTATCATTTTCCAAAACTTGATGAGATTCGAATCTCTCTTCCAAAACTTTCTCAAATTGTACAGGATTTGTGATATCCTCATGTGAGGAAGCAATTGTATTATCCTGCATATCAATTGACACAAAAAGTTCATTAGAATATTTAGAATAAGCATGTTCTTCCCATTTTTTCCAAGAATCATAGTAATTATCTTCTAAAATCAAGTTATGACGCTCAAGTACTTCTTCATTATCTTTCGATTCATCAAAATGTTTCTCATACAATCCATCTTCACCTTCCTTAGATGATTCAATTATTTCCAAAAGTGGGTTATTTCTTGAATTTAAATTTTTAAGGCTATCATAATCCAAATTTGTAACCCATGATTCAATTCTATCACAATTTGAAAGGTGTGGATTTTCTTGGCCATCAATTTCAACGAAATCATCCAAAGTATCTTTCAAGAACAAGTGGTGAAATTCAATTATTTATTCAAGCTCATTTATTAATTTTCTTTCAAATTCACTTTCAACCACTTTTGATGGCTTAGGAGCTTCTATAATGGGATTGATTTTTACATCTTGCTCCATATAGTCGCTCCAATATTCCTTTGCGAGTAAACCTGCCCAAATCATATCCTCATAAGTGTGTTCATCCAAATCCTCATTTGTGGGTAATGATTCTAGATCTTTTTTTTTCAAAAAAAGATGGCGATCATTTGATTCCAACTTCTTGTTACCCATCCATAGAATTTCTTCTCCAAAATCTTCATGCTCTTCAAGACATTCTGAATAGGTATTTACTTCAATGTAAGTCACATCAAAATCTCTTCTAACACCTGAAGAAGCATGACATGAAATATCATTAAGATTAGCATTATGTATTTTCTTCCTAGGATGATTTGGATGCATACATTGATGTGCTCATTTTTGTGATGGAACCACATCTCTACTTAACTTCTCATCCACCTTCTTTTATTCTTTTAATTTTGAGACAATATTCTTGGGTTGAGTGGTAGAAGTAGTAGGATTAGCTGGATTGATATCAATAGATAAAGCTTGAACTATAGCACTAACGAAATTAGGAGCACTTAGGAAATTAGGAGCATAAATATTATTAACCAGATATTGCATTAACATTAAGTTCGAAGGATTACAATGCTTAAATACAAATATTATTAACCAGAACCTAGAAAGCTTAGGAGAAAGAATAGGGAAGAAGAAAAATAGGGAGGAAAGGAAAAATGAGATTAGGAGTCAAACTCCCTGCCGTCCATGCCGTCCAATCCTGCTGACTCAGTTGTCGTCCAAGGAGGTAAAAGGGTAAGGTCCAAAGCTTACAGTGGTAAAACAATTTTTTTACTTTTTTACCCTTTTAACTTCCAACATTCTCCCCCTTAAAGTTGAGAGGACTGACTATACAGTCTCTCAGCTTTATATATTGAGCTTTAGCCATGCCTTTGGTGAAGATATCTGCAATGTTATCCAAAGTGCTGCAATATTTAAGCTCAACTATCTGTTGCTCCACCATGTCTCGGATGAAGTGATACTTCATATCAAAATGCTTTGATCTGCTATGGTGGATTGGATTGTATGCCAATTGAATGGCACTTATGTTATCACAATACAATCGATTTGGACCACTTTGACTTTCTCCAATTTCTTCAAGGACTTTTCTTAACCATAGGGCTTGAGTACTAGCATGTGTGATGGCTATATACTCAGCCTCAGTAGATGACAATGCTACAATAGTCTGCTTCTTGGAACTCCATGTGATTAGTCCTGACCCTAGACTAAAATAGTTCCTTGATGTAGATTTCCTATCATCTATATTGCTGCCCCAATCACCATCACTGAAGCCAACTAATTTAACAGAATTACATTTGTGGTAATGGATTCCAAAATCCAATGTACCCTTTACATATCTTAAGATTCTTTTAGTTGCTTGTAGATGCAGCTCAGATGGACTTGCCATAAACCTTGAAACTAGAGAAACAACATATTGAATATCAGGCCTTGTGTTGGTGAGAAACATCAGACTCCCAACCATGCTTCTGTAAGTGGTCATGTCAACCTTTGGTGCTCCGTCATCCTTGCTCAATTGGATCCCATGTCCAGTTGGAGTTGCAACTGATTTGCATTGCTCCATGGAAAATTTCTTGATCATGTCTCGAGCATACTTGTGTTGACATATGAAGATCCCCCTATTTGATTGATGCACTTCCATGCCTAGGAAGTATCGCATTAAACCGAGATCTTTCATCTCAAACTGCTTCATCATGGAGTTTTTGAACTCCATATTCATTTTAGTGTTACTACCCATAAATATTAGATCATCCACATACAAACAAACTATGAGAATGTCTACTCCATGCTTTAGGTAGTACAAATTTGGTTCACTTTTGCTTCTAGTGAATCCATACTCACTGAAATAGCCATCAATGCGTGAGTACCAAGCTCTTGGTGCTTGCTTGAGGCCATAAAGTGCCTTTTTCAATTTATAAACAAGGTTCTCCTTTCCTTGTTCTTGAAAGCCTTGAGGTTGTTGAACATAAACCTCCTCAATCAAGTATCCATTCAGAAAAGCACTTTTCACATCCATGTGTTGAATGTTCCATCCTTTATGGGCAGCTAAGGAAAGAATTGATCTGATTGTCTCTTGTCGTGCAACAGGAGCGAAGGTTTCCTCATAGTCAATGCCAAATTTCTGAGTAAAACCTTTTGCTACTAATCTCACCTTGTGCCTCTCAATGCTTCCATCAACATTGTATTTGGTCTTGTAGACCCATTTACATCCAACACATTTTTTTCCTTTTGGAAGCTTTACAAGCTCCCAAGTATCATTATTTTTTATAGAGGTTATTTCCTCTTTCATGGCTTCTTGCCATACATTCTGAGTACAAGCCTTCTCATAGCTAGATGGTTCTAGTTGTGCACTAGTTAATAAAGCATAATTAACTACATCTCCCTTAGGATCTTGGGAGTCATCATCCCCATACATATGCAGATTTTCAAGTTTTTGCAAAACTGAATTCATTTCACTAGCTTGGCTTCTAGTGTATCTTTTCTGGTAATTTTGATCCAACATTTGAAAATATGGATGATGTTGTAATGTTCTTTTACCTCTTGATGGAGAGTCAATGTCCATCGGTGAAGAACTTACTGATCTCTGTGGAGAAGGACTTGGAGTGGCGGTTGAAGTACTTGATGTAGTACTCTTGCTTGGGCTTGGAGGGGTTGGTGTGCCTTTGCTTTTCTTGGGAGACACCTATTGTACCTACTGTACCTATGAAGAACTTACATCTTGGGACTCATCATCAACAAAAATTCTTTGATGACCCCATTCTCCCCCTTCATCAAAAATTACATCCCTTGGAAAGTACAATTTTATGAGTCTTGGGATTGTAGAGTCTATATGCTTTGGTAGACTCACAATACCCTACAAATATACAAGCTTGAATTTTGGGATCAAGCTTCTTCCTCTTCTCATCAGGAATGTGTGCGTATGCTAAAGAACCAAAAACTTTGAAGTGCTTTACATTGGGTTTCTTTCCGTACCACCCCTCATAAGGAGTGATGCCATCTAAACTAGAAGTTGGACTTCTATTTAGAATGTATACACTGGTTCTTACAGCATCATCCCAGTACATATTAGTTAGATGCTTAGTCTGAAGCATCGTTCTCGCCATCTCAACTATGGTGCGGTTCTTTCTCTCGGCCACACCATTCTGTTGTGGGGTATAGGCAGTAGTGAATTGCCTTTTGATCCCACTTGCTTTACAATATTTCAAGAATTCTTTTGAGGAGTACTCACCTCCTCGATCTGTTCTAAGACATTTTACAAAATACTCACTTTGTTTCTCTACATTGTTTCTGAAATCTATGAAGCAATCAAAAGCTTCATCTTTATGTTTCAAAAAATAAATCCAACACATTCTAGAGAAATCATCTATGAAAGTGAGAAAATAGGAATTATTTCCGATACTCTTTGTCTGCATTGGACCACAGATGTCCGAATGCACTAATTGAAGTGGATAGTTGGCTCTCCATGCTTGTCCTTTTGGAAACTTTGACCTTGAGTGCTTTCCCAAAGCACATCCTTCATAGACCTCCTTCTGTTCATTGATTTTGGGAAGTCTTGTCACCATAGCTTGAGAAGTTAACAATTTCAAGCTAGCGGAATTAAGGTGACCATATCGCAAGTGCCAAAGCACACTTGGATTTGCTATAGCTACATTTGCAAGTTGAGCTCCCCCTGGCTCACCAAATTTGAGAGGGAATAACCGATTCTTGGTCATTGGGACCTGTGTGATGACACGATTACAATTGTTTTTATCAAGAATGAGACATTTTCCTTCATCAAAAACAAGTTTGTAATTATTCTCCATCATTTTCCCAATGCTTAGCAGATTGTGTTGGAGCTTTGGAGTGTAGTAGATGTCATTCACTTTCTTTAGTCCTTCTTTCATTGGAACTTCCATGGTTCCAATGCCTTCGACTTGCAAAGCTTTATCATCCCCTAACTTGATGTGGGATTTATAAGTGGAATCTAGAGTAGCAAATAGATTTTCTTTGCCACTCATATGGTTTGAACAACCAGTATCCAGAATCCATGTGTCATTTAGATTCTGTTCTGATTGTCCATATGATAGAAAAATATTAGAGGTATCATCTTCTTCTCCATAATTTCCATATTGATTGTTGTTGCCTTGAGAAGATTTTGACCAGCAGTCACGAGCAAAGTGGCCTGGCTTGCCACAATTAAAACAAGTTATTTTGGACTTGTCACTTCCTCGCCCTTGATTTCCACTTCGTCCTGGATTTCCTCCTCTATTTTGGTTTCCACCTCTGTTCTGATTGCCTCCTCTGTTGGAGTTGCCTCCTCTATTCTGATTGCCTCCTCTGTAGTTGCCTCTACCTCTTCCTCTTCGCTGGCCTCTGCCTTGACCTCTTCCACGTCCTCTTCCAGTATTTTCATTGGATGTGAAGGCTTTATCATCGCCTCCATAGCTGGTTGAAGGAGATTCCTGTAATCTCTCTTCATGAGACATTAACGATCCGATTAATGCATCGAATGTTAAAGTGGAAAGATTTTTTGACTCTTCTATGATTATGGCAATGTGATTCCATCTTTGTGGAAGTGTTCGCAACACTTTTGTTACAATTATCTCAGGCTTGATTTCCTCGCCAAGTGTAACCATTTTATCAACAACTGCTTTCACTCTGACACAATAATCACCTACTTTTTCATCTTCTTTCATTTTGAGATTTTCAAAATCTCGTTTTAGTGTTTGAAGCCTCACTTGCTTCACTTGATCACTTCCCTGGAATCCATCTTTCAAAGCTTTCCATGCATCTTGTGCAGTTATACAAGTGGCTATTCTAGGGAATATACTTTTCTCCAATGCTTCTTGGAGATGATAAAGAGCAAAAGAGTTGCTCTTTTGTGCTTCTTTCTTTGTTTTCTTATCTGTGGCACTCAATGTAGCCCAATTTGTGGGTTCTGTGAAACCCTCTTCTATTATATCCCACAAACCTTTTCCTATGAGTAAGGTCTTCATTTTGATAGACCAATACTCGTAGTCATACCCGTTGAACTCTGGAATTGGTAGATTGTTATGTGAGGCCATAGTTACTAAAACACTCTTTTATTTCTTGGTTACAATAAAGCACTCTACTTTTTTCAAAGAAAGAAGAAGGAAGAAAGAAGAAGAAAGAAGAGATTACAAATTTAAGTCAAATCTGACTTGATTCACTCTATCACTGATGGCTTGTTCCTCTTGGTGTGGTGCTGCTATTTCTTGAGTCATGAAATTGTCTGCTACTTCTTCTTCGTCATCACTGATCAATATTATCTCTGGTGATTCTGGTTCTAGGATTTCCATTGAATTACTGTAATGAGTATATTCTGATTCTTGTGGTGCAACTTCTATGGATTCAGATTGCTCAAATTGACTCCCAAAGGAGTTATCTTCAGAGTCTGCCTCGTACCCTGAGTCCGGATGCCTCTGGTGTGCAATTACTGCATTTTGCAACTGACTAAATACAATATGTAGCCCATAAGCTCTCACTTTTTCATCAAAACTTTTGGCGTTTTCTCTCACCAAAAGTGCACATAGGGCATGATAACAACCACTTGGTCTTATCATCAATGCCTCTTTACAAATTTTAGTTTGATCTTTTGTCTCTCTTACAAGGAAAAATACTAAGCCTCTTAGGCTTTGTCACAATTTTCCACCTTTGAGTCCTCTTACATAAATTGCCTCTTAGGCAATGTTCTTTTTCTCCTATTTTATTATATCAAAAAAAATATCTATATTTGTATTTAATAAAAGAAATATAATTGCTTTATAAAATAAAATTTTAAAAAACAATTATTATTTAATTTTATTAAATATAATATAAAGTTATTTTTTTTAATATATAAAATAATAAAATTTTAAGAAAAAGAAAAAACCTTTTAAAAAAAATTCTAACTCCGTAGAGTTTCCTTGCCAACTCGGCTTCCACCGCCGATGAAACCTAGGTAGAATACACTATTATTTCAAGACATTCGGGGCATATACCATACACAAAAAAATTTGCAACTTTCGTAGCCGTCGGGTTTCGAACCTGCGACCTCCTGGGGGTGAGCGGCTTAAGGCTGGCTCCTCGAGCCAGTCGAGCTGCGTGGCCCGACGAGGAGGCGAGGGAGGCTTGCCTCCTTTATCCCATCATGGTTGCATGATAATTTAAAAAAAATTACAATATTTATCCCACATCCATTGTGCAGAGGGGATATTGTGCTTTATTAGCACAGAGAAGCACTAAGCTTCTCGATTGCCTTCGGGCAATCAGTGACCACCCTTTTGCCTTCTAGCCGAGCCAATCACCTCGTGCCACATCGCTAGTTGCCCCTTTGTCCACCTTGTTGTCTGCTCGCCACGTGTTCGCCTTGTTGTCTGCTCACCATGTGTCTACCTCTGGTTAGCTCCTCGATCCACATGCTCTCTATGGGCCTCTCTCGACCTCACCTTGGTTTGTGTGTTGGCCCTCTTGACCTCACCTCGGTTCACATGCTATGGGCCCTCTCGACCTCCTCGAGATCCATGCCTCACCTGTGAGCTCGCTCCTGTGGGCCTCCTCGACCTCCTCGAGATTCGTGCCTCACCTGTCGCTCTCCTCGGGCTCCGCGCTTCGCCTGTATAGCCTCTGCTCTGATACCAGATATAGCACTAACGAAATTAGGAGCACTTAGGAAATTAGGAGCATAAATATTATTAACCAGATATTGCATTAACATTAAGTTCGAAGGATTACAATGCTTAAATACAAAGATTATTAACCAGAACCTAGAAAGCTTAGGAGAAAGAATAGGGAAGAAGAAAAATAGGGAGGAAAGGAAAAATGAGATTAGGAGTCAAACTCCCTGCCGTCCATGCCGTCCAATCCTGCTGACTCAGTTGTCGTCCAAGGAGGTAAAAGGGTAAGGTCCAAAGCTTACAGTGGTAAAACAATTTTTTTACTTTTTTACCCTTTTAACTTCCAACATGAACGCTAGTTATAATGGCTCCATGAGTGACCACATGATTCTCTAATTATGGCATGGTTGGATGGATGGATGTACTCGTATAAGCACATGTGGGAGCATAAGGGGGTATGGTAGGGTAAAATTGATTGTGGGGCAAAATATTTGATTATCAAATTCTGTTGTGCCCACACTTTATTTACCATCGAGTTTTGATTGCAAACCCCTAGTTGTCCTACCATAGGTTATTGCTCCATCCCATAACCTCATGGCCTTAATTTTTGATCTATAATCATAGCTTCCATGTAGGCCAATGCAAGATTAGTAACCAAAGTATTTGTCATAATGAACATGAAAAACAATGTATCCAATGCCCCAAAGTATATTTGAAGAGCACCACTCTCCTTAATAGTGTAGGAAGCAATTAATATCACATAGAGCTTTCAAAATATCATGTTGAAAATTATCACTGGCTCATTAGGTTTCCTCTTGCAAGAAGCAAATTGTTGATACATCGTGAGAGGATCAATGGACAACCTAAATTGATTGATAAAAGAATATTCCAATTGAGCCCATGATGTGATGGAGCTAGTGGGTAAATTGATGTACCAATCATATGCCACCTCATCTAGGCTCCTAGGAAAAAATATACAAGCCACATCATCATGTTCAAAATTCCATATCACTAGGATATCCACATAGGCCTGAATGTGCTCCTCAGCTAATGTTGTGCCATTGTGCTTAAACTTGGGTAAAATTTTCTCTATGTTCTTGGGTAAGTCATGAGCATATCCACTAATGTTCAAAGGATTACCATGTATCCCATACCACTTTCTAGTATTTATAGCCATTAGTAAAACTCAAAGAATGACTTCAAAACCAATTTGTTAGTCAAATAAACATTTCTTTCAAAAGAGCATAAAATGACTAACAATCTCAAATGTACAACATATGAATGATCATGTTAGCATCACCCAAGAGATATGTATCCATTAAACCATGAAATTGAAGAACATTCTCAAATTTACAACATGTTAGCATTAATGCATCATCGAAAATAGAGAATGTTAGAATCAAATGAAAGTAATCACATGGAAACAAAACCTCGTTAGTCAAGACCAATATTTTGCAAATAAATATTTCAAGTAACATGAACAATTTAGCATCTAAATGGCAATAAAATAAATCAATTCAAATCCTCCTAGCTCTACAAAGTGTGAGTGTTAGAGGAACCAAAATATGCTAATCAAATTAACTTGAAATATTTAGCAATTCAAAACTTTCAAAAGTATATCAAATCACATTATTCCTGTATGGACAATCCAAAAGCGTTAGAACAATGCATAGAAATTCATGTCCTTCTTTTAGCACTACAATTTTGTGTGTTAAAATAGGTCTAAAGATAATAATCATAGGGCATGAAATATTCCAAAATGTAAATCCCTATAGCATTTAAAATCATAAATAAAACAAACCAATTCAATCCCTCCTTCTAGCGCCAAAATGTTGAGTGGTAATTTCACCCGATTGTGAAATTGCACTCTCCCTTAGGATTTGTATTCTAAATCCCCTATTGCAAAGAAGATAAACAAAACAACTTCTCCAAGGTCTCCGCTATATTAGCATTTGTATATGTTTATTAGTTAGCTCAAATAAATATATCAATTCAATGCTTGGAACACCTTAGTGATTGCAAGTAACTGTAAAAAAAGGGTTATGTTGGTTTATTTTACCATGCTACTTTAATGATTGTTCATGAAACCAAAATAAAAATAAATGTGAATTTTAATCAAGATAGACTTTATCTTCCCTTATTAAGTGGATTTTAATCAAGATTTATCTTGCATTAAATCCTACTTTTAAACATGTAAATGAATATTAAATCTATCTATGAATGTGAATCCGAAATTATGAATAGGCTCCTTGAATATGGCTTCTTATCATGAAGATAAAGATAGCTTTCAATGTGATCAACAAACTATCCCTCTTTGGTGAAATTTATTTTCACAAAGAGGTAATACTCTATGGCCTTAAAATAAGGGCTTTAAGATGTCACTTCAACTTATCCCTCTTAAATGAAATCAAATTTTCATAAATATGAATAATTTAGTGCTCTGAAATAATAACCTTCAATGTAACATGTAAAATTACCCCCTTCAATGAAATCAGAATTTTCATAAAGAAAAGGTACATTTATGCTCCAAAAATGGTAATTTATGAAATGCCATAAAACATAATCCCTTCAATGAAATTGAAGTTTTCATGAGGGATGTGTCATCATAGGCTCGTGAATGAGATATAAAGCTGAAAAAATTAAATTCGACCCAAAAATAAATTTTTTGAAATTTTGAAATTTTAAAATCTGCAATAAAAACAAAAAATTCGGATAATTTTTAAAAATATGAAAAGACTCCAAAGAAAAAACGTCTAAGTGTGTAATGGGAGTATGAAGTATGCTCTACACAACCATGCAATTATTTTTAGATTTTAAATTTTTTTTACTATTTATTTTAATGTCCGAAAACTTAAAAAAATTAAAAATTAAAAAGTTAGCAAATAAAAATAAAATCTAAAACTTGAAAATGAAAGCTGAAAATGTAAAATGTGTTACAATCAGTATGATGCCATCCCATTCCGGCAAAACCGAATATGTGAGATATTCCATACATGCAACCTAACCTATTGGACCTGCAATTCTGCACAATCAAAACAAGCTAGGTGCTTGCTCCTAGGATATAAACATAATTTTCATATTTAAGACATTCTCCTGAAGCAACGAATAAAACATGCATGAACTTCATCTATAAGTCTTAAAAATAAAGATAAACATTTAAATCTTGCATGCAGAAAAATTCTCCTCCTTTCTTGCCCATAAGATGCAAATTTCTGAAATTTTCTGCATTAAAAGTGTTCTGTTTTACACAGCAAAATTTTTGGTTTTCCCAAACCAGTCAAAGTGGAAGAAAACACTCTAAAACGGGTCCAGTGCCAACATTACTATTTTCAAAACTGCAACCATCGTCTCTGAATTTTCCAACCCCTTCTCTATTTTTGCATGCATTATTTAAGATTTGCAGAAAACTTTTCGATCCTCCTTCGTGGCTCTTCGTTCCCTGACTTTTTGCAATCCATGGCTTTTCATTTTCTTTCATTCTTCGTTTGTTTGCTTTGGTTCTGAAAACTCCTCCTTTTCCTTGGCTTTGAAGCCTTGTTTTCATTTTTTTATTTTGGCTTCATTCTAAAGCTTTCAAAACGCCTTTACTTCCCCAAAGAGTGGACCAAGTCTCCCTGTTATTTCATAATGCTTTTATTCATTTTCAATAACGCTTCCTCAACGTTAATTTTAATATAACCCTGTATGATCATTTCCTACAATCTTGTCTTTAGTCCATATGAACAAGCTTCAAATGAATAGCCACGTGGGCCTTTCCTCCATGTAATTAAAAGCCTTTTACCAAAGAGTTGTTTTATTTCCATTTGAATAAGAGGCTATAACATGTATGTATGTAAGTAAACCAATTCATGGTCCCTCTCATTTCATACTATTATTATAATCTTTTGAATCATCATTTGAACGCATGATTGGTCTCCCTTCATTAAACGACTCTACTAATGCATGCCCTATGCTTCTTGTTCCTTTGTCGTCTCTCAAAACTATGCTACCTCCGACAAACTCTCGCTCATCTCGACCCTGTATCCGCGTTGATTGTTTACATTTCACGTTGTAGAGCTCAACACCTAGTCACATCCACATCATTATTTAATCCAAACCCGTGGCTTTCCCACTGTGAAACCTGGATACTTCATTTACCGTCGGGAGGAAATTGTACGACCCATTCACCGTTTCACCTTATATTCCAATTCTAGCCAAGGCATCCACTGTTATCTGGTAATTCACATCGTCAAAACTATCCCTTTTGGGTCCAAGAGTACATAGGCATGGTCAAATTTGATATTTACCAATGAAAACACGCGCTTTCTACCCCGATTTATCGCCATGCTGGAAGGTCCAGTTCGACATCAACTGTAATCCTTTCTAGCCTCACGATCTAGGATATTTACGTCCACAGTGTCTGCAAAAACTACCTTCGACAGCCCATGTCAAACATGTAGACGTCCTCCTCCGCCTCATTGGTCCTTATCAACGTGTCCCATCTCAGTTTCCTCTGCTCTGGCATCGTGATAAAATCACTAGGATAGCCCTTCAAAATCGTTGTTATGCGTTGTTATCTACCATGCACTGTTATCTATCTCTCCATCCATGCCTCTATTTGAATTTTAAATCATTAGATTGCGTTTACGTTGGCCGTGATTATCATGCTGCAAGTGTTCCATGCAAGCATTGTTACCGCTAGGTAAAATCTACCATATCTCCATGCTCCACCAATCATGGCTCCCATTATGTATGAACGACAATATACCGAACGAAACCCTTTCGATAAGCCACCGTCCGATCGACCTCCACCAATACGGTCGAAACTGCCTCTTCTGGTCGGATATCTTCACTTGGTCGATGGACCCTACTACGTTACCAGCATCCATGTTCACCAGGTTATCCGAGTATATGCATCCTATTTGTTCGCTTTTACAGTAATGCATTTGGGGTCGCGTTCACGCAGTCGCTTGTCCGCATCATCGCCAATGTCCTCCATTCGTCACGTGAGCGTTGTCATCGTTGTGAGGTCCAAATCGAACAACGTCGACTTTGGTCTCTTCTAGCTATCCACCGCGCTTCGCTTGCTGTGTTGTCGGGATACACCATCCCGAACGCCGTGTAGGGTCCTTGGTTACCTACATTTCATATATTAAACAGTTAATTGATCTTTAATATGAAGTTTAAAATAGACATAAATGTCAACCAATGAATACAAGAATCCCCATGATGCTTTATAAATGCTTCACTAATATCATTGTCCTTTAACTTAATTTGATTTTATATAGCTTTTCTCTTTTCTTTATTTATTTATTTATTTATTTTAATATATGTTATGACATATGAAATATATCATAATATATATTTTTATATATGTTTATTTATTTATTTATTTATTTATATATATAGGTATGTAATATATATAGTTATTGCTCATTTATTTAAATATATTTATACATATATAAACTTAACTATATACATACCCTTTATTATTATTATTATTATTATATAATCAAATCAATCCAAACCAAAAATAACAACAAACATATACTAAGATCGAAAAACAAAAGTGAATGAAAACCCAAAACAAACAAAATCATGAAACAGAGACAATAAGAATATTCGACAATCCCTTGAAATAACAATGAAAGGAAACATGATCACACGCAATCCTATCTCTACTTCGAAGGAAGTCCATTGAAGATGAAAAATGTTACACAAAGAGGAAACTTGGACTGCATTACATATATTTGGGATGGATCTTATCAAACAAATATTGCTCCCTCGAGACCAAGACTCTCAAAAACATAAATCGAAAAGGTGGATCCCCAATTCTTGGGGCTAGTTGTGGAACAGCCACAACAAGATCCACCTAGAAACATTGTGCTCATAGACCTATAGCAAAGGAGGTGAATTAATCAATACATTTTAGAGTCCTACAACTTAAGGATCTGCTTTGATACCACATATAACAATCCAAGTCTACTCACATGGTAATACCAACAACACAAGCCAAATAATTTCTCCATCTATTTTTTTAAAAGTTCTTTCATGTTCATAGCAATTATGTCTCACCCGATGAATCAATAACAAAAAAATTTTATTGGTACATGTATATCAAACCACTTTTGGGTTCAATACTGCTGTAGACAACCACCCAAGTGGACGAGATTAGGAAAATCTCGTAAAGGTGACATTTCATGGATTTTACTTGTCTCATTTATCATCCTCTCGTTCTAGCATGAGGGTCGATCCATGGTTGTGGTTATCCTCTAGGGCTCATAACACCTAGAGGGAGACATTTTATTTCCCCATCCCTTAGCATTTGTGAACCCTGACTTAACTGGTCGACTTGTTCAAACTTTAATATGCAAGGGATTAGCGTACATATATCTAGTGTCTATCTAATTACCCTACTACTTTGATTTAGCTAGAGCCATGTCAATACCCTGACCTTGGACTTAGTTACTAATGCCCATTAGGACTCATGATCATGGTTGAACTAGCTAAGTCAAATAAAACATAGGACTTATCATCGTACTACCTAGGAAACAACCTAGAGGTGACACCCCATACCACACCTCGTTACTATTTTAGACTAGGTTACTTTTTCTAACCTTTATAATTATAAAAATGGTTTCTCTCGAGACTCATTATGTGCATACGCGCACCTCAACATCATAGGGTTTTCATATTTTATTATCCTTCACGAGGAATACATTATTTATTTCTCATCATGGACATGCTTAAAGGGTTTAGTTTGTTGAGAGAATTATTTGCTCATCCTTCTTGATGTATACCAAGGAATTATTTGAAACTATAGCGAGCAATTATCACTAAAGACTCTATATAAGATTCAAAAAGGATTCACATAATTTATTCCATACCTTTGGGTGTCCTTCTTCATAAATCCATGAGCTCCTATTGTTTTATTTCTTAGCCAGGTGTCCATATCCTAACTAAAAGCATCATTATGGTATATAATTACACTATCTAGCTATTCCATTATCATCTAATTTCCAAGTTGGTATTTAATCTACATCTAATTCCTTATTTACAAGGGTTGCTTATATCTTTAACTTAGTTCTCAAGATACATCTTCTTAATTTTATGAGTTCAAAAATCTTATGACCATTTTATTCTAGTAAAGCTAAGGGTAGCTATACTTTATTTGCTTGAATCCAATGGTTTAAGCTTTATCATAAAATATCTACCCAACTTGACTAAGTTCAAATAGATATAAGTTTGGAACATAGTGAGAGATTTTAGCTTTGAACCCATTAGCAATAGTTTATGTTGTTCTCAAACTCACCTTTCTACTTATGATTGCTTTATCCACTTTTCTAGTTTTATAATAATTTAGCAAAAATAAACATTAATTCATTTTCAAGAATATAGTGAATTTTCCCACAAGGTTCAACTCATTTTTATAGGAAGGGACAACTCATTATATGACTTGTCAAACCATGATTTATTAACTTTATTGTACCCTCTAAATAGAAACTTATAAACTTTATCAAATACAAAGGCTTTATTTTATCAACATTTTTATTTAATTTAAAATATACCAACATTGTCGGTTGACATGGTAAATTATGTACTAAGAGGCTCTTATTCCATATTGGAAGTCCAATTCTTCATTGACAATCTTCCTATGGTAACCTAGTGAAAGTTACATTTTTCTACATTTTGAAATAATGTTTACATACCTCTTTGTACATTCAGCTATATTCTTTTGGATTTCTTCAGTATATAGATAAACTTCAAACTACCAGGAGATGAAACCCTACTCATACGGTACTATGTTTGAGTTATGTCTAGAATAGTTTTGACTATTTCTTTATAATACAATGTCTCAATTCCTAGCCAAATAAGAAATCCAACAACTGAGGCCAAAATACATAATGACATTAGATTAAGTTTACATGCAACAGATGATAACATAAATTACTCTTTGACAATCATTAACTAAACGAGCACGTCATACAAGAAAATTTCTTTATTCCTACTTTTATATTACAACACATGGTTTTAATATTTTATCAAGGTACCTCTGAGTGCTAACGTATAAGTTAATTCAGTTCTAAGCTTAATTTGGCAAATTCTTATACTTAATCCGCCAAAGAAAATATTCTTTAAAAAATAAAGAATAATTTTAAGTAAGGTACTCCTAAATTTAACATGCATGGAAATTTCTCCAGAGGAGTTCTCTTTTTCCAACTTGTACATCTTTATATTTTCTTCTAATTATCTCAAGAATACTTAGCTTTTTAGATAATTGATAATATCACATGAACGAATTGAATATTGTGCACAAATAGCTTTCCAAATTTCACTTGACTCCATTGGTGTGTCTAGAAAGTTAACTTATCTCACATATTTGCATTAATTAATTTGGTTAATGACGTGGAAAACATGGAAATAGAATTTTGGGATAATTGAGACAATAAACTCTGATAGTAGATAGTGTTAACTAGAACATCTCAAGCTTCACTCTATATATAAAAAAGAGAACAATGCCATATATTTCTTTGTAGATAATATTTTAACAATAAACTACACCATTATATGGCTAGAACAAGGGTTTCATCTTATGCTAATGTTTATAGATCCATTACACCCAAATAACAAGAAAATTCTTGCATGCATACCATGTAGGTTGAATTCTTATCTAATTATAAAATCTTTTTACAAGCTTAAAAAGATAGTTCCATATAGTCTCTCTCGCCCTCAACTCAATAATTTGTAGTACATTAATTCCTAGTCTTTCTTGATTGTGAACAATAGCATATTCTATAGTAACGACTGCATTGAGTCAATGAGAAAATGGTTTATCAATTGATATCTTAGGCTGCCTAAGTCTACCTTTAAATCTACTACAAATCTTTGTCCAATAGCTATCTCCACTTATTTATCCTTGCATGCACCACTGATCTAATTGGCAATCACCAACTTTGTCGACTTTGAGTTTGGTAACCAAGGGGATCAGAATCGACTCTTCATTTATGTACTCATCACTGATCTAATTTGCATGGTATTTTATGTACTCACGAGTCGAATCATAATTTTCCTCTTACCTTTTTTGTCGATCCACCCTATCCATCGAAAGCTTATACTTGGTCCTACACATACAATGCACATCAACAGTACCACATTCTATAGAAAAATGCAAGTACAATTCATTAATTAATATATAATCAATGGTTGTACGAAGAAGATCATTACACAAGACTCTAAAATGGCTCATAAATATTCTTAGAGATGCTAAGTTTTATATACACCTAATCTAACTTCCGCATGACCACGTACGCATATAAATACATGACATGAAGTAAAGATAGTCTTGATGACTTTTGTATTGGAGAATTCCTAACCAACCTTAATAAAGGAAGCACTAAGTTTACCATAGTGGAAGCGATGGAAACATAACACACATATCTGCTAAAAAATAAAACATGGGATCTCATTGACTTGTCAAACAAAATGAAACCTATAAGCTATAAGTGGAATTTCAAAATCAAGTATAAGGTAAATAGATCTATTGATAAGTATAAGGTACAACTTGTTATTAAATGCTATACACAAAAGTAAGGAATATATTATGAAGCGATATTTACAAATATAGCAAATATGACCACCATTTGTGTAGTATTTGCGATGGTAGTGGAATTTGGTTGGAAAATTCATCAAATGGATGTGAAAAGAGTCTTTCTTAATAATGATCCTGAAAAAGTGTACATGGGACACAACCCAAAGGCTTTGTCAATATTGGGAAACATAAACATATATGTAGGCTTAAAAAGTCACTATATGGGTTGAAGCAGGCTCCTAAAGCCTTGTATATCAAAATTAAATATCATCTATTAAAGTATGGTTTCACCAAAAGTCCCTTCAGTGCAAATCTATATGTTAAAATTTTTGGAAAATGGAGTGATTATTGTGCTCTATGTTGATGATTTGGTCATCATGGGTATTTCAAATAAATTGGTGACTAATATAAAGGATGACTTGAAAATATCATTTGACATGACAAATTTGGTGCTTCTACACTATTATCTTGGTTTGGAATTTTGGCAAACAAAGAATCACATTCTAGTCACAGGCAAAGTATGTCAAGATATTACTAAAAAATATTGGATGACAAATTATAAATCTAAGATGACACCAATGGAGCAAGAGTTACAAATATCCAGATATGAAAAATCATCTTACATATCTCCTACCCTTTATCATTAGCTGATCAAGAGTCTTTTATCCTTGATAAACACCAGGTATGATATTAATTTTATTGTTTATTATCTTTCGAGATTCATTTGGGAACTAAGGAGAGTCATTAGAAAGGTTCAAATAGGACACTACATTATGTTTGTGGTATAGTAGAATATGGCCTAGAATATAAGAAATATGATAAAATTTTCCTATAAGGATACACACTCAAATTATGCCTGATTTGTAGATGATAAAAATCAACACATAGATATGGGGTTCATCTAGGATCTAGACATATCTTGTGGTATAACAACTGAGAATTAGGATTATCAAACAATTTGCTATTTGTATCACAAATGTTGGATCGAGACATGGCAATGGAAATTAGAGTTGCTAATGATAAAATATTGTATTTTACCATAAAACATGGGAATTTTAGGGCTACTAGTTCCTAAAATAATGACTCTTTTGCACTTGATGTTTTATCATCTCCTCATGTCACACTATATGGAGCTACAATAGATGCACCTCACTTTGGCATAGAAAATATGGTCATCTAATTTTTGGGTACTTAATCTAACTAAATAAGTATTATTCAGTATCACATGGTGACTGGCCTACCCAACCTTCATCCACATTTTCTCCTCATTTGTAAACCAACATTTAGTATCAAAGCACTCAATTTTTTTACAGAAGGGACACTTGAGATTATAAGAGATCCTCTCATTTGCTAAGAATACTTTACCCTTGACCTTTACATAATTAGTGCCACCCATTTTATAATTTGTTGAGACCTTTTGGTTTCAATATGTTTTTTAAAGTTGTTATTTATATATAAAAAGTGATATACTACCAAACATCACATGTTAAAAATTAAAATAATTGTTCTCATAATGTTACATATTTAATTTCATTTCAACTTGATTAAACTACATTAGATGTATTTATATAAATTAATTTTTTTAAATTATATTTATATATTTTTAAATAAAAATATAAACAACATGTTGAAATTTCAAATATATATATATATAAAACAATACTACAAATTAACACATATATGAATATCATTCCTTACTACATAAGACATTATATTTTTTATGTTCCATTGCTTATTAAAGAGTATCATATTATAAATATTGGTCTTGTCTTAGGGGAATAGTGAAACAGTTTGGGATTTGGCTCTTCTTCGAGAGGTCCAAAGGTTCAAACCATGACGTAGGTGAATGTGTGAGTGTGTGAGAGGGTGGGTGTATGTTCATAAAAAATATGAATTGGCCTCTCTTTATTATTATAATTTTTTATTCATCAACATATAATACTATTTTTAAAACTTCTTATAGTTGAAAAAATATTTCAAAAAGGAGAAGTAAAAAACTCAATGAGAAGAAACCAATTTTAAGTTGTGTCTAGTCAAGTGGATTCTCAATATTTACCTTAGTATGCACCCACTCAAAGGTACAACATTCGACAATACAAATGTGTACGACGACGCTTCTTATTTAAGCTAGTAAAGCATGAAGCAAAATGAGGCTATACACATAAAAAGTAGCAACACAGAAACTTAGAATAATGGTAGTATGAAAAATGAACCAGAAATATAGATCCCAACAATGAAATAACCATATTTTGGATTCGATGATAGAGCGTAATTTCATTTCCACTTTTGGGAGGAGGTTGAACAATGCCTCAATTGTTGCCTAAAGGTGAGCACGCCATAATTCCTGGATGACATTAGTTATTTCCTCGAGGAGAACCTCCTGCCAAATCATAACTTAACAACATTGCTATATATCTCCTCCTTGATAAGTTTAGAGCCTGAATATTAAATAATTGTTCTAATGACAGGAAAGGAAGATTTTCTCACTGTTGGTTTTGTCTAATTTTAGGGAATTGCTAATTTGGTAGATTCTATTTTTTCTAGATTGTAATAGACTACAGTTAGGACCATATTGGGGGCACAAATAGTGGATATATATTAGGATTGAATATATCAATTGATATTATATATGTTCTGGAAATTTGCAAGAATTGCATTGTAGAAAAATAGAGAAGAGACTTTGTGTGTAAGGTTTCATTGTATTCCATTGAGGAAGGTTACAACTGGTTTTGTTGCGGGAGGATCCCATTGGAGAATAATACAAAGAGGATTGGATATTCAACAGTGGATGTAGGCCACATCTTGGGTGAACCACTTACATGCTTGTGTTCTCTCTATTTTGTGTGACTATTTTAATGTTGATGATTGTTTTATTTAATTCTACAATCAGTATTAATTTTATTTGCTCTAAGGAACCTACCAACTGGTATCAAAGCTTATTATTGGGTGCTCAAAAATAGGAAGGATTAATTTTGAGTGGGAAAAATGGTAGAGGATTCAAATTTTTGGGTAGACAAGTTTAATGGGCAGAACTTTACATTGTGAAAAATACAAATTGAAGATTATTTATTATTGAAAGATTTGTATCTTCCTTTGGGTGGAAAAGCAAAGCAACAATCCGATGCAAAATATGAGGCCTGAGAGTTGCTAGATAGAAAGGATTTTGGAACAATACACTTATTCTTGGGAAGTCATGTGGCTTTCAACATATCAAAGGAGAAAATAGCAAAATATGTAATGGATGTCGTTACCGGGTTGTATAAAAAACCTTCTACATCTAATAAAGTTTTCTTAATGAAAAAATTATTCAATATGAACATGAATGAAGATGAGTCTATGCAGGACCATCTTAATAATTTTAATGAGGTAACAAATCAATCATGCTCTGTTAAAATTGAATTTTATGATGAGGTCAGAGCTCTGCTTATTTTATGCTCTTTGTTGGATAGTGTAGACACCAAAACAACACCAATCCGATTATGTGACAATGAGTGCTAATTGCATTGACACAAACAACCCCTAGGGCAGCCCCCAAAGGTTAAACAATGGTCCTAACAACTTCCAAAAGCAGTTTTGGAGGTCAGAGGTCAATTTGGCACATTTTTGGCACCTTACTCTCTGCTCGTCCCACCCAGGGATGAATACAAACTGGCATTCGTCCCACCCAGGGACGAATAGCAGCATTCGCCCCAAGGTGAGGCAAATAGAAAGTTTGATTTGCAAAAAGTCAAACCTCGGCAAGTTCGCCAGTTAACTAAAGCTTCAGGCCATGCAATTGTGAGGAATAGCTTTAAATAAAGGAGAGAGACTTTTGTCATGCATGTATTTATTTTAGAAACATCATGCAAGGATATTCTAAATCAGGGAATTATCTTTCTCTCAAAATAGGACAATTAACTCAAGTGGCACCCTCGCATGCGCATTCCAAACAAGGAGACCCTAGGTCTATAAATTGGTGAGTTTTCTCACCCAAAATATATACAGAGAAGGAGAATTTGAGCAATGAAGTGCTGCCAATTTACATACCTACTTGCGATTTGTGCCTTTCACATCCTTAATCTCTCATTCGAAAGGGAGGTTATTGGGTGATTATTGGAAGCATGAATCCAGACCCAAAACCTGATTTTTGGCTACAATATTCCATAAAATTTGTCGAAAACATCCCATAAGTAGTTTTGGACCCATCCCAAGTGGATTGGTGTCGAAACAATGTCCCAAACGATGGGCGTTCTGCCCCCGGGCGCCCCCCAAACTGTCACAGTCTCATTCGCCCCACCTCGGGATGATTAGAAATTTGTGATAGATTTATTTGATTTTTATTTTGCATATTATTCTTGATATTTTAAATAGGTTGCAGCTTAAATTTCATTTCATTCTGAGCAATTTTGACTAGGTTTTGTCATTTCCCGCCTTTACTAACTTGCAAATGGCACCAGCAAACTTTGGGTGATAGAGGCCAAATTGGAGAAATCTGACCTTCTGGGTCTCCCCAAAACACCCCCAATTAGCTAACCCCAACTTTTCAGGTCATTTGGAGCTTTCTAAGTAGGACATTGAAGAGGGTGCTTTCTGACAAATTGTTGCAGGCTTATTCGTCCCACCCTAGAGCGAATACAAATATGTGAGGAATTTCCAGATTGTTCTTTTTGCAGTGGCTTCCTGGTAACATATTTATTCTACTATTAAATTTTCAGGTCAATCCGAGGTCATTTGATTATTTTTTTAATATTTTCATGCATTTACTGACAGTAGGCCTTGGGAAATACATGCTTTATTCTATCTACAGGTGCTACTAATATTTTTTGTTTCTTTGAACACTGGTTTTTGATATCAAAAGAACAATAAAGAGTGAACAATAATATACACAAGCGGTGGCGACGTTTTGGTCCGCCCATCGTACATGTGGGCACGCGGAAGAAGGATTGTTATCATGGATGTGACAAGAAACATATTTGACGCTCCTATCCCTTAAAAAGGAAGGAGACGTATTGTAACACGACTTTGAAAGCACATCAATAAATAGGACCCTATTCCATATTACTTTTATCTTGTGTCGATTCGCTCATGTTCTTTCCTTTCATGCATTCTTTCAATACTAGGCTTTTGGCGTTAAATTTGGTTTTAGACGCATCGTATTCAGCATATTCCTTTTTTTTTCCGTATCCTCGTGCTTTCAGTGGTGATCACGGTGGGACATGTGTCCCTTGGTTTTTAATATTAACCTTCTGATTAAAGTTGCTTGTTTTTTGCTTATAGGTACCAAGTTTTCCAACGCTGGATTGTTTCAGAGCAAAAATTCAGAGACATCCGATTTGGGCAGAGAAGAGGTAGAGGTCTTAAACACCTTCTATCAAAATTTTGTTGTTTTCTCTCTAGTTATTTGCTTGCATAGGAGAGTTTGAATGCTTGTTTGCTTCATTTATGCAACTTAAAAAGAACCCCACACACCACGTGGTAAGTTAAAACAACAAGGAGTTGGTCGTAAAACCCCAACCCTTGAGCAAGACCAACGGTGGATTTCATCACCACATTGGCTTGAGATAGTGCATACATTACCCTGATCACAACTATTGCTAGAAGTAAATCCTGATGAAAGTTGACCAAGTGTAGCTGGGGTGATTCCCAGCGCATGAGGATAAGTCTTCTATGGTAGGTGTCACAAATAGAGTGATTCCCCTTCCGTACCACCTATGTTCCACGTACCATCTGCTCTCACGTACCAATAGTTTCCCTCACATAAGGGCGGGTATATAGATAGGTTGGTATATTGGTCTGGCAACGGTATATCGAAGGGGTGACCATTTTTTGGAAGTCATAAGAGCCGTCATTTTGCATTTAAACGTTCCTCCACAAACTTTCAAAACGAACGTCAAAAACACACTAAACCAGGTTTAGGACACACTTTTAATCATTAAACGAGATAATCATTGTTTGTGTGTGTGATATTTCCTGTTTAGTGTAGCATAAGAAATCCTAAAAAAGATAAAAATCTACGCATATTTAGGTAAGCATCACCATGGTGTACACTCATAGCTGAGCCCAATCACGGGCAAGCGTTGCAGAAAGTGCACCAAGGGGGACAAGTCGCCTCCGATATAGTCCTAAGGACTTGGTCATCCTGCCTTGGCGGCTTGACACAAAATATAGTCCACATCATGCCATAACATAACAGGACTATAGAGGCACCTCTTTGAGGGGCACCCCCACTCAGCATAGGTCCTTTCAAGAAGAGAACCTACACGTAGCGCTCAAAATAGATAGGAGACCTCCCTTAGATGCTCATTATGAGTGGCCTAGTGATGAAGTGTTAGAACAACAGAGGGTCCAGAAGGAGGGGCCACATGATTTCGTCATCCCTCCTCTATGCCATATTACTGTTAGAAACACTAGACCAAATCTAGAGTATCAGGCTTTCCAGACAGGGCAAGACAATTCTGCCTGCACTTTGCACGCCTATGAAAGGGAGGACGAGGAAGACTATCATGTTCCCCAAGAGCAATACATAGTGTGGGAGCGATGTACCTCCATGCCTGCCATGTATCAGGATCACCCATTGAGGCTACAGCCTCGGGTTAATGCAGCTAACCTCGATAGAGGAAAGTAACCCATAGGGGTCTCGGATCACCACGATCAAGATAGACATGTAGGAGAGGCATATAGGCTTCCTAAACAAGAGATGGTGGAACAAATTGACTTGGCCTTTGCCATACATGCCGCTCGCCAAGCACAAATCACGTAGCTCAGGTAGGATCAACAATAGTTAGAGCATCTGTACCACCTTAGTAAAGAGCGCATTCAGCGTTAGACAGCCAAATTGCTTCACAACAATGTGCCTGCAAAGGTTCCAATACCTCGCATGCATAAATTAAAAGTGTATGAGAGGCGTAACCCCTTGGTACGATACAAGTCCATGCGACCTTATCAAGTATTGCCTCCGAGACCTCCTAGACCTGAGCGGGAGGCCACTCCCCGAAACAACGATGGGCACCCTCCGTGGGCACCCACCCATATGTATAGGTCTCGGCCAGGCACTCCTCAAGAAGCCTATGAGGAGTATGAAAAAGAAGAAGAGTGGGCTGAAACGCTCTACCAAGGCAGAGGGGGTGATATCTAGCTACCTCTCAATAGGCCTCAAGTTCCCCGCAACCCACAACAGGAGCAAACTGAGGAAGAAATTAAATCCTCTGATGCATATAAAGCGCTGTTAGAGCGCTTAGAGTCTATGAAGATCAAGAATTTTGGGACCCAAAAGCCCACTTTACGCCAACTTTATAGTCATCCTGTGCATCCATCAGTGTCGACACCTCCATACCTGGAACACTTTAAACTGCCCCAGTTGGAACTCTTTAGAGGGGAGGAGGATGCCCAAGAGCATGTGACTAGATTCCTAAGCTAGTGCTTTGGTATTCAGGACAATGATGCTTTGTTATTAAGAAAATTTATAACCACATTTGTGGGCCCTACCTCGGATTGGTTCACCAAATTACCGAAACATAGCATCAATAACTTGGATCAACTAGTGGACGCGCTCCTCGAATGCTTCGCCTTCAACACTAATAAAAAGGTGTCATTAAGTGACCTAGCTAGCCTCAGGAAGTATGAGGAAGAAACCATGGTGGCATACGAGAATCGATGGATGGCATTGCTTTCAAAGCTGCCTTACCTCCCTCCCATGTTAGACCTGACCCAAATGTTCTCAAAAAGCTGTTTGAGATCGATCTCTGTGTTATTGCAGCTGCATCAATATGCTAGTTTAGAGGAAGCTCTGGTGCAAGCCAGAATCATTGAGGAGATTAAGATACAAGATGGCGAGATCACCAAACCTAAGAAGAAAGAATGGACCAAGAACACTAAAACAGGGACCATGCCACCGAAACCCGCTATGGTTAATCAAGTTGCTATCAACGTCCCTAAGCCTACACAAGAAACACAACCTCAAAAGGCTAACTATCAGGCGGTGCCTCCTAACAACTATGAGAGAGAAAACCAAAGGCAAGAACAAAATCAGTAGCGTTGCCCTAGGCGACAATTTACTCCTTACATAGAGTCCAGGGACTCTCTGTTTGACCGCTTTTCAACTACGAACTTGATCGACCTTCCAAAGATTCAAACTATAGACCCCAATGCATCGAAGCCTAAGGGGTACAGAGAGGACTTGTACTGTAGGTTCCATAAGCGTAAGGGACATGATCTTAATGCATGTTGGAAATTCAAAGGTTTGGTACAAGACCTAATCAACCATAAGACATTAGCAGTGGACAACCCCGTAGCGCCAAACAACCAACATATGGGAGTATTCAGAGACCCCTTGCCTGCCCATGATGCACAGGAAAAACCCCTTCAATTTAATGAGGTGCAACAGAATTTCCCTATGCAGGGATATGTGGGGATGATAAGCATAGAGACTAGGAACAAGAAGTACCCAGGAGCTGCACCCACGACAGCCACAAGAGAGGTTCCATCGATGTCACAAACTCAATAGCACCCTACGCAACTTCCCTCGCCTAGACCAGTGGCCACGATTCGGACTAGACTTACCCAAAGTCTAAGGACCACATCGGCTAGGCTCTCCATATATGAGCTCATTCAACAATCAGCACCCCATCGAGAGGCTCTAATGGATATTTTAAAGGCCATCGAGCTGCAGCCCCACGAAGCAAACTCTTTCAACAACTTTGAGGGACATGTAAAATAATGTACAGAACCAGTCATCACCTTTAGAGAAGATGAATTGAAAATAGTGACTGGTGATGTGGCGGATCCACCCCTGCACGTTATTGCGTGGGTCAACGAGATTTCGTATAAGAGTGTGTTGGTGGACACTGGCTCGTCTAGTAATATCATCACTACAGCAGCATTGAAACATTTGAAGTTGCCAGCATCTCACATCGTGGCCTCCACTTATACACTGTGAGCATTCAACGATGCAATCTGGTCGATAGTTGGCATAATTGTCCTACCTATCCAAGTGGGACAAAAGACTATTCATACATTGTGCCACATATTGGAAGGTGATATGGCTTATAATATCTTGCTAGGACAGCCTTGGATCAGGGACATGAAGTGTGTCCCTTCAATAGCTCATCAGTGCCTAAAGTATACATTTGAAGGACAGGTACATGTAGTCTCGGTAGACTTGGAGCCCTTCAAATACTGCAATACAGTGCAATTCATGCCGTAATCAACCCTTTCATCAACACATTTGGATTTTCAGTTGAATCCATCTCAATATGGTCCGATTCTGTAGGCATCTCTAGTGATTAATCCGTCGAGTCCTCAGTCGGGTCCATCTTCTTTCGCTAGTCCTTCAACAACGATGCCACCTATGGTGGCCACATCCAAGGACAAGGGAAAGAAACCCCTATAATAGGAACCACCTCTCGTCTCAACCATCTCGATAGAAGATATGCCTAGCAGAATGGAAGTCGAGATGCCTAGTTCGCCCCACATGGAGTGGACTCAGGAAGGACTCCCATTCACTCCCCTCAACTACCAACAGTCACCATTGAAATGGCCAGCACGGGCCTGGGGGAGTATCTAGTGAGGAACATTGTAGCAATGCCCACACTTGAGTCCATGTAGGACATGGGGAGGCCTCGACTCCCCATCGGCTCAGTGGTTCCTTTAGGCTATCCACCCAATCAGACAAACTTTGTTTATGGGGGCCTGGATAATGGTATTGAAATTTGTATGCATGAAGACAAAGATGAAGAGCCCTTTGCTGAGGACGTCAACTATCTATCCAACCCTAATTTTGCTTTAAGATATCTAGGCCAATGTAATTGGCATGGATATGGGTTGGGTAGGTATGAGCAAGGAGTGTGTGTTCTTTGCCAATCGAGATATCAAATTTCGTATGACAAGTCAGGAGTAGGGTTCAACCACCCATTACCCCTAGACATCTTGGTGGAGAACATGCATGGCCTAGGGATAAGGAACAAGGATGGGTTGGCATCAGATCCATATGCCAATCCTAACATAAACTATACATTGGGAGAGTATCTCCCATTGCTAACAACCAACCTTGTTGACCATAACAACCCTTTCCCTTCGGCTGAACAAGGAGAAAATCCGAGGACTATCCTACAATAGGGATATGGACAAGACCAAGAAGGGTCTTCAAAGGATGATTTAGAGTATGAGGTAGCACCTTGGGATCCTTTCGAGTCTGATAGCAATCATTCACAAGTATATCCCATGGATGCTGATCAGGAAAGCTTCCTAACAATGTTCCCATTAGATGCTCCATTTGAGCATATGCCACCTCAAGAGAATTAGGTGCCCCCACAGAGAGTGGAACAACCTCGATGGGACCACATTAATTTGCTCGAACAAGATGAGACTCATATGTCGCAAACAGCCATTGGAGCCAACGAAGGCTTTTGGATCTCTGACATTAATTCAGAAGATGAAATTGAGATGGCCTATCTCAACCACATGCAGTAGATGCAACAACGGTATCCCTTGAACATAGATGACATGTTTGAACACCTACACATAGGGCCCAAACATAGGTGTCACTTAAACCAAGTGTAGTTATAGCAATTACTGCACCTGCCACTCCAGGTACACAGAGAGCATCTTTCGCCTGGAGACCCTATCAAACCATCAGTGCCTAGGGCAGACCTTGTCTTTGTCTCTGCACATAGGGCTGATCGATTTGTGTCGGTACCCACAGAGCTAGATCCGGAGCACAATGATCATCTAGGATGTCCTAGCAGCAACACCTGTGGTAATGGATCCCATAATCATTTCATCAACATGATCTTCATTGATTTAACCGCCCCCATCCATGATCCAACTGACCCAACATGGTCATTGCATCTAGACCTAGATGCTATAGACTGGGATCACGCTGACACACCGCCATCCCCATCAGAGTACTGCCCTTATGATGGGATGTTCCATTTCACCCTAGGACAGACTCAGGATGTCTTCCATGCTAAAGAGGAACCTGATGTTCCAAACAATTATCTAAATTTGGCAAACGATATCCACTTGATCCCAACTCCACATCAGTTAGAGGGTGGGTCCCACATGTCGATCGAGGAGACGACTGACGTAAGCATCGGATCAGATCCAGTGCATTTGCAAATCATCAAGTTTGGGGTAAGTCTATCCCTCGAAGAGCAATCTGACTACATTTCCCTTCTTAAAGATAAGAAGGAGGGTTTTGCATGGTCATACAAAGACATGTCGAGACTAGACCCGTAGCAATCCGCTTGATCTGACAGTCAAGCCAGTAAAGCAAAAACTACATAAGATGCACCCAAAATTTTCCTTAATGGTCAAAGACAAGCTACAAAATATGTTGGATGCATAGTTTGTCATCTGCGTAGATTATCCACTATGGTTGTCTAACATGGTTCCCATCAAAAATCCCGATGGGAGGATTCGCATATGCACCGATTTTCAAGATCTAAACAAAGCGAGTCCTAAGGATGATTTTCCCTTACCTAGCATCGATGCATTGGTAGACGCTACAACAAGCAACGAAATGCTTTCCCTCATGGATGGTTTCTAGGGATACAATAAGATTCGTATCAATCCTAAGGACCAACTAAAAACGACGTTCACAACACCTTGGGGGACATTTTGTTATAAGGTTATGCCTTTTGGCCTTAAAAATGTTGGTGCCACCTACCAACATGCCATGACGTACATCTTCCATGATTACATGCACAAAAATTTGGAGGATTACACGGATGATTTGTTGGCCAAATCTCTTTTGTGCCCAGATCATCTCGATGACTTACGCAAGATTCTCGATCGCCTCATGGAGTATAAATTCAGACTAAACCCCAAGAAGTGTGTATTTGGTGTTACATCTGGAAAGCTCTTGGGTTACATAGTCTCTAAACGAGGAATTGAGGTAGACCCACACAAAGTCAAGGCAATCCTTGAAATGCTTCCTCCAACTACCATCAAGCAGCTTAGAATTCTGCAGGGCAAGGTCGCGTCGATCAAGCGCTTCATAGCGCAGCTATCTAACAAGTGTCAATCCATGAATAAATTATTGCACAAGGGGGTAACATTTCACTAGGATGATGAGTTCCAGTCAGCCTTTGATGACATTAAATAATACCTGGCTTCATTGCTAGTATTGGCACCACCTAGACTAGGAGTGTCGTTCTACTTATACATCTCAGCTACTGAGGTGGCACTGGGCGCCATGCTCTCCCAAAAAAATGAACTACATAAAGAACAAGCTACTTACTATCTTAGCCGCACCCTAGTTAGTTATGAACTTAACTATGCATACGTTGAAAAGCTCTGCTTGGCAGTGGTGTTTGCTACCAAAAATCTATGCCATTACATGCTCAGTAATACGACATATGTTGTGTATGTTGTGTCTAATGAGAATCCATTGTGATACATGATGAGTCGTACTTATCATAGTAGCTGCATGAAAAAATGGATCATGTTGTTGATGGAGTTTGACATAGAATTCATTGGACAGAAATACATCAAAGTTCAAGTCATCGCCGATCAACTGGCAAAGGCTCCTCTTGAAGACGATCAGCCTCTGACCATAGAACTACCGAATGATGGGGTTTTTCATGTTTCAAAATTGCCATATTTTGATGAGCCTGAGTCATAGGCTGACATGACCTTATTCTTTGATGGTTCTAAATGTGAGCAAGGAGGTGGCACGGGAATTGTATTCTTCACTCCACAAGGGGCTCCAATGCCTCTATCATTTAAATTAGACTTCTCGTGCACCAACAACAATGTATAATATGAAGCCTTGCTCATAGGTCTTCAGACAGTAGTCACCATGAACATTAAACGCTTAAACATATTTGGTGATTCATTGTTGATTTTCAATCAAGTAAAGGGGATATTCCAATGTAAATGTCCAGTTCTACAGACCTACAAAGCCCTTGTGGACAAATTGTTGGCATCACTTGAATGGTATGACATCGAGGCACTCCCTCGATCATCGAATCATTTTGCAGATACTATGGCTTCCTTGGGGTCACTAATCCCACAAGACCCTTCTGGTGAAATGACAACCATTCAGGTTAAAATATAATCACAATCCACGATGGAGTGTGCAAGCTCTGACCTAACGTGAGGAATCCACCTGATCCAGATTGAACCATCTCAAGATAGGTTCTCTCAAATCCATGAGTGTCTGACTCGAGCCAACTGGGGGTCCTTGTTCTCCCCGACCCCTCTTAATAGCAACACAACGTTGTTTTTACAAGTTCTTTCCCACTCAAATTTTGCTAGGGATGAACTTCAAGAGGGATTGGTCGTTCATACCATCAAGGTTTCTGATCAACAAGATTGGTACACACCCATAAGGGATTACCTCAAGCTAGGTAACCTCCCACTTGGATTGACATAAGCCATGAAAATATCATTTAAACAGAAAGCGGCAAAGCATGTCTTGTTAGGAGAAATTTTGTATCGTTGAAGCTATGAAGGAATCCTCCTTTGTTGCTTGGACCAGCACGAGTCTGCTTGGGCGATCACCCAAGCACATGATGGTACATGTGGTGGCCACTTCAGCGGTAT
This sequence comes from Wollemia nobilis, assembly GCA_028583015.1. Classification (NCBI taxonomy): domain Eukaryota; kingdom Viridiplantae; phylum Streptophyta; class Pinopsida; order Araucariales; family Araucariaceae; genus Wollemia; species Wollemia nobilis. Next base: position 1,074,929 of record JAQPPZ010002383.1, on the reverse strand, counting down.
GGCCATCATAAAATGTATTCTTTGCATGGGCTATTATTGGCCATATTTAGAGCGATATTTTTCCGCATATGTGAAGAAGTGCGTGAAGTGTCAACACCATGCTAATTTGACACACGTACCTTCTCAGGCCTTGCAGTCGATCCAATCGGCTTGGCATTTTTTGCAAAGGGGTTTCAATCTAATTGGAAATATCTCCCCTGCATCGTCTGATCATCACACGTTCATCATAACGGCCACAGAGTACTTTACCAAGTGGGTGGAAGCAATTTCGCTAACCTCTACGATTGGATCCTGCATTACGGAGTTTATTTTACATAACATCATATGTCATTTTGGTATTCCATCCAAGATCCTATCGGATAATGGGACGTCATTCAAGAACAAATATGTGTGTGCTTTGACCACAAAGTACAAAATTCAGCATAGTTTTTCAACACCCTATTATTTGCAGGCAAATGGGCAAGCAAAGGTGTCGAACAAAACGCTAGTTGCTATCCTCAAAAAGATCATTGCAGACAGTCATAAGGATTGGCACATTCAAATCCCGCTTGCCCTATGGGCTTATTGCACTAGAATTCGGATGCCCACTAGGGCAACTCCATTTTTGTTGGTGTATGGCTCCGAGGTAGTCATGCCTATTGAGTTGGAAATCCCTTCCTTGCGCATTTCAATGCAAGAGTTCATCGATGATGACACTACGTGACAGACCTGGTTAGACCAACTGACGTTGCTCGATGAACGATGCATTAATGCTCTCGAGCATTTGCGTATCTATCATGAGCGACTTAAGAAATCATACAACATGAAGGTCCTCCTAAGGGAATTTCAGGTTGGTGACTTGGTCTTAAAAGAGAACCAACAAAATTCTAATTTGTTGTCCCATCTAAGGGACAAGTTCACGGCAAACTGGTTAGGTCCTTATGTCATTAACAGTAGAATAGGACCTGGAACATACCGGCTTGCCTCTCTTGAAGGAATCAAGGAAACATAACCCTTAAACATCAGTCATTTGAGGCCATTCCACATCTAGAGAGCCATATTCCAACCAAAAGCTCCAAGGATTTTCATAATCGCTTGGTCAACTCAAAATGCCCCAAAGGTATCTATAAACCCTTTGGTCAAACCAAAAGCTCCAAGGATTTTCATAATCGTTTGGTCAACCCAAAATGCCCCAAAGGTATCTATAAACCCTTTGGTCAAGCCAAAAGCTCCAAGGATTCCCATAATCGCTTGGTCACCCCAAAATGCCCCAAAGGTATCTATAAACCCTTTGGTCAACCCAAAAGCTCCAAGGATTCCCATAATCGCTTGGTCACCCCAAAATGCCCCAAAGGTATCTATAAACCCTTTGGTCAACCCAAAAGCTCCAAGGATTCCCATAATTGCTTGGTCACCCCAAAATGCTCCAAAGGTATCTATAAACCCTTTGGTCAACCCAAAAGCTCCAAGGATTCCCATAATCGCTTGGTCATCCCCAAAAATGCTCCAAAGGTATCCATAAACCCTTTGGTCGAGCCAAAAGCTCCAAGGATTCCCACAATCGCTTGGTCATACCCAAAATGATCCAAAGGTATCCATAAACCCCTTTGGTCAAGCCAAAAGCTCCAAGGGTTACCATAACTGCTTGGTCAAAATAAATATTCAAAAACAAGCAAAAATAATAAAATCATCAAAAATAACAAAAAAAAATTCATTCCAATTCCATGCCTACTCATAAAAATCAAAATACAAAAATATAGGTTGCATTAGGCATCGCATCCATACATTGCATATTTACTAGGACATACAAGTCAACAACACCATAGACTGTCATTACTTGGCACTTCCATCATTTTCTACATCAAATCCTTTTCATAAATGCCTGCATCTAGAATAACACCATCGCCATTTTTAGCATTAGTCAGTTGTCTCCTAATGTATATAGGGTTTTTGTCATTCAGTTGTCTTTAAATTGTTGGCCAAACACTGTACAAAGTTAAACAACTTTTACAAGGGAAAGTTTTACTTGGATCACGCCTTGTTATGTAACATCCCTACACAAGTTAAAACACATAACATAATTCCTAAGTTGTGTGAACGTAAGAGAAACCTACAAAGCAGTCTAGGGTACCATAGGTGAAAGATTAGCCTGTTCATCCCCCTGTGCGAATGGTTCCAGAATGCTGAGAATTGACAAAAGGACGAGCTCTTCCCCATCCATTCCTCGTAATAAACAGTGGTCTTCACCACTACCCAAATCCCAATCACCATTGATCCCCAATGTTGTAAGGATTCGTACTACATGTCCTTGCCAAGGATGGGTAGTCATCCCCAATACCTAAAAGTATCAACACCATTAAAAAACAAAATTCCAACAAACCATCATCACAACCATCTCCACTCACTTTTGGTATAAAAGTTGTAAGGATTCGTACTACACGTCCCTGAACAGGATGGGTAGTCATCCCCAAGGCCTAAAATATCAATGCCCTTACTTCATAATCTCCATCATCCCCTTGGTTCCCAAAGTCGTAAGGATTCATACTACACGTCCCTGCACAAGATGGGTAGTCATCCCCAAGGACAACAGGATCAAGGCCATTCATAAGCCACAAGCTTACAAGCTCAACCTTACAAAGCTTAAAATATAAAATCAAATAACAGTGGTTATCACCACTATTCAAAATCCTTGCTCAAAAAGAAAAACAAAGAGAAAAATAAATAGTGATTTTCATCACTATGTAGACGAGCAAGTATCCCAAACCATTGAGCAAACACACAACATGAACTTGAATCTCTAGAATTCTCAGCATTTGAAAACCATCTAGGTGATCCTCATTACGGGTTTGGTGGACCGCCTACCTGGCAATGGTGGTATCCTAACCGCATGACGATGTCTATCACATTAGCTTTGCATGTGCGTAGACCAATGTTTGCATGTGGATGAGCTAGCCTATGGTACCTTATATGGTCTTGTGGATTAATCTTATTGAATACAACAATGGAGTTAGTGGAGCTAATTAGGTGATCCTTAGTACAGGTTTGGTTGATAGCCTATCTGACACTGGTGGTATCCTGAAAAATACCACATAAACGAACTCAATTGCACACACAAGGATGTGAAATAACTTGGTTAAATTCAAGTCGGATTTATACCTTGTTCAAAATTCTTGCGAGATAAACATACAGTCTTGGCTAGTTAGTTAAAATATCTGAATCTCAGAAAAGCTTAACTACATTTCAAAACAACTGGTACATTTCATTTCGTACATCACCATCATAAAATATGCAAAATACAAAAACACAGTTATCACATGCAAAGTCATTCCACAAAGTCATCCCATAAGTACATTAAGCCAGTCAATCTTGCACAGTCTATGGTGCCATCGACCAGTTATCAACAAATCATTTCATTCATTCCATATGCATACATCATATCAATTAGAAACATTGCATTCATAATAGCATATGCATACATCAATGTAAATACATAAAAACAAACCATGAAAAGTGCATAAACACAAAAAAAGAGTCATCTGTATATATATCATCAAAAATGCCCGTAGGCTACAATGAACCGGTCCTTTGACCCCGCAACAAAAGCCAAAAACTCAAAAACCCCCAAGCCTAGGGCATTGGCCACCATGATCATGCAGGATTGGTGCGACGGGAACTACCCCCCATGGTATGGGTCCTATGGGACCTCTCAGGGCAACTGCTACTCGCCCTTGCATCACGCCCACTAGTGCCCCCCTCGTCTAGCCACCTGCAACGAGATGATGTTGACTGCTCAATATCGCTGTCTCTCATCCAACGTGAAGAGCCACCTCCAAGGGGCTTAGGTATCCACCCACCAAGGTGGATAATATCTCCCTCCATATCCATCTGATTCTGAAGCCACTCTGCCTCTCGTCGACCCCACTTTGCATCCCACTGATGGTAGTAAGCTACTACATCATCGCGATGTGCTAGCTGCACCCACAGGAGATCCCTCTCCCCTGCAGCATCGGTATACCCCTCCTATCGACGAGACACAGTCCATGCATTCTCCTGCTCAGCTAGCTGAGTTTGTAATAGATTCCTCTCCTGCAAAGCCTCCCCCAGCTCCTCATCTCGTCTTCGTAGTACGTCCTCCAATCGTGCTATCTCAACGCAATGCCTTGCCTCCACATCCTCCGAACCTACCTGAGGCCTCGACGAATCAGAGACAACAGCCTGATCTGGCTCCCACTGCTCCAGGACGTCCTGCATTTTTGACTGATCCGACACTCCAAACTCCCCTCCAACATCATCAACCTCCACCAAGTCTGCATCATCCAGCGAAACTCCCCAACCTTCTCTTGGTGCCTCTGCACCCTCATCCCCTACTGCACCCCCTAGAGGTCCTTCCCCTCGCCATCGTTGCAAAGTCCACCACTGCTCATACTCGACGGTAACCTTGACGTCATCCACATCTGGGACATCAATACCTGTATCTAAATCCTTGCCAAGTGGCGCAACGATTGGCCGGTCTAGAGTCCTCTCATTCCCCTGGCGTCGATAGACCACGGGCTCACTAGGAATCCCCTGGCGCACCCTGAACTATCGGGTCACCCGATCGTATGGGAAGAACTCCTACTCAGTCCCATGTCGCCCAATCATCCACCGCCCCCTTCGTACCCATCGAAGCCACTCTCCAGCCTCAGTCTAGGCTGGACAATCCCGATAGGGGCACTAGAACACCTCCCCCGGAGCAAGCCAAGCGAAGGCATCAGCATAGTGCCCTATGGCACCTAGCCATTGTCGACTCTGACCCTGCTCTTTCGACCTTCGGCATAGTACCCCGTATCCGATCTCTCGGTCTGTCATCTCCGCTTGAGTCATCTGGGGTAGCCTCGCTGGCCTCTCCACTGCTATGTGCTACCAAGCCCAGCACTGTAGCAAGTAGCTGCAACTAATCCCCTTCTACTTCTAACAACGGACCTCGTACAACTTATCATAGAGTTGTGCCAGCAGAGTCTGTCCCCATCTCATAATCATTGATGCATCTGTCGGACACTCCACCAACCTAAACACCACTTCTAGCAGGTTCCATGGGAACCTCGCGCTCGACGAGTCAGGAAGCAGCATGTTGGAAATGAGGCCCATGAGTAATGCGTGGCTCACTCCCAACACACCCCTCTCTAGCCACCATCGAACCAGTATACCACCGATCTGGCAGTCACCCTCTGCCTTCTCCACTAGGCTCTCCATGCCCAACTCCTCCCCATGCCTGAAACAGTGTATCAGTACTGTTGTCCTCCGATCCCGCAACGTCATCCGAATCGATAGTCTGTCTATTGGAATCCGAAGAATTCGATAGACATCCTCCAAGGTCACCGTCATATCCCCTGTTGGGAGATGGAAGGTGTTGGTTCGGGGATCCCACAGGTTGATCAGGGCCGTCAGATAGGCCCGATCCCTGACCACCGTTGATTATACTCAATGAATCCCCTTCCACTACTAGTTTCTTGATTTTCATATATTTTATTAGCTTGATTTCTTCATGTATTGCTCTAGCTTTTGCTACATGACTAGTTAGTATCCCATAAAGAGCAACTTAAGTTCTCATTATAACTCCCTTTACATTCATAATGACACTCCCACTCTTGCTTTCCCTAGGTTTCCTTTTGATGCACCATCAAAACTTAACTTAATCCATATAACCTTTGGTTTTTTCCATCTTATTTTCCATGAATATGTTGTAATAAATTTTTTCCTATCCTTTACATGTCCACCATTAAAAAATTGATTACATAGATCATAATTAAAATCTAAGCATATGTATTCTATAAAATTAAACTAGTTGTAAGCATCAAAGTGGGGTAAACTAATATTTATTTATTAATAGTTAAAAAAAGTCAATTTATTTTTAACCGTATAAAACATCAAATAATATCCTTTTACATGATAATGAAAATTTAGGACCATGTAATTGCAATAAAAAATTTATCGATTATGTAATTAATTATATATATTTTGTAATTGCTTAATATTATTTAAATTTTTGTATAATATTATTATATAAATAATACATAAATTATTATTAAAATATTTTAATTTTAAAAGTATTATGTAATTGGATTAGAATGAATAATAAGAAATACATAAACCATGGGATATGGGATAATTGCATGAGTTTCGCACCATTAATCAAGATTTCAATTCTATAAGTTTATTTCACATATACAAAGGTTAAATGGTGTTTTTACTATTTAAACTATTAAAATTAAATTTGTATATATTTATCAACTCAAAATATATATTATATTAATTTTTTGAAAGGCAATAATTGCATGAATTTAGGCTCTTATTCAAGAGACCAAGTTCAAAAAACAATTATATGTGTGACCAAGTTTGTGTGTTATTGCAATGATCTTTGGTTCTCATCACGAAGAATCAACCATCAAGTTCCAACCATAACTGCATTTGTGACCAAGTTCATGTGTTAATGCAATGATATTGGGTTTTCATCACAAAGAACCAACCATCAAGTTCAAACCACAACAGTGTATTTCACCAAGTCCGTGTGTTATTACAATGATCTTTAGTTCTCATCATAAAGAATAAACCATCATAGTGTGAATGTATTTATGTTGTATGTATATAATTATAAAATTTTACAGACCTTAAAGCATCTTCATTTATTGATATCAATAAACATGATATATATTTATAAATATAAGACATGTCAATCTTGTTAATGAAAATCTTGTTATTGAGTTTGATAATGCATGTAAGTGGCTAGAAGAGCATACCCTGATAGGATATTTCTTGGGTCGTATCCCGAATGATACTTTGATCCGATATTGGATTTAGTAATATTGGTAACCTTATGGTATTAAGATAGAGAATATCTAAATTTTGTCAAAAGGGTTTTTTCTTGTTCACTTTACTGATGCTCAGCATGTGCAAGAAGTTTTTAGTTAGTATCCCTGATATGTTCGAAGATCTTTGCTTGTCTTTCAACAGTGGTCCAAAGATTTCTCTGTCAATGATGAGGCTTCTTTGGAAGTGCCTATTTGGGCTGAGTTCCCTGGTATTTCGATGGTATTTTGGACATTCTTGCAAAGTATTGCTTCCACCCTTGGTAAGGTGGTCTGCTTAGAACCAAATAAATTCTATAATGTTCTCCCTAACAGGCGTGTGTGTGTCAAAGTCGATATTTCCAAGGACCTTATTGAGTCTATTGATTTGAATATTGGTGATAAGGTTTTTATGCAGCGTGTTATGTACATTAATCTTTCCAACACCTACTATCATTGTCAATTCGTAGAGTACAAAATTAAATATTGTTTGCTTGTGGTTGATAAATTCAAATCATGCAATATTGTTGTTCGTTCCCCTACTTCGATAGCTCCAACCCTAGGAGCCAATTTTTTTTCAAATAAATGGACTATTGTGATAAATAGGAAAAATCATAAATCTAAGCAATAAATGTTGCATGGAGGTTCTAGTTCCAACCCTCTAGTGCAACAATCCTCGACACCACGCATGCTAGCTCTTTTGGCTCCCACTGCTCCATGAAACCATTTCCCTCAACATTAGGAGGGTCCTCTTCTGCATCTGCTTTAGATGGAATTTCACCATCGCCATTATTTTCTTCTTTTGATGATTTTGCTACTTCCATTATTAAGCAATCGTTACCCGAGGATGTGTCATTCTCTGAGTCTCATCGTTCACATAGTCTGGCTCGTGATGGGTTACATCAAGAAAAGATACATCAAACTAACTTTCTTAGGGAAAATCATGAATGATTTTTTATCAATGTGTTCACTTCCCTAGGAGAGTTGGGAGATACTAAAGATGTTCCTAAGGGAATGAACCTCGATCATCCTCAATGATTTTTTTGTCCTGAAATGTAAGAGGACTGATGGATCCAGTCCAAAAATATCAGATCCATAGAGAGATTCAGTATGTTGCTCACTTGCATGGTAGTTTGTATTTTCTGTGTTTGCAATAAGTTAAAGTTGTTGACTTCATTTTGGATAGTACTTGTACCTTTTTATGGCCCGTAAGTTTTTTCATTCCCATCATACTCCTGGTAGAGGAGGAGCTGTCACTTTCATTTATCCTAGGTGGCATTCTCATATTATCACATGGGGGGTGGACCCCTCAAATCAAGTAGTTTGGATTATTTTTTAAGTTAGTGGTATCCCTTTTGGTTTGATTAATGTGTTTGCTTCTAATAATGCATTGAAAAGGTGTTCTTTATGGCGATGGCTTACTCTTTCCTTTCCTGAAGTGGTTTGGGTGGTGTGTGGTGACTTCAATATGGTGGAGAAACTGGTTGACAAACTTGGTTTTCTCCCTATGCATTGGAATATTAGAGAGCGGAAAGCATGGTTTTTCAAAAATAATCTTGGGCTGAGTGACCCTTATTCTTGCTTCATACCCTTTAATTTTCTTGAGTTGGTGTGGTATACCTAGTTCAACTTTCAAGCTGGTAATGCCCATATTTTGAAGCGACTTGATAGAGCTATGCTATATGAACATTATCATTTTCATTTCCATCACTTGTCAACTTCTCTACCCTTTGTTTTAATTGTTCTTGATACCATCCTTTCTGATAATTGCTACCATTGTGTTTTCCATTTCTTGTTCTTCACCTCTACCACATCAATTCAAGTCTTAGTTCTATCTGAATGTTTATTTTTTGAAACATCAAACTATGTTTGGTCATATTTGTAGGATTTGGAACTAGTTGCTAGACCAACTAGAATTCATGGTAGAATTTCTTGGTGGAATGCAGCTATCTCTAGAACAATTGTTCTTCTCAAGAATTTAGGAGTTGAAGTTACCAAACGAATATGAATCTCTAATGTAGCCCTTAAAGCTGAACTAGCTCAAGATTCTAAGCTTAAAAGAAAACCCTTTAATCCCTTTTATTCAATCCCAAGTTGCAAGTCTTAGGCATGAGCTTAAAAAAATTGAGCTTTATGAAGCAAGGTGAGCTCAACTTCCTACTCGGCTTCACTGGCTGAAAATTGGCGATAGGGTTTCAAAAGAATTTTTTCAAAAAATAAGCCCTTGAGACAAGTTGTTCAGAGCAATGCTATTCAGGATGCAAAGGTTCATTGGACATCGCTTCCTGATATTATTAAAGTTTTTGTCAAACATTATCAGAAAGTTTTTACTTCTCAGGAGTTAACTCCTAAATGGTAGATTACAATTCAAGTTTGCTATGCAGTTGTTCCTAAGAAGATTTTAGCTCTTCAAAAGGAAGCTTGTGAATGCTCTTTGTCATTGGATGATATTGCTGAAGCCCTATCCAAGATGGCTAAAGATAAATCTCCAATATTAGATAAATTTCCTTGTGAATTTTATAAGGAGTATTGGGATATGATTGGCCCAGATTTATTGTATGTTTATCAGGAAGTATTGGCTTCTGGATATTTAGGTTCTATAATTAATAAGGGTAATATTAAATTCATTCCTAATCAGGGGATCTAGAAGTGCTCACCAACTATAGGCCTATTACTTAACTGAATGTGAGTTAAAAAATTATTGCTAAGGCTCTGGACTTACGCCTTAGACCTTTGTTATCACTTATTATTTGCCATGAGTAGACTGGGTTTGTGCAGAGTAGATACATTATGGATAATGTAATTACTATTTGGAAGGTCATGGAATGGGCTACAGCCACTCAACAAAATACTCTTTTCATCAAGATTGATTTTGAGAAAGCCTATGATAGGATTGAATGGAATTTCGTCCTTACCATGCTTTGAGCTCTTGGTTTCGGGCTACATTTTTTGAGCTTGATTATTATGTTTTTTGTGGATGCCTCAGTTGTGCTTACTTTGAACAATTGTTGGTCTAAATAAATTGGATTGTTCAAAAATATTAGATAGGGCTATCCTTTGGCTCCTCTTTTCATATTGGCAATTGAAGCTTTTGGATACCTTCTTGCTAACCAAGTGAGTCAAGGTAATATTAAGGGTATTTCTTTACTAGGAGAATATTTTCAACTCATAAATGGATATTTTGCAGATGATTCTTTTTTGACACTTCATGAGGATGAACGCTTTGTCAAACAAGCACTAGATTGCTTGGATATTTTTTGCAAAACATTAGGATCTAACATTCAATGGAGGAAGACCTCATGTTATAGGCAATCCTCTTTGGACCTTCCAAGATGGCTTGAAAGCTTCTAGTGGTATTGGATCCAACCAGGGAAGATTTTTAAATTCCTTGGAATCCCATTTACATTCCAGAGTTCCCCTACTATCTTATGGAATTATGATTTACAAAAAGTAGAGAATTTTTTTTCTTTTGGATCACTAAAAAACTTACTCTAGCTAGTAAGTTTCAGGTGTGTTCCAAAATCATTACTACTACTCATGTGTATTATTCATCATGTTGGGTCCCTTCTAAAGCCTGCTATAAAAATTTGGAAAAGCTTTTAAGGGATTTTATTTGGGCTAACTCGTCACATAAACAAGGGTTTCATCGAGTTGCTTGGGATATTTGCTATCTTCCCAAAAAATTAGGAGGTATGGGACTACATGATTATCAAAGATAAAGTTTTGCTTCATCTGCTAAATGGATTCTTCGAGCCTTAAGTGGTTCTCAAGCTTGGAAAGTTCTACTTTGACACTGCATTTCCACAAGTTTTCCTCTTGGAAAGAATGCTTGGAAAGGCATGAATTTTCAATCCCTCTTGGTTGATCCTATCCTAGTTAAAATTGAAGGCTCTTTTATCATTCATAGGATATGGAGGGCTTGGGAGAAAATTAAGCCTTGGTTATGTTGGCAAGGGGATGGGTATCAGAAATGTGCTTCTATTTCCACTTATAATGTTTGGTGGTCATCTTTTATTACTTTTCAAGGTTCTTGTCTTGCTTCCGTGCAATGGATTCATGCTCAACGGTTCTTTAGGAAAGGGATTTCAATAGCGGTAGATTTTGTTTCAAGATATTCCAGGGATTGGATCCCATGGGATGATTTCAAGATATTTTTTGGTCTGTGACCAAATGATAAGAATACTTATGACACCATTTTGTATTGTATCCCCTTTTCTCTTTGACCCATGATCTATAGACATTCTCAAAAGCCTTGGTGGTCTGATTGGGGATGGTTTAATAAAACCCCGCTTATTACTTACAAACCTAAGTTAGGGTATGCTTGGCTTATTCCTAATGTCCCTATAGTTCAAAGAATCAATGAGCGATGGGATCTTCTTTCCACTCAAACTCGTTGGAATCTATGATTTAAAATGGATTTGGTAGGATATATTGAACACAAACATGCTTTATTTACCTAAAGCTTATTATCCTATGGTCTTCCTCTTGGACAAATATTAAAATATCTTGGAATAGAGAATCCTTCCTGCCATTTTTGCGATACTCCAGAGGATACCCTTCATCTTTTTTGGCAGTGCAAAAAAGCTCGAATAGCCTAGGATTGGCTTGAGTCCTTATTTCGGTCTCATATGTCCAGTTCATTCACCTGGCATCATGCTTTGCTTGGCGACCCACCAATTTTTTCCTTATCTTTGTTGGAAGTGTGGAACATTCTTCGCATCAGTGTGCTCTTTCATATTTAGAAAACTCATAACAAAGTTCTCTTTTATCAACAACATAGTCTAGATGAATTTTCAATTGCTGATAAGTTCGCAATTTATTCTGATTTTTGGCTCTAGATTTCAGTTCAAGTGGAGAAATTTCATATGGAGGTGGAGCATCTTCATGCTCTTATGCAACACTGGGGTAATACCCCATGTATGATCAACAAAATGCCTTCTATAGATCCTTCTTGGTCTCACAAAGTTTCTCGATCGTGCTCTCATCAATGACTTTCCTCCTGATTTGTAGAAAGATATTGATCTCAATTGTCTCCTATTTTTCAACCCCAAGGCAACATTGACAATAATAAATCTCTATCATGGCAGTGGCTGGGAGTTTTGTCAGGTGGAGTCAGACCCAGTGGTTGGTTGGAAAGATCCCATTCCCACGTGCCCAATCGCTCCAGCTAATGTGGTGCGCTGGGGTATCTCTGATGACATTGATGGCTCTGATACAGGTGATAATATTCGCACACCTACAGAGGATGCGTGGCTCATTTCCATTCCTTCTAATATCGATTGGCAACATATGGAGGATGAGGGACATTCACCTTGTGAGCATACCCCTCATGATTGACATGATTTAATGCATGCTTTTTGGTGATGTGGTTGGTGACGGGTTTAACCTTGTTTTTGTTGTTTTGAGTAATCGCTTCCTAACTCAAACTGAGTTAGTGTGACTACTTATTGAGGTATGTCTATCCATTTTTTTTGTAAAGACTTATATTTTTAAATTAATTAAAATTTAGATCTTTATATTAAAAAATATATATTTAATTATATTAAATATAAGACATGAAGAAAATGATTACATGCATGCAAAGAGTTTTACACCATTAACATTGGTTTATTTCGCAGTAAAATGTCCTTTCTATATAAATTATTAAAATATATAATTTATCATCTTAATATATATAGTTATTTTTATGAAGAATTTATTTTTAGGTTGTAAGATGTTTTTAATAAAATGAAAATTTCATGTACTTTAACACCTTCAAATATACACTTATTTTTATGGACCTTAAAATAAACCACTTTATAATATTTTATTGCATTAAATTAAAAAGAAAAAATTATTTACACTTAATTTATAAGTTTATTTTAGTAACAAACAAAACTAAAAAACCACCCTGTTTTCTTTAATAATATCTTTTATTTTAAAAACCCTAAATTTTTATTTTCATATCTAAATAATATGATTTTAAGATTTAAAGCGTGTGTCATTCTATATATATCTATATAAAATCCTGTTTATTACCTAAAAACATGATTTCATAGGATGTTATGGAACGGCCTTCAAAATTACACGAGGGTCTGCCTTTTTCTTTAAATTCTTTGAAACAAAAAAGTAACATTCAGAAGGGAAAAAGGGAGACATTCACTGCGCTTTTTTGGAAGTGATAAGACCGCCACTCGGTCGAATACAACAGGTGGCATATGCAAACATTTAGACGTATTAGATTATCATTTAACACGGACACCGAGAGATCCCATGGTAGTATTAGATTATTATAAGTGATGTTACACGAATACGTAGATGTCACATCCATCACGACCGTATGGCCTGCCCGCGAAAAATTGACGTTGCATTTTGTGGTCCCCGTGCACGCTGTACTTTTCTCCGTTTTTTAAAATCGTCAGTGAAACAACACAAACGATTTTGTCCATGCAGAACATGTCGAAGATTGTGAGCCGTGGATTTTAAGATTTTTAACTTTACCCAGTCCGCTCATCCTTATCTCGAAATACGATTTTGTCGATGCAGAATATGTCAAATATGATATATTTTCATATTTAAATAATATGATTTTGAGATTTAAAACGTGCCTCATTCTATATATATATATATATATATAGAAAATCATGTTTATTACCTAAAAACATGATTTCATAGGATAGTATCAGGTATATATCATTATTTGCTTATTTGGATATCCATGTTTCCTGAAAAGCTACAAAAGGAAGAGACGAACTATTTAGCAAAACACAACTCTCATTAAGGTACTAGATAGCACAGTCTTTAGGCCTAGAGTGTGAGCACTGCTAGATGTTGGAAACAATATTTAATCCAAATTTTGTACTCGCCTTCGCCGCTGGAATGTCCTATCAACTGTTCGTTTGGCAGAGGAAGCATGGGCGAGTTAAGGGAGTAGGTGAACTCCGTATGGCTCCAGCTGGCCTCGAATTTCCTGCCTGTGCCGGCCTGAGACCTCTGCAAGTATAAATGGAAGCTGCATACACTCATTCGGTATTCTGGGTAGCCGCCCCAGTTTCCCTGCAGTCTAGCAGGTTCGATTCTGCAGCAGTGTCGCTGCAGAACATAGTAGTTGCTCAGTGTGAGCTGCAAGGGTTCCTGCTGCTCCTTAGCGCAGAACCCCCTGTGTAATCCAGTTGGGATTCCAGGCGGTTTATTCCGCAGGCGGCAATGTCCACAGATGTAGGCTCAGCAAAGCCATCCCCTGTTCTAATAATATAAACCCTGTTTTATTTGTGCCTCCGCCTACGTGTGTGTGCCTGTAACAAGGTTGTCTTCAAGATCCGCACTTTAATTTGTTTATGGTTTAGTTTTTAACTTTCTTTCATGGTATCAGAGCGAGGAGACAGAGCCGCAGACGGAGAGGAGTGAGAGCCGCAGCGTTGGGCCAGGATTCGAACAAGGGGCTGGAGATCGATCCCCGCCATCTCAAAACCCTCTGCAGAAGAGGCAGGGGAGCTACGACATTTTTGATTTCTTGTTTGGAGGGTCGCAGCCCGGGGAAATCGTCGATTTCGTCGGCGACGTGGAGATCAAGATGACCAAGGACGGACGACGCAGAGCGAAGGCCGTGCTTTGCCGAAGTGCGACAGCGGAGGTTTGCCGGAGTGCGCCCGGAGCTTTGCCGAAGTGCGGCAACGGAGGTAGCCCGGGCGCTATGGAAGTTGGCAGTGAAAATCGGTAGAGTAGTTTATTCGACAGGGGGCCAGAGAAGGAAATGAAAAGCAACATCGTGTTCGCCTCCGGCAACGACGTAGAGATGACAGTGGAGATGCCGAAGGAGATATTTTCGGGTGAATGGCCGAAAAAGTGTCTGGCAGGAAGAAGTGAATGGCCGAAGTCTGGACGGGCGAAGTGCCAACGGTGCACAGTGTTTTGTCGAAGTCTGACTTTGGGAGCGCAGATTGGAGTGCAGATGGCGGACGACGCACAACTCACTTCGGGCGAAATGCGAACTTCGAAAGGAAATTTGCCGAAGTCCGACTTCGGGTGCGAATTTCGACTTCGGGTGCGAAGTCCGACTTCGGGGGCGCAGTGCGGACTACGCAGGGAGATTTGTCGAAGTCCGGACTTCGAATGGTGCAGTGCAGCGACGGAGTGGTAGACAGAGTGGGCGCAGAGTGATTTGTCGAAATGCGGCGCCAGGGCGAAGTGTGGTTTGCGGATGGCGAACGACACACAACGCATAACTAGCGCAGTGCGAACGTCGGACCGCGCCCTTTGAAGAAATGATTTTAATTTTTCAATTTTCGCCGAAGTCCGATCGTCGACGGCGAAGTCCGATCGTCGACGACGAAGGAGGGAAAATGCCCGAAGAGCGGCGACGGAGTAGATTTTCCATAGGCGAGAGTGTCAAAACTCAGTTTTTTTTGTTTGTTAGAAGAATTTGGATTAAGGGAGGCTATTGGAAACAATATTTAATCCAAATTCTGTACTCGCCTTCACCGCTGGAACATCTCGTCTGCTGTCTGTCTGACAGAGGAAGCATGGGCAAGTTAAGGGAGTAGGTGAACTCCGTATGGCTCCAAATGGCCTCGACTTTCCTGCCTGTGTCGACCTGATACCTCTGCAAGTATAAATGGAAGCTACGTACACTCATTCGGTATTCTGGGCAGTCGTCCCAGTTTCCCTGCAGTCTAGCAGGTTCGATTCTGCAGTAGTGTCGCTGCAGAACAGAGTAGTTGCTCAGTGTGAGCTTCGGGGGTTCCTGCTGCTCCTTAGCACAAAACCCCCTGTGTAATCCAGTTGGGATTCCAGGCGGTTTATTCCATAGGCGGCAATGTCCGTAGATGTAGGCTCAACAGAGCCATCCCCTGTTCTAATAATATAAACCCTGTTTTATTTGTGCCTCCGCCTACGTGTGTGTGCCTGTAACAGGGCTGTCTTCAAGATCCGCACTTTAATTTGTTTATGGTTTAGTTTTTAACTTCTTTCACTAGAGCCGTACTCATTTATTGGATATATACATCTGGACTATTGTAGTAGTAGTAAAGTAACGCTATATATTTTTTGGTTCGATTCATTACCAGATATCAAGATGCGGGTTCGAAAATGTTTCTGGGAGATGGCGTAATAATTCAGCCAGTGATACACGAAGGTGGCTGACCCATATACCTTCGATAGCAGCCATGTCGTTATCGCCACCAGGCGGCGCACCCCCTGCGAAATTGAAAATTGATCCCATTTTCAACCACGGGGTCTTCTCGTTAAAGCACACCTACACAATTACAATCAAAAGGGAAAATCACATTGTTGGTCATAAATCTGCCACAGGAAAGGATTTTTTATGTGTACGCACCCTAGACTTGGCCAACATTGAAAGGCCAAGAGAAAGAGAAGTCTCCCGGGCCAATCTCTAGAGAGGGCTGGCTCCCAAACTAATCTAAACTAGTTTCGAGATAAGGATGCAGGAAAGAAATGGGAAAATGCGAAAAGAAATGGGAAATAACAGAAAGAGATGTAAATATGGCCGAAGCTGATAGTTAATGGGGAACAATCTCAAACAGCAAATAACCTCCACTAGATCCTGAAGCTAAACAACAACCAACTCTTAGAATACATATACAAAAATTGGATCAAGCCTTAGCCGTAAGTTCACTTCCAATTGTACTCCAAATGTTCAAATGCAAATACAACCAAATCCAAAACAACAGAATTCAACTTATATTAACACTAGACTAACAGAAGTGACTCAGACAGAAAGCAAAACTTGAACAATAGTTTGGATCACCAACTCCAAAAGATACTAAGAATAGAGCAAAATGCATCTAGGATTTCTGCTTCAATTTTTGCAAAAAGGTCTTCCTCCTTTGCTTGAGATTTACATTGGTATTTATAGAGGTGCTTCCTCTTCCTTTCAAATTACAGCATTTAATACATAAAACAGATTTCGAAGAAGAGGTCCACAAAATAGGCCCTTGAAAACATAAACAAGCCCCCTTAATCTGCCTTAAAGAAATCACACATTAAATGACCATTATCAGGGCAAGCCGAAAGTTGTTAGGAGATCACAAACAAGAGCTTTTAATGTTGGAGGCATCCTTAATTTTGGTGGCATCAAAAACTGCCTCAGGTTCTTCCATCTAGCGCACATAGGTAATTAGCAACATTTAATCTTTGAGCTTCTTCGACCACGATCTCAAAATCAATTGGAGAGCTTTTACTTCGTTTGATCCTTATCTTCTCCTCACGTTCTCCTATGCAATTCTGAAATAAAATGCAAACAAAACTATATCGGGCCTTTGTTATTGCTTCGGTCGCGAAAATGTGACAGGTCGCGAAAATGCGACATGTCGTGAAATCGCAACACTTTTACCTTACTGCATTCTCTTTTTGCCACCAGTCATGAAAATGCAACATGTCACGATATCAACATCTTTCTCTTAGTTCAGCTTCATCCTCATGATATGTCGCAAAATCGTGACATTCTCCTTTGTCTGGCTTTTTTCGCTACTCCTTATCACAAAAATGAAACATGTCGCGAAATCGCGGCATCTTTCACTCAGCGCTGTCTTGTCTACTTTATACCCGCGAAAACGCGACATGTCACGAAATCGCGACAATTTCTCACTGCTTTGTACTTCTCAGCTTTCATTTCACGAAAACGCGACAGGTCAGGAAAATGTGACATGTCGCGATATTGCGACGTTTTCTCCGTTTTGGCTCTTTCATCTTCAACAAGTCGCGAAAATGCGACATGTTTCTCCATTTGGCTTGATCTCCACAATATGTCGCGAAATCGCGACATTTTCTCTCTTCTTGTACTTTGCTGCTTTTAGGCCGTGAAAGTTTGACATGTCGCGAAATCACGACATTCCGTACTAGCTGGCTGCCTCCTTGCTTCCTCCTCGCAAAAATGCGACATGTCATGAAATCGTGACATTTCTCTGCGCTTTGCCCTTCCTGTCCAACATGTCGCGAAATCGCGACAATTTCTTGCCTTCTCTGTCGTTGTCGCTTCTTGTCGCGATATCGCGACAAGTTCCTCTTGCTTGGCTTCATTTTCAAAAATGTCGCGACATCGCGACATCTTTCTTTGCCTTGTGTTTATCTTTTAGCCCTTCCGCGATAACGCGACATGTCGCGATATCACGCCATTCCGTACCATTTGCTCCTTTTCTATTTTTCTATCGCGATATCGTGACATTTTCTATCACTCTGCTCTGTAGCCACCGCAAGTCGCGAAACTCCAACATGTCGCGATATCGCGATAGTTTGACTTCCTTGCTTTCGTTAACTGTTTTGAACCGTGAAAACACGACAGGTCACGAAAATGCGACATGTCGCGATATCGCGACATGTTACAGTTACTTTACTCTAACACAAAACTTATAGAGATTTTTACATTTTCCCTTTCAAAGTATTTGGAGGGACAAACAGAGGAGTTAGTATCTCTACAACTTGTGCGTTCTCTTGCATGAACAGTAACAACAAAAATAATGTGGCAAAAATGCCAACATTTTTGGCGGCTCGCGGGGTATACAGTTCTGCTGTATGCACGAACCTCAGGCCTTTATCCATTGGGCAACAAAGTCAAGAAGCTGGAGGGGTAGGAAAAGTGAGTGCTGGTTGATGTTGGACGTCTCTGCGGGCTATTGCAACAAACTCTTGCTGGCGCTTGGGACTGAAAACAGGACCTTCAGCAAAAATTGGTAGAATAACAGAACTTCCTTTATTTCTTGAACGACTGCATTTTTCCTAGCTCGATGGAGCTGGGTAATCACCAACTGCTGTGAAAGGATCTCCATGGCAGCAGTGAAAAGCACCTGAGTGGCAAAATTGGAAATGAATGGAATGATGACCAGCGGATGCGCAGGTCGTGGAATGGGAATGGTGAATAATGGAATGGTGGAAAATGGCAGAGCAGAAGTGGTAGATACAACAACTGAAGAGGGTGCTACTGTGCTACCAGTTGCTGGGATGCTATGAAAACATATAAGGAAATGGAAGTGGATGGAATGGAGAAGGTGGTAGGAACTGTGGTTGTGGCGAAGTACTCACAAGACAAAGGATTAGAAGAAAGGGAAAGAAAAAATGGGAACATCAGAGAGGGGAGTAGAAACAACAGCAGTGACTTGATTATTTGCAGAAGAAGGAATAGGAGCGAAAGGGAATGAAGTAGGGAAGTGGAAGAAAGAAGTAGAGGAAAAGCCACTATCTACTGGGAAGGAAAATAAAAAGAAAAAGAAATAAACATACCTGCGGGCTCGCATGGAAAACGAGCCGAAGTTAATTTTTTTTTTTTTACTATGTACATGGTAACCCCCGAATTTAGCTATGAACTCTCGGGAGAGACATGTACCCAAACATGGCTCTATGATCTCCTGGATCCCAGACCTTGGACAGACACTCAGTGGTTTCCTGATTGATAATCAGCTTGGAGTCACCAAAGATTTGCAACTGTCGCGCTCCAAGTATCTCAACCTTCTTGAGACCTAGGCATAAAGCCTCATACTCTGCAGTATTAGTTGTGCAGCTCCAGGTCAACTGGTATGAATAGGATCATGGAATGCCAGAAGGTAATACTAGAACAGTCCCAGTGTCAGTGTCATTTTTGCATCGTGCTTCATCTAAATAAAGTTGATCTTGACTTCCATCATTCTGTTCTTGAGCCTTTTCAGTCTTGAGAATGGAATAACACCCTAAGTCGATTTCTATCATGACGTTAAAATTGAGCATTGAAAACTCATCCTCCAAGTAGAGCTCATCCAGGACTTCCTCCATCAAATCAAGTTTTTCCAATTCCTCAATTATCATATTGACAGAATGTTTGGACTTTTCTTCTTCTTCCATCTTCTCTATATGAAAAGTAGAAGGCTTCTGATTGTCAATACATACTATTCTTCCTTTGAAAGGGATCTCCAAGTGAGAATAATCCAGAGAAAGGTAGCCTCCCAGCTTAGCAGTGAATTCTCTTGATAAACACATACTGAAATACGGTTCCAAATCAACCACAACTATCTCCTAAATTACTGTAATCTGAGGCATACTATGTAGAGCAATAAGAACATCCTTGATTACACCCACTGTTTTCATGGGAGTCCCGTCCAACTGCAAGACACCAGGTCTACTTCTTGTATACTCCATACCCATGACTTCACAAACTGCCTTTGGCATGATAGTTGTCGTAGCACCAGAATCAATCATATAGTTGTGCACAATCCAACCCTCCATCCTCAGTAACAAATAAAATGGGGGTGGTCTATTTTTTTCGGTGGATGAAGAAGTCAGAGTTTGAGACATAACTACCTGGGCTAGAACCTTCCCCTTACTTTGTGTGGTCTTCAAGGATTTTTGTAAGAGATTTACCTGTCCAGGCAGTTGCAAGGTGTCATACAGACTTACCTTAGCTGGTATCCGTTTGAGTTCTTCAACAATGTTGTACTCCATCGAGCTTTGCTCTTTCCCTCCACTGGCAGATTCAAATTTGCTTCTATATTGTTGGGTGGCCTCCACTCGTTGCCGTTTAGTCAATGATGGATACCACAACGTCTCTCTAGCTTGTTCCTTTGTTTCTGTTTGCGGCTGAGAGATAGAATCTTGTTCCTTCTCTTTTGCTTGTGGTGAAAGCGGATCCTTCGGCAAAACAGATGGTTGTTGTGGAGCTGGGGAATCATGAGCCTTTATAGGTATTTACTGCTTTGTTTCGCACAGGAGGCACTTTCAATGGCTCCATCTTAGCCGGATCTACCAACATTGGTTTCTTACCACTGCGTGTCAAGACTGCTATGTGTTCCTCAAGAGACTTCACGGAATTAAGATCCACCTCTCGAATCATGTTTACATGGCTTCCCGCAAGAACTTGCAAATAATTTTGGTGGACCATGCAGGTGGACTCATCATGTGGATCATTGCATGAAGAACACCGATAAGAAGGCTCATGTGAAACTTCGGAAGGGCCGACCTCTTCACTCACCAGAATCGCTGAGTTCCTCTCAGGTACTTTCTCCATAGCCTTGCTAGGAGGAACTTGCTCTCTAGTTACCGCCAGAAATGGCTGACTGAATTTCTTGCAAAACAGCCAATTGAGGATCTGGGCTTGAGGACATAGGTGGTGCAGGTAGAGTTAATGGAACTGATGGAGAAGGTAATGTAGGAGTTGGAAGTGGAGAGGTTATCTATGGAATGGGAATCATAGGTACTGAAGGTACAGGAGGATTCCATGAAGATAAAGGGTACATGGATGGAGCAGTGTAAGATGTAGGGGCTGCACCTGTATGCTGGTATTGTGGAAGCTCGGGAAAAATAGGCATAGTCATCTTCGGAGGCAATTTCCCAACGGCAATCAGATCGGCCTCAACCTTCTGTGCCTAGGCATATAGGGCAGGAAAGGTTTGAACATCGGAAATCCTAATGTTCATACCAATATCTGAATGGAAATCCCTAAGAAAGTACAATGCTACTTGTTCATGAGTAGGACGAAGACCTTCAGGAACTCTCTGCCAAGTTCGGGAAAACCTAACATTGAAATCCACTATCTCCTCTTGAGGATGCCTCTTGATATTATTAAATTGATGCACTAAAGAAAATGGGTCTGCTTGCTCATTGAACCCTTGGATTAGCATCTCTGCTAACCGATCCCATGAAGTTATGGAGTTGGGAGACAAGGATCTATACCAACACAACAACTTACCTCGGAGTGATAGGACGAGCAATTTGATCATGACATCTTCATCTGTGATATTATGAATTGAATCCAAGGTTGCCACATCTGACACATGCTCGTACATTGTTTACCAGTCCCATCGTATGGAGGCAAAGCTTTTATTGCTGCAGCAAGAAATGGGTTTTGAAAAGGCAGGTCCAACGCTCCCGAATAGTTCCAAGTAGGAACTTGCCGTGGAGGAGGTTGTTGACCAACCATTTGCACTACTGGATCTGGATGTAGCAAGCTCGTAGCAGTGCTAGGAGGAGTCAAAGATGGCACAAATTGATTTGCTGCCTGCAAAGAAACAGCAAATGACGGGTTCACAAGACTTACCAATCTTGAGCGCTCCCTCCAGTTTTAAACATCAATCTCGAAGAATTCGACTGGATCTTCTGATTCTTTGGCAATTGATCTCATGATCATGAAGCAAAGATGCAAAAATTTTCACCAGCTTCAGGATTGGAAATTTCTAGGTACTAAATAGTCACCTTTAGCAGAGTCACCAGATGAACTTACAATCATCGCTTTTGAGGTCAAGACAGTTCATCAATATCTTGATTCCTCCGGGTGTCAAAAAATGGAACTTGTGAGTCCCACCGATTATGGGTCTTTCTGAGACAGAAATAGTCTGTCCCACCGGGCGTGCCAAAAACTGTTGGTCACAAATCTGCCACAGGAAAGGATTTTGTATGTGTACGCGCCTAGACTTGGCCAACATTGAAAGGTTGAGAGAAAGAGAAGTCTCCCGGGCCAATCTCTAGAGAGGGCTGGCTCCCAAACTAATCTAAACTAGTTTTGAGATAAGGATGCAGGAAAGAAATGGGAAAATGCGAAAAGAAATGGGAAATAACGAAAAGAGATGTAAATATGGCCGAAGCCGATAGTTAATGGGGAACAACCTCAAACAACAAATAACCTCCACTAGATCCTGAAGCTAAACAACAACCAACTCTTAGAATACATATACAGAAATTGATCAAGCCTTAGCCGTAAGTTCACTTCCAATTGTACTCCAAACGTTCAAATGCAAATACAACCAAATCCAAAATAGTAGAATTCAACTTATATTAACACTAGACTAACAGAAGTGACTCAGACAGAAAGCAAAACTTGAACAACAGTTTGGATCACCAACTCCAAAAGATACTAAGAATAGAGCAAAATGCATCTAGGATCTCTGCTTCAATTTTTGCAAAAAGGTCTTCCTCCTTTGCTTGAGATTTACATTGGTATTTATAGAGGTGCTTCCTCTTCCTTTCGAATTACATCATTTAATACATAAAACAGATTTCAAAGAGGTCCACAAAATAGGCCCTTGAAAACAGAAACAAGCCCTCTTAATCTGCCTCAAAGAAATCACACATTAAATGACCATTATCAGGGCAAGCCGAAAGTTGTTAGGAGATCACGAACAAGATATTTTAATACTGGAGGCGTATTTAATTTTGGTGGCATCAAAAACTACCTCAGGTTCTTCCATCTAGCACACATAGGTAATCAGCAACATTTAATCTTTGAGCTTCTTCGACCACGATCTCAAAATCAGTTGGAGAGCTTTTACTTCGTTTGATCCTTATCTTCTTCGCACGTTCTCCTATGCAATTCTAAAAGAAAATGCAAACATAACTGTATTGGGCCTTTGTTATTGCTTCGATCACGAAAATGTGATAGGTCGTGAAAATGTGACATGTCGCGAAATCGCGACACTTTTACCTTATTGCCTTCTCTTTTTGCCACCAGTCATGAAAAAGCGACATGTCACGATATCACGACATCTTCCTCTTAGTTCGCGACATTCTCCTTTGTCTGGCTTTGTTTGCTACTCCTTATCGTGAAAATGAAACATGTCGCGAAATCGTGACATCTTTCACTCAACGCTGTCTTGTCTGCTTTATACCCGCAAAAATGCAACATGTCGCGAAATCGTGACAATTTCTCACTACTTTGTACTTCTCAGCTTTCATTTCGCGAAAACACGATAGGTCGCGATATCACGACGTTTTCTCCGTTTTGGCTCTTTCATCTTCAACAAGTCACGAAAATGGAACATGTTTCTCCATTTGGCTTGATCTACACAATATGTCGTGAAATTGTGACATTTTCTCTCTTCTTGTACTTTACTGCTTTTAGTCCGTGAAAGTTTGACATGTCATGAAATTGCGACATTCCATACTAGTCGGCTGCCTCCTTGCTTCCTCCTCGCGAAAACGTGACATATCACGAAATCGTGATATTTCTCTGCGCTTTGCCCTTCCTGTCCAACATGTCACGAAATCGTGACATTTCTCTGCGCTTTGCCCTTCCTGTCCAACATGTCATGAAATCGCGACAATTTCTTGCCTTCTCTGTCGTTTCTACTTCCTGTCGCGATATCGCAGACAAGTTCCTCTTGCTTGGCTTCATTTCCAAAAATGTTGCGATATCGCGACATCTTTCTCTGCCTTGTGTTTATCTTTCAGCCCTTCCGCGATAACGCGACATGTCGTGATATCGTGCCATTCCATACCATTTGCTCCTTTTCTATTTTTCTATCACGATATCGCGACATTTTCTATCACTCTGCTCTGTAGCCACCGCAAGTCGCAAAACTCTAACATGTCGCGATATCGTGACAATTTGACTTCCTTTCTTCCGTTAACTATTTTGAACCGTGAAAACGCGACAGGTCACGAAAATGCGACATGTCGCGATATCGCGACATCTTCTGTACTTAGCTGATTTTTGCATTTGACGTCGCAAAACTGCAACATGTCGCGATATCGCGACATGTTACAGTTACTTTGCTCTAACACAACTTATAGAGATTTTTACATTTTCCCTTTCAAAGTATTTGGAGGGACAAACAGAGGAGTTAGTATCTCTACAACTTGTGCATTCTCTTGCATGAACAGTAACAACAAAAACAATGTGGAAAAAATGCCAACACACACCAACAATCAACAACTAGTTCCAAATCAGTTATCAGTTGCATTA
Source organism: Wollemia nobilis (assembly GCA_028583015.1). Classification (NCBI taxonomy): domain Eukaryota; kingdom Viridiplantae; phylum Streptophyta; class Pinopsida; order Araucariales; family Araucariaceae; genus Wollemia; species Wollemia nobilis. The sequence goes on along the minus strand of JAQPPZ010002383.1, from coordinate 1,050,491 downwards.
TATTTTTGTTTTCATGTTTCTGCTATTCGTACCAATGCAACTCCTGCGCTCTCGGTGTCGATGGTGGTGATGTTAAAATTACTACGTAGAAAGTCCCAGAAGGTGACGTTATTCACGTTGATGTTGGCACTGCATCTGCTCTCCACTCTTCTCACCATTGGCTGCCTCTGAAGCCACATTTTTGGTGATCTGATCGCCGGCCCGTTCATTTTCATTCACAAAATGTTAACACAAAACAAGGGTTCCACCTCAATTTTTTAGCCCAAAATTTGATATCTAGTATACTATATCATAATGCTACCTCAATCTTCTCTGCGAAGCCATATAATTTTTGGTTCACATCGATGAAAAACCTTTCTTCTTGCACTTCGGGCTTTGTCATAACCATCTTGGGATGGAGATATATGCTCTCAAGTCTATTTGGAACTCGTATTTTAACAAGATGATGATCCGAAAATGTGAGCTTGGCAATGACACGATGGTAGTCGCCTCCAAATTTTTTGGTTTTATTGTAAAAATAATAAATAATTACACCCATACTTGTTGACTTAAACCGGATACATATAACTAAAACAATTAAGGTAAAGGAAGCACATATCACCTCCCAGTGAAATCTGCCATAATGAGCAATTCGAGCGGGAATTGCAATGTCACCGATGTTGAGCTGGTCAGGGTTTGCGTTGCTCGCTTTTCCATAGTGAACAACAACACCAATATTGAACAGATTCAGCAATACTTGGGTGGTCCGCGCTATGTTAATGTACCAATAACACAATTAACATTAGTAATTAACAGGGTTTGTGTTGCTCGCTCTTCCATAGTGAACAACAACACCAATATTAAACATATTCAGCAATACTTGGGTGGTCTGCGCTGTGTTAACCTGTAATGTACCAATAAGACAATTAACATTAGTAATTAGCAAGTAGTCTCACGCTAAAACATTCAACACGCTTAAAAGTTGCCTTCTTGAGGTAAATATTGTTAGAATATATTTCAATATTTCATTTCATTTGTTAATTAATTCAATCGTATCAATCTTATATTGTTAGATTGATTAATATTAGACTATTTATTATTTGTTATAACTTCGCCTATATTTGTCTCGGGTGGTTCCACAACCTCCGGGCTAATCCTGGCCCTATTGTTTGTATTTATACTTCGTCAAATTAATCAAATGTGTTCCGCTTCTCACATGGTATCAGAGCAAACACCACTTTCTCCATCACTCTCATTTTTTTAAATGATCTCGTAGTAGCGTTGAGAATCGCCGCTCTGGAGGCACAGCTTGGGAGTTTGAGAAATTTTTTTTCTCAGAATTTGATAGGCCAGGGAGGTTGAGAATTTTTTTTTAATTTCTCATTTTTTTTCATTGAATTTTTTTTTTTACCATTCGATCGAAGGGTGAAGCGTTCGACGGAAGTCGAAAGAGGATCGAAGGTCAAAAGAGGAGATCGAAAGGGCAAAGATCGACCGCACGGTCGACAATCAAAAAGGGCCTACAAGACGATCCTCTCAGGTGAGAGCCTCTTCCCGAGAAGAGATACTCCATTGTGGAGTAAAGGGTCTAATAAACCCTTCTAAGATTGCCCTTCCCATCCGTGTGGGACAAAAGACATCGAAGCCTCTAGAAAAATGAAATCAAACCAACACAACACGTCATTTTCTTCTCTATCACCTGTGAATGATGTCAAACCGGTATTGCACCTCTTATTTTTCATTAACTATGGTCACAATGCCTTTGAAGGAGGAGTGTTCTTTTGGAAGGTAGAGGCCAATCGAAAAACATTGGCTGGATCAAAATTTGATCCAAGTCCTCCAAACCCCTCCAATACCAATTTTCTTCACACATCGGGCATCAAAGGTAGACATCGAGTTGGTTTGTTCTCCCCTGTTCTACATTTTTTAAAGATTTTGATTGGTCTAAATGCTATTGCACAGGATAAACGAGCTCAGAGAGGTTTGAGTTGAGTGATTTAGTTGGTTTTTTTTGGCTCACTGTGAGCCCGCCACCTCTCAGCCACCCGCGTGCCACCATAGTGCCTCCTCTGTGCCACCCCCGAGCTGTCGATGGATCTGCCTGAGCAACGCCACCTGCGCTCCACTCGAGTGATGGTGGAGGGAGCGCCGTCGTAGAAGGCTTTACGTCTTTGAACACAATTTAAGGCGGAGGGCACCGAGGATTACTCCCGGATCAGCCCACTGGCTCACTGGTTGTGATCCGAGTGGTAAGGGCTCCGGGAGCCCTCAGGTCGCGGGTTTGAGTCCCGTCGACCCCCCCTGCACAAAGGTATAAAAAAAATTTTAATTTTTTTTTTTAAGTTTTTTTTCTTAATTATTTAATTTTTAGTTAAATTAAATGCAACTTTAATTTTCTTTAAATAGTTTTTTAAAGGTTATTTTTTTGAGTAATCTTTTTTTTTACTATAAAAATTAAAAGTTATTTTTTTAACTGTTCATTATAAAAGAATATTTGAAAAATTCTTTATAAAAGAAAATTTTAAAGGGGTGAGTGTTTTTTTTTTTGAAAAATCAAGGGGGGATTGGGAGTGATTTTTTCTCAAAATATTGAAGGGAAAATAGTGAGCAATTTGTTTTCAAGCATTCCTACAAGAAACTTGGCAAAACTTGTAATAGGTGCATTCTCGGTGGTAACCGACACCTAGGGTCATTTTTTATGCTTTAATGTTGTATGGATGCTTTCATTTTTTAGCATTTACTTCTAAAGCATAAAGCATAAAAAAATAAAAAATAAAAATAAACCCATTTTTTCTGCAAATTCACATTCAACAGAGAGATACAAAAAGTGCCAGTTTCTTTTGCTATTGTTTCACTCCATCCACTACCCCAATCACTCTCGTGTTTAGGCTTAAATCCAGATGAAAGTTCAGATATCCAAAGTGTTTAGAGGAAGTTACGCCCCACACATACAGATTGAAGGCTTTCTAAGGTCGGTGCCATCAACAAGTTGATTCCCTTTCAGTACCGCCTAAGTACCACGTATCGTATAATCATTAAAATTACCTATAGTCTCCCTCATGTAAGGGCAGGTAATTTTTCTAGTTTTTCAAAATACCTATAGTCTCCCTCACATAAGGGCGGGTATTTTGTACGGTATAACGGCCTGGAATTAAGGTATATTAAAGGGGCGACCATTTGGTGTTATAAGGAACCTTCACAATGTCTGCAAAACTAATGACTGATGTTCATTAGTTATTGAAAATTCCAAATTATACACCATGGAAAAACAAAATGAAGGCAATCCTAGAGATGGATGATCTTTGGGAAATTGTTTTTGGAACAACAGTAAGATCTTCATCTACAGGTGGAGCAACAACTCTAACTGCTAATCAGAAAGACTTTGACAAGAAAGATAGCAAAGCAAAGGTGCTCATTTTGTTTGCTATTTTTTATGAAGTTCAACCTCATATTGTTGATTGTCCAAATAGTAAAGCGGCATGGGATGCCCTTAAAACTATATATGAAGGGAATAATGACTCCACCATTCTATTCCTTCAGTCTCAATTACACAATCTAAGCATGAAACTATAAGAGATGGTTGAAAACTTTCTTTGCAGAGTGTTTGAGTTGAAAGGAAAATTGAATTCCTTAGCAGCACTAGTTGATGATAAGCTCCTTACCTCAGTGGTAATGAGAGCTCTTCTAGATTATTTTAGAGTGTTGATTACCTCAATTCATGTATCATAGAGACAAGTTACCTATGTTGAGTTGGTAAATATGCTTCAAGAAGAGGAGGCACGCCAACTACAACGAGATGATTCTTCTAACACTGCCCTATACACTAACAGGTTGGGGCAAAACAAGAAGAAGGGTAATTTTCAGAAGGGAAGTAGTTCTCAAAAGGATTCAAAAGGGAAACAAACTCAACCTCAACAGAAAAAGAGATATTGCAAGATCTGTGACAAAGAAGGTCATGATACAAACAAATGTTGGCATAAGAATAAACAATCAAAATAGAAAGGCCAGAACAAACCACAAAAGAACAAACAACAACAAGTGAATGTTGTTGTTGAAGAATCTGACATGGATTCTGAGAGAGCACACAAAGTGCTCATGATTACCACCGTATCCAAGCAGACGGATCCTATTTGGTATGTTGATTTTGGAGCCAATAAGCACATGATTGGTGAGAAATCATGGTTTGAGTCTTTTGATGCCAAAGAGGGCAAACCTGTCACTATTGCTAATGATAAAACCTTCAAGGTTCAAGGAGAATGAACAGTATCTGTTACTCTTCCTGATGGTAAGTGCCAGCTTGAGAAGGTTCTCTATGTTCCAGGATTGGCAAACAACTTGTCAGTCACACAAATTCTGGATAAAAATATGGTTGCAAACTTTAGTGTTGTGGGGCACAAGAAGTGTTGTTCTATCACCATGAGGGGTAATAACATTGCAACCGCTTCATATAAGCATGGCTTATTTTCCCTAGATACTATCTCTTCTCCAGATGTAGCCATGATTGTATCTAAAAAGGAGGCAACTTCCCTATGGCACAAGATATATGGACATATGAGTTCTGGTTACTTACTTGAGTTAAGTAAGTATGAAATGGTAAAGGGTCTTCCTTCCCTTTCTACCACATTTCCAGTTTGCTCTGACTGCTTGGCAGGAAAGCATCATAGAGTGCATCTTGAAAGGAGCTCTACATGAGCAAAGAAACCTCTAGAGTTGGTTCACACCGATCTGTGCAGTCCTTTAAGTCCCAACAGTTGTGGGGGTAAGAAGTATTTTCAGTTATTCATGGATGATTACTCACAAAAGATGTGGGTATTCTTTCTTCAACTAAAATCTAAAGCATTTGGATTTTTTTAGAAATTTAAGAAATCTGTTGAAAAGGAGTCAGGGACTTCTATCAAGACCCTCCGCTTAGATCAAGGGGGGGAGTTCACCTCTAAAGAATTTTTTGAGTTCTTGACTGAAAATGGGATCACACGATAGTTAACTACTACTTATACTCCTCAACAAAATGGTTTTGTTGAAAGGAGGAACCGTTCCATCATGGAAATGGTTTGTTGTATACTCACAGGAGCTAGAATTGGGCAACAATATTGGGCAAAAGCAGTCACCACAGCAGTATATCTGTTGAATAGAGCACCCACTAAGGCCCTACAAAGAATGACTCCATAGGAAGCATGGAGTGGCAAAAAACCCTCCATCTCTCATTTACACATTTTTGGTTGTAAAGCATTCATGCACATACCGAAAGAAAAGAGGAAGAAGCTAGATGAGAAGACACTGCAGTGCATTTTTCTTGGGTATGATGAGCACTCCAAGGGTTATCGATTGTTGATACCTTAACAAAGAAGATACACATCAGTAGAGATGTATTTTTTGATGAGGCTTTCACATCAGAAAACACATCAGATGTATACCTAGATCTTGTGGAAACAAAGGTTGAGAAGGCCCCTTCATCAAAGGTTGGAGGTCCTTCTTCATCTTCTTCATCTCCATAGAAGAAGAATCCAAAGTGGTATACAAGTACGACTCCACGAGATTTGAAATTGGATAGGCCTCATACTCGCATCATGGCTTGACAGGAGAAAGCTGCAACAGAGGTTACTAGGGTTAATGATCTGTGTTAGTCTTTTGAGGAACTTTTTGTAGATCCAGAGAGAGATACAAAAGATATGGATATTGATGATGACATGGTGTTTATGTTCTCAATAGACGAACTTGATCCTGCATTAGTACGAGATGCTCTTGGTGAGCCTCAATGGAAGGCCACTATGGATGCTGAGTATAAGTCTTTGATGAAAAATAAAACTTGGAAGCTTGTCGATCTGCCATACGAAAAGAAGCCCATAGGCTACAAATGGGTGTATAAAATCAAGTACAATGCAGATGGGACAACATATAAGCATAAGGCCCGACTTGTTGTAAAGGGCTATGCTCAAAGAGAAGGCATTGACTATGAGAAAAATTTTGCACCTACTGCTTGGATGACAACTATTCGAGTTCTTTGTGCTATGACAACACAGTATGGGTGGAAAGTGCACCAAATGGATGTCAAGAGTGCCTTTCTAAATTGTGATCTCCAAGAGGAAGTCTACATGACTCAACCAAAAGGATTTGAAGTGGAAGGCCAACAACAAAAAGTTTACAAATTGGTCAAATCCTTATATGGTTTGAAACAGGCCCCTTGGGCTTGGTACATAAAAATGGATAATCACCTACTGCAGCATGGATTTAGATGTCCATCTGATGCAAACCTCTATTTCAAGAAGTAAGGCTCTAAAATAGTGTTGCTTGTACTCTATGTTGATGATCTGCTCATAATAGGGAGTTTAGAAACAATGATCTCTTCTATAAAAGAGGATTTGAGTGAATCTTTTGAAATGATAGATCTCAAACTTCTCCATTACTATCTTGGCCTAGAACTGAACTAGAGGGAGCACTACATCAAAGTGTCCCAAAAAAAATATGCCAAGACACTACTAGAAAAATATCACATGACTGACTGCAAGTCGATGGCAACACCAATGGAAACAAGTCTTCATTTATCGCGATATGATAAATCACCTTAGGTAGATGCTAGTCTCTATCATCAACTGATTGGGAGTCTCATATATCTGACCAACACTAGGCCAGATATCGTATTTGCTTTCAATTATCATTCAAGGTTCATGCAAGAACCTAAGACTACATTGGAAAGTAGCAAAGCGAGTTCTTCACTATGTCCGTGGCACAATGGAATATGGCCTAGAATATAAGAAGAACAAAAAATTCTTCTTACAGGGATACACGGACTCCAACTATGCCGGATCATTTGATGATTGTAAATCAACTTCAGGATATTTGTTTCATCTTGGATCTGGTCCTATCTCTTGGCATAGTAAGAAGCAACAGGTGGTTGCTATCTCATCAATAGAGGCAAAATGTTGTGTCGCACGTGAAGCTGTGTGCGAAGTGATATGGTTGCATCTCATCTTGAAAAGTATGGGTCTTCCATCAAAATCTCCAATACACTTGTTCTACGATAACATGGGTGCTTTAAACCTTGTTAAGAATCCAGTGCATCATGAACAAACCAAGTACATTGATACACAATGTCACTTTATTCGAGATGAAGTACCAAGGCACCACATTCAGCTTCAACACATCTCCACCAATGCTCAAGTTGCAGACATATTCACTAAGGCACTTGAACATGTCAAATTTGAATTGTTTCACGTTTCTCTATGTATTTCAAAATAATGGAGGGATGCTAGTATAGCTAGTAGTTACATGTTTTCTGAAATATTGTAATAAGGGGGAATGTTAGAATATATTTCAATATTTCATTTTTTAATTAATTCAATCGTAAAAATATTATATTGTTACATTGATTAATATTAGGCTAGTTGTTATTTGTTACAACTTCGCCTATATTTGTCTCGGGTGGTTCCAAAACCTCCGGGCTAATCATGGCCCTATTTTTTGTATTTATACTTTGTCAAATTAATCAAATGTGTTTCAATTATCACAAATATAATACCAAACCCCTTTCACTGATGACCACAATCACCCTACGGTCCAACATAGATTCAATATGAAACCTTAGAGCTGCAGTGTTGGTATATCATAATAAAATTGTTAGCATGCTCTACATGTTTCAAAAAAATTTGGAATCCAAAGAAAGCGTAAGTTCAAATTCATACCCAAATAGACAAAAGCAAACACAGACAAAATAGAATAGCAAACGGAGAAGAGAAAAAGGGTAAGATGTTGTATTACAATGGGAGACATCTACTCGAGATATCTCACTGTCAGGCTTGAATGCTTGATTCTCAGAAGATACAATTGCATTGAGTTTATTTTTGTGAGTAACGATAATACCATAAGAGGGTCCCCTTTGATTGACACGCTCGATGTTTTGAAGAACATCGCTAGGTATTTCAAAAAGGAGTTGGGAGGGGAAGATTATCAACAGGAGAGGGAAAGCTCATGAAATCTTGTAAATAAGGAAAACCATGGCACTGCTTGAGAAAAATGCTCATTGATTTATTCAGAAATGATTATAGAGATTTATATAGTCTTGGAGTCTCAAAAAAAAATAATTCAGAGGAGGCTAAAAAGACATACAATCAACTAAAAACTGTTACAATATAAACTATATGTTAACAATAGAAAACCTAGAAAATTTTACACCGAATATTAGAAAAATACCCAAAATTGGACGTACACGGATAACTACTAAAATAAAAATAGTGGCCTATAGTCTGAAGACGGCTGTACGCAGATTCAATTCCCAATATTTTCCCCCTTGATGCTGAGGGGACTAACCAGGAAGTTCCTCAGCTTCAAAAACTGAGCTTTGACTACTCCTTTGGTAAACAAATCAACAATATTGTTTTTAGTATTGCAATGTTTCAACGCAATGACCTTCTTCTCAACCATGTCTTGGATGAAATGATACTTCATGTCAAAATGTTTTAACTTACTATGCTGAATTGGGTTTTTTGCTAAATGTATAGCACTCATGTTGTCACAATACAAAGTAGTAGGACCATATTGTTTTTCTCCAATTTCTTCAAGGACTTTTATCAACCACAATGCTTGAGCACTAGCACTTGTGATTGCAATGTATTCAGCCTCTATAGAAGAAAGAGTAACAATACTTTATTTCTTTGAAGACCATGTAATCCAACCAGGCCCAAGATTGAAACAATTACCTAATGTAGATTTTATATCATCTATATTACTTCCCCAATCTAAATCACTAAAGCCAACAAGTTTTATATCATCATTTTTACAATAATGAATGCCAAAATTAGTTGTACCTTTTACATACCTCAGTATTCTTTTTGTTGCTTTCATATATAATTTAGAAGGGTCACTCATATATCTTGATACAAATGAGACAACACATGCAATGTCTGGTCTAGTGTTGGTGAGAAACATCAAACTCCCAACAATGCTTCTATATGTGGTCACATTAACTTTTTCAATTTCATCATCTTTAATGAAAAACTCACCATGAACTATTGGTGTTGTAACAGGTTTACAATTCTCCATGCCAATTTTTTTCAACATATCATTGGCATATTTAGTTTGACAAATAAATATTTTATCATTTTGTTGATACACCTCCATACCAAGGAAATAATGCATCAAGCCTAAATCTTTCATTTCAAACTCTTGCATCATTGCATCTTTGAAATCATCATTCATATTTGAGTTACTACCCAAGTAAATCAAATCATCCACATATATAAAAAAAAAGGAGAATGTCATTACCTTCTTTCTTGTAGTATAAGGTTGGCTCACTCTTGCTTCTCATGAAGCCATATTGATGAAAGTACCCATCAATTCTTGAATACCAAGCTCTTAGAGCTTGCTTAAGACCATACAAGGTCTTCTTCAACCTATACACAAGATTCTCCTTACCTTACATTTCAAATCCTTGAGGTTGTTGCACATAAACCTCTTCATCAAGATAGTCATTCAAGAATGCACTTTTTACATATAAATGATGTACCTTCTATTCTTTATGGGCAACAATATAAAGAACCATCCTCACTATATTTGTCTTGCAACTGGAGCAAAGGTCTCCTCATAATCAATATCATACCTTTGTGTGAACCCTTTGACCACAAGCCTTACTTTGTGCCTCTCAATACTTCCATCACTATTATATTTTGTTTTGTAGATCCATTTAGAGACCACAACCTTCTTGCCTTTTGGAAGCTCAACTAGCTCCCAAGTATCATTCTTCTTGATGGAGTATTTTTCATATTGCAATGCTTTAATCCACACTGCATTAGCACATGCTTCTTCAAAACATGATGGTTTAAAATTAGCTTGTGAAAATAAAGTAAAATTAATTGTCTCACCTCTTGGGTTATCTTCATGTGTTTGAATTGTACTCCTTCAATAAATGTCACTTAATCTTTTTACCTTCCTTGGTGGAGTTGAACTATCACTTGAAACTGAAGAACTAAATGAGGGGCTGCTTGGTGGAGAACTAGATGAGGGGTTGCTCAGTGGATTAGTAGCAGTTGGAACTAAAATATTAGTGGGCTAATCATCATCAATATCATCAATAATACCACCATTCAAAATAGATTTTGACTTCTCAACATGGCCTTTTTGATGACCATAAACTCCTCCTCATCAAAAATCACATCTCTTGATACAATACTCTTATGATTTTTTGTATTATAGAGCCTATAGGCTTTGCTATTTTTACAATAACCAATAAAAATGGATGTTTCACTTTTTGGATCAAGTTTCCTTCTATGTTCTTTTGGAATATGTGCATAAGCCAAACAACAAAAAATTCTGAAATGAGTTACATTTGGTTTCTTTGCATACCATGCTTCATATGGAGTGATGCCATCCAAGATAGAGGTTGGAATTCTATTCAAAATATATATGGATTTCCTAACAGCTTCATCCCAATATATATTCCATAATTTCTTTGTTTGTAGCATGCTCCTTGCCATGTTTACAACTATTCTATTTTTACGTTTAGCCACAAAATTTTGTTGTGGAGTATAGGAAACATTGAGTTACCTTTTAACACTACAATATTTACAAAATTTTAAGAATTCTTTTGAATAAAATTCTCCTCCTCTATCAATTATTAAGCATTTCATATAGTTCCCACTTTGCTTTTCAACATGATTCTTGAAATCTTTAAAACAAGCAAATGTCTCATATTTTGCTTTCAAAAAATAGACCCAAAACATTCTTGAAAAATCATCTATGAAAGTGAGGAAGTATGAATTCTTACGAAAACCTTGTGTTTGCATTGACCCACAAATGTTTGAATGCACCAATTGAAGAGGATAGGAGGCTCTCCATGCTTTTCCTCTTGGAAAAATCATTCTTGAATGCTTTCCCAAAGCATATCCTTCACACACACCTTTGTGATCTTCAACCTTGGGCATCCCATACACCATTTCTTGAGATACCATTAATCTTAAACTTGGGAAATTCAAATGTCCAAATATTAAGTGCCAGAACCAAATCTTGTTATCAATGGCAATATTTGTAAAATTAGCTCCTCATTCTCCAAAATTTAGAGGAAATAATCTATTCTTGGTCATAGGAATAGTGGTGACAAGCCTATGCCCATGATTCTTATCATAGATGATACATTTGTTATCTTTAAAAACAAGCCTATAATTATTTTTCATGATTTGAAAAACACTCAACAAATTATGTTTCAGATTTGGAGAGTAGTATATATCATTCACCTTCTTTTTACCTTCATTGGTGTGCACCTCCATAGCTCCTTTACCTTCAACTTGTAATGCATTATCATCTCCAAGCTTGATCTTGGACTTGTAGGAATTATCCATTATGGAAAACAACTTCCCCTTGCTGGTCATGTGGTTGGAACAACTAGTATCTAGGAGCCATGTCTCATTCAAATTCTGATCTGATTTACCATATGATAAAAATAAAATCGAGGAGTCTTCCTCCTCTCCATAGTGTGCACTACTCCTTCCTTCATGGGATGCCTTCAATCTACAATAGTAACATTGCTTGTCACTCTTGTCACCTCTTCCTCTTCCTCGAGCACCTCCTCTTCCTTGAAATCCACCTCTTCTTCCTCCACCTCTTCCTCTTGAAGGATATCTACTTCTCCCTCTACCTTGGCCTCTTGAACTAGATTCACCTTCTTTGGATGTAAAGGTTTTTTTTCAACTCCACCAACATTTGAAGATGAACATTGCCTTCTTTATGGGATGTTCAAGAGCCAATGAGATGATCATAATTAAGAGTAGTGAGATTTTTACTCTCTTCAATTATGATAGCTACATGATTCCACTTTGGAAGAAGTGTTCTCAACACTTTCTTCACCATGACTTCATTGTTCACCTCTTCACCAAGAGACTTCATCTTGTCCACACAAGCTTTTACTCTCGCACAATATTCTCCAATATTTTCATCTTCCTTCATTCTCAATTTATCAAAATTCCTCTTGAGAGTTTGCAATTTGACTTGCTTCACTTGATCATTGCCTTGAAAGCCATCTTTCAAAGCTTTCCAAGCATCCTTAACTGTTGTACAACTAGCAATTATAGGAAAGAGGCTCTCATCCAAGGTTGTTTGAATGTGGTAGAGAGCAAAGTTATTTCTCTTGTATGCTTCTCTTTTTGCTTGTCTATCAGCAACTGGTACAACATTCCAATCAACAGGATCAATATATCCATCTTCAATTATATCCCAACATCCTTTTCCAATGATTAGGGTCTTCATTTTTATGGCCCAATACTCATAGTCTTCACCATTGAATTTTGGGATTGGCAATGAGTTGTTGTTGTTAGCCATGATGCTAAAAAAATAGAAAGGAACCTTGAGGCAATGTGCAAAAGCTTAATAAACTCTAACAAACACTCCAAGGCTCTCTCCAACTCAAAAAACCTGACTAGCTCTTATACCACAATGAGAAAAATGTTCATTGATTTATTCAGGAATGATTACACAAATTTATATAGCCTTGGAGTCTCAACAGAAGAATCTCCAAAGGAGGCTAAAAGATAAATACAATCAACTAAAAACTGTTACAATATAAACTATATGTTAACAATAGAAAACCTGGCAAACTGCACACCCAATAATTAGAAAAATGCCTAAGACTGGATGCACACGATAACTACCAGGGAAAATAAACAATGGCCTGCAATTTGGAGACAGTTGTACGCAGATTCAAAATCCCAACACAACTCTACAACTTCAACTTCTGTGGTTTGAAAGAGCATGCCTTCGCTCCTCTTTATAATGGCTGGGGCTCACAGTTCCCAATAGCAGAATAGGTAAAACATTGTTAATGTGTTACTAATATGGTGAATTAAGTGCACCTTATCTTCTGCGTACAATATCCACGCTGACACGAAGCCGTAACCATTGTCGCGAGCGTTTATAACTAGAGTCATGGGTAGAACCAGAGATTGTTGTGAGCGGGTAAAATTGTAGTAGTCTTTGATTCATTTTACTCACATCTTTCCTTTAATAAGGAAAGCAGTTGCGACGTTCATTTATTTTGTCCAGTTCTCTGCTGAGTGGCGATCTACATTCTTTCTTGCACGTATACATTTGGATTTTATTTTTCCCATGTACGATCTTATATTTTTTTATGTGGAACGGCCTTCAAATACATCGAAGGTTTACCCTTTTCTTTAAATTATTTGAAACAAAAAAAAAATGACATTCAGAAGGGAAAAAGGGAGACATTCACTGCGCTTTTTTGGAAGTGATAAGACCGCCACTCGGTCGAATACAAACAGGTGGCATATGCAAACATTTAGACGTATTAGATTATCATTTTACACGGACACCGAGAGATCCACAGCATAAAATCCCATCACATTAGGAATTCTGAAGATAATTTGCGAGGCTTCCCAGGGTTTATAGTTCGCCGTAACATCAGTGATGTTACACGAATAGGTAAATGTCACATAAATGACAGCCGTGCGGCCTGCCCGCGAAAACTTGACGTTGCATTTTGTGGTCCCCGTACACCTTCGTGTATGATTGTCGGTGAGAACAATCTAAACGATTTTGTCCATGGAGACTTGAGGCTTTAAGATTTGTCCACGAATATGTCGAAGATTGTGAGCCGCGGATTTTAAGATTTTTAACTTTACACAGTCCGCTCATCCTTATCCAAATACGACCCAGGACATCGAATAATTTGGAGCAAACTTCAGATCGTTTTCGTTTCACATTCTTACGCTTTCTGTAATGGACACGTGTACACTAAAAACCAGATAGTTACTCCACCAATTTCATGGTACGAACGGTGCAGTTCCATTGCCCTTCTATGTCAGTCACATGTAAGATGTCGGACTGATTTTGATTGAGTTGACGTACTTTCATCAATGCAGTGATGAAATTTATTGCATGCATTTTTATCCTTTCAAAGACATTAAGAGCCACAAGGACTGCTTTGAAAATAAACGCACTCCAAAGCTTTGAAGTGGAAACGCAGAAAATGGACGAAGCAACTACAGCCATTAAAAGTAGCATTATCTCTGTTTTTTATTTTAATGCTGACTGGGTTGGAACCCACCATTTCTGGATTATATCAAAGAAATAATCTAGAATGAGAAAGAATATTCGAGGCTTGGCACTAAGGTGCTATCTAGGTCCTGACCGTGTTTGAGTATAGCGATACATGTCTATGTTACACGGAAAAGTGGCGGTCAATCTGTTGTCTCTTTCGGAATCTTACGGTCCGATGGCGTAATCTACAGTAAATTCAGAAGCAACACTTCATAAAATAAAGTTTAACCAACCAAGGTTTTGAAATGGAGAGAAAATCAATACAGCACAGTAAATTTTTATCCAGGTAGCGATCGGGTTAGGCCACCATACCATGAGTGAGCCTACTGCTGGAGAAAAGGACAGGCCATTGAAATCTTGTACAGCCGGGGATAATTTTTTTTTAGCTCTATAAAGGAGTTGGTCGTTACGTTCAGACTACTCTTAATATGACCTAAACAAGAATTAGATCTTTGGATAAATAAAAGTGAATGGATCATTTCAAAAAAAATTGTTATCCGAGTTAAGATGAAGTGGGTTCAATTAACTCCATAGTTAAACTAACTATGATTCAGTCTGTTTCACCACTATAAATACAAGTGAAGACCCACCCTTTTCAAGCACAAGAGTAGTAGGAAATTTAGAATAGAGTTGCTTCGCTAGATTGCCATGGCTTCTCAAAGTTGTTTAATTTGTTAGAAAAATTAACCCAGATTTCACGCCTGTGCCCAACTGCGCTCCGAACCTTGGACGAAACCGGATTGCGCTCTAGACATGGGCGAAGTCGGACTGCGTTGCCGCAGTCCGAGATCCCGACAAAAGTGTGACATGACGTCACACCTACCTTCTGACAGATGTGACACCTGACAGATCCCATCCCCGCAGAAGTTAATGCCAATTCGACGTTTGGTCAGGCGAGTTAATGCCAAGTCGACGATTAGTCAGAAACCCTAGTTGAGGGCCTGTCAGAGGATAACCCTTATCCGAACCTGTCAGAGGATAAACCTTATCCTCCTCTCCCCGCGGCTATAAAAGGGCAGTTCGTGTCTTCAGACAAAGTGTGGATGAAGGAGAAGCAGTGCGTGTGTGAGAGAAGTTCGTGAAAGAGGAAGAAGAGAATAGAGCAGAGAAAGGAGGGCGAGTGATTCAGTGAGCAGTGTGGCTCAGCTGATTAATGTCCGAGCAGCAGACTCGACATTTCCCCTTTTAGTTTAAACTGCAGCTTAGCTTGCAGAAGTTGTTATTTCCTCGGTTGAGGAATGTTGTAACCCTAGTTTCATATAAATAAACTTTGTTGATTGGTTGTGGCATCTTTAGGGTTTGCAGTAGCTTATTTGCTAACGTTTGTTTTTCTCTGTTCCGACGATTCTCTCCTCTCATACGGGTCTTGCCAAGCTAGGCAAACCCAGAGGCAGCTGCGAAAGACGAAGAAGTCGAAGGCCAAAGTTGGCCAAGTCTGAAGCTTGTCAGTTTGCGCTGAGCGAAGTTCATCAGCCAACGAAGTTCGCACTTTGCTGCCGACTTCCCTCCTGCGTTCGGCAAAGTTCGTGATCCGGTGAAGTTCGTACTTCGCGCGAAGTCCGCACTTCGCCAGTTTTTCCAGCGTAGTCCGCACTGCGCGCGAAGTCCGCACTTCGCTAGTTTTTCTAGCGCAGTCCACACTGCGCGCGAAGTCCGCACTTCACTAGTTTTTTCAGCGCAGTCCGCACTGCGCGCGAAGTTCGCACTTCACCAGTTTTTTCAGCGCAAAAATTTGAAATATTTCTTCAAATTGGTATCAGAGCTGATTGAGCCATGACGCGGAGATAGAAGATGGATTCCGGAAAGAATTCCCTGCAGTTGTAGATCCCATGATTTAATGGCAAGAACTACGATTACTGGAGCATCCAGATGAAGATCCTGTTTGGATCTCAAGAGCTATGGGAGTTAGTCGAGAACGGCTACCCAGAATCGACAGATGCAGCAGCACTAGCCGCCCTCTCTCAGCAGCACAAGGATCCGTTGAAAGAGCACAAGAAGAAGGACCAGAAGGCCCTCTTCTACATCATGCAAGCGGTTGAGGAGACCATCTTCCCATGGATTGCATCAACCACCAAGGCCAAGCAGGCCTGGGAAACCCTGGAAAATTCGTATCAGGGCACCGACAAAGTGAAGTTGGTGAAACTGCAGATGCTCAGGAGAGAGTTTGAGAACCTATAGATGAGCGAGTCCGAGTCGATGAGCGACTTCTTCACCCGGACGACTGACATTATCAACCAGATGCGGTTGAACAAAAAAAATGTGCAGAGCCATAGAATCATGGAGAAGATTCTCAGAAGTCTGCCTGCCAAGTTCGACTCGGTTGTGATAGCAATCGAAGAGTCAAGGGATTTGACAACCCTCTCGACAGACGAACTCATGGGTTCTCTGCAGACCCATGAACAGAGGTTGAGCCGCTCAACTCAGTCTTCTTTGGAGCAAGCCTTCAAAGCGCAAGTCTCAGTTTGAGATAGCGGCAGACAAGACTCCCACCACAGCGCTTTTAGTTCTCAAGGAGGGAGAGGCAGAAGCAGGCGTGGGAGAAGTAACAATCAAGGAGGGAGATCAAACCCTCAGGATGCTGAGCCAAGTTACAACTTTCATCAGCAAGGAGGAAGAGGCACTGGCATAAATCAGCAAAGAAGCTCTCAGCAAAATAAGGACATGTCAAAGGTCCAATGCTACTACTGCAGCAAGTTTGGCCATTATGCCTCACAGTGCAGAAAGAAGATGGCAAACGAGAATCAGCAGCAAGCCCATTATACGGAGGAACCCAAAAATGCGGTAGGAGGAAATGTGTTGCTGACTTGCAGTATTGAAGAGGAGAGCAAGAAAAACATCTGGTATCTTGATAGTGGTTGCAGCAACCACATGACTAGGAACAGGGAGATGTTCTCACAACTGGATGAAATAGTCCAGTCCGAAGTCAAGATGGGGAACAATTGCAAAGTTCTCGTGATGGGGAAAGGAAAGATCCTCATCCGAACCCGGCACGGTGAAAGAAAAACAATTCAAGATGTTTTTTATGTGCACCGGTTGAAGCACAATCTGCTAAGTGTTGGACAACTTGTGCAGAAGGGGCACACTGTACTATTTAATGATGGTGTATGTTCCATCAGAGACAAAGTCCATGGACAAATTGCAACTGTGTCCATGACGAAAAACAAAATGTTTTCACTGCAGATTCAAAATGAATCTTTGATGTCTCTGAGTGCAGTTGAGAAGGATGCTACCTGGCTGTGGCATCTCGGATTCGGTCACCCGAGTTTCAGTGGCCTGAATCTACTGCACAAGAAGCAGATGATGAAGGGTTTACCCCTTATTGAGCAACCGAACCAAGTTTGTGAAGGTTGCCTGGTCGGCAAGAAGCACAGGGACGCATTCCCTGTAGGACAATATTGGAGAGCATCACGGCCATTGGAGCTGGTGCACTCAGACATTTGTGGTCCCATGCAAACCACCACACTTGCCGGCAACAAGTTATTTCTGACCTTCATTGATGACTTCAGCCGGAATACATGGATTTATCCAATCAAGTTGAAGTCAGAGGCATTTGCAAGGTTTAAGGAGTTCAAGGCTCTGGTTGAGAAACAGAGCGGTCATTATATGAAGACTCTCAGAACTAATGGAGGTGGAGAGTACATCTCCAACGAATTCCACAACTTCTGCAAGCAGCATGGAATTCGAAGGCAGTTCACTGCCAGATACATGCCACAGCAGAATGGCGTAGTTGAGAGAAAGAATAGAACTATCATGGAGATGGCACGGAGCATGCTGAAGGCAAAAAGTTTGCCACATGAGTTATGGGCAGAAGTTGTAAGTTGTGCAGTTTATCTATTGAACCGGTGTCCCACCAAGAGTGTGAGGGACAAAATTCCAAAGGAATCCTGGAGCAAGTTGAAGCCAAGTGTGGCTCATTTGCGAGTTTTTGGGTGCATAGCATATGCACATGTTCCAGATGAGAAAAGGCAGAAGCTGGATGACAAAGCTGAAAAGTGCATCTTCACAGGGTACAACGAACCAACAAAGGCCTATCGGTTGTACAACCCTGTGACGAAGAAACTTGTCATCAGCCGAGATGTGAAGTTCCTAGAGGATGAAGCCTGGAACTGGAAGTCAAAGACTGGTCAGTCTGAACCAACAACTGTTGAATCTGTAGACTTGGAGGAAGACAGTGTCCAACCACCTATGCCTTCAAGCAACAATAGTGGTGCCAGTAGTAGCACAACCTCATCATCCCGGTCACCTCCACTTGCAAGCAGAATTCAAAACCTAAGGACTCCTACGAAGACTCGAAGCTTGCAAGACATTTATGAGGTAACCCGTAATCAATTAGATGAAGATTATTCTGATATAGCTCTCTTTACTGAATGTGATCCAGTGGAGTTTGAAGAGGCAAGTCAGAATCGTAAATGGGTGAATGCGATGGATGAGGAGATAGTAGCCATTGAGAAGAATGAGACATGGCAGCTGACAGATCTTCCAGCACAAAAGAAGACCATTGGGGTCAAGTGGGTATATAAAACAAAGTTTAATTCCCAGGGAGAAGTTGACAGGCATAAGGCCAGATTAGTGGCGAAAGGCTACAAGCAGAAGTCAAGAGTTGACTATCATGAGGTGTATGCACCTATAGCTCGACTTGATACAGTCAGAATGATTCTAGCACTGGCAGCTCAGAAAGGACGGAGCGTGTACCAGATGGATGTCAAGTCTGCCTTCCTCAATGGAGTGTTGGAAGAAGAGGTCTACATAGACCAGCCACCCGGTTATGAAATACAAGGGCAAGAGGGCAAAGTCCTAAAATTGAAGAAGGCCCTATATGGGTTGAAGCAAGCACCCAGGGCATGGTACAGCCGTATTGACGGCTATTTTTAGGAGAATGGGTTTCAAAAATGCCCATATGAGCACTCCCTGTACATGAAGACAAATGCAGCAGGTGAGCTCATCATCGTCTGCCTATACATAGACAATCTGATATATACTGGCAATAGCAACAGCCTATTTGCATAATTTATAACAGACCATGAAGTCCGAGTTTGAAATGATCGACATGGGGTCGATGAAATATTTTCTCGGCATTGAAGTTGACCAATTAGCGAGATGGCATCTTCATTTCTCGGGGCAAGTATGCAAAGGATGTCCCGAAGCATTTCAAGATGGAGGACAACAAACTCGCCATCACACCCGTAGCCACGAGGTTTGAAGTCGAGCAAGTTGGATACAGGGAGGAATGTAGATCCAACCTTGTTCAAGAGGCTAGTTGGCAGTCTGATATATTTGACTACAACTCGACCAGATCTGATGTTCGGAGTCAGTCTGATTAGTCGTTTTATGGAGACTCCGAAGAGGATCTTGTGATATGTCAGCGAGACGCGGAACCATGGCCTATTTTACGTTATTCAGGACCAGTTGGAACTGGTCGACTACACAAACAGTGACTGGGCTGGCAATACCGATGATTAGAAGAGCACCTCCAGGTATGCTTTCCATCTCGAATCAGGGGCAGTCTCATGGGCGTCCAAGAAGCAACCCATTGTTGAAATGTCCACAGTCGAAGCAAAATATGTCATCGCCACGACATCCGCATGCCAAGCAGTATGGCTGCGAAGAGTTCTGAGTGAACTGTACAATCCTCCAGAAGGCACGACAACAATTTTCTGTGATAATAATTTGGCCATCGCACTGTCAAAGGATCCCGTGTTCCATGGTCGGACGAAGCACATTGATATTCGTTATCATTTCATTAGAGAGTTGGTGAAGTCCGGAGAAATTCATCTGCAGTTTTGCAGATCCAAGGAGCAGTTGGCAGATATTTTCACGAAGCCTTTGAAGAAGGAAGACTTTAGCAGATTGCGAGAGCAGCTTGGAGTCAAAGCGATCGTGAAATCAGGTTTAAAAGAGGGTGTTAGAAAAATTAACCCAGATTTCACACCTGTGCCCAACTGCGCTTCGAACCTTAGGCGAAACTGGATTGCGCTCCAGATATGGGCGAAGTCAGACTGCGCTGTCGCAGTCCGGGATCCCGGCAAAAGTGTGACATGATGTCACACCTACCTTCTGACAGATGTGACACCTGACAGATCCCATCACCGCAGAAGTTAATGCCAGTTCGACGTTTGGTCAGGCGAGTTAATGCCAAGTCGACGATTAGTCAGAAACCCTAGTTGAGGGCCTGTCAGAGGATAACCCTTATCCGAACCTGTCAGAGGATAAACCTTATCCTCCTCTCCCCGCGGCTATAAAAGGGCAGTTC
This sequence comes from Wollemia nobilis, assembly GCA_028583015.1. NCBI lineage: Eukaryota > Viridiplantae > Streptophyta > Pinopsida > Araucariales > Araucariaceae > Wollemia > Wollemia nobilis. The sequence continues at coordinate 1,030,225 of JAQPPZ010002383.1, read as the reverse complement.
GTGTCTTCAGACAAAGTGTGGATGAAGGAGAAGCAGTGCGTGTGTGAGAGAAGTTCGTGAAAGAGGAAGAAGAGAATAGAGCAGAGAAAGGAGGGCGAGTGATTCAGTGAGCAGTGTGGCTCAGCTGATTAATGTCCGAGCAACAGACTCGACATTTCCCCTTTTAGTTTAACCTGCAGCTTAGCCTGCAGAAGTTGTTATTTCCTTGGTTGAGGAATGTTGTAACCCTAGTTTCATATAAATAAACTTTGCTGATTGGTTGTGGCATCTTTAGGGTTTGCAGTAGCTTATTTGCTAACATTTGTTGTTCTCTGTTCCGGCGATTCTCTCCTCTCATACGGGTCTTGCCAAGCCAAGCAAACCCAGCGGCAGCCGCGGAAGACGAAGAAGTTGAAGGCCAAAGTTGGCCAAGTCTGAAGCTTGTCAGTCTGCGCTGAGCGAAGTTCGTCAACCAGCGAAGTTCGCACTTCGCTGGCGAAGTTCGTACTTCGCGCGAAGTCTGCACTTCGCCAGTTTTTCCAGCGCAGTCTACACTGCGCGCGAAGTCCGCACTTCGCCATTTTTTCTAGCGCAGTCCGCACTTCGCTAGTTTTTCCAGCGTAGTCCGCACTGCGCGCGAAGTTCGCACTTCGCCAGTTTTTCCAGCGCAGTCCGCACTGCGCACGAGGTCCGCGAGAAATAGAAATTTGAAATATTTCTTCATAATTTCCTGCGTTTTTCTTCTACTGGTGTGTGCTGCCTTACCGTCCCAAACCCGGGCTGAAAATTCTCGTGAAGTTATTGACCAGATCAAACGTGTGAATGCAAGGGGAGAGTCGATTGGTGTTGTCGTTTCTGGGAACGATGAACTCGATGTAATGACGGAGGATCGCCTCTTTGTACCCTTCCCGGACATACCATCCGTGACTCTCTCTAGTTATGACACTAACTTATGCTTTCTTGCTTCTGCCATTCCCCAAAATTAAATTTAGTCTCTGCATTAGAACCTGGGCATTGTTAGAATTTTTTTTTTCTTTCTTTATCTCGCAAGTTCAAATTTGCTAACCCATCAACTCTAACAACATTTACTGACTATAATTTCTGTGATGCAGACCGGCGTTACCATGTTGGAGACATTGCAGAGCGGAGGGCAATTGTCGTGATGAGCGGAAGTGGGATGGTAAATATTTTTAGGCACTTTAGGAAAATGAATACTAATAAGCTCTAATGGACGCATAGATTGGTATTAATTCCAGCACTATGTATACAGGCAAACGCAGCGGAAGCGACACAGCTGCTGCTAACTCATTTCAATGTAAGAACAGTTGTTCACTATGGAAGAGCAAGCAATGCGAACACTAAAGAGGTCAACATTGGTGACGTTGTAATTCCTAAAGAATTTGCAGATTGTAGCGTATGGCACTTGGAGGTAATATAATCTTCATTGTGAAAAAACAGTTCCTATGTTTTTGGGTGTATAACTCGTGTTTAATAGCTGATATGTTTGATATTATTGCGTTTATGATGAGAACAGACATTTGCAGGCGACGCGGGCAAATACCGCCGTGACATTGCGAAGCTCACATTTGCTGATTTTAATGCTCAAAAAGCTGCGAATTCGCTTGAGAGCATATTTCCAGCACCAGGAGCTTGGAAATGGAGAAGAAAAGTTTTTCATGAATGTCGACAATGAATTATATGACCTTGCACGCAAGGTGGAGGAGGTTTAATCTATGCGTCGCCAGTTGAATCTCGACGTTCTTACTTTACACGTCAATCTTAAAATATATCGTGTGACAATTGACTGAATTTTTTTTCATTGAATTGAATTGTACAGGGTGTATGCCTAGACAAGTGCGAAGAGGGCACGGACAAATGTTTGGAAAGCCAGCCAAGAGTGAGGAGGGTTGAGAGTGGATGCAGCGGAAACATTGACGTGAATAACGTCGCGTACCGAGACTTCCTGCGTAACAATTTGGAAATTACGTCCATCGACTATGAGAGCGCAGCGATTGCATCGGTAGGATATTCGAACATAATGTCCATAATATATGAAAAAATAAATACTCATTGGATTTGTTTTGCCTTCGTTTTTTAATGTGCGCGCGCAGGTGTGTGAGAACGATAGAGTGTTAGGTTCCTTAGAGTAAATAAAATTAATATTGATTGCAGAATTAAATAAAACAATCATCAATAATAAAACAGTCAGAACATAAGATGTAAGTGCTTCATCTAATATGTGGACTACATTCACTTTTGAATATTTAGTCTTTTTTGTATTATTTTCTAATGGGATTTTCCTGCAACAAAACCAGTTACAACCTTTCTCAATGGAATACAATGGCACCTCACATACAAAGTCTCTCATCTGTTTTTTTACAATGTAATTTTTGCAAATTCCCAGAACATATATAATACCAATTGAGATCTTCAATCCCAACCTAGATCCACTATTTGTGCCCCCAATCCGTTCCTAACTGCAGTCTATTATAGTTTAGAAAAAACAGAATCTGTCAAATTAACAATTCCCTAAAATTAGATGAAACTGACAACGAGAAACATTTCTTTCCTGTCACTGGAAAAGATAGTTAATTTTCAGGCTCCAAACTTATCAATCTCCAACTTGGAGATTGAAATGCTGCAACAACCCTATAGCCTAGGACGGGATATTCAAACCATTAATCTAAACACTAAGACCAATCAAAGTTGAGCAAATGCTCAACTTCTCCTTTGGGATAACTTTAGTGAACATGTCTACAGGATTTTCGGAAGTATAAATCTTATCAAGATTCAGAGATCAATCTTCCAATACTGAACGAATGAAGTGATATTTCAACTGAATGTGTTTGGTTCTGGAATAGAAGACCAAGTTCTTTGCTAGGTGGATAGCACTCTGGCTATCACTCCACAATGTACTATCATCTTGCTTTCTCCCTAACTCTTTCAAAAACCTTTGCAACCATATTATCTCCTTGCTTGATTTTGTCGCAACAACATACTTAGCTTCCATTGTTAAAAGAGCCACTACTGGTTGGAGTTTTGAAATCCAACTCACCGCTCCACCACCTACAATGAAAACATAACCGGTTATGCTCCTTCCTCCATCAAGATCTCTTTCCATGTCACAGTCTACAAAACCTTGCAACTTCAAGTCCGTACCACCAAAATTTAAACAAAATTTAGAAGTACCCCCTTAGATACCTAAATATCCACTTGACAACTTGCCAACACCCCTTTCCTAGATTATTCATGAACCTGTTGACAACTCCCACTACTTGGGCTATATCTGGTCTTGTGTAGACCATTGCATCTATCAAGCTTCCCACCACAAACACATAGGGAACCCTTGCCATATAATATTTTTCATCCTATGTTCTTGGACACAAATCCTTGCTCAGCTTAAAATGCCTTGCCAATGGTGTACTTACTGATTTTGCTTTGGCCATGCTAAATCTCTTCAACACCTTCTCAACATAGTCTTCTTGTGATAGTTTCAGCAGATTGTTTTTCCTATCTCTTACTATTCTCATTCCAAGGATTTGTCTTGTAGCTCCCAAATCCTTCATGGCAAATGTGTTTACCAATTTATGTTTTAGTCTATTAATGTATTGCATGTTAGACCTTGCAACAAGCATGCCATCTACATACAACAATAAAATAATGAAATCACCATCACTATTCTTCTTGAAATAAACACAATCATCTAATTGACATCTATTGAAATTATGTTCAACCATGAAATTATCAAACTTCTTGTACCACTGCCTTGGTGCCTACTTGAGGTCATATAGACTCTTCAATTTACAAACAAGATTTCTCTTACCCTTTACCTCATATCCTTCCAGTTGTTGCATGTGAATTTCCTCCTTCAAGTCACCATGAAGGAAAGTTGTTTTTACATCAAGTTGCTCCAAATGCAAATTTTCAATAGTAACTAAATTTAATGTAGTCCTTATAGACGTCATCTTAAAAACCAATGAGAAAATCTCATCATAATCAATACTGTTCTTTTGTTCAAAATATTTTACTACGAGTCTAGCATTATACCTCTTATTTCCACCTACATCTTCCTTGATCCTATACACCCATTTTTTGTGTAGTGCCCTTTTTCTTGCGCGTAGCTCAACCAACTCCTATGTTTGGTTGTAAATAAGAGACTCCATTTTCTCATTCATTGCCAACTCCCACTTCTTGCTGGTACTCATCTGTAAAGCTTCATCCAAGCACTCTAGCTCACCAACATCAGTATATAACACATAATTAAGGGTAAGGAAATAATAGTTTGGTAACTTACGTACCCTCATAGACATAATATAATTAAATTTTTTTTGAGATACCCTACTTGTCCTGATAGATTTTCTAACAGCACCTACAGGATATGGAGGTGCTTATTATTGATGTTGTTAATCATTTTGTGATGGAGTTTGTGGCTCTTGTTCCTAGACATCTCCTTGCAATCTAGGCACATTGGTATCCACGTCAAGCTCAATAAATTCTAATTTTTCTTCTTTGACTTGCAAATTCTTGTCTTTGTACAAATATTTTTTATTAAACACCACATCTCTACTTCTTACAATTATTCGATTTATGTTATCCCATAACCAGTATACCAATATATCCACTCCATATCCAATGAAGTAACACTTCTGAGACTTGACATCTAATTTATTTCTATTTTCTTTATCTATATAGGCAAAATCCTCACAACCAAAAACTCTCAAGAAAGAATAATTACAAGTTTTACCACTCCATAGCTCCTTTGAATGTCGCCATCCAATGCACTTAATGACCCCCTATTTATCAACTAAACTGCATTGTCAATGCAATATGCCCAAAGAAATAATGGTAAACTTGCATACAATCTAAGGCACCTTGCACACTCAAGAATTGTCCTATTCATCCTCTCGAACACCCCATTCTCTTGAGGTGTTTTGGGTGTAACCTTAATCCTTCTTATACCATTTTAAAAAACAATAATTGTCAAAATCATTTGAACAGTTGTCACCACTGTTATCTGATTTTAAACACTTTACCTTATTTCTAGTTTCATTTTCAACTAATGCGTTCTATTTTTGAAAGGTGTTAAACATGCCAGATTTCTTCCTTATGCAATAAATCCATGTCTTACGAGTAGCATCATCAATAAAGGTGACATAATAATTACAACCATTTAGAGATGTTACCTGCGCTGGTCCCCACACATGACTGTGCACCAACTCCAACTTCTCCCTTTTCTTCTCCTTTTTGATTTTTAGAAATCTCACCATTTTTTGCTTATCGTAGATACGGTTCTCAAAGAATCCTAAATCAACATCTTTCAGCTTTGGAAGCAGTTCCTTGAGTGAAGTACCTTCATTGATTTTTCACTCATGTGGCCCAATCTCTGATCCCACAACTCTGCACTTTCTTTTGTAGCCACCAAATTCAGGTCACAATTAGAAACATTTGTAAGAAAATATAATGTACCCAATATTTTACCTCTGGTTGCTATCAATGAACCCTTGGAAACTTTCCAAGACTAATTTTCGAAAGTGATGATGTACCCCTATTTATCAAGCTTGCTGGCCAAAATTAAATTCTTCCTTAATTCTGGAATATGTTTGACATCATTCAAAACCCAGTAGTTCCCATTTGGTATTTTTAATCTTATTTTACCTAGGCCAACTATACTGTAGGGATGATCATCTCCTAGATATACTTGTCCATAATTATCTTAAACATACTCAAAAAAATACTCATGGTGAGGTGTTGCGTGGAAGGAGGCTCCAAAATCCAAAACCCAGTAATCATCATTTTTATCTAGTGATATAATCAAAGCATATTGAGGAATACCACATGTTATGTTTGCTTCTTGATTACCTAAATTTTCTCCATTCCCTTCTCCAACATTCTTCCTTTTCCAAAAGTCCCTTTTCAAGTGCCATTTCTTCTTACAATACCAGCACTCCACTTTGCTCTTTCCTCTTGACTTTGATATTCCTTTTGATCTTCCTCTACTTGGACTTCTACCCCTCTCCTTTTGTCTTCCTCTGTTCTCCACTATTAACGCAGTTGATGAAGTTGCTTCACCTGAAGATTTTCTTTGTATATCCTCACTTAGAATTACTCCAACAACATCATCAAATACTAGTTTATTAGAACCAGATACATAATTACTAACTGCCATAAATAGATTGTTCCAACTATCTGAAAGCACGAGGATACAGAAAAAAAAAGGAATATGCTGAATACGATGCGTCTAAAACCAAATTTAACGCCAAAAGCCTATGTATTGAAAGAATGCATGAAAGGAAAGAACATGAGCGAATCGACACAAGATAAAAGCAATATGGAATAGGGTCCTCTTTATTGATGTGCTTTCAAAGTCATGTTACAATACGTCTCCTTCCTTTTTAAGGGATAGGAGCATCAAATATGTTTCTTGTCACATCCATGATAGCAATCCTTCTTCTGCGTGCCCACATGTACGATGGGTGGACCAAAATGTTGCCGCCGCTTGTGTATATGATTGTTCACTCCTTGTTCTTATGATGTTTAAAACCTATGTTCAAAGAAATAAAAAAGATTAGTAGCACCTACTGATAGAATAAAGCATGTATTTCCCAAGGCCTACTGTCAGTATATGCATGAAAATATTAAAACAATAATCAAATGACCTCGGATTGACCTAAAAATTTAACAGTAGCATAAATATGTTACCAGGAAGCCACTGCAAAAAGAACAGTCTAGAAATTCCTCACATATTTGTATTTGCTCCAGGGTGGGATGAATAAGCCTACAACAATTTGTCAGAAAGCACCCTCTTCAATGTCCTACTTAGGAAGCTCCAAATGACCTAAAAAGTTGGGGTTAGCTAATTGGGGGTGTTTTGGAAAGACCCAGAATGTCAGATTTCTCCAATTTGGCATCTATCACCAAAATTTTTCTGATGCTATCTGCAAGTTAGTAAAGGCGAGAAATGACAAAACCTGGTCAAAATTGCTCAGAATGAAATGAAATTTAAACTACAACCTATTTAACATATCTAGAATAATATGCAAAATAAAAATCAAAGAAATCTATCACATATTTCTAATCATCCCAGGGTGGGGTGAATAAGACTGTGATAGTTTGGGGGGCGCCTGGGGGCAGAACGCCAACCGTTTGGGACACTTTTTCAACACCAATCCACTTGGGATGGGTCCAAAACTACTTATGGGATGTTGTCGACAAATTTTGTGGAATATTGTAGCCAAAAATAAGGTTTTGGGTCTGGATTCGTGCTTTCAATAATCACCCAATAACCTCCCTTTTGAATGAGAGATTAAGGATGTGAAAGGCACAAATCGCAAGTAGGTATGTAAATTGGCAGTACTTCATTGCTCAAATGCTCCTTCTTTATATATCTTTTGGGTGAGAAAACTCACCAATTTATAGACCTAGGGTCTCCTTGTTTGGAATGCACATGCGAGGGCACCACTTGAGTTAATTGTCCTATTTTGAGAGAAAAGATAATTCCCTGATTTAGAATCTCCTTGCATGATGTTTCTAAAATAAAGACATGCATGACAGAAGTCTCTCTCATTGATTTAAAGCTATTCCTCGTAATTGCATGGCCTAAAGCTTTAGTTAACTGGCGGACTTGCCGAGGTTTGACTTTTTGCTAGTCAAACTTTCTATTCGCCTCACCCTAGGGCGAATGCTGCTATTCGTCCCTGGGTGGGATGAATGCTAGTTTGTATTCATCCCTGGGTGGGACGAGCAGAGAGCAAGGTGCAAAATTGACCTCTGACCTCTAAAACTGCTTTTGGGAGTGGTTAGGACCACTGTTTAACCTCTGGGGGCTGCCCTAGGGGCTATTTGTGTCAATGCGATCAGCGCTCATTGTCACATAATCGGATTGGTGTTGTTTTGGTGTCTACAGATGCCCCTTTTTGGGAAGCGCTGTGCAAGGCGCAACGTCAATCAAAAATAGATAACCAAAGCACTAATGATTAGGGTTTCTCAGTAACCTAACCAACTCTTGATGCACCAAGTATGGAAAGGGTACGCATTCTTGAATCCTTGCTTCTGACGAGCTAAGGAACTTAATTCAAGTGTTAACCTTTTTTGGTGAGGTGTTACTTGAGCTTGGACATTGATCAGTCATGAATAGGCAAAGGGCGCAACCTTTTATCTATGGGAACCTTGAGTTCATGATTCACGAATACGAAGTGTTTGATCAGCTTGTGATAATTATTTTTTTTCTACCCCAAGCAGGGGCGCGATTGTCTTTGTCAATGATACTTTGAATCCGTGTCATTTCCTTGATTGGATATGTCTTTGTTAATTGGTGACTAAGTGTGACTACCCCCTCAAGTGACGAATCGATGAGGGAATGACAGACATGAGAAAAGTGACGAGTCACTTGACCCAAGATGACTTAGGTAAGGGTGCCTTCAGTTGTTTACCATTGAATGTGAAAGTAGTTTTCGAACATTCTGACCTGTTTTTGGTGGGTTTTAACCCTTTTTGTGATGCATTTCGGAGCTAAAATTGTTACGAATTCGTCCTCCCATGGAGCGATTTTGGATGCCAATAATGTCAGGCAGAAAAGCGCCTTCATTCGGCAATGTTATTGCTATTTTTGGATGGGTTTTGACCCATTTTGGTGATGCCATTTGGGGATGAAATTCTCAAAAATCCATCTTCCCGTGGAGCGGTCCGGATATGGTAGCCTTCTTAGGGAGTAGTATAGTGAGTATTTGTGACCCCGACATCTGTTTTGCATGCCTAGAATGTCAAGTGCAAAAGCACTCTTATCGAACACTTTTAGGGCTTGTTTTGGTGCATTTTTGTGCATTTTTTGCTGTTTTTGAAAAAATTTCTCTGTATTCATCCCAAGGTGGGATGAATTCCTATTTAGTACTCGTCCCAGGGTGGGACGAGCGCTAACCAGAGTGCTCATCCCAGGGGGAACGAGTACAGGCTCAAAAAGCCTATTTAAAGGCCAAAACTAAGTTTTGGGCTCATTTGCATTTGTTTTTCTTGGCGATTTGGAGCTCTAAGGAGGAGGAGGTCAATTCTATGAAGTGAAGCATTGCCAAACTATTCTTGTGACCATGAGTTCACACACCGGATCGATCGACGGAGCCAAAGCGAGACCAGTGAGTGCCCTTCCTCTTTATTGTTGTGTGTTGCAATTTAAAAACCGCAATTTGCTTATTTTTTTGTCTTTTTGTTTGTTATGTTGCAAATGTAAAAATGAAACCCTAGTCTATCAAAATTAACACTTAGTTTAAAACTTAGTATAACCCTAGTTAAACAAATATCCAAATTTAGTTTAAAACTGAGCTAAAAAACTTAGTTTAAAACATAACGCTAAAACCTCGCCTAACCCGAATTGAACCAAGATCAAAACTTAGGTTAGAAACGTAGGGTAAAACTGAGCGGAAAAACGTAACGTTAACCCCAGTTATTCAAATTATTGTTTTTGAATGTTTTGTTTGTTTTTGGTTAATTTATCAGTGTAGAGTTAAAAACCCTAGGACTGACAAATTTGTTTCTAAATTTTGTGATGTTTTTGTAATTTAGCAGTGTAGGGTTAAAACCCTAGAACTAAAAAATTAGTTTTTTGAATTTTGTTATGTTTTTGGCTATACATTTTGATGCACTATTGTATATTCATGGTATTGATGTATAGTTTTTTTCATTGTTTTAATGTTTTTTGTTGTTTGCTTTTGCAGGTTGTGAAGAGCCGGTACCGTGTCCCACAGTTTTCACTGAAGCATGGGCGACGCTGACTTTGGCTGACTGGGACTCACTTGATGCCCTTGGGCTCAAGCAGGTGACTCTAAGTTGGAAGTTAAGTGAAATTATCCATTAGGTTGATTAGATGCTTAAACAATTTGAGGATATTAAAATAATTCATACATATAGAGAAGGAAATCAAGTAGTTGGTTAGTTTAAAAGTGGAAACACTAAGAGAATAGGATAATAGGTGGATTCCACCAAACCCTCTTTCATGAGATTTGATCAATTTGGGAGAAAAGGAAAATATTGAGGTGATAATGGAAGGGATGGGTAAGGACTGCATGAACAGTACACTCTTTAGGATTATGGGGTATCATAGCATTTACAGGGGTCAATTTTATGCTTGTTATGCAAAGGTTTTTGTCAAAGGCTTTTGAGTTAGAATTATAGATCAGGTGTTGTTTTTCGTATAAATATTTCTATAAAATAGTATATGCAACATTTGTAAATTGAGTATTATATTTGTTGTATAGAGAGAACTCTGTTAGATTTTTTATCTAGGTTATAGATCAAATATTATTATTTATTATTTAGAGGTATCTATTTGAGATTCTATGTTGGGCTTGAAGATCAAATGTTGTTGCTTGATGTGTAGAGTTTAGGTGCAATTTTTATGTGAAGCCTATATTTTATATACTATCTTTTATGAAATAGTGTAGACATCAAAACAACACCAATCCAATTATGTGACGACAAGCACTGATCGAATTGACATACATAGCCCCTAGGGTAGCCCCGAGAGGTTAAATAGTGGTCCTAACCACTCCCATAATAGTTTTGGAAGGTCAAAGGTCAATTTGGCACCTTTCAGGCACTTTGATCCCTACTCATTCCACCTTGCGACAATTACAAACTGGTATTCGTTCCACCCTAGGACGATTATCAGCATTCACTCCAGGGTGGAGTGAACAACAGGTTTGATGGTTAAAAGGTCAAACCTTGACAAATTACAGCTCAGATCCGCCACTCAACTCCACATTCAATGCATGGGAGTGCGAGTGAGCATTTTTGAGCTCAAAGGGGCAGTCATAAAGGCAGTCATGAAGCCCTTAATCAGGGAGGAATCTTCTCTCCCCTAGGAAGGCATGATGGCCAAGTGGCGCCTCTACATGCTCATTCACAAGAGACCCTCAGGTCTATAATATGGTGAGTCTTCTCACCCCAAAAAAAGAATAGAGAAGGATCATTTAGAGTAATGAAGTGCTGTCGAATTACATCTTCACCCCTCACTTGTGCTTCTTACATCCTTGATCTCTATTTTGGAAGGGAGGTTATCGAGTGAACATTGGAAGCACAATCCGGACCTAGAACCCAAAAATTTGGCCACAATACCCCACCCAATTTGTTGACACAACCCCCTAGGATTTTTTGGACCCATCCCAAGTGGATTGGTGCCAAAACCAAGCCCCAAACGGTGGGCGTCCTACCCCCGGGTGCCCCTTGTACTGTTGTAGTCCTAATCGCCCCACCTCAGAGCGATTAGAAATATGTAGTATATTTCCTAACTGTTTATTTTGCATCTTATTTTATGTCATTCATATATTTTTCCATTAAAATTTCATGCCATTCTGATGATTTTTGACTATGTTTTCATTGTTTTTCGCCTTCACTAATATACAGGGAGCATCTTCGGATACAGGGTGATTGGGGCTAAATATACAGAATCCGACATTCTGGGTCATCTCAAAATGCCATATTTTGCCCAACCCCAACTTTGTAGGTGTTTTGGAGGCCTCTAGATGGGACATTTAGGAGTTTTCTTTTTGACATTTTATGACAGTCCTAATCGTCCCACCCCGGAGCGATTAGAAATATATAGGAGACTTCTTGACTGTTCCTTTTGTAGTGTGTTCTTTATAGTGTTTGCATGCTTCTGTCTAAATTTCATCTTATTCTGACATGTTTTGATTACCGTTTTAATTATTTCATGCATGCATTAACCAGAGGCCTTGGGGATTGCATATTTCCCTCCATTCACAGATGCTATTAATCGTTTACCATTTCTTTGAACATAGGATCTCAACATCGAGGGAGAAGAAAGGAACTACAGATGCATTCATGCAAGTTGTGGCGACATTTGGCCCGCCCATTTCAAATGTGGGCACGTGGAAGATCCTAAAGGGAAGCGTACCATTCGTGGTGTAACAAAACTATATCTAACGCTCCTAGATCCTAAAAAGGAAGGAGATGTATTGTAACCTAGTCTCAAAGAAAAATAAATAAAAATTAGGGCTGCACTTTACATTTGCTTTATATATCTCGTTTCAGTTCATTTGTTCTCCCTTTTTCATGCACTTTAGTTCGTAGGACTTAGTGTTTTGTATGCTTTTGTTTGCACCGCACCTGATATGCCTATGGGTTTCTGTATCCTCGTTCTTTCAGTGGCGATCATGGTGGGACCTTGTCCCTTTATTTTGGGATCAAATTTTTGATCAAAATTGTGTGTTTTTACTTTCAGGTGTTAATCCTTCAAGCATTGGACTACTGCTCGTGCCACCTTGTGACGAATACAAACTGGAATTCATGCCACCCTGGTAGGAATAAGGCATTCATCCCACCCTGTGACGAATATAGATATGCTATTTATCCCACCCCGAGACGATTAGCTCTCTATGTAGTTTTTGAGTAGAAACTCAGGGGCATCTGGTGTGGGCAGAGAAGAGGTAGGTTGTCTGAACACTCTCTGTAATTTTTTGTCTCTGTTTCTATGATTTTTCTATTTCCTTGCTTGCATAGGAAATTTTACTGCATGTTTCCTTTCTTTGCACAAGTAAAAATAACCACACACACCATGAGATAATCTAAACATCAAGGCGTTGGTCGTAAAACACCAACACTTGATCAAGACCAATGGTGGATTTCATCACCACCTTGTCTTGAATTTTGCATACATAACCCCGATCACTACTATTGCTAGACGTAAATCCTAATGAAATCTGACCAAGTGTAGATGGGGTGATTCCCAGCGCATGATGATAAGTCTTCTATGGTAGGTGTCAAAAATAGAGTGATTCCCCTTTCGTACCGCCTATGTTCCACGTATTGTTCTGCTCTTGCGTACCAATAGTTTCCCTCACGTAAGGGAAGGTATATTGAGAGGTTCGGTATAATGGCCTATTAGTGGTATATTGAAGGGGCGACCATTTTGGGAGACATAAGAGCCCTCATATTGCATATACATAAAAAATTTATTTACAAAGCTTTCAAAACAAAAATCAAAACACACTAAACCAGATCTAGGGCACACCTCTAATCTATAAATGAGATAATCACTTCTTTGTTTGTGTGGCTCCTGTTTGTTTAGTGTAGCATAAATCATAAAGAAAATAAAAACGTACACATCTTTTAGAGAAACACCACCATGGTGTACACCCGTAGCCAAGCCCAATCATGGGCAAAAGCTGTGAAAAGTGTACAAGGGGGCACAAGTCACCTCCGCTATAGCCCCAAGGACTTGGTCATACCACCTTGGCGGTATGACCCACAAAATAGTACACATCATACCATGATGGAACAGGACTATAAAGGCACCCCTTCGAGGGGCACTCCCATTCAACATAGACCTTTTCAGGAGGAGTCCATACACGTGACACTCATCATAGACGGGAGGGCCCCCTTAGACACTCATTATGAGTGGCCACCGCATGATGAAGCGCTAGAAAAACATAGGGTCTATAAGGAGGGGCCACATGATTACATCATCCCTCCTCTGCCCCTTATTACTATAAAAAACAATAGGCCAAATCTAGAGCACAAGGCTCTTCAGACAGGGTGAGCTAACTCTACCCACCCCTTTCACATATACGAAAGGAAGCATGAGGAAAACCACTATCTTCCTCAAGAGCAATACATAGCATGGGAGCAATGCACCTCTGCACTTGCTATGTATCAGGATCACCCACTGAGGTGAGAGCCTCAGGTGAATGTTGCTAACCTTGATAGAGGGAGGCGACCTATAGAGATCTTGGATCACAACAAACGAGATAAATGTGTAGGGGAGGCATCTAGGCCTCCTAGACTCAAGACGGTGAAACAAATTGACTTTGCATTCGCCAAACATGCCACCCACTGAGCGCAAATCATGCAGCTTGAGCAAGACCAACAACAGTTAGAGCACCTGTATCGCCTTAGCAAAGAGTGCATTCGATGTCAGACAAACGAGTTGATCCAGAACATTGTGCCTGAGAGGGTCCCAACCCCTTGCACGCATAAGACAGATTTGTATGAGAGGCACAACCCCTTGGTGCGAGATAGGTCTCCATGACCTTATCAAATGTTACCTCCAAGACCTCCTAGACCTGAGCGGGAGACCACCCCTAGAACCAATGATGGGCACCCTTCGTGGGCACCCAACCATGTTTTTAGGTCACGCCCAAGAACTCCTCAAGAAGCCTATGAGGAATTCAAGCAAGAAGAGAGGGTTGAAACGCCCTACCAAGGTAGGGGGGTGCTATCTGGATACCCCTCCATAGGCCTCAAGTTCTACGCAATTCACTACAGGAACAAACCAAGGAGGAAGAAATCAAATCTTTCGATGCATACAAAGCGCTGCTATAGTGCTTAGAGTCTATGGAGACTAAGACTTTCGGGCCCCAAAATCCCACTTTACGCCAGCTTCGCAGTCACCCTATGCATCCTTCAGTGCCTGCACCCCCATACCCTGAACACTTTGAAGAACACAAGCTTATACTGAGAGGGGGGGGTGAAAAGTATAAGACCTCTTTATACTTTTTCCATTATACTTCAAAATAGTAAAGCAATATACCCAAAGCAATATCAAAGCAATGCACAATATCATCCACAAAGTGACACCAATTTTAACGTGGTTCACCCGAATGGTCGAGCTACGTCCACAAAACTTTTCTCTAAAAGTTATCTCAAAGTTCTTTGGGAATCCTTCCCAATTACAATGTTTATGAGCCTCGGCCCAAAGGAGATACCTTCCCCCAATCAGAATTTATGAGCCTCTCGCTCAAAGGAGATACCTTCCCCCAATCAGAATTTATGAGCCTCTCGCTCAAAGGAGATACCTTCCCCTCTCCTCTGAAATGATCCCTCGTAAGATCAACCGCCTCTACCTCTTGCCAACACGTGGAACTCCTTTCCATCGAAGACCTCCTATCCTCAATGCTTAGCCTAAGAGACCTCCGCCTTCTATGATCACGTCCACAAGCAGCTCAAGCAACTCTGTACCAAACACAGTCAGTCGATCTAGTACAAGTCTTCCTCTGTCCTGTCGGATCTGTCCAACTCTTGAACAAATCAATCCTCTGCATACAAGCCTTCTCAAAGACTTGCCAACTATCCTCATGTTCTTCTCATAGAACCAATGCACCTCTGTCCTCAAGTTCTCTGATAGAACTATCAAACTCAGCTCACAAGTCCTCTGCTAGGACCTGTCCAAATCTGCTCACAAGTCCCCACCGAAACCTATCCAAAATTTCTCACAAGTCCCCACTGGAACTTGTCCAAAACTGCTCACAAGTCCCCACTGGAACCTGTCCAAAAACTCAGCAAGCTCACCAAGAAAAACTTTCTTAGTAGGAAATCACAAAGTGAATTGTTAGAGACCCAATGTGATTTGTCAAACTCATAGAAGCATAAAGAGAATTGTTAGAGACTCAATATGTTCTATACTCAAATCCCAATCTCAAAACTCAACTCAAATCAACTCAGCTCAATCTCAATCTCAAATCTGAAAACTCAACTCAATATCTGAAATGGATAGGATAGAATGTTTTCTTTCAAGAACATGAAACCCCAACAATTGCCAACTATGCAAAGAATCACATAACAATGATACTCATGTTCTTTTCACCATCAATTAGGGTTTCAACAACAATGCTCATCAAACAAGGTTTAGTCAACCAACACCATTCAACTCAACATCAACCTTGAAGCATTCAACCAATCATCACAAGAAAAGGAAACAAGTAGAAATCCTTTTCCCTCCAAAGATATTTGAACAAAATAGCCACCAACACAATATCACCAAATGCAAAGAATAACTTGCTCAAATCAACTCAATGGAGTAAGCCCAATATCATGAATCAAGTAAAGCAATAACTTGATCAAACAACCTCTATGGAAGCAACTCAACCATCAAACTCAAAACAACCAACCAAGGGTTCCACCAACTCAATGCAAGTAGCTAGACTCACAAATATAAACCCTAGTGCACAAAGCTTCCACTATCTCAAACCAAAAATTATGCATTCACCAAAAACTCTCCTTAAGGATAACAATGCATAAGTAGTCTTCAACAAACCAGAAAATAGGATTTACACCTAGCCAAAGGATACCTAGTAGAATACCTTTTCACTCCAACCTTATTTCAGAAAACATACACCAATCATACTCATAAGAAGAATGTGCCCATACCTTATTGGAGTAGAAGATAATTGAACCTTCAAGCTGTCACCACACACAACTCTCAAACTTCCAACCAAGTTAGGGTTAGAATAAAAAGAAATGAGCAATAATATAAACTTCCTTTATTACACCTTTTAGCTCCACTTCTTTAAACACAACCACCATAACATGCCAATAAATCAACAATCACAGACTCACACCTTATACCTCCATTTTTAATTTTAGCATAGCAAAGAATAATCTTAAAAATACATCCAAAGAAATATGCCCTTATTTCTCCTAAGCTTTTATTCAATGCTAATCACAAAAGCCAAAACTCATAAAATTTAATCACACCTTATAAATCGTTGTCCAAGAAACTTCGAATTTCGTGGCATAAAGACGTTTTAATAAAAACGTGTGTTACTCTAGCAAAGCACCCCCGCGAGACTCGAAACGGTGACCTCCGCCAATGCAACGCCCAACAACAGACCTTCGCTGCCACTAGCCCACGCGGGCTACGAAGTTCACAAGTGAACTTCCCTCCACTTCACCCTCGAAAAAACTCCCGAAGACTTTTCAACCGCACGTGCTTCTAAGTCTTCCTTCGATCGCAGCGAATACAGAGCACAAACACCGCAAATTGCATTCGAGGAATTTCGAATTAATTAGCCTTCCAACCTTAGGAGTTGGAGAATAAATAGTCTCTTCGAAGACACCTTGACGTCGACGAAAATAAAGACCATTTCGAAATTAATCAAAAGTCTTTTCAAAAAGGGTTTAAAAACCCTTAAATAATTTTAATAAATTAAGAATAAAAAAAGGTTTAAAAACCTTTAAGTATTTTTAATAAATTAAAAATAATTTCTCCCTTAATTAATTAAATAATTAATTAATTAAAACCTTGAAGGGTTTTAAATAATAATTAAATAAATAATAAAGAGAACCTCCATTGGTTTTAATAAAAACCCTATCCAACTTGGTTTTTAATGAAAAACCCTTGCCAATGGAATCTCTCCGGATTCTCTTAAAAATATTCTCTTGGAATCTTCCACCTTTGAAGCCAACACATCCTCTTAACATTAATGCCATTTCCTTTTGACATCAATGACAACTCATAGACAAGAAGCTAGGATCTCAAACCCAAAATTGCCAACAATCTCCCCCTTTGTCATTGATGGCAAACCATGCTTCTCAACAACACATAAACTCAACATAAATAGCTCCCCCTGTCTTGAGGCTCTCCCCCTTACTCAAATCTCTCCCCCTTTGTCATCAATGGCAAAGGGTCACCTTTGGGGCTCGGGACTAAGAATGAGCCTCTTAGCTTAGTCCCTCCCCCACCTCCCTGATGAGGTGATTAATTCTTGGGTGGGAGTAAAACTCCCATTAGGCACTGATCATCATCAGCGTCTATAACTTCCTTGTCGGGCCTTCTCTTGAACTCTTTGTCCATATTCCTGTTCCTGTCACTATTCTTGTTCTTGTTCTCATCCCTCGTTCTTGTCCATGCCTTGATCCTTGGACCTGATCATGCCACTGTTCCTGTTCCTGTATTCTAGAATTTCAGCTCTACACTGTCTCGATTGTGTGACCTTCATTGTTGCACTTGAAACACTTGACGATGTTGTTTCTCCGAGGTAAACCTGATCTTTGAATCCACCAGTTCTGACCAAACCTGTTTCGACCAAACTCGTTGCCAAACTGTTCGACCAAACCTTTTCGACCAAACCTGTTCTGCCAAACCTGTTTTGGCCAAATCTGTTCCTGTTATTTGCCTTGCAATAAATCGCCTTGTGCCCAAACTGTTGACAAGAGTAGCAATACCCTTGAAAGTAACTAGCACTTCTAAAACTGTCATTTACCTCCTTCACTTGAGCCATGCAATGTGAAGCCATGTGACCAAACCTGTGACAAGCAAAACATCTGCCTTGAAACTTTCCTTTAATTGACCTCTTAGGTTCTAAAAACTTCTTCTCATTCTGAATTCTATTTTCTGTTTCTGTGCATCTATCATTCAAGGACTCCTTTTCTGAAATACTTTCCTCATCAGAACTCTCTTCCTTTTGGAGTCTCTTACTAGACTCTCCAACTTGTTCCTTGTGTGGCTTAACAAAACCAAGGCCTGTTTTATCTGTTGTCTTTCTTTGACCTTTGATGAGTGACTTAACCTTTTTGGAGCTATCTTGAAACCTCGTAAAGCTTATCCTTGTACTCTTTAGTTTCCTCTTTCAAAGAAGCCATTTTCTGTTCTAACTCACTATACTCAAGAACCTTAGACTCTAACTCATCCTTGAGTTCTTGTGTCTTAGCCATAGAGAAGTCAAGACTTTCTATAAGATCATCTCTCTCCATACAACATTCATCTAACTTATCCTTGAGTCTAGCATTCTTCTTTCTTTCCTTTTTCAAAGCACTAAGAGCACTAATAAGTTCACCTTCAAGATCTACTTCACCTTCCTCTATATCTTCCTCTATTTGTTTGCTTTTTGAATCATCAAAGCCTTTTTCAGATTTCTTATCACTAGAGGTGCTACCCTTTTCAAAAACCATACATGCATCTTCCTTATAGTTTTCTGAAGCATCCTCATACATACTAGAAACCAAATCATTATTTGTGCAATCATCCTCAAGGTGACCAAAATTTCCACATCTAAGACATTTCATGATAATGAATCTATGTTTCGGTTCTTCCTCTTTTTCTGATATGAACAACATCTCATTTTCATTATCACTTGAAGAACTTTCACTATCACTACTAGAACACTTACTTGCTTTGTCTAGGTAGAAACTCTTCTTGTGCTTGTGAGAATACCTCTTTCCTTGATTGTTGTGCTCATCTTTGTTTTTCCTGTGATGCTTGTGCTTTTCAGAATCCTTGCTCTTAGAATCTTGTTTATCTTCATCACTTTCATTCTTGGGAACAAGTACAATCAGTAGCATAATGACCAAACTTTCCACAATTGAAACATCTTATATTTTTCATACTTTTGTGCTTTCTAGAGAACTTGCCTTTCTTGTTGTAATATGCCTCTTCATCACTAGAAGACTCATCACTATCTTGAAGTTGTTTACCCTTGGAATTCTTGGTAGCCTTGAAAGTCGCCTCTTTCTTGACATCAACCTTCACTTGAGTTCTCAACTCAAATGCTGCAAGTATACTATGGAGCTCATCCTTTTTCAACTTATCCAAATCTTTAGCTTCCTCAATAGCAGAAATATTTTCACTAAATCTATTAGGAAGAGATCTTAAAATCTTATCACAAACATCATTTTCAGCAAGCTCAAGACCTAAGTCTTTCATGGAGTTAACAACCTCATCCATACGAAGCATGTAGTCACTAATATTTTCATCATCATTCATCTTGAGTTGTTCAAACATACCTTTGAAGTGTCTCAACTTGGCCTTTTCGACATTTGTATCACCTGTATGAACCACCTTCAATCGTTTCCACATTTCACTAGTTGTCTTGCAGTGAATCACTTTGGTGAGATCTCGCTTTCGTAAGCCTTTCAGGATTGCATTCATTGCTTTTGAATTGTTGTGATGTAGGAGCCTTTCTTCTTTAGTATTAGGACCATGTTCAGGAATAGTGTACTCATCTTCAATCACTTCCCAAACCTCATTCCCAAGTGCCATTAGATGAACCTTCATCCTTGCACTCCAAAGACCAAAATCTGACCCATCAAGAATAGGTGCTGCATTGCCACTTGAATGATCCATTGTGTTCTTTACTAGCTTTTCCTTCAAGTCGTTAAACTTTTCGAAGGCACCTGCTCTGATACCAATTGAAGAACACAAGCTTATACTGAGAAGGGGGGTGAACAAGATAAGACCTCTTTTTACTTTTTCCTTTATACTTCAAAATAGTAAAGCAATATACCCAAAGCAATATCAAAGCAATGCACAATATCATCCACAAAGTGACACCAATTTTAACGTGGTTCACCCGGAATGGTTGGGCTACGTCCACAAAACTTTTCTCTAAAAGTTATCTCAAAGTTCTTTGGGAATCCTTCCCAATTACAATGTTTATGAGCCTCGGCCCAAAGGAGATACCTTCCCCCAATCAGAATTTATGAGCCTCTCGCTCAAAGGAGATACCTTCCCCCAATCAAAATTTATGAGCCTCTGCTCAAAGGAGATACCTTCCCCTCTGCTTTGGAAATGATCCCTCGAAGATAAACTACCTCTACCTCTTGCCAGCACGTGGAACTCCTTTCCATCGAAGACCTCCTATCCTCAATGCTTAGCCTAAGAGACCTCTGCCTTCTATGATCACGTCCACAACAGCTCAGAACCTGTACCAAACATAGTCAGTCGGTCTAGTACAAGTCTTCCTCTGTCTGTCAGATCTGTCCAACTCTTGAACAAATCAATCCTCTGCATACAAGCCTTCTCAAAGACTTGCCAACTCGTCCTCATGTTCTTCTCATAGAACCAATGCACCTCTGTCCTCAAGTTCTCTGATAGAACTATCAAACTCAGCTCACAAGTCCTCTGCTAGGACCTGTCCAAATCTGCTCACAAGTCCCCACCGAAACCTGTCCAAAATTGCTCACAAGTCCCCACCGGAACCTGTCCAAAAATTGCTCACAAGTCCCCATCGGAACCTGTCCAAAAACTCAGCAAGCTCACCAAGAAAAACTTTCTTAGTAGGAAATCACAAAGTGAATTGTTAGAGACCCAATGTGATTTGTCAAACTCATAGAAGCATAAAGAGAATTGTTAGAGACTCAATATGTTCTATACTCAAATCCCAATCTCAAAACTCAACTCAAATCAACTCAGCTCAATCTCAATCTCAAATCTAAAAACTCAACTCAATATCTGAAATGGATAGGATAGAATGTTTTCTTTCAAGAACATGAAACCCCAACAATTGCCAACTATGCAAAGAATCACATAACAATGATACTCATGTTCTTTTCACCATCAATTAGGGTTTCAACAACAATGCTCATCAAACAAGGTTTAGTCAACCAACACCATTCAACTCAACATCAACCTTGAAGCATTCAACCAATCATCACAAGAAAAGGAAACAAGTAGAAATCCTTTTCCCTCCAAAGATATTTGAACAAAACAACCACCAACACAATATCACCAAATGCAAAGAATAACTTGCTCAAATCAACTCAATGGAGTAAGCCCAATATCATGAATCAAGTAAAGCAATAACTTGATCAAACAACCTCTATGGAAGCAACTCAACCATCAAACTCAAAACAGCCAACCAAGGGTTCCACCAACTCAATGCAAGTAGCTAGACTCACAAATATAAACCCTAGTGCACAAAGCTTCCACTATCTCAAACCAAAAATTATGCATTCACCAAAAACTCTCCTTAAGGATAACAATGCATAAGTAGTCTTCAACAAACCAGAAAATAGGATTTACACCTAGCCAAAGGATACCTAGTAGAATACCTTTTCACTCCAACCTTATTTCAGAAAACATACACCAATCATACTCATAAGAAGAATGTGCCCATACCTTATTGGAGTAGAAGATAATTGAACCTTCAAGCCGTCACCACACACAACTCTCAAACTTCCAACCAAGTTAGGGTTAGAATAAAAAGAAATGAGCAATAATATAAACTTCCTTTATTACACCTTTTAGCTCCACTTCTTTAAACACAACCACCATAACATGCCAATAAATCAACAATCACAGACTCACACCTTATACCTCCATTTTTAATTTTAGCATAGCAAAGAATAATCTTAAAAATACATCCAAAGAAATATGCCCTTATTTCTCCTAAGCTTTTATTCAATGCTAATCACAAAAGCCAAAACTCATAAAATTTAATCACACCTTATAAATCGTTGTCCAAGAAACTCCGAATTTCATGGCATAAAGACGTTTTAATAAAAACGTGTGTTACTCTAGCAAAGCACCCCCGCGAGACTCGAAACGGTGACCTCCGCCAATGCAGCGCCCAACAGCAGCCTTCTGTCGCCACTAGCCCACGTGGGCTACGAAGTTCACAAGTGAACTTCCCTCCACTTCACCCTCAAAAAACTCCCGAAGACTTTTCAACCGCACGTGCTTCTAAGTCTTCCTTCGATCGCAGCGAATACAGAGCACAAACACCGCAAATTGCATTCGAGGAATTTCGAATTAATTAGCCTTCCAACCTTAGGAGTTGGAGAATAAATAGTCTCTTCGAAGACACCTTGACGTCGACGAAAATAAAGACCATTTCGAAATTAATCAAAAGTCTTTTCAAAAAGGGTTTAAAAACCCTTAAATAATTTTAATAAATTAAGAATAAAAAAAGGTTTAAAAACCTTTAAGTATTTTTAATAAATTAAAAATAATTTCTCCCTTAATTAATTAAATAATTAATTAATTAAAACCTTGAAGGGTTTTAAATAATAATTAAATAAATAATAAAGAGAACCTCCATTGGTTTTAATAAAAACCCTATCCAACTTGGTTTTTTAATGAAAAACCCTTGCCAATGGAATCTCTCCGGATTCTCTTAAAAATATTCTCTTGGAATCTTCCACCTTTGAAGCCAACACATCCTCTTAACATTAATGCCATTTCCTTTTGACATCAATGACAACTCATAGACAAGAAGCTAGGATCTCAAACCCAAAATTGCCAACAATCTCCCCCTTTGTCATTGATGGCAAACCATGCTTCTCAACAACATCGAAACTCAACATAAACAGCTCCCCCTGTCTTGAGGCTCTCCCCCTTACTCAAATATCTCCTCCTTTGTCATCAATGGAAAAGGGTCACCTTTGGGGCTCGGGACTAAGAATGAGCCTCTTAGCTTAGTCCCTCCCCCACCTCCCCGATGAGGTGATTAATTCTTGGGTGGGAGTAAAACTCCCATTAGGCACTCGATCATCATCAGCGTCTATAACTTCCTTTTCGGGCCTTCTCTTGAACTCTTTGTCCATATTCTTGTTCCTCGTCACTGTTCTTGTTCTTGTTCTCATCCCTCGTTCTTGTCCATGCCTTGATCCTTGGACCTATTCATGCCACTGTTCCTGTTCCTGTATTCTAGAATTTTAGCTCTACACTGTCTCGATTGTGTGACCTTCATTGTTGCACTTGAAACACTTGACGATGTTGTTTCTCTGAGGTAAACCTGATCTTTGAATCCACCAGTTCTGACCAAACCTGTTCTGACCAAACCTGTTCTGGCCAAACCTGTTCTGACCAAACCCGTTCTGACCAAACCTGTTCGGCCAAACCTGTTCTGACCAAACTTGTTCTTGTTATTTGCCTTGCAATAAACCGCCTTGTGCCCAAACTATTGACAAGAGTAGCAATACCCTTGAAAGTAACTAGCACTTCTGAAACTAGTCATTTACCTCCTTCACTTGAGCCATGCAATGTGAAGCCATGTGACCAAACCCGTGACAAGCAAAACATCTGCCTTGAAACTTTCCTTTAATTGACCTCTTAGGTTCTAAAAACTTCTTCTTCTCATTCTGAATTCTATTTTCTGTTTCTGTGCATCTATCATTCAAGGACTCCTTTTCTGAAATACTTTCCTCATCAGAACTCTCTTCCTTTTGGAGTCTCTTACTAGACTCTCCAACTTGTTCCTTGTGTGGCTTAACAAAACCAAGGCCTGTTTTATCTATTGTCTTTCTTTGACCTTTGATGAGTGACTTAACCTTTTTGGAGCTATCTTGAAACCTCGTAAAGCTTATCCTTGTACTCTTTAGTTTCCTCTTTCAAAGAAGCCATTTTTTGTTCTAACTCACTATACTCAAGAACCTTAGACTCTAACTCATCCTTGAGTTCTTGTGTCTTAGCCATAGAGAAGTCAAGACTTTCTATAAGATCATCTCTCTCCATACAACATTCATCTAACTTATCCTTGAGTCTAGCATTCTTCTTTCTTTCCTTTTTCAAAGCACTAAGAGCACTAATAAGTTCACCTTCAAGATCTACTTCACCTTCCTCTATATCTTCCTCTATTTGTTTGCTTTTTGAATCATCAAAGCCTTTTTCAGATTTCTTATCACTAGAGGTGCTACCCTTTTCAAAAACCATACATGCATCTTCCTTATAGTTTTCTGAAGCATCCTCATACATACTAGAAACCAAATCATTATTTGTGCAATCATCCTCAAGGTGACCAAAATTTCCACATCTAAGACATTTCATGATAATGAATCTATGTTTCGGTTCTTCCTCTTTTTTTGATATGAACAACATCTCATTTTCATTATCACTTGAAGAACTTTCACTATCACTACTAGAACACTTACTTGCTTTGTCTAGGTAGAAACTCTTCTTGTGCTTGTGAGAATACCTCTTTCCTTGATTGTTGTGCTCATCTTTGTTTTTCTTGTGATGCTTGTGCTTTTTAGAATCCTTGCTCTTAGAATCCTGTTTATCTTCATCACTTTCATTCTTGGGAACAATACAGTCAGTAGCATAATGACCAAACTTTCCACAATTGAAACATCTTATATTTTTCATACTTTTGTGCTTTCTAGAGAACTTGCCTTTCTTGTTGTAATATGCCTCTTCATCACTAGAAGACTCATCACTATCTTGAAGTTGTTTACCCTTGGAATTCTTGGTAGCCTTGAAAGCCGCCTCTTTCTTGACATCAACCTTCACTTGAGTTCTCAACTCAAATGCTACAAGTATACTATGGAGCTCATCCTTTTTCAACTTATCCAAATCTTTAGCTTCCTCAATAGCAGAAATATTTTCACTAAATCTATTAGGAAGAGATCTTAAAATCTTATCACAAACATCATTTTCAGCAAGCTCAAGACCTAAGTCTTTCATGGAGTTAACAACCTCATCCATACGAAGCATGTAGTCACTAATATTTTCATCATCATTCATCTTGAGTTGTTCAAACATACCTTTGAAGTGTCTCAACTTGGCCTTTCTGACATTTTCACGGCCAAAAGAGAAAAAGTGTCGCGATATCGTGAGATGTTGCATTTTCGTGACCAAAAGAGAAAAAGTGTCATGATATCGCGACATGTTGCATTTTCACGGCCAAAAGAGAAAAAGTGTCACGATATCGCGACATGTTGCATGGTCCCGGCCAAAAGAGAAAAAGTGTTGCGATATCATGACATGTTGCATTGTCGCGGCCAAAAGAGAAAAAGTGTCGCGATATCGCGACATGTTGCATTTTCGCGGCCAAAAGAGAAAAGTGTCACGATATCGCGACATGTTGCATTTTCGCGGCCAGAAAGAACAAGAGCAAGAGAAGAAAGAAAAGTGTCGCGATATCGCGACATGTTGCATTTTCACGACCAAACGAGAAAAGAAAGAACAAAAGAGAAAAAGTGTCGCGATATCGCGACATGTTGCATTTTCGCGGCCAAAAGAGAAAAAGTGTCGCGATATCGCGACATGTTGCATTTTCGCGGCCAAAAGAGAAAAAGTGTCGTGATATCGCGACATGTTGCATTTTCGCGGCCAAAAGAGAAAAAGTGTCGCGATATCGCGACATGTTGCATTTTTGCGGCCAAAGAGAAAAAGTGTCGCGATATTGCGACATGTTGCATTTTTGCGACCGAAAGAGAAAAAGTGCCACGATATCGCGACATGTTGCATTTTCACGGCTGAAAGAGAAAATGTGTCGCATTATCGCGACATGTTGCATTTTTGGGCCAAAAGAGAAAAAGTGTCGCGATATCGCGACATGTTGCATTTTCGTGACCGAAAGAGAAAAAGTGTCGCAATATCGCAACATGTTGCATTTTAGCGGCCAAAGGAGGAAAAAGTGTCGCGATATCGCGACATGTTACATTTTCGCGGTGAAGGGCCACAAAATGGAAACCAAAGCACATGCATGCACAAGGGAAGGTGAAACACACAGTCAGGAAAGGTGAAACAAATAGCCATTGGAAAATGAAACAAATCGTCATGGAAGGAGAAACAATTTTTTAGAAGTTTAAATACGCCATTCAAAGAGGACAGAAGGGGTCGAAAACTGCCACGAGCAGAGTTATAGATTTGAAGGCAAGAGGGCCATTTTGGACCTGTTCGAGTTGTTTTCTTCCATTGACTGGTTTGGGAAAACCAAAAATTTTGTTATTGTAAAATGACAAATTTTTAATGCAGAAAATTTCAAAAAGTTGCATCTTATGGACAAGAGAGAAGGAGTCATTTTCTGCATGCAAGATTAAATGTTTATTTTTCCCCTTTTCAGATTTTAGGCTTGTAAATGGAGTTTATGCAAGTTTTCTTGATTGCTTTATGCGAATGTTTAAATCTGAAAACCTCATTTAAAACCCTAGGAGTCAACACTTAGCTTATCCGGATTGTGCTTGTTTTGTAGGTCCAATAGGCTAGGTTGCATGTATGAAAACCTCATATCTTCGGTTTTGTCAGAATAGGATAGCATCAAACTGAATGCATCTTGTGTTCCATTTTCTGCATTTTAGTTTCTAGAAGTTTGAACTTTTTTATTTTTATTTTCAGGCATTAAAATAAACATTTAAAAAACTTCAAAATCCAAAAATAATTTAACCATTGTGTAGGTTATACTTCATACTTCTAATACGCAATTTGAATTTTCATTTTCGAAGTTGTTTAATATTTTAAAAAATTCATCGAAGTTGTTGTTTTACTGCATATTTAAAAAAAAATCCGAAAAATGAAAATTTTCATTTTAAGGTCAAATTTCATTTTTTCAGTTTTGTTTTGCACTCATGAGCCTATGATGACATTCCCTTCATAAAAATTCCAATTTCATTGAAGGAGTTATGTTTTATGGCATTTTCACAAATTTCCATTTCTTGACCACTACATCGTGGTCATATGAGGACCAACTTACATTTGCTCCATTTTGGTTCAATGAACAATCACTAAAGTTTCATGGTAAAATAAACCAACATTGCCCCTTGTTTACAGTTACTTGCAATCACTAAGGTGTTCCAAGAATTTAAATTGAATATCTTTATTTGAGATTACTAATACACATATGCAAATGCTAATATAGCGGAGACCTTGGAGAAGTTGTTTGTTTAACTTCTTTGCAAGAGGGGATTTGGAACCCAAATCCTAAAAGAGAGTGTACTGTCACAACTGTGTGAAAATACCACTCAAAATTTTGGCGCTAGAAGGAGGGCATGAACCGCAGAGTTGGTTTATTTCAGTGTGATTTAAATGCTATAGAGATTTAAATTTTGAATATTTCATGCCCTATTTATTATTATCTTTAGCCCTCTTTTAACAATACAACCTTGTAGTGTTACAAGGAGGACATGAATTGCTATGCATTGTTCTAACGCTTTTGATTGTTCATACGGGAATAATGAGTTTTGATTTGATTTTGAAAAAAATTGGTCTTGACTAACGAGGTTGTCTCCATGCAATTACTTTCATTTGATTTTAATGGATACATTTCTTGGTTGATGCTAACATGATTATTAACACGTTACATGTTTGATATTTGCTAGTCATTTCATGCTTATTTGTAAGGAATTATTTTGTCTAAAATGTATTGGTTGTCGGTATTATGCTCTTCACTTGCGTGTAATGCGATCTTGTGAATCAGAAAGCCTACAACACTAGGAGTATGTTCTTCACTTGCGCATATGCGATCTGGTGAATCAGAAACTAATTTACATTTTTAGAATATTGCTTTTTTCATGGTTCCTTCTTTTATTTATGACTAACGAGTTGGTTTTGAAGTTATTCTTTGAGTTTCATTAATGGCTACAATTGCAAGAACGTGGTATGGGATACATGTTAGTCCTTTGAACATTAGTGGAGATTCTCATGATTTACCCAAGAACGTAGAAAAATGTTTGCCCAAATTCAAGCACAATGGCCCAACATTTGCCGAGGAACATATTCAAGGCTATGTGGATATCCTAGTTAATGTCGAACATGAGGATGTGGCATGTAGAATGTTTCCTGGAACCCTAGATGAGGTGGCATATGATTTGTACATCAATTTACCCACTGGTTCTATTACATCTTGGACGCAATTGAAATATGAGTTTATCAATCAATTTAGGTTGTTCATTGATCCTCTCACGATATATCAACAATTTGCTTCTTGCAAAAGAGAACCTAATGAGCCAGTGAGAAATTTCAACTTGAGGTTTCGAAAGCTTTATGCGAGATTAATTTCTCCCTATACTATTGAGGAAAGTGGTGCTCTTCAAATTTACTTTCGAGTATTGGATCCGTTATTTGCCATATTTGTTAGGATGAATCCCTTGGTTACTGATCTTGCATCGGCCTACACAGAAGCTATGATTGTAGATCAAAAATTGAGGCCACAAGGGTATGGAATGGAGCAATCAACTATGGTAGGACAACTAGGGGCTTGCAATCAAACCTCGATGGCAAATCAAGCGTGGGCACAACAAAATTTGATATCAAATGTTTTTCCCTACAATCAAATTTATCCTACCGTACCAACTTATGCTCCCACTTGTGCTTATACAAGTACTTCCATCCATCCAACTATGCCTCAATTAGAGAATCATGTGGTCACCCATGGAACCATTGCAACAATTGTTCAAGCTTTGTCCGTGGGTATCGCGACACCTTTTCTCTTTGAACGATATCGTGACACTTTTTCTCTTTTGGCCGTGAAAATGCAACATCTCGCGATATCACGACACTTTTTCTCTTTTGGTCGTGAAAATGCAACATCTCACGATATCGAGATAATTTTTCTCTTTTGTCCGTGAAAATGCAACATGTCACCATATCGCAACAATTTTTCTCTTTTGGCCGCGACCATGTAACATGTCGCAATATCGCGACACTTTTTTTCTTTTGGCTACGAAAATGCAACATGTCGCGATATAGCGACACTTTTTTCTTCTTAGCTTTTCTCTTTTCTTTGAACCGCAAAAATGCAACATGTCGCGATATCGCGACACTTTTTCTCCTTGTGGTGTTTTGCTTTTTATTTGATCTTTAGCATATGGGTCACTTCTGTCTTCTTAGAAAACATGCAAAAAAGGTGGGTCCCCAATTTTGGGGTACGTTGTGGAGCAACCACAACACCACCCCCAGCACTGCTACAGGTAGCTGCATCCAATCCCTTTTCACCTCTGACAGCGGACCTTGTACAGCTCATCATAAAGCTATGCCAGTAAGGTCTGACCCCACCTCATAATCAGTGGCACCGAGGTCGAACACTCCATAAGTCTAAACACCACCTCAAGCGGGTTCCAAGGGAACCTCGCACTCGAGGAGTCAAGAAGCGAGCATGTTGGAGATGAGAGTCATGAGTATTGCATGCCTCACTCCCAACACGCCCTTCTCCAGCCACCACTACACCAAAATCCTGCCAATCAGGTAGTCCCCCTCTGCCCTCTCCATCGCCTCATCCACCCCCATCTCTGTCGCATGCCCAAAGCACCGTCGTATGCTGATCACGAGGAGTAGTCCGAATAGGCAGCCTATCTATCGAAATTCGTAGAATTCGTTAAACATCCTCCAGAGTCACTATCATCTCCCCTGTTGGGAGATGAAAGGTGTTGGTGCAGGGATCCCACAAATTGATTAGGGTAGTCAGATATGCCCGATCTCCCACCACAGGCTCTAACCAAGTCACCTGCTTGATCCCAAGGGCATCAAGCCACTCCTAGTCTTCCATAGTCAGCGCCTCCCGTGATTCAAAAAATACCGTCAACTGATGGTACCGACTCTTCACCATCTGCAAAACAAAAAACACAAAAACATTAAAACATGACAACAAAATAAACTGTACAAGCAACATTCACAAAATGTACAGCAAAAACATTCTAAAATTCAAATAAACTATACAGACAAACAAATTACAAAATCGCAAACTAGGGTTTTTAACCTTATTTTGAATAAAAAAAATAAACAAATCACAAAAATTTTCAACCTAGGGTTTCTAACCTTAGTTTAAACTAAAAACAAAAAAATCCAGCAAAACAAAGTACAGAAAAACTGTACAGTAAAAATACAGATCATTAAATAAAATTGTACAGAACTAAAACACATATACAACAATGTATACAAATTGTACAACAAAAACATTTAATAAACTGTATAGCAACATTAACAAAATGTACAGTACAAACATTAAAAAAAAATCAATAAACAACGCAAAATAAAACAAAATTTTAACCTAGGGTTTTTTAACTCTAGTTTAAACAAAAAACAAAATAAACGCAAAATTTTTTAACCTAGGGTTTTTAACTCTAGTTTAGACAAAAAACAAAAAAACAAAATAACACCAAAATTTGTAACCTAGGGTTTTTAACTCTAGTTTTGACAAAAAACAAAATAACATCAAAATTTGTAACCTAGGGTTTTTAACTCTAGCTTAAACAAAAAACAAAATAACATCAAAATTTTAACCTAGGGTTTTTTAAACTCTAGTTTAAACTAAAAAAGCAAAAAACAAAATCAAAGCAACATTTTAACCTAGGGTTTGTAACTCTAGTTTAAAGTAAAAAATCAAAATAAAACAAAATTTTAACCTAGGGTTTTTAACTCTAGTTTAAACTAAAAAAAAAAAATAACAAAATAACATCAAAATTTTAACCTAGGGCTTTTTAACTCTAGTTTAGACAAAAAACAATAAAAACAAAATAACAACAAAATTTGTAACCTAGGGTTTTTAACTCTAGTTTAGACAAAAAACAAAATAACATCAAAATTTGTAACCTAGGGTTTTTAACTCTAGCTTAAACAAAAAACAAAACAATATAAAATAACATCAAAATTTTAACCTAGGGCTTTTTAACTCTAGTTTAGAAAAAAAACAAAAAAAACAAAATAACAACAAAATTTGTAACCTAGGGTTTTTAACTCTAGTTTAGACAAAAAACAAAAAAAAAACAAAATAACATCAAAATTTGTAACCTAGGGTTTTTAACTCTAGTTTAAACAAAAAACAAAACAAAACAAAATAACATCAAAATTTTAACCTAGGGTTTTTTAACTCTAGTTTAAACTAAAAAAGCAAAAAACAAAATCAAAACAACATTTTAACCTAGGGTTTGTAACTCTAGTTTAAACTAAAAAATCAAAATAAAACAAAATTTTAACCTAGGGTTTTAAACTCTAGTTTAAACTAAAAAAAATAAAAAAACGAAATAACAACAAAATTTTTAAACTAGGGTTTTGATCTTAGTTTTAAATAACGCAACAAAATACAAATACAGAATAATTAAACTAGGGTTTTGATCCTACTTTAAACAGAAAAATGAAATATAAAAATAAATTACGATTTTGAACTATAAAATAAAAACAACAAAATAAATTGCAGGAGCACCTACCGGTCTTGCCTCGGCTTCGCCACTCGACGATTTGATCCGTGCACTCATGGTATCCATGAAATATCAATAGCACTCCTCTACGCAGACTCGAACTCCTCCTCAGAGCTCCAAATTGCTAGAAAAACAAAGTGCAAATGAGCCCAAAACCTATTTTTGGCCCTTATATAGGCTCCTAGGCCTGTAATCATTCCACCCTGGGATGAGCGCTCTAGTTAGTGCTCGTCCCATCTTGCGACGATTACAAAACTAGTATTCGTCCAACCTTGGGACGATTACAGAGCAAGAAAATCAAAAATAGCAAAAACTACATCCAAAATGCACCAAAAACAACAATAACATGGCCAAACAAAGGCGCCTTTGCACCTGACATTCTAGGCATCCAAAACTATCGTTGGGGTCACAAATCCTCACTATCCTACTCCTTAAGAAGGCTACCATAGTCGGACCACTCCACGGGAGGAAGGATTTTTGAGAATTTCATCCCCAAAAGGCATCACAAAAAGGGTCCAAACCCACCCAAAAATATCAATAATATTGCCGAACAAAGGTGCCTTTGCACCTGACATTCTTGGCATACAAAAAATATGTCGGGACCACAAATTATCAATATTCTACTCCCTAAGAAGGCTACCATAGCCGGACCGCTCCACGGGAGGACAAATTTTTGACAATTTCAGCCCCAAAATGCGTCACAAAAAGGGTTAAAACCCATAAAAAATAGGTCATATTGTTGGGAAACTGCATAAGCATTCAATGAAAAACAACTGAAGGCACCCTTATAAAAGTCATCTTGGGTCAAGTGACTCATCAATTTTCTCATTTCAGTGATTCCCTCATCGATTCGTCGCTTGAGGGGGTAGTCACACTCAATCACCAACCAACAAATACATATCCAATCAAGGAAATGGCATGCATTCAAAGAATCCTTGACAAAGACAATCATGCTCTTGCTTGGGGAAGTAAACAAGCAATTATCACAAGCTGATCAAACACTTGGCATTCTAAAATCATGAACTCAAGGTTCCCACAGACAAAAGGTTGCGCCCTTTGCCTATTCATGACTGAACAATGTCCAAGATCAAGTAACACCTCACCAAAAAGGTTAACACTTGAATTAAGCTCCTTAGCTCGTCAGAAGCAAGGATTCAAGAATGCTTTGGGCATCAAAAGTTGGTTAGGTTACTGAGAAACCCTAATCATTAGTGCTTTGGTTATTTATTTTTGCTCAGCACTGCACCATGCACAGCGCATCCCAAAAAGGGGCATCTGTAGACACCAAAACAGCACCAATCTGATTATGTGATGAAAAGCACTGATCGAATTGACATACATAGCCCCTAGGGCAGCCCCCAGAAGTTAAACAGTGGTCTTAACCACTCCCACAACAGTTTTGGAAGGTCAGAGGTCAATTTGGCACCTTTCAGGCACTCTACTCCCTACTTGTTCCACCCTAGGACGATTACAAACTGGTATTCGTCCCACCCTAAGACGATTAGCAGCATTCGCTCCAGGGTGGAGCGAATAGCAGGTTTGACAGGAAAAAGGTCAAACCTTAACAAATGGCAGCTCAAATTCGCCACTCAACTCCACCTTCAATGCATGGGAGTGCGAGTGAGCATTTTTGAGCTCAAAGGTGCAATCATAGAGGCAATCATGGAGCCCTTAATCAGGGAGGAATCTTCTCTCCCTTGGGAAGGCATGATGGCCAAGTGGCGCCTCTACATGCTCATTCACAAGAAACCCTCAGGTCTATAATATGGTGAGTCTTCTCACCCTAAAAAAAGAACATATTAGGAGAATTTGGAGCAACGGAGTGCTACCGAATTACATCCTCACCCCTCACTTGTGCTTCTTACATCCTTGATCTCTCTTTTGGAAGGGAGGTTATCGGGTGAACATTGGAAGCGTAATCTGGACCTAGAACCTAAAAATTTGGTCACAATACCCCACCAAATTTGTTGAAACAACCCCATAGGAGGTTTTGGACCCATCCCAAGTGGATTGGTGCTGAAACCATGCCCCAAACGACGGGCGTCCTGCCCTTGGACGCCCCCGTACTACTGCAGTCCTAATCACCCCACCCCGGAGTGATTAGAAATTTGTAGCATATTTCCTCACTATTTATTTTGCATCTTATTTTATGTCATTCATATATGCTACCATTCAAATTTCATGCCATTCTGATGAGTTTTGATTGTGTTTTCATTGTTTTTTGCCTTCACTAACATACAAGGAGCATATTCAAATACAAGGTAATCGGGGCCGAATCTGTAGAATCCGACATTCTGGGTCGTCTCAAAATGCACTATTTTACCTAAAACCAACTTTTCAAGTGTTTTGGATACCTCTAGATGGGACATTTAGGAGGTTATTTTTTGACGTTTTATGACAGTCCTAATCATCCCACCCTGGAGCGATTAGAAATCTACAGTAGATTTCTCGACTGTTCCTTTTGCAGTGTGTTCCTGATAGTGTTTGCATGCTTCTATCCAAATTTCATCTTATTATAACATTTTTTTATTACCGTTTTAATTATTTCATGCATGCATTACCCGGAGGCCTTGGGGATTGCATATTTCCCTCCATCGCAGGTGCTATAAATCATTTTCCATTTCTTTGAATGTAGGATCTCAACATCGAGGGGGCATAAAGGAACTACAGACTCATTCACACAAGCGACGATGAATTTTAGCCCATCCATTTCAAATGTGGGCACGTCGAAGATCCCGAAGGGAAGTGTACCATTTATCGTGTAAAAAAACTATATCTAATGCTCCTAGCTCCTCAAAAGTAAGGAGACGTATTGTAACTTGGTCTCAAAGCAAAATTAATAAAAATAAGGTCTTGTTTTAGTTTGTTTGTTCTCCCTTTTTCATGCACTTTAGTCCTTTTCCTTCATTCGTAGGACTTAGCATTTCGTATGTTTTTTTTTGCATCGCACCCGGTACGCCTATGGGCTTTCGTATCCTTGTGCTTTCAAATAGAAATAGAAATAGACCTTACCAACTTGATATAAGTTGAAAATATTTTGAAGTTTTTATGATGTAAAATCTACTAATAAAGGTTCGAGGTGTAGACCAATTGGTTCATCCAAACCCCATAAGGGGGGTGGAGGTCTAAGGTTCAAATCTTGAGCCTTGCGGGATTGAACGCTTGTCCCTTTCCTGGTGCTTTTAGTAGTGTAAAAGGTTTAAAATATTTATGGCATGGCGGTTATAGGGGCAGACTGCGTGAAGATCTGTGTGGATGCTTCTAGGGTAGACAACACAAAATATTGTGGCGGCCATAAAATCTAGACAGCCTACCCAAATTCGTGGCGACTACCGATTCCACCATGTTAAAAAAAAATCTACTAATAAAGCTATCTGTAATAGTGTACATGACCCTTTTCAAAACCCTATTTTTATCTATAACAAAAAAAAAAAAGGAAAATATTAGTGAAATTACCATATGTATGGATATACTTAATATTTTTTAAGTTGGAATTTGATTTCTCCCATAACTACTATTAAACAAAATATGAATCTACCCTATTTTTATGTTTAAAGTAAATATAATTTTATGAAATATGGTGATAGGAGATTATAAAATTTATTTTTAGTATTACATTAAATTATTTTTTTATGTTTTAGTTTATTTAAAACAATAATGATAGTATATATTTTAATTATAAAAATATTTTATTAAAATAAAATAAAAAAATGTGTTCATCAAGAATCATAAATTTAATCTATGCCAACAACCACAATGCATAATTTAATTAGGAAATAATAAGATTTCTATATTTTGAACATTACAATTAAAGTAAAAATAGTTTTTTTGTATTGTCTTTTCTGAGTTACACATAATATGATGCAATTTAGATAGAGAGGGTCAACTAAACAACAACCTCCCCTCATAGCAAAGGATTCACAGTTCACAAACACCAACAATGTTACGTTTAGTTTCTTTCTAATTTGCATGCACTAGACTAAAAAAAGATAATAACCAAGATGACAAGAGCAAAAGGTAGTGTGTCGATGTTATATGATCACAACACTTTCAAGTTATTGTATGAAATAGTTCAACTCCTACTTGGATGAAACTTCCACTCATATGGAATGATGCAACTTCCCCTTGTACAGTGCAACTTCCACTTGTACAGTGCAACTTTCACTTGTAAAACAACTTCTTAGGATGACACTCTTTTGTGATAAAAATATAACATTGCATAAGACAACAAGGCTCAAGATGACAACACCCTTTATGATGATAATTTATTAAGACAACGATGTATCACTCCCTTATGACAATAATATCCTATGATGACAATCCTATAACATAATGATATCTCCTTCCTTATGACGATAATCTCCTTTGATGATAGTGGTAAAATATTATTGCACAAGATAGTGATATCCAATATGGCATCACATTGAGACAATAATGTCTCAAGATGGTAATTTCCACAAGATGGCAATAGTTAAGTCAATAACACTTCAATATGGTAATAGCTTAAGATAATAATTTTCCTAGATGATTCTTCTATGGGACTAGGTTGCATGGTATCTTGGTCTTATAAAAATAATAATCACATGTTCTTTTCAATCTCACAAATAATACCTTTAGTCTACACTCTCGCTTGTACATCAACTTTTCCTTGAGTGATAATTCATATTCAAACAATATCTTCATGTAAACTATAATCATACCTTATCTTCACTTACAGTCCTACATAAATACTAGTCTATGCAATCTACCATATTTATTGTAACTACCATTCAAACACACACACAAATTCAAGGTATAAAGTTATTGTTATTGCCAATGTGTCAATTGGTTGTTTATGACATATTTTTCCTCTTCATTTTCCTTGTTTTTCATGCATAAATAATTGGAAATCTTTATCCTACCCTCTTCTATTCATCTTCCTTTATTAACTCTATACATACACCTCCTTTTATCTTTCATCTCTCTTATACCTATTTTGGCTGACTCTCTTCCCCTAGTATTATCCTCACTCCCACCTGGACTCCACAATAGAATGGGGTTGTTGAATGAATAAATCATTCCATCATGGAAATGGTTCTTTGCTTGCTCATAGGAGCAAATCTAGAGCAACAATATTGTGCTAAAGTTGTACCCATTATGTTATATATTTAAAATAGAGTACCTAAAAATACACTTTAATGGATTACACCTAAAGAAGCTTGGCCTAGAAGGAAATACTTAATTGCACATTTAAGAGTCTTTGTTAGTAAGACATACATGCGTGTGCCAACGCAAAATAGAAAAATGTTGGATGTAAAAACCTTATCTTGCATATTTCTTGGGTATGATTAGGCATCAAAATCCTATTGAATGATAGATCTAATCACCAAGAAAATACACATAAGTAGAGATATGGTCTTTGATGAAGAATTCAAAATAAATACTAAGAATTCCAAAGAGCTTGAAGATGTCACATCTCCATTTGTGAGTCATGATTCAATTGAGGAAGTCCATGAAGAGGTTCTAGAAAAGGAAGATTTTATTGATGAACTAGTTGCAAAACCAATAGCGGTTGCTCCAACACAACAAAACAAGACTCCAAAATGGCTCACAAATATTCCTAGAGATGGTAAGTTTGATATACAACCTAATATAACTTCCACATGACCATATACTCATAGCAGTACATGACATGAAGAAATCTATACTTGATGACTTTTGTATTGGAGAATGCAAAACCAACCTTAATAAAGAAAGCACTAAGTTTACCATAGTAGAATCGATGGAAACATAACACACATATCTGCTAAAAAATAAAACATGGGAGTCATTGAATTGCCAAACAAAATGAAACCTATAAGCTATAAGTAGGATTTCAAAATTAACTATAATGCAAATAGATCTATTGATAAGTATAAGGTACAACTTCTTGTTAAAGGCTATACACAAAAGTAAGAAATAAATTATGAAGAGACATTTGCACCTATAGCAAGTATGGCCATCAT
Source organism: Wollemia nobilis (assembly GCA_028583015.1). NCBI lineage: Eukaryota > Viridiplantae > Streptophyta > Pinopsida > Araucariales > Araucariaceae > Wollemia > Wollemia nobilis. The sequence goes on along the minus strand of JAQPPZ010002383.1, from coordinate 992,909 downwards.
TTGTATAATATTTGCAATGATAGTACAATCTGGTTGGAAAATTCATCAAATGGATGTGAAAAGTATCTTTCTTAATAATGATTTTGAAAATGTGTACATGACGCAATCCAAAGGCTTTGTCAATATTGGGAAACATCAATAAATATGTACGCTAAAAAATTTACTATATGGATTGAAGCAGGCTCCTAGATCCTTGTATATCAAAATTAATGATCACCTATTACAGCATGGTTTCACCAAAAGTCCCTTAAATGCAAATCTCTATGTTAAGAAAATTGGAAATGGGAGTTATTCTTGTGCTCTATGTTGATGATTTGGTCATCATGGGTAGTTCAAACAAATTGGTGACTAATATGGAGGATGAATTATCATTTGACATGAAAAAATTGGGGCTTCTACACTATTTTCTTGGCTTGGAAGTTTGGCAGAGAAAGAATCACATTCTAGTCATAGAAAAAGTATGTCAAGACATTACTAAAAATTTATAAGATGACAAATTATAAACCTAAGGTGAAACCAATGGAGCAAGAGTTACAACTATCCAGATATGAAAAATCACCTTAGATATCTCATACCCTTTATCATTAGTTGATTAAGAGTCTCATATCCATGATAAACACCATGTATGATATAAATTTTATTGTAAATTATATTTCGACATTCATCTAGGAACTAAGGAAGTCATTAGAAAGTTGCAAAGAGGATATTGCATTATGTTCATGGTATAGTCATATTATGCCTGATTTGTAGATGATAAAAATCAACACCTAGATATGGGGTTTATCTAGAATCTAGATATATCTTGTGGCATAGCAAAAAATAATTAAGAATGTAGCATTAACAAAAAACTCGCCATTTGTATCACAAATGTTGGATCGAGACATGACAATGGTATTTAGAGTTGCTACTGGCAAAATATAGTATTTTATCACAAAATAGGAAGTTTAGGGCTACCGGTTCCTACAAGAATGACTTTTTTGCACTTGATGTTCTATCATATCCTAATTTCACACTATATGTAGGTACAATAGATGCAACCTCTCTTTGGCATAGAAAATATAGTCATCTATGTTTTATTACTTAATCCAACTAAATAAGTATTATGTAGTATCACATGGTGACTGACCTAACCAACTTTCACCCACATTTTATCCTCCTTTGTAAACCAACATTTAGTATCAAAGCACTCAACTATTTTACAAAAGGAACACTTGAGACTAGAGGAGATACTCTCATCCTTCACCCATATTTTCTACTCCTTTGTAAACCAACATTTAGTATCAAAGCACTCAATTGTTTTACAAAAGGAACACTTGAGACTAGAAGAGATACTCTCATTGCTAAGGAGACTTAAACCCTTAATGTTTACATAGTTAACGCCACCCATTTGCTAATTTATTTAGACCTCTTTGTTTCAATATGGTTTTTAAGTTGTTATATATACCAAACACAAGTTGTTAAAAAATTAAAGTAATTGTGCTTATAAATTACATTAGATGTACTTATATAAATTAATTTTTAAAAATTATATTGATATATTTTTAAATAAAAATAAATAATTTTATATAAACAACATGTTTACATGTTCAATATATATTAAATATTTTTATATAAACAATCGGTTGAAATTTCAAAAAAAAAAATATATATATATATATATATATATATATATATATATATATATATATATATTCTTTTAAAAAACAATACTACATATTAACACATGTATGAATATTATTCCTTACTGCATAAGACATTAAATTTTTTATGTTCCGTTGCGTATTAAAGAGTACCATATTATAAAAATTGGTCCTGCTTAGGTGATAGTACCTCTGTTCCGGAAAGAGACTAAATATTTTTATGATGTCGCCCCTCTTTATTATTATAATTTTTTATTCATCAACGTATAATACTATTTTAAAAACGGCCAATAGCTCTGAAACTCACCAGATATTTCAAAAAGGAGAAGTCTAAAAATTAACGAGAAGAAACCAGCTTTACGCGTGTACACTCAAGCGGATTCTTAATATATTTCTTACTATTCACTCGCTCAAAGGTACAAGGCAAAGGTGTACGATAGCGCTTCTTATTTAGGGTAGTAAGGCATGAAGCGACATGAGGCTATAAACATAAAAAGCAGCGACACAGAAACTTAGAACAGTGGTAGTACGGAACGGTAGTGGTATATACATCCCAACATTAAAATCACCATATTTTGGATCCGGTGACAGAGCGTAAGTTCATGTCCGCTTTTGGGAGGAGGTTGAACAATGCCCCAATCGATTCCCGAAGGTGAGCACGCCATAATTCCTGGATGACTTTCAAATCGTTCTTTCCTCGAGGAAAACCTCCTGCAAAATCATAGCTCGACAACATTGCTAAAAATCTCCTCCTCTCGTTCACGCACACCTGCGCACGCGCACAGTCAAAAACAATGTCAAAATAAATCCAACGAGTACTTATTTTTCATATATTATGGACATTATGTTCGAAATTCCTACCGAAGCAATCGCTGCGCTCTCATAGTCGATGGACGTAATTTCCAAATTGTTACGCAGGAAGTCTCGGTACGCGACGTTATTCACGTCAATGTTTCCGCTGCATCCACTCTCAACCCTCCTTACTCTTGGCTGCCTTTCCAAACATTTGTCTGTGCCCTCTTCGCACTTGTCTAGGTTTACGCTCTGTACAATTCAATTCAATGAAAAAAAATTCAGTCAATTGTCACACGATTTATTTTAAGATTGACTTGTAAAGTAAGAACGCCCTTTGAGATTCAAGTGGCGACGCATAGATTTACTTCCTCCATCTTGCGTGCAAGGTCATATAATTCATTGTCCACATTGATGAAAAACTTTTCTTCTCCATTTCCAAGCTCCTGGGGCTGGAAGTACGCGCTCTCAAGCGAATTCGCAGCTTTTTCAACATTAAAATCAGCAAATGTGAGCTTTGCAATGTCACGGCGGTATTTGCCCTCATCGCCTCCAAATGTCTGTTGTCATCATAAACGCCATAATATCATACATATCAGCTATTAAACACGAGTTATACACCCAAAAACATAGGAACTGTTTTTTCACAATGAAGATTATATTACCTCCAAGTGCCATACGCCACAATCTGCAAATTCTTTAGGAATTACAACGTCACCAATGTTGACCTCTTTAGGGTTCGCATTGCTTGCTCTTCCATAGTGAACAACCGTTCTTACATTGAAATGAGTTAGCAGCAACTGTGTCGCTTCCGCTGCGTTTGCCTGTATACATACTGCTGGAATTAATACCAATCTATGCATCGATTAGAGCTTATTAGTATTCATTTTCCTAAAGTGCCTAAAAGTATTTACCATCCCACTTCCGCTCATCACGACAATTGCCCTCCGCCCTGCAATGTCTCCAACATGGTAACGCCGGTCTGCATCACAGGAATTATAGTCAGCAACTGTTGATAGAGCAAATTTGAACTTGCAAGATAAAGAAAGAAATAAAGAATTCTAACAATGCCCCGGATGGTATGTCATAACTAAGAATTCTTAAAAAGCATAAGTTAGGGTCATAACTAGAGAGAGCCACGGATGGTCTGTCCCTGAAGGGTACAAAGAGGCGATCCTCCATCATTACATCGAGTTCATCGTTCCCAGAAACGACAACACCAATCGACTCTCCCCTTGCATTCACACGTTTGATCTGGTCAATAACTTCACGAGAATTTTCAGCCCGGGTTTGGGACGGTAAGGCAGCACACACCAGTAGAAGAAAAACGCAGGAAATTAAACAGCTTTGAGAAGCCATGGCAATCTAGCGAAGCAACTCTATTCTAAATTTCCTACTACTCTTGTGCTTGAAAAGGGTGGGTCTTCACTTGTATTTATAGTGGTGAAACAGACTGAACCATAGTTAATATAACTGTAGAGTTAATTGAACCCACTTCAACTTGAATAGATTAACTCAAAGCGGATAACAAATTCTTTGGCATGCTCCATTCACTTACTATAGGTCCATAGCTGTAAAAGATTTCAATGGCCAATCCTTTTTTCCATCAGTAGACTCACAGATGGTATGGTGGTCTAACCCTATCTCTACTATAAAAATGGTATGGTGGTCTATCCCTATCTCTACATAAAAAATTACTGAACTGTTTGATCTTATTTCTACTTTAAAATCTTTGTAGGTAAAACTTCATTTTATGATTGCCCTAAAACAATACTGTCAATTCTAGAATGTTCACTTTTGGTAAACGTTTGTGAGGTGGTTCATATAGCTTGAATTGATGTTTTCTGCCCATTCATATGGCCAGCTGTTATCATTATTAAAATAAAAACAAATAAATTAATAGTTTTACATACAATATGTGTTCTCAGGATAAATAAGTTTTGAAGTGAAGAGATTATGAAAGGGACCTTGGCTTATGTTGACACTCAAGTCGAAATATTTGGTGGAAGATAAGGCACTTCTGAATTTACTGTGGATTGAGTCGGACCATAAGATTCCGAAGGAGACAACAAATTGACTTCTACTTTTCCGTGTAACACGGGCAGGACCTAGAGAGCACCTTAGTGCCAAGCCTCGAATATTCTTTCCCACTCAGGTAATGCTACTTTTAATGGCTATAGTCGCTTCGTCTATTTCCCGCGTTTCCACGTCAAAACCTTAGGAAGTGTGGGAATGCGTTTTTACATACGTAAATATAGTAATACACTAAATAGCAGTCATTGTGGCTTTTAATGTCTTTGAGTATGATAAATGCATTGAATAAATTTCATCACTGCGTTGATGAAAATACGTCAACTCAATCAGTCTCACATCTTACATGTGACTTACATAGACGCGCAATGGAATTTGGCTGTTCGTACCATGAAATTGGTGGAGTGACTAGAGGCCGTATCTCGTTTTTAGTGTACACGTGTCCACTACAGTAACCCTAAAGCACGTGAAACGAAAACGATCTTAAATTATTATTATTCGATGTCGTGGGCCGTCTTTGGATAAGGATGAGCGTACTGTGTAAAGTTAAAAATCTTAAAATCCACGGCTCACAATCATCGACATATCTGCGTAGACAATAACGTTTGGATTGTTTTCACTGACGATTTAAATAATTGCGAAAAGCACATATGCCATTTGGCTAAAACCATAACGTCAATAGCTGTCTGCGCATTCACTTGTACGGGGACCACATAATGCATAGACAATTTTTCGCGGGCATGCCGTACGGCTGGCATTGATGTGACATTCACCTATTCATGTCACATCACTTATGTTACGACGAAATCTACACCACGCGGAAACCGTGATAGCCATGACGTTCACAATTCCGCATGTCATGAGATTTTATGCTATCTTCTGAACATGGATCTCTCGTTGTCCGTATTAAATGATCATCTCATACGTCAAAATGTTTGCGTATTCGACCGAGTGGCGGTCTATTTTCTTAACGAGTCTTTTCACTTCCAAAAAAGCGCAGTGAATGTCTTTCTTTTTCCCTTCTGAATGTCATTTTTTTTTTTTTAAAACTCCAATATCATGACTTAAAAAAGATCCGTTGACGTGGTTTACAGGTAAGGATGCCACTTACATTATCGTTGATGTGATCCGGATTCAATCTTCATGACAGATATGTATATATAAAAAATATTTACTCAATAAAATATAAACGTTCACTTCAGGCCATTCCACAGAAAAATGATAAGATGATAGTAAATACCGTCACTTATAACATAAATGATGAGATCTAAGTTTAATATCACATGTCTTTCTACGTAAAAATCGGATATAGAATTTATTAATAAGATCCTATGATGAGATTCAAATTCAACTCTACAACCATATGTATAACAAATAATTAAAAAGAGCATAACAAATAATTAAAAAGAGCAAAGAAAGAAGATAAGATCGTACATAGCAAAAATAAAGTCCAAATTTACACATGCATTTAAGAATGTAGAGGGCCAATGCGCACAGAACTGAACTGACAGGAGGATGCGCTCACATCTCACGTAATTGAACAGTCCAACTGTTTTCCATATTAAACGAAAGAGGCGAGTAAAATGAATCAACATTATTACAATTTTACCTCTTCACAACAGTATCTGGTTCTAACCATAACTCTAGTTAAAAGCGCTCATGACAATGGTTACGGCTCCAGTGTCAGGGTGGATATTGCACGCAGAAGATAAGGTGCATTTAATTGACCATGTTAGTTACATATTAACCACATTTTACAGATTTTGTTATTGCGAAACTGTGAGCTCCAGCAACTATAAAGAGGAGCGAAGGCATGCTCTTTCAAACCACAGAAGTTGAAGTTGTAGAGTTGCCTAAGTAGTGCCATGGCTTTCCTCGTTTGCAAGATTTTCTGCGCTTTCCTGCTCCCGTTGATAATCTTCCCCTCCCAACTCCTTGCTGAAATACCTAGCGATGTTCTTCAAAACATCGAGCGTGTCAATCGAAGGGGACCCTCTTATGCTATTATCGTTGCTGACAAGAATCAGCTCAGTGTAGTTGTATCTCCTGAGAATGAAGCATTCAAGCCCGACAGTGAGATATCTCGGATAGATGTCTCCCATTGTAATACAACATCTTACCCTTTTTCTCTTCTCCTTATGCAATTCTGTTTTGTCTGCGTTTGCTCGTGTAATTGGGCGTGAATTTGAACTTACGCATTCTTTGGATCCCAAATTGTTGTGAAACATGTAGAGCATGCTAACAGTTTTATACTGATAAACCAACACTGCAGCTCTAAGGTTTCATATCGGATATATGTCCGACCGCAGGGTGATTGTGGTCATGAGCGGAAGGGGTTTGGTAATATATTTACCTCAACGAGGCCACTGTTAAGCGTGTTGAATGCTTTAACGTGAGACTTCTTGCTAATTACTAATGTTAATTGTGTTATCGGTACATTACAGGTTAATACAGCGCGGACCACCCAAGTACTGCTGAATCTGTTCAATATTGGTGCTGTTGTTCACTATGGAAGAGCGAGCAACGCAAACCCTGACCAGCTCAACATCGGTGACGTTGCAATTCCCGCTCGAATTGCGCATTATGGCAGATTCCACTGGGAGGTGATATGTGCTTCCTTCACCTAAATTGTTTCAGTTATATGTATCCGGTTAAACGTCAACAAGTATGGGTTTAATTATTTATTATTTTTACAATAAAACCAGAAATTTGGAGGCGACAGTGGAGACTACCATCGTGACATTGCCAAGCTCACATTTTCGGATCATAATCTTGTTAAAATGCGAGTTCCAAATAGACTTGAGAGCATATATCTCCAGCCCGAGATGGTTATGACAAAGCCCGAAGTGCAAGAAGAAAGGTTTTTCATCGACGTGAACCAAAAATTATATCGCTTCGCACAGAAGATTGAGGTACCATTAGGATAGAGTATACTAGATATCAAATTTTGGGCTAAAAAATTGAGGTGGAACGCTTGTTTGGTGTTAACATTTTGTGAATGAAAATGAACAGGGTCTAGAATTAGCGAAGTGCGGGCCGGCGATCAGATCGCCAAAAATGTGTCTTCAAAGGCAGCCAATGGTGAGAAGAGTGGAGAGCGGATGCAGTGCCAACATCGACGTGAATAACGTCGCCTTCCGGGACTTTCTGCGTAATAATTTGAACATCACCACCATCGACATCGAGAGCGCAGGAGTTGCATTGGTACGAATAGCAGAAACATGAAAACGAAAATATAATGCAACTGATAACTGATTTGGAACTAGTTGTTGATTGTTGGTGTGATTTGCCCTTATGATTGTAATTGTGCAGGTGTGCTTTAACGAGAAGACCCCGTGGTTGAAAATGGGCTCAATATTCAATTTCGCAGGGGGTGCGCCGCCTGGTGGCGAGAACGACATGGCTGCTATCGAAGGTATATGGGTCAGCCACCTTCGTGTATCACTGGCTGAATTATTTCGCCATCTGCCAGAAACATTTCCGAACCCGCGTCTTAATATCTGGTAATGAATAGAACCAGAAAATGTATAGGGCTACTTTACTACTACTACAGTAGTCCAGATGTATATATCCAATAAATGAGTACTGCTCTAGCAGTGCTCTCACTCTAGGCCTAAAGACTTTGTGCTATCTACTACCTCAATGAGAGTTGTGTTTTGCTAAATAGTTCGTCTCTTCCTTCTGTAGCTTTTAAGGAAACATGGATATCCAAATAAGCAAATAATGATATATAATTGATACTACCCTATGAAATCATGTTTTTAGGTAATAAACAGGATTTTATATGTATATATATATATCGAATGACGCACGTTTTAAATCTCAAAATCATATTGTTTAAATATGAAAATATATCATATTTGACATATTTTGCATCGACAAAATCGTATTTGGAGATAAGGATGAGCGGACTGGGTAAAGTTAAAAATCTTAAAATCCACGGCTCACAATCTTCGACATATTCTGGATGGACAAAATCGTTTATATTGTTTCACCGACGATTTTAAAAAACGGAGAAAAGTACAACGTGCACGGGGACCACAAAATGCAACGTCAATTTTTCGCGGGCAGGCCATACGGTCGTGATGGATGTGACATCTACCTATTCGTGTAACATCACTTATAATAATCTAATACTACTATGGGATCTCTCGGTGTCCGTGTTAAATGATAATCTAATACGTCTAAATGTTTGCATATGCCACCTGTTGTATTCGACCGAGTGGCGGTCTTATCACTTCCAAAAAAGCGCGGTGAATGTCTTCCTTTTTCCCTTCTGAATGTCACTTCTTTGTTTCAAAGAATCTAAAGAAAAAGGTAAACCCTCGATGTAATTTTGAAGGCCGTTCCATAACATCCTATGAAATCATGTTTTTAGGTAATAAACAGGCTTTTATATAGATATATATATATAGAATGACACACGCTTTAAATCTTAAAATCATATTATTTAGATATGAAAATAAAAATTTAGGGTTTTTAAAATAAAAGATATTATTAAAGAAAACTTAGTGGTTTTTTAGTTTTGTTTGTTACTGAAAGCACGAGGATACGGAAGCTCATAGGCATATCGGGTGCGGTGCAAACAAAAGCATACGAAATGCTAAGTCTTACAAATGAACAAAGGACAAAAGCATACGAAATGCTAAGTCTTACAAATGAACAAAGGACTAAAGTGCATGAAAAAGGGAAAACAAACGAATTGAAACGAGATATAAAACAAATGTAAAGTGCAACCCTTCTTTTTATTAATTTCTGTTTTGAGATCAGGTTACAATATGTCTCCTTCCTTTTTAGGAGCTAGGAGTGTTAGACCTAGTTTTGTTACACCACGGATGGTACGCTTCCCTTCAGGATCTTTCGTGTGCCCACATTTAAAATGGGTGGGCCAAACGTTGTCGTCGCTTGCGTGAATGTGTCTGTAGTTCCTTGCTGCCCTTCCGGTGTCGAGATCCTGCGTTCAAAGAAACAACAAATGATTAATAGCACCTGTGGATGGAGGGAAAATATGCAATCCCTAAGGCCTCCGGTTAATTCATGCATGAAATAATTAAAACGGTAGTCAAAACATGTCAGAATAAGATGAAATTTTGACAGAAGAATGCAAACACTATTAGGAACACACTGCAAAAGGAACAGTCGAGAAATCTGCTGTAGATTTCTAATCGCTCCGGGGTGGGACAAATAAGACTATCATAAAATGTCAAAAAGCAACCTCCTAAATGTCCCATCCAGAGGCCTCCAAAACACCTGCAAAGTTGGGGTTAGGCAAAATAGGGCATTTTGAGACGACCCAGAAGGTTGAATTCTACAGATTTAGCCTCGATCACCGTGTATCCGAAGATGCTCCCTGTATATTAGTGAAGGCAAAAAATAATGAAAACACAGTCAAAACTCATCAAAATGACATGAAATTTGAATGGCAGCATATACGAATGACATAAAATAAAATGCAAAAGAAACAATAGAGAAATCTGCTGCATATTTCTAATCACTCCGGGGTGGGGCGATTAGGACTGCAGTAGTGCGGGGGTCGCCCGAGGGCAGGACACCCACCGTTTGGGGCTTGGTTTCAACACCAATCCACTTGGGATGGGTCCAAAACCTCCTAAGGGGTTGTGTCGACAAATTGGGTGTTGTATTATGGCCAAATGTTCGAGTTCTAGGTCCGGATTGCGCTTCCAATGTTCATCCAATAACCTTCCTTCCAAAAGAGAGATCAAGGATGTAAGAAGCACCAGTGAGGGGTGAGGATCTAATTTGGCAGCACTCCGTTGCTCCAAATGCTCCTGCTCTGTTCTTTTTTTGGGTGAGAAGACTCACCATTTTATAGATCTGAAGGTCTGCTTTGAATGTGCATGCAGGGGTGCCACTTGGCCATCATGACTTCCCAGGGGAGAGAAGATTCCTCCCTGATTAAGGGCTCCATGATTGCCTCTATGACTACCCCTTTGAGCTCAAAAATGCTCACTCGCACTCCCATGCATTGAAGGTGGAGTTGAGTGGCGGATCTAAGCTGCCATTTGTCAAGGTTTGACCTTTTGCCCGTAAAACCTGCTATTCACCCCACCTCAGAGCAATTGTTACTAATCGTCCCAGGGTGAGGCGAATAGTAGTCTATTCGCCCTAGGGTGGAACGAGTAAGGAGCAAGGTGCTTGAAAGGTGCCAAATTGACCTCTGGCCTTCCAAAACTACTGTGGGAGTGGTTAGGACCATTGTTTAACCTCTAGGGGTTGCCCTAGGGGCTATGTATGCCAATTCGATCAGTGCTTGTAACCACATGATCAGATTGGTGTTGTTTTGGTGTCTACAGTTGCCCCTTTTTGGGATGCGTTGTGCATGGCACAGTGCTGAGAAAAAATAGATAACCAAAGCATTAATGATTAGGGTTTCTCAGTAACTTAACCAACTTTTGATGCCCCAAGTATGGAAAGGGCATGCATTCTTGAATCCTTGCTTCTGACGAGCTAAGGAGCTTAATTCAAGTATTAACCTTTTTTTTGGTGAGGTGTTACTTGATATTGGGCATTGTTCAATCATGAATAGGCAAAGGGCGCAACCTTTTGTCTATGGGAACCTTGAGTTCATGATTCTAGAATGCCAAGTCTTTGATCAGCTTGTGATTATTGTTTGTTTGCTGCCCCAAGCAGGAGTGTGATTTCTTTGTCAATGATTCTTTGAATGCATGCCATTTCCTTGATTGGGTGTGTATTTGTTGATTGGTGACTAAGTGTGACTACCCCCTCAAATGACGAATCGATGAGGGAATGACCAAAATGAGAAAAGCGACGAGTCGCTTGACCCAAGATGACTTTTGTAAGGGTGCCTTCAGTTGTTTTCCGTTGAATGCTTATGCAGTTTCCCAACAATCAAACCTGTTTTTGGTGGGTTTTAACCCTTTTTGGGACACATTTTGGGGATGAAATTCTCGAAAATCCGTCCTCCCGGGGAGCAGTCCGGCTATGGTAGCCTTCTTAGGGAGTAGGATATGGATAATTTATGGCCCCGACGTCAATTTTGGATGCCAAGAATGTCAGGCACAAAGGTGCCTTTGTTCCGCAATGTTATTGCTATTTTTGGGTGGGTTTGGACCCTTTTTGTGATGCTATTTGGGGATGAAATTCTCAAAAATCCTTCCGCCCATGGAGCGGTCCAAATATGGTAGCCTTCTTAGGGAGTAGGATAGTGAGGATTTGTGACCCCAACGTCGGTTCTGGATGCCTTGAAGCGCAAGCGCAAATGTGCCTTTGTTCGGCCGTTTTATTACTATTTTTGGTGCATTTTGGATGCAGTTTTTGTTGTTTTTGATTTTCTTGCTATGTAATCATCCCAGGGTGGGATGAATACCAGTTTTGTAATCATCCCAAGGTGGTACAAGCGCTAATTAGAGCACTCGTCCCAGGGTGGAACGATTACAGGCCTAAGAGCCTATATAAGGGCCAAAACTAGGTTTTGGGCTCATTTACACTTTGTTTTTCTGGCGATTTAGAGCTGTGAGGAGGAGAAGTTCGAGTCTGCATAGCGAAGCGCTGTCGAGATTTCACGGATACCATGTGCACGGGCCGGATCGTCGAGTGGCAAAGCCGAGGAAATACCGGTAGGTGCTCCTCTTTATTTTGTTTGTTTTTATTTTATAATTTAAAATCGTAATTAATTTATATTGCATGTCGTTTTTCTATTGAAACTAAGATCGAAACCCTAGTTTAATTGTTTTGTATTTGTGTTTTGTGTGGCATTTTAAACTAAGATCAAAACCCTAGTTTAAAATTTTGTTGTTATTTTGTTTTTTAGTTTAAACTAGAGTTAAAAACCCTAGGTTAAAATTTTTGTTGTTGTTTTGTTTTTTTGTATTAAGTTTAAACTAGAGTTAAAAACCCTACGTTAAAATTGTTGTTATTTTTGTTTTTTTTTTTGTGTTTTTTTTAGTTTAAATTAGAGTTGAAAACCTTAGGTTAAAATTTTTGTTATTTTATGTTTTTGATTTTGAGTTTAAATTAGAGTTAAAAACCCTAGGTTAAAATTTTGTTTTTGTTGATTTTTTTTAGTTTAAACTAGAGTTAAAAACCCTAGGTTAAAATTTTTGTTGTTGTGTTGTTTTTTTGTATTAAGTTTAAACTGGAGTTAAAAACCCTAGGTTAAAAATGTTTTTTTTTTTTTTTGATTTTTTGTGATGTTTAGTTTAAACTAGAGTTAAAAACCCTAGGTTAAAATTTTGTTATTTTTTTTTTTTTGCATTAAGTTTAAACTAGAGTTAAAAACCCTAGGTTAACATTTTGTTTGTATTTTGTTTTACGTTGTTTATTGATTGATTTTTTTTTTTTTGTGAATGTTTGTACTGTACATTTTGTTAACGTTGCTGTGCAATTTATGAAATATTATTTTTTGTGTTTTTTTAGTTTAAACTAGAGTTAAAAAACCCTAGGTTAACATTTTGTTTGTATTTTGTTTTACGTTGTTTATTGATTGATTTTTTTTTTTTTGTGAATGTTTGTACTGTACATTTTGTTAACGTTGTTGTGCAATTTATGAAATATTATTTTTTGTGTTTTTTTAGTTTAAACTAGAGTTAAAAAACCCTAGGTTAACATTTTGTTTGTATTTTGTTTTACGTTGTTTATTGATTGATTTTTTTTTTTTTTTTTGTGAATGTTTGTACTGTACATTTTGTTAATGTTGCTGTGCAATTTATGAAATGTTGTTGTTGTACAGTTTGTATACATTGTTGTATATTTGTTTTAGTGTTGTACAATTTTTTTTTTGGTTGTCATGTTTTAATGTTTTTTTTTTGTTTGGTTTTGTAGGTGGTGAAGAGTCAATACCATCAATCGACAGTACTTTTTGAAGTGCAGGATGCACTGACTATGGCAGACTGGGATTGGCTTGATGCCCTTGGGCTCAAGTAGGTGACTCGATTAGAGCTTGTGGTGGGGAATCGGGCATATATGACTGCCCTGATCAATTTGTGGGATCCTCGCACCAACACCTTTCATCTCCCAATAGGGGAGATGACAGTGACTCTAGAGGACGTTTATCGGATTCTATAAATTTCGATAGACGGGCTGCCCATTCAGATAACTCCTTAGGATCAGTGGACGACGGTGCTGACACGATGCTTTGGGCATGCCGCAAAGATGGGGGTGAATGGGGCGGTAGAGAGGGCAGAGGGGGACTACCTGATTGACGGGATTCTGGTGCGGTGGTGGTTTGAGAAGGGCGTTTTGGGGGTGAGGCATACATTGCTTATGTGCCTCATCTCCAACATGCCACTTCCTGAATCCTCGGGTGCGAGGTTCCCTTGGAACCTGCTTGAGGTAGTGTTCCGACTGGTGGAGTGTCCGACGACAACACCACTAATTATGAGGTGGGATCAGACGCTATTGGCATAGTTATATGATGAGTTGTACGAGGTTCACTATCGAAGGTGGAAGGGGATTAGCTGCATCTACTTGTTGCAGTGCTGGGGATGGCAGCACATAGCTGTGGAGTGACCGTAGGGATTACCTTGGACCACTCGAGGAGAGATGGTGAAGAGGGAGATTGGCTATGCTACCATATGGCGAAGGTTCGATGAGCAGGGGTAGATTCGGTGGTGGGCAGGTGTTGTGGGGCACTATGCTGATGCCTTCTCATGTTTTGCTCTAGGAGAGGTGTTTTAGCGGCCATATCGAGACTATCTAGCCTGGCCTGAGGCTAGGGAGTGACTCCGACGGGCGTTTATGGGGAGGTGGCTGATCGGGCGATACGAGATCGAGCAGGAGTACTTCTCGTACATTCGGGTGACTCGACAGTTTGGGGTGCACCAAGGATTTCCTAGTGAGCCCTTAATCTATCGACATCAAGGAGACGAGAGGACTTTGGCCTGGACGATTATTGAGCTGCTAGGTAAGGGGTCAGATGTAGTTATTGATGTCCCCGATGTGGACAATGTCGGGGTGACTACAGAGTATGACCAGTGGTGGACGATGCAGCGATGATGGGGTGAGGGGCCTCTAGGAGGTGCAGATGCAGCAGCAAAATGTGGTGGGGTTACGGAGGCACTGGGGGAGGGTTGGGTGGCTCTACGCGATGATGCAAATATGGTGGAGGTAGATGACCTCACTAGGGATGATGTAGGGATTCTAGAGTGGCTGGATGTTTAAGACATTTCGGAGTAGTCGGTGCCTAAGAAGCCTATCGTCCCGAAGATACCCATACCTCAAGCAGTCTCGGGGGATATGGAGGCTAGGTATCGCGTTCAGATAGCATGATTGGAGGGGCTACTATGGAGACGGGATGAGGAGCACAGTGCCGAGAGGGATCACCTGCAGGCTCAGTTGGCGCAGCGGGATGAAGCATTGGTTGCATATCATCGACGGGATGTGGAGTGGGGTCGATTTTGAGTGGAGCTGGAGGCCAAGATTATCTGCCTCGATGGGCAATTACTTGAGCTCATTGGAGGTGGCTCTTTGTGTTGAACAAGAGACAACGAGATTGAGCAGTCTACTTCCTATCGTCGCAGGCAGGTGGGCGAGGGTAGCGCCAGTGGACATGATGTGGAGGTTGGTAGCAACCACCCTAAGAGGTCCCATAGGACCCACACCACTGGGGGTAGTTCTAGTCACGCTGATCCTGCGTGATCATGGTGGTCAACTCCTTAGTCTTGGGATTTTTAAGTTTTTGCTTTTTTTGTGAGGTCAGAGGACCAACTTATTGTAGCCTATGGGTATTTTTGGCGATATATATACATGAATTTCTTTTTGGTTATATACTTTTCGTGATTTATTATTACTTTTATGCACATTTATTTACATTGATGTATGCATGGGTTATTATGAATGCGATGTTTCTATTTATATGATGTATGCATATGGAATTGATGAAATGATTTGTTGATAACTTGGTGGCGACACCATAGACTGTACAAGATTTATTGGATTTTTGTACTATGTTATTGCTTTGTGGAATGACTTTGCATGTGTGAAAAAAAAAAATATTTTGTATTTTCCAATGGTGATGCAAGAATGGACATGTACAACATTTGTTTTAGAATGTAGTTAAGCTTTTTCTGAGATTCAGATGTTTTAACTAAGTAGCCAAGACTATACATTTATCTCACAAGACTTTTGAACAAGGTACGAATCAGACTTGAGTTTGACAAAGTTATTTCAGATCCCTGTGTGTGCGATTGAGTTCATTTATGTGGTATTCATCAAGATACCGCCAGTGCCAGATAGGTTGTCAACCAAACCTATACTAAGGATCACCTAATTAACTCCACTAACTCCTTTGTTGTATTTAGTATGATTAATCCATGGGGCAATCTAGGATACCATAAGCTAGCTCATCCACATGCAAACATTGGTCTACACACATGCAAAGCTAATGTGATAGACATATCGTCATGCATTTAGGATACCGCCATTACCAGGTAGGGTATCCACCAAACTTGTAATAAGGATTACCTAGATGGTTTTTCGAATGCTAAGAATTCTAGGGATTCAAGCTCAGGCGTCTTTTGGTTGCTCAACTTGTTGGAATACTTGCTCTCTTACATAGTGATGAAAATCAATGTTTGTTTTATTTTTCTTATTGAGCAAGGGGTTTGAGTAGTGGTGATAACCACTGTTATTATTTTAATTTTTGATTTTGCATTTGGATTTCAAAGGTGAGCTCATAGGTTGTTGGCTTGTGAATGGCATTGATCCCTTTTGGCTTTGGGGATGACTACCCATCTTATTCAGGGATGTGTAGTACGAATCCTTATGAATTGGGGGACCAAAGGTGATTGGGGATATTATTATGTAGCGACATTGATCATTTTGGCCTTGGGGATGACTACCCATCCTGTTTAGGGACGTATAGTATGAATCCTTACGACCTTGGGGATCAAAGGTGTTTTGGAAATTTTGTTAGCAGTGAAAACCACTGTTTATTATGGGGAATTGGATGGGGAAGAGCCTCTCCTTTTGTCAATTCTTAGCATTTTTGAACCATTCACACAATGGGATGAATAGGCTAACCTTTCACCTATGATACCCTAAATTGCTTTGTAGTTTTCATCTTTTGTTCACATAACTTGGGAATTTTTATGTGTTTTAACTTGTGTGGGGATGCTACGTAACAAGGTGTGATCCAAGTAAAACGTTACCTTTGTAAAATATGTCTGATTGTGTACAACTTTTGACTAGAAATATAAAGACAGCTGAATGATGAAAAAACCTAACGACCTTAGCGGACAACTGATTGTAATATAGCAAAAATGCGAATGGTGTTATTTTGGATGGGTGTTGTTTACAGAATGGACTGAATGTGGAAAATGATGGAACTACCGAGCAATTACAATCTATGGTGCTTATGACATGTTGTGACTAGAAAATATGCAATGTATGTATGCGATGCCTAATGCAGTTTATTATTTTTTTGTGTTTTGATTTTTAAGAGTATGCATGGAAGTGAGATGCAATTTTTTTTTTGTTATTTTTTATTATTGTTTGTTTTTGTTTGTTTTTGAATATTTGTTTTTGACCAAGCGATTGTGGGAACCCTTGGAGCTTTTGGTTTGACCAAAGAGTTTATGGATACCTTTGGGGAATTTTAGGTTGACCAAGCGATTATGGGATCCTTGGAGCTTTTGGGGTGACCAAGCGGTGGCGAGAACTCTTGGAGCTTTTGGTTTGACCAAAGGGATTATAGATACCTTTGGGGCATTTTGGGGTTGACCAAGCGATAGCTGGCATCCTTGGAGATTTTTAGGTTGACCAAGTGATTATGAGAATCCTTGGAGCTTTTTGGGTTGACCAAGTGATTGTTGGAATCCTTGGAGCTTTTGGGGTGGGCTATGGCTCTCTAAATGTGGAATGGCCTCAAATGACTAATGTTCAAGGGTTCTAGTTCCTTGATTCCTTCAAGAGAGGCGAGTCGGTATGTTTCAGGTCCTATTTTATTATCAATTATATAGGGACCTAACTAGTTTACCATGAACTCGTCCTTTAGATGGGGCGGCAAGTTGGAATTTTGCTGGTTCTCTTTTAAGACCAAGTCACCAACCTGAAAGTCCCTCAAGTGAACTTTCATGTTGTATGCTTTCTTAAGTCGCTCTTGATAGATACGTAAATGCTCAAGAGCATTGATGCATTATTCGTAGAGCAACGTAAGCTAGTCTAATCAGGCCTGCTGCGCACGCAGTGTCATCATCGATGACCTCTTGCATTGATATATGTAGGGAAGGTATTTCCAACTCGAGAGGCATGACTGCCTCGGAGCCATACACCCAAAAAAATGGAGTTGCCCCAGTGGGCGTCCAAATGCTAGTGCGATAAGCCCACAAGGCAAGTGAGATTTGAATGTGTCAATCCTTATGACTAACTATGACTGTCATTTTAAGGATGGCAACTAGCATTTTGTTTGACGCCTTTGCTTTCCCATTTGCCTACGGATAATAGGGTGTTGAAAAATTGTGCTAAATTTTATACTTTGTTGTCAAAGCACGCACATCTTTGTTCTTGAATGACATCCCATTATCTAAGATGATCTTGGATGGAAGACCAAAACAACATATGATGTTATGTAAAATAAACTCCGCAATGCGAGTCCCAGTCGTAGAGGTAAGCGAAATTGCTTCCACCCACTTGGTGAAGTACTCTGTGGTTGTTATGATAAACGTGTGACAACCTGACGACACAGGGGAAATCTTTTCGATTAGATCTAATCCCCACTGTAAAAACGACCAAGATGATTGGATTGGTTGCAAGGCCTGAGAAGGTATGTGTGTCAAATTAGCATGGTATTGATATTTCACACACTTCCTTACATACGCGCAATAATATCGCTCTAAAGATGGCCAATAATAGCCCATGTGAAGAATGCGCTTAGTGATGGCCATACCATTGAAGTGGCCACTGCATGTACCATCGTCCGCTTGGGTGATTGCCCAAGCGGACTCCTACTGGTCCAAGCAATGGAGGAGGATCCCTTCGTAGCTTCGACGGTACAAAATGTCTCCTAGCAAGACATGTTTTACCAATTTTTGTTTGAATGATCTTTTTGCAGTATGCGACAATCCAAGTGGGAGGTTACCTAGCTTGAGGTAGTCTCTTATGGGTGTGTACCAATCCTGCTAATCAGAAACCTCAGAGGTATGAACTACCAATCCCTCTTGAAGTTTATCCCTTGCAAAAGTTGAGCAGGAACGAACTTGTAAAAATAGCATTGTGTTGCTTTCAAGGGGAATAGGGGAGAATAAGGACCCTCGGTTGGGGTGATTCAGACTATCATGGATTCAAGTGAATCTATCTTAAGATGGTTTAATCTGGATCAGGTGGATTCCTGGTGTTATGTCAGAGCTTACATGCTCCATCGTGAATTACGATAATGTTTTGACTTGAATGGTTGTCATCTCACCAAAAGGGTCTTGCGAGATTAGTGACCCCAAGGAGGCCATAGTGTCTGCAAAATGATTCGATGATCGAGGGAGTGCCTCGATGTCGTACCATTCAAGCTTTACCAAAAATTTATCCATAAGGGCTTTGTATGCCTGCAGAACTGGGCATTTACATTGGAATACCTCTTTCACTTGGTTGACGATTAATAGCGAATCACCAAATATGTTCAAGAATTTGATGTTCATGGTGATTGTTGTCTGAAGACCTGAGCAAGGCTTCGTATTCAACATTTTTATTGGTGCACAGGAAATCAAGTTTAAATAATAGAGGCATTGGAGCCCCTTGCGGTGTGAAGAATATGATTCCCATGCCACCCCCTTGCTCACATTTAGAACCATCAAAAAATAGGGTTATGTCGACCTGGGACTCAGGCTCATTAGAATCTAGCAATTATGAGACATGGAAGACCCCATCATCGGGTAGTTCTATGGTCAAAGGTTGATCGTCTTCGAGAGGAGCCTCTACTAGTTGATCGATAATGACTTGACCTTTGATGAAATTTTGTCCAATGAATTCGATGTCAAACTTCATCAACAACATGATCCATTTCATCGTGCGACTACTATGATAAGTATGACTCATCATGTACCATAATGGATTCTCCTTAGACACAACATACATCATATTGCTCAGCATGTAGTGGCGTAGCTTTTTGGTGGCAAATACCACTGCTAAGCATAGCATTTTGACGTATGCATAGTTAAGTTCATAACTGACCAGGGTGCGACTAAGATCATAAGTAGCCTGTTATTTATATAGTTCATTTTTCTAAGCTAGCATGGCGTTCAGTGCCACCTTAGTAGCTGAGATGTATAAATAGAACAACACTCTTGGTCTAGGTGGTGCCAATACTGGCAATGAAGCCAAGTATTGTATAATGTCATCGAAGGTTGACTGGCACTCGTCATCCTAGTGAAATTCTTTCCCCTTGTGTAATAATTTATTCATGGATTGGCACTTGTCAGATAGCTATGCTGTGAAGCATTTGATTGACATGACCTTTCCCTGCAAGCTTCTGAGCTGCTTGATGGTGGTTAGGGGAAGCATTTCAAGGATTGCCTTGACTTTGTTTGGATCTACCTCGATTCCTCATTTTGAGACTATGAAACCCAAGAGTTTTCCATATGTGACGCTAAATACACACTTCTTGGGGTTTAGTCTGACTTTATGTTTGATGAGGCAATCGAGGATCTTGCTTAGGTCATCGAGATGATTTGTGCGCAAAAGAGATTTGGCCAACAGATCATCCATATAGTCTTCCAAATTTTTATGCGTGTGATCATGGAAGATGTATGTCATAGCGCGTTGGTAGGTGGCGCAAGCATTTTTAAGGCCAAAGAGCATGACCTTATAACAAAATGTCCCCCAGGGCGTTGTGAACGCTATTTTGAGTTGATCGTTGGGATTGATATGAATCTGGTTGTATCCTGAGAAACCATCCATGAGGGAAAGCATCTCGTGGCCTACTGTAGCGTCTACCAATGCGTCAATGCTAGGCAAGGGAAAATCATCCTTGGGACTCGCTTTATTTAGATCTCAAAAATCGATGCATATGCAAATCCTCCCGTCAGGCTTATCCCTCTTAAATGAAATCAATTTTTCATAAATATGAATAATTTATTGCTCTGAAATAATAACCTTCAATGTAACATGTAAAATTACCCCCTTCAATGAAATCAAAATTTTCATGAAGAAAATGTACATTTATGCTCCAAAAATGGTAATTTATGAAATGCCATAAAACATAATCCCTTCAATGAAATTGAAGTTTTCATGAGATATGTGTCATCATAGGCTCATGAATGAGATATAAAGCTGAAAAAATTAAATTCAACCCAAAAATGAACATTTTGAAATTTAAAAAATTTAAAATCTGCAATAAAAACAACTTCGGATAATTTTTAAAAATATGAAATGACTCCGAAGTAAAAATGTCTAAGTGCGTAATGGAAATATGAAGTATGCTCTACGCAGCCATGCAATTATTTTTAGATTTTGAATTTTTTTTACTATTTATTTTAATGTCCAAAAACTTTAAGAAAATTTAAAAATAAAAAGTTAGCAAATAAAAATAAAATCTAAAACTTGAAAATGAAAGCTAAAAATGCAAAATGTGCTACAATCAGTATGATGCCATACCATTTCGGAAAAACCGAAGATGTGATATATTCCATGCATACAACCTAACCTATTGGACCTACAATTTTGCACAATCAAAACAAGCTAGGTGCTTGCTCCTAAACATAATTTTCAAATTTAAAACATTCGCCTGAAACAACCAATAAAACATGCATCAACTTCATCTATAAGTCCAGTGCCAACATTACTGTTTTCAAAACTACAACCCTCGTCTCAAAATTTTCCAACCCCTTCTCTGTTTTTGCATGCATTATTTAAGATTTGTAGAAAACTTTTCGATCCTCCTTCGTGGCTCTTCGTTCTCTGACGTTTTACAATCCATGGCTTTTCATTTTATTTCATTCTCCGTTTGTTTGCTTTGGTTCCGAAAACTCCTTCTTTTCCTTGGCTTTGAAGCCTTGTTTTCGTTTTTTTATTTTGGCTTCCCCTGTTATTTTATAACGCTTTTATTCATTTTCAATAACGCTTCCTCAATGTTAATTTTAATATAACCCTGTATGGTCATTTCCTACAATCTTGTCTTTAGTCCATATGAACAAGCTTCAAATGAATAGCCACGTGGGCCTTTCTTCCATGTAATTAAAAGCCACTTGCCAAAGAGTTGTTTTATTTACATTTGAATAAGAGGCTATAACATGTATGTATGTAAACCAATTCATGGGCCCTCTCATTTCATACTATTATTATAATCTTTCGAATCATCATTTTAACCCATGATTGGTCTCCCTTCCTGAAACGACTCTGCTAATGTATGCTCTGTGCTTCCTGCTCCTCTGTTGTCTCTCGAAACCATGCTACCTCCGATAAACTCTCGCTCATCCTGGCCCTATATCCATGCTGATTTTTTACGTTTTGCACTGTAGAGCTCAACACCTAGTCACGTCCACATCATTATTTAATCCAAACCCGTGGCTTTCCCACTGTGAAACCCGGATACTTCGTTTACCGTTGAGAGGAAATTGTATGACCCATTCACCATTTCACCTTAGACTCCAACGCTAGCCAAGGCATCCACTATTATCTGGTAATTCACGTCATCGAAACTATTCCTTTTTGGTTCAAGAGTACATAGGTATGGTCACATTCGATATTTACCAATGAAAACGCACTTTCTGCCCTGATTTATCGCCATGCTGGAGGGTCCAGTTCGACATCAACTATAATCCTTTCTAGCCTCATGATCCAGGATATTTACTTCTATAGTATCTACCAAAACTACCTTCGACATCCCACGTCAAACATGTAGACGTCCTCCTCTACCTCGTGGGTCCTTATCAACGTGTCCCATCTCGGTTTCCTCTACGCTGGCGTCGTGATAAAATCACTAGGATAGCCCTTCAAAATCATTGTTGTGCGCTATTATCTATCATGCGTTGTTATCTATCTCTCCATCCATACCTCTATTTGAATTTTAAATCATTAGATTGCGTTTACGTTGGCCGTGATTATCATGTTGCAAGTGTTCCATGTGAGCATTGTTACCGCTAGTAAAATTTACCATATCTCCATACTCCACCAATCATGGCTCCCATTATGTATGAACGACAACATACCACCATCCACGTATTCTGTCACAACATCTAAGGCAATCATTTCTTGCAACTCTAATACTGTTGCACTATAAATCTACCCGTATACGATTTTCTCTTAAGTACAGGGGTTAAGAAACACATGCCACATTGGATGTTTGTAGACCTTCGAACCATCATCGAACATCTAACGCACTCTATGATAGATACAACCATGATATTTGATATTCCTGTGCTATTTTTCCAGCATATTTTTAGTAACATGTTATCAAACGCGTTCCATGTTACTGACATCCTCCTCCGGGTCTGTTACTCGTGCGTCGCCCATTTGCCTGGTCACAGTTGATATCCAAAATACCTCTGTGAAGAGATCCTTTATCGTCTTTGTCTTCACTGTGTTAACTTCTTCGATGATATCGTGGGAAACATTCATGTCTGTCATCAATGACCATGGTGCTGCAAAATGCTGTGAACACCCATCTCGGCACTAGCTCGGAGTCTGTCTCATAATTGTCATCAGTTGTCTTGTTGTATTTGTTGTCACGTTGTGGCCTCTTTGTTCGACGCGGTCCCACTGATATCCATGAGATGACCATTTGGCAAGCCTTGTAGCCATGTCTATCCATCGCGACATAAGATGTCGACCTCGCTCCATCTGTTGATTACCGACACAGCCCGCTATGATGTTTTGATGCCCATCGAGTATCCTCCCTGCGCTATGATGTTTTGATGCCCATCCGAGCCTCACTATCATGCTTTTAAACAAAGTGCTTGTCATGGACTTCTACATTTTCCTGGATACCCCAATTGCCACTTCAGTGATTTGGTCCTTTCTCAATCCACGCAAGCACATCACTGCCAAGCTATGTCATCTGGCAGGCCCTCCTTTATCATCTTTGGCCATACCTGCCACCTGGTCATTAAAATCTACCACCACATTGCTGCCATTTGCGTTTGAATGTGTGGATCCCAGGTTTCCAATGTCATCCACGTTCACCTCGTCTAAGTTTACCGATAAACCTCCTCGCTCGATAACGACCGTCCCGAGCGCCTATTTATTGGAGGATTCACCGTGTTAGAGTCGCCTTATACAACCCGTCCGCCGCACGACTAACACCGCCCCCTACACTATGCTACGAAGTCATCGTGACTCCCATCCAAAGGCCTCTACCAGCATTACGTAGGCTACTGCACCCTTACCGAACGAAACCCTTTCGATAAGCCACCGTTCGATCGACCTCCACCAATGCTGTCGAAATTGCCTCTTCTGGTCGGATATCTTCACTTGGTCGACGGGCCCTATAGTCCACGTCCACGTTAATATAACCTGCCATGTTACCAGCGTCCACGTTCACCAGGTTATCCGAGTATATGCATCCTATTCGTTCACTTTTACAGTAATGCAATTGGGGCCGCGTTCACGCAGTCGCTTGTCCACATCATCGCTAGTGTCCTCCATTCATCACATGAGCGTTGTCACTCATTGTGAGGTCCATATCGAAAAACACCGGCTTTGGTCTCTTCTAGCTATCCACCATGCTTCACTTGATGTATTTTTGGGATACACCGTCTCGAACACCGTGTGGGGTCCATGGTTACGTACATTGCATATAATAAAGAGTTAATAGACATAAATATCAACCAAAGAATACAAGAATCCCGACGATGCTTTATAAATGCTTCACTAATATCATTGTCCTTTAACTTCATTTGATTTTATATAGATTTTCTCTTTATTTATTTATTTTTTTAATATATATTATGATATATGAAATATATCATTTATATATTTTTATATATGTTTTATTTATTTATTTATATAGTATATAACATATATAGTTATTGCTCATTTATTTAAATATATTTATACATATATAAACATAACTATATACATACCCCTTATATATATATATATATATATATATATATATATATATATATATATATATATATAATCAAATCAATCCAAACCAAAAATAACAACAAAGGTATATATATTTATACCCTTTATGTCTATTCTTTAATATGTCAATTTCGCACTTTGATTCATGGTGTAGAAATAAGCTTTCATTTTTAGATATGAGATCTTGCAAATAGGAACTTATTTCTACAAATTTTAAAGTCAAATCATTTTTCAAATATGTAGGCCAATCAAATTCATGTAACCATTTGCAAGCACCTAGGATATTCATTAAATGAGCATCATCTCAAGTTTTTATCCTAGATTCTGTTACTAATTGACAATGAACTTATTTTAACACTTCCAGCATATCAACTTCATTTTCATTAAATAAAGCCATATCATTAGTGGTGTGAGGATAAATTAAGTCAAATTCTTTACTAACCACAAATGACCTTTCATCATTGATAACATTTAAATCAAACAATCCATTAGGCAAACCTTCACTTGGATTTTGAATGGTGGAACCAAAAAGGTGAGATTTTACCTTTGGCACATTTCCATTTACCATTACTTTAAGAGGATTTGAAACTTCCTCTTTTTTCTCATGACATTCATCATCATCATCATGTAGTACTTGTTTTTGCTCCACAACCTATTTGTCAAAGACACCAAACTTAGGCACCCAATTAAGAACATGTATATCCTTTTCAAACCATAGGTATTGTCTATCTAGGAATGGGTCAACTAACACATCTCTATGATCGATTACTTGGGTTGTTTTAGATAACGTGAAATTTTTAATTGGATCATCGGTTATATCAAACCCAAACCATTCAGGTTCTGAAATTTCCTCATTTTGAAATGGCATAGACATTGTAGAATAAATAGGTGGATTAAGATTTTCAACTTCTTTTCCCTCAAAGGCACCCAACTCAAATGATTCTCCTTCTTTATCCATGGTATTATCATTTTCCAAAACTTGATGAGATTCGAATCCCTCTTCCAAAACTTTCTCAAATTGTACAAGATTTTTGATATCCTCATGTGAGGAAGCAATTGTATTATCCTGCATATCAATTGACACAAAAAGTTCACTAGAATATTTAGAATAAGAATGTTCTTCCCATTTTTTCCAAGAATCATAGTAATTATCTTCTAAAATCAAGTTATGACGCTCAAGTACTTCTTCATTATCTTATGATTCATCAAAATGTTTCTCATACAATCCATCTTCACCTTCCTTAGATGGTTCAATTATTTCCAAGAGTGGGTTATTTGTCGAATTTAAATTTTTAAGGCTATCATAATCCAAATTTGTAACCCATGATTCAATTATATCACAATTTGGAAGGTGTGGATTTTCTTGGCCATCAATTTCAACAAAATCATCCAAAGTATCTTCCAAGAACAAGTGAAATTTGGTTATATATTCAAGCTCATTTATTAATTTTATTTCAAATTCACTTTCAACCACTTTTGATGGCTTAGGATATTCTATAATGGGATCGATTTTTACATCTTGCTCTATATAGTCATTCCAATATTCCTTTGCGAGTAAAACCAGCCCAAATCATATCCTCATAAGTTTGTTCATCCAAATCCTCATTTTTGGGTAATGATTCTAGATCTTTTCTTTCCAAAACAAGATGGCGATCATTTGATTCCAACTTCTTGTTACCCATCCATAGAATTTCTTCTCCAAAATCTTCATGCTCTTCAAGACATTCTGAATAGGTATTTACTTCAATGTAAGTCACATCAAAATCTCTTCTAACACCTGAAGAAGCATGACATGAAATATCATTAAGATTAGCATTATGCATTTTCTTCCTAGGATGATTTGGATGCATACATTGATGTGCTCATTTTTGTGATGGAACCACATCTCTACTTAACTTCTCATCCACCTTATTTTATTCTTTTACTTTCGATACAAGATTCTTGGGTTGAGTGGTAGAAGTAGTAGGATTATTTGGATTGATATCAACAGATAAAACTTGAACTATAGCAGTAAAAAAATTAGGAGCACTAGAAATTAGGAGCATAAATATTATTAACCAGATATTGCATTAACATTAAGTTTGAAGGATTACAATGCTTAAATACAAATATTATTAACCAGAACCTAGAAATATTAGGAGAAAGAATAGGGAAGAAGAAAAATAGGGAGGAAAGGAAAAATGAGATTAGGAGTCAAACTCCCTGTCATCCATGTCGTCCAATCCTGCTGACTTAGTTGTCGTCCAAGGAGGTAAAATGGTAAGGTCCAAATCTTACAGTGGTAAAACAATTTTTTTACTTTTTTACCCTTTTAAATTCCAACATTCTCCCCCTTAAAGTTGAGAGGACTGACTATACAGTCTCTCAGATTTATATATTGAGCTTTAGCCATGCCTTTGGTGAATATATTTGTAATGTTATCCAAAGTGTTGCAATATTTAAGCTCAACTATCTGCTGCTCCACCATGTATCGGATGAAGTGATAATTCATATCAAAATGCTTTGATATGCTATGGTGGATTGGATTGTATGCCAATTGAATGGTACTTATGTTATCATAATACAGTCGATTTGGACCACTTTGACTTTCTCCAATTTCTTCAAGGACTTTTATTAATCATAGGGCTTGAGTACTAGCATGTGTGATGGCTATATACTCAGCCTCAGTAGATGATAATGCTACATCAGTCTACTTCTTGTAACTCCATGTGATTAGTCCTAACCCTAGACTAAAATAGTTCCCTGATGTAGATTTCCTATCATCTATATTGCTGCCCCAATCACTGTCCTTGAAGCCAACTAATTTAACAGAATTACATTTGTGGTAATGGATTCCAAAATCCAATGTACCCTTTACATATCTTAAGATTCTTTTAGTTGCTTATAGATGCAGCTCAGATGGACTTGCCATAAACCTTGAAACTAGAGAAACAACATATTGAATATTGTAGACACCAAAACAGCACCAATCCGATTATGTGGCTACAAACACTGATCGCTTTGACAAACACAGCCCCCAGGACAACCCCCAGAGTTTAAACAGTGGTCTTAACCACTTTCATAGCAATTTTGTAAGGTCAGAAGGCAATTTGGCACCTTCGGACAACCTACTCCAAATCCGCCCACCCTGGGACGAATTCAAATTGGAATCCGTCTCACCAAGGGATGAATTTTGAATTCATCCCTGGGTAGGATGAATTCTAGGTTTAACGGGCAAAAAGAAGAATGGCGCCAAGTAGCAGCCAAAGACAGTCAGTTGATGACTCCCGCCTCGCACGCGTGTGTGGGTGGGCAAATAGGCCGTTAGAGGACTCGTCACAAGGGCGATTATGAAAGCCCAAGTCATGGAGGACTCCCCTCCCTCATGGGAAGACATGACTGCCACATGGCACTTATGACCAACACATGGCGCTTATGCTTCCCTCTCAAAAGAGACCCCATGGGTCTATAAAAGGTGAGACTTTTCTCACCCAAAAGAGGACAGATTGGAGGCGATTTCAAGCAACGAAGTGTTGTCCGATTGATTACCCACTTGCATCTTTTTGATTCACCTTCTCACATCCACTAATCTCTTTCGCAAGGGAGGTTATTGGGTGGCTTTTTGAAGTGTGGATTCAACCCAAATCCAACATTTAACCACCTTACACCACCAATTTGCAGACACCCCAATCCTAAGAGGTTTTGGGCCCATCCCTAGTGGATTGGCACCGAAATCAAGTGCCAACGGTGGGAGGCCCACTTGGGCACCCCCGCACCTTCTAAGTTTTATTCTAAAGCATTCTAGATTATTTGTTCATATTGCATCTTATGTTATTCTGTCTGGTTAACTCATAGCTTCAATTTCATAACATTTGGATCAGATTTTATCATGCCTTTTGTCGCTTTGTTGTCCTACTAACTTGCAGGTGGCGATATCGAATTCCTGAGGATAGAGGCCAAATTGGGAGAATCCGACCATCTGGGTCGTACCAAAATGGCCCCAATTACATAACCCCTCTGTTTGCAGGTGTTTTTGAGGTCTTGGGAGTCAACATTGGAGCAGCATCACTTCGGCTTTTCCAACACAATCGAATTCGTCCCACCCAGGGACGAATAACAGTCAAAATTCGTCCTGCCCAGGGACGAATTCCAGGTGAAGGCAGATATGTCGATCTGTTTCGATGGTAATGGCCTTCTGGTAATGTCTTTGACCTCTATCAAATTTGCAGGTGACTTAGATCCATTTTATTCACTGTATTCGACAATCTTTTGCATGCATCTTTTGGCAATTTCAAAGAACAAACACTTCTTATTTGTAGCAGGTGCTACTAACATCTTTGTTTTTTCTTTGTTCACAGGAGGAGTAGTAGAGGTTAAGGACTCATCAACATCAGCGGCGACATCGTCTTGGCCCGCCCATCTCTTGTTAGGATCTCATCCTAACCCTTAATGTAATAACTTCCTTGATGTAATAATTCCTAGTGAACGTGGGTAGTACCCATGATTAATATTTTGTAATGTTCTAAGTTTTAGCTTAGGTAGTGCCTATGACAAATGGCACCCTTTTTATGTAACACATGGTAGATAGGTGGCATTGTGCATGTAATTCGTGTGGCATTATGCATGTAATTCGTGTGGCATTATGCATGTAATTCGAGTGGCATTGTGCATGTAATTCAAAGTGGCACTATGCATGTAATTCGGGTGGCATTATGCATGTAATCCAGGTGGCATTTTGCATGTAAGCCAACCTTGGAAGGAAACTCCTTAAATACCCGAAAAGGCACCAATGTAACCATCTTTTGCAAAATTAATGAAGTATTGAAGGAGGTTGCCCCCTCGAAGAGGCCTGCGATTCAGTCCTATTGTGAGATTGTTCTTTATGCAAATTTATGTTATATTAATGTGATGTTTATGTGAGTTATTTCCAAGCAATTGTGTGAGAGTGTGTTATTTGAGTTTATTTTATAGCAGGATCTTAACAAGTGGTATCAGAGCGCTTTCCAGGGCCAAGTTCTGCTGCAATTGCAACGATTCTTGCCATCCAATCCGCCTGTTAGGTATAAATTCCGTGTGTTTTTTCCATTATGTTTTTCCTTATTAAAAAAAAAATCCAAAAAAAATACAGTGTTTTTTTTTCCAGACCAAAAACAAAAAAATATATTATTAGTTGAGTAGGTAGAAACCCTGTACCGGGGGTTTTAAAATATCGCGAAGGATCTGTCGTTATTGGCTAAGCTAGATAGCCCATAAAGCGTCTAGTGAAGTGAGGGGCGATCAGGCTCCAATACCCAGGCCTCAGACAGAACTCGCGCACGGACTTGAGCTCCCACGTATCTTCGGGTATATCGGGAGACCATCTAGGATTAAACAAACTTTTAGCCATTAGGAAGCTCTTCGGCCTTGTATTACTCATAGTCTACGGGACACGGCATCCCGGACGATTACCCTCCCGTATTGTCAGAGAGGCGGGTAGTGTGCTCAAGGGTATGTGTGGAATCCTCCTTGAGTAGTGGCCTGAAATATTGGTCCGAGCACTATTGTTCGTCACTTGTCGGTATATTAGAGGGCCTATGGGTGGTACATACTCCTATACTTAGCATTCCCTGGTTATGTTAAAACTTCAACTTGTAAAAAAAACGTAAAAATAAAAATAAAAATCCAAACATCCATGTTCGTAAACCTGCATTTCAAAAGTGAGCATATGAGAAAGGAGTCCTCTACTAAAAAAATAACAAAAGGACATGCATTCAGGATAATCCATGAGGGTGACACTTAAGTTGAAAGTACGGAGAATAACGATAAAATTTACTGATGCGCGATCCACGATCGGAGTCGATCGGGTCGGAGAGGTCGGCACGGTCGAGGCGAGAATTCACGGTCTTCGAGGTCGAACAGAAGCTGTCATATCCAGTCACCTGCAAAATACAGAGAATCTTGAGTGTGAAACACGGCCAGTTATAGATAGTGCTCCAGTAGCCAACTTTTGCTCAGTAGCTCAGAATCAGAATCTGTAAACACCGTTAGACTCAGCAAAACAGGAGATAAAAAAAAAAAAAGTCTGGGGTGCCAAAAAGTAGTGTTGAGATATATAGCTCATTGTGACCACCTCCTTCTGCTGATCATTTTGATATATAGCACCCAAGCACTTTTTTGGGCACTTACTAAAAATAGTAAGTCCTAAAAATTCAATTCTATTTTTAGTAACTGGTCACAAAAGGTCAAAAAAATGGCCCAGGGTACCCGTGGACACCAGAAAGAACTAGAACACTTGGAGTCCCTAACAAAAGCCATTGAGAACTTGCACTCGGCTTTTCACTCCATAAGGGAAGAAGTCCAAGGTCTTCGCCTAGAGCATGAGGCCACTAGCAACCGCCTAGAAGAAGCACTGACAGAAGTGGACAACAAACTGAGAAGAGAACCACCCAAATCAGAATACCAAGCTGAGAGTTCTACAAGGAATCGTGACCATGATCCACCCTTTAGAATGCCCAAATTGGACTTTCCCAAATTTAGTGGGAAGGATGTTGATGGGTGGCTATGTCGGGTTGACCAATTCTTTCGACTTCATAATGTACCCATATTTCATCGAGTCCAGATGGCTTCCTTTAACTTGGAATACGAGGCTCTACACTGGTTTCAATGGTTGCGTCTTGCCTACCCAAATCTCTCTTGGGAGGATTTTGAATCCCAACTACTCACTCGATTTGGTCCTAGTGAGTTTGAGGACTTTACGGGAGCCTTAACCAAACTACAACAAACGAGGGTCGGTCCGAGAGTACCAAGCTCAATTTGAAAAATTGGCCAATCGAACAAGAGGATTGAGTGAAGGGTTCTTCCAGAGTTGTTATATCGGTGGGTTGAAGATGGAACTCCAAGGAGAAGTCAAAATGTTGAAACCACGAACTATGATGGAAGCTATCAGTTTGGCCCGTTTGGCCGAATCTAAACTCTCTGCCCAAAGACACCCATCAAAGTTTCCTCAAAATAGACCTTCATTTCCCCCTAGAGCCCAACACCCAGATGATAATAAACCTGCTTGCACCCAAGCGCCTCACCACCGAAGAGATGGATGCACGTCGTGCCCAAGGATTATGCTACAATTGTGATGAAAAGTTTTTCAAGGGGCATAAGTGTGCACACAAAAAATTGTTCTTGATAGATGTTGGAGAACCTGATACCGCTGACGAGAGTGATGAGGATGAGGACCCTCCAGAAACACCTCCTCCACAAGAAGAAGGGAAACAGGAACCTGAGACATCAATTACAATCCATGCCCTTGCAGGCATTACTACTCCTCAAACCATGAAGGTTATAGGATGTTTCAAGGGCCAACGTCTTTCCATCCTTTTGGATTCGGGAAGCACGCACAACTTCATTGACCCTAGAGTTGCTCAACGGGCAAATTGCTATATCCACAATTGTAATTCCTTTGAGGTCATGGTAGCCAATGGGGGAACCTTATCTTGTAAAGGAAAGTGTCGCAATGTTAAAATCAAGATAGGGGACTATGAACTCAAGCAGGACATGTTTGCCCTCCATTTGGGTGGATGTGATATTGTTTTGGGATGCCAATGGTTGAGTACGTTGGGCACTATCGGTTGGAACTTTGCTAAACTTTGGATGCGGTTCTCCCCGAACGGACAAACACACATCATCAAGGGCTCCCCGACAGGGAACACCTCAAATTATCAGTTCAAACGGCATGGAGAAATTGCTAAAGAAATCATCACGTGGGGTCATTGCACAACTATTCTCCATCCAGCCATCCACATCTCCAATGGGTGAAATCCCACAAGACATGCAACAAATTCTCCACAAACATGAGGCCATCTTTTCAGAACCCATCACACTACCACTGCATCGCTCTCACGACCATGCCATTCCATTATTGTCGGATAGTACACCTCCCAATATCAGACCACCTTATGAGCGACTCAAGCGCACCTTATTTTGGAAAGGTAGGAAACAGGACATTCGCTCTTTTGTGGCAGACTGCGACACAGGTCAAAGGATGAAAGGAGAAACAGTGCACTCTTCGGGCACTCTTCCACCCTTGCCGATACCGGATCAGGTGTGGACTGACATCTCTATGGATTTCATAGAAGGGCTACCTAAATACGGAGACAAGTCTGTTATTTTTGTGGTAGTGGACCGCCTTTCAAAGTATGCTCACTTTTGTGCCCTAACCCATCCTTACACGGCATTCACTATTGCCCAAATTTTTCTTGACTCCATATTTCGCCTTCATGGCATGCCAACCTCCATTGTATCCGATCGTGATCCCGGCCTTACTAGCAATTTTTGGCAAGAGTTGTTTAAGTTGCGGGGGACTCGGCTCACAATGAGTTTAGCCTACCGTCCACAAACGGATGGTCAAACCAGAGGTTGTTAATAACTGCTTGGAAACCTACCTTCGCTGCTTGCCTCCGATCATCCTACTCATTGGGCAAAATGGCTTTCTTTGGCCGAATGGTGGTACAACACTTCCTATCATACCGCCACCAGAGGCAGTTTACGGGCACCCTCCACTCACGCCTCCCTCCTACATTTTGGGCAGCTCCAAGGTACAGGTTCCATCAACACTTCCCGAATTGGATGAAGAAGGCTCCATCTTACTTGCACCAAAGCAATTGCTTGTATCGTCGAACTCGCAACCGTACCATCACGAGAGGTCCTGGTTCGGTGGCGTGGACTTCAACTTTGAGGATGCTACATGGGAGTCCCTCCATCAACTCCGACAACGGTTTCCTCATTTTTAGCTTTGAGGACAAAGCTTCTTCAAGGAGAAGGGCATGTTAGGATCTCATCCTAACCCTTAATGTAATAACTTCCTTGATGTAATAATTCCTAGTGAACGTGGGTAGTACCCATGATTAATATTTTGTAATGTTCTAAGTTTTAGCTTAGGTAGTGCCTATGACAAATGGCACCCTTTTTATGTAACACATGGTAGATAGGTGGCATTGTGCATGTAATTCGTGTGGCATTATGCATGTAATTCGTGTGGCATTATGCATGTAATTCGAGTGGCATTGTGCATGTAATTCAAAGTGGCACTATGCATGTAATTCGGGTGGCATTATGCATGTAATCCAGGTGGCATTTTGCATGTAAGCCAACCTTGGAAGGAAACTCCTTAAATACCCGAAAAGGCACCAATGTAACCATCTTTTGCAAAATTAATGAAGTATTGAAGGAGGTTGCCCCCTCGAAGAGGCCTGCGATTCAATCCTATTGTGAGATTGTTCTTTATGCAAATTTCTGTTATATTAATGTGATGTTTATGTGAGTTATTTCCAAGCAATTGTGTGAGAGTGTGTTATTTGAGTTTATTTTATAGCAGGATCTTAACAATCTCAAGTTTGGGCACGCGAGAAAAGGAACATTAAGTCTTGATTGTAATCAAATTATTTTAATGCTCCTAGCCCCTGAAAAGGGAGGAGGCATATTTGTAACAGAGATCAAGAGAGTTTAATGAAAGGGCTATGTTTTCTCCATTTGCTTGTATCTCATTTCAATGCGTCTCTTTCATTTCATGCATTCTACATTTTTAGGACTTAAGCGTATTTGATTTTGAATGCATCGCAATTAGTGTTTCCTTCGCCCGAAATCTCGTGCTTTCAGTGGCGATCACGGTGGGACTCTGTTCCCTGGTTTTTAAGATCACAAAAACTGATTAAATTTTTGTGTTTTATGCTTGACAAGTACCCTTTTTGGTTTTTTACTGTTATTCATCCTTGACTGTGGCGATTGCTTTACTGCAATTCGTCTCTGGGAGGGACGAATTATGTTCTGTAATTCGTCTCACCGAGGGATGAATTTCTATCTGTAACTTTTCATAGCCGAAGATCAAAAAACAACAGATTTGGGCAGAGAAAGGTAAGGGTTCTAAACTGTTCCTATTACTTTCTATTTTTTTGTTTCTATTTTCTTTCAAATTTTGCGTGCTTAAAGAAAGTAGTGTTGCTGCATGTTTCATTTTTCAAATAAAAGGAATCACACACACTTCACGCAACAACTTTAAACCAAGGAGCTGGTCGTAAGACCCCAGCCCTTGAGCAAGACCAACGGTGGGTTCATCACCACCTTGGCTTAGCTTTGCATCCATTTCCCCGATTGTCACTGTTGTTAGGCGTAAATCCTAACGAAAGCTGACCGAGTGTCGCTGGGGTGATTCCCATGCACGCGAGGATAAGTCTTCTATGGTAGGTGCCATTAACAGGACAATCCCCCTTCCATACCACCTACGTACCACGTACCATCTGCTCTCACGTACCTATAGTCTCCCTCTCGTAAGGGCGGGTATATAGAGAGGTTGGTATATCGGCCTGGTTGGTATATTGAAGGGGCGACCATTTTGGGAGTTATATGAGCCTTCATTATGCATTTAAACATTCTTCAAAACTTGCAAAAACAAAACAAAACATCAAAATGCACTAAACCAGTTTAGGACACACTATTAATCCTTAAAAGAGATAATCATTGTTTGTGTATGTGTGTGTTCATTTCTGCTTAGTGTAACAAAAAGAAAAATCATCATAAACAAAAGATAAAAATCTACGCATTTTGTCATTTTCTCCAAAAGCTCCAAGGATTCCCGTAATCGCTTGGTCACTCCAAAATGCCCCAAAGGTGTCCATGAACCCTTTGGTCAACCCAAAAACACCCCAAAGGTGCCCATAAGTGATGCAGGAGCATCCAACAAAATATGGGAAATCTTATTTTTTTCCCTAAATTTTAGTGCATCTTGTCGGGGCCATAACTTCTCAATCGTAGCTCCGATTGACACGAAATTTTAGTGCATCTTGAATTCTATTTGCCCAGAAAAGTCAATTTTCGGGGCCAAATTCCATCATCTAGTGCCCCAAAATTAGGTTTTAAAATTGCGTGCCCAATTTTTTGCACTTTTTGAGTTGTTCGGATGTCAATATCTCCTAATGTATTTAGAGTTAGGACTTGAGACTTCATTTTTGTCTTATCTACTATAAGAGGGATGCACATGCCAATTTTGGGCCCCATCTGACTCATTTCAATTTTTAAGGCTTTTTAGAGAGACATTGTCATGGTGCTCACCCGCAACCAAGCCCAATCACGAGCGGAGGCTGTGGGGAATGTCCAAGGAGGCACGAGTCACCTCCATTACAATCCCAAGGATTTGGTCATACCACCTTGGTGACCTAACACACAATGCAGACCCCTCCACACCTTAACGGATAAGGACTATAGGGGCACCCCTTCTAGGAGCACTCCTGTTCAGCATAGCACTCAGCACACACCCTTCCATGAAGGGTACATCCATAGGATAGCTCCCTTAGATGCTCGCTATGAGCGATCACCGCGCGATGAAGCGCTAAGTCAACATAGGGTTCGACGGGAGGAACCACATGATTACACTATCCCTCCTTCACCCCCTCTAGTTGTCAGGACTACAAGGACAAATCCAGAGCACAAGGCTCTTTAGGTAGGGCGAGCTAGCTCCGTCCGTCCCTTTTTCACTTATGAAAGAGAGCATGAAGAAAACCCTTACCTTCCTCAAAAACAATATACATTGCGGGAGCAACACGCCTCCGCACCTGCTATCTATCAGGACCACTCACTGAGGCCAAAGCCCCGAGGGAATGCCGCTATCCCCAACAGAGGGAGGCTGCATATAGAGATATTAGATCAATACGACCAAGATAGATATGTAGGAGAGGCATCTAGGCCTTCTAGACATGAGGCGATGAGACCAACTATCTTAGAATCTGTCAAGCATTTCATGCGTCGGGTGCAACTCACGCAACATGAGCTAGACCGACTATCGTTAGAGGAACTGTACCATATTAACGAAGAGCACCTTCAATACCAGAAGGATGAGTTGTTCCAACACACTATGCAAGAGAGGACTCCAACCCCTCACACACATAAAATAAAACATTATGAGAGGCACAACCTCTAGGTGCAAGACAAGTCTCCACGACCTCATCAAACACCACCCCCAACGCCTCCTAGACATGAGCGGGAGGTCGATCCTATAACCAATGATAGGTGCCTTCCTCAAACATCCACCCAGGTTCATGAACCACCCTTAGAAATTCATCAAGAAGCCTCTGAGGAATCAGAGCAAGAAGAAGAGCGGGATGAACTGCCCTATCAAGGCATGGGGGGTGCTATCTGGCCACCCCTCCATAGGCCCCAAGTTCCTCAACAAGAACCAACCAAAGAGGAGGAGCCCAAATCCCCTGATACAAGCAATGCGCTGCCAGAGCACTTAGAGTTGGTCGAGACCAAGATTTTGGGGCTCCTAAGACCCAACTTACATGAGGCTCCTTTCGAAGAGGATCAACCTTTAACCATAGGGCTACCTGATGATGCAGTCCTCCATGTCTCAGAATCTCCAGATTCTGATGAGCTGTACTCACTGGTCGAAGGTGAGGATAAAACAGAGATAGCCCATAGCAATTACATGCGACAGCATCGGCATCCCATAAAAATCAAAGAAGCATGTCAACAGATAAACATAATACTAGGGCATGAGTGGCGCGTTAATCCACCGCAGTGGGACCAAGCGTTACATCCACCACTTTGGGCACACAAAGATCAACTTCCGCCCAAAGACCTCATAATGACATCAGTGTCGAGGTCGGACCCTATCCTCCTATCCGTGCATAGGGCCGATCCATTCGTGCCCATACCTCCAGAGCCAGATCTGGAGTGCAAAGACCATCAAGCTGGGGGTACCTCTATCTCCTGAAGAGCCATAATCCAAACCAAAAAGCTCCAAGGATTATCGCAATCGCTTGGTCACCCCAAAAAGCTCCAAGGATTATTGCAATCACTTGGTCACCACAAAAAGCTCCAAGGATTATCGCAATCACTTGGTCACCCAAAAAAGCTCCAAGGATTATCGCAATCACTTGGTCACCCCAAAAAGCTCCAAGGATTATCGTAATCACTTGGTCACCCAAAAATCTCCAAGGATTATCACAATCACTTGGTCACCCAAAAAAGCTCCAAGGATTATCGCAATCACTTGGTCACCCCAAAAAGCTCCAAGGATTATCGCAATCACTTGGTCACCCAAAAAAGCTCCAAGGATTATCGTAATCACTTGGTCACCCCAAAAATCTCCAAGGATTATCGCAATCACTTGGTCACGCAAAAAAAGCTCCAAGGATTATCGCAATCACTTGGTCACCTCAAAAATCTCCAAGGATTACCGCAATCACTTGGTCACCCCAAAAGCTCCAAGGATTATCGCAATCGCTTGGTCAAAACCAAAAATCTCTAAGGATTATCATAATCGCTTGGTCAAAACCAAAAATCCCAAGGATTATCGCAATCACTTGGTCACCCAAAAAGCTCCAAGGATTATCGCAATCACTTGGTCACCCCAAAAAGCTCCAAGGATTATCGCAATCACTTGGTCACC
Organism: Wollemia nobilis; assembly: GCA_028583015.1. NCBI lineage: Eukaryota > Viridiplantae > Streptophyta > Pinopsida > Araucariales > Araucariaceae > Wollemia > Wollemia nobilis. The sequence goes on along the minus strand of JAQPPZ010002383.1, from coordinate 955,061 downwards.
CCAAAAGCTCCAAGGATTATCGCAATCACTTGGTCACCCAAAAAGCTCCAAGGATTATGGCAATCACTTGGTCACCCAAAAAGCTCCAAGGATTATCACAATCGCTTGGTCAATCCCAAAAATTCTCCAAGGATTATCGTAATCACTTGGTCACCCCAAAATGCTCCAAGGATTATCGCAATCACTTGGTCACCCCAAAATGATCCAAGGATTATCGCAATCACTTGGTCACCCCAAAATGCTCCAAGTATTATCGCAATCACTTGGTCACCCCAAAATGCTTCAAGGATTATCACAATCACTTGGTCAATCCCAAAACGCTCCAAGGATTTCCACAATTGCTTGGTCAAAAATCAAGAAAATTCAAAAATAACAAAAATCATCAAAAACAACAAAATTTTTGTTACAAAAACAACAAAAACACCATGCATTGCTTTTTACCACACTAGAGTTAGTGGTCTTTTAATGTATCAAGAGTTTTCATGATTCAGTCATCATTTTGCTTTTTAGCTACGTCATGTACCGAGTCAGACAGATTTTACGAAGGTAGAGTTCTACTTGAAATACGCCTTGTTACGTAGCATCCCAACACAAATTAAAACATACAAAAATTCCCAAGTTGTGTGAACGAAAGATGAAACTTGCATGGTAATCCAGGTCACCATAAGCAAAATGGTTATCTTGCTCATCCCCCCGTGCGAATGGTTCCAGAATGCTGAGAATTGACAAAAGGACAAGCTCTTTCCCCCTTCATTCACCTCCATATACAGTGGTTTTCACCACTACCAAATCTCAATCATGGTTGGTTCCCAAAGTTGTAAGGATTCGTACTACACATCCCTACCAAGGATGGGTAGTCATCCCCAAAACCTAAAGGGATCAACACAATTCACAAACAAAATTCCAACAAATCATCATCCTAACACTTTTCATTCACCTTTGATCTCAAAGTTGTAAGGATTCGTACTATTCGCCCCTAACCAGGATGGGTAGTCATCCCCAAGGCCTAACAGATCAATGCCCTCACTCCATAATCTCCATCACCCCCTTTGGTTCCCAACGTCGTAAGGATTCGTACTATACGTCCCTGCAAAGGACGCATAGTCGTCCCCAAGGCCACAAGGATCAAAGCCCAAACTCACAATACTCAAAATACAAATCAAATAACAGTGGTTATCACCACTATTCAAAATTCGTGCTCAAAAAGAATTATTAGAAAATAAACAGTGATTTTCATCACTATATAGATGAGCAACTTTCTAAATCATTCAGCCAACAAACAACCTGAGCCTGAATCCCTGGAATTCTCAGCATTCAAAAACCATCTAGGTGATCCTCATTACAAGTTTGGTTAACAGCCTATCTGGCAATGGTAGTATCCTACCCGCATGACGATATGTCTATCACATTCGCTTCGCGTGTGTGCAGACCAATGTTTGCATAAGGATGAGCTAGCTTATGGTGTCTTCGATAACATCGCAGATTAATCTAACTAAGCACAACAAAGGAGTTAGTGGAGATAATTAGGTGATCCTTAGTACAGGTTCGATTGAAAGCCCATCTGGCACTGGCGGTATCCTGAAAAATACCACATAAATAAACTCAATTGCACACACAGGGATGTAAAATAGCCTGGTCAAAAACAAGTCCGATTCATACCTTGTTCAAAAGTCTTGTAAGATAAAGTACAGTCGTGGCTAGTGAGTTAAAACCGTCTGAGTCTCCGAAAACCTTAGCTACATTTCAAAATCAACTGCACTACTTTTCATCCTTACTTACAATACCATCAAAAAATACAAAAAGAAAAAAAACCACATGTATACATACAAAGTCATGCATCACAACAATCACCTAAAAACAAAATAACAGAGTTCTAAACAGTCTATGGTGCCATAGCCAAACATCCCAAATCTCATTCATCCATTTCATATCTGCATATCACATATAAATCAAAAACATTTGTATTCATCATAGCATATGCATCCATCAAAATAAATCAACATGCATACATCCATATTCATCAACCATCATGAATAAGACCAAAGAAAATCAAAACAACAAAACAAAAAAAAAATGCAACACAAACAAAAAGAAATAAACATTGCCAGACACAAGTGCTCTTGCACTTAACCTCTTGGCATAGAAAAATTGATGTCGGGGTTTACATTGTCACTATCCTACTCTCTAAGAAGGCTACCATAGCTGGACCGCTCCACGGGAAGACGGATTGTTGACAATTTCACCCCTAAATGGCATCACAAATGGGTCAAAGACCACTAAAAAACAACAAGAAAATCAAAACAACAAAAACAACAAATAAATGCAACACAAAAACACAAAGCAATAAGCATTGCCGGACACAAGTGCTCTTGCACTTAACCTCTTGGCATACAAAACAGACATTGGGGTCACAAATTGTCATTATCCTACTCCCTAAGAAGGCTACTTTAGCCGGACCGCTCCATGGGAAGACAGATTTTCACCAATTTCAGCTCCGAACAGCATCGCAAAAAGGGTTAACACCCACCAAAAATAGGTCCAAATGTTGGAAAAATTGCACATGCTTAACGATAAACCATCTAAAGGCACCCTTGCACAAGTCATATTAGGTCAAGTGACTCGTCGCTTTTCTCACGAAGGTCATTCCCTCATCGATTCGTCGCTTGAGGGGGTAGTCACACTTAGTCACCAATCAACAAGCAAACACCTAATCAAGGCAATGACATGCATTCAAAGAATCATTGACAAAGACAATCACGCTCCTGCTTGGGGCAGCAAACAAGCAATAACAACAAATCGATCAAACGCAATCAAATTCTTGGCATTCCCGAAGCATGAACTCAAGGTTCCCCCGTGGATAAAAGGTTGCGCCCTTTGCCTATTCATGACTAATCAATGTCTAAGTTCAAGTCACACCTCACCAAAATAGGTTAATACTTGAAATCACATTCCTTAGCTCGTCAGAAGCAAGGATTCAAGAATGCATGCCCTTTCCATGCTTGGGGCATCAAAATTTGGTTAGGTTACCAAGAAACCCTAATCATTAGTGCTTTGGTTATCTATTTTTGCTCAACGCTCGTGCCATGCACAAGACATCCCAAAAAGGGGCATCTGTAGACACCAAAACAGCACCAATCCGATTATGTGGCTACAAACACTGATCGCTTTGACAAACACAGCCCCAGGGCAGCCCCCAGAGGTTAAACAGTGGTCTTAACCACTTTCATAGCAATTTTGGAAGGTCAGAAGGCAATTTGGCACCTTCGAACAACCTACTCCAAATCCGTCCCACCCTGGGATGAATTCAAATTGGAATCCGTCTCACCAAGGGACGAATTCTGAATTCGTCCTTGGGTAGGACGAATTCTAGGTTTAACGGGAAAAAAGAAGAATGGTGCCAAGTGGTAGCCAAAGACAGTCAGTTGATGACTCCTGCCTCGCACGCGTGTGTGGGTGGGCAAATAGGCCGTTAGAGGACTGTCACAAGGGTAGTTATGAAAGCCCAAGTCATGGAGGACTCCCCTCCCTCATGGGAAGACATGACTGCCACATGGCACCTATGACCAACACATGGCGCTTATGCTTCCCTCTCAAAAGAGACCCCATGGGTCTATAAAAGGTGAGACTTTTCTCACCCAAAAGAGGACAGATTGGAGGCGATTTCAAGCAACGAAGTGTTGTCCGATTGATTACCCACTTGCATCTTTTTGATTCACCTTCTCACATCCACTAATATCTTTCACAAGGGAGGTTATTGGGTGGCTTTTGGAAGTGTGGATTCAACCCAAATCCAACATTTGACCACCTTACACCACCAATTTGCAGACACCCCAATCCTAAGAGGTTTTGGGCCCATCCCTAGTGGATTGGCGTCGAAATCAAGTGCCAATGGTGGGAGGCCCACTTGGGCACCCCCGCACCTTCTAAGTTTTATTCTAAAGCATTCTAGATTATTTGTTCATATTGCATCTTATGTTATTCTGTCTGGTTAACTCATAGCTTCAATTTCATAACATTTGGATCAGATTTTATCATGCCTTTTGTCGCTTTGTTGTCCTACTAACTTGCAGGTGGCGATATCGAATTCTCGAGGATAGAGGCCAAATTGGGAGAATCCGACCATCTGGGTCATCCCAAAATGGCCCCAATTACATAACCCCTCTGTTTGCAGGTGTTTTGGAGGTCTCGGGAGTCGACATTGGAGCAAGCATCACTTCGGCTTTTCCAACACAGTCGAATTCGTCCCACCCAGGGACGAATAGTAGTCAGAATTCGTCCTGCCCAGGGACGAATTCCAGGTGAAGGCAGATTGGCCGACTGTTTCAGTGGTAATGGCCTTCTGGTAATGTCTTCTGACCTCTGTCAAATTTGCAAGTGACTTAGATCCATTTTATTCACTGTATTCGACAATCTTTTGCATGCATCTTTTGGCAATTTCAAAGAACAAACACTTCTTATTTGTAGCAGGTGCTACTGACATCTTTGTTGTTTCTTTGTTCATAGGAGGAGCAGCAGAGGTTAAGGACTCATCAACATTAGTGGCGACATCGTCTTGGCCCGCCCATCTCAAGTGTGGGCACGCGGGAAAAGGAACATTAAGTCTTGATTGTAATCAAATTCTTTTAACGCTCCTAGCCCCTGAAAATGGAGGAGGCGTCTTTGTAACAGAGATCAAGAGAGTTTAATGAAAGGGCTGTGTTTTCTCCATTTGCTTGTATCTCATTTCAATGTGTCTCTTTCATTTCATGCATTTTACATTTTTAGGACTTAAGCGTATTTGATTTTGAATGCATCGCAATTAGTGTTTCCTTTGCCCAAAATCTCGTGCTTTCAAATATTAGGCCTTATGTTGGTGAGAAAAATTAGACTCCCAACCATGCTTCTGTAAGTGGTCATGTCAACCTTTGGTACTCCGTCATTCTTGCTCAATTGGATCTCATGTCCAATTGGAGTTTCAACTGATTTGCATTACTCCATGGAAAATTTCTTGATCATGTCTTGAGCATACTTGTATTGACATATGAAGATCCCCCTATTTGATTGATGCACTTTCATGCCTAGGAAGTATCACATTAAACCGAGAATTTTCATCTCAAACTACTTCATCATGGAGTTTTTTAACTCCATATTCATTTTAGTGTTACTACCCATAAATATTATATCATCCACATACAAAAAACCTATGAGAATGTCTACTACATGATTTAGGTAGTACAAATTTGGTTCACTTTTGCTTCTAGTGAATACATACTTGCTAAAATAGCCATCAATGCATGAGTACCAAGCTCTTGGTGCTTGCTTGAGGCCATAAAGTACCTTTTTCAATTTATAAACAAGGTTCTCCTTTCCTTGTTCTTGAAATCCTTGAGGTTGTTGAACATAAACCTCCTCAGTCAAGTATCCATTCAGAAAAGCATTTTTCACATCCATGTGTTGAATGTTCCATCCTTTATGGGAAGCTAAGGAAAGAACTGATCTGATTGTCTCTTGTCGTGCAACAGGAGCGAAGGTTTCCTCATAGTCAATGCCAAATTTCTAAGTAAAACCTTTTGCTACTAATATCACCTTGTGCCTCTCAATTCTTCCATCAACATTGTATTTGGTCTTGTAGACCCATTTACATCCAACACATTTTTTTTCCTTTTGGAAGCTTTACAAGCTCCCAAGTATCATTATTTTTTATAGAGGTTATTTCCTCTTTCATGGCTTCTTGCCATACATTCTGAGTACAAGTCTTCTCATAGCTAGATGGTTCTAGTTGTGCACTAGTTAATAAATCATAATTAACTACATCTCCCTTAGGATCTTGGGAGTCATCATCCCCATACATATGTAGATTTTCAAGTTTTCGCAAAACTGAATTCATTTCACTAGCTTGGCTTCTAGTGTATCTTTTTTGGTAATTTTAATCCAACATTTGAAAAGAGGGATGATGTTGTAATGTTCGTTTTCCTCTTTATGGAGAGTCAATGTCCATCGGTGAAGAACTTACTGATCTTTGTGGATAAGGACTTGGAGTGGCGGTTAAAGTACTTGATGTAGTACTCCTACTTGGGCTTGGAGGGGTTGGTGTGCCTTTACTTTTCTTGGGAGACACCTATTGTACCTTCTGTACCTATGAATAACTTACATATTGGGACTCATCACCAAAAAAAATTATTTTATGACCCCATTCTCCCCCTTCATCAAAAATTACATCCTTGGAAAGTACAATTTTATGAGTCTTGAGATTGTAGAGACTATATGCTTTGGTAGACTCACAATACCCTACAAATATGCAAGCTTAACTTTTGGGATCAAGCTTCTTCCTCTTCTCATCAAGAATGTGTGCGTATGCTAATAAACCAAAAACTTTGAAGTGCTTTACATTGGGTTTCTTTCTGTACCACCCGTCATAAGGAGTGATGTCATCTAAACTATAAGTTGGACTTCTATTTAGAATGTATATAGTGGTTCTTACAGCATTAGCCCAGTACATATTAGTTAGATGCTTAGTCTGAAGCATCATTCTTACCATATCAACTATGGTGCGGTTCTTTCTCTTGGCCATACCATTATGTTGTGGGGTATAGGCAGTAGTGAATTGCATTTTGATCCCACTTTCTTTACAATATTTCAAGAATTCTTTCGAGGAGTACTTACCTCCTCGATCTGTTCTAAGACATTTTACAAAATACTCTCTTTGTTTCTCTACATTGTTTCTGAAATCTATGAAGAAATCAAAAGCTTCATCTTTATGTTTCAAAAAATAAATCCAACACATTCTAGAGAAATCATCTATGAAAGTGAGAAAATAGGAATTGTTTTCGATACTCTTTGTCTGCATTGGACCACAGTTGTTCGAATGCACTAATTGAAGTGGATAGTTGGTTCTCCATGTTTGTCCTTTTGGAAACTTTTACCTTGAGTGCTTTCCCAAAGCACATCCTTCACAGACCTCCTTCTGTTCGTTGATTTTGGGAAGTCCTGTCACCATAGCTTGAGAAGTTAACAATTTCAAGCTAGCAGAATTAAGGTGACCATATCACAAGTGCCAAAGCACACTTGGATTTGCTATAGCTACATTTGCAAGTTGAGCTCCCCCTAGATCACCAAATTTGAGAGGGAATAATCGATTCTTGGTCATTGGGACTTGTGTGATGACATGATTACAATTGTTTTTATCAAAAATTAGACATTTTCCTTCATCAAAAACAAGTTTGTAATTATTCTCCATTATTTACCCAATGCTTAGCAGATTGTGTTGGAGCTTTGGAGTGTAGTAGATGTCATTCACTTTCTTTAGTCCTTTTGTTGGAACTTCCATGGTTCCAATACCTTTGACTTGCAAAGATTTATCATCCCCTAACTTGATGTGGGATTTATAAGTGGAATCTAGAGTAGCAAATAGATTTTCTTTGCCACTCATATGGTTTGAACAACCAGTATCCAAAATCCATGTGTCATTTAGATTCCGTTCTGATTGTCCATATGATAGAAAAATATTAGAGGTATCATCTTCTTCTCCATAATTTCCATATTGACTGCTGTTGCCTTGAGAAGATTTTGACCATCAGTCGCAAGCAAAGTTGCATGACTTGCCACAATTAAAACAAGCTATTTTTGACTTATCACTTCCTTGCCCTTGATTTCCACTTCATCCTAGATTTCCTCCTCTATTTTGGTTTCCACCTTTGTTCTGATTGCCTCCTTTGTAGTTGCCTTTGCCTCTTCCTCTTTGTTGGCCTCTGCCTTGACCTCTTCCACGTCCTCTTCCAGTATTTTCATTGGATGTGAAGGCTTTATCATCACCTCCATAGCTGGTTGAAGGAGATTCTTGTAATCTCTCTTCATGAGACATTGACGATCCGATTAATGCATCAAATGTTAAAGTGGAAATATTTTTTGAATATTCTATGATTATGGCAATGCGATTCCATATTTGTGGAAGTGTTCGCAACACCTTTGTTATAATTATCTCAGGCTTGATTTCCTTGCCAAGTGTAACCATTTTATCAACAACTGCTTTCACTCTAACATAATAATCACCTAATTTTTCATCTTCTTTCATTTTGAGATTTTCAAAATATCATTTAGTGTTTGAAGCCTCACTTACTTCACTTGATCACTTCCTTGGAATCCTTCTTTCAAATCTTTCTACGCATCTTGTGCAGTTATACAAGCGGCTATTCTAAGAAATATACTTTTCTTCAATGCTGCTTGGAGATGATAAAGAGCAAAAGAGTTGCTATTTTGTGCTTTATTTTTTTTCTTATCTGTGGCACTCAATGTAGCCCAATCTGTGGGTTCTGTGAAACCCTCTTCTATTATATCCCACAAACATTGTCCTATGATTAAGGTCTTCATTTTGATAGACTAATACTTGTAGTCATACCCGTTGAACTCTGGAATTGGTAGATTGTTATGTGAGGCCATAGTTACTAAAACACTCTTTTATTTCTTGGTTACAATAAAGCACTCTGCTTTTTTCAAAGAAAGAAGAAGGAAGAAAGAAGAGATTACAAATTTAAGTCAGATCTGACTTGATTCACTCTATCACTGATGGCTTGTTCCTCTTGGTGTGGTGCTGCTATTTCTTGAGTCACAAAATTGTCTGCTACTTCTTCTTCGTCGTCACTGATCAATATTATCTCTGGTGATTCTGGTTCTAGGATTTCCACTGAATTACTGTAATGAGTATATTCAAATTCTTGTGGTGCAAATTCTATGGATTTAGATTGCTCAAATTGATTTCCAAAGGAGTTATCTTCAGAGTCTACCTCATACCCTGAGTCTGGATGCCTCTGGTGTGCAATTACTACATTTTGCAACTGACTAAATACAATATGTAGCCCATAAGATCTCACTTTTTCATCAAAAATTGTAGTGTTTTATCTCATCAAACGTGCACATAGGGCATGATAACAACCACTTGGTCTTATCATCAATGCCTCTTTACAAATTTCAATTTGATATTTTGTCTCTCTTACAAGGAAAAATACTAAGCCTCTTAGGCTTTGTCACAATTTTCCACCTTTGAGTCCTCTTTACATAAATTGCCTCTTAGGCAATGTTCTTTTTCTCATATTTTATTATATAAAAAAAAAATCTATATTTGTATTTAATAAAAAAAATATAATTGCTTTATAAAATAAAATTTTAAAAAACAATTATTATTTAATTTTATTAAATATAATATAAATTTATTTATTTTAATATATAAAATAATAAACTTTTAAGAAAAAGAAAAAACCTTTTAAAAAAAATTCTAACTCCGCAGAGTTTCCTTGCCAACTCTGCTTCCACCACCGATGAAACCTAGGCAGAATAAACTATTATTTCAAGACATTCGGGGCATATACCATACACAAAAAAAATTACAACTTTCGTAGCCGTCGGGTTTTGAACCTGCGACCTCCTAGGGTGAGCCGCTTAAGGCTGGCTCCTCGAGCCAATTGAGCTACGTGACCCGACGAGGAGGCAAGGGAGGCTTGCCTCCTTTATCCCGTCATGACTGCATGATAATTTAAAAAAAAATTACAATATTTATCCCACATCCGCTGTGTGGAGGGGATATTGTGCTTTATTAGCATAAAGAAGCACTAAGCTTCTCGATTGCCTTTAGGTAATCACTGACCACCATTTTGCCTTCTAGCCAAGCCAATCACCTCGCATCACGTTGCCAGTTGCCCCTTTGTCCACCTTGTTGTCTGCTCGCCATGTGTCCACCTTGTTGTCTGCTCGCCACGTGTCCACCTCTGGTTAGCTCCTTGATTTGCATGCTCTCTACGGGCCTCTCTCAACCTCACCTCGATTTGCATGCTATAGGCCCTCTCGCCCTCACATCGGTTCACATGCTACGGGCCCTCTCAACCTCCTCGATATTTGTGCCTCTCTTATGAGCTCGCTCTTGTGGGCCTCCTCGAGATTTGTGCCTCACCTGTCACTCTCCTTGGGCTCCATGCTTCGCCTATATAGCCTCTACTCTTTTTTTATTTATTTGTGGAAAACATCCCAAAAGGGATGCCATTTTGGATAAGACCCAAGGAGGCAGGGGTATCCATTCCACAAAAAATGCCCAGGACTCGGACCTGGCCTACCACCTTTGACATACTCAAGGAGCAAACAAACACACAAAACCAATTTAAAAATAAGTTAATAACAACAAAAATAATAAAATAAAATAAAAAACATGCTCCTTGAGTGTGTCAAAAACAAAAGCACAACCAAACACGCACAATAAGATAAAAGAAACCACAACACAAACCACATAAAAAAACACAAGAACCACATAAAAAAATACAAACAAGACAAAAACAACAAAACACTACAAAGACATAACCAAAAAAACATGAAAAATAAACACAACCAAAACCTAAAAAATTAAAAAAATAAAATAAAAATAAAAATAAAAAACAACCAACAACAGACAATAAACAAAAACAAAATACATAGAAAACACTCACACATAAAAACATGAAATAACACAAACAAAGAGAAACCCAAGAACAAGAACAAAAAAAACACAAGAACAATAACAAAAAACATAATAAAAACAAAAAAAAACAAAACAACAAAAACACAAGAACAACAAAAAACAACACAAATAACACAAAAACAAAACAAAACAAAACAAAAGAACCCACCCACCTTAAAAAACTAAACAAAAAAAACAAAAAACAAAAAAGAAAAAAAAATGAACAAAATAATGACCTATCTAGACCAGAAGACTATTAAGGCAAGAATCAACAAAGGAAACAAAATAAAGAATAGAATGAGCTAGGGAACTAAAAAAAACTGAATGAACCAAAGAGAAGCAAAAAAAAAACCGAGAAGAAACTAGGTACCTTCAGAACTAGAGCCATCCAAAGAAATGATAGAAAGAAGAGCTTCCCTAATTTGAGAAGCCCACCATATAGGAGGGTGGCCATAACAAGTAAGATCACCTTTGTCCAAAGACCAATTAGCTAAAGCATCAGCACTCTTGTTTTGATCTCTAACCACATGATTGTAATCAACTTTCAAAAATCTCATCTGGATTAACTGAATCTTCTCAATAATTCTTTTTATTCTCCAATCCACCGTATGATTCTTAGAAGGAGTCTTCAAGATATTAATCATAAGTTGAGAGTCAGACTCAACTAACACCTTTTTCCATCCAACCTTAGTAGCCTCTTGAAGACCTCTAAGGATACCATACCCCTCAACAAGGTTATTGGAAAGAATACCCAAATTCTCAGCAAAAGTAAAAACTAGGGAGCCATCCGAAAGTCTACCAATTCCTCCCACACTGGCTTTTCTAGGGTTCCCTCTAGAGGCTCCATCAATATTGAATTTTCTAAAATCCTTAGGAGGAGGTTGCCAATTTCTAGTCCTATCCATCTTACTAATACTCACATTCCCTTTAAGTTGGTTGCCCTTAGAAGGTTTAATCTTCAATCTTTGCATCACTTGATCCTATATTTGGTGGGAGTTTTGGGGGTGATTAAGGAGTTGATGGACTGATTCAACTAAGTTGGCTATGGTCTTTTGCCAAATATAGTGAATATCCTTCCTATCTTGATTAAAAATTTGGATGTTCCTTTCATTCCAAATATTCCAAAGAAGAATGGTAGAACCCATCCAAACTAACCGCGTAATAAAATGATCAACACCCTCTTGATTAGGTCAATCCCTCCAAAGCTGTTCAAAAGTAAAAAAAATGGACCACTTGTAAGCCAAGTAAAGTGGCCATTCTCCTCCATAGCTTAGAGGCTAAAGTACACTCAATAAAAATATGGTTGATATTTTCTACATTCTCTTCACACATTTCACATCTAAAAGGGCCATGAAAACCACACTTCATAAGTTGCTCACCAGTAAGCACCCTAAAATGCAATAAAAGCCAATTAAATAACCTCACCTTAGGCCATATATAGCCTCTACTCTAATACCAGATATAGCACTAATGAAATTAGGAGCACTTAGGAAATTAGGAGCATAAATATTATTAACCAGATATTGCATTAACATTAAGTTCGAAGGATTACAATGCTTAAATACAAATATTATTAACTAGAACCTAGAAAGCTTAGGAGAAAGAATAGGGAGGAAAGGAAAAATGAGATTAGGATTCAAAATCCCTATCGTCCATGCCATCCAGTCATGTTGAATCGGTTGTCGTCTAAGGAGGTAAAATCGTAAGGTCCAAAGCTTACAGTGGTAAAACAATTTTTTTCTTTTTTACCCTTTTAACTTCCAACATGAACACTAGTTGTAATGGCTCCATGAGTGACCACATGATTCTCTAATTGTGTCATGGTTGGATGGATAGATGTACTCGTATAAGCACATGTGGGAGCATAAGTGGGTATGGTAGGGTAAAATTGATTGTGGGGCAAAATGTTTGATATCAAATTCTGTTGTGCCCACGCTTTATTTACCATTGAGGTTTGATTGCAAGCCTCTAGTTGTCCTACCATAGGTTATTGCTCCATCCCATAACCTCGTGGCCTTAATTGTTGATCTATAATCATAGCTTCCATGTAGGCCGATGCAAGATTAGTAGCCAAAGGATTTGTCCTAATGAACATGGCAAACAATGTATCAAATGCCCCAAAGTATATTTGAAGAGCACCACTCTCCTCAATAGTGTAGGGAGCAATTAATATCGCATACAGCTTTAAAAATCTCATGTTGAAAATTATCACTGGCTCATTAGATTCCTTCTTACAAGAAGCAAATTGTTGATACATCGAGGATCAATGGACAACCTAAATTTATTGATAAAAGAATTTTCCAATTGAGCCCATGATGTGATGGAGCTAGTGGGTAAATTGATGTACCAATCATATGCCACCTTATATAGGCTCCCAGGAAACAATCTACAAGCCACATCCTCATGTTCGAAATTCCATATCACTAGGATATCCACATAGGCCTCAATGTGCTCCTCAGCTAATGTTGTGCCATTGTGCTTAAACTTGGGTAAAATTTTCTCTATGTTCTTGGGTAAGTCATGAGCATATCGACTAATGTTCAAAGGATTACCATGTACCCCATACCACTTTCCAGTATTTATAGCCATTAGTAAAACTCAAAGAATAACTTCAAAACGAATTTATTAGTCAAATAAACATTTCTTACAAATGAGCATAAAATGACTAACAATCTCAAATGCACAACATATGAATGATCATGTTAGCATCAACCAAGATATATGTATCCATTAAACCATGTTCTCAAATTTGCAACATGTTAGCATTAATGCATCATCAAAAATAGAGAGTGTTAGAATCAAATAAAAGTAATCACATGGAAACAAAACCTCGTTAGTCAAGACCAATGTTTTGCAAATAAATATTTAAAGTAATATGAACAATTTAGCATCTAAATGACAATAAAATAAATCAATTCAAATCCTCCTAGCTCTACAAAGTGTGAGTGTTAGAGGAAGCCAAATATGCTAATCAAATGAACTTGAAATATTTAGCAATTTAAAACTTTCAAAAGTATATCAAATCACATTATTCCTGTATGGACAATCCAAAAACATTAGAACAATGCATAGCAATTCATGTCCTCCTTTTAGCACTACAATATTTTTTGTTAAAAGAGGTCTAAAGATAATAATCATAGGGTATGAAATATTTTAAAATGTAAATCCCTATAGCATTTAAAATCATAAATAAAACAAACCAATTCAAGCTTTCCTTCTAGCGCCAAAATGTTGAGTGGTAATTTCATCTGATTGTGAAATTGCACTCTCCCTTAGGATTTGTATTCCAAATCCCCTATTGCAAAGAAGTTAAACAAAACAACTTCTCCAAGGTCTCTGCTATATTAGCATTTGCATATGTGTATTAGTTATCTCAAATAAATATATTTTAATTCAATCCTTGGAACACCTTAGTGATTGCAAGTAATTGTAAAAAAAGGGTTATGTTGATTTATTTTACCATGCTACTTTAATGATTGTTCATGAAACCAAAATAAAAATAAATGTGAATTAACCCTCATATGACCATGATGTAGTGCCTTAATTTCTTTTATATTGAGGATTTTAAGATAGACTTTATCTTCCCTTATTAAGTGGATTTTAATTAAGTTTTATCTTGCATTAAATCCTACTTTTAAACATATAAATGAAGATTAAATCTATCTATGAATATGAATCCAAAATTATGAATAGGCTCCTTGAATATGGCTTCTTATCATTAAGATAAAGATAGCTTTCAATGTGATCAACAAACTATCCCTCTTTGGTGAAATTGATTTTCACAAAGAGGTAATACTCTATGGCCTTAAAATAAGGGCTTTAAGATGTCACTTCAACTTATCCCTCTTAAATGAAATCAACTTTTCATAAATATGAATAATTTAGTGCTTCGAAATAATAACCTTCAATGTAACATGTAAAATTACCCCCTTCAATGAAATCAAAATTTCCATGAAGAAAATGTACATTTATGCTCCAAAAATGGTAATTTATGAAAGCCATAAAAAATAATCCCTTCAATGAAATTGAAGTTTTCATGAGGGATGTGTCATCATAGGATCGTGAATGAGATATAAAGCTGAAAAAATTAAATTCGACCCCAAAATACAATTTTTGAAATTTTTAAAATTTAAAATCTGCAATAAAAACAACAAATTCGGATAATTTTTAAAAATATGAAAATACTCCAAAATAAAAATGTCTAAGTGTGTAATGAGATTATGAAGTATGCTCTACACAACCATGCTATTATTTTTAGATTTTGAAGTTTTTTTACTGTTTATTTTAATGTCCGAAAACTTTAAAAAAAATTAAAAATAAAAAGTTAGCAAATAAAAATAAAATCTAAAACTTGAAAATGAAAACTGAAAATGTAAAATGTGCTACAATTAGTATGATGCCATCCTATTCCGGTAAAACCAAAGATGTGAGATATTCTATGCATGCAACCTAACCTATTGGACTTGCAATTCTGCACAATCAAAACAAGCTAGGTGCTTACTCCTAGGATATAAACATAATTTTCAGATTTAAAACATTCTCCTGAAGCAACCAATAAAACATGCATCAACTTCATCTATAAGTTCTAAAAATAAAGATAAACTTTTAAATCTTACATGCAGAAAAATTCTCCTCCTTTCTTGCCCATAAGATGTAAATTTCTGAAAGTTTCTGCATTAAAAGTGTTCTGTTTTACACAGTAATTTTTTTGGTTTTCCCAAACTAGTCAAAGTGGAAGAAAACACTCTAAAACGAGTCCAGTGCCAACATTACTATTTTCAAAACTGCAACCCTCGTCTCAGAATTTTCCAACCCCTTCTCTATTTTTGCATGCATTACTATTTTCAAAACTGCAACCCTCGTCTCAGAATTTTCCAACCCCTTCTCTATTTTTGCATGCATTATTTAAGATTTGCATAAAACTTTTTGATCCTCCTTCGTGGCTCTTCGTTCCCTGACTTTTTGTAATCCATGGCTTTTCATTTTCTTTCATTCTCCGTTTGTTTTCTTTGGTTCCCAAAACTCCTCCTTCTCCTTGGCTTTGAAGCCTTGTTTTCATTTTTTTATTTTGGCTTCATTCTGAAGCTTTGGAAACGCCTTTACTTCCCCTCCCTGTTATTTCATAATGCTTTTATTCATTTTCAATAACGCTTCCTCAATGTTAATTTTAATATAACCCTGTATGGTCATTCCCTACAATCTTGTCTTTAGTCCATATGAACAAGCTTCAAATGAATAGCCACATGGGTCTTTCCTCCATGTAATTAAAAGCCACTTGCCAAAGAGTTGTTTTATTTCCATTTGAATAAGAGGCTATAACATGAATGTATGTAAGTAAACCAATTCATGGTCCCTCTCATTTCATACTATTATTATAATCTTTCGAATCATCATTTGAACGCATGATTGGTCTCCCTTCATGAAACGACTCTACTAATGCATGCCCTATATGCTTCTTGTTCCTTTGTCGTCTCTCGAAACCATGCTACCTCGAAGTCATCATGACTCTAGTCCAAAGGTCTCTATCGACATTACGTAAGCTACTGCGTCCTTACCAAACGAAACCCTTTCGATAAGCCACCGTCTGATCGATTTCCACCAATGCGGTCGAAACTGCCTCTTCTGGTCGGATATCTTCACTTGGTCGACAGGCCCTATAGTCCACATCCACGGCAATATAACCTACTACGTTACCAGCATCCACGTTCACCAGGTTATCCGAGTATATGCATCCTATTTGTTCGCTTTTACAGTAATGCATTTGGGGTCGCGTTCACGCAGTCCTCCATTCATCACGTGAGCACTGTCACTCGTTGTGAGGTCCATATCGAACAAAGTCAACTTTGGTCTCTTCTAGATATCCACCGTGCTTCGCTTGCTGTGTTGTCGGGATACACCATCCCGAACGCCGTGTGGGGTCCTTGGTTACCTACATTGCATATAATAAACAGTTAATTGATCTTTAATATGAAGTTTAAAATAGACATAAATATCAACCAACGAATACAAGAATCCCATGATGCTTTATAAATGCTTCACTAATATCATTGTCCTTTAACTTAATTTGATTTTATATAGCTTTTCTCTTTTCTTTATTTTGTTTGTTATTTATTTTAATATATATTATGATATATGAAATATATCATAATATATATTTTTATATATGTTTATTTATATATATATATAGGTATATAACATATATATTTATCGCTCATTTATTTAAATATATTTATACATATATTAACATAACTATATACATATCCTTTATTATTATTATTATTATTATTATATATTTAATCAAATCAATCCAAACCAAAAATACCAACAAACTTATACTAAGATCGGAAAAAAAAAGCGAATGAAAAACCCAAAACAAACAAAATCATGAAACAGAGACAATAAGAATATTCGGCAATCCCTTGAAATAACAATGAAAGAAAACATGATCACACGCAATCCTATCTCTACTTCGAAGGAAGTCCATTGAAGATGAAAAATGTTACACAAAGAGGAAACTTGGACTGCATTACATATATTTGGGATGGATCTTATCAAACAAATATTGCTCCCTCGAGACCAATACTCTCAAAAACATAAATCGAAGAGGTGGATCCCCAATTCTTGGGGCTAGTTGTGGAACAGCCACAACAAGATCCACCTAGAAACATTGTGCTCATAGACCTATAGCAAAGGAGGTGAATTAATCAATACATTTTAGAGTCCTACAACTTAAGGATCTGCTTTAATACCACATATAACAATCCAAGTCTACTCACTTGGTAATACCAACAACACAAGCCAAATAATTTCTCCATCTATTTTTTTTAAAGTGCTTTCATGTTCATAGCAATTATGTCTCACCCAATGAATCAATAACAAAAAATTTTTATTGGTACATGTATATCAAACCACTTTTGGGTTCAATACTACTGCAGACAACCACCCAAGTGGATGAGATTAGAAAAATCTCGTAAAGATGATATTTCATGAATTTTACTTGTCTCATTTATCATCCTCTTGTTCTAGCATGAGGGTCAATCCATGGTTGTGGTTATCCTCTAGGGTCCATAACACCTAGAGGGAGACATTTTCTTTCCCCATCCCTTAGCATTTGTGAACCCTGACTTAACTGGTCGACTTGTTCAAACTTTAATATGCAAGGGATTAGCGTACTTATATCTAGTGTCTATCTAATTACCCTACTACTCTGATTTAGCTAGAGCCATGTCAATACCCTGACCTTGGACTTAGTTACTAATGCCCATTATGACTCATGATCATGGTTGAACTAGCGAAGTCAAATAAAACATAGGACTTATCATCGTACTACCTAGGAAACAACCTAGAGGTGACATCCCATACCATACTTCATTACTATATCTGACTATGTTACTTTTTCTAGCCTTTATAATTAAAAAAATGGTTTCTCTCGAGACTCATTATGTGCATACGTGCACCTCAATATCATAGGGTATTCATATTTTATTATCCTTCATGAGGAATACATTGTTTATTTCTCATCATGGACATGCTTAAAGGGTTTAGTTTGTTGAGAGAATTATTTGCTCATCCTTCTTGATGTATACCAAGGAATTTATTGAAAATATAGCTAGCAATTATCACTAAAGACTCTATATAGGATTCAAAAAGGATTCACATAATTTATTCCATACCTTTGGGTGTCCTTCTTCATAAATCCATGAGCTCCTATTATTTTATTTCTTAGCCAGGTTTCCATATCCTAACTAAAAGCATAATTATGGTATATAATTTTTTTTTTTTAAATTTACATGGTGGAATCGGTAGCCACAATATTCTACATTGTCTACCCTAGAAGCCGCCACACAGATCTTCGCATAGTCCATCCCTATAACCACCATGCCATAATCATTTTAAACCTTTTACGCCACTGAAAGCACCAGGAAAGGGATAAGCATTCAGTCCGATGAGGCCCGAGATTTGAACCTTGGACCTCTGCCCCCTTATGGGGTTTGGATAAACCAATTGGTCTACACCTCGGACCTACATTATGGTATACAATTACACTATCTAGCTCTTCCATTACCATCTAATTTCCAAGCTGGTATTTAATCTACATCTAATTCCTTATTTACAAGGGTTACTTATATCTTTAACTTAGTTCTCAAGATACATCTTCTCAATTTTATGAGTTCAAAAATATTATGACCATTTTATTCTAGTAAAGCTAAGGGTAGCTATACATTATTTGCTTGAATCCAATGTTTTAAGCTTTATCATAAAATATCTACCCAACTTGACTAAGTTCAAATAGATATAAGTTTGGAACATAGTGAGAGATTTTAGCTTTGAACCCATTAGCAATAGCTTATGTTGTTCTCAAACTCACCTTTCTACTTATGATTGCTTTATCCACTTTTCTAGTTTTATAATAATTTAGCAAAAATAAACATTAATTCATCTTCTAGAATATAGTGAATTTTTCCACAAGGTTCAACTCATTTTCATAGGAAGGGTCAACTCATTATATGACTTGTCAAACCATGATTTATTAACTTTATTGTACCCTCTAAATAGAAACTTATAAACTTTATCAAATACAAAGGCTTTATTTTATCAACATTTTTATTTAATTTAAAATATACCAACATTGTCGGTTGACATGGTAAATTATGTACTAAGAGGCTCTTATTCCATATTGGAAGTCCAATTCTTCGTTTACAATCTTCCTATGGTAACCTAGTGAAAGTTACCTTTTTCTACATTTTGAAATAATGTTTACATACCTCTTTGTACATTTAGCTATATTCTTTTGGATTTCTTCATTATATTGATAAACTTCAAACTACCAGGAGATGAAACCCTACTCATACGGTACTATGTTTGAGTTATGTCTAGAATAGTTTTAACTATTTCTTTACAATACAAGGTCTCAATTCCTAGCCAAATAAGAAATCCAACAACTGAGGCCAAAATACATAATGATATTAGATTAAGTTTACATGCAAGAGATGATAACATAAATTACTCTCTAACGATCATTAACTAAACGAGCACGTCATAGACAAGAAAATTTATTTATTCCTACTTTTATATTACAACACATGGTTTTAATATTTTATCAAGGTACCTCTGAGTGCTAACGTATAAGTTAGTTCAGTTCTAAGCTCACTTTAGCAAATTCTTATACTTAATCCGCCCAAGAAAATATTCTTTAAAAAATAAAGAATAATTTTAAGGTACTCCTAAATTTAACATGCATGGAAATTTCTCCATAGGAGTTATCTTTACAATTCCAACTTGTACATCTTTATATTTTCTTCTAATTATCTCAAGAATACTTAGCTTTTTAGATAATTGATAATATCACATGAACGAATTGAATATTGTGCACAAATAGCTTTCCAAATTTCACTTGAATCCATTGGTGCGTCTAAAAAGTTAACTTATCTCACATATTTGCATTACTTAATTTGGTTAATGACGTGGAAAACATGGAAATAGAATTTTGGGATAATTGAGACAATAAACTTTGATAGTGGATAGTGTTAACTAGAACATCTCAAGCTTCACTATATATAGAAAAAAGAGAACAATACCATATATTTCTTTGTAGATAATATTTTAACAATAAACTACACCATTATATGGCTAGAACAAGGGTTTCATCTTATCCCAATGTTTATAGATCCATTACACCAAAATAACAAGAAAATTCTTGCATGCATACCATGTAGGTTGAATTCTTATCTAATTATAAAATATTTTTACAAGCTTAAAAAGAGTTCCATACAGTCTCTCTTGCCCTCAACTCAAAAATTTGTAGTACATTAATTCCTAGTCTTTCTTGATTGTGAACAATAGCATATTCTACAGTAACGACTGCGCTGAGTCAATGAGAAAATGGTTTATCAATTGATATCTTAGGCTGCCTAATTCTACCTTTAAATCTACTACAAATCTTTGTCCAATAGCTATCTCCACTTATTTATCCTTGCATGCACCGTTGATCTAATTGGCAATCACCAAATTTTTCGACTTTGAGTTTGGTAACCAAGGGGATCAGAATCAACTCTTCATTTATGAATGTAAACTAATATTTCATAAATACTCTAACATGCATTTCACATTTTGATAATCACACAACACTTCATAATTTACATGCATGTATTCTTTTAACTAAGGTGTTCACATTTTCTAAATAACAATAGTAATAAATAATCACTGCATAGTTTATGATATTTATAGATAAATAAAACATCCACAATCACACAATAAGATGTATTTTATAAATCTTTCACGCATAATCTATTAAGCATTATACTGCCCATCTATTTCTATAGTAACGCCACTTATCGCACAGATAATGACAATTTGTCTCAGCGTTATCATAGTCCACACAATGTGTGTATCTTCCCATTTTCACATATCAACCTCATATAACACATCAGATAAAGTTTGAATAATAAGCATTCATTCATAGATAATATAGACAACTGCTAACTCCAGTTCCAAAGTATTTTTCTCTATCACATCTTCAGATAGAAAAACATGTGTCTATTTAGAATACACCAACCATATAAAGGTCAACCTGTCATAGTCAAAACAAAACCAAATTAAAGCTAAAATTGCAGCGTCAACTAGCTTTTTCATAGAGATTGTAATAGCAACATTCATTTTGGCAACAATTATTTTGTAGCTATCAGAATTTAGGAATGCAAGTAACAAACACTTTTATTCTCTACAACATCCAAACTATCATTACCAGTATTCATAAATTCAATATAAATTTTAGTGAACATACTTGTAATAACTCTATGAAGCCCAAATTTAATTCAATTTCCAAACAAATATAAGCCCACAAAAACCAAAAACTCCAAGCAATGCTCTTATTGGAAAAATATGCCCACTATTTCTCACCCTCAAAGTTACACTCCCCTCGATGTAGTTTTCATGTAGAATAATAAAAATTAAGATCCAAATATTTCTCCCATCCAGGATATGCAAAGCAAAATATTCCACTACTTCCAAACCCTGCATAAGTCCAAACTAGAGTAAAGTTAAAACAACCACACACACTTTTAATCTTTATGACAGGGCATCCAAAGTTCTCTTTTTTATTTATTTTTTTAAATTCCACCTTAGCATTTAGCACTAGTTTATATGCATGCACTCGAGACTGTAGATTAACATTGAAATTATTTTTCCCATATAAATATTAGAGTTTATTTATTATTTTTAATATATCCCATTATTACTTTATATTTATTTTTTATTTTTAAATAATAATCATATAAACATTTCAATGCAACACATAACTTAGCAAGGTGTGGCTCCTATTTTCACAGTACTTTCATCGCCACTGAAATAATCATATGGTAAATATATATGCATACACACATAAAATGCAAGACATCCACAATGTACCTATATGACATACAATTTGCATGATATTTTATGTACTCATGAGTCGAATCATCATTTTCCTCTTACCTTTTTCGATGATCCACCCTATCCATCGAAAGCTTATACTTGGTCCTACACATACAATGCACATCAATGAGTACCACACTCTATAGAAAAAGGTAAGTGCAATTCATTAATTAATCTATAATCAATGGTCGTACGAAGAAGATCATTACACAAGACTCTAAAATGGCTTACAAATATTCTTAGAGATGTTAAGTTTTATATACACCTAATCTAACTTCCACATGACCACGTACGCATATAAATACATGACATGAAGTAAAGCTAGTCTTGATGACTTTTGTATTGGAGAATTCCCAACCAACCTTAATAAAGGAAACACTAAGTTTACCATAGTGGAAGCGATGGAAACATAACACACATATCTGCTAAAAAATAAAACATGGGATCTCATTGACTTGTCAAACAAAATGACACCTATAAGCTATAAGTGGAATTTCAAAATCAAGTATAAGGTAAATAGATCTATTGATAAGTATAAGGTACATGGGACACAACCCAAAGGCTTTGTCAATATTGGGAAACATAAACAAATATGTAGGCTTAAAAAGTCACTATATGGGTTGAAGCAGGCTCTTAAAGCTTGGTATATCAAAATTAAATATCATCTATTAAAGTATGGTTTCACCAAAAAGTCCCTTCAGTGCAAATCTATATGTTAAAATTTTTGGAAAATGGAGTGATTCTTGTGCTCTATGTTGATGATTTGATCATCATGGGTATTTCAAATAAATTGGTGACTAATATAAAGGATGACTTGAAAATATCATTTGACATGACAAATTTGGTGCTTCTACACTATTATCTTGGTTTGGAATTTTGGCAAAGAAAGAATCACATTCTAGTCACAGGAAAAGTATGTCAAGATATTACTAAAAAATATTGGATGACAAATTATAAATCTAAGATGACACCAATGGAGCAAGAGTTACAACTATCCAGATATGAAAAATCATCTTACATATCTCCTACCCTTTATCATTAGCTGATCAAGAGTCTCTTATCCTTGATAAACACCAGGTATGATATTAATTTTATTGTATATTATCTTTTGAGATTCATTTGGGAACTAAGGAGAGTCATTAGAAAGTTGCAAAGAGGATACTACATTATGTTTGTGGTATAGTATAATATGGCCTAGAATATAAGAAATATGATAAAATTTTCCTATAAAGGTACACATACTCAAATTATGCCTGATTTGTAGATGATAAAAATCAACACATAGATATGGGGTTCATCTAGGATCTAGACATATCTTGTGGTATAACAACTGAGAATTAGGATTATCAAATAATTTGCTATCTGTATCACAAATGTTGGATCGAGACATGGAAATGGAATTTAGAGCTGCTAATGATAAAATATTATATTTTATCATAAAATATGGGAATTTTAGGGCTACTAGTTCCTAAAATAATGACTCTTTTACACTTGATATTTTATCATCTCCTCATGTCACACTATATGTAGCTATAATAGATGCACCTCATTTTGGCATAGAAAATATGGTCATCTAAGTTTTGGGTACTTAATCTAGCTAAATAAGTATTATTCAGTATCACATGGTGACTGGCCTACCCAACCTTCATCCACATTTTCTCCTCCTTTGTAAACCAACATTTAGTATCAAGGCACTCAATTGTTTTACAGAAGGGACACTTGAGATTATAAGAGATACTCTCATTTGCTAAGAAGACTTTACCCTTGACCTTTACATAATTAGTGCCACCCATTTTATAATTTGTTGAGACCTTTTGGTTTCAATATGTTTTTTAAAGTTGTTATTTATATATAAAAAGTGATATACTACCAAACATCACATGTTAAAAATTAAAATAATTGTGCTCATAATGTTACATATTTAATTTCATTTCAACTTGATTAAACTACATTGGATGTATTTATATAAATTATTTTTTTTAAATTATATTTATATATTTTTAAATAAAAATAATATATAAACAACATGTTGAAATTTCAAATATATATATATATATATATAAAAATAATATATATATATATATATAAAACAATACTACAAATTAACACATGTATGAAAATCATTCCTTATTACATAAGACATTATATTTTTTATGTACCATTGCTTATTAAAGAGTATCATATTATAAATATTGGTCTTGTCTTAGGGGAATAGTGAAACAGTTTGGGATTTGGCTCTTCTTCGAGAGGTCCAAGGTTCAAACCATGATGTAGGTGAATGTGTGAGAGGGTGGGTGTATGTTCATAAAAAATATGAATTGGACCCTCTTTATTATTATAATTTTTTATTCATCAACATATAATACTGAAAGCACGAGGATACGAAAACAAAAAGGAATATGCCACAAGAAAAGAACAAGAAATAACGTATGCAAATTGACACAAGATAAAAGAAATAGAAATATGGTAATCTCTTTTATTGATACACTTTACAAATTGTGTTACAATACGTCTCCTTCCTTTTTAGGGGATAGGAGAGTCAAATGTGTTTCTTGTCACAAGATCCGTGGATAATAGTCCTTCTTCAGCATGCCCACATGTAATATGGGCGGACCAAAACATCGTCGCCGCTGTTGTACATGATTCTTTGCTCTTTACTGCTCCTCTACTGTCAGAAACCTGCATTCAAAGAAACAAAAAATATTAGTAGCACCTGCGGACGGAATAAAGCATGTATTTCCCAAGGCCTACTGTTAGTAAATGCATGAAAATAATAAAACGACTATCAAATAAACTCTGATTGACCTGAAACTTTGACAGAAGCATAAAAATATCATCATAAGACCGTTGCAAAAAGAACATTCTGAAAATTCCTCACATATCTATACTCGCTCCAGGGTGGGACGAATAGGACTGTGAGAATTGGCCAGAAAGCACCTTGTTCAATGTCCAGCTTAGGAAGCTCCAAAAGACCTACAAACTTGGGGTTAGCTAATTGGGGGCATTTTGGGAAGACCCAGATGCTCATATTTCTCCAATTTTACCTCTAGAACCCATATTTTGAAGGTGGCATCTGCAAGTTAGTGAAAGCAGGAAATAGCAATAACCTGGTCAAAACTACTCAGAATGAAATGAAATTTGAACTGTAACCTATTTAACCTATTTAGAATCAGATGCAAAAGAAAAAAACAATAAATCTATCACAGATTTCTAATAATCCTGGGGTGGGCCGATTAGAACTATGATAGTTTGGGGAGCGCCCGAGGGCAGGACGCCCACCGATTGAGGCACTGTTTCGGCACCAATCCACTTGGGATGGGTCCAAAACTGGTTATGAGGTGTTGTTGACCAGTTTTGTAGATAGTTGTGGTCAAAAAATTGGGTTTTGGGTACAGATTTGTGCCTCCAATAGTCACCCAATAACCTCCCTTTCGAATGAGATATTAAGGATGTAAAAGCACAAATCGCAGTTAGGTATGAAATTGGCAGCACTTCGTTGCTCAAATTCTCCTTCTCTGTATATCTTTTGGGTGGGAAAACTCCCCAATTTATAGACCTTAGCGTCTCCTTGTTTGAATTGTGCATGCGAGGGCGCCACTTGAGTTAACTGTCCTATTTTTAGAGAAAAGCTAACTCCCTAATAAAAAAGCTTCCTGCATGAGGTTTCTAAAATAAAGACACTCATCACTGAAGTCTCTGTTCTTGAATAAAAGCTTTTCCTCGCAATTGCATGGCCTAAAGCCTCAGTTAACTGGCGGAGTTACCGAGGTTTGACTTTTTGCTTGTCAAACTTTCTATTCGCTTCACCTTGGGGTGAATGCTGATATTCGTCCCTGGGTGGAACGAGTGCCAGTTTGTATTCGTCCTGGGGTGGGACGAGTAGAGATCAAGGTGTCAAAAAGGTGCCAAATTGACTTGTGACCTCTAAAACTACTTTTGGAAGTGGTTACGACCACTGTTTAACCTCTGGGGGCTGCCCTTGGGGTTGTTTGTGTCAATGTGATCAGCGCTTATTGTCACGTAATCAGATTGGTGCTGTTTTGGTGTCTACAAATACTATTTTAAAAACTTCTTATAGTTGAAAAAATATTTCAAAAAGGAGAAGTAAAAAAATCAATGAAAAGAAACCAACTTTAAGTTGTGTCCAGTCAAGTGGATTCTTAATATTTATCTTAGTATGCACCCACTCAAAGGTACAACATTCGACAAGACAAAGGTGTACGATGGCGCTTCTTATTTAAGCTAGTAAGGCATGAAGCAAAATGAGGCTATACACATAAAAAGTAGCGACACAAAAACTTAGAATAGTGGTAGTATGAAAAGTGAACCAGATATATACGTCCCAAAAATGAAATCACCATAGGATTCGGTGACAGAGCGTAAGTTCATGTGACAAAGGTTGAACAATGCCTCAATTGTTGCCTGAAGGTGAGCACGCCATAATTCTTGGATGACATTCAAATCGTTCTTTCCTCAAGGAGAACCTCCTGCCAAATCATAGCTCAACAACATTGCTATAAATGTTCTCCTTGATAATTTTAGATCCTAAAGATTAAATAAATGTTGTAATGACAAGAAAGGAAGGTTTTCTCATTGTTGGTTTTGTCTAATTTTAGAGAATTGCTAATTTGGTAGATTCTATTTTGTCTAGACTGTAATAGACTGCAGTTAGGACCATATTGGAGGCACAAATAGTGGATATATGTTAGGATTGAATATCTCAATTGGTATTATATATGTTCTGAGAATTTGCAAGAATTGCATTGTAGAAAAATAGAGAAGAGACTTTGTGTGTGAGGTTTCATTGTATTCCTTTGAGGAAGGTTACAGCTGGTTTTGTTGCGGGAGGATCCCATTGGAGAATAATACAAAGAGGATTGGATATTCAACAGTGGATGTAGGCCACATATTGGGTGAACCACTTACATGCTTGTGTTCTCTCTATTTTGTGTGACTATTTTATTGTTGATGATTGTTTTATTTAATTCTACAATCAGTATTAATTTTATTTGCTCTAAGGAACCTAACAAATGGTATCAGAGCTTATTATTGGGTGCTCAAAAATAGGAAGTATTAGTTTCGAGTGGGAAAAATGGTAGAGGATTCAATGTTTTGGGTAGACAAGTTTAATGGGCAGAACTTTGCATTATGGAAAATACAAATTGAAATTTATTTATTATTGAAAGATTTGTATCTTCCTTTGGGTGGAAAAGCAAAGCAACCATCCGATGTAAAATATCAGGCTTGAGAGTTGCTAGATAGAAAGGATTTTGGGAGAATACGCTTATTCTTGGGAAGTCAGGTGGCTTTCAACATATCAAAGGAGAAAATAGCAAAATATGTAGTGGATGCCCTTACCGGGTTGTATGAAAAACCTTCTACATCTAATAAAATTTTCTTAATGAAAAATTATTCAATATGAAAATGCATGAATATGAGTATGTGCATGACCATCTTAATAATTTTAATGAGGTAACAAATCAATCATCCTCTGTTAAAATTGAATTTTATGATGAGGTTAGAGCTCTGCTTATTTTATGCTCTTTGCTAGATAGTTGGAACAGTCTATTTATGGCAGTTAGTAATTATGTATCTGGTTCTAATAAACTAGTATTTGATGATGTTTTTGGAGTAATTCTAAGTGAGGATATACAAAGAAAATCTTCAGGTGAAGCAACTTCATCAACTGCGTTAACAGTGGAGAACAGAGGAAGACAGAAGGATAGGGGTAGAAGTCCAAGTAGAGGAAGATCAAAAGGAATATCAAAGTCAAGAGGAAAGAGCAAAGTGGAGTGCTGGTATTGTAAGAAGAAAGGGCACTTGAAAAGGGACTTTTGGAAAAGGAAGAATGCTGGAGAAGGGGATGGAGAAAATTTAGGTAATCAAGAAGCAAACATAACAAGTGAGATTCCTCAATATGCTTTGATTATATCACTAGATAAAAATTATGATTACTGGGTTTTGGATTTTGGAGCCTCCTTCCATGTAACACCTCACCATGAGTATTTTATTGAGTATGTTCAAGATAATTATAGACAGGTATATCTAGGAGATGATCATCCCTGCAGTATAGTTGGCCTAGGTAAAATAAGATTAAAAATACCAAATGGGAACTACTGGGTTTTGAATGATGTCAAATATATTCTAGAATTAAGGAAGAATTTAATATTAGCCAACAAGCTTGATAAAGAGGGGTACATCATCACTTTTGAAAATTAGTCTTGGAAAGTTTCCAAAGGTTAATTGATAGCAACCAGAGGTAAAATTTGGGTACATTATATTTTCTTACAAATGTTTCTAATTGTGACCTGAATTTGGTGGCTACAGAAGAAAGTGTAGAGTTGTGGGATCAGAGATTGGGCCACATGAGTGAAAAATCAATGAAGGTACTTCACTCAAGGAAGCTAGTTCCAAAGATGAAAGAGGTTGATTTAGGATTTTTTGAGAACCGTATCTACAGTAAGAAAAAAAGGGTGAGATTTCTAAAAATCAAAAAGAAGAAGAAAAGGGAGAAGTTGGAGTTGGTGCACAGTCATGTGTGGGGATCAACGCAGGTAACATCTCTAAATGGTTGTAATTATTATGTCACCTTTATTGATGATGCTACTCATAAGACATGGATTTATTGCATAAGGAAGAAATTTGGCATGTTTAACACCTTTCAAAAATGGAAGGCATTAGTTGAAAATGAAACTAGAAATAAGGTAGAGTGTTTAAAATTAGATAATGATGGTGACAACTGTTCAAATGATTTTGACAATTATTGTTTTTTAAAATGGTATAAGAAGGATTAAGGTGAAAGCACGAGGATACGAAAACAAAAAGGCATATGCCACAAGAAAGAACAAGAAAGAACATATACAAATTGACACAAGATAAAAACAATATGAAATATGGTAATCTCTTTATTGATACACTTTTTAAAGTGTGTTACAATACGTCTCCTTCCTTTTTAGGGGATAGGAGCCTCAAATGTGTTTCTCGTCACAACATCCATGGATAACAATCCTTCTTCTACCTAACCACATATAAGATGGGCGGACCAAAATGTCTTCGTCGCTTGTGTATGTGATTATTTGCTCTTTCTTGCTCCTCTACTGTCAAAAACCTACATTCAAAGAAACAAAAATATTAGTAGCACCTGCAGATAAAATAAAGCATGTATTTCCCAAGGCCTACTGTTAGTGTATGCATGAAAATATTAAAACGAACATCAAATCACCTCAGATTGATCTAAAATTTTTATAGAAGCATAAATATCTTATCAGAAGACCACTGTAAAAAGAACGTTCTAGCAATTCCTCACAGATTTGTATTCGCTCCAGGGTGGGACGAATAGGCCTACAATAATTTGTCAGAAAGCACCCTCTTCAATGTCCTACTTAGGAAGCTCCAAATGACCTGCAAAGTTGGGATTAGCTAATTGGGGGTGTTTTAGGAAGACCCAGATGGTCATATTTCTCCAATTTTGCCTCTAGGACCTAGATTTTGCTAGTGCCATCTGCAAGTTAGTGAAGGCGGGAAAATTGCTCAAAATGAAATGAAATTTGAAATGTAACCTATTTAACATATCTAGAATAAAATGCAAAAGAAAAACCAGAGAAATCTATCACAAATTTCTAATCATCCCGGGGTGGGGTGAATAGCACTATGACAGTTTGGGGAGCACCTGGGGGTAGGACGCCCACCATTTGGGACACTGTTTTTGCACCAATCCACTTGGGATGGGTCCAAAACTGATTATGGGGTGTTGTCGACAAATTTTGTGGATAGTTGGGGCCAAAAATCAGGTTTTGGGTTCAGATTCGCGCTTCCAATAGTCACCCAATAACCTCCCTTTCGAATGAGAGATTAAGGATGTAAAAGCACAAATCGCAAGTAGGTATGTAAATTGGCAGCACTTCGTTGCTCAAATGTTCCTTCTCTGTATATATTTTGGGTGAGAAAACTCACCAATTTATAGACCTTAGGGTCTCTCTGTTTGAATTGCGCATGAGAGGGTGCTACTTGAGTTGTTTTCCTATTTTTAGAGAAAAGCTAACTCCCTGATTTAGAATTTCCTTGCATGAGGTTTCTAAAATAAAGGCATGCATGATTGAAGTCTCTCTTCTTGATTTGGAGTCGTTCCTCGCAATTGCATGGCTTGAAGCTTTAGTTAACTGGCGGACTTGTCGAGGTTTGACTTTTTTTCCAATCAAACCTGCTATTCGTCCCACCCTGGAGCGATTGCTTAATCGTCCCTGGGTGGGATGAATACCAGTTTGTATTCATCCTAGGGTGGGGCGAGTAGAGAGCAAAGTGCCAAAAAGGTGCCAAATTGACCTCTGACCTCTAAAACTACTTTTGGAAGTGGTTAGGACCACTGTTTAACCTCTAGGGGCTGCCCTAGGGGCTGTGTGTGTCAATGTGATCAGCGCTTGTTGTCACATAATTAGATTGGTGCTATTTTGGTGTCTATAGATGCCCCTTTTTGGGAAGCATTGTGCAAGGTGCAACGTCGAGCAAAAAATAGATAACCAAAGCACTAATGATTAGGGTTTCTCAGTAACCTAACCAACTCTTGATGCCCCAAGTATGGAAAGGGCATGCATTCTTGAATCCTTGCTTCTGACGAGCTAAGGAACTTAATCCAAGTGTTAACCTTGTTTGGTGAGGTGTTACTTGAGCTTGGACATTGATAAGTCATGAATAGGCAAAGGACGCAACATTTTGCCTGTGGGAACCTTGAGTTCATGATTCACGAATGCCAAGTGTTTGATCAGCTTGTGATAATTGCTTATTTGTTGCCCCAAGCAGGGGTGTGATTGTCTTTGTTAACGATCCTTTGAATGCATGTCATTTCCATGATTGGGTATATTGTTGTTGATTGGTGACTAAGTGTGACTACCCCCTCAAGCGACGAATCGATGAGGGAATGACCGACATGAGAAAAGCGATGAGTCACTTGACCCAAGATGACTTAGGTAAGGGTGCCTTTAGTTGTTTACCATTGAATGCGAAAGCAGTTTCGAACATTCTGACCTATTTTTGGTGGGTTGTAACCCTTTTTGTGACGCATTTTGGAGCTGAAATTAACAAAAATTTGTCCTCTCGCAGAGCGGTCCGGCTAGGGTAGCTTTCTTAGGGAGTAGGATAGTAACAATTTGTAACCCCAACATCTGTTTTGGATGCCAAGAATGTCAGGCGCAAAAGGGCCTTCGTTCGATAATGTTATTGCTATTTTTGGATGGGTTTTGACCCGTTTTGGTGACGCCATTTGGGGATGAAATTCTCAAAAATTTGTCTTCCCGTGGAGCGGTCCAGCTATGGTAGCCTTTTGAGGGAATAGGATAGTGAGGATTTGTGACCCCGAAATCTATTTTGGATGCCCGAAATGTTCAGTGCAAAAGCACTCTTATCGGACACTTTTAGGGCTTGTTTTGGTGCATTTTATGGTTTGTTTTTATGTACATGTTTTTACATTGATGTATGCAAATGTGATTATGAATGCGATGTTTCTAATTTGTATGATGTATGCATATGGAATGAATGAAATGAGTTGGTGATGACTTGTCGATGCACCATATACTGTGCAAGATTTGACTGACTTGTTGTACTAATGGGATGACTTTGTGGAATGACTTTGCATATGAAAACTTTGTTTTTGTATTTTGCATATTTTCTAATGGTGATGTACGAAATGAAATGTGACAGCTTGTTTTAAAATGTAGTTAAGCTTTTTCGAGATTTAGATATTTTAACTAACTAGCCAAGACTGTACATTTATCTCGCAAGACTTTCGAACAAGGTATAAATCTGACTTGAATTTAACCAAGTTATTTCACATCATTGTGTGTGCAATTGAGTTCATTTATGTGGTATTTGTCGGGATACCGCCGTTGCAGATAGGCTATCAACCAAACCCGTACTGAGGATCACCTAATTAGCTCCACTAACTTCGTTGTTGTATTTAGCAAGATTAATCCACAAGACAATCTAAGGTACCATAATCTAGCTCATCCACATGCAAACATTGGTCTACACACATGCAAAGCTAATGTGACAGACATATCGTCATGCGGGTAGGATACCACCATTGTCAGGTAGGTTGTTCACCAAACCTGTAATGAGGATCACCTAGATGGTTTTTCAAATGCTAAGAATGCCAGAGATTCAAGTTCAGGTTGTGTGTTTGCTCAATGATTTGGGATACTTGCTCGTATTTATAGTGATGAAAAATCACTGTTTATTTTTCTCTTTGTTTTTCTTTTTGAGCAAGGATTTTGAATAGTGGTGAGAACCACTATTTATTCGATTTTGTATGTTAAGCTTTGTAAGGTTGAGCTTGTGAATGGCCTTGATCCTGTTGGCCTTGGGGATGACTACCCATCCTGTTCAGGGACGTGTAGTATGAATCCTTACGACTTTGGGAACCAAGGGGATGATGGAGATTATGAAGTAAGGGCATTGATATTTTAGGCATTAGGGATGACTACCCATCCTGTTCAGGGACGTGTAGTACGAATCCTTACAACTTTGAGACCAAAGGGGAGTGGAGATGGTTGTGATGACGGTTTGTTGGAATTTTGTTTTTGAATGGTGTTGATCTTTTTAGGTCTTGGGGATGACTACCCATCCTTGGCAGGGACGTGTAGTACGAATCCTTACAACTTTGGGGATCAACTATGATTGGTATTTGTGGGAGTGGTGAAAACCACTATTTATTATGGGGAATGGATAGGGAAGAGCTCGTCCTTTTGTCAATTCTCAGCATTCTGGAACCATTCACATAGGGGGATGAACAGGCTAATATTTCACCTATGGTACCCTAGACTAATTTGTAGGTTGCTCTTACGTTCACACAACTTAGGAATTATTTTATGTGTGTTAATTTGTGTTGGGATGCTACGTAACAAGGTGTGATCCAAGTAAAAAAATTTTGTGTAAAATCTATTTAACTGTGTACAATTTTGGCTAGAAATTTAAAGACAGCTGAATGACGAAAATCCTATATACATTAGGAGACAACTGACTATGCTAGAAATGGCGATGGTGTTATTCTGGATGTATGCGTTTAGAAAATGGATTTGATGTGGAAAATGATGGAATTGCCAAGTAATGATAGTCTATGGTGCTTTTGACTTGTCTGACCAGCAAATATGCAATGTATGGATGCGATGCCTAATGCAACCTATATTTTTGTATTTTGATGTTTATCAGTATGCATGGAATTGGAATGCAAATTTTTTTGTTATTTTTGATGATTTTATTGTTTTTGCTTGTTTTTTTTTTTTGAATATTTATTTTGACCAAGCGGTTATTGTAACCCTTGGAGATTTTGGTGTTTGAACAAAGGGTTTATGGATACCTTTGGAGAAATTTGGGTTGACCAAGTGATTATGAGAATCCTTGGAGCTTTTGGCTTGACCAAAGGGTTTATAGATACCTTTGGGGAATTTTGGGATGACCAAGCAATTGTGGAAATCCTTGGAGCATTTGGTTGACCAAGAGATTATGAAAATCCTTGGAGCTTTTGGTTGACCAAGAGATTACGAAAATCCTTGGAGCTTTTGGTTTGACCAAGAGATTACGAAAATCCTTGGAGCTTTTGGTTTGACCAAGAGATTATAAAAATCCTTGGAGCTTTTGGTTGACCAAGAGATTACGAAAATCCTTGGAGATTTTGGTTTGACCAAGAGATTACGAAATCCTTGGAGCTTTTGGTTTGACCAAGAGATTACAAAAATCCTTGGAGCTTTTGGTTTGACCAAGAGATTACGAAAATCCTTGGAGCTTTTGGTTTGACCAAGAGATTACAAAAATCCTTGGAGCTTTTGGTTTGACCAAGAGATTACGAAAATCCTTGGAGCTTTTGGTTTGACCAAGAGATTACGGAAATCCTTGGAGCTTTTGGTTTGACCAAAGGGTTTTGGACCCATTTGGGGCATTTTGGGGTTTGACCAAGCGATTATGAGAATCCTTGGAGCTTTTGGGTTGACCAAAGGGTTTATAGATACCTTTGGGGCATTTTTGGGATGACCAAGCGATTGTGGGAATCCTTGGAGCTTTTGGTTGGACTATGGCGCTCTAGATGTGGAATGGCCTCAAATGACTGATGTTCAAGGGTTTTGTTTCCTTGATTCCTTCAAGAGAGGCAAGCCGGTATGTTCCAGGTCCTATTCTACTATCAATGACATAAGGACCTAACCAGTTTGCCATGAACTTGTCTCGTAGATGGGACGACAAATTAGAATTTTGTTGGTTCTCTTTTAAGACCAAGTCACCAACCTAAAATTCCCTTAAGTGGACCTTCATGTTGTATGCTTTCTTAAGTCACTCTTGATAGATACGCAAATGCTCGAGAGCATTAACGCATCGTTCGTCGAGCAACATCAGTTGGTCTAATCGGGCTTGTCGCGCAGTGTCATCATTGATGAACTCTTGCATTGAAATGCGCAGGGAAGGGATTTCCAACTCAAGAGGCATGACTACCTCGGAGCCATACACCAGTGAAAATGGAGTTGCCCCAGTGGGCGTTCGAATGCTAGTGCGTTAAGCCCATAGGGCAAGCGGGATCTAAATGTGCCAATCCTTATGATTTTTTGCGATTGTCTTTTTGAGGATGGCGACTAGCGTTTTGTTTGATGCCTCTGCTTGCCCATTTGCCTGCGGATAATAGGGTGTTGAAAAACTATGCTAAATTTTGTACTTTGTGGTCAAAGCACGCACATCTTTATTCTTGAATGACTTCCCATTATCTAATAGGATCTTGGATGGAATACCAAAACGACATATGATGTTATGCAAAATAAACTCCGCAATGCGGGATCCAGTCGTAGAGGTTAGCGAAATTGCTTCCACCCACTTAGTGAAGCACTCTATGGTCGTTATGATGAACGTGTGACGACCAGACAACGTAGGGGAGATCTTTTCGATTAGATCGAAGCCCCACTGTGAAAAATGCCAAGCCGATTGAATTGGCTACAAGGCCTAAGAAGGTACGTATGTCAAATTAGCATGGTGTTGACACTTCACGCACTTCTTCACATATGCGCAATAATCTCACTCTAAATATGGCCAATAATAGCCCATGCGAAGAATGTGCTTTGTGATGGCCATACCACTGAAGTGGCCACCACACATACCATCGTGTGCTTGGGTGATCGCCCAAGCGGACTCTTGCTGGTCCAAGCAACAGAGGAGGATTCCTTCATAGCTTCGACGATACAAAACGTCTCCTAACAAGACATGTTTTGCCGCTTTCTGTTTAAATGATCTTTTTGTGGCTTGTGTCAATCCAAGTGGGAGGTTACCTAGCCTGAGGTAATCCCTAATGGGTGTGTACTAATCCTGCTGATCAGAAACCTCGATAGTATGAACGACCAATCCCTCTTGAAGTCCATCCCTAGCAAAAGTTGATCGGGAGAGAACTTGTAAAACAGTGTTGTGTTGCTATTAAGAGGGGTCAAGGAGAACAAAGACCCCCAACTGGCTTGAGTCAGACAATCGTGGATTTGAAAGAACTTATCTGAAGATGGTTCAATCTGGATCAGGTGGATTCCTGGCATTAGGTCAGAGCTTGCACGCTCCATCGTGGATTGCGATAATATTTTAACCTGAATGGTTGTCATTTCACCAGAAGGGTCTTGCGGGATTAATGACCCCAAGGAGGCCATAGTATCCGTAAAATGATTCAATGATCGAGGGAGTGCCTCGATGTCATACCATTCAAGTTGTGCCAAGAATTTGTCCACAAGGGCTTTATAGGCCTACAGAACTAGACATCTACATTGGAATATCCCCTTGACTTGATTGACAATTAATAATGAATCACCAAAGATGTTTAAATGTTTAATGTCCATGGTGATTGTTGTCTAAAGACCTATGAGCAAGGCTTCGTACTCTGCATTGTTGTTGGTGTACGAGAAGTCTAATTTAAATGACAGAGGCATTGAAGCCCTTTATGGAGTGAAGAATACAATTCCTGTGCCACCTCCTTGCTCACATTTAGAACCATCAAAGAATAAGGTCATGTCAGCCTGTGACTCAGGCTCATTAGAATCTGGCAATTCTAAAACATGAAAAACCCCATCATCCGGTAGTTCTACGATCAGAGGCTGATTGTCTTCAAGAGGAGCCTCTTCCAGTTGATCGATGATGACTTGACCTTTTATGGATTTTTGTCCAATGAATTCTATGTCAAACTCCGTTAACAACATGATCCATTTCACCGTGCGGCTACTATGATAAGTACGACTCATCATGTATCGCAATGGATTCTCCTTAGACACAACATACGTCATATTGTTGAGCATGTAGTGGCATAGCTTTTTGGTAGCAAACACCACTGCCAAGCAGAGCTTCTCAATGTATGTATAGTTAAGTTCATAATTAACCAGGGTGTGGCTAAGATAGTATGTAGCCTGTTCTTTGTGTAGTTCATTTTTTTGGGATAGCATGGCGCCCAGTGCCACCTCAGTAGATGAGATGTATAAATAGAATGACACTCCTGGTCTAGGTGGTGCCAATACTGGTGACGAAGCCAAGTATTGTTTAATGTCGTCAAATGCTAACTAGCACTCGTCATCCCAGTGAAATGTGACCCCCTTATGCAATAATTTATTCATGGGTCGACACTTGTTAGATAACTGTGCTATGAAACGCTTGATCGACACAACCTTTCCCTATAGACTCCTGAGCTACTTGATGGTAGTTGGGGGAAGCATTTCAAGGATTGCCTTGACTTTGTGTGGGTCTACCTTGATTCCTTGTTTAGAGACTATGTAACCCAAGAGCTTTCCAGATGTGACACCAAAGATGCACTTCTTGGGGTTTAGTCTGACCTTATGCTCCATGAGGCGATCGAGGATCTTGCTTAAATCATCAAGATGATCTGGGCACAAAAGATATTTGGCCAACAAATCATCCATGTAATCCTCCAAAGTTTTGTGCATGTAATCATGGAAGATGTACGTCATGGCACGTTGGTAGGTGGCACCAGCATTTTTAAGGCCAAAAGGCATGACCTTATGAAAAAATGTCCCCCAAGGCGTTGTGAACGCCATTTTTAGTTGGTCCTCAGGATTAATATGAATTTGATTGTATCTTGAGAAACCATCCATGATGGAAAGCAT
Source organism: Wollemia nobilis (assembly GCA_028583015.1). Classification (NCBI taxonomy): domain Eukaryota; kingdom Viridiplantae; phylum Streptophyta; class Pinopsida; order Araucariales; family Araucariaceae; genus Wollemia; species Wollemia nobilis. Next base: position 918,080 of record JAQPPZ010002383.1, on the reverse strand, counting down.
TTCATGGCCCGCTGTAGCGTCTACCAATGCGTCGATGCTCGACAAGAGAAAATCATCCTTAGGACTCGCTTTGTTTAGATCTCAAAAATCGGTGCATATGTGAATCCTCCCGTCGGGCTTCTTGACGGGAACCATGTTAGACAACCATGGTGGATAATCCATGCAAATGACAAACTGTGCATCCAACAGCTTTTGTAACTCATCTTTGACCATTAAGACCACTGTTGGGTGCATATTACGTAGTTTTTACTTTACTGGATTGACTGTCGGATCAAGCGTTAGATTATGCGTGACTAGCTGTGGATCTAGTCCCAGCATGTCTTTGTATGACCATGCAAAAACCTCCTTCTTCTCTTTGAGAAGGGCAATGTAGTCGGCTTGCTCTTCGGGGGATAAACTTACCCCCAGCTTGATGATTTGCAAATTCACTAGATCTGAGTAGATGTCTATGTCAGTCGTCTCCTCGACCGACATGTGAGACCCATCCTCCAACTGGTGTGGAGTTGGGATCAAACGGATATTGTTTGCTGAATTTAGATCATTGTTCGGAACGTCAGGTTCCTCTTCAGCATGGAAGACATCCTGAGTCTGTCCTGGGGTGAAATGGAACATTCCTCCGCAAGGCTAGTACTCTGATGGGGATGGTGGTGTGTCAGCGCGATCCCAGTTGATAGCATCTAGATCTAGATACAATGACCATGTCGAGTCGGTTGGATCATGGATGGGGGCGGTTAGGTCAATGGAGATCATGTTGATGAAATGATTGAGTCGGTTGACATGCTAGACAATATGTGTGCTCCAGATCTGGCTCTGTGGGCACTGGCACAAATGGATCAGCCCTATGCGCGGAGACGAAGATAGGGTCCACCCTAGGCATTGATGGTTTGATAGGGTCTCTAGGCGAAAGATGCTCTCTATGTACCTGGAGTGGCGGGTGCAATAATTGCTATAACTACGTCGGGTTGAGGTGCCACCTATGCCTTAGCCTTATGTGCAGGTTTTCAAACATGTCATCTATGTCCAAAGGGTATCGTTGTTGCATCTATCGCATGTGGTTGAGATAGGCCATCTCAGTTTCATCTTTCGAATCACTGTCGAAGATCCAAAAGCCTTTGTTAGCTCCAACGGCTACTTGCGACATATGAGGCTCATCTTGTTCGAGCAAATTAATGTGGTCCCATCGAGGTTGTTTCGCTCTTGACGGGGGGACGTGATTCTCTTGAAGTGGCATGTGCTCAAATGAAGCATCCAATGGGAACATTGTTAGGAAGCTTTCCTGACCATCATTCATGGGATATACTTGAGAATGATTGCTATCAAACTCAAAAGGATCCCAAGGGGCTACTTCGTACTCTGACTCATCCTCTGAAGACCCTTCTTGGTCTTGTCAATATCCCTCTTGTGGGTGAGTCCTTGAATTTTCTCCTTGTTCGACCGAAGGGAAAGGGTTGTTATGGTCAACAATGTTTGTTGTTAGCAATGGGAGATAATCTCCCAATGTATAGTTTGTGTTAGGATTGGCATATGGATATGATGCCAACCATCCTTGTTGCCTATCCCTAGGCCTTGCATGTTTTCCACCAAGATGTCTAGGGACAAGGGGTGGTTGAACCCTACTCCTGACTTGTTATACGACATTTGATATCTCGGTTGGCAAAGAACACGCACTCCTTGCTTATACCTACCCAACCCATATCCATGCCAATTGCATTGGCCTAGATACCTTAAATCAAAATCAAGGTTGGATAGATAGTTGACATCCTCAACAAAGGGCTCTTCGTCTTCATTTCTTGCATACAAATCTCAACACCATTATCTAGGACCCCATAAACAAAGTTTGTCTGATTGGGTGGGTAGCCTAAAGGAACCACTGAGTCGATGGGGAGTCGAGGCCTCCCCATGTCTTGCATGGACTCGAGTGTGGGCGTTGCTATAATTTTCCTCACTAGATACTCCCCCAGGCCCATGCTGGCCATTTCAATGGTGACCGTTGGCGGTTGAGGGGAAGCGAATGGGAGTCCTTCCTGAGTCCACTCCATGTGGGGCGAACTAGGCGTCTCGACTTCCATTCTGCTAGGCATATCTTCTATCGATATGGTTGAGACTAGAGGTGGTTCTTCTTCTAAGGGTTTCTTTGCCTTGTCCTTGGATGTGGCCATCGTAGGTGACGTCGTTGTGGAAGGACTGGCGAAAGAAGATGGACCTGTCTGAGGACTCAATGGATTAATCATTGGATATGCCTGCGGAATTGGACCCTGTTGAGATGGATTTAACTGAAAATCCAAATGTGTTGATGGAAGGGTCGATTACGGCATGAATTGCACTGTATTACAGTATTTGAAGGGCTCCAAGTCCGTCAGGACTACATGCACCTGTCCTTCAAATGTGTACTTCAGGCACTGATGAGCTATTGAAGGGACACACTTCATGTCCCTAATCCAAGGCCGGCCCAGCAAGATATTATAAGCCATCTCACCTTCCAATATATGGCACAATGTATGAATGGTCTTTTGTACCACTTGGATAGGTAGGACAATTGTGCCAACTGTCGAGCAGATTGCATCGTTGAATGCTCACAGTGTGTAAGTGGAAGCCATGATATGAGATGTTGGCAACTTCAAATGCTTTAGGGCTGTTGTAGTGATGATATTACTGGACGAGCCAGTGTCCACCAATACTCTCTTATACGGAATCCCGTTGACCCATGCGATAACGTGCGGGGGTGGATCCGCCACATCACCAGTCACTATTTTCAATTCATCTTCTCTAAAGGTGATGATTGGCTCTGTCCATTGTTTTACATGCCCCACAAAATTGTTGAACGAGTTCACTTCATGGGGCTACAGCTCGATTGCTTTTAAAATCTCCATTAGAGCCTCTCGATGGGGCACTGATTGTTGAATTAGCTCGTATATAGAGAGCCTAGCCAACATGGTCCTTACAATTTGGGTAAGTATAGTTCAAATCGTGGCCACTGGTCTAGGCGGGGGAAGTTGCGTAGGGTGCTGTTGAGCTTGTGATGTTGATGGAACCTCTCTTGTGGCTGTCGTGGGAGTAGCTCCTGGGTACTTCTTATTCCTAGTCACTATGCTTATCATCCCCACATATCCCTACATAGGGCAATTCTATTGCACCTCATTGACTTGAAGGGGTTTTGTCGGCACCTCATGAGCAGGCAAGGGGTCTCTGAATACTCCCATATGTTGGTTGTTCGACGCTACAGGGTTGTCCACCGCCAATGTCTTGTTGTCAATGAGGTCTTGTACCAAACCTTTGAACTTCCAAAATGCGTTAAGATCATGTCCTTTACGCCTATGGAACCCATAGTACAAGTATTCTCTATACCCTTTAGGCTTCAATGCATTGGGATCTATAGTTTGAATCTCTAGAAGGTTGATCAAATTCGTCGCTGACAAGCGGTCAAACAAAGAATCCCTGGACTCTGTGTAAGGAGTAAATTGTCACCTAGGGCGACGCTGCTGATTTTGCTCTTGCCTTTGGTTTTCTCTCTCATAGTTTTTAGGAGGCACTGCCTGATAATTAGCCTTTTGAGGCTGTGTTGCTTGTGCAGGCTTAGGGACATTGATGGCCACCTGATTAACCGCAGTAGGTTTCGGTTGCGTGGTCCCTGGTTTAGTGTTCTTTGTCCATTATTTCTTCTTAGTTTTGGTGATCTCGCCATCCTGTATCTTAATCTCCTCAATGACTCTGGCTTGCGCCAGAGCTTCCTCTAAACTGGCATATTGCTACAACTACAATAGCACAAATATTGATCTCAAACAACTTTTCGAGAACATTTGGGTCAGATCTGACATGGGAGGGAGATAAGGCAGCTTCGAAAGCAACGTCCTCCATCGGTTCCCGTATGCCACCATGGTCTCTTCCTCATACTATTTGAGGCTAGCTAGGTCACTCAATGACGCCTTTTTCTTAGTGTTGAAGGCGAAGCGTTCGAGGAATGCATCCACTAGCTGATCCAAGTTATTGATGCTATGTCTCGGTAATTGGGTGAACCAATCTGAGGTAGGGCCTACGAATGTGGTTATAAAGGTTCTTAACAACAAAGCATCATTGTCCTGAATACCAAAGCACTGGATCAGGAATCTAGTCACATGCTCTTGGGCGTCCTCTTCCCCTCTAAAGAGTGCCAACTAGGGCAGCTTAAAGTGTTTCGGGTATGGAGGTGCTAGCACTGACGGATGCATAGGATGACTACGGAGTTGGCGTAAAGTGGGATTTTGGGGCCTAGAATTCTTGATCTCCATAGACTCTAAGTGCTCTAGCAGCGCTTTATATGCATCAGAGGATTTAATTTCTTCCTCCTTAGTTTGCTCTCGTTGTGGGTTGCGGGGAGATTGAGGCCTATGGAGAGGTTGCTGGATAGCACCCCCTCTGCCTTAATAGAGCATTTCAGCCCTTTCTTCTTCTTGTTCATATTCCTCATAAGCTTCCTGAGGAGTGGCTAGCCGAGACCTATGCACATGGGTAGGTGCCCGTGGAGGGTGCCCATCATTGTTTCGGGGAGTGGCCTCCCGCTCAGGTCTAGGAGGTCTCGGAGGCAATACTTGATAAGGTCACGTGGACCTTTCTCATACCAGAGGGTTATGCCTCTCATACACATCTACTTTGTGCGCGCGAGGGTTTGGAACCTTCACAGGCACATTATTATGCAACAATTCGACTGTCTGACGCTAAATGCACTCTTTGTTAAGTCGACAAAGATGCTCTAACTATTCTTGATCTTGCCTAAGCTACGTGATTTGCGCTTGGTGAGCGGCCTATTTGGAAAATGCCAAGTCACTTTGTTTCGTCGTCTCTTATTTAGGAAGCCTAGATGCCTCTCCTATATGTCTACCTCGGTCGTGATGATCCGAGACCTCTATGGGCTGCTTTCCTCTATCGAGGTTAGTTGCATTAACTTGAGGCTGTAGCCTCAAAGGGTGATCCTAATAGATGGTAGGTGTGGAGGTACATCGCTCCCACACTATGTACTGCTCTTGGGGAACGCGGTAATCTTCCTCGTCCTCTCTTTCATATGGATAAAAGGTGCGGGCAGAATTGTCTTGCCCTTGGGAAACAAAAAGCATATGCCACAAGAAATAACATATACAAATTGACACAAGACAAAAGCAATATGAAATATGGTAATATATTTATTGATACGCTTTTTAAAGTGTGTTACAATACTTCTCCTTCCTTTTTAGGGGATAGGAGCATCAAATGTGTTTCTCGTCACAACATCCATGGATAACAATCCTTCTTTCGCGTGCCCACATATAATATGGGCAGACCAAAACGTCATCGCCGCTTGTGTATGTGATTATTTTATCTTTCTTACTCCTCTGCTATTAGAAACCTGTGTTCAAAGAAACAAAAAATATTAGTAGCACCTACAAATAAAATAAAGCATGTATTTCCCAAGGCCTACTGTTAGTGTATGCATGAAAATATTAAAACGAATATCAAATGACCTTGGATTGATCTAAAATTTTTACAAAAGCATAAATATCTTATCAGAAGACCACTGCAAAAAGAACAGTCTAGAAATTCCTCACAGATTTGTGTTCGCTCTAGGGTGAAATGAATAGGCCTACAACAATTTGTCAGAAAGCACCCTCTTCAATGTCCTGCTTAGGAAGCTTCAAATGACCTAAAAAGTTGGGGTTAGCTAATTGGGGGTGTTTTGGGAAGACCTAGATGGTCATATTTCTCCAATTTTGCCTCTAGGACCCAGATTTTTCTGGTGCCATCTACAAGTTAGTGAAGGCGGAAAATGACAAAAACCTGGTCAAAATTGCTCAGAATGAAATGAAATTTGAACTGTAACCTATTTAACATATCTAGAATCAAATGCAAAAGAAAAACTAGAAAAATATATCACATATTTCTAATTGTCCTGGGGTGGGGCAAATAGCACTATGATAGTTTGGGGAGCGCTCGGGGGCAGGACGCCCACCGTTTGGGACACTGTTTCGGCACCAATCCACTTGGCATGGGTCCAAAACTGATTATGGGGTGTTGTCAACAAATTTTGTGGATAGTTGTGGCCAAAAATTGGGTTTTGGGTCCAGATTCGTGCTTCCAATAGTCACCCAATAACCTCCCTTTCGAATGAGAGATTAAGGATGTAAAAGCACAAATCGCAAGTAGGTATGTAAATTGGCAGTACTTCATTGCTCAAATGCTCCTTCTCTCGTATATCTTTTGGGTGAGAAAACTCACCAATTTATAGACCTTAGGGTCTCTCTGTTTGAATTGCGCATGCGAGGGCGCTACTTGAGTTGTTTTCCTATTTTCAGAGAAAATCTAACTCCCTGATTTATAATTTCCTTGCATGAGGTTTCTAAAATAAATACATGCATGATTGAAGTTTCTCTTCTTGATTTGGAGCCGTTCCTCGTAATTGCATGGCTTGAAGCTTCAGTTAACTGGCGGACTTGTCGAGGTTTGACTTTTTTACTAGTCAAACCTGATATTTGTCCCACCCTGGAGCGATTGCTTAATCATCCCTGGGTGGGACGAATACCAGTTTGTATTCGTCCCAAGGTGGGGCGAGTAGAGAGCAAAGTGCCAAAAAGGTGCCAAATTGACCTCTGACCTCTAAAATTGCTTTTGGAAATGGTTAGGACCACTGTTTAACCTCTAGGGGCTGCCCTAGGGGCTGTGTGTGTCAATGCGATCAGCGCTTATTGTCACATAATCGGATTGGTGCTATTTTGGTGTCTACATAAGGTTACACCCAAAACACCTCAAGAGAATGGGGTGTCCGAGAGGATGAATAGGACAATTCTTGAGCGTGCAAGGTGCCTTAGATTGTATGTAAGTTTACCATTATTTCTTTGGGCATATTGCATTGACACTGCGATTTAGTTGATAAATAGGGGGCCATTAAGTGCATTGGATGGCGACATTCCAAAGGATCTATGGAGTGGTAAAACTTGTAATTATTCTTTCTTGAGAGTTTTTGGTTGTGAGTCTTTTTCCTATATAGATAAAGAAAATAGAAAGAAATTAGATGCCAAGTCTCAGAAGTGTTACTTCATTGGATATGGAGTGGATATATTGGGATACTGGTTATGGGATAACATAAACCAAATAATTATAAGAAGTAGAGATGTGGTGTTTAATAAAAAATATTTGTACAAAGACAAGAATTTGCAGGTCAGAGAAGAAAAATCAAAATTTATTGAGCTTGATGTTGATACCAGTGTGCCTAGATTGCAAGGAGATGTCTAGGAACAAGAGCCACAAACTCCATCACAAAATGATCAACAACATCAATAATAAGCACCTCCATATCCTGTAGGTGCTGTTAGAAAATCTATCGGGACAAGTAGGGTATCTCAATAATTTTTTGATTATGTTATGTCTATGAGGGTACGTAAGTTACCAGACTGTTATTTCCTCCCCTTCATTATGTGTTATATATTGATGTTGGTGAGCTAGAGTGCTTGGATGAAGCTTTACAGATGAGTACCAACAAGAAGTGGGAGCTAGCAATGAACGAGGAAATGGAGTCTCTTATTTACAACCAAACATAGGAGTTGGTTGAGCTACCCGTAGGAAAAAGGGCACTACACAACAAATGGGTGTATAGGATCAAGGAAGATGCAGGTGGAAATAAGAGGTATAAGGCTAGACTCGTAGTAAAAGGTTTTGAACAAAATAACATTATTGATTATGATGATATTTTCTCATTGGTTTTTAAGATGACGTCTATAAGGACTACATTAAATTTAGTCACTATTGAAAATTTGCATTTGGAGCAACTTGATGTAAAAACAACTTTCCTTCATGGTGACTTGAAGGAGGAAATTCACATGCAACAACTGGAAGGATATGAGGTAAAGGGTAAGAGAAATATTATTTGTAAATTGAAGAAGAGTTTATATGGCCTCAAGTAGGCACCAAGGCAGTGGTACAATAAGTTTGATAATTTCATGGTTGAAAATAATTTCAATAGATGCCAATCAGAATAGTGATGGTGATTTCATTATTTTATTGTTGTATGTAGATGGCATGCTTGTTGCAAGCTCTAACATGCAATACATTAATAGCCTAAAAAATAAATTGGTAAACACATTTGCCATGAAGGATTTGGGAGCTGTAAGAAAAATCCTTGGAATGAGAATAGTAAGAGATAGGAAAAACAATCTACTGAAACTATCACAAGGAGACTATGTTGAGAAGGTGTTGAAGAGATTTACCATGGCCAATGCAAAATTAGTAAGTACACCATTGGCAAGGCATTTTAAGCTGAGCAAGGATTTGTGTCCAAGAACACAAGATGAAATATATTATATGGCAAGGGTTTCCTATGTGTTTGTGGTGGGAAGCTTGATGTATGTAATGGTCTACACAAGACCAGATATAGCCCAAGCAGTGGGAGTGGTTAGCAGGTTCATGAATAATCTAGGAAAGGGGTATTGGCAAGTTATCAAGTGGATATTTAGGTATCTAAGGGGTACTTCTAAATTTTGTTTAAATTTTGGTGGTACGGACTTGAAGTTGCAAGGTTTTGTATACTCTGACATGGCAAGAGATCTTGATGGAGGAAGGAGCACAACCGGTTATGTTTTCATTGTAGGTGGTGGAGCGGTGAGTTGGATTTCAAAACTCCAACCAGTAGTGGCTCTTTTAAAAATGGAAGCTAAGTGCATTATTGCGACATAATCAAGCAAGGATATAATATGGTTGCAAAGGTTTTTGAAAGAGTTAGGGAGAAAGAAAGATGAGAGTACACTATGGGATGATAGCCAGAGTGTTATCCACCTAGCAAAGAACTTGGTCTTCTATTCCAAAACCAAACACATTCAGCTGAAATATCACTTCATTCATTTAGTATTGGAAGATTGATCTCTGAATCTTGATAAGATTTATACTTTCGAAAATCCTGTAGACATGTTCACTAAAGTTATCCCAAATGAGAAGTTGAGCATTTGCTCAACTTTGATTGGTCTTAGTGTTTAGATCAATGGTTTGAATATCCAGTCCTAGGTTGTAGGGTTGTTGCAGCATTTCAGTCTCCAAGTTGGAGATTGATAAGTTTGGAGCCTGAAAATTAACTATCTGTTCCAGTGACAGGAAAGGAATGTTTCTCGTTGTTAGTTTCGTCTAATTTTAGGGAATTGTTAATTTGACAGATTCTGTTTTTCCTAAACTATAATAGACTGCAGTTAGGAACAGATTGGAGGCACAAATAGTGGATCTAGGTTGGGATTGAAGATCTCAATTGGTATTATATATGTTCTGGGAATTTGCAAAAATTGCATTGTAGAAAAATAGATGAGAGACTTTGTGTATGAGGTTCCATTGTATTCCATTGAGGAAGATTGTAGCTGGTTTTGTTACAGGAGGATCCCATTGGAAAATAATACAAAAAAAACTAAATATTCAAAAGTGAATGTAGTCCACATATTAGATGAGGCACTTACATCTTATGTTCTGACTGTTTTATTGTTGATGATTGTTTTATTTAATTCTGCGATCAATATTAATTTTATTTACTCTAAGGACCCTAACACTCTATCGTTCACACACACCTGCGCGCATTAAAAAACGAAGGCAAAACAAATCCAACGAGTATTTATTTTTTCATATATTATGGACATTATGTTCGAATATCCTACCGATGCAATCGCTGCGCTCTCATAGTCGATGGACGTAATTTCCAAATTGTTACACAGGAAGTCTCGGTACGCCACGTTATTCACGTCAATGTTTCCGCTGCATCCACTCTCAACCCTCCTCACTCTAGGCTGGCTTTCCAAACATTTGTCCGTTCCTTCTTCGGACTTGTCTAGGTATACACCCTGTACAATTCAATTCAATGAAAAAAAATTCAGTCAATTGCCACACGATATATTTTAAGATTGACGTGTAAAGTAAGAACGTCGAGATTCAACTGGCGACGCATAGATTAAACCTTCTCCACCTTTGCGTGCAAGGTCATATAATTCATTGTCCACATTGATGAAAAACTTTTCTTCTCCATTTCCAAGCTCCTGGTGCTGGAAATATGCTGTCAAGCGAATTCGCAGCTTTTTGAGCATTAAAATCAGCAAATGTGAGCTTCGCAATGTCACGGCGGTATTTGCCCTCGTCGCCTGCAAATGTCTGTTCTCATCATAAACGCATAATATCAAACATATCAGCTATTAAACACGAGTTATACACCCAAAAACATAGGAACTGTTTTTTTACAATGAAGATTATATTACCTCCAAGTGCCATACGCTACAATCTGCAAATTCTTTAGGAATTACAACGTCACCAATGTTGACCTCTTTAGTGTTCGCATTGCTTGCTCTTCCATAGTGAACAACTGTTCTTACATTGAAATGAGTTAGCAGCAGCTGTGTCGCTTCCGCTGCGTTTGCCTGTATACATAGTGCTGGAATTAATACCAATCTATGCATCCATTAGAGCTTATTAGTATTCATTTTCCTAAAGTGCCTAAAAATATTTACCATCCCACTTCTGCTCATCACTACAATTGCCCTCCGCTCTGCAATGTCTCCAACATGGTAACGCCGGTCTGCATCACAGAAATTATAGTCAGTAAATGTTGTTAGAGTTCATGGGTTAGCAAATTTGAACTTGCGAGATAAAGAAAGAAAAAAAGAATTCTAACAATGCCCAGGTTCTAATGCAGAGACTAAATTTATTTTTGGGGAATGGCAGAAGCAAGAAAGCATAAGTTAGGGTCATAACTAGAGAGAGTCACAGATGGTATGTCCGGGAAGGGTACAAATAGGCGATCCTCCGTCATTACATCGAGTTCATCGTTCCCAGAAACGACAACACCAGTCGACTCTCCCCTTGCATTTGAAGATTTTTAATTTCTTTTTTTTTTTCTTTTGCCGAAGTTCGGGAAGGAGCGAAGTGCGAACAGCGCAGTGCGAAGTGCGCAGTAGGGAAGGGCGCAGTCGGGTTGCACACGGATCTGGGGCGCAGTCAGGTTGCGCACGGATCTTGGGGTGTAGTCGGGTTGCACACGGATCTTGGGCGCAGTCGGATTGCGCACGGGCAAAGTCGGGTTGCGCGTGTTGCACGGTGAAGTTGGGAAGACAGCTCCAGACTTAGCCAAATTTTGGCCTTGCAAAATTTTCCTGTCCGGAGGCTTGCACGGCTGCGGCGTTGGTTTCCCTGGCTTGGGAAGAACTGTACGGAAGAGAGAAACACCGGATCTGAGTGCAATGTTTCAGATCTGAGCTCTAACTTATAGAACCCGAACGAAATCGCTTTGAGGCGATTTGTACAGAGAACAACAAACTTTAGCACATAGAAATAACTGCAAACCCTATAGATGCCTTAAACAACAACAAACTTTATTCATATAAAATGAGGGTTACAGAAGTCCTCAACTGAGGAAATAATAACATCTGTAGACTAAGCTGTAGGATAAACTAAAAGGAAAAACAAATGTCGAGTCGGTTGCTCGGACATTAAACAGATGAGCCACACTGCTCACTGAAACGCTCTCCTCTCTTTCTCTGCTCTCTTCTCCACACTTCCACACATATGTCTGAAAAACCCGAACTGCCTTATATAGCCGTAGGGAGAGGAAGATAGGGTTTGTCCTCTGACAAGTTCTGACAGACCCTCAACTAGGGTTTGTGACCAATCGTCAAACTGGCATTAAATCGTCGAACTGGCATTAACTTTTGTCGCGATCGGATCTGTCAGATGTCACATCTGTCAGAGGGTAGGTGTGACGTCATGTCAAACTTTTTTTGGGATCCCTGATTGCGCAAGCGCAGTCCGGCTGAGGCTTGAAATCTGGGTTAATATTTCTAACACCCTCCTTTAAACATGATTTCACTAGCGCTTTGACTCCAAGTTGCTCTCGCAATCTACTGAAGTCTTCCTCCTTCAAAGGCTTCATGAAAATATCTACCAATTGCTCCTTGGATCTGCAAAACTGTAGTTGAATTTCTCCAAACTTCACCAACTCTCTGATGAAGTGATAACGAATATCGATGTGCTTCGTCTAGCCATGGAACACGGGATCCTTTGACAGTGCAATGGCCGAATTGTTATCACAAAAAATTATTGTCACGCCTTTCGAAGGATAGTTCAGTTCACTCAGAACTCTTCACAGCCAAACTGCCTAGCATGCGGCTGACGTGGCGACGACATATTCTGCTTCAGCTATGGACAACGCAACGATGGGTTGCTTCTTGGACGCCCATGAGACTACCCCTGATCCAAGATGGAAAGCATACCCAGAGGTGCTCTTTTGATCGTCGGTACTGCCAGCCTAGTCACTATCTGTGAAGCCCACCAGTTCCAACTGGTCCTATCTAGCGTAAAATAGGCCATTGTTTCGCGTCCCATTGACATAGCGCAAGATCCTCTTGCCTGCTTGCTAGTGTGTGTCCTTCGGAGTCTCCATAAAATGATTGATCAAACTGACTCCAAACATTAGATCTGGCCGAGTTGTAGTCAAATACATTAGACTACCAACTAGCCTCTTGAACAGGGTTGGATCTACATTCCTCCTTGAATCCAATTTGCTCAGCTTCAAACCTATGGCTATAGGTGTGATGGAAGGTTTGTTGTCCTCCATCTTGAACCGCTTCAGGACATCCTTCGCATACTTGCCCTGAGAAATGAAGATGCCATCTGCCGATTGGTCAACTTCAATGCCAAGAAAATACTTCATCAGCCCTAAGTCCATCATCTCGAACTCCTTCTTCATGGTTGTTTTGAACTAGTCAAACAGGACATTGTTGTTGCCAGTATAAATCAAATCGTCCACATACAGGTAGACGATAATGAGCTCACCTGCTTCATTTGTCTTCATGTATAGGGTGTGCTCATATGGGCATTTGACAAACCCATTTTCCTGAAAATAACTGTCAATATGGTTGTACCAAGCCCGGGGCGCCTGCTTCAAACTATACAGGGCCTTTTTTAGCTTTAGGACTTTGCCCTCCTGGCCTTCAATTTCGTAACCTGGTGGCTGGTCTATGTAGACCTCTTCCTCTAACACTCCATTGAGGAAGGCTGACTTGACATCCATCTAGTACATCTTCCAACCCTGTTGGGCTACAAATGCTAGGATCATCCTGACTGTGTCAAGTCGGGCTACCGACGCCTAAACCTCATGGTAATCGATGCCTGACTTTTGCTTGTAACCCTTCGCCACCAGTCTGGCCTTATGCTTGTCAACGTCTCCTTGGGCATTGAACTTTGTCTTATACACCCACTTGACCCCAATGGTCTTCTTCCCTACTAGAAGATATGTCAGTTGCCATGTATCATTCTTTTCAATGGCTTCAATCTCCTCGTCCATCGCTTGCACCCACTTTTGATTCTGACTTACGTCTTCGAACTCTACTGGATCAACTTCAGTAAAGAATGCAGAGTCTGAGCTCTCTTCATCTACGTGGGTTTGGGTTACCTCATAGATTTCTTGCAAGCTCCTTGTCTTCGCTGGCGTCACCAGGTTCTGGATTCTACTTGCACATGGAGGCGACCGAGATGGAGTGGTTGTGCTACTACTGGCACCATTGCTGCTGCTGGAAGTTGCAGATGGCTGCACACTTCCTTCTTCCAAGTCAACGGACTGTACTACTGCTGGCTCTGACTGGCCAGTCTCTGACTTCCAGTTCCAAGCTTCATCTTCAAGAAACTTCACATCACGGCTGATGATGAGCTTCTTCATCACAGGGTTGTATAACCTATATGCCTTCGCCTGCTCACTGTACCCTATGAAAATACACTTCTCAACTCTATCATCCAACTTCTGTCGCTTCTCTTCTAGAACATGTGCATATGCAATGCACCCGAACACACGCAAGTGAGCCACACTTGGCTTCACATCGCTCCAGGCCTCCTGAGGGATTTTGTCCTTCACGCTTTTGGTGGGACATCTGTTCAGCAGGTAGACTACACAAGTTATAGCCTCTGCCCAAAATTCGTGCGGTAATCCCTTCGCCTTCATCATGCTTCGTGCCATCTCCATGATGGTTCGGTTCTTCCTCTCAGCTACGTCGTTCTGTTGTGGCATGTATCTGGCAGTGAACTGCCTTCGAATTCTATGCTGCTTGCAGTAGTTATGGAATTCTTTGGAGATGTATTCACCTCCGCCATCTGTCCTGAGAGTCTTGATTTGATATCCGCTTTGTTTCTCCACCAAAGCCTTGAACTCCTTAAATCTGGCAAATGCTTCTAACTTCAGCTTGATGGCATAGATCCAAGTCTTCCGGATAAAGTCATCTATGAATGTTAAGAAGTATTTGTTACCGGCAAACGTGCTGGTCTACATCGAACCGCAAATGTCTGAGTGCACCAGCTCCAATGGTTGTGATGCTCTCCAAGACTGTCCAAAAGGGAACGAATCCCTATGTTGTTTTCCAACTAAGCAGCCCGCACAAACTTGATTTTGTTTCTCTATCAGGGGTAAACCCTTCACCATCTGCTTCTTGTGCAGTTGATTCAGGCCACTGAAGTTTAGGTGACCAAATCTGAGATGCCACAACCAGGTAGCATCTTTCACAACTGCACTTAGAGACATCAATGATTCATTCTGAATCTGCAGTGGAAACATTTTATTCTTCATCATGGACACTATAGCAATCTGCCCATGCGACTTGTCTCTGATGGTGCAAGCTCCGTATTTGAACTGGACTGTATGTCCCTTCTGCACGAGTTGTCCAATGCTCAGCAGGTTGTGCTTTAGGCCAAGCACATAGTAGACGTCATAGATCTGCTTTCGTTCACCGTGCCTGGTGTGGATGAGGATTTTTCCTTTCCCCATTACGGGAACCTTGTTGTTGTTCCCCATCTTCACCTCAGACTGGACTGTTTCATCCAGTTGGGAGAACATCTCCTTGTTCCCCGTCATGTGGTTGCTGCACCCACTGTCTAAATACTAGACATTCTTTTGGCACTCTTCCTCAATGTTGCAAGTCAACAACACATTTCCTCCTGCCGCATTTTCGATTTCATCTATGTAATGAACTTGCTGCTAGTTCTCCTTGGCCATCCGTTTTCTGCATTGTGAGATGTAATGGCCGAAATTCTTGCAAAAATAGCACTAGACCTTTGACATGTCCTTCTGACCAGATCCAACTTGCTGATTTTTTGAACTACCTCTTCCACCTTGTTGATGGAAATTACAGTTGGTCTCTCCTTCGCTAGGGTTTGACCATCCTCCTTGCTTGTTGCCCTTCCCACGCCTTCCTTTGCCTCTTCCTCCATGAGAACTAAAGGCTCCATGGTGGGAATCTTGTCAGTCACTGTCTCGAAATGAGACCTAAGCCCTGAATGCTTGCTCTAGAGAGGTCTGAGATGAACGACTCAATCTCTGTTCATGTGTCTGCAACGAACCCATGAGATCATCTATCGAGAGGGTTGTCAGATCTCTCGACTCTTCGATTGCTATCACAACCGAGTCAAACTTAGCAGGCAGACTTCTGAGAATTTTCTCCATGATTCTCTGGCTCTGCACATTTTCTCCGTTCAACCGCATCTGGTTGATAATGTTCGTCGTTCGGGTGAAGAAATCACTCATGGACTCGGACTCACTCATCTGTAGATTTTCAAACTCCCTCCTGAGCATCTACAGTTTCACCAACTTTACCTTGTTGGTGCCCTTGTACGAGCTGGCCAAAATCTCCCAGGCCTACTTCGCCTTGGTGGCTGATGCAATCCATGAGAATATGGACTCCTCGATCACTTGCATGATGTAGAAGAGGGCCTTCTGGTCCTTCTTCGTGTTCTCTTTCAACAGGTCCTTGTCTGCTTGAGAGAGGGCATCCAATGCTGCTGCATCTATCGGTTCTGGGTAGCCGTTCTCGACTAACTCCCATAGCTCCTGAGATCCAAATAGGATCTTCATCTGGATGCTCCAGTAATCGTAATTTTTTTCGTTGAAGCGCGGGATCTACAACTGCAAGTTGTTGCTAGTGGAAGCCATTCTGCTTCGGTCTCCGCGTCAAGGAAACAGTGGCTCTGATACCAATTTGAAGATTTTTAATTTCCTTTTTTTCTTTTGTCAAAGTTCGAGAGGGAGCGAAGTGTGAAGTGCGAACAGCGTAATGCAAAGTGCACAGTAGGGAAGGGCGCAGTCGGGTTGCGCACGGATCTGGGGTGTAGTCAAGTTGCGCACAGATCTCGGGCATAGTCGGGTTTCTCACAGATCTGGGGCACAGTCGGGTTACGCACGAATCTCGGGTGCAATCGAGTTTCGCATGGATCTGGGGCACAGTCGGGTTGCGCACGGATCTTGGGGTGCAGTAGGGTTGCGCACGGATCTCGAGTGCAGTCGAGTTTCGCACGAATTTGGGGCACAGTCGGGTTGCGCATGGATCTTGGGGCGCAGTAGGGTTGCGCACGGATCTGAGGCGCAGTCGGGTTGCGCAATGAAGTTGGGAAGACAACTCCAGACTTAGCCAAATTTTGGCCTTACAAAATTTTCCTGTTCGGAGGCTTGCGCGGCTGCGGCGTTGGTTTCCCTGGCTTGGGAAGAACTGTACGGAAGAGAGAAACACCGGATCTGAGTGCAATGTTTCAGATCTGAGCTCTAACTTATAGAACCCGAACGAAATCGCTCTGAGGCGATTTGTACAGAGAACAACAGACTTTAGCACATAGAAATAACTGCAAACCCTATAGATGCCTTAAACAACAACAAACTTTATTCATATAAAATGAGGGTTACAGAAGTCCTCAACTGAGGAAATAATAACATCTGCAGACTAAGCTACAGGATAAACTAAAAGGAAAAACAAATGTCGAGTCGGCTGCTCGGACATTAAACAGATGAGCCACACTGCTCACTGAAACGCTCTCCTCTCTTTCTCTGCTCTCTTCTCCACACTTCCACACATATGTCTGAAAAACCCGAACTGCCTTATATAGCCGCGGGGAGAGGAAGATAGGGTTTGTCCTCTGACAGGTTTTGACAGACCCTCAACTAGGGTTTCTGACCAATCGCCGAACTGGCATTAAATCGCCGAACTGACATTAACTTCTGCGGCGATCGGATCTGTTAGATGTCACATCTGTCAAAGGGTAGGTGTGACGTCATGTCAAACTTTTGTCGGGATCCCTGACTGCGCGAGCGTAGTCTGACTGAGGCGTGAAATCTGGGTTAATATTTCTAACAGCATTCACACGTTTGACCTGGTCAATAACTTCACGAGAATTTTCAGCCCGGGTTTGGGACGGTAAAGAAGCACACACTAGTAGAAGAAAAACGCAGGAAATTAAACAGCTTTGAGAAGCCATGGCAATCTAGCGAAGCAACTCTATTCTAAATTTCCTACTACTCTTGTGCTTGAAAAGGGTGGGTCTTCACTTGTATTTATAGTGGTGAAACAGACTGAATCATAGTTAGTGTAAGTATGGAGTTAATTGAACCCACTTCATCTTAACTCGGATAACAATTTTTTTTGAAGTGATCCATTCACTTTTATTTATCCAAAGATCTAAGTTCTAGAGTAGTCTGAACGTAACGACCAACTCCTTTATAGAGCTAAAAAAAAAACTATTTATCCCCGGCTGTACAAGATTTCAATGGCCAGTCCTTTTCTCCAGCAGTAGGCTCACTCATGGTATGCTGGTCTAACCCGATCGCTACCTGGATAAAAATTTACTGTTCTGTATTGATTTTCTCTCTATTTCAAAACGTTGGTTGGTTAAACTTTATTTTATGAAGTGTTGCTTCTGAATTTACTGTAGATTACGCCATCGGACCGTAAGATTCCGAAAGAGACAACAGATTGACTGCCACTTTTCCGTGTAACATAGACATGTATCGCTATACTCAAACACGGTCAGGACCTAGATAGCACCTTAGTCCCAAGCCTCGAATATTCTTTCTCATTCTAGATTATTTCTTTGATATAATCCAGAAATGGTGGGTTCCAACCAGTCAGCATTAAAATAAAAAACAGAGATAATGCTACTTTTAATGGCTGTAGTTGCTTCGTCCATTTTCCGCGTTTCCACTTCAAAGCTTTGGAGTGCGTTTTCATTTATTTTCAAAGCAGTCCTTGTGGCTTTTAATGTCTTTGTAAGGATAATAAATGCATGGAATAAATTTCATCACTGCATTGATGAAAGTACGTCAACTCAATCAAAATCAGTCCGACATCAAAATCAAAATCAGTCCGACATCAAAGGGCAATCAAAATCAAAATCAGTCCGACATCAAAATTTTATTTTCCCTTCTGAATGTCATTTTTTTTTTGTTTCAAAGAATTTAAAGAAAAGGGTAAACCTTCGATGTATTTGAAGGCCGTTCCACAGAAAAAAAATATAAGATCGTACATGGGAAAAATAAAATCCAAATGTATACGTGCAAGAAAGAATGTAGATCGCCACTCAGCAGAGAACTGGACAAAATAAATGAACGTCGCAACTGCTTTCCTTATTAAAGGAAAGATGTGAGTAAAATGAATCAAGACTATTACAATTTTACCCGCTCACAACAGTCTCTGGTTCTACCCATGACTCTAGTTATAAACGCTCGCGACAGCGTGGATATTGTACGCAGAAGATAAGGTGCACTTAATTCACCATATTTGTAACACATTAACAATGTTTTACCTATTCTGTTATTGGGAACTGTGAGCCCCAGCCATTATAAAGAGGAGCGAAGGCATGCTCTTTCAAACCACAGAAGTTGAAGTTGTAGAGTTGTGTTGGGATTTGAATCTGCGTACAACTGTCTCCAGATTGCAGGCCATTGTTATTTTTCCTGGTAGTTATTGTGTGCGTCCAGTTTTAGGTATTTTTCTAATTATTGGGTGTGCAGTTAGTTTTCTATTGTTAACATGTTTATATTGTAACAGTTTTTTGTTGATTGTATTTATCTTTTAGCCTCCTTTGGAGATTCTTCTGTTGGGACTTCAAGGCTATATAAATTTGTGTAATCATTCTTGAATAAATTAATCAGCATTTTTCTCATTGTGATATAAGAGCTAGTCAGGTTTTTTGAGTTGGAGAGAGCCTTGGAGTGTTTGTAAGAGTTTATTAAGCTTTTGCTCATTGCCTCAAGGTTCCTTTTTATTTTTTTAGCATCATGGCTAACAGCAGCAACTCATTGCCAATTCCAAAATTCAATGGTGAAGACTATGAGTATTGGGCCATAAAAATGAAGACCCTACTCATTGGAAAAGGATGTTGGGATATAATTGAAGATGGATATATTGAGTCTGTTGATTGGAATGTTGTATCAGTTGCTGATAGACAAGCAAAAAGAGAAGCATACAAGAGAAATAACTTTGCTCTCTACCACATTCAAACAACCTTGGATAAGATCCTCTTTCCTATAATTGCTAGTTGTACAAAAGTTAAGGATGCTTGGAAAGCTTTGAAAGATGGCTTTCAAGGCAATGATCAAGTGAAGCAAGTCAAATTGCAAACTCTCAAGAGGAATTTTGATAAATTGAGAATGAAGGAAGATGAAAATGTGGGAGAATATTGTGTGAGAGTAAAATCTTGTGTGGACAAGATGAAGTCTCTTGGTGAAGAGGTGAACAATGAAGTCATGGTGAAGAAAGTGTTGAGAACACTTCTTCCAAAGTGGAATCATGTAGCTATCATAATTGAAGAGAGTAAAAATCTCACTACTCTTAATTATGATCAGCTCATTGGCTCTTGAACATCCCATGAAGAAGGCTATCTTCATCTTCAAATGTTGGTGGAGTTAAAAAAAAAGCCTTTACATCCAAAGAAGGTGAATCTAGTTCAAGAGGCCAAGGTAGAGGGAGAGGTAGATATCCTTCAAGAGGAAGAGGTAGAGGAAGAAGAGGTGGCTTTCAAGGAAGAGGAGGTGCTCGAGGAAGAGGAAGAGGTGACAAGAGTGACAAGCAATGTTACTATTGTAGATTGAAGGTATCCCATGAAGGAAGGAGTAGTGCACACTATGGAGAGGAGGAAGACTCCTCGATTTTATTTTTATCATATGGTAAATCAGATCAAAATTTAAATGAGACATGGCTCCTAGATACTGGTTGTTCCAACCACATGACCGGCAAGGGGGAGTTGTTTTCCACAATGGATAATTCCTACAAGTCCAAGATCAAGCTTGGAGATGATAATGCATTACAAGTTGAAGGTAAAGGAGCTATGGAGGTGCACACCAATAAAGGTAAAAATAAGGTGAATGATATATACTACTCTCCAAATTTGAAACATAATTTGTTGAGTGTTTGTCAAATCATGAAAAATAATTATAGGCTTGTTTTTAAAGATAACAAATGTATCATCTATGATAATAATCATGGGCATAGGCTTGTCACCACTATTCCTATGACCAAGAATAGATTATTTCCTCTAAATTTTGGAGAATGAAGAGCTAATTTTACAAATGTTGCCATTGATAACAAGAGTTGGTTGTGGCCCTTAATATTTGGACATTTGAATTTCCCATGTTTAAGATTAATGGTATCTCAAGAAATTGTGCATGGGCTGCCCAAGGTTGAAGATCACAAAGGTGTGTGTGAAGGATATGCTTTGGGAAAGCATTCAAGAATGAGTTTTCCAAGAGGAAAAGCATGGAGAGCCTCCTATCCTCTTCAATTGGTGCATTCGAACATTTGTGGGTCAATGCAAACACAAGGTTTTGGTAAGAATTCATACTTCCTCACTTTCATAGATGATTTTTCAAGAATGTGTTGGGTCTATTTTTTGAAAGCAAAATATGAGGCATTTGCTTGTTTTAAAGATTTCAAGAATCATGTTGAAAAGCAAAGTGGGCACTATATGAAATGCTTAAGAACTGATAGAGGAGGAGAATTTTATTCAAAATAATTCTTACAATTTTGTAAATATTGTGGTGTTAAAATGTAACTCAATGTTGCCTATACTCCACAACAACTATTGTGGCTAAATGTAAAAATAGAATAGTTGTAAACATGGCAAGAAGCATGCTACAAACAAAGAAATTAAGGAATATATATTGGGATGAAGTTGTTAGGACATCCATATATATTTTGAATAGAAGTCCAACCTCTATATTAGATGGCATCACTCCATATGAAGCATGGTATGCAAAGAAACCAAATGTAACTCATTTCAGAATTTTTGGTTGTTTGTCTTATGCACATATTCCAAAAGAACATAGAAGGAAACTTGATCCAAAAAGTGAAACATACATTTTTATTGGGTATTGTAAAAATAGCAAAGCCTATAGGCTCTATAATATAAAAACTCATAAGATTATTGTATCAAGAGATGTGATTTTTAATGAGGGGGAGTTTATGGTCATCAAAAAGGCCATGTTGAGAAGTCAAAATCTATTTTGAATAGTGGTATTATTGATGATATTGATGATATTGATGATGAGTAGCCCACTAATATTTTAGTTCCAACTGCTACTAATCCACCGAGCAACCCCTCATCTAGTTCTCCACCAAGCAGCCCCTCATCTAGTTCTTCAATTTCAAGTGATAGTTCAAGTCCACCAAGGAAGGTAAAAATATTGACATTTATCGAAGGAGTACAATTCAAACACATGAAGAGAACCCAAGAGGTGAGACAATTAATTTTACTTTATTTTCACAAGCTAATTTTAAACCATCAAGTTTTGAAGAAGCATGTGCTAATGCAATGTGGATTAAAGCAATGCAATATGAAATGAACTCCATCAAGAAGAATGATACTTGGGAGCTAGTTGAGCTTCCAAAATGCAAGAAGGTTGTGGTCTCTAAATGGATCTACAAAACAAAATATAATAGTGATAAAATCTTTATTTGTCAAACTAAATATGCCAATGATATGTTGAAAAATTTTGGCATGGAGAATTATAAACCTGTTACAACACCAATAGTTCATGGTGAGTTGTTCATTAAAGATGATGAAACTAAAAAAGTTGATGTGACCACATATAGAAGCATTGTTGGGAGTTTGATGTTTCTCACCAACACTAGACTAGACATGGCATGTGTTGTCTCACTTGTATCAAGATATATGAGTGACCCTTCTAAATTATATATGAAAGCAACAAAAAGAATACTGAGGTATGTAAAAGGTACAACTAATTTTGGCATTCATTATTGTAAAAATTATGATATAAAACTTGTTGGCTTTAGTGATTCAGATTGGGGAAGTAATATAGATGATAGAAAATCTACATTAGGTAATTGTTTTAGTCTTGGGTCTGGTTTGATTACATGGTCTTCAAAGAAATAAAGTATTGTTACTCTTTCTTCTATAGAGGTTGAATACATTACAATCACAAGTGCTAGTGCTCAAGCATTGTGGTTGATAAAATTCCTTGAAGAAATTGGAGAAAAACAATATGGTCCTACTACTTTGTATTGTGACAACATGAGTGCTATACATTTATAAAAAAACCCAATTCATCACAGTAAGTTAAAACATTTTGACATGAAGTATCATTTCATCCGAGACATGGTTGAGAAGAAGGTCATTGCGTTGAAACATTGCAATACTAAAAACAATAGTATTGATTTCTTTACCAAAGGAGTAGTCAAAGCTCAGTGTTTGAAGCTAAGGAACTTCCTGGTTAGTCCCCTCAGCATCCAGGGGGAAAATATTGGGAATTGAATCTGTGTACAGCCGTCTTCAAACTACAGGCCACTATTTTTATTCTGGTAGTTATCTGTGTACGTCCAATTTTGGATATTTTTATAATTATTTGATGTACAATTTGCTAGGTATTCTATTGTTAACATATAGTTTATATTGTAACATTTTTTAGCTGATTGTATATGTCTTTTTAGCCTCCTCTGAATATTTTTTTGTTGAGACTCCAAGACTATATAAATCTCTGTAATCATTTCTAAATAAATCAATGAGCATTTTTCTCAAGTAGTGCCATGGTTTTCCTTATTTGCAAGATTTTATGAGATTTCCCTCTCCTGTTGATAATCTTCCCCTCCCAAATCCTTTTTGAAATACCTAGCGATGTTCTTCAAAACATCGAGCATGTCAATCGAAGGGGACCCTCTTATGGTATTATCGTTACTCACAAAAATAAACTCAATGCAGTTGTATCTTCTGAGAATCAAGCATTTGAGCCTGACAGTGAGATATCTCGGGTAGATGTCGCCCATTGTAATACAACATCTTACCCTTTTTCTCTTCTCCATTTGCTATTCTATTTTGTCTATGTTTGCTCTTGTCTATTTGGGTATGAATTTGAACTTACACTTTCTTTGGATTCCAAATTGTTTTGAAACATGTAGAGCATGCTAACAATTTTATTATGATATACCAATGCTGCAGCTCTAAGGTTTCATATCGGATCTATGTTGGACCATAGGGTGATTGTGGTCATGAGCGAAAGGGGTTTGGTATTATATTTGTGAGAATTGAAACACATTTGATTAATTTGACGAAGTATAAATACAAACAAAAGGGCCATGATTAGCCTGGAGGTTGTGGAACCACCCGAGACAAATATAGGTGAAGTTGTAACAAATAACAACTAGCCTAGTATTAATCAATCTAACAATATAAGATTGTTATGATTGAATTAATTAAAAATGAAATATTGAAATATATTCTAACATTCCCCCTTATTACAATATTTCAGGAAACATGTAACTACTAGCTATACTAGCATCCCCCCATTATTTTGAAATACATAGAGAATTGCGAAACAATTCAAATTTGACATGTTCAGGTGCCTTAGTGAATATGTCTACAACTTGAGCATTGGTGGAGATGTGCCGAAGCTGAATGTGGTGCCTTGGTATTTCATCTCGAATAAAGTGACATTGTGTATCAAGTGCTTGGTTCGTTCATGATGCACTGGATTCTTAACAAGGTTCAAAACACCCAGGTTATCGCAGAACAAGTGTATTGGAGATTTTTATGGAAGACCCATACTTTTCAAGATGTGATGCAACCATATCACTTCGCACATAGCTTCATGTGCGACACGGTATTCTGCCTCTGTTGATGAGATAGCAACCACCTGTTGCTTCTTGATGTGCCAAGAGACAGGACCAGATCCAAGATGAAACAAATATCTTGAAGTTGATTTACAATCATCAGATGATCCAGCATAGTCGGAGTTCGTGTATCCCTGTAAGAAGAATTTGTTGTTCTTCTTATATTCTAGGCCATATTCCATTGTGCCACGGACATAGTGAAGAACTCGCTTTGCTGCTTTCCAATGTGTAGTCTTAGGTTTTTGCATGAACCTTGAACAATAATTGACAGTAAATACGATATCTGGCCTAGTGTTGGTCAGATATATGAGACTCCAAATTAGATGATGATAGAGAGTAGCATCTACCTAAGGTGATTTGTCATATCATGATAACTGAAGACCTGTTTCCATTGGTGTTGCCATCGGATTGCAGTCAGTCATGCGATATTTTTCTAGTACTGTCTTGGCATATTTTTTCTGGGACACTTTGATGTAATGCTCCCTCTGGTTCACTTCCAGGCCAAGACAGTAATGGAGAAGCTTGAGATCTATCATTTCAAAAGATTCACTCAAATCCTCTTTGATAGAAGAGATCATTATTTTTGAATTCCCTGTTATGAGCAGATCATCAACATAGAGTACAAGCAACACTATTTCAGAGCCTTGCTTCTTGAAATAGAGGTTTGCATCTGATGGATATCTCTTAAATCCATGTTGCAGTAGGTGATTATCCATTTTTATGTACCAAGCCCAAGGGGCATGTTTCAAACCATATAAGGATTTGACCAATTTGCAAACTTTCTGCTGTTGGCCTTCCACTTCAAATCCTTTTGGTTGAGTCATGTAGACTTCCTCTTGGAGATCACCATTTAGAAAGGCACTCTTGACATCCATTTGGTGCACTTTCCACCCATATTGTGTTGTCATAGCACAAAGAACTCGAATGGTTGTCATCCGAGCAGTAGGTGCAAAATTTTCCTCATAGTCAATGCCTTCTCTTTGAGCATAGCCCTTTGCAACAAGTCGGGCCTTATGCTTATCTATTGTCCCATCTGCCTTATACTTGACTTTATACACCCATTTGTAGTCTATGGGCTTCTTTTCGTATGGCAGATCGAGAAGCTTCCAAGTTTTGTTTTTCATCAGAGACTTATACTCAGCATCCATAATGGCCTTCCATTGAGGCTCACCAAGAGCATCTCGTACTGATGCAAGTTCAATTTCGTCTATTGAGAACATAAACACCATGTCATCATCAATATCCATATATTCTGTATCTCTCTCTAGATCTACAGAAAGTTCCTCAAAATACTGACACAGATCATCAACCCCAGTAACTTCTGTTGCAGCTTTCTCTTGTTGAGCCATGCTACGAGTACGAGACCTATCCAATGTCAAATCTGGTGGAGTCATACTTGTATACCACTTTGAATTCTTCTTCTATGGATATGAAGAAGATGAAGAAGGACCTCCAACCTTTGATGAAGGAGACTTCTCAACCTTAGTTTCCACAAGATCTAGGTATACATCTGATGTGTTTTCTGATATGAAAGTCTCATCAAAAAATACATCTCTACTGATGTGTATCTTCTTGGTTAGGGGATCAATCAATCGATAACCCTTGGAGTGCTCATCATACCCAAGAAGAATGCACTTCAGTGTCTTCTCATCTAGCTTCTTCCTCTTTTCTTTTAGTATGTCCATGAATGCTTTACAACCAAAAATGCGTAAATGAGCGATGGGTTTTTTGCCACTCCATGATTCTTGTGGAGTCATTCTTTGTAGGGCCTTAGTGGGTGCCCTATTCAACAGATATACTACGATGGTGATTGCTTCTGCCCAATATTGTTGCCCAATTCTAGCTCCTGTGAGCATACAACGAACCATTTCCATGATGGAACGGTTCCTCCTTTCAACAACACCATTTTGCTAAGGAGTATAAGCAGTAGTTAGCTATCGTGTGATCCCATTTTCAGTCAAGAACTCAAAAAATTATTTAGAGGTGAAATCCCCCCTTGATCTGAGCGGAGGTCTTGATAGAAGTCCCTGACTCCTTTTCATCAGATTTCTTGAATTGCTAAAAAAAGCCAAATGCTTCAGATTTCAGTTGAAGAAAGAATACCCACATCTTTCGTGAGTAATCATCCATGAATAACTGAAAATACCTCTTACCCCACAACTGTTGGGACTTAAAGTACTGCACAGATCAGTGTGAACCAACTCTAGAGGTTTCTTTGCTCGTGTAGAGCTCCTTTCAAAAGGTACTCTAGGTCACTTTCCTACCAAGCAGTCAGAGCAAACTAGAAATGTGGTAGAAAGGGAAGGAAGACCCTTTACCATTTCATACTTACTTAACTCAAGTAAGTAACCATAACTCATATGTCCATATATCTTGTGCCATAGGGAAGTTTCCTCCTTTGTAGAGACAATCATGGCTACATTTGGAGAAGAGATAGTATCTAGGGTAAATAATACATGCTTATATGAAGCGGTTGCAATGTTTTTACCCCTCCTGGTGATAGAACAACACTTCTTTCCCCCCACAACATTAAAGTTTACAACCATATTTTTATCCAAAATTTGTGTGACTGACAAGTTGTTCGCCAATCCTGGAACATAGAGAACCTTCTCAAGCTAGCACTTGCTATCAGGAAGAGTAACAAAGATTGTTCATTCTCCCTGAACCTTGTAGGTTTTATCATTGGAAATAGTGACAAGTTTGCCCTCTTTGGCCTCAAAATACTCAAACCATGATTTCTCACCAGTCATGTGCTTATTGGCTCCAAAATCAGCATACCAAATAGGATCCGTCTGCTATGGTACGGTGGTAATAATGAGCACTTTGTGTGCTCTCTCAGAATCTATGTCAGATTCTTCAACAACAACATTCACTTGTTGTTGTTTGTTATTTTTTGGTTTGTTCTAGCCTTTCTATTTTGATTTTTTATTATTATGCCAACATTTGTTTGTATCATGACCTTCTTTGTCACAGATCTTGTAATATCTCTTTTTCTGTTGAGGTTGAGCTTGTTTCCCTTTTGAATCCTTTTGAGAACTACCTCCCTTATGAAAATTACCCTTCTTCTTGTTTTTCCCCAACTTTTTGGTGTATAGGGCAGTGTTAGAAGGATACGAAAACAAAAAGGAAAGAGGCTCCAAGTACGATGCAAAAGCGAAACTAAACTTAACGCTAAATCCTACGAATTGAAAATGCATGAAATAGGAAAAGCATAAACGAATTGAAACCCAAATGAAAAGCCAATGCAGAAAACAGCCCTTTCTTTTATTGATGTGTTTCGGAATTCGGTTACAATTCGCCTCCTCCCCTTTTAGGGGCGAGGAGCGTTAAATTTGTTTCTTTGTTACATCCATGGATAGCCATTCCTTCTTCCGCGTGCCCACATGTAAAGTGGGCGGACCAAATGTCACCGCCGCTTGCATATATGAATGTTGACTCACTGCTGCTCCTCTAACGTCTAGATCCTGCGTTCAAAGAAACAAGAAATAGTCAGTAGCACCTGCGGATGAGATGAGACATGCAATCCCCAAGCCTACGATTAGTGCATGCAAGAAATAGATAAAACGATAACTAACATATATCCAAATGATCTAAAAATTTGATAGGGGCATGAAAACATCACCAAGAAGGCATTGCAAAAAGAACAGTCAGGAAATTCCTCACCGATTTGAATTCGCTCCGGGGTGGGACGAATTTACCTGCAACAAAATGCCAGATAGCACCGCTCAAAATGTCACATCTGGACAGCTCCAAATCTCCTACAAAAGTGGGGGTTAGCTAATTGGGGGCATTTTGGGATGACCCAGATGGTCAGATTTCCCCAATTTGGCCTCTAACGCCCAGATTTTGATGATGCCCTCTGCAAGTTAGTAAAGGCGAGAAAATGATAAAACATGATAAGATTTGCTCAAAACGTTACGAAATCAAAATTGCAAACTATCTAAGCAGCATAAGATGAAATGCAAAATGAAAATGATAGAAAGAAAAATCTGCCATAGATTCCTAATCATTCCCAAAAGGGACGATTAGACCTGCAATAGTGCGGGGGCGCCCGGGCAGGCCGCCCACCGTTTGGGGCCTGATTTCGGCACCAATCCACTTGGGATGGGTCCAAAATCTCTTGTAAAGTGTTGTCGAAAAATTGGGTGGTATTCTATGGCAAAATGTCAGGTTTTTGGGCTCAATATTTGACCTTCCAATGGTCACCCAATGACCTCTTCTCGAAAAGAGATCACGGATGTGAAAGGCACAAATCAACTAAGGGTGTATGGGGAAGTAAAATGGCAGCACTTCGTTGCTCCAAAATGCTCCTGTCTCTCCTCTTTTTGGGGTGAGGAAACTCACCATTTTATAGACCTGGAGGTCTCTTTGCATTGGGCATGCAGAGGCGCCACTTGGCAATCATGCCTTCCCAAGGGGAAGGAAGATTCCTCCCCGATTAGGGACTTCATGACTGCCCTTGCAACTGCCTCTAACGCTCAAAAACGCTCACCCACGCTCCCATGCGATGAAGGAAGCATTAAGTGGCGGATCTGAGCTGCCATTTGTCAAGATTTGACTTTTTTCCCGTCAAACCTGCAATTCGCCCCACCCTGGAGTGAATCCTGATATTCGTCCCTGGGTGGGGCGAATCCCAGTTTGAATTCATCCCTGGGTAGGGCGAATATTGAGCAAAGTGCCTAAAGGTGCCAAATTGACCTTTGACCTTCCAAAACTATTGTGAGAGTGGTTAGGACCACTGTTTAACCTCTGGGGGCTGCCCTTGGGGCTGTGTGTGTCAATGCGATCAGTGTTTGCAGTCACATAATCGGATTGGTGCTGTTTTGGTGTCTACAGATGCCCCTTTTTGGGATGCGCTGTGCAAGGCGCAGCGTCGAGCAAAAATAGATAACCAAAGCACTAATGATTAGGGTTTCTCAGTAACCTAACCAAATTTTGATGCCCCAAGTATGGAAAGGGCATGCATTCTTGGATCCTTGCTTCTGACGAGCGAAGGAACTTTGATTCAAGTGTTAACCTTTTTTGGTGAGGTGTTACTTGAGCTTGGACATTGATCAGTCATGAATAGGCAAAGGGCGCAACCTTTTATCTGTGAGAACCTTGAGTTCATGATTCATGAATGCCAAGTGATTGATCAGCTTGTGATTATTGCTTGTTTACTACCCCAAGCAGGAGCGTAATTGTCTTTGTCAATGATCCTTTGAATGCGTGTCATTCCCATGATTGGGTGTGTATTTGTTGATTGGTGACTAAGTGTGACTACCCCCTCAAGCGACGAATCGATGAGGGAATGACCTGCATGAGAAAAGCGACGAGTCGCTTGACCCAAGATGACTTAAGTAAGGGTGCCTTCAGATGCTTATCATTGAACGGGTGTGCAGTTTCTCGACATTTAGACCTATTTTTGGTGGGTGTTAACCCTTTTGGTGACGCTTTTTGGGGCTAAAATTGGCAAAAATCCATTTTCCCGTGGAGCGGTCCGGCCATGGTGGCCTTCTTAGGGAGTAGGGTAGTGACAATTTGTAGCCCCAACGTCGATTTTGGATGCCAAGAATGTCAGGCGCAAAGGCGCCTTCGTTCGGCAATGGTATTGCTATTTTTGGTTGGGTTTTGACCCGTTTTGGTGACGCCGTTTGGGGATGAAATTCTCGAAAATTTGTCTTCCCGTGGGGTGGTCCGGCTATGAGAGCCTTCTTAGGGAATAGGATAGTGAGGATTTGTGACCCCGACATCTATTTTGCATGCCCGAAATGTCAAGTGCAAAAGCACTCTTATCGGACACTTTTAGGGCTTGTTTTTGGTGCATTTTGTGCAGTTTTTTGCTATTTTTGGAATTTTTGCTCTGTATTCATCCTGGGGTGGGACGAATTCCTATTTAGTATTCATCCCAGGGAGGGACGAGTGCTAACCAGAGTGCTCATCCCTGGGGGGCGAATACGGGGCTCAAAAAGCCTATTTAAAGGCCAAAACTGAGTTTTGGGCTCATTTGCATTTGTTTTTCTTGGCGATTTGGAGCTCTGAGGAGGAGGAAGTCAATTCTGCGAAGCGAAGCACTGCTGAATTTTTCTTGCGACCATGAGTTCACACACCGGATCGAGCGGCGGAGCCGAAGCGATACCAGTGAGTGCCTTCCCTCATTATTATTTTTTTTTGTTTTTTTTTTGTTAATTTATCAATTAGAGGTAAAAACCCTAGGTTGACAAATTAATTTTGTAAGTTGTTTATACTGTTTGTAGTTGTAAACTTTTTTTTGTTTTAATGTGTTTATGTTGTTTTTGATTTTGTAGGTGGTGAAGAGCCGGTATCGTGTGCCTACAGTTTTCCTTGAAGCACGTGCAGTGCTAACTTTGGTTGACTAGGACTGGCTTGACGCCCTTGGGCTCAAGCAGGTGACTCAGTTGGAGCCGGTGGTCAGGGATCGGGCCTATCAGATGACCCTGATCAACCTATGGGATCCCCGGACCAACACCTTCCATCTCCCAATAGGGGAGATGACGGTGACTTTGGAGGATGTCTATCAGATTCTTCAGATTCCAATAGATGGACTACCGATCCGGACGACGCCATGGGATCAGAGGACAATAGTGTTGATACATTGTTTTGGGCATGGGGAGGAGTTGGGTGTGGATGGTCCAGTGGAGAGGGCAGAGGGTGACTGCCGGATGGGTGGCATATTGGTTCGATGGTGGTTTGAGAGGGGTGTGTTGGGAGTGAGGCATGCATTACTCATGGGCCTCATTTCCAACATGCTGCTACCTGACTCGTCAGGTGCGAGGTTCCCGTGGAACCTATTGGATGTGGTCTATCGACTGGTGGAGTGTTCGATGCATGAGCCTTTGATCATGAGGTGGGGATAGACGCTGCTAGCATAGCTCTATGGTGAGTTGTACGAGGTCCACTATCGGAGGTGGAAGGGGATTAGCTGCAGCTATCTATTGCAAAGCTGGGCTTGGCAGCACATAGCGGTGGAGAGGCCAGTGGGGTTACCATGGATGACTCGAGCGGAGATGGTGGATAAGGATATAGGTTACGCGGCTCTATGGCGGTGATCTGAGGAGCAGGGATAGAGTCGACGGTGGGCAGGTGCCATAGGGCACTATGTCGATGCCTTCGCTCGGCTTGCTCTAGGGGAGGTGTTTTGGCACCCCTATCGGGACTGTCCAGCCTGGCCTGAGGCTGGAGAGTGGCTTCGATGGGTATGCAAGGAGCGGTGGCTGATTGGGCGGCATGGGACCGAGCAGGAGTTCTTCCCTTACAGTCGGGTGACATGATAGTTTGGGGTGCGCCAGGGGTTGCCTGGTGAGCCCGTGGTCTATCGACATGGGGGACGAGAGGACTCTGGACCGACCAGTCATCGTGCCACTTGGCGAGGATTCAGATGTGATGATTGACGTCCTGGATGTGGATGACGTCGGGACTACCATGGAGTATGACCAGTGGTGGATACTATGGTGATGGCGGGGAGAGGGGCCATTGGGAGGCACGGAGGCAGTAGCAGGGGGAGGGTGCCGAGGCACCAGGAGATGATTGGGGTGCTCCGCTAGAGGATGCGAACATGGTGGAGGTAGATGATGTGGGTGCAGATTATGGTGCTTCAGATCATCAGAGATGCAGGATGCTCCAGAGCAGTGGGAGCCAGAGCAGGCTGCAGTCCCGGATTTGCCTATGCACCAGGCAGTGGTAGAGGATGCGGAGGTAGGGGTGCACACTGAGAATGCACGGTTGGCGGGGCTACTGCGGAGGCGAGATGAGGAGCTGGGGGAGGCTCTACAAGAGAGGGATCTCTTGCGGGCCCAGCTAGCAGAGCGGGAGAATGCATGGGCTATGCACCATCGGTAGGAGGGGGATACCGATGCTGCATGGGAGAGAGACCTCCTACGGATGCAGCTGGCACAGCGCGATGATGTAGTAGCGATGTACCATCGATGGGAGGCGGAGTGGTGCCGGCACCGGATGGATTTGGAGGGAGAGATCATCCACCTCGGGGGCGGGTACCTGAGCCCTCTGGAGGTGGCTCTTCACACCGAACGAGGGGTAGTGATACTGAGCAGTCAGCATCATCTCGTCGTAGGTGATTGGATGAGGGAGGGGGTAGTAGGCATGATGCGGGGGCTAGCAGCAGCCGCCCTGAGGGGTCCCATAGGACCCACACCATGGGGGGTAGTTCCCGTCGCACCGATCCTACGTGATCATGGTGGCCGACGCCTTAGGCTTTAGGGATTTTTGAGTTTGTGGATTTTTTTGCAGGAGTTTATTGTAGCCTATGGGCATTTTTGATGATATATATACAGATGACTTTATTTTATTTATGCACGTGTGATGATTTGATGTTATGCATGATGATTGATGAATATGGATTTATGCATGTTAATTTATATTGATGGATGCATATGTTATGATGAATGCAAATGTTTTTTATTTATATGTGATATGCAAATGGAATGGATGAATTGAATTTGTGTTGTTTGGCGAGGGCACCATAGATTGTTTAGAACTTTATGGCTTTTTGTCCTAGGCGATTGTTGTGGTAAATGACTTTTCATGTATACATGTTGTTTTTGTATTTTTTGATGGTAATGCGAGGATGAAAGATAGCACAGTTGGTTTAGAATGTAGTTAAGGTTTTCTGAGACTCAGACATTTTTAACTAACTAGCCATGACTGTACTTTATCTTACAAGACTTTTGAACAAGGTATGAATCGGACTTGTCTTTGACCAAGTTATTTCACATCCCTGTGTGTGCAATTGAGTTCGTTTCTGTGGTATTTGTCAGGATACCGCCAGTGCTGGGTAGGCTGTCAACCAAACCTATACTGAGGATCACCTAATTAGCTCCACTAACTCCTTTGTTGTATTTAGTCCGATTAATCTGCGGTGCTATCTAGGATACCATAAGCTAGCTCATCCACATGCAAACATTGATCTGTACACGAGTTAATGTGATAGATATATCGTCATGCGGGAGGTTTACCACCGGTGACCGATAGGCTATCCACCAAACCAGTACTGAGGTTTGCCTCATGACCTTCTGAATGCTGAGAGTTCCAAGGATTCAAGTTCGACTCCCTTCTTTTCTTCAATTGTATTGGGATACTTGCTCTTTTGTAGTGATAAAAATCACTATTTATTTTTATATATATATTCTTTTGAGCAAGGGATTTGAATTTTGAGTGATGAGAATCACTATTGTATGTGCCTTTTGATGTATGCACTTTGGTGGTGATGTCAAATTTTTGGAGTTTTGACTTTTGCAAAATTTTATGATGTTTGCAACTTTTGAAGGACTTGGGATTCTTGGGGAATTGGGTAGGGAAGATGCTTGTCCTTTTGCCAACTCTCAGCATTCTTGGGGTCATTCGCACAGGGGGATGAGCAAGATAACCATTTCGCTTATGGTGACCTGGATTGCTTTGCAGGTTTCATCTTTCATTCACACAACTTGGGAATTTTTATGTGTTTTAATTTGTGTTGGGATGCTATGTAACAAGGTGTGATCCAAGTAGAACTCTACCTTTGTAAAATCTATCTGACTTGGTACAGTACATGGCTAGAAAGCAAATGATGACTGAAGGATGAAAACTCTTGATACATTAGAAGACCACTGACTCTGGTATGGTAAAAGGAAGTGAATGGCATTTATTTTTGATGGACTGCTTATAGAATGGAGAAATGTGGAACAAGATGGATTGGCGGAGTAATTACAATCTATGGTGCCTTTGACCTGTATGACCACAAATATGCAATGTATGGATGTGATGCTTAATGCAGCTATAGATTTTTGTGTTTTTGAGGGATTGATTTTTGTGAATATGAAGATGAGATGCAAAAAGAGCTCTTTATTGTTGTGATGATTTTGAGCATGCATGGAAATGAGATGCAAATTTTTGTTATTCTTGATGATTTTGTTGTTTTTGAATTTTCTTATTTTTGACCAAGCGATTGTGGGAATCCTTGGAGCTTTTTGGTTTGACCAAAGGGGTAATGGGTACCTTTGGGGCATTTTGGGGATGACCAAGCGACTATGAGAATCCTTGGGGCATTTTGGGATTGACCAAGTGATTGTGGGAATCCTTGGAGCATTTTGGGTTTGACCAAGCGATTGTGGGAATCCTTGGAGCATTTTGTTTGGGCTATGGCTCTTTTAGATATGGAATGGCCATAAATGACTGATGTTCAAGGGTTCTAGTTCCTTGATTCCATCAAGAGAGGCTAGCCGGTATGTTCCAGGCCCTATTTTACTATCAATTACATAGGGACCTAACCAGTTTGCCGTGAACTTGTCCCTTAGATGGGACGACAAACTAGAGTTCTGTTGGTTCTCTTTTAAGACCAAGTCACCAACCTAAAAATCTCTCAGGTGAACCTTCATGTTGTATGCTTTCTTAAGTCGCTCTTGATAGATACGTAAATGCTCGAGAGCATTAACGCGTCGTTCATCAAGCAACGTAAGCTGGTCTAACCGGGCCTACCGCATAGTGTCATCATCGATGAACTCTTGCATTGATATGCGTAGGGAAGGAATTTCCAACTCGAGAGGCATGACTGCCTCGGAGCCATACACGAGCGAAAATGGAGTTGCCCCAGTGGGCGTCCGAATGCTAGTGCGATAAGCCCACAGGGCAAGTGGGATTTGAATGTGCCAATCCTTATGACTGTCTGTCTTCTTGAGGATGGCAACTAGCATTTTGTTTGACGCCTCTGCTTGCCCATTTGCCTACGGATAATAGGGTGTCAAAAAACTATGCTAAATTTTGTACTTTGTGGTCAAAGCATGCACGTCTTTGTTCTTGAATGACGTCCCATTATCCAAAATTATCTTGGATGGAATACCAAAATGACATATGATGTTATGTAAAATGAACTCCACAATGCGGGGTCCTGTCGTAGAGGTAAGCGAAATTGCTTCCACCCACTTGGTGAAGTACTCTGTGGCCGTTATGATAAACGTGTGATGACTTGACGATGCAGGGGAGATCTTTTCGATTAGATCTAAGCCCCACTACAAAAATGGCCAAGCCGATTGGATCGGCTGCAAGGCCTAGGAAGGTACGTGTGTCAAATTAGCATGGTGTTGACATTTCATGCACTTCCTCACATATGCGCAACAATCTCGCTCTAAATATGGCCAATAATAGCCCATGCGGAGAATGCGCTTTGCGATGGCCATACCACTGAAGTGGCCACCGCACGTACCATCGTGCGCTTGGGCGATTGCCCAAGTGGACTCCTGCTGGTCCAAGCAATGAAGGAGGATTCCTTCATAGCTATGATGGTACAAAATGTCTCCTAACAAGACATACTTAGCCACTTTCTGCTTGAATGCTCATTTTGTGGCATGCGTCAATCCAAGCGGGAGATTACCTAACTTGAGGTAGTCCCTTATGGGTGAATACCAATCCTGCTGATCGAAGCCTCGATGGTATGAACAACCAATCCCTCTTGAAGTTCATCCCTAGCAAACGTTGAGTGGGAAAGAACTTGTAAGAATAGCGTTGTGTTGCTATTAAGGGGAGTAGGGGAGAACAAGGACCCCTAGTTGGCATGATTCAAACAATCATGGATTCGAGAGAACTTATCCGAGGATGGTTCAATCTGGATCAAGTGGATTCCTGGCATCAAATCAGAGCTTGCACGCTCCATCATGGATTGCGATAGTGTTTTGACTTGAATGGTTGTCATATCACCAGAAATGTCTTGCGGGATTAGTGACCCCAAGGAGGCCATAGTGTCCGCAAAATGATTCGATGATCGAGGGAGTGCCTCGATGTCGTACCATTCAAGCTTTGCTAAGAATTTGTCCACAAGGGCTTTGTAGGCCTATAGAACTAGGCATTTGCATTGGAATACCCCTTTGACTTGGTTGACAATTAACAATGAATCACCAAAGATGTTCAATCATTTGATGTTCATGGTGATTGTTGTCTGAAGACCTATGAGCAAGGCTTCATACTCTGCATTGTTGTTGGTGCATGGGAAATTTAATTTAAATGATAGAGGCATTGGAGCACCCTGCGGTGTGAAGAATACTATTCTCGTGCCACCACCTTGCTCACATTTAGAACCATCAAAAAATAGGGTTATGTCAGCCTATGACTCAGGCTCATCAGAATCTGGCGATTCTGAGACATGGAAGACCCCATCATCGGGTAGTTCTATGACTAGAGGCTGATCGTCTTCGAGAGGAGCCTCTGCTAGTTGATCGGCTATGACCTGACCTTTTATGGATTTCTGTCCAATAAAATCTATGTCAAATTCCATCAACAACATGATCCATTTCACCGTGCGACTACTATGATAAGTATGACTCATCATGTACCGCAATGGATTCTCCTTAGACACAACATACGTCTTGTTGCTCAACATGTAATGGCATAGCTTTTTGGTAGCAAACACCACTGCCAAGCAAATCTTCTCAACGTATGCATAGTTAAGTTCATAACTGACCAGGGTGCGGCTAAGGTAATAAGTAGCCTATTCTTTGTGAAGTTCATTTTTTTGGGCTAGCATGGCGCCCAGTGCCACCTCAGTAGCTGAGATGTATAAGTAGAATGACACTCCTGGTCTAGGTGGTGCCAATACTGGTGGTGAAGCCAAGTATTGTTTAATGTCATCAAAGGCTGACTGGCACTCGTCATCCCAGTGAAATGCTACCCCCTTATGCAATAATTTGTTCATGGGTCGGCACTTGTCAGATAGCTGCGCTATGAAGCGCTTAATTGACGTGACCTTTCCCTGTAGACTTCTGAGCTGCTTGATGGTAGTTGGGGGGAGCATTTCAAGGATTGCCTTGACTTTGTTTGGGTCCACCTCGATGCCTCGCTTTGAGACTATGAAACCCAAGAGTTTTCTAGATGTGATGCCAAATACGCACTTCTTGGGATTCAGTCTGACTTTATGTTCCATGAGGTGATCGAGGATCTTGCTTAAGTCATCGAGATGATCTGGGCACAAAAGAGACTTGGCCAACAAATCATCCATGTAATCTTCCAAAGTTTTATGCATGTAATCATGGAAGATGTACGTCATGGCACGTTGGTAGGTGGCGCCAACATTTTTAAGGCCAAAAGGCATGACCTTATAACAAAATGTTCCCCAAGGCATTGTGAACACCATTTTTAGTTGGTCCTCGAGATTGATACGAATCTGATTGTATCCCGAGAAACCATCCATGAGGGAAAGCATTTCATGGCCCATTGTAGCATCTACCAATGCATCGATACTCGACAAGGGAAAATCATCCTTAGGACTCACTTTGTTTAGATCTCAAAAATTAGTGCATATGTGAATCCTCCCATCGGGCTTCTTGACGGGCACCATGTTGGACAGCCATGGTGGATAATCCATGCAGATGACAAACTATGCATCCAACAACTTTTGCAATTCATATTTGACCATTAAGGCCACTGTTGGGTGCATCTTACGTAGTTTTTGCTTAACTGGCTTGACTGTCGGATCAAGCGTTAGGTTATGCGTGACTAGCTACGGATCTAGTCCCGACATGTCTTTGTATGACCATGCAAAAACCTCCTTCTTCTCTTTGAGAAGGGCAATGTAGTCGGCTTGCTCTTCGAGGGATAAGCTTACCCCCAACTTGATAATCTATGGATTCATTGGATCAGAGCCGATGTCTACGTCAGTCGTCTCCTCGATCGACATGTGGGATCCATCCTCCAACTGGTGTGGAGTTGGGATCAAATGGATATCATTTGCTGAGTTTAAATCTACGTTGGGAACCTCGGGTTCCTCTTCAACATGGAAGATATCCTGAGTTGGCCCTGGGGTGAGATGAAGCATCTCACCAAAATGCCAATACTCTGATGGGGATGGAGGTGAATTGACACGATCCCAATCGATGGCATCTATGTCTAGATACAACGACTATGCTGGATCTATCGAGTTGTGGATGGGGGCGGTTAAGTCAATGGAGATCATGTTGATGAAATGATTTTGGTCTCCATTACCATGGGTGTGATGACTCAAATATTCTGGATGTTCTCTGAGCTCTGGATCTGGCTCTAGAGGTACTGGCATGAATGGATCGGCCCTATGTGTGGATAGGAAGATAGGGTCTACCCTCAGCACTGATGTCGCTATAGGGTCTCTAGGTGGAAGGTATTCTTCGTATGCCCAAAGTGGCAGATTCAACACTTGTTCCCACCATGCTGGGTCTACGTACCATTCATGCCCTGGCACTATGTTCAATTATTCAAATATGTCATTAATCTCTAAGGGGTATTGTCGTTGTCGCATATGATTGAGATATGCCATCTCAGTTTCATCTTCATAATCACTATCGAAGATCCAAAGGCCTTCATTGGCTCCAACAACTATTTGCGACATTAGAGGCTCGTCTTGCTCGAGCAAATTGATCTGGCCCCATTGGGGTTGTTCCGCTCTCTACGGTGGGGCCTGATTGTCTTGCGGTGGTGCTTGCTCGATTGGAGCATCTAAAGGGAACATTGTCAAGAGGTTTTCTTGATAATCATCCATGGGGATCACCTGTGAGTGATCACTATTTGATTCGAAGGGGTCATACTCTGACTCGTCCTCTGAGGACCCTTCTTGACATTGTCTGGACCCTCCTTGAAAATGAGCCCTCGAGCTTTCTCCTCTCTCGAGCAAAGGGAAGGGATTGCGGGGGTCAACAAGGTTGATTGCCATCAATGGGAGATAATCCCTCAATGTATATGTTGTGTTAGGGTTGGCATATGGATCTGATGCCAAACCCCCCTTGTTGCCTATCCCTAGGCCTTGCATGTTCTCCACCAAGATGTCCAAGGGTAGGGGGTAGTTGAACCCTACTCCTGACTTGTCATATGGCATTTGGTATCTTGGTTGGCAAAGAACACGTATCCCTTGCTCATATCTGCCTAACCCATATCCATGCCAATTGCATTGGCCAAGGTATCTCAGAGCAAAGTCTGGGTTAGACAAATAGTTGACATTTTCAGCAAAAGGCTCTTCATCTTCGTCCTCTTGCATGTATGGTTCAATGCCATGATCAAGGCCCCCATACACAAAGTTTGTCTGGTTCGGCGGGTAGCCTAGGGGAACAATAGTGCCGATGGGGAGGCGAGGTCTCCCCATGTCCTGCATGGACTCCAGTGTGGGTGTTGCTACAATATTCCACACCAGATACTCCCCCAGGCCCGTATTGGCCATTTCAATGGTGATCGTTGGTGGTTGAGGGGGAGGGAATGGAAGTTCTCCCTGAGTCCACTCCATGTCGGGTGAACTAGGAGCCTCGACTTCCATCCGGCTAGGCATCTCCTCAGTAGAGATAGTTGATATTGATGGCAGTGTCTCTTCCAAAGGTTTTGCCTCTTCCAGGGGTTTCTTCCCTTTGTCCTTCTGTTTGGCCCCCATAGGTGGCATCGTTGGTGGAGGACCAGACGATGAAGATGGACCCGACTGGGGTTTTGAAGAACTTGCTAATGGGGATGCCTACGGAATCGGACCCTGCTTAGATGGATTCAATTGGAAATCCAAATGCGTTGATGGAAGGGTCGATTGCGGCATCAGCTGCACCGCATTACAATACTTGAAGGGTTCTAAGTCCATCGGGACTACATGCACTTCCCCTTCAAATGTATACTTTAAGCACTGGTGAGCTATCGAAGGGACACACTTCATGTCCCTGATCCATGGCCGCCCTAGCAAGATGTTGTAGGCCATCTCACCTTCCAAAATATGGCACAATGTAGGTATAGTCTTTTGCCCCACCTGGATGGGTAGGACAATCATGCCAACTGTCGAGCATATCGCATCATTGAATGCTCGTAGAGTGTAGGTGGAAGCTGTGATGTGAGATGCGGGCAACTTCAGATGTTTTAGGGCCATTGTTGTGATGATATTACTAGATGAGCCAGTGTCTATCAACACCCTCTTATACGGGATCCCGTTGACCCACGCGATAACGTGCAGGGGTGGATCCGCCATGTCATCAACCACTGATTTCACTTCGTCTTCTCAAAATGTGATGACTGGCTCAGTGCATCATTTGACGTGTCCCACGAAGTTGTTGAAAGAATTTGTTTCATGGGGCTGCAACTCGATGGCTTTCAATATCTCCATTAGAGCCTCTCGATGGGGCGTTGATTGTTGTATGAGCTCGTATATGGAGAGCCTAGCCGAGGTGGTCCTCAAACTCTGAGTGAGCTTGGTCCGAAGTGTGGCCACTGGCTTAGGTGGAGGAGGTTGTGCAAGGTGTTGTTGTGGTTGCGACGTTGTTGGCACCTCTCCTGTAGTTGCCGTAGGAGCATTTGTACTCGGGTACCTCCTATTTCGAGTCACTATACTGATCATCCCTACATACCCCTGCATGGGGAAGTTCTGTGTGACCTCATTGACTTGTAGGGTCTTTGCCTATGGAACATGGGTAGGCAAGGGGTCTTTGAAGACCTCCATTTGTTGGTTGCTTGGTGCCATGGGATTATCCACTGCTAGTGTCTTGTTATCAATTAGGTCTTGCACCAAGCCCTTAAATTTCCAACAGGCATTTAGGTCATGTCCCTACCATCTGTGGAACCTACAGTACAAGTCCTCTCTATACCCCTTAGGCTTGGGAGCATTGGGGTCTATGGTTTGAATCTCTGGCAGATTGATCAGATTTGCCGCTAACAAGCGGTCAAACAGGGAGTCCCTGGACTCTGTGTAGGGTGTGTATTGTCGCCTAGGGCGACGTTGTTGATTCTGTTCTTGCCTCTGATTTTCTCTGTCATAGTTGCTAGGAGGCACCACTTGATAGTTAGCCTTTTGAGGCTATGTTGCTTGTGCAGGCTTAGGGACATTGATAGCAACTTGATTGACCGCAACGGGTTTCTGTTGCATGGTCCCTATTTTAGTGTTTTTAGTCCACTCTTTTTTCTTAGGTTTGGCTATCTCGCCATCCTGTATCTTGATCTCTTCAATGATCCTGGCTTGCGCCAGAGCTTCTTCTAAGGTGGCATATTGCTGCAGTTGCAATAGCATAGAGATCGATCTCAAATAGCTCTTTGAGAACATTTGAGTGAGGTCGGACATAGGGGGAAGGTAGGGCAGCTTTGAAAGCAAAGTCCTCCATCGATTCCCATAGGCCGCCATGGTTTCTTCCTCATACTTCTTGAGGCTGGCTAAGTCACTTAGTGACGCCTTCTTCTTGGTGTTGAAGGTGAAGCATTCGAGGAACGCATCCACTAACTGATCTAAGTTGTTAATGTTGTGCTTTGGTAATTGAGTAAACCAATCCGAGGCAGGGCCTACGAACGTGGTTATAAATGTTCTTAATAACAAAGCATCATTGTCCTGAATGCCAAAGCATTGGCTCAGGAATCTCATCACATGCTCTTGGGCATCCTCCTCACCTCTAAAGATTGCCAATTGAGGCAGCTTAAAGTGTTCAGGGTAAGGGGGTGCTGGCACTGATGGATGCACAGGATGACTACGGAGTTGGCGTAACGTGGGCTTTTGGGGCCCAAAAGTTTTGGTTTCCATAGACTCCAAATGCTCTAGCAGTGCTTTATATGCATCTAAAGATTTAATCTTTTCCTCTTCAGTTTGCTCCCATTGTGGGTTGTGGGAGACTTGAGGCCTATGGAGGGGTGGCCGGATAGCAACCCCTCCACCTTGGTAGGGCATTTCGGCCCACTCTTCTTCTTGTTCATACTCCTCGTAAGCTTCTTGAGGAGTCTCTGGATGAGACCTATGACCCTGGGTGGGTCCCCGCGGAGGGTACCCATCATTGTTCCGGGGAGTGGCCTCCCGCTCAGGTCTAGGAGGTCTCGGAGGCAACACTTGATAAGGTCATGGAGACCTATCTCGCACCAAGGGGTTGCGCCTCTCATATGGTTCCGCTCTTTGGGTGCGAGGGGTCGGAACCCTCTCAGGCACTGGGTTATGGAGTAGCTCATCTGTTTGGCACTGAATGCGCTCTTTGCTAAGGTGATATAGATGCTCTAGCTGTTGTTGGTCTTGCTCAAGCCACGTGATCTAGGCTTGGTGGGCGGCATGTCTTGCGACTGCCAGGTCAATTTGTTCCACCATCTTGAGCCTAGGAGGCCTGGATGCCTCTCCTATGCACTTACCTCGGTCGTGATGATCCGAGATCTCAATGGGTTGCTTCCCTCTATCGAGGTTGGCGGCATTTACCCGAGGCTCTGGCCTCAGTGGGTGATCATGGTATATAGCAGGTGTGGAAGCGCATGGCTCCCATGTTGTACATTGCTCTTGAGGAATGTAATGGTCTTCCTCATGCTCCCTTTCGTATGTGTGAAAGGGGTGGGCAGAGTTGGCTCGCCCTGCTTGAAGAGCCCTACGCTCTGGGTTTTGTCTATTGGTTCTAATAGTGATGGGGGGCAAAGGAGGGATGCCATAATCATGTGGCCTCTCCTCATGGACCCTATGCCACTCTAGCACTTCATCGCATGGTGGCCACTCATATCGAGCTTCTAAGGGAGCTTTCTTGTCTATATTGAGCGCCACGTGTAAGGACTCCTCCTGAAAGGGGCTATGATGAACGGGCGTGTCCCTCAAAGGGGTGCCTCTATAGTCCCATTCTGAAATGGAATGATGTGGACTCCCTTGTGGGTCAGGCCACCAAGGTGGAATGACCAAGTCCCTGGGGCTGTAGCGGAGGTGACTTGTGCCCCCTTGTACACTTTTCGTAGCTTTCGCCCTTGATTGGGCTTGGCTACGGGTGTACACCATGGTGTTGTTTTTCTACAAGCTATGTAGGTTTTTATCTCTTTTTATGATTTTTATGCTACACTAAATAGAAAAGAGCACACACACACAAAGCAATGATTATCTCGTTTAAAGATTAAAAGTGTGTCCTAAACCTGGTTTAGTGTGTTTTGTTTTTTTTTTTTTGTTTTTGAAGGTTTTTGTAAAGAACGTTTAAATGCAATATGATGGCTCTTATGACTCCCAAAATTGGTCGCCCCTTCGAT
Source organism: Wollemia nobilis (assembly GCA_028583015.1). NCBI lineage: Eukaryota > Viridiplantae > Streptophyta > Pinopsida > Araucariales > Araucariaceae > Wollemia > Wollemia nobilis. The sequence continues at coordinate 875,271 of JAQPPZ010002383.1, read as the reverse complement.
ATACCATTTCCAGGCCGATATACCAACCTCTCTATATACCCGCCCTTACGTGAGGGAAACTATAGGTACGTGAGAGCGAGATGGTACATGGAACGTAGGCGGTACGAAAGGGGAATCACCCTGTTTATGACACCTACCATAGAAGACTTATCCTCATGTGCTGGGAATCACCCCAGCTACACTCGATCAATTTTCATCAGGATTTACGTCTAGCAATAGTAGCGATCGGGGCAATGGATGCAAAAATTCAAGCCAAGGTGGTGATGAAATCCACCGTTGGTCTTGATCAAGGGCTGGGGTTTTACGACCAGCTCCTTGGTGTTTAATTTGCCACGTGATGTGTGGGGTTCTTTTTATTTTGCAAAAAGGGAACAAGCAAGCAGTAAAAGAAAACTTTCCCTAAGCAAGCAAGTACCCTAAAAATAGAAAACTAAAAACAAAAAATGACAGGAAAAGTTTAGAATCCCTACCTCTTCTCTGCCCAAATCTGCTAGTTCTGAGTTTCTGCCCTGAAACTGCATAGAGAGCTATTCATCTCAGGGTGAGATGAATAATAGAACTAAATTCTTCATAGGGTGGGGCACATTCCCATTCGTCCCTGGGTGAGACGAATTCCAGCTCTATATTCGCCACAGACTGGAACGAACAACAGTCCCGCGTTCAAAAAAAATGATACCTGCAAGCAAGAGGCAAATTTTGATCAGATTTCTGATCTAAAAAGAATAGAGGACAAGGTCCCACCATGATCACCACTGAAAGCATGAGGATACGGAAACAAAAAGGAAATAGGGCTCCAAGTACGATGCAAAAGCGAAACTAAACTTAACGCTAAATCCTACGAATTGAAAATGCATGAAATAGGAAAAGCATAAACGAATTGAAACCCAAATGAAAATCCAATGTAGAAAACAACCCTTTATTTTATTGATATGTTTTAGAATTTGGTTACAATTCGCCTCCTCCCCTTTTAGGGGCGAGGAGCGTTAAATTTGTTTCTTTGTTACATCCATGGATAGCCATTCCTTCTTCCGCGTGCCCACATGTAAGATGGGCGGACCAAAACATCACCGCCACTTGCATTGATGAGTCTTGACTCCTTGCTGCTCCTCTAACATCCAGATCCTACGCTCAAGGAAACAAGAAATGGTCAGTAGCACCTACGGATGAGATGAAACATGCAATCCCCAAGCCTACGATTAGTGCATGCAAGAAATAGATAAAATGATAACTAACATATATCCAAATGATCTAAAAATTTGATAGGGGCATGAAGACCTCACCAAGAAGACACTGCAAATGGAACAGTCAGGAAATTCCTCACCGATTTGAATTCGCTCCGGGGTGGGACGAATTGACCTACAACAAAATGCCAGATAGCACCGCTCAAAATGTCACATCTGGACAGCTCCAAATCTCTTGCAAAAGTGGGGGTTAGCTAATTGGGGGTATTTTGGGATGACCCAGATGGTCAGATTTCCCTGATTTGGCCTCTAATACCCATATTTTGATGATGTTATCTGCAAGTTAGTAAAGACGAGAAAGGCATGATAAGAAAAAATTGCTCAAAACGATATGAAATCAAAATTGCAAACTATCTAAGCAGCATAAGATGAAATGCAAAAGAAAATGATAGAAAGAGAAATCTACCATAGATTCCTAATCGTTCCCAAAAGGGACGATTAGACCTGCAGTAGTGCGGGGGCGCCCGGGCAGGCCGCCCACCGTTTGGGGCCTGATTTCGGCACCAATCCACTTGGGATGGGTCCAAAATCTCTTGTAAAGTGTTGTCGGAAAATTGGGTGGTATACTGTGGCCAAATGTCAGGTTTTGGGCTCAAGATTTGACCTTCCAATGGTCACCCAATGACCTCCTCTCTAAAAGAGATCACGGATGTGAAAGGCACAAATCAACTAAGGGTGTATGGGGAAGTAAAATGGCAGCACTTCATTGCTCAAAATGCTCCCTCTCTCTCCTCTTTTGGGGTGAGAAGACTCACCATTTTATAGACCCAAGGGGTCCCTTTGGATGGGCATGCAGGGGTGCCACTTGGCAATCATGCCTCTCCCGGGGGAAGGAGATTCCTCCCCGATTAGGGACTTCATGACTGCCCTTGCAACTATCTCTAACGCTCAAAAATGCTCACCCACACTCCCATGCGATGAAGGAAGTGTTAAGTGGCGGATCTGAGCTGCCATTTGTCAAGATTTGACTTTTTTCCCGTCAAACCTGCAATTCGCCCCACCCCGGAGCGAATCCCGATATTCGTCCCCGGGTGGAATGAATCCCGGTTTGTATTCGTCCCCGGGTAGGGCGAGTATTGAGCAAAGTGCTCAAAGGTGCCAAATTGACCTCTTGACCTTCCAAACTACTGTTGTGAGAGTGGCTAGGACCACTGTTTAACCTCTGGCGGTTGCCCTTGGGGCTGTGTGTGTCAATGCGATCAGTGTTTGTAGTCACATAGTCGGATTGGTGCTGTTTTGGTGTCTACAAAATCCTTTTGAGAACTACCTCCATTCTGAAAATTACCCTTCTTCTTGTTTTGCCCCAACTTGTTGGTGTATAGGGCAGTGTTAGAAGAATCATCTCACTGTAGTTGGCATGCTTCCTCTTCTTGAAGTATATTTACCAACTCAACATAGGTAACTTGTCTCTGTGATACATGAATGGAGGTAATCAACACTCTAAAAGAATCCTAAAGAGCTCTCATTACCACTGAGGTAAGGAGCTTATCATCAACTGGTGCTGCTAAGGAATTCAATTTTCCTTTCAACTCAAACACTCTACAAAGAAATTTTTCAACCGTCTCTTATAGTTTCATGCTTAGACTGTGTAATTGAGATTGAAGGAATAGAATGGTGGAGTCATTCTTCCCTTCATATATAGTTTTAAGATCATCCCTGTTGAGCAAGGTGCAGCAAAAGAATTGCAAAAGTATTGTCATTGTTGTCAACACAGTCAGATTGATGCAGTTGATGCAGTTCAGAGGTCAGTCAGATCAAGTGCAGAAAGTTTCAAGGAAAACAGAAGTGACCCAGATTCAGAAAATGGCAAAAATAGACAAGGAAGAAAACTGTCGCGATATCGCGACATGTTTTCTGTCGCGATTTCGCGACATGATCGAGGAGAGAGAAGGCGCAGCCGAAAATGTCGCGATTTCGCGACATGTCAAGTTTTCGCGAGGAGAGAGAAAATGTGTCGCGATATCGCGACAAAAAGTAGGAGAGAAAATGCACGCCAAATTGTCGCGATTTCGCGACATGATCGAGGAGAGAGAAGATGCGAGCAAAACTGTCACGATTTCGCGACATGTTGGCAAAGAAGGAAACAAAGGTGTAGCGATATCGCTACATGTTGAAATGAAAGGAAACAAAGGTGTAGCGATATCTTGCATGATGAAAATACATGGAACTAAGGTGTAGCGATTTCGCTACATGTTGAAACAAGAAGAAACTAAGGTGTAGCGATTTCGCTACATGTTGAAACAAGAAGAAAATAAGGTGTAGCGATGGCGCTACATGTTGGAATAAGGGGAAACTAAGGTGTAGCGATTTCGCTACTAGTCAAAAGTGTAGATCTGAAAGATGCAGCATTGATATTACAAGTTAAAATTTCATAAAAAAAAGACAAGGCAAAAAGTTGTAGCGATTTCGCTACTGCATGGAGAAAGAGCGTACGGATTCCAGAAGCGTCGCGATTTCGCGACAAGAAGGATGATGACGTAAGCAAGAGCCAGAAGCGTCGCGATTTCGCGACAAGAAGGATGATGATGTCAGCAAGAGCCAGAAGCGTCGCGATTTCGTGACATGTTCCATTTTCGTTGGAGTTGGCAAGGAGAGTTGTACGGAAGAACAAAGTGTCGCGATTTCGCGACATGTTCCTTTTTCGCTGCTGCGGCAAAGAAAAGTGTACGGAAGCCGAAAGTGTCGCGATTTCGACAAGCGGGATGATGACGTCAACAAAGTTGAAAAGTGTCGCGATTTCACGAGGGATGAAAGGAAAGCTGCTGGAAGCCGGAAGCGTCGCGATTTCGCGACAACATTGAGGATGACGTCAGCAAAAGCTCAAAGTGTCGCGATATCGCGACAAGATGCGAGGAAAGCTTTCGAGGGCCAAAACGGTCGCGATTTCGTGACAACTTTCAGGGTGACGTCAGCATAAGTCAAAAGTGTCGCGATATCGCGACAGGTAACAGTCTGGCAGATAAAACCCGCAGCAACATGCAAGGTGACACGTGTCAAAAAAGCAGACAGGAAAATCATGCAGCCAGTTACGTAAAAAGTAACTGAAGTCAGACAGACAGTTAATTGTTGACAGGTGTTGGACATGCATTGCAACAGACAAACATGCATAATTTAAACGCATTCGAAAAGCCAAATTTGAAGGATAATAAAAGCATTCGAAAGGTCAAATTTGTGGGCATTCGAAAAGACGTATTTGAAGCATACAGAAAATCCGAACATGAAGAATCGAAAAGCTTTCACAGAATCATACATGGAGTTTCGAAAAAGCATTCGAAAAGCCGTATTCGAAGAAATCGAACAGTCAAAGTACATGAAACAAAATTGCCGTATTGCATGGTTTCCGAAAGACGTATTGCAGGGTTTCGAATAGTCGAAGTGCATGGAACCGAACAGCCGTATTGCATGGATTCGAACAGTCAGAGTATGTGATTCGATTGCATGCAGATTGAAAGGTTATAAATGAATAACCGTACAGAGAATAAAGTTCCTTGCTGTTAGAGAGAAATTGCTGTAAAAGGAGAGTTAGAAAAGAATCAAGAGAAAAATAAGCGAGCCGTGAGAGTGTGCGAGTTGAGTTAATTGCGGACCGGTCGGGGTCGTGCATAAAGTGAAGACATTTTTATGTCATTCAAAATTTATCGAATTGCAGTCCAAGTTGGTGCTTGGTACTAGGAGTTGGTGCTCCATCCATTGCAGTGAGAAAATTACGGGGGTTGGTGCTCCTTCCGGTTGGTCTTTGGTAAAGTGTTTGTAAAATTGATTTTGCAAAGGCTGGATTTGGATTGGAGTCCAAGCGAGTCATTTTTTGAGGAGTAGCCAAATTGGTGAACCTCGTTATATTGAGTGTTGTGGTTTGCTCTCTTGTTCAAGTTTTTTTTTATTCTCTTTATTTCATATTAAATGTTGTAGATATAAAAATTTAATAGCTACACTGATTCACCCCCCCTCTCAGTGTCATTGTGTAAACATCAATTGGTATCAGAGCACAGGTTCCTTGTACAAGCTTAATCAGCTAAGGAGATCTTGGAAGAAACAATGGCGAGGTGGTGAAGGATTTTCATCCAACAAAGCTCCCTTATTTGATGGAACAAATTACACCTTACGGAAACTCGGAATGCAAACATATCCGAGTGCATTGGGATACGATATTTGGGATTCTGTAGATAGTGGATACACTGCACCCACTACCCCTCCAACGGAATCTTGCTGAGAAAAAGAAATTTGAAAACAACTCCAAAGCCAAGAATGCCATAATGTGTGGGCTTGTTGACAGTGAACTAATAAGAGTCATGAGTTGTAAATCAGCAAAGGACATGTGGGATAAATCGAAGAGCATCCATGAAGGAGACAGTAAGATTAAGGAAGCAAAACTGCAAACTCATCGAGCACAGTTCGAAGCACTGCAAATGAAGGAAGATGAAAACATAGAAATTTATATGTTGAGAGTCAACGGAATTATTAATGCAATCAGAGGACTTGGTGAAGAAATTGATGATGCAGTTGTGGTGAAAAAGGTTCTCAGAACACTTCACAAAAGATTTAACTCCAAAGTCTCTGCAATAGAAGAGGCAAAAGATCTAAACGACTTCAGCATGGATGAGTTGCATGGTTCCCTGACAGCATATGAAATGAGAATAGGACAAACCAAGTCTGCAGACAGAGAAGCAACTTTTAAAGCACACAAGAATGTAAAAGCTGAATATGAATCTGAGGATGAAGGAACACTTGGATGAAACGAGAAGCCAATTTTGTTCGAAAACTCACAAAAGGAAAAGGAAAATATAGAGGGAAGCTACCTTTTAAATGCTTCAATTGTGGAGGAGTCGGTCATTTTGCGGCCAAATGTCCAATGCGGGAGAAAACCAAAAATGGTGAAGGGTCACACCAAGAAAAAGGTGAGTGGAAGAAGAAACAAAATTTCAGAAAGAATAACTTCAAGAAGAAAAGCTTCATAACCAAGAATGTCGGCGGTTCGAAGAAAGCACGGATGAGGAGTCCGAAGAAGAAGGAGGTGAAGCTCCGTTCATGGCACTTGAAGAAGAAAGAACGAGAGGAAAATCGGGGAAGGTGATGAAAATTCCAAGGATGAAGCTGAAGTGTATTTGGAAGGAGAATTGGTTGCTTGCACTTGAAGAGTTGAGTGCGAGAAAGGAAGAAGAATAAAAAATTTTCAAAGAAATTAGAGAATGCCAGAGACATAATAAACAATCTGAAAATACGAGACGAGAGGAATTCAAGAAAATGTACGAAGTTCTTGATGAACAATTAGCTGTAAAGACAGGTTGAATGTAGCAAGCTAGAGGAAGACATCCTTAAGTTAAGGATGCGGTTAGAGGAGATGAATAGAAAATTAAGCTGTTTTCATAAGTTTGAAGAAAATACTTGTAAAGTTGGATAAAATGTTAAATAACCAAAGGCCTTCGGCATCAAATTTGGTTTAGGCTTTGATGAAGGAGAATCTTCAAAGGATTCAAAGAACTTGAATATAGAACCCACAAAGAAAGAAGAAAAGATCAGGGTTGAACCAGAAAAACAAAATAATGCAAAAGAAAATAATAATGTCGGATTCAAGAAGAATACTGACAAAGATGGATTCACAAAAGTCACACATCCGAGGAGGAGAAGAGTCATGGCACCTACTTCAAGCGGCAAAGACCGGCACCCGAGGTTTAATCATGCATTTTTTGGTTATTGTTTTAAATGCAATGCTTATGGCCATAAAATTTCAGATTGCGAGGCATAATGTATCTCAAAGGAATTTTACGAGCAGAAATGTTTTTTCTCCTTTAATGAATTATGCGGTTGAATGTTATAATTGTCATAATTTTGGACATATTGCTAGAAGCTGCGGAAGCACTTTTTCATCAAATAATTATCGAGGCGAGAAAATCTCGGCTAAGTGGGTTGAAACAAAACCAGAAATTTCTGTAAAGCAGGCACATGCTAATGAAAGGACAAAGGCAAAACAAATAGCAAAATCTGCTATCAAACGAGAATGGAAAGAAAAGGAATCTTTGATTGTCCAGACTGCTTTTAAAGCTCAGAACAAATCAGCACCTTGGATACTTGACGGTGGTTGTTCCGGTCACATGACGGGTGACAAGCAAAAGTTTGAGAATTTACGGAATTATGAAGGTGGTTACGTGAAATTTGGAAATAATGATGGAGCAAAGATTGTTGGAAAGGGATCGGTCAAGATTAGTGATGGCAATATAAAATCAAAAGAAGTCTTGTTTGTAATTGGCACTGAAGCATAACTTGCTAAGTGTAAGTCAAATATGTGACGAGAGGTCATGATGTAATCTTCAAGAAGGAGGGTTGTGAAGTAAGAAAGACAAAAAATGGAAAGTTAATAGCCATTGGGTGAGAACTTCAGGAAATATGTATACACTTTCAGAAGCTGCAGAAGGAACATGCTTGATGGGACGGGAAGATGAAAACGGCTATGGCACAAGAGGCTTGGGCATATTAGTTTTGACAATCCGGCAAAAATCGGTTCAAAAGAGCGATTAGAGACATACCAAACATTGGCAAACACTGTAAATAGCATCCGTGAGTCATGCCAAAAGGGAAAACAAACCCGAGCCACTTTCAAAGCAAAAGAATACTTCACTAGCAAGCCATTAGAACTAATTCACACTGATCTATGTGGACCCATGAGAACTGAAAGCATAAATGGACACAAATATTTTATCTTGTGTATAGATGACTACTCAAGAATGACATGGGTACTATTTATGAAACTCAAGTCAGAAGCCTTTGAAATGTTTAAAACCTTCAAAAATCTTGTTGAAAATCAATCAGGAAAAAGAATTAAATGCCTAAGATCGGACGAGGGGAGGAGAGTTTATCTCCGAAGAATTTGCGAGAATACTGTCAAAAACATGGGATAAGAAGACAGGTTTTCAGCGGCTAGGACACCTCGGGAGAGAATGGTGTTGTAGAAAGGAAGAATAGAACGGTGCAGGAAATGGCAAGGACAATGCTGCGAGAAAACAAAATAGGCGACAGATTTTGGAAAGAGGCGGTTCATACTGCGGTTTACATTCAAAACAGGTGCATCTTTGAGACCACATGAAAGCAAAACAGCTTATGAGTTGTGGTTTGGCAGAAAGGCAACTGCAAGACATTTCAAAATATTTGGCAGCAAGTGCTACATAAAACGGACTGAAGATAACCTTGGTAAATTTGAAGATAGAGCTGATGAAGGTATCTTTCTCGGTTACTCAACAAAAAGCAAGGCATACACATGTTACAACAAGAAGTTGAAGAAAATTGTTGAAAGTGTTGATGTAAAAGTTGATGAAGGTAGAGAACAAGAAACTACTTATCAAGAAAACTACCCTATGTATGAAGAAGTCATTGAAGGTGATGATGAAAAAGAAACAGGAGAAGAATCGAGAAAATTGATCCGGATAGTGTAAAAGCTGAATCGAAGAAGAAGAAAACGAGAAAATTTAAAACAGAGCAATGCGCGGAAAAATCATCCAAGTGAGCAGTTATTGGGGATCCCACGAGATGGTATTCAAACAAGAAGAACAGCGGTGAGGAACTATTCTCTGTTATCTAGTATTGAACCTAAAAATGTTGCTTGAAGCAAGCAGCGATGAAAGTTGGATGAAGGCAATCAATGAAGAACTAGATGAGATAGAGAAAAACAATACCTAGGAATTAGTACCTAGACCAACAAATAAAAACATAATTGGTACTAAATGGGTTTTTAGAAATAAATTGAATGAAGATGGGCAAGTTGTCAGAAATAAGGCAAGATTAGTATGTAAAGGCTATGCTCAGGTTGAAGGCATTGATTTTGAAGAAACTTTTGCACCGGTAGCCAGACTAGAGGCAATCAGGATGTTTCTGGCATTAGCAGTTCATAAAAACTTCAAAGTATATCAAATGGATGTAAAATCAGCATTTTTGAATGGAAAAGCTGGAAGAAGAGGTTTACATTGAACAACCCGATGGCTTTCAACTTGGTGAAAATCCAGATTTTGTTTGCAGGTTAAAGAAAGCTTTATATGGATTAAAACAGGCACCCGAGCATGGTATGCAAGGTTGGATAATTATCTAATTAAACAAGGGTTTAAGAAAGGTTTGGTGGATAGCAACTTATATGTCAAAACAGAGAAGGGTCATCTTATTGTTCTTGTTGTTTATGTAGATGACATAATATTTGGCAGTAGCATGGATGAATATTGCAAAGACATATCAATTAAAATGAAAAAAGAATTTGAGATGTCAATGATTGGTGAACTTTCTTATTTCTTAGGACTGCGGGTCAATCAAAATGAAAAAGGCATTTTTATTTCTCAAGTTAAATATGTAAAAGAAATGCTGAAAAAGTTCACAATGGAAGACGATAAACCGGTCGGCACTCCCATGACAACGAGGTTGCAAGTTGAGCAAGGATGATAAATCCCCGGATGTAGATCAAACAATGTAGAGGTCTATGATTGGAAGCCTGCTTGTATTTAACGACCACTAGACCGGATATATTACAAGCGGTATGTATGGTTGCAAGATTTCAAGCCAGCCCCAAAGAAACTCATGTAGCTGTTGTAAAGAGGATTTTCGAGATATCTCAAGGGCACTATGGATTATGGGTTGTGGTACCCAAAAGGTAAAGATTTCACTTTGATTGCATATTCGATGCTGATTGGGCGGGATGTATTGATGACAGAAAGAGCACAAGTGGAGGAGCATTTTATCTTGGTGACAGGCTGGTAGCATGGCACAGCAAGAAACAAGAATCGAGTATCTCTATCCACTGCGGAGGACAGAATACATTGCAGCAACAACATGCTGTACTCAGATATTATGGATGAGACAAACGTTGAAAGATCTTGGTATTCATTTCAATGAACCAATTTCAATTAAGTGTGATAACACTAGTGCTATCAACATATCCAAGAATCCAGTAATGCATTCAAGAACCAAACATATTGCAATCCGATATCATTTCTTGAAGGATAAAGTTGCAGAAGGAGAGGTTAAATTGGATTTTGTTCCAACTACCGAGCAAGTAGCTGATATATTCACAAAACCTTTGCCTAAGGAAGTGTTTGAATACCTTCGGAAGAAGTTGGGAGTAGTCACACCACCCAAGCACTGACTAGCTATGGGAAACACATTCTCAGGGGGAGCATTCAAACTTTTTAAGTCTGAGAATGTTGTGCATAGACTCGGGGGAGTCTACGGCAGCCCTTTGGTATTATTGGCAAAGGGGAGAAGAAATTAAGCAAGGTTGCGAGTGTGTTGCCAACAATTCCAAAGGGGAGATTGTTGAGCAAGGTGCAGCAAAAGAATTGCAAAAGTATTGTCATTGTTGTCAACACAGTCAGATTGATGCAGTTGATGCAGTTCAGAGGTCAGTCAGATCAAGTGCAGAAAGTTTCAAGGAAAACAGAAGTGACCCAGATTCAGAAAATGGCAAAAATAGACAAGGAAGAAAACTGTCGCGATATCGCGACATGTTTTCTGTCGCGATTTCGCGACATGGTCGAGGAGAGAGAAGGCGCAGCCGAAAATGTCGCGATTTCGTGACATGTCAAGTTTTCGCTGAGGAGAGAGAAAATGTGTCGCGATATCGCGACAAAAAGTAGGAGAGAGAAAATGCACGCCAAATTGTCACGATTTCGCGACATGATCGAGGAGAGAGAAGATGCGAGCAAAAGCATCGCGATTTCGCGACATCTTGGCAGAGAAGGAAACAAAGGTGTAGCGATATCGCTACATGTTGAAATGAAAGGAAACAAAGGTGTAGCGATATCGTTGCATGATGAAAATACATGAAACTAAGGTGTAGCGATTTCGCTACATGTTGAAACAAGAAGAACTAGGGTTGGGTTGAAACAGAGAAAATAAGGTGTAGCGATGGCGCTACATGTTGGAATAAGGGGAAACTAAGGTGTAGCGATTTCGCTACTAGTCAAAAGTGTAGATCTGAAAGATGCAGCATTGATATTACAAGTTAAAATTTCATAAAAAAAAGACAAGGCAAAAAGTTGTAGCGATTTCGCTCATGGAAGAAAGAGCGTACGGATTCGAAGTGTCGCGATTTCGCGACAGGGATGATGAGAAGAGGAGCGTCGCGATTTCGCGACAAGAAGGATGATGACGTCAGCAAGATCCAGAAGCGTCGTGATTTCACGACATGTTCCATTTTCGCTGGAGTTGGCAAGGAGAGTTGTACGGAAGAACAAAGTGTCACGATTTCGCGACATGTTCCTTTTTCTCGGCAAAGAAAAGTGTGGAGGGAAGTGTCACGATTTCGACAAGCGAGGATGATGACGTCAACAAAGTTGAAAAGTGTCACGATTTTGACAGGATGAAAGGAAAGCTGCTGGAAGCCGAAAGCGTCGCGATTTCGCGACGACATTGAGGATGACGTCAGCAAAAGCTCAAAGTGTCGCGATATCGCGACAACCTTCAGGGTGACGTCAGCATAAGTCAAAAGTGTCGCGATATCACGACAGGTAACAGTCTGGTAGATAAAACCCGCAGCAACATGCAAGGTGACACGTGTCGAAAAAAGCAGACAGGAAAATCATGCAGCCAGTTACGTAAAAAGTAACTGAAGTCAGACAGACAGTTAATTGTTGACAGGTGTTGGACATGCATTGCAACAGACAAACATGCATAATTTAAACGCATTCGAAAAGCCAATTTGAAGGATAATAAACATTCGAAAAGCCGAATTTGAAGGATAATAAAAGCATTCGAAAGGTCGAATTTGCAGGCATTCGAAAAGACGTATTTGAAGCATACAGAAAAGCCGAACATGAAGAATCGAAAAGCTTTCGCAGAATCATACATGGAGTTTCGAAAAAGCATTCGAAAAGCCGTATTTGAAGAAATCGAACAGTCAAAGTACATGAAACAAAATTGCCGTATTGCATGGTTTCCGAAAGACGTATTGCAGGGTTTCGAACAGTCGAAGTGCATGGAACCGAACAGCCGTATTGCATGGATTCGAACAGTCAGAGTATGTGATTCGATTGCATGCAGATTGAAAGGTTATAAATGAATAACCGTACGAGAGAATAAAGTTGCTACTTGTTAGAGAGAAATTGCTGTAAAAGGAGAGTTAGAAAAGAATCAAGAGAAAAATAAGCGGAGCCGTGAGAGTGTGCGAGTTGAGTTAATTGCGGACCGGTCGGGGTCGTGCATAAAGTGAAGACATTTTTATGTCATTCAAAATTTATCGAATTGCAGTCCAAGTTGGTGCTTGGTACTAGGAGTTGGTGCTCCATGCCGTTGCAGCGAGAAAATTACGGGGGTTGGTGCTCCTTCCGGTTGGTCTTTGGTAAAGTGTTTGTAAAATTGATTTTGCAAAGACTGGATTTGGATTGGAGTCCAAGCAGTCATTTTTGAGGAGTAGCCAAATTGGTGAACCTCGTTATATTGAGTGTTGTGGTTTGCTCTCTTGTTCAAGTTTTTTTTATTCTCTTTATTTCATATTAAATGCTGTAGATATAAAAATTTAATAGCTACACTGATTCACCCCCCCATCTCAGTGTCATTGTGTAAACATCAATCCCATGCCGCTTTACTATTTGGACAGTCAACAATATGAGGTTGAACTTCATAAAAAATAGCAAGCAAAATGAGCACCTTTGCTTTGCTATATTTCTTGTCAAAGTCTTTCTGATTAGCAGTTAGAGTTGTTGCTCCAGCTGTAGATGAAGATCTTATTGTTTTTTTAGAAACAATTTCCCAAAGATCATCTATCTCTAGGATTGCCTTCATTTTGTTTTTCCATTGTGTATAATTTGGACCTTTCAATAACTGATGAGCATTAGTCATTAGTTTTGCAGACATTGTGAAGGTTCCTTATAACACCAAATGGTCACCCCTTCGATATACCTTAATGGCAGGTTGTTATACCATACAAAATACCCGCCCTTATGTGAGGGAGACTATAGGTATTTTGAAAAACTAGAAAAATTACCTGCCCTTATATGAGGGAGACTATAGGTAATTTTAATGATTATACGATACGTGGTACTTAGGCTGTACTGAAAGGGAATCACCTCGTTGATGGCACCGACCTTAGAAAGGCTTCAATCTGCATGCGTGGGGCGTAACTTCCTCTAAACACTTTGGATATCCGAACTTTCATATGGATTTAAGCCTAAACACGAGAGTGATTTGGGTAGTGGATGGAGTGAAACAATAGCAAAAGAATCTGGCACTTTCTGTATCTCTCTGTTGAATGTGAATTTGCAGAAAAAATAGGTTTATTTTTTATTTTTTATTTTTTTTATGCTTTATGCTTTAGAAGTAAATGCTAAAAAATGAAAGCATCCATACAACATTAAAGCATAAAAAATGACCCTAGGTGTCGGTTACCACCGAGAATGCACCTATTACAAGTTTTGCCAAGTTTCTTGTAGAAATGCTTGAAAACAAATTGCTCACTATTTTCCCTTCAATCTTTTGAGAAAAAATCACTCCCAATCCCCCCTTGATTTGTCAAAAAAAAACACTCCCCCCTTTAAAATTTTCTTTTATAAAGAATTTTTCAAATATTCTTTTATAATGAACAGTTAAAAAAATAACTTTTAATTTTCATAGTAAAAAAAAAAGATTACTCAAAAAAATAACCTTTAAAAAACTATTTAAAGAAAATTAAAGTTGCATTTAATTTAACTAAAAATTAAAGAATTAAGAAAAAAAAAAACTTAAAAAAAAAAACTAAAAAAATAATTTATACCTTTGTGCAGGGGGGTCGATGGGACTCAAACCTGCGACCCGGAGCCCTTACCACTCGGATCACAACCGGTGAGCCAGTGGGTTGATCCGGGAGTAATCCTCGGCGTCCTCCACCTTAAACTACGTTCGAAGGCATAAAGCCTTCCGTGATGGTGCTCCCTCCTCCACCACAGCTCGAGTGGAGCACAAGTGGCGTTGCTTGGGCAGATCCACCGACAGCTCGGGGGTGGCGCAGAGGAGGCACTATGGTGGCGTGTGGGTGGCTAAGAGGTGGCGGGCTCATAGTGAGCCAAAAAAAACCAGCTAAATCACTCAACTCAAAGCTCTCTGAGCTCGTTTCTCCTATGCAATAGCATTTAGACCAATCAAAACTTTTTAAAAATGTAGAACAGGGGAGAACAAACCAGGTCGATGTCTGCCTTTGACGCCCGATGTGTGAAGAAAATCGGTATTGGAGGGTTTTGGAGGACTTGGATCAAATTCTGATCCAACCAATGTTCTCTGATTGGCCTCTACCTTCCAAAAAAACACTCCTCCTTTGAAGGCACTGTGACCACAATTAATGAAAAATAAGAGGTGCAATACCGGTTTGACGTCGTTCACAGGTGATAGAGAAGAAAATGACGTGCTGTGTTGGTTTGATTTCGTTTTTCTGGAGGCTTCAATGTCTTTTATCCCACACGGATGGGAAGGGCAATCTTAGAAGGGTTTATTAGACCCTTTACTCCACAATGGAGTATCTCTTCTCGGGGAGAGGCTCTCACCCGAGAGGGTCGTGGGGTAGCCGCGGTGTTGGCTCCCACGACATGTAGACCCTTTTTGATTATCGACCGTGCGGTCGATCTTTGCCCTTCGATATCCTCTTTTGACCTTCGATCCTCTTTCGACTTTCGTCGAACGCTTCACCTCTTCGACCACATGGCTGCTATCGAAGGTATATGGGTCAGCCACCTTCGTGTATCACTGCCTGAATTATTACGCCATCTCCCAGAAACATTTCCGAACCCGCGTCTTGATATCTGGTAATGAATCGAGCCAGAAAATGTATAGCGCTACTTTACTACTACTACAGTAGTCCAGATGTATATATCCAATAAATGAGTACTGCTCTAGCAGGTGCTCTCACTCTAGGCCTAAAGACTTTGTGCTATCTAGTACCTTAATGAGAGTTGTGTTTTGCTAAATAGTTCGTCTCTTCCTTCCGTAGCTTTTAAGGAAACATGGATATCCAAATAAGCAAATAATGATATATAATTGATACTATCCTATGAAATCATGTTTTTAGGTAATAAACAGGATTTTATATATATATAGAATGACGCACGTTTTAAATCTCAAAATCATATTATTTAAATATGAAAATATATCATATTTGACATATTATGCATCGACGACGATTTTAAAAAACGGAGAAAAGTACAACGTGCACGGGGACCACAAAATGAAACGTCAATTTTTCGCGGGAAGGCATGTGACATCTACCTATTCGTGTAACATCACTTATAATAATCTAATACTACTATGGGATCTCTCGGTGTCCGTGTAAAATGATAATCTAATACGTCTAAATGTTTGCAGCAGTAACAACTGCTGCCCACCCTCCCTTTTTCCCTTCTGAATGTCACTTTTTTGTTTCAAAGAATTTAAAGAAAAAGGTAAACCCTCGATGTAATTTTGAAGGCCGTTCCATAACATCCTATGAAATCATGTTTTTAGGTAATAAACAGGATTTTATATAGATATATATAGAATGACACGCTTTAAATCTTAAAATCATATTATTTAGATATGAAAATAAAAATTTAGGGTTTTTTAAATAAAAGATATTATTAAAGAAAACAGGGTTGTTTTTTAGTTTTGTTTGTTACTAAAATAAACTTATAAATTAAGTGTAAATAATTTTTTTTTTTAATTTAATGCAATAAAATATTATAAAGTGGTTTATTTTAAGGTCCATAAAAATAAGTATATATTTGAAGGTGTTAAAGTACATGAAGTTTTCATTTTATTAAAAACATCTTACAACCTAAAAATAAATTCTTCATAAAAATAACTATATAAATTAAGATGATAAATTATATATTTTAATAATTTATATAGAAAGGACATTTTACTGCGAAATAAACCAATGTTAATGGTGTAAAACTCTTTGCATGCATGTAATCATTTTCTTCATGTCTTATATTTAATATAATTAAATATATATTTTTTAATATAAAGATCTAAATTTTAATTAATTTAAAAATACAAGTCTTTACAAAAAAATGGATAGGCATACCTCAGTAAGTAGTCACACTAACTCAGTTTGAGTTAGGAAGCGATTACTCAAAACAACAAAAACATGGTTAAACCCGTCACCAACCACATCACCAAAAAGCATGCATTAAATCATGTAAATCATGAGGGGTATGCTCAAAAGGTGAATGTCCCTCACCATCCATATGTTGCCAATCGGTATTAGAAGGAATGGAAATGAGCCACGCATCCTCTGCAGGTGTGTGAATATTATCACCTGTATCAAAGCCATTAATGTCATCAGAGATACCCCAGCCCACCACATTAGCTGGAGCGATGAGGCACGTGGGAATGGGATCTTTCCAACCAACCACTGGGTCTGGCTCCACCTGACAAACCTCCCAGCCACTGCCATGATAGAGATTTATTATTGTCAATGTTGCCTTGGGGTTGACAAACAGGAGACAATTGAGATCAATATCTTTCTACAAATCAGGAGGAAAGTCATCAATGAGAGCATGATCGAGAAACTTTGTGAGACTAAGAAGGATCTGTAGAAGGCATTTTGTTGATCATACATGGGGTATTACCCTAGTGTTGCATAAGAGCATGAATATGCTTCACCTCCATATGAAATTTCTCCACTTGAACTGAAATCTAGAGCCAAAAATCAGAATAAATTGTGAACTTATCAGCAATTGAAAATTCATCTAGACTATGTTGTTGATAAAAGAGAACTTTGTTACGAGTTTTCTAAATATGAAAGAGCACACTGATGCGAAGAATGTTCCACACTTCCAACAAAGATAAGGAAAAATTTTGTGGGTCACCAAGAAAAGCATGATGCCAGGTGAATGAACTGGACATATGAGACCGAAATAAGGACTCAAGCCAATCCCAGGCTATTCGATATTTTTTGCACTACCAAAAAAGATGAAGGGTATCCTCTGGAGAATCGCAAAAATGGTAGGAAGGATTCTCTATTCCAAGATATTTTAATATTTGTCCAAGAGGAAGACCATAGGATAATAAGCTTTAGGTAAAGAAAGCATGTTTGTGTTCAATATATCCTGCCAAATCCATTTTAAATCATAGATTCCAACGAGTTTGAGTGGAAAGAATATCTCATCGCTCATTGATTCTTTGAACTATAGGGACATTAGGAATAAACCAAGAATACCCTAACTTAGGTTTGTAAGTAAGAAGCGGGGTGTTCTTAAACCATCCCCAATCAGACCACCAAGGCTTTTGAGAATGTCTATAGATCATGGTTCAAAGAGAAAAGGGGATACAATACAAAATGGTGTCATAAGTATTCTTATCATCTGGTCACAAACCAAAAAATCTCTTGAAATCATCCCATGGGATCCAATCCCTGGAATATCTTGAAAAAAAAATCTACCACTATTGAAATCCCTTTCCTAAAGAACTGTTGAGCATGAATCCATTGCACGGAAGCAAGAGAAGAACCTTGAAAAGTAATAAAATATGACCACAAAACATTATAAGTGGAAATAGAAGCACCTTTCTGATACCCATCCCCTTGCCAACATAACCAAGGCTTAATTTTCTCCCAAGCCCTCCATATCCTCTGAATGATAAAAGAGCCTTGAATTTTTACTAGGATAGGATCAACCAAGAGGGATTGAAAATTCATGCCTTTCCAAGCCTTCTTTCCAAGAGGAAAACTTGTGGAAATGCAGTGCCAAAGTAGAACTTTCCAAGCTTTAGAACCACTTAAGGCTCGAAGAATCCATTTAGCAGATAAAGCAAAACTTTGTCTTTGATAATCATGTAGTCCCATACCTCCTAATTTTTTGGGAAGATAGCAAATCTCCCAAGAAACTCGATGAAACCCCTGTTTATGTGACAAGTTAGCCCAAAGAAAATCCCTTAAAAGCTTTTCCAATTTTTTATAGCAGGCTTTAGAAGGGACCCAACATGATGAATAATACACATGAGTAGTAGCAATGATTTTGGAACACACCTGAAACTTACTAGCTAGAGTAAGTTTTTTAGTGATCCAAAAGAAAAAAAATTCTCTACTTTTTGTAAAACATAATTCCACAAGATAGTAGGGGAACTCTGGAATGTAAATGGGATTCCAAGGAATTTAAAATTCTTCCCTGGTTGGATCCAATACCACTGCAAGCTTTCAAGCCATCTTGGAAGGTCCAAAGAGGATTGCCTATAACATGAGGTCTTCCTCCATTGAATGTTAGATCCTAATGTTTTGCAAAAAATATCCAAGCAATCTAGTGCTTGTTTGACAAAGTGTTCATCCTCATGAAGTGTCAAAAAAGAATCATATGCAAAATATCCATTTATGAGTTGAGAATATTCTCCTGGTAAAGAAATACCCTTAATATTACCTTGACTCACTTGGTTAGCAAGAAGGTCTCCAAAAGCTTCAGATGCCAATATGAAAAGAGGAGCCAAAGGATAGCCCTATCTAATATATTTGAACAATCCAATTTATTTAGACCAACAATTGTTCAAAGTAAGCACAACTGAGGCATCCACAAAAAACATAATAATCGAGCTCAAAAAATGTGGCCCGAAACCAAGAGCTCGAAGCATGGTAAGGATGAAATTCCATTCAATCCTATCATAGGCTTTCTCAAAATCAATCTTGATGAAAAGAGTATTTTTTTGAGTGGCTCTAGCCCATTCCATGACCTTTCAAATAGTAATTACATTATCCATAATGTATCTACTCTGCACAAATCCAGTTTGCTCATGGCAAATAATAAGTGATAACAAAGGTCTAAAGCGTAAGTCCAAAGCCTTAGTAATAATTTTGTAACTCACATTCAGTTAATTAATAGGCCTACAGTTGGTAAGCACTTCTAGATCCCCTGCTTAGGAATGAATTTAATATTACCCTTATTAATTATAGAACCTAAAGATCTAGAAGCCAATACTTCCTGATAAACATACAATAAATTTGGGCCAATCATATCCCAATACTCCTTATAAAATTCACAAGGAAATTTATCTAATACTGGAGATTTATCATTAGCCATCCTGGATAGGGCTTCAGCAATATCATCCAATGACAAAGAGCATCACAAGCTTTCTTTTGAAGAGCTAAAAGCTTCTTAGGAACAACTGCATAGCAAACTTGAATTGTAATCTACCATTCAAGAGTTAACTCCTGAGAAGTAAAAACTTTCTGATAATGTTTGACAAAAACTTTAATAATATCAGGAAGCGATGTCCAATGAACCTTTGCATCCTGAATAGCATTGGTCTGAACAAATTGTCTCAAGGGATTTATTTTTTGAAAAAATTCTTTTGAAACCCTATCGCCAATTTTCAACCAGTGAAGTCGAGTAGGAAGTTGAACTCACCTTGCTTCATAAAGCTCAATTTTTTTAAGCTCATGCCTAAGACTTGCAACTTGGGATTGAATAAAAGAGCTTAAAGGGTTTTATTTTAAGCTTAGAAGCTCGAGCTAGTTCAGCTTTAAGGGCTACATTAGAGATTCATATTCGTTTGGTAACTTCAACTCCTAAATTCTTGAGAAGAACAATTGTTCTAGAGATAGCTGCATTCCACCAAAAAATTCTACCATGAATTCTAGTTGGTCTAGCAACTAGTTCCAAATCCTGCAAATATGACCAAACATAGTTTGATGTTTCAAAAAATAAACATTCAGATAGAACTAAGACTTGAATTGATGAGGTAGAGGTGGAGAACAAGAAATAGAAAACACAATGGCAACAATTATCAGAAAGGGTGGTATCAGGAACAATTAAAACAAAGGGTAGAGAAGTTGACAAGTGATGGAAATTAAAATGAGAATGTTCATATAGCATAGCTCTATCAAGTCACTTCAAAATATGGGCATTACCAGCTTGAAAGTTGAACTAGGTATACCACACCAACTCAAGAAAATTAAAGGGTATGAAGCAGGAATAAGGGTCACTCAGCCCAAGAAAATTCTTGAAAAAACCATGCTTCCTGCTCTCTAATATTCCAATGCATAGGGAGCAAACCAAGTTTGTCAACCAGTTTCTCCACCATATTGAAGTCACCACACACCACCCAAACCACTTTAGGAAAGGAAAGAGTAAGCCATCGCCATAAAGCACACCTTTTTAGTGCATTATTAGAAGCAAACACATTAATCAAACCAAAAGGGATACCACTAACTTCAAAAATAATCCAAACTACTTGATTTGAGGGGTCCACCCCCCATGTGATAATATGAGAATGCCACCTAGGATAAATGAAAGTGACAGCTCCTCCTCTACCAGGAGTATGATGGGAATGAAAAAACTTACGGGCCATAAAAAGGTACAAGTACTATCCAAAATGAAGTCAGCAACTTTAACTTATTGCAAACACAGAAAATACAAATTGCCATGCAAGTGAGCAACATACTGAATCTCTCTATGGATCTAAAATTTTTGGACTGGATCCATCAGTCCTCTTACATTTCAGGACAAAAAAATCATTGAGGATGATCGAGGTTCATTCCCTTAGGAACATCTTTAGTATCTCCCAACTCTCCTAGGGAAGTGAACAAATTGATAAAAAATAATTCATGATTTTTCCTAAGAAAGTTAGTTTGATGTATCTTTTCTTGATGTAACCCATCACGAGCCAGACTATGTGAATGACGGGACTCGGAGAATGACATATCCTCAGGTAACGATTGCTTAATAATGGAAGTAGAAAAATCATCAAAAGAAGAAAATAATGGCGATGGTGAAACTCCATCTAAAGCAGATGCATAAGAGGACCCTCCTAATGTTGAGGGAGATGGTTTCATGGAGCAGTGGGAGCCAAAAGGGCTAGCATGCATGGTGTCGAGGGTTGTTGCACCAGAGGGTTGGAACTAGAACCTCCATGCAACATCGATTGCTTAGATTGATGATTTTTCCTATTTATCACAATAGTCCATTTATTGAAAAAAAATTGGCTCCTAGAGTTGGAGCTATCGAAGTAGGGGAACGAACAACAATATTGCATGATTTGAATTTATCAACCACAAGCAAACAATATTTAATTTTGTACTCTACAAATTGACAATGATAGTAGGTGTTGGAAATATTAATGTACATAACACGCTACATAAAAACCTTATCACCAATATTCAGATCAATAGACTCAATAAGGTCCTTGGAAATATCGACTTTGACACACACACACACCTGTTAGGGAGAACATTATAGAATTTATTTTGTTCTAAGCAGACCACCTTACCAAGGGTGGAAGCAATACTTTGCAAGAATTGCCAAAATACCATCGAAAGACCAGGGAACTCAACCCAAATAGGCACTTCCAGAGAAGCCTCATCATTGACAGAGAAATCTCTGGACCACTGTTGAAAGACAAGCAAAGATCTTCGAACATACCAGGGATACTAACTAAAAAATTCTTGCACATATTGAGCATCAGTAAAGTGAACAAGAAAAAACCCTTTTGACAAAATTTAGATATTCTCTATCTTAATGCCATAAGGTTACCAATATTACTAAATCCAATATCGGATTAGAGTATCATTCGGGATACGACCCAAGAAATATCCTATCAAGGTATGCTCTTCTAGCCACTTACATGCATTATCAAACTCAATAACAGGATTTTCATTAACAAGATTGACATATCTTATATTTATAAATATATATCATGTTTATTGATATCAATAAATGAAGATGCTTTAAGGTCTGTAAAATTTTATAATTATATACATACAATGTAAATACATTCACACTATGATGGTTTATTCTTTATGATGAGAACTAAAGATCATTGTAATAACACACGGACTTGGTGAAATACACTGTTGTGGTTTGAACTTGATGGTTGGTTCTTTGTGATGAAAACCCAATATCATTGCATTAACACATGAACTTGGTCACAAACGCAGTTATGGTTGGAACTTGATGGTTGATTCTTCGTGATGAGAGCCAAAGATCATTGCAATAACACACAAACTTGGTCACACATATAGTTGTTGTTTGAACTTGGTCTCTTGAATAAGAGCCTAAATTCATGCCATTATTGCCTTTCAAAAAATTAATATAATATATATTTTGAGTTGATAAATATATACAAATTTAATTTTAATAGTTTAAATAGTAAAAACACCATTTAACCTTTGTATATGTGAAATAAACTTATAGAATTGAAATCTTGATTAATGGTGCGAAACTCATGCAATTATCCCATATCCCATGGTCTATGTATTTCTTATTATTCATTCTAATCCAATTACATAATACTTTTAAAATTAAAATATTTTAATAATAATTTATGTATTATTTATATAATAATATTATACAAAAATTTAAATAATATTAAGCAATTACAAAATATATATAATTAATTACATAATCGATAAAAATTGTATTGCAATTACATGGTCCTAACTTTTCATTATCATGTAAAAGGATATTATTTGATGTTTTATACGATTAAAAATAAATTGACTTTTTTTAACTATTACTAAATAAACATTAGTTTAGCCCACTTTGATGCTTACAACTAATTTAATTTTATAAAATACATATGCTTAGATTTTAATTATGATCTCTGTAATCAATTTTTTAATGGTGGACATGTAAAGCATAGGAAAAACATTTATTACAACATATTAATAGAAAATGAGATGGAAAAAACCAAAGGTTATATGGATTAAGTTAAGTTTTGATGGTGCATCAAAAGGAAACCTAGGGAAAGCAAGAGTGGGAGTGTCATTATGAATGTAAATGGAGTTATAATGAGAACTTAAGTTTCTTTTTATGGGATACTAACTAGTCATGTAGCAAAAGCTAGAGCAATACATGAAGAAATCAAGCTAATAAAATATATGAAAATCAAGAAACTAGTAGTGGAAGGGGATTCATTGAGTATAATCAATGGTCTTAAAGGAAGGAACACACTAAATTGGAAGGTAAGTGGAATTATCCATTAGGTTGATTAGATGCTTAAACAATTTGAGGATATTAAAATAATTCATACATATAGAGAAGGAAATCAAGTAGTTGATTAGTTTAAAAATGGAAACACTAAGAGAATAGGATAATAAGTGGATTCCACCAAACCCTCTTTCATGAGATTTGATCAATTTGGGAGAAAAGAAAAATATTGAGGTGATAATGGAAGGGATGGGTAAGGACTGCATGGACAGTACAATATTTAGGATTATGGGGTATCATAGCATTTACAGGGGTCAATTTGATGCTTGTTATGCAAAGGTTTTTGTCAAAGGCTTTTGAGTTAGAATTACAGATCAATATTTCTATAAAATAGTATATGCAACATTTGTAAATTGAGTATTATATTTGTTGTATAGAGAGAACTTTGTTAGATTTTTTGTCTAGGTTATAGATCAAATATTATTATTTATTATTTAGAGGTATCTATTTGAGATTCTATGTTGGGATTGAAGATCAAATGTTGTTGCTTGATGTGTAGATGTTAGGTGCAATTTTTATGTGAAGCCTATATTTTATATACTATCTTTTATGAAATAGTGTAGACACCAAAACAGCACCAATCCGATTATGTGATGACAAGCACTGATCGAATTGACATACATAGCCCCTAGGGCAGCCCCCAGAGGTTAAACAGTGGTCCTAACCACTCCCACAATAGTTTTGGAAGGTCAAAGGTCAATTTGGCACCTTTCAGGCACTCTGCTCCCTACTCGTTCCACCTTGGGATGATTACAAACTGGTATTCGTCCCACCCTAGGATGATTAGCAGCATTCACTCCAGGGTGGGGCGAATAGCAAGTTTGACGGGCAAAAGGTCAAACCTTGACAAATGGTAGCTCAGATCCACCACTCAACTCCACCTTCAATGCATGGGAGTGCGAGTGAGCATTTTTGAGCTCAAAGGGGCAGTCATAGAGGTAGTCATGGAGCCCTTAATCAGGGAGGAATATTCTCTCCCCTGGGAAGGCATGATGGCCAAGTGGCGCCTCTACATGCTCATTCACAAGAGACCCTCAGGTCTATAAAATGGTGAGTCTTCTCACCCCAAAAAAAGAATAGAGCAGGAGCATTTGGAGCAATGGAGTGCTACCGAATTACATCCTCACCCCTCACTTGTGCTTCTTACATCCTTGATCTCTCTTTTGGAAGGGAGGTTATTGGGTGAACATTGGAAGCGCAATCCGGACCTAAAACCCAAACATTTGGCCACAATACCCCACCCAATTTTTCGACACAACCCCCTAGGAGGTTTTGGACCCATCCCAAGTGGATTGGTGCCAAAACCAAGCCCCAAACGATGGGCGTCCTGCCCCCGGGCGCCCCCACACTACTATAGTCCTAATCGCCCCACCCCGGAGCGATTAGAAATATGTAGTAGATTTCCTTACTATTTATTTTGCATTTTATTTTATGTCTTTCATATATGCTGCCATTCAAATTTCATGCCATTCTGATGAGTTTTGACTGTGTTTTCATTGTTTTTCGCCTTCACTAACATACAGGGAGCATCTTCGGATACAGGGTGATCGGGGCTGAATCTGCAGAATCCGACCTTCTGGGTCATCTCAAAATGCCCCATTTTGCCTAACCCCAACTTTGTAGGTGTTTTGGAGGCCTCTAGATGGGACATTTAGGAGGTTGCTTTCTGACATTTTATGACAGTCCTAATCGTCCCACCCCGGAGCGATTAGAAATCTATAGTATATTTCTTGACTATTCCTTTTGCAGTGTGTTCTTGATAGTGTTTGCATGCTTCTATCCAAATTTCATCTTATTCTGACATGTTTTGATTACCATTTTAATTATTTCATGCATGCATTAACCGGAGGCCTTGGGGATTGCATATTTCCCTCCATCCACAGGTGCTATTAATCATTTGCTATTTCTTTGAATATAGGATCTCAACATCGAAGGGGAAGCAAGGAACTACAGATGCATTCATGCAAGTGGCGATGACGTTTGGCCCACCCATTTCAAATGTGGGCACGCGGAAGATCCCGAAGGGAAGCGTACCATCCGTGGTGTAACAAAACTATATCTAACGCTCCTAGCTCCTAAAAAGGAAGGAGACATATTGTAACCTGGTCTCAAAGAAAAATTAATAAAAATAAGGGCTGCACTTTACATTTGCTTTATATCTCATTTCAGTTCGTTTGTTTTCCCTTTTTCATGCACTTTAGTCCTTTTCCTTCATTCGTAGGACTTAGCGTTTCGTATGCTTTTGTTTGCACCGCACCCGGTATGCCTATGGGATTTTGTATCCTCGTGATTTTAGTGGCGATCATGGTGGGACCCTGTCCCTTGATTTTGGGATCAAATTTTTGATCAAAATTGTGTGTTTTTGCTTTCAGGTGTTAATCCTTCAAGCGTTGGACTGCTGCTCGTGCCACCCTATGATGAATATAGACTAGAATTCATGCCACCCTAGGATGAATAAGGCATTCATCCCACCCTATGATGAATATAGATCTGCTATTCATCCCACCCCGGGACGATTAGCTCTCTGTGCAGTTTTTGAGCAAAAACTCAGGGGCATCTAGTGTGGGCAGAGAAGAGGTAGGTTGTCTGAACACTCTCTATAATTTTTTGTCTCTGTTTCTATGATTTTTCTATTTCTTTTCTTGCATAGGAAATTTTACTGCATGTTTCCTTTCTTTGCACAAGTAAAAATAACCACACACACCATGAGATAATCTAAACATCAAGGCGTTGGTCGTAAAACCCCAACACTTGATCAAGACCAACGGTGGATTTCATCACCACCTTGGCTTGAATTTTGCATACATAACCCTGATCGCTATTGTTGCTAGACGTAAATCCTAATGAAATCTGACCAAGTGTAGCTAGGGTGATTCCCAGTGCATGAGGATAAGTCTTCTATGGTAGGTGTCAAAAATAGAGTGATTCCCCTTTCGTACCGCCTATGTTCCACGTATTGTTCTGCTCTCGCATACCAATAGTTTCCCTCACGTAAGGGTGGGTATATTGAGAGGTTCGGTATAATGGCCTGGTAGTGGTATATTGAAGGGGCGACCATTTTGGGAGATATAAGAGCCCTCATATTGCATATACAACAAAATTTTCTTTACAAGGCTTTCAAAACAAAAATCAAAACACACTAAACCAGATCTAGGGCACACCTTTAATCTATAAACGAGATAATCACTTCTTTGTTTGTGTGGCTCCTGTTTGTTTAGTGTAGCATAAAAAATCGTAAAGAAGATAAAAACCTACACATATTTTAGAGAGACACCACCATGGTGTACACCCGTAGCCAAGCCCAATCACAGGCAGAAGCTACGAAAAGTGTACAAGGGGGCACAAGTCACCTCCGCTATAGCCCCAAGGACTTGGTCATACCACCTTGGCGGCCTGACCCACAAAATAGTCCACATCATACCATGACGGAATGGGACTATAGAGGCACCCCTTCGAGGGGCACTCCCATTCAACATAGACCCTTTCAGGAGGAGTCCATACACGTGGCACTCAACATAGATGGGAGGGCTCCCTTAGACACTCGTTATGAGTGGCCACCATGCGATGAAGTGCTAGAACAACATAGGGTCCATAAGGAGGGGCCACATGATTACATCATCCCTCCTCTACCCCTTATTACTATAAAAAACAATAGGCCAAATCCAGAGCACAAGGCTCTTCAGACAGGGCGAGCCAACTCTGCCCGCCCCTTTCACATATACGAAAGGGAGCATGAGGAAGACCACTACATTCCTCAAGAGCAATACATAGCACGGGAGCAATGCGCCTTCACACCTGCTATTTATCAGGATCACCCACTGAGGCCAGAGCCTCGGGTGAATGCCGCTAACCTCGACAGAGGGAAGTGACCTATAGAGATCTCGGATCACCACGACCGAGATAGATGTGTAGGGGAGGCATCTAGGCCTCCTAGACTCAAGACGATGGAACAAATCGACTTGGCATTTGCCAAACATGCCACCCATCGAGCGCAAATCACGCAGCTTGAGCAAGACCAACAATAGTTAGAGCACCTGTACCACCTTAGCAAAGAGCGCATTCGACGTCAGACAGATGAGTTGCTCCAGAACACTATGCTTGAGAGGGTCCCAACCCCTCGCACGCATAGGACAGAGTTGTATGAGAGGCACAACCCCTTGGTGCGAGACAGGTCTCCATGACCTTATCAAATGTTGCCTCCAAGACCTCCTAGACCTGAGCGGGAGACCACCCCTAGAGCCAATGATGGGCACCCTCCGCGGGCACCCACCCATGTTTATAGGTCACGCCCAGGAACTCCTCAAGAAGCCTATGAGGAATTTGAGCAAGAAGAAGAGCGGGCTGAAATGCCCTACCAAGGCAAGGGGGTGCTACCCGGCTACCCCTCCATAGGCCTCAAGTTCCCCGTAATTCACAACGGGAACAAACCAAGGAGGAAGAGATCAAATCTTCCGATGCATACAAAGCGCTACTAGAGCGCTTAGAGTCTATGGAGACCAAGACTTCTGGGCCCCAAAATCCCACTTTACGCCAGCTCCGCAGTCACCCTGTGCATCCTTCAGTGCCTGCACCCCCATACCCTGAACACTTTAAAATGCCTCAATTGGCAATATTTAGAGGGGATGAGGATGCCCAAGAGCACGTGACAAGATTCCTGAGCCAATGCTTTGGCATTCAGGACAATGATGCTTTGCTTCTACGAACATTTATAACCACGTTCGTAGGCCCTACCTCGGATTGGTTTACCCAGTTGTCGAAGCATAGCATCAGCAACCTGGACCAGCTAGTGGACGCGTTCCTCGAATGTTTCACCTTCAATACCAAGAAGAAGGCATCATTAAGTGACCTAGCTAGCCTCAGATAGTATGAGGAGGAGACCATGGCGGCCTATGGAAATCGGTGGAGAACGTTGCTTTCAAAGCTACCTTACCTCCCTCCCATGGCCGACCTGACCCAAATGTTCTCGAAGAGTTGTTTGAGGTCGATCTCCGTGCTATTGCAGCTGCAGCAATATGCCACTCTCGAGGAAGCCCTGGCGCAAGCCAGAATCATTGAGGAGATCAAGATACAGGATGGCGAGATTGCCAAGCCATGCAAGAAAGAGTGGCCCAAAAATGCCAAAACTGGGTCAACACAACCGAAACCCGTCGTGGTCAATCAGGTTGCTATAAACATACCTAAGCCTGCACAAGCAACACAGCCCCCAAAGGCTAATTACCAGGCAGTTCCTCTTGACACCTATGAAAAGGAAAATCATAGGCAAGAGCAAAATCAGTAGCGTCACCCTAGGCGACAATTCACACCCTTCACAGAGTCTAAAGACTCCTTGTTTGACCGCTTGTCCATGGCAAACTTGATAAACCTACCAAAAAGTCGACCCGTAGACCCCAACGTGCCAAAACCCAAGGGCTATAGGGAAGACTTGTACTATAGATTTCATCGACAGAAAGGACATGACCTTTACGCATGTTGGAAGTTCAAAAGCTTAGTGCAAGACCTAATAGACAACAAGATGCTAGCGGTGGATAATCCCGTGGCACCAAACAACCAACAGATGGAGGTCTTCAAAGACCCCCTGCCTGCCCATGATGCACAGGCAAAGACCCTTCAAGTCAATGAGGTGACACAGAACTACCCCATGCAGGGGTATGTAGGGATGATAAGCATAGTGACTCGAAACAAGAGGTACCCAAGCACAACTGCCCCCGCGGTAGCTACAGGAGAGGTTCCATCAACGTCACAACCTCAACAACACCCTACACAACCTCCCCCACCTAGACCAGTGGCCACGATTCGGACTAAACTTACCCAAAGTTTAAGGACCATGTCGGCTAGGCTCTCCATCTACGAGCTCATCCAACAATCATCGCCCCATCGGGAGGCTCTAATGGAGATATTAAAAGCCATCGAGCTGCAGCCCCATGAAGCAAACTCTTTCAACAACTTTGTGGGACATGTAAAATGATGTACAAAACCAGTCATCACCTTTAGAGAAGATGAACTAAAATCGATGACTGGTGATATGGCGGATCCACCCCTGCACGTCATTGCATGGGTCAACGGGATTCCATTTAAGAGGGTGTTGGTGGACACTGGCTCGTCCAACAATATAATCACAACAGTGGCATTGAAGCACCTCAAGTTGCCAGCATCTCACATTGTGGCCTCCACCTATACTCTTCGAGCATTCAATGACGCGATATGCTCGACGGTTGGCACAATTGTCCTGCCCATCCAAGTGGGACAAAAGACTATTCCTACGTTGTGCCACATCTTGGAAGGTGAGATGGCCTACAATATTTTATTGGGCCGGCCTTGGATCAGGGACATGAAGTGTGTCCCTTCGATAGCCCATCAATGCCTAAAGTACACATACGAAGGGCAAGTGCATGTGGTCTCGACAGACTTAGAGCCCTTCAAGTATTGCAATGTGGTGCAACTGATGCCACAATCGACCCTTCCATCGACACATTTGGACTTTCAGTTGAATCCATCCAAATAGGGTCCGATTCCGCATACATCCCCGCTGTTAAGTACCTCAAATCCCTAGTCGGGTCCATCTTCATCGTCTGGTCCTTCACCAACGATGCCACCTATGGTGGCCACATCGAAGGACAATGGGAAGAAACCCCTGGAAGAGGCACCGCCATCAGTCTCAACCATATCTATCGAAGAGGTGCCTAGCCGAATGGAAGTCGAGGCGCCTAGTTCACCCGACATGGAGTGGACTCAGGAAGAACTCCCATTCCCTCCCCCTCAACCACCAACGATCACCATTGAGATGGCCAATACGGGCCTAGGGGAGTATCTAGTGTGGAACATTGTAGCAACACCCGTGCTTGAGTCCATGCAGGACATGGGGAGACCTCGCCTCCCCATCGACACTATTGTCCCTTTGGGCTACCCACCAAACCAGACAAATTTTGTATATGGGGGCCTCGACAACGACATTGAACCTTACCTGCAAGAGGAAGAGGATGAAGAGCCCTTTGTTGAGAACGTCAACTATCTATCCAACCCAGAACTTGCTTTGAAATACCTTGGCCAATGTAATTGGCATGGATATGGGTTAGGCAGATATGAACAAGGGGTGCGCGTTCTTTGTCAACCAAGATATCAGATGTCGTACGACAAATCAGGAGTAGGGTTCAACCACCCTCTACCCCTTGACATCTTGGTAGAGAACATGCAAGGCCTAGGGATAGGCAACAAGGATGGGTTGGCACAAGATCCATATGCCAATCCTAACACAACGTACACATTGGGGGATTATCTCCCATTGCTAACAACCAACCTTGTTGACCTCAACAACCCTTTCCCTTCGATCGAGAAAGGAGAAAGTTCGAGGACTCACCTACAAGAGGGATATAGACAAGGTCAAGAAGGATCTTCAGAAGATGAGTCAGAGTATGAGGTAGCGCCTTGGGACCCTTTCGAGTCTGATAGCAATCACTCGCAAGTGACGCCCATAGATGACTATCAGGAGAACTTCATGACAATGTTCCCCTTGAATGCTCCAATCGAGCAAATGCCACCTCAAGAGAATCAGGTCCTCCCGTAGAGAGCGAAACAACCCCGATGGGACCAAATTAACTTGCTCGAGCAAAACGAGCCTCACATGCCACAAACAGCTATCGAAGCCAATGAAGGCCTATGGATATCTGATAGCGATTATGAAGATGAGACTGAGATGGCATATCTCAATCATATGCGATAGCAGCAATACCCCATGGACATTGATGACATGTTTGAACAGCTAAACATGGGGCCAAGGCATAGGTGGCACCTAAACCAAGCATAGTTGGACCAACTACTGCACCCGCCACTTCAGGCATACAGAGAGCACCCTCCACCCAGAGACCTTATAGAGCCATCAGTGCCAAGGGTAGACCCTATCCTTTTATCTACACATAGGGCCGATCCATTTGTGCCAATACCCACAGAGCCAGATCCGGAGCACAAATATCACCAAGGATGTCCGAGTCACCACCCGCGTGGTAATGGAGACCAAATTCACTTCATCAACATGATCTCCATTGACTTAACCACCCCCATCCGCAATCCAGCCGATCCAACATGACCATTGTATCTAAACCTAGATGCCATAGACTAGGATCACGCTAACTCACCACCATCCCCATCAGAGTACTGGCCTTGCGGTGAGATGCTTCATTTCACCCCAAGACCAACTCAGGATATCTTCCATGCTGAAGAGGAACCCGACGTTCCAAACGTAGATCTAAATTTAGCAAATGATATCCACCTGATCCCAACTCCACACCAGTTGGAGGATGGGTCCCACATGTCAGTCGAAGAGACGACTGACGTAGACATCGGCTCTGATCCAATGAATCCGCAAATCATCAAGCTGGGGGTAAGTCTATCCCCCGAAGAGCAAGCCGATTACATTGCCCTTCTCAAAGAGAAGAAGGAGGTTTTTGCATGGTCCTACAAAGACATGCCGGGGCTAGACCCGCAGCTAGTCACGCATAATCTAACGCTTGATCCGACAGTCAAGCCAGTCAAGCAAAAACTATGTAAGATGCACCCAACAGTAGCCTTAATGGTCAAAGATGAGCTACAAAAGTTGTTGGATGCATAGTTTGTCATCTGCGTGGATTACCCACCATGGTTGTCCAACATGGTACCCATCAAGAAGCTCGATGGGAGGATTCACATATGCACCAATTTTTGAGATCTAAACAAAGCGAGTCCCAAGGATGATTTCCCCTTGCCTAGCATCGATGCATTGGTAGATGCTACAACAGGCCACGAAATGCTTTCCCTCATGGATGGTTTCTCGAGATACAACCAGATTCGTATCAATCCCGATGATCAACTCAAAATGGCGTTCACAATGCCTTGGGGGACATTTTGTTATAAGGTCATGCCCTTTGGCCTTAAAAACGCTGGCGCTACCTACCAACGTGCTATGACATACATCTTCCATGATCACATGCATAAAACTTTGGAAGACTATATGGATGATTTGTTGGCCAAATCTCTTTTGCGCCCAGATCATCTCGATGACTTAAGCAAGATCCTCGATCGCCTCATCGAACACAAAGTCAGACTAAACCCCAAGAAGTGCGTGTTTGGCATCACATCTAGAAAACTCTTGGGTTTCATAGTCTCAAAATGAGGAATCGAGGTAGATCCAAACAAATTCAAGGCAATCCTTGAAATGCTTCCCCCAACCACCATCAAGCAGCTCAAAAGCCTGTAGGGAAAGGTCGCATCAATCAAGCGCTTCATAGCGCAGCTATCTGACAAGTGTCGACCCATGAATAAATTATTACACAAGGGGGTAGCATTTCACTGGGATGACGAGTGCCAGTCCGCCTTCGATGACATTAAACAATACTTGGCTTCACCGCCAGTATTGGCACCACCTAGACCAGGAGTGTCATTCTATTTGTACATCTCAGCTCGAGGTGGCATTGGGTGCCATGCTAGCCCAGAAAAATGAACTACATAAAGAGCAGGCTACTTACTATCTTAGCCGCACCCTGTCCAGTTATGAACTTAACTATGCATACGTCGAGAAGCTATGCTTAGCAATGGTATTTGCTACCAAAAAGCTATGCCACTACATGCTGAGCAATACGACGTATGTTGTGTCTAAGGAGAATCCATTATGGTACATGATGAGTCGTACTTATCATAGTAGTCGCACGATGAAATGGATCATGTTGTTGATGGAGTTTGACATCGAATTCATTGGACAGAAGTCCATCAAAGGTCAAGTCATCATCGATCAACTAGCAGAGGCTCCTCTCAAAGATGATCAACCTCTGACCATAGAGCTACCCGATGATGGGGTCTTCCATGTCTCAGAATCACCAGATTCTGATGAGCCTGAGTCATAGGCCGACATAACCTTATTCTTTGATGGTTCTAAATGTGAGCAAGGGGGTGGCACGAGAATTGTATTCTTCACACCACAAGGGGCTCCAATGCCTCTATCATTTAAACTTGATTTCCCGTGCACCAATAACAATGTTGAATACGAAGCCTTGCTCATAGGTCTTCAGACAGCCATCACCATGAACATCAAATGCTTGAACATCTTTGGTGATTCATTGTTAATTGTCAACCAAGTAAAAGGGGTATTCCAATGTAAATGCCCAGTTCTATAGGCCTACAAAGCCCTTGTGGATAAATCCCTGGAAAAACTTGAATGGTACGACATCGAGGCACTCCCTCGATCATCGAATCATTTTGCGGACACTATGGCCTCCTTGGGGTCACTAATCCCGCAAGACCCTTCTGGTGAGATGACAACCATTCAAGTCAAAACACTATCGCAATCCGTGATGGAGCGCGCAAGCTCTGACATAACACCAGGAATCCACCTGATCCAGATTGAACCATCTCAGGATAGGTTCACTCGAATCCATGATGGCCTAAATCATGCCAACTGGGGGTCC
Organism: Wollemia nobilis; assembly: GCA_028583015.1. Classification (NCBI taxonomy): domain Eukaryota; kingdom Viridiplantae; phylum Streptophyta; class Pinopsida; order Araucariales; family Araucariaceae; genus Wollemia; species Wollemia nobilis. The sequence goes on along the minus strand of JAQPPZ010002383.1, from coordinate 841,716 downwards.
TTGTTCTCCCCTATTCCCCTTAATAGCAACACCACGCTATTCTTACAAGTTCGTTCCCGCTCAACTTTTTCTAGGGACGAACTGCAAGAGGGATTGGCAGTTCATACCATCGAGGTTTCTGATCAGCAGGATTGGTACACACCCATAAGAGACTACCTCAAGCTAGGTAACCTCCCACTTGGATTGACGCACACCGCAAAAATATCATTCAAATAGAAAGTGGCAAAACATGTCTTGCTAGGAGACATTTTGTACCATCGAAGCTACGAAGGGATCCTCCTCCGTTGCTTGGACCAGTAGGAGTCCGCTTGGGCGATCACCCAAGCGCACGATGGTACATGCGGTGGCCACTTCAGCGGTATGGCCATCGCAAAGTGCATTCTCTGCATGGGCTATTATTGGCCATCTTTAGAGCGAGATTGTTGCGCGTATGTAAGGAAGTGCGTGAAATGTCAACACCATGCTAATTTGACACACGTACCTTCTCAGGCCTTGCAGCTGATCCAATCGGCTTGGCCATTTTCATAGTGGGGCTTAGATCTAATCGGAAAGATCTCCCCTACATCGTCAGGCCATCACACGTTTATCATAATGGCCATAGAGTACTTCACCAAGTGGGTGGAAGCAATTCCGCTTACCTCTATGACTGGACCTCGCATTGCGGAGTTTATTTTACATAACATCATATGTCATTTTGGTATTCCATCCAAGATCATCTCGGATAATGGGACGTCATTTAAGAACAAAGATGTGCGTGCTTTGACAACAAAGTACAAAATTCAGCACAGTTTTTCAACACCCTATTATCCGTAGGCAAATGGGCAAGCAGAGGCATCAAACAAAATGCTAGTTGCCATCCTTAAAAATATGGTCACAGATAGTCATAAGGATTGGCACATTCAAATCCCACTTGCTCTTTGGGCTTATCACACTAGCATTCGGATGCCCACTAGGGCAACTCCATTTTTGTTGGTGTATGGCTCCGAGGCAGTCATGCCTCTCGAGTTGGAAATACCTTCCCTATGCATATCAATGCAAGAGTTCATCGATGATGACACTACGTGGTAGGCCCGATTAGACCAGCTTACGTTGCTCGATGAATGACGCATCAATGCTCTCGAGCATTTACGTATCTATCAAGAGCGACTTAAGAAAGCATACAACATGAAAGTTCACTTGAGGGACTTTCAGGTTGGTGACTTGGTCTTAAAAGAGAACCAACAAAATTCTAACTTGCCACCCCATTTAAGGGATAAGTTCATAGAAAATTGGTTAGGTCCTTATGTAATCGATAGTAAAATAGGACCTGGAACATACCGGCTCGCCTCTCTTGATGGAATCAAGGAACTCGAACCCTTGAACATCAGTCATTTGAGGCCATTCCATGTTTGAAAGAGCCATGGCCCACCCCAAAAGCTCCAAGGATTCCCATAATCGCTTGGTCAACCTAAAATGCCCCAAAGGTAACCATAATCCCTTTGGTCAAACCAAAAAGCTCCAAGGATTCCCACAATCGCTTGGTCAACCTAAAATGCCCCAAAGGTATCCATAATCCCTTTGGTCAAACCAAAAAGCTCCAAGGATTCCCATAATCGCTTGGTCAACCCAAAATGCCCCAAAGGTGCACATAACCCCTTTGGTCAAACCAAATGCTCCAAGGATTCCCATCATCGCTTGGTCAACCCCAAAAGCTCCAAGGATCCCACAATCGCTTGGTCAACCTAAAATGCCCCAAAGGTATCCATAAACTCTTTGGTCAAACCAAAAGCTCCAAGGGTTCCCACAATCGCTTGGTCAAAAACAAATATTAAAAACAAACAAAAACAAACGATAATAAAAAATAACAAAAAAATTGCATCTCACTTCCATGCATACTCTTAAAAATCAAAACACAAAAATATAATAAACTGCATTAGGCATCGCATCCATACATGGCATATTTGTTGGTCATACACGTCATAAGCACCATAGACTGTAATTGCTAGGCAATTCCATCATTTTCCACATTCAGTCCATTTTGTAAACACATCCATCCAAAATAATGCCATCCACATTTTTTATCATAGTCAATTGTCTGCTAATGTCTTTAGGGTTTTTTGTCATTCAATTGTCTTTAGATTTCTGGTCAAATGTTGTACGAAGTCAGATAGATTTTACAAAGGTAGAGTTTTACTTGGATCACACCTCGTTACGTAGCATCCCCACACAAGTTAAAACACATAAAAATTCCCAAGTTGTGTGAATGCAAGAGAAACCTACAAAGCAGTCTAGGGTACCATAGGTGAAAGGTTAGCCTACTCATCCCCCTGTGCGAATGGTTCGAGAATGCTGAGAATTGACAAAAGGACAAGCTCTTCCCCATCCAATTCCCCATAATAAATAGTGGTTAAAATCCACTATCAAAAATCCCCAAACACCTTTGATCCCCAAAGTCGTAAGGATTCGTACTACACGCCCTGACAAGGATGGGTAGTCATCCCCAAGGCCTAAAAGATCAATGCCATTACATAATCAGATCCCCAATCACCTTTGGTCCCCAAAGTCGTAAGGATTCATACTACACGCCCCTAACAAGGATGGGTAGTCATCCCCAAGGCCTAAAATATCAATGCCATTACATAATAAGATCCCAAATCACCTTTGGTCCCCAAAGTCGTAAGGATTCGTACTACACGTCCCTAAATAGGATGGGTAGTCATCCCCAAAGCCAAAAGGGATCAATTCCATTCGCAAGCCAAAAACCTACGAGCTCAACTTTGAAACCTAAAATGCAAAATCAAATAAAAGTGGTTATCACCACTATTCAAACCCCTTGCTCAAAAAGAAAAACAAAAGAGAAAAATAAATAGTGATTTTCATCACTATGTATGAGAGCAAGTATCCCAACAAGTTGAGCAACCGAAAGATGCCTGAGCTTGAATCCTTGGAATTCTCAGCATTCAAAAAACCATCTAGGTGATCCTCATTACGGGTTTGGTGGATAGCCTACCTGGCAATGGCGGTATCCTAAATGCATGATGATATGTCTATCACATTAGCTTTGCGTGTGAGCAGACCAATGTTTGCATGTGGATGAGCTAGCTTATGGTACCTTAGATTGTCCCATGGATTAATCTTACTAAATACAACAAAGGAGTTAGTGGAGCTAATTAGGTGATCCTCAGTACAGGTTTGGTGGACAGCCTACCTGGCACTAGCGGTATCTTGACAAATACCACATAAACAAATTCAATCGCACACATAGGGATGTGAAATAACTTGGTCAAACTCAAGTCTGATTCGTACCTTGTTCAAAAGTCTTGTGAGATAAATGTACAGTCTTGGCTAGTTAGTTAAAACATCTGAATCTCAGAAAAACCTTAACTACATTCTAAAACAAATGTTGTACATGTCCATTCTTGCATCACCATCGAAAAATACAAAACAAAAAAATTTCACACATGCAAAGTCATTCCACAAAGCAATCACATAGTACAGAAAGCCAGTAAATCCTGTACAGTCTATGGTGCCACCGACAAGTTATCAACAAATCATTCCATCCATTCCATATGCATACATCATATAATTAGAAACATCGCATTCATAATAACACATGCATACATCAACGTAAATAAATGTGCATAAAAATAAATAATAAATCATGACAAGTGTATAACCAAAAATAAAGTCATGTATATATATCACCAAAATGCCTATAGGCTACAATAAGTCGGTCCTCTGACCTCACAAAAACATCAAAAACTCAAAAACCCCAAGCCTAGGGAGTCGGCCACCATGATCACGTAGGATCGGTGCGACTGGAACTACCCCCAATGGTGTGGGTCCTATGGGACCTCTCAGGGTGGCTGCTGCCAACCCTCGCATCATGCCCACTAGCGCTACCCTCACCCACCCACCTACGATGAGAGGAAGCAGACTGCTCAGTCTCACTGTCTCTCGTTCGATGCAAAGATCCACCTCTAGTGAGCTCAGGTAACTGCCCATCGAGGCGGATAATCTCTGCCTCCAAATCCAATCGATGCCGGACCCAATCCACCTCCCATCGATGGTACGTAGCCAATGCATCATCACGCTATGCCAACTGAGTCCGTAGGAGATCCCTCTCCCATGAAGCATCTGTGTCCCCATCCCGTCGATGGTACATAGCCAATGCGTTCTCCCACTCTACCAACTGAGTCCGTAGGAGATCCCTCTCTTGTAGAACCTCCTCGTGCTCCTCATCTCATCTCCATAGTAGATCCTCCAATCGTGCTATCTCAGCACGATACCTAGCCTCCATGTCCCCTAGGACTGCCTAAGGCATGGGCATCTTTGGGCACCCACTACTTCAAAATGTCCTATATATCCGGCTACTCCGAAACCCCTAGGTCATCCCCAGTCAAGTCATCAACCTCCACCATATCCGCATCATCGAGTGGAGCTCCCCAACCCTCCCCCGATGCCTCCACATCCTCACCACCTACTGTTGCCGCATCCGCACCTCCTAGAGGCCCCTCACCCCACCATCGTCGCATCATCCACCACTGGTCATACTCTATAGTCACCCCGACATTGTCCATGTCGGGGACATCAATCACTGCATCCGACTCCTCACCCAATGGCTCAATGATCGACCAGGCCAGAGTCCTCTCGTCACCTCGACACCGATAGATCAAAGGCTCACCAAGAAATCCCTAGCGCACCCCAAACTATCGAGTCACCCGAACGTACGAGAAGTACTCCTGCTCGGTCCCGTGCCACCCGAATCAGCCACCTCCCCCTACGTGCCCACCGAAGCCACTCCCCAGCCTCAGGCCAGGCTGGATAGTCCCGGTATGGATGCCAGAACACCTCCCCTGGAGCAAGATGTGAGAAGGCATCGACATAGTGCCCTACAACACCTGCCCACCATCGACTCTGCCCCTGCTCCTCTGACCTCCACCATAGAGCAGCATAACCAATCTCCTTATCCACCATCTCTCGCTGAGTGGTCCAAGGGAATCCCTACGGTCGCTCCACAGGCTTGTGCTTGCCACCCCCATGACTACAATAGGTAGCTGCATCCAATCCCCTTCCACCTCGCGCAGCGGACCTCGTACAACTCATCATAAAGCTATGCCAGTAATGTCTGACCCCACCTCATAATTAGTGGCGCTGAGGTCGAACACTCCACAAGTCTAAACACCACCTCAAGCAGGTTCCAAGGGAACCTCGCACTTGAGGAGTCAGGAAGTAGCATGTTGGAGATGAGAGTCATGAGCAGTGCATGCCTCACTCCCAACATGCCCTTCTCCAGCCACCACCGCACCAAAATCCTGCCAATCAGGTAGTCCCCCTCTGCCCTCTCCACCACCTCATCCACCCCCATCTCCGTCGCATGCCCAAAGCACCATGTCAGCACCATCGTCCGCTGATCACGAGGAGTAGTCCGAATGGGCAGCCCATCTATCGAAATCCGTAGAATTCGATAAACATCCTCCAGAGTCACTGTCATCTCCCCTGTTGGGAGATGAAAGGTGTTGGTGTGGGGATCCCACAAATTGATCAGGGCAGTCAGATATGCCCGATCCCCCACCACAGGCTCTAACCGAGTCACCTGCTTGAGCCCAAGGGCATCAAGCCACTCCCAGTCCGCCATAGTCAGCGCCTCCCGTGCTTCAGAAAATACCGTCGACTGACGGTACCGACTCTTCACCACCTACAAAACAAAAAACACAAAAACATTAAAACATGACAACAAAAATAAATTGTACAAGCAACATTAACAAAATGTATAGCAAAAACATTCTAAAATTCAAATAAACTAGACAAACAAATTACAAAATCACAAACTAGGGTTTTTAACCTTATTTTGAATAAAAAAAAAAATCACAAAAATTTTCAACCTAGGGTTTCTAACCTTAGTTTAAACTAAAAACAAAAAAATCCAAGAAAAAAAGTAGAAAAATAAAATAAGATCATTAAATAAAATTGTAGTAACTAAAACACATATATAAAATGTATACAAATTGTACAATAAAAACATTTAATAAAGTACAACAACATTAACAAAATGTACAGTACAAACATTCAAAAAAAATCAATAAACAATGCAAAATAAAACAAAATTTTAACCTAGGGTTTTTTAACTCTAGTTTAAACAAAAAAAAAAAAAAATTTTTTAACCTAGGGTTTTTAACTCTAGTTTAAACAAAAAAAAAAAAAAAAAAAATTTGTAACCTAGGGTTTTTAACTCTAGTTTAAACAAAAAACAAAAAAAAAATTTTAACCTAGGGTTTTTAACTCTAGTTTAAACAAAAAAAAAAAATCAAAATATTTAACCTAGGGTTTTTTAACTCTAGTTTAAACTAAAAAAAAAAAAAAAATAAAAAAACATTTTAACCTAGGGTTTTTAACTCTAGTTTAAACTAAAAAAAATCTTGTTTTTTATTCTAGTTTAAAAAAAAAAAAACAAAATAACATTTTAACCTAGGGTTTTTAACTCTAGTTTAAACTAAAAAAAAAAAACAAAATCAAAACAAAATTTTAACCTAGGGTTTGTAACTCTAGTTTAAACTAAAAAATCAAAATAAAACAAAATTTTAACCTAGGGTTTTTAACTCTAGTTTAAACTAAAAAACAAAAAAATAAAATAACAACAAAATTTTTAAACTAGGGTTTTGATCTTAGTTTAAAACAACGCAACAAAATACAAATATAGAACAATTAAACTAGGGTTTTGATCTTAGTTTAAATGAAAAAATGAAATATAAAATAAATTACGGTTTTGAACTGTAAAATAAAAACAACAAAATAAATTGCAGGAGCACCTACCGGTCTTGCCTCGGCTTCGCCACTCGATGATCCGGTCCGTGCACTCATGGTATCCATGAAATCTCGATAGCGCTCCGCTACGCAGACTCGAACTCCTCCTCCTCAGCTCCAAATCGCCATAAAAACAAAGTGCAAATGAGCCCAAAACCTAGTTTTGGCCCTTATATAGGCTCTTAGGCCTGTAATCGTTCCACCCTGGGATGAGCGCTCTAGTTAGCACTCATCCCACCTTGGGACGATTACAAAACTAGTATTCGTCCCACCCCCGGGACGATTACGAGAGCAAGAAAATAAAAAATAACAAAAACTGCATCCAAAATGCACCAAAAATAACAATAAAATTGCCGAACAAAGGGACCTTTGCGCCTGACATTCTAGGCATCCAAAACCGACGTTGGGGTCACAAATCCTCACTATCCTACTCCCTAAGAAGGCTACCATAGCCGGACCGCTCCATGGGAGGAAGGATTTTCGACAATTTCATCCCCAAAAGGCGTCACAAAAAGGGTCCAAACCCACCCAAAAATAGCAATAACATTGTCAAACAAAGGTGCCTTTGCGCCTGACATTCTTGGCATACAAAATAGATGTCAGGGCCACAAATTATCAATATTCTACTCCCTAAGAAGGCTACCATAGCCGGACCGCTCCATGGGAGGATGGATTTTTGACAATTTCAGCCCCAAAATGCATCACAAAAAGGGTTAAAACCCACCAAAAATAGGTCAGATTGTTGGGAAACTGCATAAGCATTCAATGGAAAACAACTGAAGGCACCCTTACAAAAGTCATCTTGGGTCAAGCGACTCATCGCTTTTCTCATTTCGGTCATTCCCTCATCGATTCGTCGCTTGAGGGGGTAGTCACACTTAGTCACCAATCAACAAATACACACCCAATCAAGGAAATGGCATGCATTCAAAGAATCATTGACAAAGACAATCACGCTCCCGCTTGGGTAGCAAACAAGCAATTATCACAAGCTGATCAAACACTTGGCATTCTAGAATCATGAACTCAAGGTTCCCATAGACAAAAGGTTGTGCCCTTTGCCTATTCATGATTGAACAATGTCCAAGATCAAGTAACACCTCACCAAAAAAGGTTAACACTTGAATTAAGCTCCTTAGCTCGTCAGAAGCAAGGATTCAAGAATGCGTGCCCTTTCCATACTTGGGGCATCAAAATTTGGTTAGGTTACTAAGAAACCCTAATCATTAGTGCTTTGGTTATCTATTTTTGCTCAGCACTACGCCATGCACAACGCATCCCAAAAAGGGGCATCTATAGACACCAAAACAACACCAATCCGATTATGTGACGACAAGCACTGATCGAATTGACATACATAGCCCCTAGGGCAGCCCCCAAAGGTTAAACAGTGGTCCTAACCACTCCCACAGTAGTTTTGGAAGGTCAGAGGTCAATTTGGCACCTTTCAAGCACTCTGCTCCCTACTCGTTCCACCCTGGGATGATTACAAACTAGTATTCGTCCCACCCCGGGATGATTAGCAGCATTCGCTCCAGGGTGGGGCGAATAGCAGGTTTGATGGGAAAAAGGTCAAACCTTGACAAATGGTAGCTCAGATCCGCCACTCAACTCCACCTTCAATGCATGGGAGTGCGAGTGAGCATTTTTGAGCTCAAAGGGGCAGTCATGGAGCCCTTAATCAGGGAGGAATCTTCTCTCCCCTAGGAAGGCATGATGGCCAAGTGGCGCCTCTGCATGCTCATTCACAAGAGACCCTCAGGTCTATAAAATGGTGAGTCTTCTCACCCCAAAAAAAGAATAGAGCAGGAGCATTTGGAGCAACGGAGTGCTACCGAATTACATCCTCACCCCTCACTTGTGCTTCTTACATCCTTGATCTCTCTTTTGGAAGGGAGGTTATTGGGTGAACATTGGAAGCGCAATCCGGACCCAAAACCCAAACATTTGGCCACAATATCCCACCCAATTTTTTGACACAACCCCCTAGGAGGTTTTGGACCCATCCCAAGTGGATTGGTGCCAAAACCAAGCCCCAAACGATGGGCGTCCTGCCCTCGGTGCCCCCGCACTACTGCAGTCCTAATCGCCCCACCCCGGAGCGATTAGAAATCTGTAGTATATTTCCTTACTATTTCTTTTGCATTTTATTTTATGTCATTCATATATGCTGCCATTCAAATTTCATGCCATTACGATGAGTTTTGACTATGTTTTCATTGTTTTTCGCCTTCACTAACATACAGGGAGCATCTTTGGATACAGGGCGATCGGGGCTGAATCTGCAAAATCCGACCTTTCGGGTCGTCTCAAAATGCCCCATTTTGCCTAACCCCAACTTTGCAGGTGTTTTGGAGGCCTCTGGATGGGACATTTAGGAGGTTGCTTTTTGACATTTTATGACAGTCCTAATCGTCCCACCCCGGAGCGATTAGAAATCTACAAAAGATTTCTCAACTGTTCCTTTTGTAGTGTGTTCCTGATTAGTGAAATTATCATATGTATGGATATACTTAATATTTTGTAAGTTGGAATTTGATTTCTCCCATAACTACTATTAAACAAAATATGATTCTACCCTATTTTTATGTTTAAAGTAAATATAATTTTATGAAATATGGTGTTAGGAGATTATAAATTTATTTTTAGTATTACATTAAATTTTTTTTTTTTTAATGTTTTATTTTATTTAAAACAATAATGATAGTATATATTTTAATTATAAAAATATTTTATTAAAATAAAATAAAAAAACGTGTTCATCAAGAATCATAAATTTAATCTATGCCAACAACCACAATGCATAATTTAAGTAGGAAATAATAAGATTTCTATATTTTGAACATTACAATTAAAGTAAAAATAGTTTTTTTGTATTGTCTTTTCTGAGTTACACATAATATGATGCAATTTAGATAGAGAGGGTCAACTAAACAACAACCTCCCCTCATAGCAAAGGATTCATAGTTCACCAACACCAACAATGTTACATTTAGTTTCGTTCTAATTTGCATGCACTAGACTAAAAAAAGATAATAACCAAGATGACAAGAGCAAAAGGTAGTGTGTCGATGTTATATGATCACAACACTTTCAAGTTATTGTATGAAACAGTGCAACTCCTACTTGGATGACACTTCCACTCATATGGAATGATGCAACTTCCACTTGTACAGTGCAACTTCCACTTGTACAATGCAACTTTCACTTGTAAAACAACTTCTTAGGATGACACTCTTTTGTGATAAAAATATAACATTGCATAAGACAACAAGGCTCAATATGACAACACCCTTTATGATGATAATTTATTAAGACAACGATGTATCACTCCCTTATGACAATAATATCCTATGATGACAATCCTATAACATAATGATATCTCCTTCCTTATGACGATAATCTCCTTTGATGATAGTGGCAAAATATTATTGCACAAGATAGTGATATCCAATATGGCATCACGTTGAGACAATAATGTCTCAAGATGGTAATTTCCACAAGATGGCAATAGTTAATAACACTTCAATATGGTAATAGCTTAAGATAATAATTTTCCTAGATGATTCTTCTATGGGACTAGGTTGCATGGTATCTTGGTCTTGTAAAAATGATAATCACATGTTCTTTTCAATCTCACAAATAATACCTCTAGTCTACACTCTCGCTTGTACATCAACTTTTCCTTGAGTGATAATTCATATTCAAACAATATCTTCATGTAAACTATAATCATACCTTATCTTCACTTAGAGTCCTACATAAATACTAGTCTATGCAATCTACCATATTTATTATAACTACCATTCAAACACACACACACAAATTCAAGGTGTAAAGTTATTGTTATTGCCAATGTGTCAATTGGTTGTTTATGACATATTTTTCCTCTTCATTTTCCCTGGTTTTCATGCATAAATAATTGGAAATCTCTATCCTACCCTCTTCTATTCATCTTCCTTTCTTAACTCTATACATACACCTCCTTTTATCTTTCATCTCTCTTATACCTATTTTTGTTGACTCTCTTCCCCTAGTCTTATCCTCACTACCACCTAGACTCCACAATAGAATGGGGTTGTTGAACGAATAAATCATTCCATCATAGAAATGGTTCTTTGCTTGCTCATAGGAGAAAATCTAGAGCAACAATATTGTGCTAAAGTTGTACCCATTATGTTATATATTTAAAATAGAGTACCTAAAAATACACTTTAAGAGATTACACTTGAAGAAGCTTGGCCTAGAAGGAAATACTTAATTGCACATTTAAGAGTCTTTGTTAGTAAGACATACATGCGTGTACCAAAGCAAAAGAGAAAAATGTTGGATGTAAAAACCTTATCTTGCATATTTCTTGGGTATGATTAGGCATCAAAATCCTATTGAATGATAGATCTAATCACCAAGAAAATACACATAAGTAGAGTATGGTCTTTGATGAAGAATTCAAAATAAATACTGAGAATTCCAAGGAGATTGAAGATGTCACATCTCCATTTATGAGTCATGAGTCAATTGAGGAAGTCCATGAAGAGGTTCTATAAAAGGAAGATTTGATTGATGAACTAGTTACAAAACCAATAGCGGTTGCTCCAACACAACAAAACAAGACTCCAAAATGGCTCACAAATATTCTTAGAGATGGTAAGTTTGATATACGACCTAATCTAACTTCCACATGACCATATACTCATAGCAGTACATGACATGAAGTAAATCTATACTTGATGACATTTGTATTGGAGAATGTAGAACCAACCTTAATAAAGAAAGCACTAAGTTTACCATAGTATAATTGATGGAAACATAACACACATATATGCTAAAAAATAAAACATGAGACTCATTGAATTGCCAAACAAAATGAAACTTATAAGCTATAAGTGGGATTTCAAAATTAAGTATAATGCAAATAGATCTATTGATAAGTATAAGGTACAACTTGTTGTTAAAGGCTATACACAAAAGTAAGAAATAAATTATGAAGAGACATTTACACCTATAGCAAAGATGGCCATCATTTGTATAATATTTGCAATGATAGTACAATCTGGTTGGAAAAATCATCAAATGGATGTGAAAAGTATCTTTCTTAATAATGATTTTGAAAATGTGTACATGACGCAATCCAAAGGCTTTGTCAATATTGGGAAACATCAATAAATATGTAGGCTAAAAAAGTTACTATATGGATTGAAGCAGGCTCCTAGAGCCTGGTATATCAAAATTAATGATCACCTATTACAGCATGGTTTCACCAAAAGTCCCTTAAATGCAAATCTCTATGTTAAGAAAATTGGAAATGGGAGTTATTCTTGTGCTCTATGTTGATGATTTGGTCATCATGGGTAGTTCAAACAAATTGGTGACTAATATGGAGGATGAATTATCATTTGACATGAAAAAATTGGGGCTTCTACACTATTGTCTTGGCTTGGAAGTTTGGTAGAGAAAGAATCACATTCTAGTCATAGACAAAGTATGTCAAGACATTACTAAAAAATTATAAGATGACAAATTATAAACCTAAGGTGACACCAATGGAGCAAGAGTTACAACTATCCATATATGAAAAATCACCTTAGATATCTCCTACTCTTTATCATTAGTTGATTAAGAGTCTCATGTCCATGATAAACACCATGTATGATATCAATTTTATTGTAAATTATATTTCGACATTCATCTAGGAACTAAGGAAGTCATTAGAAAGTTGCAAAGAGGATATTGCATTATGTTCATGGTATAGTCTGATTTGTAGATGATAAAAATCAACACCTAGATATGGGGTTTATCTAGAATCTAGATATATCTTGTGGCATAGGAAAAAATAATTAAGAATGTAGCATTAACAAAAAAATCGCTATTTGTATCACAAATGTTGGATCGAGACATGACAATGGTATTTAGAGTTGCTACTGACAAAATATAGTATTTTATCACAAAATGGGAAGTTTAGGGCTACCGGTTCCTACAAGAATGAATTTTTTGCACTTGATGTTCTATCATATCCTAATGTCACACTATATGTAGGTACAATAGATGCAACCTCTCTTTGGCATAGAAAATATAGTCATCTATGTTTTATTTACTTAATCCAACTAAATAAGTATTATGCAGTATCACATGGTGACTGACCTACCCAACCTTCACCCACATTTTCTCCTCCTTTGTAAACCAACATTTAGTATCAAAGCACTCAACTATTTTAAAAAAGGAACACTTGAGACTAGAGGAGATACTCTCATCCTTCACCCATATTTTCTACTCCTTTGTAAACCAACATTTAGTATCAAAGCACTCAATTGTTTTACAAAAGGAACACTTGAGACTAGAAGAGATACTCTCATTGCTAAGGAAACTTAAACCCTTAATCTTTACCTAGTTAATGCCACCCATTTGCTAATTTATTTAGACCTCTTTGTTTCAATATGGTTTTTAAGTTGTTATATATACCAAACATAAGTTGTTAAAAAATTAAAGTAATTGTGCTTATAAATTACATTAGATGTATTTATATAAATTAATTTTTAAAAATTATATTGATATATTTTTAAATAAAAATAAATAATTTTATATAAACAACATGTTTACATGTTCAATATATATTAAATAGTTTTATATAAACAATCCGTTGAAATTTCAAAAAAAAAAAAAAATATATATATATATATATATATATATATATATATATATATATATATTCTTTTAAAAAAGAATACTACATATTAACACATGTATGAATATTATTCCTTACTGCATAAGACATTGAAATTTTTTATGTTCCGTTGCGTATTAAAGAGTACCATATTATAAATATTGGTCCTGAAAGAGACTAAATATTTTTATGATGTGGCCCCACTTTATTATTATAATTTTTTATTCATCAACGTATAATACTATTTTAAAAACGTTCAATAGCTCTCAAACTCACCAGATATTTCAAAAAGGAGAAGTTCAAAAATGAACGAGAAGAAACCAGCTTTACGCGTGTACACTCAAGCGGATTCTTAATATATTTCTTACTATTCACTCGCTCAAAGGTACAACGTTCGACAAGGCAAAGGTGTACGATACAGCTTCTTATTTAGGGTAGTAAGGCATGAAGCGACATGAGGCTATAAACATAAAAAGCAGCGACACAGAAACTTTAGAACAGTGGTAGTACGGAGCGGTAGTGGTATATACATCCCAACATTAAAATCACCATATTTTGGATCCGGTGACAGAGCGTAAGTTCATGTCCGCTTTTGGGAGGAGGTTGAACAATGCCCCAATTGATTCCCGAAGGTGAGCACGCCATAATTCCTGGATGACTTTCAAATCGTTCTTTCCTCGAGGAGAACCTCCTGCCAAATCATAGCTCGACAACATTGCTATAAATCTCCTCCTCTCGTTCACGCACACCTGCGCGCACGCACAGTCAAAAACGATGTCAAAATAAATCCAACGAGTACTTATTTTTCATATATTATGGACATTATGTTCAAATTTCCTACCGCAGCAATCGCTGCGCTCTCATAGTCGATGGACGTAATTTCCAAATTGTTACGCAGGAAGTCTCGGTACGCGACGTTATTCACGTCAATGTTTCCGCTGCATCCACTCTCAACCCTCCTCACTCTTGGCTGCCTTTCCAAACATTTGTCTGTGCCCTCTTCGCACTTGGCTAGGTTTACGCTCTGTACAATTCAATTCAATGAAAAAAATTTCAGTAAATTGTCACACGATTTATTTTAAGATTGACTTGTAAAGTAAGAACGCCCTTTGAGATTCAAGTGGCGACGCATAGATTTACCTCCTCCATCTTGCGTGCAAGGTCATATAATTCATTGTCCACATTGATGAAAAACTTTTCTTCTCCATTTCCAAGCTCCTGGGGCTGGAAGTAGGCGCTCTCAAGCGAATTCGCAGCTTTTTCAACATTAAAATCAGCAAATGTGAGCTTCGCAATGTCACGGCGGTATTTGCCCTCATCGCCTCCAAATGTCTGTTGTCATCATAAACGCCATAATATCAAACATATCAGCTATTAAACACGAGTTCTACACCCAAAAACATAGGAACTGTTTTTTCACAAAGAAGATTATATTACCTCCAAGTGCCATACGCCACAATCTGCAAATTCTTTAGGAATTACAACGTCACCAATGTTGACCTCTTTAGTGTTCGCATTGCTTGCTCTTCCATAGTGAACAACCGTTCTTACATTGAAAAGAGTTAGCAGCAACTGTGTCGCTTCCGCTGCGTTTGCCTGTATACATACTGCTGGAATTAATACCAATCTATGCATCGATTAGAGCTTATTAGTATTCATTTTCCTAAGGTGCCTAAAAGTATTTACCATCCCACTTCCGCTCATCACGACAATTGCCCTCCGCCCTGCAATGTCTCCAACATGGTAACGCCGGTCTGCATCACAGAAATTATAGTCAGCAACTGTTGATAGAGCAAATTTGAACTTGCGAGATAAAGAAAGAAATAAAGAATTCTAACAATGCCCCGGATGGTATGTCATAACTAAGAATTCTTAAAAAGCATAAGTTAGGGTCATAACTAGAGAGAGCCACGGATGGTATGTCCCTGAAGGGTACAAAGAGGCGATCCTCCATCATTACATCGAGTTCATCGTTCCCAGAAACGACAACACCAATCGACTCTCCTCTTGCATTCACACGTTTGATCTGGTCAATAACTTCACGAGAATTTTCAGCCCGGATTTGGGACGGGAAGGCAGCACACACCAGTAGAAGAAAAACGCAGGAAATTAAACAGCTTTGAGAAGCCATGGCAATCTAGCGAAGCAACTCTATTCTAAATTTCCTACTACTCTTGTGCTTGAAAAGGGTGGGTCTTCACTTGTATTTATAGTGGTGAAACAGACTGAATCATAGTTAGTGTAACTATAGAGTTAATTGAACCCACTTCAACTTGAATAGATTAACTCAAAGCGGATAACAAATTCTTTGGCATGCTCCATTCACTTACTATTTGTCCATAGCTGTAAAAGATTTCAATGGCCAGTCCTTTTTTCCATCAGTAGACTCACAGATGGTATGGTGGTCTAACCCTATCTCTACCATAAAAATGGTATGGTGGTCTATCCCTATCTCTACATAAAAAATTACTGAACTGTTTGATCTTATCTCTACTTTAAAATCTTTGTAGGTAAAACTTCATTTTATGATTGCCCTAAAACAATAATGTCAATTCTAGAATGTTCACTTTTGGTAAACGTGCGTGAGGCGGTTCATATAGTTTGAATTGATGTTTTCTGCCCATTCATATGGCCAGCTGTTATCATTATTAAAATAAAAACAAATAAATTAATAGTTTTACATACAATATGTGTTCTCTCAGGATAAATAAGTTTTGAAGTGAAGAGATTATGAAAGGGACCTTGGCTTATGTTGACACTCAAGTCGAATTCCTTATGTTGACACTCAAGTCGAAATATTTGGTGGAAGATAAGGCACTTCTGAATTTACTGTGGATTGAGTCGGACCATAAGATTCCGAAGTAGACAACAAATTGACTTCTACTTTTCCGTGTAACACGGGCAGGACCTAGAGAGCACCTTAGTGCCAAGCCTCGAATATTCTTTCCCATTATAGATAATGCTACTTTTAATAGCAATAGTCGCTTCGTCTATTTCCCGCGTTTCCACGTCAAAACCTTAGGAAGTGTGGGAATGCGTTTTTACATACGTAAATATAGTAATTACACTAAATAGCAGTCATGGTGGCTTTTAATGTCTTTAAGTATGATAAATGCATTGAATAAATTTCATCACTGCATTGATGAAAGTACGTCAACTCAATCAGTCTCACATCTTACATGTGACTTACATAGACGGGCAATGGAACTGCGCTGTTCGTACCATGTAATTGGTGGAGTGACTAGAGGCCGTATCTCGTTTTTAGTGTACACGTGTCCACTACAATAAGCCTAAAGCACGTGAAACGAAAACGATCTTAAATTATTATTATTCGATGTCGTGGGTCGTCTTTGGATAAGGATGAGCGTACTGTGTAAAGTTAAAAATCTTAAAATCCACGGCTCACAATCATCGACATATCTGCGTAGACAATAACGTTTGGATTGTTTTCACTGACGATTTGTAATAATTGCGAAAAGTACATATGCCATTTGGCTAAAACCATAACGTCAATAGCTGTCTGCGCATTCACTTGTACGGGGACCACATAATGCATAGACAATTTTTCGCGGGCATGCCGTACGGCTGGCAGTGATGTGACATTCACCGATTCATGTCACATCACTTATGTTACGACGAAATCTACACCACGCGGAAACCGTGATAGCCATGACGTTCACAATTCCGCATGTCATGAGATTTTATGCTATCTTCTGAACATGGATCTCTCGTTGTCCGTATTAAATGATCATCTCATACTTCAAAATGTTTGCGTATTCGACCGAGTGGCGGTCTATTTTCTTAACGAGTCTTTTCACTACCAAAAAAGCGCAGTGAATGTCTTCCTTTTTCCCATCTGAATGTATTTTTTTTTTTTTTTTTCCAATATCAAATGTCTATGTGGTTTAAGGATGCTATTTACATTATCGGTGATGTGTTTCGGGTTCAATTCTTATGGCAGATTTGTATATATAAAAAATATTTACTCAATAAAAAAATAAACATTCACTCCATTGAATACAACCGGTCATTCCACAAAAAATGATAAGATAATAGTAAAGACGGTTACTTATAGCATAAATGATGAGCTCTAAGTATACAACCGGTCATTCCACAAAAAATGATAAGATAATAGTAAAGACAGTTACTTATAGCATAAATGATGAGCTCTAAGTTTAATATCACAAGTCATTCTACGATATATAGAATTTATTGTTATGATGAGATTCAAATTCAACTCTACAATAATAGGTATAAGAAATAATAAATAATAATTAAAAAGAGAAAAGAAAGAAGATAAGATTGTACATAGCAAAAATAAAGTCCAAATTTACACATGCATTTAAGAAAGTAGAGGGCCAATGCGCACAGAACTGAACTGACAGGAGGATGCGCTCACATCTCACGTAATTGAACAGTCCAACTGTTTTCCATATTAAACGAAAGAGGTGAGTAAAATGAATAAAGATTATTACAGTTTTACCTCTTCACAACAGTATCTGGTTCTAACCATAACTCTAGTTAAAAGCGCTCATGACAATGATTAAGGCTTCGTGTCAGGGTGGATATTGCACGCAGAAGATAAGGTGCATTTAATTGACCATGTTAGTTACACATTTACCATGTTTTACAGATTTTGTTATCGCGACACTGTGAGCTCCAGCCACTATAAAGAGGAGCGAAGGCATGCTCTTTCAAACCACAAAGTTGAAGTTGTAGAGTTGCCTAAGTAGTGCCATGGCTTTCCTCGTTTGCAAGATTTTCTGCGCTTTCCTGCTCCCGTTGATAATCTTCCCCTCCCAACTCCTTGCTGAAATATCTAGCGATGTTCTTCAAAACATCGAGCGTGTCAATCGAAGGGGACCCTCTTATGCTATTATCGTTGCTGACAAGAATCAACTCAGTGTAGTTGTATCTCCTGAGAATGAAGCATTCAAGCCCGACAGTGAGATATCTCGGATAGATGTCCCCCATTGTAATACAATATCTTACCATTTTTCTCTTCTCCTTATGCAATTCTGTTTTGTCTGCGTTTGCTCTTGTGTAATTGGGCGTGAATTTGAACTTGCGCATTCTTTGGATTCCAAATTGTTTTGAAACATGTAGAGCATGCTAATAGTTTTATACTGATATACCAACACTGCAGCTTTAAGGTTTCATATCGGATCTATGTCCGACCGCAGGGTGATTGTGGTCATGAGCGGAAGGGGTTTGGTAATATATTTACCTCAACGAGGCCACTGTTAAGCGTGTTGAATGCTTTAGCGTGAGACTTCTTGCTAATTACTAATGTTAATTGTGTTATCGGTACATTACAGGTTAACGCAGCGCGGACCACCCAAGTACTGCTGAATCTGTTCAATATTGGTGCTGTTGTTCACTATGGAAGAGCGAGCAACGCAAACCCTGACCAGCTCAACATCGGTGACGTTGCAATTCCCGCTCGAACTGCGCATTATGGCAGATTCCACTGGGAGGTGATATGTGCTTCCTTCACCTAAATTGTTTTAGTTATATGTATCCGGTTTAACGTCAACAAGTATGGGTTTAATTATTTATTATTTTTACAATAAAACCAGAAATTTGGAGGCGACAGTGGAGACTACCATCGTGACATTGCCAAGCTCACATTTTCGGATCATAATCTTGTTAAAATGCGAGTTCCAAATAGACTTGAGAGCATATATCTCCAGCCCGAGATGGTTATGACAAAGCCCGAAGTGCAAGAAGAAAGGTTTTTCATCGACGTGAACCAAAAATTATATCGCTTCGCAGAGAAGATTGAGGTACCATTAGGATATAGTATACTAGATATCAAATTTTGGGCTAAAAATTTGAGGTGGAAGCCTTGTTTTGTGTTAACATTTTGTGAATGAAAATGAACAGGGTCTAGAATTAGCGAAGTGCGGGCCGGCGACCAGATCGCCAAAAATGTGTCTTCAAAGGCAGCCAACGGTGAGAAGAGTGGACAGCGGATGCAGTGCCAACATCGACGTGAATAACGTCGCCTTCCGGGATTTTCTGCGTAATAATTTGAACATCACCACCATCGACACCGAGAGCGCAGGAGTTGCATTGGTACGAATAGCAGAAACATGAAAACGAAAATATAATGCAACTGATAACTGATTTGGAACTAGTTGTTGATTGTTGGTGTGATTTGCCCTTTTGATTGTAATTGTGCAGGTGTGCTTTAACGAGAAGACCCCGTGGTTGAAAATGGGCTCAATATTTAATTTCGCAGGGGGTGCGCCGCCTGGTGGCGAGAACGACATGGCTGCTATCGAAGGTATATGGGTCAACCACCTTCGTGTATCACTGGCTGAATTATTTCGCCATCTGCCAGAGACATTTCCGAACCCGCGTCTTAATATCTGGTAATGAATCGAACCAGAAAATGTATAGCGCTACTTTACTACTACTACAGTAGTCCAGATGTATATATCCAATAAATGAGTACTGCTCTAGCAGGTGCTCTCACTCTAGGCCTAAAGACTTTCTGCTATCTAGTACCTTAATGAGAGTTGTGTTCTGTGCTATCTAGTACCTTAATGAGAGTTGTGTTTTGCTAAAAAGCTCGTCTTCTCCTTCTTTCGCTTTTAAGGGAACGAAACATGGATATCCAAATAAGAAAATAATTATGTATAATTTTACACGATCCTTTGAAATCATGGTTGTAGGTAATAAACACGAATCTAAAGAAGGTAATGCGATAACCAAAAAGGATATATGTATTTTGAATGACAAACGTTTTAAATCTTATATTATTTAAATGTTTAAATAAAAATTTAGGGTTTTTAAAATAAAAGATACTATTAAATAAGGTATAATGATTCTTTAGTTTTGCTTGTTATTAAAATAATATAAACTTATGAATTAAATTTAAAATATTTTAATTTAGTTTAATAAAATATGGTCTTATATTTATAAATGTGAATCAATGAGTTTATTTTAAGGTCCATAAAAATAGGTATATATTTTAAGGTGATAAATTGTATGTAAATTTTATTTTAATAATTTAAATACTAGAAAATTCTTACATAAAATAATTTTCCTGTCATGTCTATTAAAATATATATTTTAAGTTAATAAATTTAATAAATTTTTTATTTTTAATAATTTATATAGGAAAACATCTTACAAGTATATGTAAAATAAATGGAAGAAATTAAAATCTTATTTAATGATGTAAAACACTTCAACACTTCACATACAATCATTTTAATTAAATATTGTCTTATATTAATAAATATATATCATACTTATTGCTATCAATAAATATATATTTTCATACACTTGATAATGGTGGGATAAAATTTTATGATGAAAACCAAATATCATTGGAGTAACATACACATTGATACGGTTTGAACTTGGGTCTCTTTAATAAAGGAACAATATATATTTTGAGGTCATACAGTCTATGAAAATTTATTTCTAATAATTTAGATAGTAAAAACACCTTTCAACCTTTGTATACTTGAAATTAAAACCTTGATTAATGGTGTGAAACTCTCACAACCAATTGTCCCACATCCTATCTAAATACACCTTTCAACCTTTGTATACTTGAAATGAACTTATAAAATTAAAATCTTGATTAATGGTGTGAAACTTTCACAACCAATTGTCCCCCGTCCTATGAAGTATGAATTTCCTTATCCATTTTAAATTAGATAATATATTTAAAATTAAAATATGTTAATAATAATTTAATAATTCAATATTGAATAACACCATTTATAGCTTTAGGTTGTATATACTTGTAGAATATCTCATAAATTATGTCATTCTAATAAGAATATCATTATTATGCTTTCTAATAGGATTATTTTATTCATTTTTCTAAATATTTATGTTAGTTCAACAATTTATTTTTTACAATTTTTATGATAAACTAGTATCTTTAATAATATCAACTTAAGTTACATAGAAAAATAATTTTAAATCCTTCAAATTAGGCTAAGTACAAACAATCATTTTCATTTATAACATAGAACCTACTATAAACATTTAAATTATAACTTTTTGTAATATATTTAAAACAAAATCCAAGTCATAGGCTCCTTTTAACATAACCTTTCTCATTTTGTAATATCCAATGTTAATATTGAAATTGTTTTTTTTTTTTTTTTTTCAAGATGTGGTGCTTGAATGATGCTACATAGATTTTTGTCTAATAATTTCTAATATATCCTTTCTCTTTCTTTGTGACTACTGTTATTGTATAATATATGTTTACTAGGGGTTTAATTCATTTTTGTAAAATATTTCCTAGTATATGCTTTCTTTTTTTAGGAATATGTTGATTTGTGTTGTTGTAGAATACAAATTTACTAGGAGTAAAAATTGGATAGATATTATTCACATATTAGGGAAAGAATTGGAAAAATAATATTACTTACAAAATATATAGGCTTTTTTGATGATATAAAATTGTTTAAGAAATAAATCCGATATAGAGACTTAACAACATTGAACTTTGTATTAAATAGTTTGAAATGGATAAAGAAATAAAAAGTTGATACAAATGCATAATGGTTTATGGCATTAATATGAGGCTAGGGACACTTAGTTGAATCATTAACTTGTATATTATGTTTGTCTATATCTATATATTCTAACCATTTTAAGAAAATCATGCTAAATAATGTCTATTTATTTCAAGCTTGTGATGGCACTTATGTAAAAAAATACTTAATTGAAGCTACTTGGGATGCAAGATAATGAAACAAGAATCAATGGATGTATCTTTAACAACATAGTTTGAAATGGATATATTGATTAAACTATCTTGTAACAACACAGTTTGAAAGGAACATAAAATTAATAATGATGCATGGAGAATGTATTTCACAATGTTTTTCGTATGTAAACTTTTTACACTTAAAATATTTAAAAGGTGTGTAAGACCAATTTTATGATGTTATCAAATGTTAAGCTTTAACATCTATTTTTTATGATTAGTCTTTTTTTTAAATGTATTATCATATAGCAAAAATTTAACATGTATTCTAATGAGACCTTGATGCATCTTCATTATAATAATATTTGTTAATAATTTTGACATTCATATTTTTTATTTAGATATTGAATTATGTTAAAATAAAAATATTTATGGTTTAGGTAGTCTTAAAACAATAATCTTCCTTGATACTAGTATTTCTTTGTTTTAAATGATGCATGCTAATTTTTTGATATTTATAGTTAATGCATTCGGTTCATGATAATCTTATGATAATTTCAAATATTGTCTTTCTATGTATTCAATAGTCATAGAAATTTTAATATATGAAATTTATGAATTGCATATCACAATACTTTGAGAAATCATTGATTTTTTCTTGTTAGATATTTTATATCATTTCAAAATTATAAAATTTATTATTCATTTATAGTTATTATGACAATATTCTAATGCTTTTCATAATTATTTTTATTTATATCAATTGTAGTATTTTAACTTTGTGATATTTATGATTCATTCATCCTTATTCATTTAATATTTTTATTTTGGTGTTACTTGATGTTACAAATGTATATGTTATACATTGAAAATATTTTTATCACTTCATTTTAAGCTCTTATCATTTCATTACTTGTATTTAAAAAGTTGCAAGTAATATTTGATTATAAATAAAAATATAATTATACGATAAATAGCATTAAATTAAAAAAATAAATTCCAACCAAAGGATAAATATAGAGAAATATCTATAAAGAGAGGGAAGGAAACCATAAGGACATATTTACATAAGAAGTAAATTATCCTTTATTTTAAAATCGACACTTCGAAGGGAAAAAAAAACCTTGAGCAATATATTTTTTAAAGGATTATTTTTGTCAATTATTTTGTGTTTTAATAAAACTTTTAATTTTTTAATTCACATAAATTTTAATATGTATCAATCAAGTTTTATATAAAGCTTATGAAAATTAATGAATTTATCATATAAGAACTTTAAGTCCTATAATTTTCTCTAATTGTTAACACATTAAATGAATGTGATAGTCTTTGAAATAAAAATATTTTCTTACCATTTTATAAATAAAAAATTTAATAAATTTAAGGTAAACATTTATTTTTGTTAAATACATTAATATAATATAAAAACCAACAACCAATCATATAAAATAAAATAATGTGTTATTAAAGAATTCAATAAACATATTAACACATTAATTTTAAATTATTTTTTAACTTATATATATTATTATTAAATATTTAATATAATATAAAAATCAATAACAAGTTGTATATTAATAAAATCATACATGTGTAGTTAAATAAGTTGTTAACCAATCATTAAGAGAACTCCAACTAGGATGGTTCGGAATGTTATACTTTATGAAAACCACTCCCTTGTAGTTAAATAAGTTGTTAACCAATCATTAAGAGAACTCCAACTAGGATGGTTGGAAATGTTAAACTTTATGGAAACCACTCCCTTTTAACATAATGAAACAAGAGTTTGATAATTGAAACTAGATCTTGCTTTCTATAAAGAAAACCTCATGAGATTAGTCTCTCTCACCTTTACGTCCTCTTCAATAATAAGATAAAAGTGATCATAATTGTGGAAGTTATCAAGCTCTCAATTTAATTAGGCTGCCACAAGTTGGTGATGAAAGGAGACTATTATTATGGTTGATACAATATCCAAAGGTACATGTTAAAAATGGGAATTGTTCTATATTCTTATTGAAGGTTTTTAACTAGTCCATATCTTGAAAAATATTGTTTGCAAAATATATGAAGTGGTAAATTTTTTGGTCAATTAAGGTTTTAGACAAAATTAATCTAGAATATTTTATTGGAGAGACCTAAAAAACTAGTTAACTTTGATAGAATCAATCTACCTCATAGCTAGTGTTAATGATAACCTTTGGTAAAAAATGACTAACTCTAAAACCTGACAATAATCACTAGACACAAAACATTTAGATTAACAAATCTAAATCAAAGAGTCCATACCATTTCTTTTGTAAAGAAATATGATTATCTTTTCTATAAATAAGAAAAATACTTACAACTTTTTAGAATGTTTCTTTTTATTTAAGAATAAGTGATATAATACACCACTACTTTCATTTAAAAAAATGATTTTCTTATTAAAATTTGTTAATTTTTTATCAAACTATAATATCATTATAATTTTTTTAAATAAATTTTTAACAAAAACTTTAATGTCTATAAATACACTCTTAAAAATATCCATTTTTATAAAAGTTATTTAAACTTATAAATACACTCCTAAAAATATCTATTTTTATGAAAGTTATTTATACTTATGCCTTTCTCCCTATATTGATGCCCCTATAAATAAAACTTATCTAATCCTAAAAAGACTAACGTAAAGACATTGATATTTGAAGCTTAATGGGCACATAAAATGTGTCCACATTACTCAAGACCATCAAAAATAAAATTATAAATTATACTTTTTATTTTTTATTTTATGTTCAAGAACTTATATATATATATGAATAGGAAATTTTTAGGTTCAAATCTTTGAAATTGTCGTTATAATCTCTATTTCATCTTGTTATTAATAATCTAGTGTAAAGGAGATCATTGGTTGGCTCAGTTTTAAAACTGCAGTCGTGGAACTAGTGCACTCTATAGAGTAAAGACACTATAGAGTTCACTAGTAGTGGAATTTGAATTTAAATCTCTTTTGTTAAAACCAAAACTTGTATTCCACCAACCTTTGAAACTGTGGGCATGTAAATTTTACTTCTACCTTAGTTATATATAACTTATTTTAAAAAACCTTTAACAAGTTTGGTTTAGAATTTTTTTAACACTCACCAAGATTGTAATTAAAATTAAGATAATTTGTATCATTTTATTTTAAACTTTGTTTTTAAAGGATAAAGTTAAAGGAACTTTAACTGTGCAGAAAATTAAATCAGAATAATTCATAAGCAAAATTTGATTGCCTTTTGTTAAAAAATAAAGTTAATAAGACCCTAATCCCACAAAAAAAATTCTAACCTCAACAACCTTCAGAAAATCAAACCAGAATAATTCAAAAGCAAGCACTTACATACTACCTAACTTTTACTAAAAACAAAATCAACAAAACCCAAACTATAATAAAAAAAATTAAACCACCATTAAGTGTTACCCTGCTTTTACCAATTTAAAATATGATGCATAGAGTTTGTGTGTTTTTCCAGCGAGTCTTTAGACCCAAGGTGGAATTTGAAGTTCACTTCCGACAAGTGGATCCAAAGTTGCACATTTTTTAAGTTGTCCTGCGATTGCGATCGACGTCACATCAAGTGCAGATGAGAGTAGTCCCACAAGCCTACTCATAGTCAGGTCTGGAATTCGATTTTTTCTTCCATTAGCATCTTTATGTATCAGATATGGACTGCAATCACTGTCATATCAGGGTACGATCGGTGGAAGTGGAATTCCAGTGACTTACAGACAACATGTCAGACTGATTTTGATTGAGATAATGTACTCTCATTAATGCAGTAATGAAATTTATTCCACGCATTCATTGATCCTTAGGACATTAAAGCGACAATGACATCCATTACAGTAATTTTGTTATTATTACTTCTACATTTGTGAAAATAAATGAAAAATGAACTCCACTTCCGCGACAACTTGCAAGATTCTGACCGGGGAAGAGAGAAAATGAACGAAAGCTACGAGAGCTATAGCCAAGCATGATGGCACGAAGCTCACTTTTTCGAGTTAACTTGGTGATGCTCGAGTAAATACACGTTATTTAGTTCATTTCAATGTGATTTGATTTGAGGTAATAGACTCAAATTGATAGCCTTATCTCTTATCCTTAACTGAACTGGTACGAAGCTCACTTTTTCGAGTTAACTTGGTGATATTCGATTAAATACACGTTATTTAGTTCATTGGAAGGTGATTTGATTTGAGGTAATAGATTGAAATTGATAGCCTTATCTCTTATCCTTATCTGAATTGGTTGGAACCGGGCTAGTTAATTTTTAAAAGTGAAGTAGTTTTTAATTTTATGTGATATATTAAGATAAACTAAAATAAAATAGTTATTAATTTTTATAAGATATAATACTTAATTTTTTAGGTTTCACCTAAAATACAGCTCCTTTAATATATTTGAAATCCGTCGTTGTTAGAGCTGCTCAGATCTTGCCTTGGTTGCCACAACCGATATTTCATATTAAAAAAATGAAGAGGACTCGTAGAAATCAATAAATTAAAGAAGAGTAAACATAATGTCATGAAAGATATACTATGGGAGAAGAATATTACAGGTGTGGCCCTAACGTACTCTTGCTCTGTAACTTTCATGTTTTGGTCCTGAACCTCCTAATTATGTGTTGAATATAGCCATCAAAGGTGCCAATCTCTGTATGACACATATCTTTATTTTATAAGTTTGTAGTCAATTTGTTGTCTCTTTTCGGAATCTTACCGTACTATGTAATCCACTGTGATCTCACACGCGAACCTCTGCTTTGACAGCCATCAAAAATAAATCCAATGTCATCATAAGCTTTGGTGGTGTAGGTTCTTTTAATGCTTTCTTCGCTTTAAGTGGCATATAGCGGCAGAGATATTGAATGTAATATTATAATGATAAAATATTAGTAAAATTAAAATAAAACTGTACATCTTAGAAGAGATGAGAGGGATCCACATGAATAGGCGGAAAACATCAATTCAGGCTATACGAACCCGTCGTTCACTTCTGCCAGGATTTAGCAATACTTGAATTGCAAGTTCGTATTAAAGCCATAAAGTTTTATCTATTAATGTTTCGAAGCTTTAGAGATAGAATGAATCAAAATCGTAAATTTTAATTAATAACCGTACAAATTGAGTAATCCGACATCAAATGTTGGTTATAGAAAAGGAAAACATTATGCAAAACGAATGCAAGGAAACAAAAACTATAAAACTTCAATTGTTCATGCGAGAAAACTTAAAGCTCTCGTCTAAAAGATGCTCCAATACATATAATTTATTTATTGCTTTGCAATACAATAATGATCTTTCAATATAATATTTATTAATTTATTTATTGATTTCTTGTTTTTAATATAATATTATTTAATACATTTTAATATTTCAAACCTATATCAAACCTTATTTTATGATATTACAGCATCATTTTGAAAATTAATTATAATAAAATTTATAAATCTAATTTAACTATGTACAAGTTGATGATCCGTCCAAGTATGAATGGATGCACACATTAATTGGTGGGATACACCAATATGTAAAACTATTACAATAATAATAATAATAAAATATATATTTTATTTAAAGATAGTTTATTTTTGCACTTTTTTATATTTTTCAATCTCCTTTCTATCTTAAGAATGATTTTTATTATTTTTTAAAACTCTTTTCATGTGCTCTTTTATACTAGCATTACTTTTTCCAAACTTTTTTACCTTTAATGATTAATGTTTTAATTTTCAATTTCTTAATTTTTTTTTCAACTTGCTATTGCACATACACTTGTATTGTTGTGCATTCACATTTACATATTTTTGAACATCTTGTTGATGACTTTCTTTTCTTTTTAATATAGGTATGAGCCCATGACCTAACCAAAAATGTCTTTACAGTAACCTTCTCATGTCTTTACAGTAACTAGTTGCTGCAACCATTATGTGTAAAAGAGTAAATCACGGTTCACTTTGTTGTTTATGCATCAAGCCTTGATCTATCTTCTCTCATGTGTGGGACCTTGCTTCTACCACACATAACCTTTATCCAATGATTCTCTTGACTCTCCCTTTTTTCTCCATAATTACTTATTATCGCTATTTCTCTTTCATTATAGTTTCTAATTCTATTTGTCTTCTTTAATTTGTTTACTTTGAATCTCATACCTCGTTAAATATATGAACCAACTAGAACCTCCATCAGTTGAAGTTACTTTACCTATGAGCTTTAGGATCCTTTAACCAACATACGATTTGAATGTAGAATTGCTTTTACTCATTGCTCCAATATTCCTCTTAAATCACTTCGTAATTGCTTGGAACTCCAAGCTTCAATAAATTTGAGTTTTAACACTGGATTTGATACCAATTGTAAAAATTGAGTGTTGTTGATTTATAAAAGAAAAAACATATAAAACAAACATTAAAAAAACATGATAAAACTCAAATTAGTCATTCAAAAGACACAAATTACTATTGGAATACATGGAATTATATTTATTGATTCAATACTTTGCAATACAATATTCTTCAATTTATATTAATATATCAAACCTTGTTTCTTGATGCTATTGCATCACTATAAAAATTATAATAATAAAATCTATATGTTCCAATCCCACTATGCATAAGATCCATCCAAATATGGGTAGATTCAACTATACATAGATTAAATTATCTACCGAAGTATAAATGGATGATCCATCTCAATGAATGAATAAATCAACTAATAAAAAATATACTAATATAAAAAAATTATTACAATATTAATAATATATACTTTTAATTTAAAAATAATTATTGCATGTATTTTTTTAATTTTCCAATCTCCTTTCAATGATTTTATTATTTTTTCAAACGCTTTGCTTATGCCTCTTCATATTAAACATTACTATTTTCCAACTATAATTCAAAATAAGTAGCCTTAATTCAATTATAATTTTATTAATATTATATTTATTCAACCAAATTTTAATTAATAAAATAAATTATTCAACTCGATGCCATGTACAGCAGATTGCGATTCAACTCGATGCCATGTACAGCAGACTGCCCATTGCAATCTCGAACAGCCGTGAATAGATAATAATAAGTTGGAGAGTGCCAAAAAGTCTGTTCTACACTTGTTACTAAACGTGCTCAAGCTCTAATGGGTTCAATTAACTGTGTTAGTTATATTAATTAGGATGTAGTGGGTTTTCGCCACTGAAAGTACCAGTGAAGACCCCCCTTTTTCAGCACAAGAGTAGTTGGTAATTTGGAGTAGAGTTACTTAGCTAGATTGATATGGCCTCCCGAAGCTTCAATAATTTCCTGTGCTTTTCTCCTATTGGTGTTTGCTGCCCTACAATCCCAAACCCAGGCTGAAAATCCTTGAGAAGTTCTTGTAACAGACGAGAAGTAAGAATGCAGGGAAAGAGTCCCATGGTGTGTCGTTCCTGAGAATTCTGAACTCGAAGTAATACTTTCTTTATCTGGTAAGGTCAAAGTTGGTAAGGTTGAACTCTATCGACAGTTATTGGTAGTAATTATTTTAATGCGGATCAGAGAAAGGCCGCAGGGCAATGGTCGTGACGAGCGGAAATGGAATGGTAATTACTATTATACCACTTTAGGAAAGTGAATAGTAAAAACTCTGATGGACGCTATGTATGGGTATTAGTTCCAGCACAATGGATACAGATATCCTGACGGAACTGCCGAGCCACGCCGATACCTGGATAAATTTGGACGACTTTTATGTAAAATCCACTGACGACAGAAATGACCGATAGGAGAATAATATCTGGAATAAATATTAATTAATAATATTGCCCTAATGTTGCTCAAGATACGGAATCCAATTTAACTTTGACATTCTATCCTTTAATTGTCGAAATTACAATTCTGCAGGCTGTAACATGACATTAACGTGTCCGATTCTTTAGCAAAGCACAGTTTTCTCGCATCCTTTTTTCCACCCTACTTTTATCCTTCCCAGGCATCACTCAAAACATTAGCCTTATATCAGCTACCAACAAATTAAATAATATCTGCTTTTTACAGATAAGATGTGTCTTCACTTGGAGTTGGTATATTGAAATTTGAATCAAAACCTCGAAACTGAAGGGTAAATACATCATGTTAAACAAGATTGCAGCCTAGAAGGTGCCAGGCATCCCAATACATTACAGAACTACATCATGTCTTCTTGATTTTACATTGAACTTGGAGATCCCTTCTCCTTATGTGGGATATTGAGCTTCAGTCCCTAGATGAAGTGTTCAACTTCAATTAATACTATTTACTTTGCCAAACATTGATTTCCGAGGCCAAGCAATGACCCATTTCTTATTTAGGGTAGCAGAGTAAGAGGGGAAAGAAGCCCCTCTCACAAGCCCCTCTCACATACACAGCGAACGCCACCATAGCTTATGAGAAGCTTATATCTACTGAGTCCTCCTCAATTCACCAGACCTCAGACACGGTAACAGGTCGAAGGTCTGAGTCCTCCTTCGGCAACAGCTTGAAGTAGGCGCGTAAAACTTCACGAGCGTGGTGAGGCCACAAACTTTGAATAACCGTTAAATCGTTCTCGCCTGGGGGTGAACCTCCCGCAAAATTGGTTATTGATCTCATCGTTATAAATGGCTTCTGTTCGCTCAAGCACACCTGCATACACACAGCTACAGTGTCAAGCAGAGGAATAATTCACAAATCACTCAGATTTCCGTATCAATTTTTTTTTTACATATTAGTACTATCATTATAGTCCAATTTCATACCCAAGCCACAGCTGCGCTCTCAGTGTCGATGGTGGCAGCATTCAGGTTGCGATGAAGGAAGTCTCGAAACGCCACGTTATTCACAGATATGTCGGCGCTACATCCAATCCCGACTCCCCACTTAACATTTGGCTGTTCTCCCAGACATATCCGCGACCCCCTTACACATTTGTCCAAGTATATTTCCTGTTCAATCCCATTCAATACAAAACCATTACCATCAACAGTAACAACGCCTCTTTTCCAAATCAATGAATTAAACACAAGCTTTGACATTTGGGGGCAGAAGCGCCTTGGTGATACCTTTGCCATCTTCTGTGCAAGTGCATATAATCCATCATTCACCCTCAAAAAAAATGTTCGTTTCCCCGCCTCGGGCTTTGAATAGTACACTTCCGCCCGCATAGACACGCTCTCAAGCCGATTCTGAGCTCCTCTGTCTTCAACGTTGTAATCTGAAAATCTGAGCTTCGCAATGTCACAATTATCACCTTCGCCGTTGCCTCCACATTTCTGATTTCATTTAAAATTACAACAATAACTTCATTCAATTAAGATATATGCATTAAAATTTTGAAGTTTATGTTTTTTTCGTTGACAAAAGGTAGAAGAAGAATATTTCACCTCCCAGTGCCATACGCC
Source organism: Wollemia nobilis (assembly GCA_028583015.1). Lineage (NCBI taxonomy): Eukaryota > Viridiplantae > Streptophyta > Pinopsida > Araucariales > Araucariaceae > Wollemia > Wollemia nobilis. The sequence continues at coordinate 810,168 of JAQPPZ010002383.1, read as the reverse complement.
ACAGTGCGCAAACTTATCAGGAATAACAACGTCACCTATGTTGACCTGCTCGGGGTTTGCGTTGCTAGCTTTTCCATAGTGAATCACTGCTCTTACACGAAAACTATTCAGCAGCATCTGAGTGGTCTGTGCTGCGTTCAGCTGTAATTACGCCACAACATCATTAATCACAATAATTAAAATTATTTATACAGTCAGCATTCATATTCGGTTAGATGTATTTACCATCCCAATTCCAAGCATCGTCACAATCGCTCTACGCCCAGCAATAGATCCGATATGGAACCTCCGACCTGCAGCACGGCAAAAAAAAAAAAAACACTGTTGTTGGTATCTTTCAAATCTTAATAAGTTTTCACTACGTTCTATACACAGTCAAATATAACATCAATACAGCAGAAGAAAAAAGCATTGACTGTGCAATGACCAGAGATATCTATGACAGGCATGTCCTCATCCTGTTGGAACGGTGGACCCAGAACTACTTGAAGTTCAAGTTCTCCAGGAACAACAAGGGCATAAAATTCTCCCCTTCTATTTAGGAGTTTGATCTTTTCAAGAACCTCTTCAGAAATTTCAGCATGGATTTGGGATGCAGAGAGCATTAACATAAGAAAAAAAGAACAGAAAATCATGCAGCTTCGGAGAGCCATGTCAGTCTAACCTAACCACCCTCGTACAATGTTTTCCGAAACTGCACGGGTTTCAATAGAATTTATAGTGTCCAAAGCCCATAAAATAAATCTTAATCAAAACTTGATTATTAGAATAGGATACGTCCTTTTTTTTTTTTCTAAGACAGGTTCGTCTCTCACACGTAATTGTGGTGGTTTAGGTTTTTATAAGAAAGCCAAAAACCAAACACTACAATGTCTTACATAAGATATGTTTGACAAATGGTACTAGATAAGAACAGCTTATCGTGTAGGTCATATACACGTCGGTAGAGGGAACTAAAGGCTACGGCCCATGGGTTTGAAACTTTCAAAAGGGGGGCTTTCAAACGGGGGACCTAAGGAAATTGAGATGATTGCGGTAAGATGTCACTATCACTAATGAATATAGTAGTGATATTGATCCATCAATGAATGTTAAACACCGTTCCTTAAATAGAGGCAACGTACAGCCAAGAACACCGTATGTTTTTGAGACGTCAAGAACAACAATTACTTGGAGACGTAATGGAATGGAAAGGATATTCCAGAGTATCGATGTAATGCAGGCATATTCCAAGTATTATCTCATCGTTATCATTGTAAATATGAATGAGGGATTATATATATATATTTATATATATATTTAAACGAAAAACTTTGTGGGGTTGCCTTGGTCTGAGAGACCAGGGGGTTCTACACCGTCAAAATCACCCGGGAGTCGCACCCAGCCCTACCCGCACCAACATTATTAATTAAATTTTGGGTACCCAATTCAGCTTTTTGGTAGGGTGGAGATTCGAACGTGAGACCTCCCTTGGAAGATTGTCCTCTCCTCTCCAACTCACCTACAACACCTAGGTACGAGGGATTATATTTTAGCATTAAGACGGTTGATAATAATTGTTTTAATCCTCTTTTATTTTCTATATAATGCCTGTTTCAATTTAAAAGACGACAAAATTCTCAATCAAATCCTTAATTATTACTGTCCAAAGCCATTCCACACAAAATAAGTATAATAATAATCAAAATTAAATCTTTAATAAAATGTAAATGACAATGAAAAGACACCTATAAACAGCAATTACTATAACAAAACAAGGTAATCGTGACAAATCTGATATTGCTTGTAATTATTTTTTGAAGCTATTTATTAATCTATAAGCGCTCCTATAAACCAAGATTCCAAGTCCTCGTTGGTTCTTTCTCAAAGTTGATTATGCTTTGTTTATGTTCTCTTGGAAAATGTGGATGGATTGGTTAATGCGAGTGTAGAGAAGTTGGTTAGAAAATATTAAACATTGGGTTTGTCATCTGTATTAATTCTGTTGGGTTAGATAGATGTCTCCCTTTCGACGGTTTCATAATCATAAATATTATAACCTTTATTATGTCATGTGCAAATCAGTGAAAGTACAATAATAAAGAATATATTTACCTCTACTTAGCATGTGTTATGCAGGTGTGAAACGAAAGCTACCGACAGTATACACGGTCTCAAATAAACCACAACATAAAATGACATGACGGTACAGCAAGATATTCCAAAGCATTAACGCATATTTTATGTAAGTTGTATTTCTACCATAAATATTATGTAGGCAATATTTATGCCATTTATTAACGGCAGACCAATAATATTTCTTCCTTTACCTTGAAAAATAATTATTTTGCATAAGATTGTTAAGCTCTGGCTACGTTCATACAGTCAGGTACTTTTAAAACCTCAACATCTTCGTGCAACTCTCCCTATAAATTTTTAATAATTTTACGTAATATTTAAACTCACATAAATTATTAGTGATTTCATGGAATTGTATTTGCCCTTCTTCTTGTTAATATGAAAAAGTATAATTTTCGATAACAAAGCCTGAAAATGGTTTGTAACTTTAACACAAAGTATTTTTTTAATGACAACATTAACTAACTAAAATTTCCACATACAATAGTGTAATTGTAAAAATGTTTGTGAAATAATTTCCTCGGTAGCCAGTAGAGCAAGAAAATGGCTCGTTCCTTCTGATTCTAATTTTTTGGTTTGAATTGAATTCTGTCCACTTAAAGCTCCATAATTAAGTGTTTACTAAAAATTAGTATGATAAATTATATGTAATTAATATTAGTTTTTGTTGAGTTTTTGTTAGCTTGAGATTAATTATTTTAATTTCAAATTTTTGAAATCCTTCATTTAAAATAAAAGTTTTCAAAAAATCAAAATAAAAGGATGGACATGTTATGTTGCCATGCAATTAATTTTTCATGTGGATATTTATGACAATGAAATGGCGTTTTAGAGTTGTTTGTATTTTCCAAAAACTGAAGTAGGTCACCACAAACAACAATATCTTCCGTCTCGTTTGCCATGACTGTTTAAGCATGTCCTACACGGTGTAGGATGGGATCCTTGTATTTCAGAATACGGCTAAAATCACTGCATTTATCACAAATAAAATCAGTCTGACATATTGCATGCGACTGACATAGTACGGTACTAGAACTCCACCGTGGGCACCATGAAATTCGTTTGAGTTAATAGACGTGATGTCTGATTTTAGTATTACATGTTTCCAATGTAGCAAGCTTAAAGCACTTGAAATGAAAATGATCTTAAAATTAAAATTTTGCTTGCGATGGTTTTTGACTCTTTCAAACACCACAGTAGTTTTGCTAAACTAAAGTAACCATTACTTCATTAGTTCCACGTCAGACAGGTCGAAATGGATTTTCCTGTTCTTGTCAATATGGCAGTTTACATTGTCAAAACACGAAGTCGTCTAGTCGCGGCGCCGATCCTAACATCAATAAGAGACATAACAATTATCAAAATGTAAGAACTTAAGTCTACTCATTGTGCAACAAATAAATAATCCATTTTTGTTTAAATTAATGTTTAACTCTAAAAATATTATTTTGTTTTATCCAATGAATCATTATCATACAAATAAATTAGTATCGATATATCAAACCATTTTTGAGTTCTAAAGCTACTGCGGATAGCTATTCAAGTGGACGAGATTGGCTAAATCCCGTGAGAATTACCTTTTTATGAAATCGACTTGCCTCATTTATCATCTTATTGATCTGACATGAGGATCAAACCATGACAGAGGTTGTCCTCTAGGGCCCATAACACCTAAAGGGTGGACGTATACACTCCCCATCCCTTAGCATATTAAACCTTGATCTAACCAATCAACTTGTTCCAATTAAATATGCAAGAGTCTAGCGTACATATGCCAAGTATCTTGCTGATTGTCCTACTACTCGGAGTCAACAAGAGCTATGCCATTACCCTGACACTAGTGTTAGTCACAATGCCCACTTTAATTCTAATTTGTTTATCTCATACCAAACAGTGTGGCAGACCTAGCTACTAATGTAATGCTAGTCTCTATAACCATAGTGATGCATCGACCTATCACTATACTCTTGAGCAGTGATCTAGAGAAGACATCTCATTCCATCTCTCGTTATAAGTACTAGTTAGATCTCATGTTTCGACCTGTTTTGCCAAACTGCAATCACTCTTGAGACATGTTATGCATACCCGAATCTCAACATCATTGGGTTTCTAAAGATTGTTTAGTAAAATCTACACAAAGGAGTAAAAGCTTTTAACAAAAAGATCTATTTTCTAACTATCTACCTAAAGGATACAAAGATTGCTAAGTTTGATCCTCTAGATAATATTGAATAACCAATGGTTTTGTTGTCTAACATGTACTATAAGTCCCTTATAGTAAGCCCAAGGTTATAGTATAACATAGACTTGGTCACTTAATTTTACTATACACCAAAATAAAGGAATTAAATACAAAGCTCACATTTTTAAAGATAATCTTTCTTAAAAATCCCTATTTTTCTATCAAAAGCAACCCTTATAGAAATAAACATATACTCTGATTTATTTTAATTAGAAAGTACACTACAATTTATATTCCACACCAAGATATATGTATATCGTTTAAACTCCACATGACAACTATACAAATTGGTAAAACTTTATTAAAATATTTTTACCATAAAATAAAGAAGTTACTTTCCTAATCCCAAGTGATTCCACAGTTGACCTTAATCTTAAGTTTGAACCCTTCGAAGAACTAATATTTTACTACAGCTTGACTCTTTTTCTTTTAACACAATTGCCATAATAAAGATATTACAAGTAGCTAAAAGAAGATTTAGTAATTCAATTTTACACTCCAACTAAGAATTACTTATATAAATAAAATCTTTACCAACAATGGTTGCTAAAGCCAAATATAATGAAAGTCTACACCTAAACCCCATTATAGTTCATGTTAACTATTCATTTCTCAAAATAATGCACCGATAGTTAAGGATCTACTCTAAGGTTTTAATGATATTGATCTAGCGTCTTTAATTTTGTAAAAAAAAATCTATAAAACTACATCTCATAATCTTCTTATTATGCTTATTTTAAGGTGTATCTACCTGATGCCTTGCAACCGGTTTCTCCACAAACCCTTCCCAAATAAAAGTCATGATCAGGTTTACTTCAGCACCTAACCAAACAAGCGCATAACATGATAGACTTATTTTCAAAGATAACAATCATATTACATTGCAATCATAATTTGAATATTACAAATATAATAGTCTTGCATTGAGCAAATATATTAACAAATCATTTATAATATAAAAAACCATTCCTCTAAATTGTTTACCCAAATGGATAATACTGTAATAGGAGTTCCATTTATCTTACACATAGCTGAAGTAAAACTATACTGTTGAATTACTCCCAGAAATCTACACAGTTTGCTAATTATAAAGTAATGTCAATATCTAGCACAAAGGTTAAGTTTCACTAATTAGGGAACATAATTTTATAAAATAAATATAACTGTCCCTTAATATTTTTAGTTCCCCAAAACCTCTCATACAAAGATAACACATACATGTTACAATATTTTCTTCTGGTAGTTAGCCATCATCTAAAATATCATAAGCCAATCTCGAATGGTAAATAACCCAATCAAGTTCTTTTTGGAAAATTTAACCACTATCACAACATTACATAACAGGTTTAAGGATTCCACTATTTCTCTTGCAAGTGCTAGTTCATACATTCTCTCCAGAATGTAATGGATAACATAAAGGTGAAAGAATATATGTCCTCGCTACGAACTATCCTCCACTACTACTAGAGTGACCACCGTTGGAGTTTATAGAGAATAGGGGATCAGAGTTGGCTCATTCATGAATGCAATTCACTAACTAATGTAGCTAAATTCACATGCAATCATATAAACCAATAATCACAAAATAACCATACATTATCCTATTGATATTCAAACCATAAATATTTACAGTTTCAATACCATTTCATGGTTTCCAAGCAATAGTAACCACACAATGAATTTGGGCATTTTAAAACTATTCCAATTTCATTATGAGCTTCCACAATTGCATCATAGCTCAAGAAATCATACAATAAAACAAATTCAATCCAGAATATAACAAGTGTAGATTGTGCATTCGAAAACTCATTTTATTTTTCATAGCAAATGTCATAGTTGCACAATATACACACACAAAATTCTCACAAAGGAATATTTTCAATTTCACATCATTTTATTTTATACGAAACATCAATTTAGCTCAAACAAAAAAAAGACATGAGAGGTAATATTCCAACCTGGTAATCAATTTCTAAATATTGATATCCAATTTGTGTTCTACTAGTTCTTTCATCTCAAACTTTCCACCTATCCCTATTTCACACGTAAATCAGCCACACCAAAAACCAGTCAAGCATTCGTAATCTCGATTATTTTCCCCCAAAACTCCCCTCACCGATTTTTTTTCATGCATATTTTTGGCCAATTTTTTTTATTATTTTTAACACGTCTCCTCCCACTCTTGGAGAAACATGAAGTCATATTTACTTAAGCCATCACTTCCTCCACAATTAACTCATAGATTGTTCCATCATTATTTTCCCACTCTTTTAGTTGGATCATGGGTAATAGAGCTATCTTTTTTTTTTTAATTTAAAAAACATGTAAACATGTGCAATAAATATATATCCAACACATTTGTTCAAAATCATATGTGCATCTTATATATATCCTTATTTATTAAATTTATTGATAAATACACACTAAAAAATCTAAATCATCACTACTCCATGAATGAAGGCTCCCATGCCTTTGGAACTTTTACTGCCTTCTTTTAAAACAATGAATGAAGGCTCCCATACCTTTGGCACTTTCACTGCCCTCCTAACATATATGAATGTGCACACACACACACACACACACACACACTTTTTTTTTTTTTTTTTTTTTTTATAGTATATATATATATATATATATATATATATATATTCAACAACAAACAAATCATTTTATAAATGGCACATGCAAACATAATGCATTTCATTCCAATGCACCTATATGAGGCTCACCCACGTGAGATATATATATATATATATATATATAAAACAAACAACAAACAAACCATTTTATAAATGACACATGCAAAAATAATGCATTTCATTCCAATGCACCTATATGAGGCTCACCCACATGAGCTTCCATGTACTCATGAGCCAAATCACCACTTCCCCACTTACCTTTTTTGTTGATTTTTTTTATCTATCGAAGAAATATCCTTGGTCTTGCATAAAAAAAACTATTAGCAGTACTACATTCCAAATAAAAAGGTAATTTTGTATCATTATTCTAATTTCTAATCAAAGATTGTGCGAGGAGGGTTGTTACACAAATACACTCCCTGGTTGATGCAGAAAAGAGAGGGAGTCTAGTGAAAGATGACTTTAAGCATTGGTATGAATTGAAATGATGTTGTCATTCTCCAAATCATAAGAAGGTTTATATATGAATGCTCAATCTCGTAATCATATGTATGATCCTCACTGCATACAACTTGAAAGTATACTTCAAAATCAATCCCAACACCATATCCATTAAGGTATAGAGGGCAACACAAGTTCCTATCTTCAATAAGTATGATAATCACGCATGTAATCAATAAATAAATTTTAATGAAAATAATATCTTAACAAAATAATATTATAAGACGACACTTAGATGACACTTCTTCATAAAGTTACACTTGCAGTCCTTGTAGTGTTACAATATGCAAGTGTTGCATGATTTTTCTTTTTAGTGATGGAATATTCTAGAAAATTCAAAAAACTCTTCTTTGGAGACTTCATATTTTTTGGTATGACCTAGAAGATTCTAGAAGACTAGTAAGCCCGGAAAATTCTATAAGGGTGGGAAAATTAGAAAACCCTTCCATTTTATGATTATAAAAAGAGAGTTGCATGTATGTAACATAGAATTGGAGAGTTCCTCTAGATAAATATATGTTTTTCTAAATATTGAGTCCTTATATTTTTTGTTCATGTTTCCGCTTGCAATTTTTATTCTTTTTATTATAACATATGCTCTGTTTTTATTTTCATGGTATTAGAGCACTATAGTAGAAGAGAAGTAGTGGTATATGCTTTGGTAGAGAATCGTGGTCACCCTGTCTACAATATTTGTTGCTATATCTATATTTTGAAGTGCTCCTAAGGGTTGGTGTATTGTTTTGTAGTTTGAGTGGGAGAAGAGAATAATTCACAAAAAATGAGTGATAAATTGGATATTGAGAAGTTCAATGGATTAAAATTTATTGTGGAAAATCAAAATGGAGGATTTGCTGGTGGAAAAGGACTTGTGGGTTGCAGTCACTATAAAGCCCACTAGGATGGCACAAGAGGAGTTTAATAAGTTGGATATAAAAGTAATGGCCCTTATTAGATTAAGTTTAGCAGATTTTGTGATTCTAAATATGATAGAAGCACAATATGCTCAAAATATATGAAAAATCTAGAGTGCATCTATGCTTACAAGTCAATAGTGAACAAGTTAACGCAATGCACGAGGATACAGAAGCAAAAAGGAAAGGCGAAGACGTGACGCAAATTTGAACTTAGAATTAACGCTAATTCCTAGGAATTTGAAATGCATGAAATGGAGAAAGCATGAATTGAAACCCAAATGAAATAACAGCCCTTCTCTTTTATTGATATATTTCACAACTTGGTTACAATTCGCATCCTCCCTTTTTAGGGGCGAGGAGTGTTAAATCCATCTCTTGGTTACATCCATGGATAGCCTTTCCTTCTTCTGCATGCCCACATGTAAAATGGGCTGATCAAATGTCGTCGTCGCTTGCGTTGATGAGTCTTGACTCCTCGCTGCTCCTCCAATTTCCGAACCCTACATTCAAAGGAACAAGAAACGGTCAGTAGCACATGCGGATAGAACAACATGCGATCCCCAAGCCTAGGATAAGTGAATGAGAAAATTGAATTAAACTATGACTAAAACAGGTCCAAATGCTCTAAAATTTTGACAGGGGAATCAAGATACCACCAGGAAGGTCCTGTAAAAAGAAAATTTGGGAAATTCCTCGCCATTTTGAATTCGCTCCGGGGTGGGACAAATTCACCTTTAACAAAATGCTGAAAAGGTGCTGTCCCAATGTCCTGCCTAGGAAGCTCCAAAAGACCTTCAAACTTGGGGTTAGTTAATTGGGGGCATTTTGGGAAGACCCAGATGGTCAGATTTTCCCAATTTGGCCTCCATCAATAGAAATTTGATGATGCTACCTGTAGGTTAGTGGAAGCAAGCAATGCTAGAAATATGATCAAAATTGTTCAAAATAAGACGAAATTCAAATGACAACCTATCTAAGCATCATAGAATTGAATGCAAAAATGAAAGAAAACAAATCTGCCTCGAAATTCCCATTGCTCCAAAAGGGGGTGATTAGGATTGTGGCAGTGTGGGAGGGGGCGCCCATGGGGCAGGCCGCCCGCCGTTCGAGGCTTGATTTCGGTACCAATCCACTTGGGATGGGTCCAAAACCTCTTGTGTGGTATTTTCGGCAAATTCGATGGGATATTATGGCCAAATGTCGGGTTTTGGGTCCAATATTCGTCCTCCCAATAGTCACCCAATGACCTCCCCTCTAAAGGAAATCAAGGATGTGGAAGGCGCAAATCCAAAAGGTGTGAGGTATGACAATAAAATGACAACACTTCGTTGCTATGAAATGCTACTCCTCTCTATGTTTTTGGGTGAGGAAACTCACCAATTTATAGACCTGGAGGTCTTTTGAAATGGGCATGCAGAGGCGCCACTTGGCAATCATGCCTTCCTAGGGGGAAGGAGATTCCTCCCTGAATAAGGACTTCATGACTGCCCTTGTAACAGCCTCTAACGTTCGAAAATGCTCACCCACACTCCCCTACGATGAAGGAAGCGTTAAGTGGAAGATCTGAGCTACCATTTGTCAAGATTTGACTTTTTGCCCATCAAACCTGAAATTCGTCCCACCCTTGAGCAAATCTGGAATTTATCCCAGGGTGGGACGAATCCTAGTTTGAATCTGTCCCGGGGTGGAATGGATATTGAGCAAAGTTCCTGAAGGTGCCAAATTGATCTCTGACTTTCCAAAACTACTGTGAGAGTGGTTAAGACCACTGTTTAACCTATGGGGGCTGCCCTTGGGGCTATGTGTGTCAATGTGATCAGTGTTTGCAGTCACATAATCGGATTGGTACTGTTTTGGTGTCTACAGATGCCCCTTTTTGGGATGCGCTATGCAAGGCACAACATCAAGCAAAAAATAGATATCCAAAGCACTAATGATTAGGGTTTCTCAGTAACCTAACCAAATTTTTATGCCCCAAGTATGAAGAGGGCATGCATTCTTGAATCCTTGCTTCTAACGAGCGAAGGAACTCAATTCAAGTGTTAACCTTTTTCGGTGAGGTGTGACTTGAACTTGGACATTGATCAGTCATGAATAGGCAAAGGGCACAACCTTTTGTCTGTGAGAACCTTGAGTTCATGATTCATGAAATGCCAAGTGATTTGATTAGCTTGCGATTATTGCTTGTTTACTGCCCCAAGCAGGAGCATGATTTATCTTTATCAATGATTCTTCGAATGCATGCCATTTCCATGATTGGGTGTGTATTTGTTGATTGGTGACTAAGTGTGACTACCCCCTCAAGCGACGAATCAATGAGGGAATGACCAACATGAGAAAAGCGATGAGTCGCTTGACCCAAGATGACTTAGGTAAGGGTGCCTTCAAAGATTTAACTTTGAATGTGTGTGCAGTTTTTTGACATGTAGACCTATTTTTGGTGGGTGTAAACCCTTTTTGCGACGCTTTTTGGAGCTGAAATTGGCAGAAATCCGTCTTCCCGTGGAGCGGTATGGCTATGGTAGCCTTCTTAGGGAGTAGGATAGTGACAATTTGTAACCCCAATGTCTGTTTTGGATGCCAATAATGTCAGGTGCGAAGGAGCCTTCGTTCGGCAATGTTATTGCTATTTCTGGTTGGATTTTGGCCCTTTTGGCAATGTCGTTTGGGGATGAAATTCTCAAAAATTCGTCTTCTTGTGGAGCGGTCCGGCTATGGTAGCCTTCTTAGGGAGTAGGATAGTGAGGATTTGTGACATCGACATCTGTTTTGCATGCCCGGAATGTCAAGTGCCAAAGCACTCTCATCGGGCAAGTTTATTAGCTGTTTTGGTGCATTTTTGTTCAATTTTTGCTGTTTTTGAAATTTTTGTCTTGAATTCATTCCAGGGAGGGACGAATACCAGGCTGGTATTCATCCCAGGGTGGGACGAGCACTAACCAGAGTGCTCATCCCAGGGAGGGACGAATATGAGCTCAAAAATCCTATTTAAAGGCCAAAACTAGGGTTTGGGCTCATTTGCATTCGAATTTTCTTACGATTTGGAGCTATGGGGAGGAGGAGGTTAATTCTATGAAGCAAAGCACTGCCAAATTTCTCCCGACATCATGAGTGCACAAACCGGGTCGAGCGGCGAAGCCGAAGCAAGACCAGTAAGTGCTCCTTAGCATTATTGCTGTTGTTTGTTATATGTTTTAAAACTACAAGTTATTTGTTTGTTTTTCTTTGTTATGAATTTTTTTGTTGTTTTTGAGCTATACATTGGTAGGCAGTGCTGTATATCCATGTTATTACTGTACATTTTTCATGATTTTAATGTTTTTGTGTTGTTTTCTTTTACAAATTGTGAAGAGCCGGTATCGTGTATCGACTGCTTTTGCTGAAGCACGAGGGGCGCTAACTATGGCGGACTGGGAGTGGCTTAATGCCCTTGGGCTCAAGCAGGTGGCTCGACTGGAGCCTATGGTCGGGGATCAGGCCTATATGACGGCATTGATCAACCTATGGGATCCTCGGACCAACACCTTCCATCTCCCAATGGGGGAGATGATAGTGACCTTGGAGGATGTCTATCGGCTTCTGCAGATTTCGATAGATGGACTGCCGATTAGAACGTCACTGCGTGATCAGCGGACAGCTGTATGCGATACGATGCTTCGGGCATGGGGAGGAGTTGGGGGTGGATGGTCCAATGGAGATGGCAGAGGTTGACTACCAGATGGGTGGGATTCTGGTTCGATGGTGGCTTGAGAGAGGGGTGTTGGGAGTGAGGCACGCAGTACTTATGGGCCTCATTTCCAACATGCTGCTACCTGACTCGTCAGGTGCTAGGTTCCCGTGGAACCTGTTGGATTTGGTCTGGCGGCTGGTAGGGTGCCCGACGGAGGTATCGTTGATCATGAGGTGGGGGTAGACGCTGCTGGCACAGCTCTATGGTGAGTTGTACGAGGTTCACTATCGGAGGCGAAATGGGATTAGCTGCAGTTATCTATTGCAGAGCTAGGCTTGACAACACATAGTGGTGGAGAGGCCATCCAAGTTACCGTGGATGACTTGAACGAAGATGGAGGATAAGGATATAGGCTATGCGGTTCTGTGGCGACGGTCTGAGGAGCAAGGACAGAGTCAACGGTGGGCAGGTGTCGTAGGACATTATGCCATGCCCTCGCTTGGCTTACTCCAAAGGAGGTGTTCTGGCGCCCTTATTAGGACTGTCCAGCCTGGCCGGAGGCTAGAGAGTGGCTCCAATAGGGTACGTAGGGAGCGGTGGCTGATTGGTCGGCATGGGACCGAGCATGAGCTCTTCCCTTTTAGTCGGGTGACTCAACAGTTTGGGGTACGCCAGGGGTTGCCTGGTGAGCCTGTGGTCTATTGGCACCGAGGGGACGAGAGGACTCTGGATCGACTGGTCATTGCGCCACTAGGCGAGGATTCAGACACAATGATCGATGTCCCTAACATGTATGACGTCGGGACTACCGTAGAGTATGACCAGTGGTGGGTACTGCGGTGATGGTGGGGAGAGGGGCCATTGGGAGGCACGAAGGTAGAAGTAGCAGGTGGGGAGGGTGCCGAGGCACCAAGAGATGATTGGGGAGCTCCTCGAGAGGATGCAAACATGGTGGAGGTGGAGGATGAGGATGAGGATGCAGGGGTTTTGGATCAGCCAGAGATGCAGGACATCTCAGAGTAGTGGGAGCCAGAGTAGGCTACTGTTCCAGAGATGCCTATGCCTCAGGTGGAAGCGGAGGACACGAAGTTTGAGCTACACGCTGAGATTGCATGGTTGGAGGGGCTATTGCGATGACGCGATGAGGAGCTAGGGGATGCACTGCAGGAGAGGGATCTCTTGTGCATGCAGTTGGCGAAGAAAGAGAATGCATTGGCTGCCTACCACTGGCAGGACGAGGGTACTCATGCTGCTCGGGAGAGGGATCTCCTATGGATGCAGCTGGCAGAGAGGGATAGGGCTTTGGTGCAGTGTGACGATGCAGTAGCTTATTACCATCGGTGAGAGGCAGAGTGGTCTCGACATCGGATGGATATGGAGGGAGAGATTCTCCACCTCGGTGGGCGGTTACCTGAGCCCCCGGGAGGTGGATCGTCGTGCCGCTCGAGAGGGAGTGAGACTGAGCAGTTAGCATCCTCTCAATGCAGGCGACTGGATGAGGGGGGGCGAGTAGGCATGATGCGGGGGCTAGCAGTAGCCGCCCTGAGGGGTCTCATAGGACCCACACCACGGGGGGTAGTTCCCGTTGCATCGATCCTACGTGATCATGGTGGCCGATGCCTTAGGCTTGGGGGTTTTTAGCTTTTGGATTTTGGTTGCGGGGTCACATGACCGGTTCATTGTAGCCTGCGGGCATTTTTGATGATATATACAGATGACTTTATTTTGTTTATGCGAGTGATGATTTGATTTTATGCATGTTAATTTATTTTTATGGATGCATATGTTATGATGAATGCAAATGTTTCTAAATTTTTGGATATGCAAATGTAATGGATGAATTGAATTTGTGTTGTTTGGCGAGAGCACCATAGACTGTTTAGACCTTTGTGGGGTTTTTTTTTTTTGTGATAGCTGATGGCAATGCGAAGATGAAAGATAGCATGGTTGGTTTTAGAAATGTAGCTAAGGTTTTTTGAGACTCAGATGTTTTTAACTCACTAGCCACGATTGTACTTAATCTTACGAGATTTCTGGACGAGGTATGAATCGGACTTGTCTTTAACCAAGTTATTTCACATCCCTGTGTGTGCAATTGAGTTCATTTATGTGGTATTTGTCAGGATATCGCCGATGCAGGATAGGTCGTCAACCAAACCTGTACTGAGGATCACCTAATTAGCTCCACTACCTCCTTTGTTGTATTTAGTTAGATTAATCTGTAGTGTGATCCAGGATACCATAATCTAGCTCATCCACATGCAAACATTGATCTGCACACAAGTTAATGTGACAGATATATCGTCATGCAGGAGGTTTTCCACGAGTGACCGATAGGCTACAACCAAACTGGTACTGAGGTTCATCTCATGACCTGTCGAAATGCTGAGAGTTCCAGGGATTCAAGTTTGACTCCATTTTTTTCTTCAATTGTATTGGGATACTTGCTCTTTTATATATATATATATATATTTTTTGAGCAAGGGATTTGAATTTCGAGTGATGATAATTGCTATTGTCTGTGCCTTTTGATGTATGCACTCTGGTGGTGATGTCAATTTTTTTTGGAGTTTTGACGGTTTGCAAAATTTTGATGTTTGCAACTTTTGAGAACTTGGGATTCTTAGGGAATTGGGTAGGGAAGATGCTTGTCCTTTTGCCAACTCTTAGCATTCTTGGGGTCATTCGCACAGGGGGATGAGCAAGATAACTGTTTCACTTATGGTGACCTGGATTGCTTTGTAGGTTTCATCTTTCATTCACACAACTTGGGAATTTTTATGTGTTTTAATTTGTGTTGGGACGCTACGTAACAAGGTGTGATCCAAGTAGAACTCTACCTTCGTAAAATTTGTCTGACTTGGTACAGTATGTGGCTAGAAAGCTAATGATGACTGAATGACGAAAACTCTCGATACAAAATAACTAACTATGATGTGGGAGAATATTGTGAATGGCGGTTATAGGCGATGAGCTATTGACAAAGTGGGAAAACAAAATGTGAAAATGATGGTTTTGCCAAGTAATGACAGTCTATGGTGCTTCGACCTTTATGACCACAAATATGCAATGTATGGGTTTGATGCTAAATGCAGCCATATATTTTTGTATTTTTGAGGGATTGATTTTTGTGAATATGAAGGTGAGATGCAGAAAGGAGCTCTATGATGTTATGATGATTTTGCGTATGCATGGGAATGAGATGCAAATTTTGTTATTTTTTGATGAT
Organism: Wollemia nobilis; assembly: GCA_028583015.1. Lineage (NCBI taxonomy): Eukaryota > Viridiplantae > Streptophyta > Pinopsida > Araucariales > Araucariaceae > Wollemia > Wollemia nobilis. The sequence continues at coordinate 794,852 of JAQPPZ010002383.1, read as the reverse complement.
TTTGTTGTTTTGTTGTTTTTTTTTTTGGATTTGCTTATTTTTGTGAGTATGAGGATGAGATGCAATGGAGTTTTGTATTGTTGTGATGATTTTGAGTATGCATGGAAATGAGATGCAATTTTTTTTGTTATTTTTGATGATTTTGTTGTTTTTGAATTTTCTTATTTTTGACCAAGCGATTGTAGGAATCCTTGGAGCATTTTGGAATTGACCAAGCGATTGTAGGAATCCTTGGAGCATTTTGGGATTGACCAAGCGATTGTAGGAATCCTTGGAGCATTTTGGGTTGGGCTATGGCTTTCTTAGATATGGAATGGCTGCAAATGACTGATGTTCAAGGGTTGTAGTTCCTTGATTCCATCAAGAAAGGCTAGCCGGTATGTCCTGGGTCCTATTTTGCTATCAATTACATATGGACCTAACCAATTTCCTTGGAGTGACACTTGCTTGATAAGAGCATCCAAGGGGAACATTGTCAAGAGGTTTTCTTGATAATCATCCATGGAGATCACCTGTGAGTTATTGTTATCTGATTCGAAGGGGTCCCATGGTGCTACCTCATATTCTAATTCATCCTTTGAGGACCCTTCTTGCCATTGTCTAGACTCTCCCTGAAAATGAGCTCTCGAGATCTCTTCTCTCTCGAGCGAAGGGAAGGGATTGCTATGGCCAACAAGGTTGATTGCTATTAATGGAAGATAATCCCTCAACGTATATATGGTATTAGGGTTGGCATATGGATCTGATGCCAATCCCCTCTTTTTGCCTATCCCTAGGCCTTGCATGTTCTCTACCAAGATGTCCAGGGGCAGGGGGTGGTTGAACCCTACTCCCGACTTGTCATACGAAATTTGGTATCTTGGTTGGCAAAGAACATGTACCCCCTGCTCATATCTGCCTAACCCATATCCGTGCCAATTGCATTGGCCAAGGTATCTCAGAGAAAAGTCTGGGTTAGACAAATAATTTACATTTTTAGCAAAAGGCTCTTCATCCTTGTCCTCTTGCATGCATGGTGCAATGCCATGATCAAGGCCCCCATACACAAAATTTGTCTAGTTCGACGGGTAGCCTAGGGGGACAATAGTGCCAATGTGAAGGCGAGGTCTCCCCATGTCCTGCATGGACTCTAGTGCGGGTGTTGCTACAATATTCCACACCAGATACTCCCCCAGGCCCGTATTGGCCATTTCAATGTTGATCATTGGCGGTTGAGGGGGAGGGAATGGAAGTTCTCCTTAAGTCCACTCCATGTCGGGCGGACTAGGAGCCTCGACTTCCATTCGACTAGGCATTTCCTTCGTAGAGATAGTTGATACTGATGGCAGTGTCTCTTCCAAAGGTTTTGCCTCTTCCAGGGGTTTCTTCCCTTTGTCCTTTTGTTTGGTCTCCATAGATGGCGTCGTTGGTGGAGGACCAGACGATGAAGATGAACTCAGCTGGGGTTTTGAAGAACTTGCTAACGGGGATGCCTGCAAAATCAGACCCTATTTAGATGGATTTAACTAGAAATCCAAATGTGTTGATGGCAGGTTCGATTGCGACATCAGCTGCACCGCATTACAATACTTGAAGGGTTCTAAGTCTGCCGGGACTACATGCACCTCCCCTTCAAATGTATACTTTAAACATTGGTGAGCTATCAAAGGGACACACTTCATGTCCCTGATCCACGGTCGAACCAGAAAGATGTTGTAGGCCATATCACCCTCCAATATGTGGCACAATGTAGGTATGGTCTTTTGTCCCACTTGGATTGGCAGGACTATTGTGTCAACTGTCGAGCAGATTGCATCATTGAATGCTCGCAGGGTGTAGGTGGAAGCTATGATGTGAGATGCGGGCAACTTCAGATGCTTTAAGGCCACAGTTGTGATGATATTACTGGACAAGCCAGTGTCTATCAACACCCTCTTGTATGGGATCCTGTTGACCCGTGTGATAACGTGCAGGGGTGGATCCACCATGTCATCAGTCATTGATCTCAATTCGTCTTCTCAAAATGTGATGATCGGCTTAGTGCATCATTTTACATGCCCCACAAATTTGTTGAAAGAATTTGTCTCATGGGGCTGCAACTCGATGGCTTTCAAAATCTCCATTAGAGCTTTTCGATGGGGTATCGATTTTTGTATAAGCTCGTATATGGAGAGCCTAGCTGATGTGGTCCTCAAACTCTGAGTGAGTTTGGTCCGAAGTGTGGCCACCGGCTTAGGCGGAGGAGGTTGTGCAAGGTGCTGTTGTGGTTGGGATGTTGTTGGAACCTCTCCTACAGCTATCGCAGGAGTATTCGTGCTCGGATACCTCCTGTTTCGAGTCACTACACTTATCATCCCTACATACCGCTACATGGGGTAGTTCTGTGTAACCTCGTTAACTTGTAGGGTCTTTGCCTACGAAGCATGAGTAGGAAAGGGGTCTTTGAAGACCTCCATTTGTTGATTACTTGGTGCAACAGGATTATCCACTGCCAGGGTCTTGTTATCAATCAGGTCTTGCACCAAGCCCTTAAATTTCCAATAGGCATTTAGGTCATGTCCCTGTCACCTATGGAACCTACAGTAAAAGTCCTCTCTATATCCCTTAGGCTTGGGTGCGTTGGGATCTATAGTCTGAATCTATGGCAGGTTGATCAGGTTTGCTGCCAACAAGCGGTCAAACAAGGAGTCCTTAGACTCTGTGTAGGGTGTGAATTGTCGCCTAGGATGACGCTACTAACCCTGTTATTGCCTCTGATTTTCTCTGTCATAGTTGTTAGGAGGCACTGCCTGATAATTAGCCTTTTGAGGCTGAGTTGCTTGCACAAGCTTAGGGACGTTGATTACAACTTGGTTAACCGCAGTGGGTTTTTGTTGCGTAGTCCCAGCTTTAGTGTTTTTAGTCCATTCTTTTTTCTTAGGCTTGGCTATCTCGCCATCCTGTATTTTGATCTCTTCAATAATTTTGGCTTGTTCCAGAGCTTCTTCTAGGGTGGCATATTGTTGCAGCTGCAATAGCACAGAGATCAATCTCAAACAACTTTTGGAGAACATCTAAGTGAGGTCAGACATAGGAGGGAGGTAGGGCAGATTTGAAAGCAAAGTCCTCCACCGATTCCTGTAGGCCGCCATGGTCTCCTCCTCATACTGCCTGAGGCTGGCTAAGTCACTTAGTGACGCCTTCTTCTTGGTATTGAAGGCGAAGCGTTCGAGGAATGCATCCACTAATTGATCCAAATTGTTAATGCTGTGCTTTGGTAGCTGACTAAACCAATCCGAGGCAGGGCCTGTGAATGTGGTTATAAATGTTCTCAATAACAAAGCATCATTGTCCTGAATGTCGAAGCATTGGCTCAGGAACCTTGTCACATGCTCTTGAGCATCTTCCTCACCTCTAAAGGTTGCCAACTGAGGCAGCTTAAAGTGTTCAAGGTAAGGAGGTCCTGGCATTGATGGATGCACAGGATGACTGCAGAGCTGGCGTAACGTGGGCTTTTGGGGCCCAGAAGCTTTGGTTTCCATAGACTCCAAACGCTCTAGCAACACTTTATATGCATATGAGGATTTAATTTCTTCCTCTTTGGTTTGCTTCCATTGTGGGTTGTGGGAGACTTGAGGCCTCTGAAAGGGTGGCCGGATGGCAACTCCTCCGTCTAGGTAGGGCATTTTGGCCCGCTCATCTTCTTGCTCATACTCCTCGTAAGCTGCCTGAGGAGTCTCTAGGCGAGACCTATGACCCAAGGTGGGTCCCTACAGAGGGTACCCATCATTGTTCCGAGGAGTGGCCTCTCGTTCAGGTGTAGGAGGTCTCAGAGGCAGCACTTGGTAAGGCCGCGGGGACCTATCTCGCACCAAGGGATTGTGCCTCGCATATGGTTTCGCTCTTTGGGTGTGCAGGGTTGGAACCCTCTCAGGCACCGGGTTATGTAGCAGCTTATCTGTTTAGCACCTAATATGCTCTTTGCTAAGGCGATATAAATGTTCTAGCTGCTGTTGATCTTGCTCAAGCCGCGTGATCTGCACTTGGCGGGCGGCATGTCTGGCGACTGCTAGGTCAATTTTCTCTGCCATCTTGAGCCTAGGAGGCCTAGACGCCTCTCCTATACATTTACCTTGGTCGTGATGATCTAAGATCTCAATGGGTCGCTTCCCTCTATCAAGGTTGGCGACATTTACCCGAGGCTCTGGCCTTAATGGGTGATCATGGTACATAGCGGGTGCATAAGTGCATGGTTCTTGTGTTGTATTTGCTCAGGAGGAAGGTAGGGATCTTCCTCGTGCTCCCTTTCATGTGTGAAAAGGGTGGGCAGAGTTAGCTCGCCCGGTCTGAAGAGCCTTACGCTCTAGGTTTTGTCTATTGTTTCTAACAGTGATGGGGGGCAAAGGAGGGATGCCATAATCATGTGGCCTCTCCTCATGGACACTATGCTGGTCTAGCGCTTCATTACATGGCGGCCACTCATATCGAGCTTCTAGGGGAGCTTTCTTGTCTATGTTGAGTGCCACGTGTAAGGACTCCTCCTGAAAGGGGCTATGATGAACGGGCGTGTCCCTCAAAGAGGTGTCCCTATAGTTCCATCTTGACATGGACTGATGCGGACTCTCTTGTGGGTCGGGCCACCAAGGCGGTATGACCAAGTCCTTGGTGCTGTAGCGGAGGCGACTTGTGCCCCCTTGTACACTTTCCACGCCTTCCCGCCCTTGATTGGGCTTGGCTACGTGTGTACACCATGGTGGTGCTTTCCTACAGGCTATGTATATTTTTATCTCGTTTATGATTTTTATTTGCTACACTAAACAGAAATGAACACACACACACAAGCAGTGATTATCTCGTTTAAAGGTTGAGAGTGTGTCCTAGACCTGGTTTAGTGTGTTTTTGGTTTTTGTTTTTGTTTTTTTTGAAGGTTTTTGTAAAGAATGTTTAAATGCAAAATGAGGGCTCTTATGACTTCCAAAATTGGTCGCCCCTTCGATATACCATTGCCAGGCCAATATACCAACCTCTCTATATACCCGCCCTTATGTGAGGGAAACTATAGGTACGTGAGAGCAGATGGTACATGGAACATAGGCGATACGGAAGGGGAATCACCCTGTTTATGACACCTACCATAGAAGACTTATCCTCGTGTGCTGGGTGATGAGGCCTGGATAAGCCTCATTTATAATATGTTTTAAATAGTTAAAAATACCTAAAACTCTTGTGAATTATCTTATATGCTAGTTAAGTTGATTTAATATGCTGTGTATTAACTGTTGCATGATTGAACTGTTAAGGACATTATATTCTGATTTTTAACAGTTCTTGTATAGTTTTATGTTATCTTTCATGCTTAGGTTGACAACAACATTTTAGTAGTCTTATTTTGATGATCATTAAGCATTATTTTCTCTAAATTCAGTAAATAGTACAAAGACTTATTACTGTGCAACAAAAAATTGGTTTTTCCATATAAATTCCAACAAGCTGCCAATGAATGGCAAGGCATGGAATTCACATCCAAGGAAGAATGAAGACTATTGCAATATGATCCTGAGGGCTAATATACCTGAAAAATGCAGCCAAAACCATTTGGAGTCAACACAGTTGGTCATTCTAAAGATCTTCGAAATGAACACAGTGTCTTCGGAATGAACACAGTGTCTTCAGAATGAACAGATATCTTCGGAATGAGAAAACACAATGTTTTCGAAATGAGCATATCTTCCAAATGAGAAAACATAATGTATTCAAAATGAGTAGATCTTCGGAATGAGCAGATCTTTGAAATGAGAATTGTAGTATCTTCAAAATGAGCGGATCTTCGGAATGAGAATTGCAGCGTCTTCGAAATGAGGCACTTATCTTCGGAATGAAAACATAATGTACTTTTTGACTTGTTGACTGACTTTTGGCGATGAAAAAGGGGATAAGAAGGTTGAGAAAGTTAAGGGAAATATCTCCCATCTAACTTTGTCGTCCAAAGCCACCATTTATGGAAAATATCAGATTGATCCTATTCTAGGATAAACCCAAGAAATTTTGCAGGATATTAGGAACAACATATTTTTTGTTTATAATTAGATTTTAGGCATCTATAAAAGATGGCTCCCGTACAGGTTGAGCTATTAGATATTAGAAATATTAAATTAGAGATTAGACATATTAGAGATAATAGACCTGTAACCAGTTGCGGATCCGTAATGATTTCGATGAGAATTGTAATTATGTTTCGAAGCAATAAAAGTGCGGTTTCATTCCATTTAATTTGTTATGTTTGAGTGTGAGTAAGACTTAGAGAAGAAATTATACCTTCTTCCGGAAAAGGAGGCCGGCCACTTTCAGATCTAGGAGGACTATCAGACAGGTTTTCAGTCCTGATTTTGCTGCAGCAAAATAAGTAGTGGAACTTGTCAATTTCAGCATTTTGTGGTATTTGATTTCTGTTTTAGTTTTTATCCATCTATTTCACATTTGTGATGTAATCAGAAATAGATATAATCAGTTTCTTTATTTTTCAGTAATTTTCCAATTCCTTGCAATTTACATTTCCAGTAATTTACAAGTTTTCTATAATTTCCTACGTTCTTGTTTTTGCTATCAAACACTATACAGAAGATTGACGACCTTCTGTTTCAGAGTATTGACAGAAGTTGATTACTTGTTTTATCTCATCATTGCAAAAGTAAATAGGTTTCTCATTTAGCAACTGTAATTAGGATTTTCCTTCAGCAAGTCAATTAAGTCTCAATTTAGAAATTGTAATTAGGACTTTATTTCTGTAGACAACAATTATTTTTTCATTCTTACAAATATATTAAAGTTAAATTTATGCAATTTAGGGGTAGAAGTGACATAAAACCCCCACACAATCAATTCCACCAATAAGACCTGCTGCTTCCAAATGAATTGAACTACAACCCTGCTTGAACTTTCTATCCTAGACAACCTTGGACACCACCCCGGATTGATAAGATCTTTGAGATTTAATGATGGTATAACGACTACTCATCATTTTGGCACCATTTTCGGGGAACACGGTGTTGTTAGAAGGTGAAAAGCAGTCCAATAATTATTAAATATGCTAAGTTGTGAATTTTAGAGTAAAATCTGAATGTAATGACTGGTATAAGTAATTGTTATTGGTAAATTGTATTTCAGTCCATTTAGGAAATAAGCAAGAAACCACAAGAAGAAAAATTTCACAAGAGGTTGAAATTATGTCAAAAATGTCTAAATTTTTTATTTCCAAAAATGTTGGAATTTTCAAAGAATCCTAATCATCCACTTCCAACACTGCAAGATCCTTTGAGAAATCATTACAAGGAGGAAAATTAAGTAGTTCAACACCATTTTCTCTTGACAAATCCATACAATCAAGAAAATTTGACAAGATTTATAATTGTTTTTGGGAACCTACAATGGAAGGCTCACAAGAGAATCAAGGTAGAGCCAACAATGTGCTCCACCCTAGTGCAACTAGTGCACCTGCAGAACTTTTCAAAATCCCATCCAACTAGATCTTAATCAAAATGCTCCCATGAAGGTCATTTCACCTGCAATATTACCAACTTTCAAGGGAATTACATCCGAAGATCCTGATATGTTTTTGTTTGAGTTTAAAATTGTATGTCAAGCTCATGATTACACTAATGACAATCAAAAGCTCAAACTATTTCCTTCCACTCTTAAAGATTTAGCTCTACGATGGTTTATCACCTTAGCACCCGACTCAATTAGAACTTGGGATGAGATGGAAAACATATTCTTGGAGAGATACCAAGAATATTGTCAAGTCAAGAATCAAAATGATGAAATTCTTACAATGAAACAAGAGGAAAATGAAATCTTAAAAGATTATATAGACATATTTTCTTTTGTTCATAAGAGATGTGGAAGTGTTGAACCTGAAATTTGCAAAGTCATATTCTTAAGGGGACTACAAGGTGAATCTAGGGATGCATTGGATATCTTGGGAAGAGGAAATACAAATGCACTTAAACTTCAGGAAATCATGTTAAACAGGTAACCCGTATTTGTGGTTGAATCAAAAAATACAGCCCTAATAAATGTTAGTGACTGTGTTAAAACTCAGTTGTGTTCAGGTGAACCACTACTTGAACCTATTCCACTTATCAGTGTAGAAAGTGAAGTTAAAAAGAATGAACATGAAAACAAATCCACACTAAAACAACATCAAGAAGAACAAGATACCTCATCAAATAAAGTATCATATTTTGAACAGTCTGAGATATCAAAAGTAACATATTCACAATCAAATTTGATAAAGGAATTAGAACATTTAACTGTTACAATCCCTTTACCTCAATTTGTACCAATCATTATTAGGATTGTTCAAGAAATGTGTTTTAGAAAAACCAGAAAAAATAAGAAAGTATATCCTAAAACCATACAAAAAGGTAGAAAATTAGTTAACTTGCTTTCAGGTAAACTTATTACACCTAAGTATGATTGTACAGAAAGCCCACAGTTTCTTAGAACACATAAGGAAAATGAAAAGAATACTTTAGTTTTGGCCTCCATTGATGTAAATAAAAATGTTTCTCCAAGAACCAATTCAAATAAGCCTGGTACAAAACAAACTGAAACACAACCAAAACAACCTTTGAACAACAATAGTTGGTTGACTAAAAACCAAGGAGCAAATTTGTTTGATATATTGGTGCAACATCCTAATGCTTTACTAACATTTTATGCATCTTTAGCAGTTGGCATTGAGTTGTTGCAGGTACAAAAAAAACAAATTTTGTAGTTGAATGCATTTGATGAACTTTGGTTGGAAGCACTTCACCAAATAGAGTTCACTCAAAAAAAATGGAAAATGTGGCATGATGATCACATTAAGAGCAGCAAGGATGACCCAGGGGAGTTTGAGAATGAAGTTGTTCAACTTTATTTAGTTGATGATGTAAGGAGTATATTAGTGGTGAATGGACATCTTTTATAGTTGTACCATAAACCACTAACAAAGGTGGAATTTACTCGGTATTTCACATGGTTACATTTGATAGAAGAGGCTTCTTCTTCTGATGAAGATTCCAAATGATCATATCTTTGAATCTTAAAAGAAAAATAAAAAAAAAATAGAAAAAGTAGAAAACAAAAAGATGAATAAATTCTGATTATGAATTCCTTCATGGGCATGATTTCGGGGAAATCATGAAATCCTTCATGGGCATAATCAGAATCAAGAAAAAAAAAGAGAGAAAAGGAGAGAAAAAAAAAAACCAAGAAAAAAAAAAAGAGAGAAAAATGAATAACTCAGTAGTGAAAACCTTTTCTAAGGCACTACTAAGTTGGTATGCATGAAAACCAGTTTTCTGGCATGCATAACCTTGAAATTTTTGAGTCATCATTGTACAAATTCACCAACTGCACTTGTTTTTGAAGTGTTGTAGGAAGCCTCAGTAGAATATCAATAGAAGCAGTCATCTTTCAAAACTTGCATTAACTTGTTTTAACCAGGTATATATGTTTCTTGCACTTTTCTCATTGTAAATATTTGATATATAGTATATGAAAATTAACCATTAGTATAAAAGTGTTCATAAGAGTTGGCATAAACAAAACATGCTTGGAGAAAGAGAAAAATGTTGGTTTCTGCTATGTCTTCAGAATGACTGTTGTATCTTCAATAACCGAGGTTATCTTCAGATTAAATGCCCAGCTTAGTCTTCAGAATGAAACATAAATATTTAGAATGAAGATTTGACAGTCTGTTTCCATGTGGCATCCAAGGAGGAAGAAAAAGATGTTGCTGATGTTATTGCAGAAGAAGAAAAAACTGCTACAGAAGTTGTTGTAGAAAAAGAAACACACCCAACAACAGCAACAGAACACCTTGCTCCAGAACATTCAACTTCACGAGCCAAGAAGCAAAAGAAAAGAGGGTCTAAAACTGACAGCAAAAAAATAAAATAGAAGAGGGTTCATTTTTCTAAAGATGTTATTTATCTGTCAGAATAGGAGAGTGAAGTTCCCAGTGAAGAGCCTGAAGCTATCCCTACAGCCCCTGTTACCACAAGAAAACAGGGCAAAAAGAGAAAATATACATTAAGGACTAGGAGGTCTGTAAGACTCCAAAAAAAAGAGATAAAAGAACAAATGATTGAAGAGAAGACCATACATGATAGCCATGATGTCATAGAAGTGCAACAAGCCACTGAGAATTTGGATGTAATAATAAGATAATTTCATGGAACCTCCTGTACAGGAGTAGGGGTCTGAAGCAGAGGATGAGATCATTGTTGAGTAGCAAACTGCAGTTGATTTGTTAGTATTAGGTTCTGAGTCAAATGAAGAAGAGGAGGTGGACATCACAAAACAACTGACAGTAGCCAAGAGTGTTATAAAAATACAAATACGATGGATTGAGGAAAGAAAAGATGTTATTGAAAAACATGAAAAGAAAATTAGAGAATTATAGCAGAAAGTGGAGAAACTAAAAAGCAGGTTGTCATAAGTTGATTTTTGAAGAGGATTCCCAACCAGATGATCAGTTTGAATAATGAATCAAAAATATTCATGAGAAATTACACAGACATTAAATTGTTCTATGAAACATGGATTGTGAGTATGGACATTTGTGACTCCATAGCCCACTGCAATGCATGAGGGCATGCATTAATATAAGTTGGGGGGAATGATGAGGCCTGGATAAGCCTCATTTATAGCATGTTTTAAATAGTTAAAATTGCCTAAAACTCTTGTTAATTATCTTATATGCTAGTTAAGTTGATTTAATATGTTGTGTATTAACTGTTTGCATGATTGAACTGTTAAGGACATTATATTCTGATTTTTAACAGTTCTTGTATAGTTTTATGTTATATTTCATGCTTAGGTTGACAGCAGCATTTCAGTAGTCTTATTTTGATGATCATTAAGCATTAGTTTCTCTAAATTCAGTAAATAGTACAAAGACTTATTACTGTGCAGTAGAAAACTGGTTTTTCCATATAAATTCCAGCAAGTTGCCAATGAATGGCAAGGCATGGAATTCACATCCAAGGAAGAATGAAGACTATTGCAATATGATCCTAAGGACTAATATACTTGAAAAATGCAGCCAAAACCATTTGGAGTCAACACAGTTGGTCATTCTAAAGATCTTCGGAATGAACACAGTGTCTTCGGAATGAACACAGTGTCTTCGGAATGAACAGATATCTTCGGAATGAGAAAACACAGTGTCTTCGGAATGAGTAGATCTTCGAAATGAGAAAACACAGTGTCTTCGAAATGAGAAGATATTTAGAATGAGCAGATCTTTGGAATGAGAATTGCAGTATCTTCGGAATGAGCGGATCTTCGGAATGAGAATTGTAGTATCTTCGAAATGAGCCACTTATCTTCGAAATGAAAATAGAATGTACTTTTTGACTGACTTATGGTGATGAAAAAGGGGATAAGAAGGTTGAGAAAGTTAAGGGAAATATCTCCCATCTAACTTTGTCGTCCAAGGCCACCATTTATGGAAAAGATCAGATTGATCCTATTCTAGGATAAACCCAGGAAATTCTGTAGGATATTAGGAACATCATATTTTCTGTTTATAATTAGATTTTAGGCATCTATAAAATATGGCTCCTGTATATGTTGAGCTATGAGATATTAGAAATATTAAATTAGATATTAGACATATTAGAGATAATAGACCTGTAACAGATTGCAGATCTGTAACAGATTTCAACAGAATTGTAATTATGTTTTTGAAGCAATAAAAGTGCAGTTTCATTTCATTTAATTTGTTATGTCCGAGTGTGAGTAAGACTTAGAGAAGAAATTATACCTTCTTCCGGAAAAGGAGGCCTGCCACTTTCGGATCTAGGAGAAGGACTAACAGACAGGTTTTTAGTCCTAATTTTGCTGCAGCAGAATAAGTAGTGGAACTTGTCAATTTCAGCATTTTGTGGTATTTGATTTCTATTTTAGTTTTTATCCATCTATTTCACATTTGTGATGTAATCAGCAATAGATATAATCAGTTTCTTTATTTTTCAGTAATTTTTCAATTCCTTGCAATTTACATTTCCAACAATTTACAAGTTTTCTATAATTTCCTGCATTCTTGTTTTTGCTATCAAACACTGCACGTAAGATTGACGACCTTCCGTTTCGAGTATTGACGAGTTGATTACTTGTTTTATCTCATCATTGCAAAAGTAAATAGGTTTCTCATTTAGCAACTGTAATTAGGATTTTCCTTCTGCAAGTCAATTAAGTCTCAATTTAGCAATTGTAATTAGGACTTTATTTCTACATACATCAATTAGTTTTTCATTCTTGCAAATAGATTAAAGTTAAATTTATGCAATTTAGGGGTAGAAGTGACACAAAACCCCCACACAATCAATTCCACCAATAAGACCTGCTACTTCCAAATAAACTGAACTACAACCCTGCTTGAACTTTCTATCATAGACAACCTTGGACACCACCCCAGATTGATAAGATCTTTGAGATTTAATGATGGTATAATGACTACTCATCACTGGAAATCACCCCAGATACACTCGATCATATTTCATCAGGATTTACGTCTAGCAACAGTTGCGATCGGGGTAATGGATGCAAAAATCAAGCCAAGGTGGTGATGAAATCCACCGTTGGTCTTGCTTAAGGGCTGGGATTTTACGACCAGCGCCTTGGTTTTTAAGTTTTTGCGTGGTGTGTGGGGTTCTTTTTATTTTGCAAAAGGAAACAAGCAAACAACAAAAAGAAAAACTTTCCCTAAGCAAACAAATAACCCAAAAAAAAGGAACACTAAAAACAAAAAATGATAGGGAAAATACAGAATCCTTACCTCTTCTCATCCCGCATCTGTCGATCCTGAGTTTCTGCCCAGAAACTTCACAGACTAGAATTCGTCTCGGGGTGGAACAAATTACAGGACTGTATTTGTCCCAGGGTGGGCGCATTCCAATTCGTCCTTCGGTAAGACGAATTACAGTTCTGTGTTCGCCACAGACTGGAACGAACAACAGTCCCGCGTTCCAAAAAAGAAAGATACCTATAAGCAAGGTAAATTTTGATCAAATTTTTTATCCAAAAAGGCAGAGGACAGGGTCCCACCGTGATCGCCACTGAAAGCACGAGGATACGAAAGCAAAAAGGAAAGGCGAAGACACGATGCAAATTTAAACTTAGACTTAACGCTAATTCCTAGGAATTTGAAATACATGAAATGGAGAAAGCATGAATTGAAACCCAAATGAAATAACAACCCTTATTTTTTATTGATATATTTCACAACTTGGTTACAATTCGCATCCTCCCTTTTTAGGGGCGAGGAGCGTTAAATCCATCTCTTGGTTACATCCATGGATAGCCTTTCCTTCTTTCGCGTGCCCACATGTAAAATGGGTGGACCAAACGTCATCGCCGCTTGCGTTTATGAGTCTTGACTCCTTGATGCTCCTCCAATGTCCGAACCCTACGTTCAAAGGAACAAGAAACAGTCAGTAGCACCTGCGGATAGAACAAAACATGCGATCCTCAAGCCTAGGATAAGTGAATGAGAAAATTGAATTAAACTATGACTAAAACAGGTCCAAATGCTCTAAAATTTTGACAAGGGCATCAAGATACCACCAGGAAGGTCCTACAAAAATAACAGTCAGGAAATTCCTCTCCGTTTTGAATTCTCTTCGGGGCGGGACGAATTCACCTACAACAAAATGCCAAAAAGGTGCTATCCTAATGTCCTACCTAGGAAGCTCCAAAAGACCTACAAAATTGGAGTTAGCTAATTGGGGGCATTTTGGGAAGACCCAGATGGTCAGATTTTCCCAATTTGGCCTCTATCAATAGGAATTTGATGATGCTACCTGTAGGTTAGTGGAAGCGAGCAATGCTAGAAATATGATCAAAATTGTTCAAAACAAGACGAAATTCAAATGAAAACCTGTCTGAGCATCATAGAATTGAATGCAAAAATTAAAGAAAGCAAATTTGCCTCAGAATTCCCATCGCTTCGAAAAGGGGCGATTAGGATTGTGGCAGTGTGGGAGGGGGCGCCCATGGGGCAGGCCACCCATCGTTCGAGGCTTGATTTTGGTACCAATCCACTTAGGATGGGTCCAAAACCTCTTGTGTGGTATTTTTGACAAATTTTGTGGGATATTATGGCCAAATGTTAGGTTTTGGGTCCAAGATTCATCCTCCCAATAGTCACCCGATGACCTCCCCTCTAAAGGAAATCAAGGATGTGGAAGGCGCAAATCCAAAAGGTGTGAGGTATGACAATAAAATGACAGCACTTTGTTGCTCTGAAATGATACTCCTCTCTATGTTTTGGGGTGAGGAAACTCACCAATTTATAGACCTGGAGGTCTCTTGAAATGGGCATGCAAAGGCGCCACTTGGCAATCATGCCTTCCCAAGGGGAAGGAGATTCCTCCCTGAATAAGGACTTCATGACTGCCCTTGTAACAACCTCTAACGCTCGAAAACACTCACCCACACTCCCCTGCAATGAAGGAAGCGTTAAGTGGCGGATCTGAGCTGCCATTTGTCAAGATTTGACTTTTTTGCCATCAAACCTAAAATTCGCCCCACCCTGGAGCGAATCTAGAATTCATCCCGGGGTGGGACAGACCCTAGTTTGAATCCGTCCTGGGGTGGAACGAATATTGAGCAAAGTTCCTGAAGATGCCAAATTGATCTTCGACCTTCCAAAACTACTGTGAGAGTGGTTAGGACCACTGTTTAACCTTTTGGGGCTGCTCTTGGGGCTGTGTGTGTCAATGCGATCAGTGTTTGCAGTCACATAATCAGATTGGTGCTGTTTTGGTTTCTACAAAAAGTAATGGCCCTTATTAGATTAAGTTTAGAAGATTTTGTGATTCTAAATACGATAGAAGCACAATATGCTCAAAATATATGAAAAATCTAGAGTGCATCTATGCTTACAAGTCAATAGTGAACAAGTTAATGTTGCAGAAGAAGTTGAAAAATCTCAAGATGAAGGAGAATGGTAAGTTCTAAGGCTACTTGAATGATTTTAATATGCTAATAAAGTAGCTAAAATCCATTGGTGATAAATGGAGTAATGAAGATCAATGTTTGACATTATTAATTAGCATGCTAGACTCATGGGAGAATCTTATTACTACCATAAATATTACTTTTGACAAGTTGCAGATGGAGTCAATGGTTAGTTGATTGTTGAATGAGGAGACAATAAGAATATTTGCTAGTGAAGCATCTACTCCAGAGATCTATTTAGCACGTAGAAACTCAAAAGAAAGAGGAAAATATAGATTCAATGGGAGAAGCAAGTTTAGAGGAAGAGGCAGATCGTCCAACATAGGAAATTTTTTTTTAGTAATGTGGAATGCTATTATTGTCACAAAAAAAGGTATATCAAGTTTCATTGTCCCTTGTTGAAGAAGAAGAATAAAAATATAATATAAGAAGAGATAATTGATAAAGTTGTAGATGAAAAATCCTCCACATTTCTTGCTTCTTCATGTTTATCAATTGAAGGGTGTTTTGAAGACTATATTATAGATTCAGGAGCTTCTTTCCACATGATACCACAACATGAGTGGTTTGTCAATTATAAAGAGGTAAATTATGTAAAAGGTTATATGGGTGATAATACCTTTTGTGATGTAGAAGGAGAAGGTACAATTCCTGAAAGATTCAGGTGGAAAAGTTAAGTATTTACAAAAATTTAGATATGTCTCTCAGTTGAGAAGAAATCTTCTCTTAGTTGGATAACTAACTGAAAAAGGAGTAACAATTACCTTCTTAGATAAATGATGCAAGCTCACCAGAGGTGCATTAGTGCTTGCAAAATGAAAGAAGAAAGACACTTTATTTAAATCATGTCAACCCTTGTGAGAAAATTTATTGCAATGTTTCCTCTGTAAAAGAAGATAATGTAACTAAGAAAAATGATGAAGCAGATGTTGGATATTGTCTTCTTTGGAACAAAATATTTGGCCATTTAGGAGAAACCATATTGAAGCAATTGATCAGCAAAGGCATGGCGCATGACCTCAAGGATATCAACTCCAAAACTTTTAGCTTTTGTGAATCATGTGTGAAGAGCAAACAAAAAAGGTAAGCTTCTCTTATCACCCACATAGAGCTAAATCTACTTTAGATCTTGTTCATTCAAACATTTATATTTTACCACTTTTATTAATGATCATAGTAGAAAAGTTTGGATTGTATTTTTGAAGAAAAACAATGATATACTTAATCATTTAAAAAGGTTTGTTGCTAACATGGAAAGGTAGATATTTAGATAACTTAAAATATTACGTAGTGACAACAGAGGAGAATATTGTTCTACTGAATTTAAAGAGTTTTGTAGGCAAAAATGCATCTATAGACAAAATACTACATATTATTCTCAGTAAAACAGAGTGGTAGAGAGAATGAAGAGGATACTACTGGAGAAGATGAGGAGCATGTTATCAAATGCAAAGCTCAATAAAGGGTTTTGGGCTGAAGCAATTTCAACTACCAACTAATTGGTTAATTTATCACTATGCACTAATTTGAATGACAAGATACCATAAGAGGCCTAGAGTGTGAGAAAACCATCAATATCTCACCTAAGGGTTTTTGGTTGTGAGACCTTTATGCACATTCTTGCTAAAAAGAGGAAATGAAAAATCAAAGAAATGCATTCTTGTTGGTTATGGTGAAGTTGTTGGAACAAAAGGATATAAATTATGGATTTTAGATGAACACAAAAGTGTTTTTAGTAGAGATGTGATTTTTGAAGAAATTAAGACAACTATAGATATTCAACAACAATAATTACAACAATAGTTGAAAGAGAAGGTTAGTGTGCATGAATGCACTATGTCAAATCAGCCTTCAAGTGAAGCATATGCTCAGACCTATTAACGTAAAAAAAATATCTTGATATTTTAGATAGATTTTCCAACCTACAAAGACTTGGTGAAGATTTGTTTGGTTATATACTTGAAGATGTGCATCAAGAGGATCAATAAATTATGCAACCTGATTCTCCATCTTGTAGAGATGAGGTCCAAGAATTAGTAGAGCAGTCTAGAAGAACTAGAAGAGAGAAACATCTTCCCAATAGACTTCAAGATTATTTTTGTGGATTTATAGCTACTTGTGATAATCCTCTCACATTTGAATATGTCATGTATAGTCTAGAGAAATAGAATTAGAAGGCCATGCAGGAAGAAATAAATTCAATGAATAACCATGCATGGGATTTAGTTCAAAAATCTTCTAGAAGAAAGATAGTAGGCAACAAATGGGTGTTTAGAAAGAAGTTAAGGCCTGATGGTTCTATGGAAAGATATAAGGCCAAGTTGGTTGTAAAAGTGTAACAACCCTCCTAGTATGACTATTGATTACAAATGAATTGATAAAATATATTTGCATTTTATTCTTAAAATGTGGTACTGTTGATGGTTGTTGTGCATGCAAGACCAGGTACATACCTTCAATAGAAAAAATAGGGTCTATGGAAAAAGGTAAGTGGAATATTATGGCAGTGTAAAATAACACCACGACCCGTGAGTACATGGAAGTTCACGATTTCATATCATGTAGGTGCATCATGAATGATTTGCATTATAGTGTGAGCCTTATTTTGAATGTTTGCTTGTTGTTTGATGAAAAATGATGCATACATATATCCTTTGTTGGCAATGAAAGTGTCTAGGACATGAGAGCTATTATTTATTAAATTATTCGATGAATTAAAGATAATTTGTATGTAAATTACCAAATTTAAATAATATATATATATATATATATATATATAATAATTAAAAGATATAGGTAAAAAAAAGACATAATTCAAAAAGGCATCTTTATAGTAATGCGTAGAGTGGATGTCCAACGGAAGCATGTTTTGAAGTGGTTGTGTAGACCCACAAAAGTGTAAGCAATCCTTGGATGAGGAAGAAACAAAAAAATAGGAAAATAAGTTAATCAGGTTTTTTGGTTACTTCATATCTTGCATAGGGAAGAAAAAAAAAATTATTATTATATTTTGGAGAGTACTTGTGGAATAAAAGAGGATATTAGACTAGGGTAAATGTATTGGAAATCTGGGTGAACAGTAGACAAGCTTGAACATTCTCAGGTTGGAGTTGCTAGGCTTAAATATTTAAAAAAAGAACTGAAGTGGTGTGTTACAAAATTCATATGTTGAAAAGTGATTGATGGAATTTTGTTTTTCTATTGATTGTAAAATTTTATGCTCAGTAGAATGTTGCTTAGAGATGTGTTTTTTGTTAGAAAATTAAACTAGATTTGATGCCCTTGTAGATCGGATAACCGCAAATCCGATCGTCGTATTCTACAAGTGTGCGCAGTTAATGTCGATAGCTGCAGTTTGATGAGTGGGCATAAACCCTAATGCGATGCATGTCAGAGGATAAGCATGTCAAAGGATAAGCCTTATCCTCCCTTTTGCCCAGCTATAAAATGTGGAGTGGTATTTCAAAAAACATATCGAGGAATCAAGGTAGATCAGGGAGCGAGGGATAGCTGAGTAGAGCAGAGGAGTCAGAGCAGCAGTCTTCCATAAACTCCTCCAGTGGTAATCCTGCAATTGTGTTACAAATGTCTGTGTAAAGTTCAATTTTGCATTGTAATACTGCATTGGCAGTCTGTTTATCATGAGTGAATAAAATATCTATTTTGTGCAAGTTTGTCTCAGTTATTTTTCTCAAATTTTGTTTGCACCAGATCAGTGTGTTTGTTGCCCGTTCACCCCAAGTGAGGCGCACTTTCCCCATGCGCCCCAAGTGTGGCGCATCCTCCCTTTATGCTAGACCTTTGGTGTAAATTTTGCTTACACCCAACCCTTGGTGCAACTCCCACTTGCACTCGACCTTTGGCACAACCACACCTTGCACCCAACATTCGGTGCAAGCAAATATTGCGCAAGACCCCTTGGCGCATCTGAACCTTGCGCTAGACCCTTGGCATAAACACATAGTGCGCTAGACCCTTGGCGCATCCAAAACTTATGCTAGAAACTTGGTGTAAGAACATAGTGCACCATATCCCTTGGTGCAACTACACCTTGCACCCGACATTTGATGCAAGCACATAGTGCACCAGACCCTTGGCGCAGTCAAATATTGCACCAACAACTTTCAAATTGGTATTAGAGCTAGAGCCTACCTATGGATGATAAGAAGCAATGGCTTCTAGTGGCAACTCATTGCAGTTGTAGATCCTGCGGTTCAATAGCAAAAATTATTATTACTGGAGCATCCAAATGAGGATCCTATTTGGGTCGCAGGGGCTATGGGACCTGGTCCAGAATGGCTATGCAGAGCCAGAAGATGCAGCAGTGTTGAGCCCACTCTCCCAGGTAGATTCAGATTTGTTGAAGGAGAACCGAAAGAAGGACTAGAAGGCATTATTTTACATAATGCAGATGGTTGAGGAGACAATCTTCCTATGAATTGCAATAGCAACAAAATCGAAGGAGGCCTAGAAAATCTTTGCTAGCTCCTACCAGGGCACTGATAAGGTGAAGTTGGTGCGATTACAGATGTTTGGGAGAGAGTTTGAGAACTTGCAGATGAGTGATTCAAATTCCATAAGTGACTTCCTCATTCGAACAATGGATGTCATCAACCAGATGCGGTTGAATGGGGAGAACGTGGTGAATCAAAGGATTATGGAGAATATACCAAGGAGCCTACCAGTAAGGTTTGAATCATTGGTGATAGCAATCAAAGAATTGAGGGATTTGACAACCCTCTCTATGGATGAGCTCATGGGTTCTCTACAAACACATGAACAGAGGTTGAGTCGCTCAACTCAGTCCTCACTGGAACAAGCGTTCAAAGTGCAAGTCTTAGTTCGAGACAGTAGTAGAGAAAACTCCCACCAAGGACCCTTAAGTTATTAAGGAGGAAGAAGCATAGGCAAGCGTGGGAAAGGCAACAATCAAGGAGGAAGGTCAAACTCCAATGATGGAGAGACTAGTTGCAACTTCCATCAGCAAGGAGGAAGAGGAAACAACAAAAACCAGCAAGGAGGATCTTATCAGAGAAAGGATAAATCAAAGATCCAATTTTATTACTGCAAGAAGTTTGGTCATTATATTTTTGAGTGCAGAAAGAAGATGGCCAAAGATAACCAACAACAAGCACACTACACAGATGAGCCTGATAATGGAGAGTGTAGAGATGCTGGTGGAAATGTGTTGTTAACTTGCAGTATTGAGGAGGAGAGCCAGAAGAACATTTGGTATCTCGATAGTGGTTGCAGCAACCACATGACGAGGAACAAAGATATGTTCTCAGAACTGGATGAAACAATCTAGTATAAGGTGAAAATGAGGAACAACAACAAATTTCTTGTCATGGGGAAAGGAAAAATCCTCATTCGTACCATACAAGGTAAAAGGAAGTAGATCATCGATGTCTATTATGTGTCTGGTTTGAAGCACAGTTTGTTGAGTGTTAGACAACTTGTGCAGAAGGGGTACACTATTCAATTCAAGAATGGACTTTACACCATCAAAGACAAGGAGCATGGGTAGATTGCAATTGTGTCTATGAATAAAAATAAGATGTTTCCGCTATAGATTTAGAATGAATCTTTGATGTCTTTTAGTGTAGTTGAGAAGGATGCTACCTGGTCATGGCATCTCAGATTTGGTCACCTAAGCTTTAGTGGCCTGAACTTGCTGCACAAGAAGTATATGGTGAAGGGTTTACCCCTTATTGAGAAATTAAATCAAGTTTGTGAGGGTTTCTTAGTCGAAAAGCAGCACAGGGATGCATTCCTTGAAGGACAGTATTGGAGAGTTTCATAGCCATTGGAGCTAGTGCATTCCGATATTTGCGGTTCAATGCAGACCAGCACATTTACCAGTAACAAGTAATTTTTTACTTTCATTGATGACTTTAGTCGAAGGACATGGGTATATCCCATCAAAAAAAAGTTAGAGGCATTTAGAAAACTCAAAGAGTTCAAGGCTCTGGTTGAGAAACAAAACGGCTACCAGGTGAAGACTCTCAGGACATATGGAGGAGGTGAGTACATCTCCAATGAATTCCAAAACTTTTGCAAGCAAACTGGAATTTGTAGGTAGCTTACTGCCAGATACACACCACAGCAAAACGTTGTAGCTGAGAGGAAGAACAGAACCATTATGGAGATGGCATGAAGTATGCTGAAGGCAAAGAACTTGCCCCATGAGTTATAGGCAAAAGTTGTAAGTTGTGCAGTCTACCTGCTAAATCGGTGTCCCATAAAGAGTGTGAAGGATAAAATTCCACAGGAGGCATGGAGCAACTAGAAGCCAAGCATTGCTCATTTCAAAATTTTTGTGTGCATAGCATATGCACATGTCCGAGATGAGAAGAGGAAGAAGTTGGATGACAAAGCTGAGAAATGCATCTTCACTGGGTATAGTGAAGAGTCGAAGGCATATAGGTTGTATAATACTGTGACAAAAAAAATTATTATCAGCCGAGATGTGAAGTTCTTGGAGGATGAATCATGGAACTGGAAATCAAAGACTGGTCAGCCAGAACCAGCAGTCATTGAGTCTAAGGACGTAGAAGAAGAATGTGTGCATCAACCTACAGTTTCAAGTAGCAGCTCTAGAGCTAGCAGCAGCACCACCTCATCATCACAAATGCCTCAAATTGCAAGCATAATCTCTAACTTGAGGACATCCACGAAGACGAGGAGCTTGTAAGACATCTATGAGGTAACCTGACTTCAAGAAGAAGAACATTTTGAATTTGCTTTATTTTATGAGTGTGATCCAATTTCATTTGAAGAAGCAATTTAGAATAAAAAATGGGTGAAGGTGATGGATGAGGAAATTGAGGCCATAGAGAAAAACAAGACATGGCAGTTGAGTTATCTCCCAGCAGGGAAGAAGACCATTGGGGTCAAGTGGGTATACAAAATTAAGTTTATTGCCCAAGGTGAATTTGATTGGAACAAGGCTAGATTGGTGGAAAAAGGCTACAAACAGAAGTCAGGCATTGACTATCATGAGGTGTACACACCTGTAGCTCGACTTGACACAGTTAGAATGATCCTGGCATTGGTAGCCCAGAAAGGCTGGAATGTGTACCAGATGGATGTCAAGTCTGCATTCCTGAACGAAGTATTGGAAAAAGAGGTCTATATAGACCAGCCACCAGGCTATGAGTTGGAAGGACAAGAAGGTAAAATCCTAAAACTAAAGAAGGCCATGTATGGGTTGAAGCAAGCACCCAGGGCTTGGTACAGTCGGATTGATGCTTACTTTCAGGAGAATAAGTTCATGAAATGCCCATATGAGCACACCCTGTACCTGAAGCAAAACCCAAAAGGTGAGATGATAATCATTTACTTGTATGTAGACGATCTGATTTACACTGGAAACAACAACATGTTTTTTTACCAGTTCAGAATAGCTATGAAGGAGTTTGAGATGACAAACTTAGGGCTGATGAAATACTTTCTAGGTATTGAAGTTGTCCAATCTGCAGATGACATCTTCATTTCTCAGGGCAAGTATGCGAAGGATGTCCTAAAGCGGTTTAAGATGGAGGATAGTAAACCTGCCATCACACCTGTTGCCAAAGGTCTGAAGCTGAGCAAGATGGATTCCAATAGAAATGTTGATCCAACCTTGTTTAAGAGGTTAGTTGGCAGTCTCATGTACTTGACTGCAACTAGACCCGATATGATGTTTGGAGTGAGCCTGATCAGCATATTTATGGAGACTCCAAAGGACACGCACTGGAAAGCAGGAAAAAGGATTTTACGCTATGTCAATAGGATGTGGAACCATAGAATTTTTTATACCAGAAAGTACCAGCTGGAACTGGTTGGCTACACAGATAGCGATTAGGCTAACAACACTGATGATTGAAAGAGCACTTTTGGCTATGCTTTCCATTTTGGATTGGGAGTAGTTTCATGATCGTATAAGAAGCAACAGATAGTTATGTTTTCCACTACAGAGGCAGAGTATGTTATCGCCACATTAGTCGCATGCCAGGCAGTATGGCTACGAAGAATCTTGGGTGAGCTGAATCATCCACCAAAAAGGGCGACAACCATTTCCTGTGATAAAAATTCTACCATAGCACTATCAAAGGATCCAGTGTTTCATGGTAGGACGAAGCATATCGATATCCACTACCACTTCATCAGAGAGCTGGTGAAAGTTGACGAAATTGTGTTACTATTAAAAAGAATAGGTAGCTGTTATTTTTACAAAACCTTTGAAGGAGGAAGACTTCAATAGGCTCCGAGAAATGTTGGGCATCAAAGTCTTTGTGAAATTCAATTTAAAAGAGGGTGTTAGAAAATTAAACCAGATTTGACGCCCTGACAGATCGCATAACCAAAAATCTGATCGTCGTATTCTACAAGTGTGTGCAGTTAATGCCAGTAGCTGTAGTTCGACGAGTGGGCAGAAACCCTAATGTGATGCATGTCAGAGGATAAGCATGTTAGAGGATAATCCTTATCCTCCCTTCCGCCCTACTATAAAAGGCGGAGTGGTTTTTCAGAAAACATATCGAGGAATCAGGGTAGATCAAATAGCGAGGGATAGCTGAGCAGAGCAGAGGAGTCGGAGCAGCAATCTCCTAGAAACTCCTTTGGTGTTAATCCTACAACTGTGTTGCAGATGTCTATGTAAAGTTCAATTTTGCATTGTAATACTGCATTGGTAGTCTGTTTATCATGAGTGAATAAAATCTTTATTTTGTGCAAGTTTGTCTTAGTTGTTTTTCTCAGATTCTGTTTGCACCAGATCGGTGCGTCTGTCGCCCGTTCACCCCAAGTGAGGCACACTTTCTCTGTGTGCCCCAAGTGTGGTGCATCCTCCCTTTACGCCAAACCTTTGGCGTAACTTTTGCTTGTGCCCAACCCTTGGCGCAACTCCCACTTATGCCCGACCTTTGGCGTAACCACACCTTGAGCCTGACATTCAATGCAAGAAAATATTGCGCCAGAGCCCTTGGCGCATCCGAACCTTGCGCCAGACCCTTGGTGCATCCGAACTTTGTGCCAGACCCTTGGTGCAAGCACATAGTGCACCAAATCCCTTGGCGCAACTACACCTTGCGCCCAACATTTGGTGCAAGCACATAGTGCACCAGACCCTTGGCGCAGTCAAATATTGAGCCAGAATCTTTCATTTTTGGTAGTCAACTGCAACTTTGATGCATTAAAATTATGTTATGTTGTGAGTGCCTGAAAGGAGGTTTAACAATAGCAAAATTTTCATGAGTATAACTTTATCCCTATTGTAAGAGAGGGTGTGCATGTAATAATTATGTAATTAGGGCAGGCTTATTTTTAGGAGAAGAAAATTTGAAAACCCACCTGACTTTTATATTTATGATAAACTATTTTCTGTAATGTATTTGTCATGTATGAGCAATGTGCTTCTGTGAATCTGGGTTGAAGAGAATTCCTTGATGAACTTGTTATTTAATGTTGCTTGTGGTCATATAGAAAAGACTCATATAGATGCATGGTATATTTGTATATTAATGGGTTGTCTGATCTCGTGCTATTCTCCTCAATTCTTCCTGTGTGATGGACAAATGGGAAGCATCCAGTTGGACCGAACGATATACCTTCACATCTAAAGGAGGATATTCTGGAGAAAAGATAAAGCTACAGTTGATACGAACCAGTTTACAAAACACTCCATCAGAAGAAAATTGCAAAAGTAGAGGATATCTTATAAGTCCAAGAAGTGATACAAGCTAGAAAATAAACTGTATATGCCAGTTAGCGAGATCTGGGCACACTATTGTTTCTAAATGCTCAATATTGAGTCTCAAGTCTCATGTTTGAAACATGTTTTTTTTTTTAAATTAAGCTTAGTTGAATCATAAACTATGATTGTACCAGGTTACAAAACATTATTGTTCAGATAATAATGCCAGAAAGTGCTCTGTTGAAATTATTTTCCATATTTTTGACTAATACATAATTAAGTGCTGAGGCATGATTACTAGTAACACATGTATTTTTTTGGAAGCAAATATTAGCCACTATGGTTTTAAAGAAAAATTGGAACCGAGGTATAAGCTATCTTAATTTTATCATGTGCTCAATTCAAAGATTAGACTACCATTAATTGTTTCTTTTGTGCTGGTGGAACATTAATGGCGAGAGGGTCGAGACCTCGATAAAAACTCGTTTTAATGTATTATTTGTGGTGGCGGATTTGAGAACGGGGAGAAAGAGTGCAGGGGAGCAGACCGAGCCGAGCTTGGTCCTTTGAAAGCCTGCGGGCTGTGTTATTCTGCTGTATGTAATTATTTTTCGAAGAATTTAATGAAAAGTGGAATTTTGCGTTGGTGAAAATCTTGGTCAGCACCAAGATTTTCACCAACGCAAAATTCCACTTTTCATTAAATTCTTCGGAAAATAATTACATACAGCAGAATAACACAGCCCACAGGCTTTCAAAGGACCAAGCTCGGCTCGGTCCGCTCCCCTGCACTCTGTCTCCCTGTTCTCAAATCCGCCACCCCAAATAATACATTAAAACGAGTTTTTATCGAGGTCTCGACCCTCTCGCCATTAATGTTCCACCAGCACGAAAGAAACAATTAAAAACTGCAAAATCGGCCTTTCCCGCCGAGTCTTCGATCTTCCACCTGTTATTGGCCAACCACTCCCGATCCGCCATGAAGGCACGCATTCAATAGGCCCTTACCCTGCAACCGCTGCTTTGTCAGACTATCCCTCGGGAACTGTTACCTTGTCAGAAAATTCCATCTGCACCCGCTACCTCTTTTCCCGCGTGCGGGACCATCCACGTGTCAAATTTCTATTTTGTCTTCAACCGGCCGCGAAATCGCGACATGTTGCGATTTCGCGACCAAACTGGCGCCTTGCCTTCGTCCGCCAAAACCGTCGCGAAATCGCGACCAATATATCTCTTTTTATTTAGCATTTTCTGGAATACGTAGTGTAAACGAGGGAATGTGTTTTCGCGACATGTCGCGATATCGCGACCAAACTGGCGCCTTGCCTCCGTCCGCCAAAACCGTCGCGAAATCGCGACCAATATATCTCTTTTTATTTAGCATTTTCTGGAATACGTAGTGTAAACGAGGGAATGTGTTTTTGTAAGAGCATCCGTTAATAGGAGAAATTTGCAAGGTTTTATTGAAGTACCTAGGTTCTAATCGTGCCACTCAACTAAGAAAGAATGACCTCCATTATCCTGTTTGAGAAACAAATATAAACCCTTACCTGACTAAGAGATGATGCCACAATTTTTAATGACGTGTTTGTTAAACCATACAATATTGTCTTCGAACGTAAATATAATATGTTAAGAATTTCTTAGAATTTGAGCATTAAATATATATATATTTTTTTCTAAAAGTCTCCAAAACTGTAACAAAAAGAGAAATCAACATGTGCTTACGATCTATAGGATTTCTTTAAAAAAAATAAGACAATGAAAACCTTAAAGGGAGAAATATATACGTTTCTCGATCAACAGGAAGGTTTGAGTTACAAACACATATACCTTTTTTCGATACTCACCGTGTTTGTCGAAGTCACTCTTAATAGAATTGACGTTTTATAAAATCTGTGTCCGATATGTTGTTGTTTCTCTTCAAAGTTATAATAAATAGATTTTCAAATACATACTAGTATACGCGTTATTAGGGTAGTTGTTATACTTTCTATGTTGGATTGCCTTAGCAGCCCTGTACAAGTTGTTTGGACTTCGACAACCAAAAAGGAATTGCTTGAAACCAAGAACGAGATCTAATCCTTAGATAGAGTAAATAAACTCACACCTTATAAGATAAAAAGTTAGGTTTCATATATGATGTACTTATCAATATTTTATAGAAAAAGTAAGTACAATATTTTATAGAAAAAGTAATTTAAAACTATGTTTTATATTTTTCTTGGTGATAGTGAACAACAAAGCTTCGTAGATTATGCACTATGCAAAAAATTTACCTTCTTCTAAACAAGAGCTATATTTTTTTTTTAATAAAAAAGGTAATTTTTTTATTGAAATCAAAAAAGCATACAAGACCCAAGAATCAGATTACAATAAATTGCTTTATCCAGGCATATAGTTTTTCAGCAAACTAGTAAGATATTGAGAGAATGCTGAAGGAAGTTGATGCCACTCCCTAACATCCCAACCTTCTTGAAATTCAGACACCCATTTATCCAAACAATCAACAATACCATTCCACTCCCTTGGAATATGAGTAAAAGCGATGAACTCCATATGACAGCGAAAACAAAGAATCTGCCTAACCACCCCAACTAGCCTCCAATTAACATTGGTAAGATTACAGGTATTCAAAAAATTAATGAGAATTTTAGAATCCGACTCAAATTATCCTGCGCTAACCCAAACCATATCCTTGTACCATTGCATAAAGAATAGCAAGGGCTTCCATATAATTATTGGTATGTCTTCCTTTAAAACATGAGAAAAAGAAATATACCGCACCACTGCAATCACATCCCACTCCACCAATACCAACATTTTTAGGATTATCTCTTGAAGACCCATCAATATTAATCTTAAGAACCCCCTAGGATGCGGGTGCCATCTACCCTCTCTCTGCACTTTGCTATTGAATCCCATCATACTAAAAGAAATAGTAGCACGTGGGCCAAACACCATCAAACCCAAACCATGCATAATCTGGACCTCCACTGTATCCACATGAATACTAATCTGATATTTGGTAGACACAGTTTCCTGGATCATTCTCAAAATTCTCTGCCAAACTTGATAAACTGATAACTGTCTACCTTGAAAAATTCTCTAATATCTTTCAAGCCAGATTTACCAGAAAATGCGCCAGATTTACCAGAAAATGCGCCAGATTTACCAGAAAATGCACGAGGGACCAATATGCCAAGCAACCTGTAAAAAGAAGACCTTAGTCGGAGGCCTTCTAAAACTCCTCCAAAAATCCAAAAGAGAAGAAGAATGAACACAAGACAGTTTCTACACACCCCACCACAAATACCAAAGTTGACGCGCAAAACTACATTGAAGAAGCAAATGACCAACAAATTCCTCACTATTCTCACATAGGAAACAATAAGGACCATGAATACCTCTCTTCTAAAGGTTATCCCAAGTGAGACATCGATTACAAGTGGCAACCCACAAGTAAAAATTGCACTTAGGCCACACAAATTTATTCCACACTTGCTTCCACCATGGAACATCCTCAATACCATATGTTAACAAGATGTGACAGACCATAATATTTATCCATTACTAAGTAGGCTCTTTTATTAATAAATGAATAGCCAAAATTATATTATATATGTGTTGCGACAAGATCTAGTGCAATATCTTTAGTAGGAGCTTTATTTATTTATTTTATTTATTTTTTTATTTTTGTGTAAGAAGTTATTAGATTTTAGAATAAAATCTTAATTTGATTATAATATTGTTAATTATGCTCTTTATTTATTTATTTTTATAAATGAAAGTGAACCCATAAGATGAGTTATTAATAATCTTATTTGATTGAAATGAAACTTTCAAGGAATTATTAGAGAGATATAAGTAGAGTAATTTTATAAAGAAGTTTGTTTAATTATTTTTTTTAAGGTTTAATAGAGAAAATATTTAATAGTGTTTATGTTTATGGAATAAGTGAACCTCGAAATGTGTTTTAGATCTTAATGATTTTGCATGGTAAGAAATAATTTAATTTGATATGCTATTCCATTTAGGATAAAAGGACTCTTTAAAAATGATTCATTTATAAGTTATTGCCATTATTTAAATAGATTTTAAGAAAGTGTTAAAGGAATGAGAATGTTACCTTCATATTAGACTAATGAAATATTCTTAATGTTTTCTTATACTTGGAGATGAATATTTGGATTTTATATTTTAGTTGACCTGAAATAAAATATAAGTATAAATGTGTGCGGGAAATTTGGTTTGTGGCTTGAGCTTAAATAAGCTTAATTCCTTTTTTTAAGACCTTAATTCATAATCATCGTGAATAATAAATGATCTAAATACATCCAATACCGTTGAGATGTAGGTAAGCATACAACATGATTGAGATACACCTAAAAATATTGAGATGTGGGTAAGCATGTAAAGCGATTCAGGAATGACCATTTTTGATAAAATGAGTCGAAACAAGTGATAGAATAAGTCAAAATAAACAACCTTATTAGAACTACTCATGAGGTGCAGTATTAGACGTCACCTCTAGGTCATTGTATGAGCATTATGGTGATGGCTACTTGTACATTTTGTGAATAGAATAATCTAGCAAATAAAAGGAGCTAGACCATTCTACAGTAGTTGGTATGAAACAACTTGTCATTACTCACAATGTGGCAAGTAAGAATAGGTCCAAAGCCAAAAAAGTGGCATGGCCCTAATTGACTCAAGCAAAGTGGATCATCAACTAGGCACTAAGCATATACGCTAACCCCTTGCATGTTATTATATATTACATAGAACAAACGAGTATAAATAAACTCAATCATTCTACATGCTAAGGGATGGGGAGAGTATGCGTCCACCCTCTAGGTGTTATGGTACCCAAAGGATAACCCCAACCATGGATCTACACTCATGGTTGAAATAAGAGGATGTTAAATGAGAAGATAAACCCACAAAATAATACCTTCTATGGGATTTTATCAGTCTCATCCACTTGGATGGTCGTTTGTAGCAGTCCTAATTATCAAAAGTGATATACTATACCTCATATTGATTAAATATTAGGTGATCATCAAACCATTTATCTTAGAAAAATTTCCATTAGGTTGTATCTAGTTAGTTAAACCAGGCAGAAATTTTGACCTTATGAATTTGGCTAAATAAATTAAGTACTACAACTAGGTGAGTAAGCTTGGGTTGTTACAAAAAGGGTTCTCTCAGATCTTAAGTATAGATTTTCATAAAACTTATGCTCATAATGTGAAGTTATATTTTATTAGACTTTTTCTTACATATGTTGTTGTTTTTTATTTAGAAGTTGAACAAATAGATGTAAAAATACAGTCTTGCATAGATATTTGAAGGAGAAAATATACATCCAACAACCTAAAGGTTTTAAAGTAGGATTTTCAAATGTTTTCTGCAAGTTGAAGAAATCCCTCTATGGATTGAAGCAGTCTCCTAAAGAATAGTATCAAAAGTTTAACAATTATGTGTTGCAGATTGGATTTTTTTCATAACCTTGTAGATCTATGTGTGTATTACAAAATAAAATCTAAATTCTTTGCAATTTTAGTTTTGTATGTGGATGACATCCTCTTGATTGGAAATAATAATCAATTAATTTCAAAGACTATTGTTAAAGAACTTTGATATGAAGGACTTGGGTCAGGCATGCCATTACTTGAGCATTAATATTATCAAATATCACAAGAGTAGACAATTATGGCTTTCCCAAAAGGATTACACTAACCATATTTTGAAATAATTTAGAATGCAATATAGTAAACCTACCAAAAATCCTTTGCATCCTAGATTTAAACTATCTGCACAAATATGTTCAACTACAACTGAAGAAAATGAGAGGATGAAAATATTTCCATATGCAGAGGCTATGGACTCATTGATATATGCAATGGTATGTAGTAGGCCTGATATTTCTCATGTTATCGGTTTGGTCAATAGATATATATCTAATCCTAGAAAGGAATATTGGATTGCTATAAAAATAATTTTTAGATATTTACATGGTACTAAAGATCATTTTTTGTGTTATTAGTCCAAGAAAAAGAAGAGTTTTGTTTGTAGGAACATGTAGACGTAGATTGGGCAGGTGACTTGGACAACCATAAGTTAACAAAGGATATATATTCACTTTGTATGGTGGTGCAATGAGCTAGAGGAGTAAAAAACAAATTGTTGTAGCTTTGTTAAGTGTTGAAGCAAAATTTATTGTTGTTATTAATGTTATACAAGAAGCTATTTGGTTGATGATGTTGTGCAAAGGTTTCCATTTGAACCAAGAATATGCTGGAATAAATTGTGATATCCAAAGTGAAATAGCACTTGCATATTATTCATCACTTTATGAAAGCATAAACCATTTATAGTGAAATATCATTATGGTCATGATATGGTGGAGAGTAGAATAATCAATCTAATAAAATGAAAAACTCGAGAATGTAGCAAATTCACTTACTAAGGTTGTCACAGTTCAAAAGCACCAATTTTGTAGCAATGAGATTGGGATAAAAGATTGCAAAAAAATCTTGCATCAAGTGGGAGTTTGTTACAATGTGCAAGTATTGCATGATTTTCCTGTTTAGTGATGGAATCTTCTGGAAAGTTCACGAAAACTCCTTTTTGGAGACTTCATGTTTTTGGTATGATCTACAAGATTTTGGAAGACTAGTAAGCCCTAGAAAATTTTATAATACTATTTAGGTGGAAAAATTAAAAACCCTTCCATGTTGTGATTATAAAAATAAAGTTGCATCTATGTAACATAGCATTGGAGAGTTCCTTTGAATAAATATATTTTTATCTAAATATTGAGTCCTCATTTTATTTGTTGTTCATGTTTTTTCTTGTAATTTTTATTCTGTATCTATTTTAGCATATGCTTTATTTTTCTTTTTATGTACAACATTGTACAATTATATAGTTGGTCTAATCATACAACACTTAAATTTTATAATCACATTCATCCTACCACATCATTCATTGTATGATGGGCTAATTACATAGTTAGTATGACAACATTCAAATGTATGGTGGACTATTTGTACAAAAAATACTAAGTTTTATATTTTGAGTAGAGGTTCTTACTTAAATGACACTCTTATTTATTTAACATCCCCCTCATGAATGATGCCATGTTCAAAAAATAGGTATTCTCTCTTGAATGACACTCGTTCGTTTAATTGAATTGTACTTACCTTGTTCCTTCCTATTGAACAATGTGAATGTATCATTTTCCTTCACTTAAAAGGTACCATTTTGTTCAATTGAATGATACATTTCTCTTGAACTAGAATAATTTAATGGTTCTTAATTATTCACTTGAACATTATTATTTTCTTCTATTACACAATAACCACTTGTTACTTCAAACAACACATGACTTGAATGGTACTCTTTGGCAGGGTTGTTGAACGTCTCCCAATTTGAATCAACATTTCATTCTTCTCTACTGGAATAACAAATTGTGTCTATTACTCCAATGATGTCTTTTGGTATGGTTTCATTATATGTAGCCTTTCCAAGTTGCAATGTCTAGTATTTAACCTGAGATAAAAATTGTTACAATGATTTCTCGTGCAACTAAAACCTACAAAATAAATTATACTATATGCAATTTAAACATAAAGTATTCACATTTTCACATGATAACTTATAAGGATTTATTTTTATTATTCATTGGCTAGAATGACCGTTACAATTACATAATCTACAACTTGTAGAACATTCCACCTTTAGTTTTGCTTATTATTGTTTTTGTCATAGGTATTTCTATATATTTTTTGTTCATTATCTCTCCCCACTATGCATACTAGTTATTCTCTTTTTCTTGCCAAATATTCCTCTTCCTTTTATTTTCTCTTATGTTATTCTCTTTTCTCTTTTCAAATGTGTCATTTCTTCTCCTTGTCTGACTCATCCTCTCTCACTTATCTTATTTTCTTCTCTTCCTTTGTATTATTTTCCTTTCCTTTGGGTGGTTATGAAATGATTTACGTTATGTTAGATGCTCTCACATCACTAGTTCGAATGATAAATGACCATTCAATTTATTTTGATTTGATGATTCCACCATGGAAATAGTATTGGGATATGATTAATGGGTACTTATCAAATCCCATGCCTACAAGTGGTTTTTAAGGGAGCACCATTAAGGGGGTTAGTGTTTTAGAGTTACATGTTTAGTCATAAAACTTAGTGATAGGTTTTGGATACACAATTCTAATTTAGATACCATGTATTTAATCTATACCATCTTTGTCTATGCTTCTATTAGCTTACCTTATTGTCCACATTTGTATGTGCCTAAACTATCCTTTGCTCTACAATTTATTTATTGGAGTCTACACATGGGTGTTCAAAGGTAACAAGTTGAGAGTAGTCTCTTGTTGCAACCAGTCACCATGTAATTCTCATATAAGTATGCAACTTTGATAATTTTATATATTAGGATTTTTCCTCATTTTTCTTTAGCCAAGCAACATAGAATTACTTTGTATTGTTTTATTTTTTATTTATTTTACTCTTTTTGTGCTTTCACATTTAAAAAAATAAATGTATGATTTGACATTGTATTTTCTCTAGAGGAGTGTTTTTGGTCAATAAAAGATTCCATTTTGAGTGTTTTAATATTTTAGATCTATATGGTTGGTTGAGGTTGAGTAAGACATTAGACTATCTATGGGGTTAGGTATTTATTTAGGGGATTGACATTGTTTTTATTGTTGGTATAATTTGCTCAAATAAAACTAAAGATACATTTAGCTAATGGACAAGGACATCACCAAACTTAAATGTAACTCATATTATCATATGAAATTGAGCCATATGAAGTATGTAAAGTGGGTCATGTATTAAGTTAAAAATAGTTAGGAAGGTGTGTCATAGAATAATGTATGTAACTACTTTGGAATCATGTATATAAGTGTCATAGAATATGTAGTTAGGAATATTATCATAGAATTATGTTAGAGAATATTTTCATAAAATATTAGGAAATATGCTTGTAAATATTATAAAAAGGAAATAATGTTAACCTCATCGGGTTAGAGAATATTTGGACTATTTGTAAGGATGTTGCCTCCTCAAAGAAGCTAATGATAGTAATATTTATTCTCTTAATTTTTTTCATTTACTATTATTACGAGTTTCCATGTTTAATTTATTTAATCCTTTTGCTATTGGATATATGATATTAGTGCTCCTTTTGTCAATAATTCTTATAATCATAGTTAGAAGTATATTCGGCACTAGATTTCATATCTTAGTATAACTTAGAACCAAGAATTTCAAGATGAAATATTTGCATGAGAAGAATAGGTTTATTGCAAGTGACATCAAAGCCCTTTTTAGGGTGTGCTAAGCTTCTGCTGTGAGCAATATTTTTATCTAATCCTAGGTCTATATGTTAAACATAGTGTTTCAATTATTTTAAAATATCATAGAGTTATCATTTTTGGCTAAGCTAGATTACCCATAAATCATCTATTGAAGTGAGGGGTGATTAGACTCAATTACCAAGGCCTCAAAAAATACCCATATATGAATTTGAGTTCTAAAATTACCTTATGTTTATTGATATACCCTTTTTAGGAATCTTGAGACAAACCTTCACATATAAGAAGTCATCCAGTCATGTAATTATCATAGTACATCGACCATAGCACTTAGAAATATTACCCTCTCATACTAATCAAAGAGGTGGGTAGTGTGCGTAAGGGTATAAGATAAATCCTCCTTAGGTAGTGGACTAAAATACTAGTCCAAGCATTTATTGATAATTACTATAGTATATTAAAGGGCTATGATAAGTACACACACCTTAATTTAGATGATCTACCTTGATTTTTTACTTATGGTAATTTTATATTTATGTTGGTTTATCATTAACATAAAAAATACGTAGAGTACAAAGAAAAAAAGAGCTCAATTATGCTTGGGATAGAAAAAAAAGTATGGGTTGTCAAAAAACATCATATTGAATTATTGTCCATTGTGTTCATCTCATTGAGTTGATTATTTTAGTATATAACATCTATGCACTATTTTTAAGGACCCAAAATTATCATATTGTGGTATAGCCCATTTCAATCATCTATTTGAGTTGATTATTTTGGTATATAATACCCATATAGGTTTTTGGACTCTTACTAAAAATAGTAACTGCTAAAACAATAATTCTATTTTTAGTAAATGCCATCAAAGATTTGAACCCAAGCAATGGAGGCCAAAATGCATAATATGGAGGAACAACTTGCCAAGTTGGATGTAATAATTGAACTCTAGGATCAACCATCTTCCATCACCAACCTGATACAATGAGTTAGGATATTAAAGTGCTTAAACGTAAAATCCAAATTTTTATGGGTATGTTAAAAATAGCTTGAACTCTTAGAGAGGGAAAGCTATTGACAAGAAAAATCTCTCCAGGGTCTTTACAAATGAAAACTATTAGTAGTCAAGGAACAACAGAGGCATGACTCCTAGAATCCCTAAAATAGGTTTTCCAAGGTTTGATGGGATCAATCCAAAAAGTTGGTTAATAAAAGCTAAGTAATGGTATGAACTACATGAAAAACCCCTCAATTAATAGATTGTTGTGGCCACCTTTCATTTGATATTGAAGCACTCCATTAGTATTAATGGTTATAAAAACATGTCCTAAATATTAGGTGGACACAATTCAAGAGTGAACTCAGAAAAATCAGGCTATCAGAGTTTAATTTACTAAAGTCCTCACTAAGCTCCAACAAACAAGTATTTTACCCAAATATATTATGGATTTTGAGAAGCTAGCCAAAATAATTGAAATCCTTTTAGATGTCTTCTTCAAGAGTTGTTTCATCAATGGCCTTCAAGGAAAAATTATAACTAAGGTCCAAATTCTCAATATGACCATATATATGATTGATATAGGGCTCGATAAATTTGTAGAAATCAAATGAAACAAATGGGCCAAGGGACTCTATTATAATTATGGTGAAAAATGGGCCATCAGACACAAATATAAAACACAAAGTCTCTTCATTTTAGATATTTGCAATACTTTATCTTATTCTACAAATATAGGGGATGGATTTATGGACTCAATATAAGAGTAATTGAAATCAATGGATGAAGAAATTCTACCCAACACACGAGTAGAAGAAAATCCTACACTTTATTTGATATCCCAATGCATGATAGTCCATTTTTTCTCAAAGGACAAAAATATTAGCAAATGGGCCCAAATATCATAGGTTTATATTTCCCAAGATCATATAATATCATAAATATAATCTCATTCAATAATAACACCAATATTGCTTAAAACAATCTTTATCAAATCAATAAAAATAAATATTACAACTTTAT
This sequence comes from Wollemia nobilis, assembly GCA_028583015.1. Classification (NCBI taxonomy): domain Eukaryota; kingdom Viridiplantae; phylum Streptophyta; class Pinopsida; order Araucariales; family Araucariaceae; genus Wollemia; species Wollemia nobilis. Next base: position 758,842 of record JAQPPZ010002383.1, on the reverse strand, counting down.
TACATAACATAGAGCTTTATATTCAATATATAACCTTACATGCGACTCTTTAATGTACATAATGTTTTCTCTTCTCAAACTTATGGGAGATGCAACCTTTAATATGTCTTTCTTACATAATGAAATAGTATCTCATGATTACATAACTTCCTACTTCTAATATTGACACATAACACTCATGAATCTTCACTTACACACATAACACCTTTCACTCATAACTCTTCACCTGCACATATGACACCTTTGACTCTTAACTTATACTTGCATACATGACACATTTCACTCATAAGTCACACTCAATTATATGAAAAATAAATACTCTTTACAACTTGACACATATTATTGGCATACATAATAAACACACTTCCTAATCTAAATTTTTACAATGGTACTCAAGGCACCAAATAATGTAATATCTCCAACACCCCCATGTATTACATTATTTGGTAGGACAACTTGAAATGAGTCATATATTGAAGGCATACTCATGTCTTCAACTAGTTTCATCCTTGTCTTTGATCTCCTAAAGTTAACTCTAGTATTCCTTTATGTTTGGATATTGAATATGTTCTTTTTACTTGATGCCTATCATTCTTTTAAGTTATAATTATAATATATTCCATTTATTTCAATGACTCTTTATTATCAATCTTGTTGTTGAAGTTAACATATATTGAATGCACCAACATATCATCTTGTTCATCAATATTGTTTGTACATTCTTTGGTTACACCCAAATTTGTTTCTTGAAGATCATTTGCTATGATATGCTATATATATTATCATACTTATATCAATAGGTATGTTAATAAAATCTTTAGAATTTTCTTTTGCTTCAACAAGTTCTAAATTTAGATAATTACCAAATATTGTAAACTTTTCATCTTTGGCATCTTTGAGAATTAAAGATAATTTCTTCTTCAATTTTATTGGAATATCTCTTTATTCATAAAAATTATCTATCAAATGTTGTGTGTAAAAATTTATATTTTCTAACAATACCTCACTATCCTCTAAAAATGCATTTTGAATCATTTCTTCCATGTTGATTTGTTCTTTAAACTATTTTTCAAATTTCTTTTCTTTCTTCAAATTCTCATTCAATCAATCAAATTTTAAATTTCACCTTTTCAATCAATTTTCATAACCACCTTTTTCTTTCAAATTCTACTCCACCTTAATCCATCAATATGAATTTCAATTCTCCTCTCATATCTCCTTGATTTAAACTTCCTCCTTTAATTAATTAATTTCACTTTCAAATAATTGATTTCATTTCCTTATAATTCCATTATTTCTATTCTTTAAATTCCTTTTAAATATCTTATATCTTCCAACACTTTATTCCTTCAATTAAAAAAGACCTTATAACTCCCAAAATATCAAAAATAAAATATTTTCTTCAAGTAAATAATGTACCTAAAATATTCACTAATCAAATGTATGCTTCTTCACCCAGGTGTTGTAAGTGAGTTGGAGAGGAGAGGGCAATCCTCCAAGGGAGGTCCTAGGTTCGAATCTCCACCCTACCAAAAAGATGAATTGGGTGCCCAAAATCCAATTGATAATGTTGGTGCGGGCAGGGCTGGGTGCGACCCCGGGTGACTTTGACGGTGTAGAACCCCCTGTTCGTGGTCTCTTAGACCAAGGCAGCCCCGCAAAGGGTTTTTCGCTGAAAAAAAAATGTATGCTTCTTTCTTAATCATTAAAAAGTCAAAAAATACCTTAATACAATGCAACATTTAATTCCATGTTATTTTTTTAGGGCATCCAAAAGATGTTACACAAAATGCTCACATTTAAACATTACTTATGCATCCTTGTTTCTATTGTAACTTCAATATTGTCTAACTCGACCACTTTTAAAATTTAGTCTAATGCTTCTCATTCCTTTTGTGTTGTCTCAAGTTCTAAACTCACAATACCCCTTTGACTTCACTCTTATTATACTCAAGTTCCAAATGCTTAACATTATTTCAATTATGCTCAGGTTATAATATTTTAATGATCTCCCAGCATCAATATTTCATCTAATATTCTACATGAATATAGGTTCCATTGCTTAATCTAATGAGCCTTCAAACTCTCTATTCCATTAATATGTTCTACTACTTCGGTCATGGCTTCTTACTTCTTCCTTCTAGACTTCTCTCCACAAATAATTTTACCTTTAAATGTCCTCCAGTAATTTGCTTCCAACCTCATGCTCTCAACTCTAGTAGCTCTTGTTCTCTCATGTTCTCCAAATTTGCACATTTATATATTCTCTAATCCACTACTTGAAATTCATACTTTTTTTTTGTTGCTAGCTATTCTCCACTCAATCTCCAATATCCTTTCACAATATTTTCTCTTTCTCCGCCTTCAATAGAGCTTACTAAAGTGGATTTGATACCATTGTTAGCAAATTCACATAAATATCATAGGTCTATATTTCTCAAGATCGTATAATTTCACAAATATAACCTCATTTAATAATAACACCAATATTGCATAAAAAGAACTTTATTGATCCAATAAAAAAATATTACAACTTTGTTACACAACATAGAGATTTATCTTCAATATATAACCTTACATGTAACTCTTAAATGTACTTGAATTTTGATCTCCTCTATTAAATGTACCTAACTTTTGATCTCCTCAAACTCATGGGATATGCAATTATTAATATGCCTTTCATACATAATGATGAATTCTCTCATGATTACATAACTAATTTTGCAAGACCTTTGTAATAGAAACTGATGCATCAGGGGTGTGGTTAGGGGTTGTACTCATGCAAGTAAGAAGACCTCTTAAATTCATAAGCAAGGAGTTATTGGAACAAAATATGGCAAAATAAACTTATGAGAAGAAAATAATGGATATTGTCTTTCTCTATTGGAAACCATACTTGTTAGGAAAATATTTCATCATTAAAATATATCGTTGTAGCCTTAATAATATCTTAGAATAAAGGATTTATTTACTTGAGCATTAAAAATGGATCACTAAACTCTTAGGGCATGACTATGGGATCATACCATATTGGAAAAGAGAACATGGTAGCAAATACTCTTTTCTACACTCCTAAAGATATGGAACTATAGACACCAAAATAACACCAATCCGATTATGTGACGACAAGCACTGATCGAATTGACATACATAGCCCCTAGGGCAGCCCCCAGAGGTTAAACAGTGGTCCTAACCACTCCCACAATAGTTTTGGAAGGTCAGAGGTCAATTTGGCACCTTTCAGGCACTCTGCTCCCTACTCGTTCCACCCTGGGATGATTACAAACTGGTATTCATCCCACCCCGGGATGATTAGCAGCATTCGCTCCAGGGTGGGGCGAATAGCAGGTTTGATGGGAAAAAGGTCAAACCTTGACAAATGGCAGCTCAGATCCACCACTCAACTCCACCTTCAATGCATGGGAGTGCGAGTGAGCATTTTTGAGCTCAAAGAGGTAGTCATAGAGGCAGTCATGGAGCCCTTAATCAGGGAGGAATCTTCTCTCCCCTGGCAAGGCATGATGGCCAAGTGGCGCCTCTGCATGCTCATTCACAAGAGACCCTCAGGTCTATAAAATGGTGAGTCTTCTCACCCCAAAAAAGGATAGAGCAGGAGCATTTGGAGCAATGGAGTGCTGCTCGAATTACATCCTCACCCATCGCTTGTGCTTCTTACATCCTTGATCTCTCTTTTGGAAGGGAGGTTATTGGGTGATCATTGGAAGCACAATCCGGACCCAAAACCTAAACATTTGGCCACAATACCCCACCCAATTTTTTGACACAACCCCCTAGGAGGTTTTGGACCCATCCCAAGTGGATTGGTGCCGAAACCAAGCCCCAAACGGTGGGCGTCCTACCCTCGGGCCCCCGCACTATTGCAGTCCTAATCGCCCCACCCCGGAGTGATTAGAAATATGTAGTATATTTCTTTACTATTTCATTTGCATTTCATTTTAGGTCACTCATATAGGCTGCCATTCAAATTTCATGTCATTCTGATGAATATTGGTTGTGTTTTCAGTGTTTTTTCATTTTCATTAACATACAGGGAGCATCATCGGATACAGGGCGATCGAGGTAGAATTTGCAAAATCCGACCTTCTGGGTCATCTCAAAATGCCCCATTTTTCCTAACCCCAACTTTGTAGGTGTTTTGGAGGCCCCTGGATGGGACATTTAGGAGGTCACTTTCTGACGTCTTGTGATAGTCCTAATCGTCCCACCCCGGAGCGATTAGAAATATGTGGTAGATTTCTTGACTGTTCCTTTTGCAGTGTGTTCTTGGTAATGTTTTCATGCCTCTATCCAAATTTTAGCTCATTCTGATATGTTTTGATTATAGTTTTAATTATTTTATGCATGCATTAACCGGAGGCCTTGGGGATCGCATGTTTCCCTCCATCCGTAGGTGCTTTTAATCGTTTGCTATTTTTTTGAATGTAGGATCTCGACACCGGAGGGGAAGCAAGGAAGCATAGATGCATTCACACAAGTGGCGATGATGTTTGGCCCGCCCATTTCACATGTGGGCACGCGGAAGAAAGCGTACCATCCGTGGTGTGACAAAACTATGTTTAACGCTCCTAGCCCCTGAAAAGGGAGGAGACGTATTGTAACCTGATCTCGAGAAAATTAATAAAATAAAGGGCTGCACTTTACATTTGCTTTACATCTCATTTCATTTCGCTTGTTTTCCCCTTTTCATGCATTTTCGTTCGTAGGACTTAGCGTTACGTTTTGCTTTTGTTTGCATCGCACCCGGTACGCCATTTTGCTTCCGTATCCTCGTGCTTTCAGTGGCGATCATGGTGGGACCCTATCCCTTGATTTTGGGATCAAATTTTTGATCAAAATTGTGTGTTTTTGCTTTCAGGTGTTAATCCTTCAAGCGTTGGACTGCTGCTCGTGCCACCTTGTGACGAATACAGACTGGAATTCGTGCCACCCTGGGATGAATAAGGCATTCGTCCCACCCTATGATGAATACAGATCTGCTATTCATCCCACCCTAGGATGATTAGCTCTCTGTGCAATTTTTGAGCAGAAACTCAGGGGCATCTGGTGTGGGCAGAGAAGAGGTAGGTTGTCTGAACACTCTCTGTCATTTTTGTCTCTGTTTCTATGATTTTTTTGTTTCTTTGCTTGCATAGGAAATTTTACTGCATGTTTCTTTCTTTTCGCAAGTAAAAATAACCCCACACACCATGAGGTAATCTAAACATCAAGGCGTTGGTCGTAAAACCCCAACACTTGATCAAGACCAACGGTGGATTTCATCACCACCTTGGCTTGAATTTTTGCATACATAACCCTGATCGCTACTGTTGCTAGACGTAAATCCTGATGAAAGCTGACCAAGTGTAGCTGGGGTGATTCCCAGTGCATGAGGATAAGTCTTCTATGGTAGGTGTCAAAAATAGAGTGATTCCCCTTTCGTACCGCCTATGTTCCACGTATTGTTACTGCTCTCGCGTACCAATAGTTTCCCTCACGTAAGGGCGGGTATATTGAGAGGTTCGGTATAATGGCCTGGCAGTGGTATATTGAAGGGGCGACCATTTTGGGAGACATAAGAGCCCTCATATTGCATATACAACAAAATTTTCTTTACAAGGTTTTCAAACAAAAATCAAAACACACTGAACCAGATTTAGGGCACACTTTTAATCTATAAACGAGATAATCACTTCTTTGTTTGTGTGGCTCCTGTTTGTTTAGTGTAGCATAAAAAATTATAAAGAAGATAAAAACCTACGTATCTTGTAGAGAGACACCACCATGGTGTACACCCATAGCCAAGCCCAATCATGGGCAGAAGCTACAAAAAGTGTACAAGGGGGCACAAGTCACCTCCGCTATAGCCCCAAGGACTTGGTCATACCACCTTGGCGGCCTGACCCACAAAATAGTCCACATCATACCATGATGGAATGGGACTATAGAGGCACCCCTTCGAGGGGCACTCCCATTCAACATAGACCCTTTCAGGAAGAGTCCTTACATGTGGCACTCAACATAAATGGGAAGGCTCCCTTAGACACTCGTTATGAGTGGCCACCATGCAATGAAGCGCTAGAACAACATAGGGTCCATAAGGAGGGGCCACATGATTACATCATCCCTCCTCTGCCCCTTATTACTGTCAGAAACAATAGGCCAAATCCAGAGCACAAGGCTCTTCAGACAGGGCGAGCCAACTCTGCCCGCCCCTTTCACATATACGAAAGGGAGCATGAGGAAGACCACTACATTCCTCAAGAGCAATACATAATGCGGGAACAATGCACTTCTGCACCTGCTATTTATCAGGATCACCTACTGAGGCCAGAGCCTCGGGTGAATGCCGCTAACCTCGATAGAGGGAAGCGACCTATAGAGATCTCGGATCACCATGACCGAGATAGATGTGTAGGGGAGGCATCTAGGCCTCCTAGACTCAAGACGATGGAACAAATCGACTTGGCATTTGCCAAACATGCCACCCACCGAGCGCAAATCATGCAGCTTGAGCAAGATCAACAATAGTTAGAGCACCTGTATCGCCTTAGCAAAGAGCGCATTCGGCGTCAGACAGATGAGTTGCTCTAGAACACTATGCCTGAGAGGGTCCCAACCCCTCGCATGCATAGGACAGAGTTGTATGAGAGGCACAACCCCTTGGTGCGAGATAGGTCTCCACGACCTTATCAAATGCTGCCTCCAAGACCTCCTAGACCTGAGCGGGAGACCACCCCTAGAGCCAATGATGGGCACCCTCCGTGGGCACCCACCCATGTTTATAGGTCACGCCCAGGAACTCCTCAAGAAGCCTATGAGGAATTCGAGCAAGAAGAAGAGCGGGCTAAAATGCCCTACCAAGGCAGAGGGGGTGCTATCCGGCTACCCCTCCATAGGCCTCAAGTTCCCCGTAATTCGCAATGGGAACAAACCAAGGAGGAAGAGATCAAATCTTTCGATGCATACAAAGCGCTGCTAGAGCGCTTAGAGTCTATGGAGACCAAGACTTCTGGGCCCCAAAATCCCACTTTACGCCAGCTCCGTAGTCACCCTGTGCATCCTTCAGTGCCTGCACCCCCATACCCTGAACACTTTAAAATGCCTCAATTGGCAATATTTAGAGGGGAGGAGGATGCCCAAGAGCACGTGACAAGATTCCTGAGCCAATGCTTTGGCATTCAGGACAATGATGCTTTGCTTCTAAGAACATTTATAACCACGTTCGTAGGCCCTACCTCGGATTGGTTTACCTAGTTGTCGAAGCATAGCATCAATAACCTGGACCAGCTAGTGGACACGTTCCTCGAATGTTTCACCTTCAATACCAAGAAGAAGGCATCATTAAGTGACCTAGCTAGCCTCAGGCAGTATGAGGAAGAGACCATGGCGGCTTATGGAAATCGGTGGAGGACGTTGCTTTCAAAGCTACCTTACCTCCCTCCCATGGCCGACCTGACCCAAATGTTCTCAAAAAGTTGTTTGAGATCGATCTCCATGCTATTGCAGCTACAACAATATGCCACTCTCGAGGAAGCCCTGGCACAAGCTAGAATCATTGAGGAGATCAAGATACAGGATGGCGAGATTGCCAAGCCATGCAAGAAAGAGTGGCCCAAAAATGCCAAAATAGGGACCACGCAACCGAAACCCATCACGGTCAATCAGGTTGCTATCAACATACCTAAGCCTGCACAAGCAACACAGCCCCAAAAGGCTAATTATCAGGCAGTTCCTCTTGACAACTATGAAAGAGAAAATCATAGGCAAGAGCAAAATCAGCAGCGTCACCCTAGGCGACAATTCACACCATTCACAGAGTCTAAAGACTCCTTGTTTGACCACTTGTCCATGGCAAACTTGATAAACCTGCCAGAGAGTCGACCCGTAGACCCCAATGCACCAAAACCCAAGGGTTATAGGGAAGACTTGTACTGTAGGTTTCATCGATAGAAGGGACATGACCTTTATGCATGTTGGAAGTTCAAAAGCTTAGTGCAAGACCTAATAGACAACAAGATGCTAGCGGTGGATAATCCCATTGTGCCAAACAACCAATAGATGGAGGTCTTCAAAGACCCCCTACCTACCCATGATGTGCAGGCAAAGACCCTTCAAGTCAATGAGGTGACACAAAACTGCCCCATGCAGGGGTATGTAGGGATGATAAGCATAGTGACTCGAAACAAGAGGTACCCAAGCATAGCTGCCCCCGCGATGGCTACAGGAGAGGTTCCATCAATGTCACAACCTCAACAACACCCTACACAACCTCCCCCACCTAGACCAGTGGCCACAATTCGGACTAAACTTACCCAAAGTTTAAGGACCACGTCGGCTAGGCTCTCCATCTATGAGCTCATCCAACAATCACCGCCCCATCGGGAGGCTCTAATGGAGATATTAAAAGCCATCGAGTTGCAGCCCCATGAAGCAAACTCTTTCAACAACTTTGTGGGACATGTAAAATGATGTACAGAACCAGTCATCACCTTTAGAGAAGATGAGCTAAAATCGGTGATTGGTGATATGGCAGATCCACCCCTGCACGTCATTGCATGGGTCAACGGGATTCCATATAAGAGGGTGTTGGTGGACACTGGCTCGTCCAATAATATAATCACAACAATGGCTTTGAAACACCTCAAGTTGCCAGCATCTCACATCGTGGCCTCCACCTATACTCTTCGAGCATTCAATGATGCGATATGCTCGACGGTTGGCACAATTGTCCTACCCATCCAAGTAGGACAAAAGACTATTCCTACGTTGTGCCACATCTTGGAAGGTGAGATGGCCTATAATATCTTGTTGGGCCGGCCTTGGATCAGGGACATGAAGTGTGTCCCTTCGATAGCTCATCAGTGCCTAAAGTACACATTCGAAGGGCAGGTGCATGTAGTCTCGATAGACTTAGAGCCCTTCAAGTATTGCAATGCGGTGCAGCTGATGCCACAATCGACCCTTCCATCGACACATTTGGATTTTTAGTTGAATCCATCTAAATAGGGTCCGATTCCGCATGCATCCCCACTGTTAAGTCCCTCAAATCCCCAGCTGGGTCCATCTTCATCGTCTGGTCCTTCACCAATGATGCCACCTACGGTGGCCACACCGAAGGACAATGGGAAGAAACCCCTGGAAGAGGCACCGCCATCAGTCTCAACCATCTCTATCGAGGAGATGCCTAGCCGAATGGAAGTCGAGATGCCTAGTTCACCCGACATGGAGTGGACTCAGGAAGAACTCCCATTCCCTCCCCCTCAACCACCAATGATCACCGTTGAGATGGCCAATACGGGCCTGGGAGAGTACCTAGTGTGGAACATTGTAGCAACACCCACACTTGAGTCCATGCAGGACATGGGGAGACCTCGCCTCCCCATCGACACTATTGTTCCTCTAGGCTACCCGCCCAACCAGGACAAATTTTGTATATGGGGGCCTCGATAATGGCATTGAACCTTACCTGCAAGAGGAAGAAGATGAAGAGCCCTTTGCTGAGGATGTCAACTATTTGTCCAACCCAAACTTCACTTTGATATATCTTGGCCAATGTAATTGGCATGGATATGGGTTAGGCGAGATATGAACAAGGAGTGCACGTTCTTTGCCAACCAAGATATCATATGCCATACGACAAATCAGGAGTAGGGTTCAACCACCCTTTGCCCCTTGACATCTTGGTGGAGAACATGCAAGGCCTAGGGATAGGCAACAAGGATGGGTTGGCACAAGATCCATATGCCAATCCTAACACAACATATACATTGGGGGATTATCTCCCATTGTTGACAACACACCTTGTTGACCTTGATAACCCCGTCCCTTTGATCGAGAAAGGAGAAAGTTTGAGAACTCACCTACAAGAGGGATATAGACAAGGTCAAGAAGGATCTTCGAAAGATGAGTCAGAATATGAGGTAGCACCGTGGGACCCTTTCGAATCTGATAGCAATCATTCGCAAGTGACCCCCATGGATGACTATCAAGAAAGCTTATTGGCAATGTTCCCCTTGAATGCTCCAGTCGAGCAAGGGCCACCTCAAGAAAATTAGGTCCTCCCATAGAGAGCGAAACAACCTCGATGGGACCAGATCAATTTGCTCGAGCAAGACGAGCCTCACATGCCACAAATAGTTATCGGAGCCAATGAAGGCCTATGGATCTCCGATAGTGATTATGAAGATGAGACTGAGATGGCATATCTCAATCATATGCGATAGACAACAATACCCCATGGACATTGATGACATGTTTGAACAACTAAACATGGGGCCAAGGCATAGGTGGCACCTAAACCAAGCACAGTTGGACCAACTGCTTCACCCGCCACTTCAGGTATACAGAGAGCACCTTCCACCCAGAGACCCCATAGAGCCATCAGTGCCAAGGGCAGACCCCATCCTATTATCCACACATAGGGCTGATCCATTTGTGCCAATACCCCCAGAGCCAGATCCGGAGCACAAAGATCACCAAGGAAGTCCGAGTCACCACACCTGCGGTAATGGAGACCAAAATCATTTCATCAACATGATCTCCATTGACTTAACCGCCCCCATCCGCAATCCAGCCGATCCAACATGGCCATTGTATCTAGACTTAGATGCTATAGACTGGGATCACGCTGACTCACCACCATCCCCATCAGAGTACTGGCCTTGCGGTGAGATGCTTCATTTCACCCCAGGACCAACTCAGGATATCTTCCATGCTGAAGAGGAACCCGACGTTCCAAACGTAGATCTAAATTCAGCGAATGATATCCACCTGATCCCAACTCCACACCAGTTGGAGGATGGGTCCCACATGTCAGTCGAAGAGACGACTGACGTAGACATCGGCTCTGATCCAATGAATCCACAAATCATCAAGCTGGGGGTAAGTCTATCCCTCGAAGAGCAAGCCGATTACATTACCCTTCTCAAAGAGAAGAAGGAGGTTTTTGCATGGTCCTACAAAGACATGTCGGGGCTAGACCCACAGCTAGTCATGCATAATCTAACGCTTGATCCGACAGTCAAGCCAGTCAAGAAAAAACTACGTAAGATGCACCCAACAGTAGCCTTAATGGTCAAAGATGAGCTACAAAAGTTGTTGGATGCATAGTTTGTCATCTGCATGGATTACCCACCATGGTTGTCCAACATGGTACCCATCAAGAAGCTTGATGGGAGGATTCACATATGCACCGATTTTTGAGATCTAAACAAAGCGAGTCCCAAGGATGATTTCCCCTTGCCTAGCATCGACGCATTGGTAGATGCTACAGTAGGCCATGAAATGCTTTCCCTCATGGATGGTTTCTCGGGATACAATCAGATTCGTATCAATCTCGATGATCAACTAAAAATGGCATTCACAATGCCTTGGGGGACATTTTGTTATAAGGTCATGCCCTTTGGCCTTAAAAATGTTGGCGCCACCTACCAACGTGCTATGACATACATCTTCCATGATCACATGCATAAAAATTTGGAAGATTATATGGATGATCTATTGGCCAAATCTCTTTTGCGCCCAGATCATCTCGATGACCTAAGCAAGATCCTCGATCGCCTCATCGAACACAAAGTCAGACTAAACCCCAAGAAGTGCGTATTTGGCATCACATCTAGAAAACTCTTGGGTTTCATAGTCTCAAAATGAGGAATCGAGGTAGATCCAAACAAATTCAAGGCAATCCTTGAAATGCTTCCCCCAACCACCATCAAGCAGCTCAAAAGCTTGCAGGGAAAGGTCACGTCAATCAAGCGCTTCATAGCACAGCTATCTGACAAGTGCCGACCCATGAATAAATTATTACACAAGGGGGTAGCATTTCACTGGGATGATGAGTGCCAGTCAGCCTTCGATGACATCAAACAATACTTGGCTTCACCGCCAGTATTGGCACCACCTAGACCAGGAGTGTCATTCTACTTATACATCTCAGCTACTGAGGTGGCACTGGGCGCCATGCTAGCCCAGAAGAATGAACTACACAAAGAACAGGCTACTTACTATCTTAGCCGCACCCTGGTCAGTTATGAACTTAACTATGCATACGTCGAGAAGCTATGCTTAGCAGTGGTATTTGCTACCAAAAAGCTATGCCATTACATGTTGAGCAATACGACGTATGTTGTGTCTAAGGAGAATCCATTGCGGTACATGATGAGTCATACTTATCATAGTAGCCGCACGGTGAAATGGATCATGTTGTTGATGGAGTTTGACATCGAATTCATTGGACAAAAGTCCATCAAAGGTCAAGTCATCGTCGATCAACTAGCAGAGGCTCCTCTCGAAGATGATCAACCTCTGACCATAGAGCTACCCGATGATGGGGTCTTCCATGTCTCAGAATCACCAGATTCTGATGAGCCTGAGTCACAGGCCGACATAACCTTATTTTTTGATGGTTCTAAATGTGAGCAAGGGGGTGGCATGGGAATTGTATTCTTCACACCACAAGGGGCTCCAATGCCTCTATCATTTAAACTAGATTTCTCATGCACCAACAACAATGCCGAATACGAAGCCTTGCTCATAGGTCTTCAGACAACAATCACCATGAACATCAAATGCTTGAACATCTTTGGTGATTCATTGTTAATTGTCAACCAAGTAAAAGGGGTATTCCAATGTAAATGCCCAGTTCTGCAGGCCTACAAAGCCCTTGTGGACAAATTCTTGGCAAAGCTTGAATGGTACGACATCGAGGCACTCCCTCGATCATCGAATCATTTTGCGGACACTATGGCCTCCTTGGGGTCACTAATCTCGCAAGACCCTTCCGGTGAGATGACAACCATTCAAGTCAAAACACTATCGCAATCCATGATGGAGCGTGCAAGCTCTGACCTAACGCCAAGAATCCACCTGATCCAGATTGAACCATCTCAGGATAAGTTCTCTCGAATCCATGATAGTCTGAATCATGCCAACTGGGGGTCCTTGTTCTCCCCGACCCCTCTTAATAGCAACACAATGCTATTCTTACAGGTCCGTTCCCACTCAACTTTTGCTAGGGATGAACTTCAAGAGGGATTGGCAGTTCATACCATCGAGGTTTCTGATCAGTAGGATTGGTACACACCCATAAGAGACTACCTCAAGCTAGGTAACCTCCCACTTGGATTGACGCATGCCACGAAAAGATCATTCAAATAGAAAGCGGCAAAACATGTCTTGCTAGGAGACATTTTGTACCGTCGAAGCTATGAAGGGATCCTCCTCCGTTGCTTGGACCAGCAGGAGTCCGCTTGGGCGATCACCCAAGCGCACGATGGTACATGCGGTGGCCACTTCAGCGGTATGGCCATCGCAAAGCGCATTCTTCGCATGGGCTATTATTGGCCATCTTTAGAGCGAGATTGTTGCGCGTATGTAAGGAAGTGCATGAAGTGTCAACACCATGCCAATTTGACACATGTACCTTCTCAGGCCTTGCAGTCGATCCAATCGGCTTGGCCATTTTCGTAGTGGGGCTTAGATCTAATCGAAAAGATCTCCCCTACGTCGTCAGGTCATCACACGTTTATCATAATGGCCACAGAGTACTTCACCAAGTGGGTGGAAGCAATTCCGCTTACCTCTACGATTGGGCCCCGCATTGCGGAGTTTATTTTACATAACATCATATGTCATTTTGGTATTCCATCCAAGATCATCTCGGATAATGGGACGTCATTTAAGAACAAAGATGTGCGTGCTTTGACAACAAAGTACAAAATTCAGCATAGTTTTTCAACACCTTATTATCCGTGAGGCAAATGGGCAAGCAGAGGCGTCAAACAAAATGCTAGTTGCCATCCTTAAAAATATAGTCATAGATAGTCATAAGGATTGGCACATTCAAATCCCACTTGCTCTTTGGGCTTATCGCACTAGCATTCGGACGCCCATTGGGGCAACTCCATTTTCATTGGTGTATGGCTCCGAGGCGAGTCATGCCTCTCGAGTTGGAAATACCTTCCCTACGCATATCAATGCAAGAGTTCATCGATGATGACACTATGCGGTAGGCCCGATTAGACCAGCTTACGTTGCTCGATGAACGACGCATCAATGCTCTCGAGCATTTACGTATCTATCAAGAGCGACTTAAGAAAGCATACAACATGAAAGTTCACCTGAGGGACTTTCAGGTTGGTGACTTGGTCTTAAAAGAGAACCAACAAAATTCTAACTTGCCACCCCATCTAAGGGACAAGTTCATGACAAATTGGTTAGGTCCCTATGTAATTGATAGTAAAATAGGACTTGGAACATACCGGCTCACCTCTCTTGAAGGAATCAAGGAACTAGAACCCTTGAACATCAGTCATTTGAGGCCATTCCACATTTAGAGAGCCATAGCCCACCCCAAAAGCTCCAAGGATTCCCACAATCGCTTGGTCAACCCAAAATGCCCCAAAGGTATCTATAATCCCTTTGGTCAACCCAAAAGCTCCAAGGATTCCCACAATCGCTTGGTCAACCCAAAAATCTCCAAGGATTCCTATAATCGCTTGGTCAACCCAAAATGCTCCAAGGATTCCCATAATCGCTTGGTCAACCCAAATGCCCCAAAGGTGCCCATAATCCCTTTGGTCAAACCAAAAGCTCCAAGGATTCCCACAATCACTTGGTCAACCTCAAATGCCCCAAAGGTATCCATAAACCCTTTGGTCAAACCAAAAGCTCCAAGGGTTCCCACAATCACTTGGTCAAAAACAAATATTCAAAAACAAACAAAAACAAAAGATAATAAAAAATAACAAAAAAAATTGCATCTCACTTCCATGCATACTCTTAAAAATCAAAACACAAAAATATAATAAATTGCATTAGGCATCGCATCCATACATGGCATATTTGTTGGTCATACACGTCATAAGCACCATAGACTGTAATTGCTAGGCAATTCCATCATTTTCCACATTCAGTCCATTTTGTAAACACATCCATCCAGAATAACACCATCCACATTTTTTTATCATAGTCAGTTGTCTCCTAATGTCTTTAGGGTTTTCATCATTCAGTTGTCTTTAGATTTCTAGCCAAAAACTGTACAAAGTCAGACAGATTTTACAAAGGTAGAGTTTTACTTGGATCACACCTCGTTACGTAGCATCCCCACACAAGTTAAAACACATAAAAAAATTCCCAAGTTGTGTGAATGCAAGAGAAACCTACAAAGCAGTCTAGGGTACCATAGGTGAAAGGTTAGCTCTGCTCATCCTGCTGAGAATTGACAAAAGGACAAGCTCTTCCCCATCCAATTCCCCATAATAAATAGTGGTTAAAATCCACTAACAAAAATCCCAATCACCTTTGGTCCCCAAAGTCGTAAGGATTCGTACTACACGCCCTGACAAGGATGGGTAGTCATCCCCAAGGCCTAAAAGATCAATGCCATTACATAATCATATCCCCAATCACCTTTGATCTCCAAAGTCGTAAGGATTCGTACTACATGCCCCTGACAAGGATGGGTAGTCATCCCCAAGGCCTAAAAGATCAATGCCATTACATAGTAACATCCCCAAGGCCTAAAAGATCAATGCAATTACATAGTAACATCCCTAAACTCCTTTCTCAAAAAGAAAAATAAACAGTGATTTTTATCACTATGTATGAGAGCAAGTATCCCAACAAGTTGAGCAACCGAAAGACACTTGAGCTTGAATCCCTGGAATTCTCAGCATTCGAAAAACCATCTAGGTGATCCTCATTACGGGTTTGGTGGATAGCCTACCTGGCAATGGCGGTATCCTAAATGCATGACGATATGTCTATCACATTAGCTTTGCATGTGAACAGACCAATGTTTGCATGTGGATGAGCTAGCTTATGGTACCTTAGATTGCACCATGGATTAATCTTACTAAATACAACAAAGGAGTTAGTGGAGCTAATTAGGTGATCCTTAGTACAGGTTTGGTGGACAGCCTATCTGCACTAGCGGTATCCTGACAAATACCACATAAACAAATTCAATCGCACACACGAGGGATGTGAAATAACTTGGTCAAACTCAAGTCTGATTCATACCTTGTTCAAAAGTCTTATAAGATAAATGTACAATCTTGGCTAGTTAGTTAAAACATCTGAGTCTCGAAAAACCTTAACTACATTCTAGAACACCTGTGGTACATTCCATTCTTACATCACCATCAAAAAATACAAAACAAAAAAATTATCACATGCAAAGTCATTCCACAAAGCAATCACATAGTATAGAAAGCCAGTAAATCTTGTATAGTCTATGGTGCCACCGACAAGTTATCAACAAATCATTCCATCCATTCCATATGCATACATCATATAATTAGAAACATCGCATTCATAATAACATATGCATACATCAACATAAATAAATGTGCATAAAAATAACAATAAATCATAACAAAGAAATAATCCAAAAAGAAAGTCATGTATATATATCACCAAAATGCCCACAGGCTACAATAAGTCGGTCCTCTGACCTCACAAAAACATCAAAAACTCAAAAACCCCAAGCCTAGGGAGTCGCCCACCATGATCACGCAGGATCGGTGCGACTGGAACTACCCCAAGTGGTGTGGGTCCTATGGGACCTCTCAGGGTGGTTGCTGCCAGCCCCCACATCACGCCCACTAGCGCTGCCCTCACCCACCCACCTGCGATGAGAGGAAGCAGACTGCTCAGTCTCACTGTCTCTCGTTCGACGCGAAGATCCACCTCCAGTGAGCTCAGGTAACTGCCCATCGAGGCGGATAATATCTGCCTCCAACTCCATCCGGTGTCGGACCAAATCCATCTCCCATCGACGACATGTAGCCAATGCGTCATCGCGCTATGCCAACTGAGTCCGTAGGAGATCCCTCTCCCATGAAGCATCTGTGTCCCCATCCCACTAGTGGTACGCACCCAATGCGTTCTCTCGCTCTACCAACTGAGTCCGTAGGAGATCCCTCTCCTGCAGAACCTCCCCATGCTCCTCATCTCGTCTCCATAGTAGATCCTCCAATCATGCTATCTCATGCGATACCTAGCCCCCATGTCCCCTAGGACTGCCTGAGGCATGGGCATCTTCGAGATGACGGGCTGCTCCGGCACCCACTACTCCGAAATGTCCTGTATATCCGACTGCTTCGAAACCCCTAGGTCATCCCCAGTCAAGTCGTCAACCTCCACCATATCCGCATCATCGATCGGAGCTCCCCAACCCTCCCTCGATGCCTCCGCATCCTCACCACCTACTACTGCTGCATCCGTGCCTCCTAGAGGCCCCTCACCCCACCATCACCGCATCGTCCACCACTGGTCGTACTCTGTAGTCACCCCGACATTGTCCATGTCAGGGACATCGATCACTGCATCCGACTCCTCACCTAGTGGCTCAATGATCGACCAGGCCAGAGTCCTCTCATCGCCCCGACGTCGATAGATCAAAGGCTCACCAGGCAATCCCTGGTGCACCCCAAACTATCGAGTCACTCGGACGTACGGGAAGTACTCCTGCTCGGTCCCGTGTCGCCCGATCAGCCACCTCCCCCTATGCACCCGCCGAAGCCACTCCCCAGCCTCAGGCCAAGCTGGACAGTCCCGATATGGATGCCAGAACACCTCCCCTAGAGCAAGGCACGAGAAGGCATCAGCATAGTGCCCTACGACACCTGCCCATCGTCGACTCTGCCCCTGCTCCTCTAACCTCCACCACAGAGCCGCATACCCTATCTCCCTGTCCACCATCTCTTCCCGGGTGGTCCAAGGCAATCCCTGCGGCCGCTCCACAGCTATGTGCTGCCACCCCCAGCACTGCAATAGGTAGCTGCACCCAATCCCCTTTCGCCTTCGACAGCGGACCTCGTACAACTCATCATAAAGCTATGCCAGTAGTGTCTGACCCCACCTCATAATCAGTGGCTCTGAGGTCGGACACTCCACCAGTCTGAAAACTACCTCCAGTAGGTTCCAAGGAATGAGTCGGGCAACAACATGTTGGAGATGAGGGTCATGAGCAATGCATGCCTCACCCCCAACACGCCCTTCTCCAGCCACCACCGCACCAAAATCTTACCAATCAGGCAGTCCCCCTCTGCCCTCTCCACCGGACTATCCACCCCCATCTCCACCCCATGCCCAAAGCACCGTGTCAGCACCATCGTCTGCTGATCATGCGGAGTCGTCCGAATGGGCAGCCCGTCTATCGAAATCCGTAGAATCTGATAAACATCCTCAAGAGTCACTGTCATCTCCCCTATTGGGAGATGAAAGGTGTTGGTGCGGGGATCCCACAAGTTGATCAGGGCAGTCAGATATGCCCGATCCCCCACCACAGGCTCTAACCGAGTCACCTGCTTGAGCCCAAGGGCATCAAGCCACTCCCAGTCCGCCATAGTCAGTGCCTCCCGCGCATCCGAAAACACCGTCGGCTGACGGTACCGACTCTTCACCACCTGCAAAACAAAAACAACACAAAAACATTAAAAACATGATAACCAAAAAAATGTACAACAAAAACATTTAACAAATGTACAACAAAAACATTTAACAAATGTACAGCTAAAACATTTAACAAATAAAAAAAAATAAAAAAAAAAAAAACAAAGGAATAAAATTTTGACCTAGTGTTTTTAACCTTAGTTTAAAAAAAAAAAAAAAAAAATTTATTTACAACTAGGGTTTTAACCTTAGTTTAAAAAAAAAAAAACAAAAATACACAAATTTTTAACCTATGGGTTTCTTAATCTTAGTTTAAACAAAAAAAAAAAAAAAATTTTATAGGTTTTACCTTAGTTTAAAAAAAAAAAAAAAAAACAAAAAAAAAATTTTATTACTAGGTTTTTAACCTTAGTTTAAAATTGAAAAACAAAAACAAAATAAAAACAAATTCTTTAACCTAGGGTTTTTAATCTTAGTTTAAAAAAAATACTAGGGTTTAATCTTAGTTTAAAAAAAAAAAAAAATAATATTAAACTAGGGTTTAATCTAAGTTTAAATAGAAAAAAAAAAAAAAATAAAACTTTAAACTAGGGTTTAATCTTAGTTTAAACGCAAAATACAAAAAAAAAAACAATAAAACTTTAAACTAGGGTTTAATCTTAGTTTAAAATGCATAATATAAAAAACCAAACAAAAATTTAAACTAGGGTTTAATCTTAGTTTAAACGCAAAAACAGAATACAAACACAAAATAAATTACGATTTTTAACTATAAAATAAAACAAGCAAAATAAAGAGAAGGAGCACTCACGGGTCTCGCCTCGGCTCCGCCACTGGATGATCCGGTCCGTGAACTCATTGTGTCCACGAAAATTTGACAGCGCTCCGCTACGCGAACTCGACCTCCTCCTCACAGCTCCAAATCGCCAGAAAAAACAAATGCAAATGAGCCCAAAACCTAGTTTTGGCCCTTATATAGGCTTTTAGGCCTGTAATCATTCCACCCTGGGATGAGCGCTCTAGTTAGCACTCGTCCCACCCTAGGACGATTACTAAACTAGTATTCGTCCCACCCTGGGACGATTACAGAGCAAGAAAATCAAAAATAGCAAAAATTGCATCCAAAATGCACCAAAAATAACAATAAAATTGCCGAACAAAGGCGCCTTTGCGCCTGCGATTCTTGGCATGCAAAACCGACGTTGGGGTCACAAATCCTCACTATCCTACTCCCTAAGAAGGCTACCATAGCCGGACCGCTCCACGGGAGGACAGATTTTTGAGAATTTCATCCCCAAACGACGTCACAAAAAGGGTCCAAACCCACCCAAAAATAGCAATAACATTGCCGAACAAAGGCGCCTTTGCGCCTGACATTCTTGGCATGCAAAACCGACATTGGGGCCACAAGTTATCAATATCCTACTCCCTAAGAAGGCTACCATAGCCGGACCGCTCCACGGGAGGACAAATTTTTGACAATTTCAGCTCCAAAATGCGTCACAAAAAGGGTTAAAACCCACCAAAAATAGGTCAAATTGTTGGGAAACTGCATAAGCATTCAATGGAAAACAACTGAAGGCACCCTTAAAAAAGTCATCTTGGGTCAAGCGACTCGTCGCTTTTCTCATGTCGGTCATTCCCTCATCGATTCATCGCTTGAGGGGGTAGTCACACTTAGTCACCAATCAACAAATACACACCCAATCAAGGAAATGGCATGCATTCAAAGAATCATTGACAAAGACAATCACGCTCCTGCTTGGGGTAGCAAACAAGCAATAATCACAAGCTGATCAAACACTTGGCATTTTAGAATCATGAACTCAAGGTTCCCACAGACA
This sequence comes from Wollemia nobilis, assembly GCA_028583015.1. Lineage (NCBI taxonomy): Eukaryota > Viridiplantae > Streptophyta > Pinopsida > Araucariales > Araucariaceae > Wollemia > Wollemia nobilis. Next base: position 738,602 of record JAQPPZ010002383.1, on the reverse strand, counting down.
AAAGGTTGCGCCCTTTGCCTATTCATGATTGAACAATGTCCAAGATCAAGTAACACCTCATCGAAAAAGGTTAACACTTGAATTAAGCTCCTTAGCTCATCAGAAGCAAGGATTCAAGAATGCGTGCCCTTTCCATACTTGGGGCATCAAAATTTGGTTAGGTTACTGAGAAACCCTAATCATTAGTGCTTTGGTTATCTATTTTTTCTCAGCATTGTGCCATGCACAACACATCCCAAAAAGGGGCATTTGTAGACACCAAAACAACACCAATCCGATTATGTGATGACAAGCACTGATCGAATTGACATACATAGCCCTTAGGGCAGCCCCCAGAGGTTAAAAAATGGTCCTAAACACTCCCACAACAATTTTGGAAGGTCAGAGGTCAATTTGGCACCTTTTAGGCACTCTGCTCCCTACTCGTTCCACCCTGGAACGTGTTGGCAATTTTGAGTACTTTGAGTACATTGCATTTGCTCAAGTGATTAAGTTGTCATTGATGTCAAGAAGCTTTCGAAGGATTTTTATTTGCTATCAAATAATTTATTTTGATGAAGGTTACGGCATGACAGTTTCAAAGGTCTCTGGAAAACCCCAAGCTGACAGGTTCGAAAGAAAAGTGTAAGTTGGAAAAGTGAGTAAGTTAGAAAAGTGTCACGATATCGTGACATGTCGCATTTTCGCGACTTAGGCAGGAGAGAGAAAGCTTTTTGGAAAAGTGTCACGATATCGCGACATGTCGCATTTTCGCGACTTAGGCAGGAGAGAAAGCTTTTTGGAAAAGTGTCGCGATATCACGACATGTTGCAGTTTCACGACTCAAAGAGGAGAGAGAATGCACGGAGTCAAAAATGTCGCGATTTCGCGACATATTGCAAAGAAGATTGTACGGTCAAAAAAGTGTCACGATCTCGCGACATAATGCAGAAGAGAGTCCAAAAGAAAAAGTGTCACGATTTCGCGACATGCAGCAAAGGGGAAGAGTAAAAAATGAGAACTATCGTGATTTCGTGACAGGTTGCAAAGAAGACGTACGGAAGCTGAAAGCATCGCGATTTTGTGACAGGATGCAAAGAAATCGTACGGATGCAAAAAGTGTCATGATTTTGTGATAGGTTGAGATGGCAGCATTCAGTTGGAGAAAGTGTCACGATTTCACGACAGGTTGAGATGGTAGCATTCAGTTGGAGAAAGTGTCACAATTTTGCGACAGGTTGAGATGGCAGCATTCAGTTGGAGAAAGTGTCACGATTTCATAATAGAAACAGGAAGCAAGTATTCAATAGAAGAAGCATTGCGATTTCGCGATGAATTCAAGAAGGAAAAGCATAAGGCAGTGAAAGTGTCACAATTTTGCGACATGTTCTGTTTTTGCTAGTGCAAGCCAAGAAAAGGTTGAGAAAGTGAGAAATGTCGCGATTTCACGATAGAAGTGAAGATGACATCAGCAGAGGCAGAAGTGTCATGATTTCATGACAAAAGCCATAAGATAGTGTACGGTTACAAAGGTGTCGCGATATCGTGACATGTTGTAGTTTCACGATAGTAGCTACAGAACTATAGAAGCAGTTAAAACCAACAAAGTTAAATGTGAACCGACGTTTGCAGCTGACAAAGTACAGGGTTATGCAGCTGACTAAAGATCAGGGTCAGCCGACTAAGATCAAGATTTTGATCTTGAAAGTAATAGTATAAAAGGAGGTATGTTCGAAGAGTTAAGGTATTGATTTTGGATGTGCATTCGAAGTGCAACGTTTGCAGATAGAGTGTGGGGGAGGAGTTCGATCACCAAGAGCAGAGTGTGAAATTTGATAGCAGGGTACAAAGTGTTTTTTGTTGAATCGTCTAAGTGAGAGAGATCACAAGGAATCAGAGTGCACGAAGACGATGCTGCTGTGTTTGCATAAACAGTGCAAAGGTTGGTTTCGACCAAGTGCGGCTGCGACTGAGCAGAGAGATTTTAAGGACAGATTTGTGTGAGCTTTTCTAAGAATTGGCAAAGCAGATCTGAGACAAGTCTTGGTGAAGACTTGGGTGAAGATCAAGCAAGCTTTAGTGAAAGCTTGTGAACCACTTTTGTGAACCAGACTTGAGGACAGATATTGGTGCATATTTGAGGACAGATTTGTACCCAGACCAGAGAAAGATTTGAGGACATTTGTGCCAGACCGAAGGACTGTGTTTAGTGCAGACCTGAGAAAAATAATGAGAAAATTTATGCTAAACTGAAGGACTGTGTTTAATGCAAATTCGAGGACCAACTTTGAGGTGATAGAGTTGAGGACAGAGGTCTCCGACGGAGCAGGGAAGACAGGCGTCTTCTGTGGATAGAGTTCCATTTGCTAAAGGCAGCAGAGGCAGAGGTCTTCTAGAGGATCACCATCCAGAGCAGATCTAGGGGATTGGTGTCTCCTTTGGGTTGGTGCCCATAAAAATTGTAATTGGGAAAGGTGTTCCTAGAATTTTGTTATGATAAAATTTAGTGAAAGATTTTATCCGTGTATGTGGTTGATTTTGTGCATTGCTTTGATATTGCTTTGGGTATATTGCATTACTATTTTGTAATATAAAGGAAAAAGTAAAAAGAGGTCTTATACTGTTCACCCCCCTCTCTCAGTATAAGCTTGTGTTATTTAATTGGTATCAGAGCAGGTGCCTTCGAAAAGTTTAACGACTTGAAGGAAAAGCCAGTAAAGAACACAATGGATTATTCAAGTGGCAATGTAGCACCTATTCTTGATGGATCATATTTTGGTCTTTGGAGTGCAAGGATGAAGGTTCATCTAATGGCACTTGGGAATGAGGTTTGGAAAGTGATTGAAGATGGGTACACCATTCCTGAACATGGTCCTTATACTAAAGAAGACAGGCTCCTACATCACAATAATTCAAAAGCAATGAATGCAATCCTGAAAGGTTTATAGAAGGTAGATCTTACCAAGGTGATTCACTGCAAGACAACTAGTGAAATGTGGAAACAGTTGTAGGTGGTTCACACAGGTGATGTAAATGTATGAAAGGCTAAGTTGAGACACTTCAAAGGTATGTTTGAACAAATCAAGATGAATGATGATGAAAATATTAGTGACTACATGCTTCGTATGGATGAGGTTGTTAACTCCATGAAAGACTTAGGTCTTGAGCTTGTTGAAAATGATGTTTGTGATAAGATTTTAAGATCTCTTCCTAATAGATTTAGTGAAAATATTTTTGCTATTGAGGAAGCTAAAGATTTGGATAAGTTGAAAAAGGATGAGCTCCATAGTATACTTGCAACATTTGAGTTGAGAACTCAAGTGAAGGTTGATGTCAAGAAAGAGGCAGATTTCAAGGCTACCAAGAAATCCAAGGGTAAACGACTTCAAGAGAGTGATGAGTCTTCCAGTGATGAAGAGGCATATTACAGCAAGAAAGGCAAGTTCTCTAGAAAGCACAAAAGCATGAAAAATATAAGATGTTTCAATTGTGGAAAGTTTGGTCATTATGCTACTAAATGTACTGTTCCCAAGAACGAAAGTGATGAAGATATACAGGATTCTAAAAGCAAGGATTTTGAAAAGCACAAGCATCACAGGAAAAACAAAAATGAGCGCAGCAATCAAGGAAAGAGGTATTCTCACAAGTACAAGAAGAGTTTATACCTAGACAAAACAAGTAAGTGTTCTAGTAGTGATAGTGAAAGTTCTTCAAGTGATACTGAAAATGAGATGTTGTTCATATCAGAAAAATAGGAAGAACCGAAACATAGATTCATTATCATGAAATGTCTTAGATGTGGAAATTTTGGTCACCTTGAGGATGATTGCACAAATAATGATTTGGTTTCTAGTATGTATGAGGATGCTTCAGAAAACTATAAGGAAGATGCATGTATGGTTTTTGAAAAAGGTAGCACCTCTAGTGATAGGAAATCTGAAAAAGGGTTTGATGATTCAGAAAGAAAACAAATAAAGGATCTAGAAAGTGAACTTACTAACGTTCTTAGTGTTTTGAAAAAGTAAAGAAAGAAGAATGCTAGACTCAAGGATAAGTTAGATGAATTTTGTATGGAGAGAGATGATCTTATAGAAAGTCTCGACGTCTCTATGGCTAAGACACAAGAACTCAAGGATGAGTTAGAGTCAAAGGTTCTTGAGTATAGTGAGTTAGAACAGAAAATGGCTTCTTTGAAAGAGGAAACTAAAGAGTACAAGGATAAGCTTTACAGGTTTCAAGATAGCTCCAAAAAGGTTAAGTCACTCATCAAATTTCAAAGAAAGACAACGGATAAAACAGGCCTTGGTTTTGTCAAAAAACAAGCTGGAGAGTCTAGTAAGAGACTCCAAAAGGAAGAGAGTTCTGATGAGGAAAGTATTTCAGATTATGAGTCCTTGGATGATAGATGCGTAGAAACAAAAAACAAAATTTAGAATGAAAAGAAGAAGTGTTCAGGACCCAAGAGGTCGAATAAGGGTAAAATTCACGATAGATGTTTTACGTGTTACAGGTTTGGTCACATGGCTGCACATTGCATGGCTCAAGTGAAGAAGGTGAACGACAATTTCAGAAGCACTAGTTTCTTTCGAGGGTATTGCTACTCTTGTCAATAGTTCAGGCACAAGGCAGTCTTTTGCGAGGTAAATAACAGGCTCGGCTAGAACAGGTTTAGGCAGAACTGGCAGATTCAAAGAACAGGTATGCCTAAAAGAAATAACATTATTACTTATTATAAGTGCAACAATGAAGGTCACACAACTAGATAATGTAGAGCTAATATTCCAAGGTATAGGAACAGAAACAGTGGTATGAACAGGTCCAAGGATCAAGGCATGGACAAGAACAGGGATGAGAACAAGAACAAGAACAGTGACAAGAACAGGAAGATGGACAAAGAGGTTAAGAGAAGACCCGACAAGGAAGTTATAGACGCTAATGATGATCAGTGCCTAATGGGAGTTTTACTCCCACCCCAGAATTAATCACCTCTTTTGGAGGTGGGGGAGGGACTAAGCTAAGAGGCTCATTCTTAGTCCCGAGCCCCAAAGGTGACCCTTTGCCATTGATGACAAAGGGGGAGAAATATGAGTAAGGGGGAGAGCTTCAAGTGAAGAGGAAAGCTTCAAGTCGTGGGGGAGCAAAACCTCAAAGGCAGTTTCTCAGTTTTTAGCACAGTTGGTTTCAGTTTTGGTTCCTAAGACGTGTTTTCAGTAAAGGTTTACCATCAATGACAAAGGGGGAGATTGTTGGCAATTTTGGGTACTTTGGGTACATTGCATTTGCTCAAGTGATTAAGTTGTCATTGATGTCAAGAAGCTTTCGAAGGATTTTTATTTGCTATCAAATAATTTGTTTTGATGAAGGTTACGGCATGACAGTTTCAAAGGTCTCTAGCAAACCCCAAGCTGACAGGTTCGAAAGAAAAGTGTAAGTTGGAAAAGTGAGTAAGTTAGAAAAGCGTTGCGATATCGTGACATGTCGCATTTTTACGACTTAGGCAAGAGAGAGAAAGCTTTTTGGAAAAGTGTCACGATATCGCGACATGTCGCATTTTCGTGACTTAGGCAGGAGAGAGAAAGCTTTTTGGAAAAGTGTCACGATATCGCGACATGTCGTAGTTTCGCGACTCAAAGAGGAGAGAGAATGCATGGAGTCAGAAATGTCGCGATTTCACGACATATTGCAAAGAAGATTGTATGGACAAAAAAGTGTCGCGATTTCGTGACATGTTGCAGGAGAGGGAGTCCGAAAGAAAAAGTGTCATGATTTCACATGTTGTAGGAGAGGGGGTCTAAAAGAAAAAGTGTCACAATTTCGTGACATGTTGCAGGAAAGGGAGGCCGAAAGAAAAAGTGTCGCGATTTCGTGACATGTTGTAGGAGAGAGAGTCCGAAAGGAAAAGTGTCGCGATATCGCGACATAATGCAGAAGAGAAAGTCCAAAAGAAAAAGTGTCATGATTTCATGACATGCAGCAAAGGGGAAGAGTAAAAAATGAGAACTGTCACGATTTCGCGACAGGTTGCAAAGAAGACGTACGGAAGCTGAAAGCGTCGCGATTTCGCGACAGGCTGCAAAGAAATCGTATGGATGCAAAAAGTGTCATGATTTTGTGATAGGTTGAGATGGCAGCATTCAGTTGGAGAAAGTGTCACGATTTTGTGACAGGTTGAGATGGCAGCATTCAGTTGGAGAAAGTGTCGTGATTTTGCGACAGGTTGAGATGGCAGCATTCAATTGGAGAAAGTGTCACGATTTCACAACAGAAACAAGAAGCAAGTCTTCAATAGAAGAAGTGTTACGATTTCATGACAAATTCAAGAAGGAAAAGCATAAGGTAGCAAAAGTGTTGCAATTTTGCGACATGTTCCATTTTTGCTAGTGCAAGCCGAGAAAAGGTTGAGAAAGTGAGAAATGTCACGATTTCACGACAAAAGTGAAGATGACGTCAGCAGAGGCAGAAGTGTCACGATTTCATGAAAAAAGCCATAAGATAGTGTACAGTTGCAAAGGTGTCACGATATCATGACATGTTGTAGTTTCGCGGCAGTAGCTACAAAACTACAGAAGCAGTTAAAACCAACAAAGTTAAATGTGAACCAACATTTGCAGTCGACAAAGTACAGGGTTATGCAGTCGACTAAAGATCAGGGTCAACCGACTAAGATCAAGGTTTTGATCTTGAAAGTAATAGTATAAAAGGAGGGTTGTTCGAAGAGTTAAGGTATTGATTTCGGATGTGCGTTCGAAGTGCGACATTCACAGATAGAGTGTGGGGGAGGAGTTGGATCGCCAAGAGCAGAGTGTGAAATTCGATAGCAGGGTACATAGTGCTTTTTTTCGAATCGTCTAAGTGAGAGAGATCGTAAGGAATCAAAGTGCGTGAAGACGGTGCTGCTGTGTTTGTGTAAACAGTGTAAAGGTTGGTTTCGACCAAGTGCGGCTGTGACTGAGAAGAGAGATTTTAAGGACAGATTTGTGTGAGCTTTTCTGAGAATTGGTAAAGCAGATCTAAGACAAGTCTTGGTGAAGACTTGGGTGAAGATCATGCAATCTTTAGTGAAACCTTGTGAACCAGACTTGAGGATAGAGATTGGTGCAGATTTGAGGACAGATTTGTACCCAGACCAAAGAAATATTTGAGGACATTTGTGCCAGACCGAAGGACTGTGTTTGGTGTAGACCTGAGAAAAAGAACAAGGACATTTGTACTAAATAGAAGGACTGTTTTTAGTGCAAATTCGTGGACCAGCTTTGAGGTGATAGAGTTGAGGACAGAGGTCTCCAGCCAGAGCAGGGAGGATAGGCGTCTTCTATGGATAGAGTTCCATTTTCTAAGGGCAGCGAAGGCAGAGGTCTTCTAGAGGATCACCAGCTAGAGTAGATCTAGGGGATTGGTGTCTCCTTTGGGTTGGTGCCCATAAAAATTGTAATCGGGAAAGGTGTTCCCAGAATTTTGTTATGATAAAATTTAGTGAAAGATTTTATCTGTGTACGTGGTTGATTTTGTGCATTTCTTTGATATTGCTTTGGGTATATTGCATTACTATTTTGTAATATAAAGGAAAAAGTAAAAAGATGTCTTATACTATTCACCCCCCCTCTCAGTATAAGCTTGTGTTCTTCAGAACGATTACAAACTGGTATTCGTCCCACCCCGAAACGATTAGAAGCATTCACTCCAGGGTGGGGTGAATAGCAGGTTTGATGGGCAAAAGGTCAAACCTTGAAAAAAGGTAGCTCAGATTTGCCACTCAACTTCACCTTCAATGCATGGGAGTGTGAGTGAGCATTTTTGAGCTCAAAGAGGCAGTCATAAATGCAGTCATGGAGCCCTTAATCAGGGAGGAATCTTCTCTCCCCTGGCAAGGCATGATTGCCAAGTGGCACCTCTGCATGCTCATTCACAAGAGACCCTTAGGTTTATAAAATGGTGAGTCTTCTCACCCCAAAAAAGGACATAGCAGGAGAATTTGGAGCAATGGAGTCTATCGAATTACATCCTCACCCATCGCTTGTGCTTCTTACATCCTTGATCTCTGTTTTGGAAGGGAGGTTATTGGGTGATCATTAGAAGCGCAATCCGGACCCAATAATCAAAAATTTGGCCACAATACCCCACCCAATTTTATGATGCAACCCACTAGGATGTTTTGGACCCATCCCAAGTGGATTGGTGACGAAACCAAGCCCTAAACGATAGGCGTCCTACCCCCAGGTGCGCCCCGCACTGCTGTAGTCCTAATCGCCCCACCCCGGAGTGATTAGAAATATATAGTATATTTCCTTACTTTTTCATTTGCATTTCATTTTAGGTCACTCATATAGGCTGCCATTCAAATTTTATGTCATTCTGATGAATATTGGTTGTGTTTCTAGTGTTTTTCATTTTCATTAACATAGAGGGAGCATCATCGGATACAGGGTGATCGAGGTAGAATTTGCACAATCCGACCTTATGAGTCGTCTCAAAATGCCCCGTTTTTCCTAACCCCAACTTTGCAAGTGTTTTGGAGGCCCCTGGATGGGAAATTTAGGAGGTCACATTCTGACATCTTGTGACAGTCCTAATCGTCCCACCCCAGAGCGATTAGAAATATGTGGCAAATTTCTTGACTGTTCCTTTTGCAGTGTATTCTTGTTAATGTTTTCATGCCTCTGTACAAATTTTAGCTCATTTTGATATGTTTTGATTATAGTTTTAATTATTTTATTCATGCATTAACCGGAGGCCTTGGGGATCGCATGTTTCCCTCCATCCGCAGGTGCTTTTAATCATTTGATGTTTTTTTGAAAGTAGGATCTTGAAACCAGAGGGGAAACAAGGAAGCACAAATGCATTCACACAAGCGGCGGTGACGTTTGGCCCACCCATTTCACATGTGGGCACGCGGAAGAGAGCGTACCATCCGTGGTGTTACAAAACTATGTTTAACGCTCCTAGCCCCTGAAAAGGGAGGAGACATATTGTAACCTGATCTCGAGAAAATTAATAAAATAAAGGGCTGCACTTTACATTTGCTTTACATCTTGTTTCATTTCGCTTGTTTTCCCCTTTTCATGCATTTTCGTTCGTAGGACTTAGCGTTATGTTTTGCTTTTGTTTGCATCACACCCGGTACGCCATTTTGCTTCCGTATCCTCGTGCTTTCAGGAACACTCTCTATGTAGTATCCATCCTCAAATTTGATTGGTTAGAGGTTCTTAAGTTGAAATTATAAGATAATCCCATATTGGTAACCATAATTTAAGACATCTAGATAGTGGAAAAGGACCATCCTCATTATGCATTGAAGGAAGGGGTATTATGCTATAAACATAGTATTGCTATTCTATCAACTTTAGATCTCAGATTCCATATTTTATTAGAAATTTATTCTTCTCTAATAGGGGACACATTTGGTTCTTAAAAATATATGGATGAGTCAAACATAGTTTCTATCAAATTTGTTTGAAGTCCTATGTAAAATTATTTGTGGATGCCTATGATACCTGCTAGTGCTAGAAATGGAAAATAGTTAAAACACTAGGGTTTCTTCAAATTTTACCCATTTTGAAGTTACCATGGATAGATATTTCCATGGACTTCATTGAAGGGATCCCTCTATCTTATGAAATATTGTTTATCATGGTTATCATAGATGGGTTGACAAAGTATGCTCCTTTTTGCTTCTTATATCATCCCTATACTAGAAGGATAGTAGCATGGATTTTTATGGATAAGATATTTTGGTTCCATGAGAACCCACACTCCATAGTTAGTAATCATGAAAATATGTTTACTAGTAAGTACTAGAAGGAACTACATCGTATATAGGGAATAAAGCTAAAGGAAAGCATATCATATCACTCATAAACTGATAGTCAGATAGAGATGGTAAATAAATATCTTGATACATATCTTTGATGCTTTATCTATGATCATAAATCCAAGTGGATTCAATGGATTTCTCTAGTAGAATGGTGATACAACACCACTTTTAATAGCATCACAAAGATGACTTCATATTAGGTAGTATATGGATAATCGCCTCCAAAACTTACCTCTTACTTTCTAGGTATCCAAAGGTAAAAGTAATGGATACAATTCTCACTTTAAGGTATGAGCTCTTAGCTATTTGAAATAAAATTTAATAGTCACTCAAAATCACATGAAGTAATAGGTAGATAAACACGAGATCTAGAGGGAGTTTATAGAAGGAGACATGGTTTTCCTTTGTCTTCAACCCTAAAAACAATTATTTATAAAACAAAATGGTCAAAACAAGTTGAAAACTAAGTTCTCTGGACCCTATAAGGTACTCCATAAGGTAGGAGATATTTATTATAAATTGTAGCTGCCAACATCACCTAAGATCCACCCAATATTTTACATGTATTTTTTGAAAAAGGTGGTGGAAAAATATACCTAGGTCTACATGGTCCTTCGTAAATTAGATGAAGAATGATCTATTCATCTTAAACAAACAACCATCATAAATGAAAGGAATTACAATATATACTTCTATAATATTACTAAAATGGATGTACAATGGTAGGAGATACAACCAAAATATATCATGTGGGAGTTCTTGTAGGATCTTCAACAATAGTTTCCAAAATTTTAGCTTTGAATTCAAAGCTTCTCTAAGGGAGATGGCATGTTGTGTACCCATTAAATGTAACTCATATTAGCTTATAATTTTACACCATATGGAGCATGTAAAGTGGGCCACATGTTAAGTTAGAAATAGGTAGGAAGGTGTGTCATAGAATCATGTATGTAATTGCTTTGGAATCATGTATATAACTATCATAGAATATGTAGTCAAGAATATTATCATAGAATGTTAGGAAACATACTTGTAAATATTATAAAAGGTAAGTATGTAACCCTCACAAGGCTAGAAAAAATTTAGAATATTTTGTAAGGAGGTTGTCCCTTTAAAGAGGTCAATGATAGTAATACTTCTTGTCCCAAAATTTTGCATTTACTATTAGAGTTTTCATGTTTCATTAATTTAATGCTTTTGCTATTGGATATGAAATATTATTATTTCTATTATCAATAATCCTTTTAATCATAGTTAGAATTATATTCAATGTTAAATTTATTATCGTAGTAAAGCTTAGAACCAAGAATTTTGAGGTGAGATATGTGCATGAGAAGAAGAGGTTCATTGCATAATTTACCATGCTAAAAACTATATGAAAGGAGAAACAAATTAAAACTATATTCAATTCCCTTTTAAAGATTTTGTCACCTACATAATAGATCCTTTTTGCACACTTGTAAAACCATAAGAGGAATGTACTCCCTATCCCACATGTAGGACTAGAGCACACCATGTATGATGCAATTTGATCATTTTCATTAAGCCAAAACACATATTAAAATTTCCTATGTAACTCAAGTTTCTTAATAAATAAAGTGGTTGTAGTAGAATGTTATCATTATAACATAAGCAAAATGTCATATATTCTCTTGTTTTCGCTAATTGGTATGTTCATTTCTCACAGATATATGCATAGTTTCAATGAAAGATGTGAAGTAATTAAATTGGATGGAGAAAAAGTTATTTAAATTAATATTTTTACATGATAAATCATATTTTAATTATCAAAACCTTTTTTTATATCATCTTACATATTCCTAATGTGATATTTCATAAAAAATGTGTGTAGGATGTTAAATAATAACATTAAGGAACTCAAATAAATGTAGTATAAGTAGATAGGGCCTATTATATATAGGTCAAGGGAACCACTATGAAGTGACATACATGCCCTTCTATTTTTCTATTGATTATCTAACCTACTTATTGAAAAGGGAAAGCATAAACTCACTATCACCTAAATATCTTGGGATATTTCAAATGAAGAATGCTCAAAATGGAACCAAAGATGCATTTAGCTAATGGAAAAGAACACCACCAAAATACCATGATAAAAACTATGTGAAAGAAGCAAGAAATTCAAACTATAGTCAAATCCTCTTCCTAGATACTATCCCATATATAATAGATCTCTTTTGCACACTTGTGAAACATTATGAGGAATGTACTCCCTGTCCAACTTTTAGAACTAAAGCAAAACATATATTATGTATTTTGATAATTTTAATTAAGCTAAAATATATAACAAAAGTTCCTATGTAGCTCAAAATGTCTTAACAGATAAGTGCTTATAGTAGTGTGTTATCAATATAACATAGGAAACAATTCATATGTTATCTTGTTTTCTATAATTGGTAATCTCATTTATCATAGATACATGCATATTTTCAATGAAAGATATGTAGCCTCTAAATTGGATGGAGATAATTTAATTAAATTAATATTTGTTCACATGTGAAATCATCCCTTAATTATCAACCTCTTTATTCATATCACCTCATATATTCCTATTGTGAGAGTTCATAAAAAATGTGTGTAGGATGTTCACTAAGAAAGTCATATATATATAGATATATATATATGTATGTATGTATTTATTTAATATATATAAACATTAATATTTTATATTTTATTTTTATATATATTTGATAAATATTTATGTATTTATATAAATAAATCCTAGCCATCTATCATGTTTTAATTTCAACCATCCATCCATATCAATCCATGTCACTTACCCAAGCTTAATATCCACCCTTCCTCATGTTTTAATATTGGCCACTCATTTTGTGTCATCGAAACCCTAACATGTTCAAGGGCAAATTATAAAAAAGGAGTCATTTTGTTGAATCAAAAACCTTAAGCTATTTTTGAATCTTAAGATCTCCCTTATAAATCCCTTAGAAACCTTTAATACTTAAGCACCTGAGAAATTCTCAAGCCCTTCTACCCTAACCACTTCGCCATCACTTTCATTACTCATTACTGCCATCACATCACCCTTTTTTTATTGCCATCAATATTATGCAGAACCAGATCTGGTTCTAGGACATTCTCTTTAGTCCAATGCATCCCAGATATGGTAGAGCACCTCTGGTTATTTTTGGAACTCTCTAGTTCATCCGCAATCTTCTCATAATACCTTTGGGTGTTTCACATAGTAGATTTGTAGTATGGACATCCTCATGAACATCATCAATAGGACCAAAGGCAAAAATTAGCATTGTGACAAGGTAAGAATATTTTATACATTTATTTTACATTCCTACACTTTTGTTTACAATATTATATTGTAGCAACTAGGGTTTTTAGTTGTTTTATCTTTATGAGGGCCTCACACGATGGAGCCCTCACAAGTACTTCTAATAGCTTTTTGTTGTTTTCTATTTGTAGGTACAAGGATCATCTTTCTAGAAGTTATTAAATCTAGGGTGGCCTTTTTAGGATACAGAAGCCCACCTGCAACCTCATTTAGATCGAAGACAAACACGAAGACACCAAAAGTGTATTGAGCTAGGGTTTTGAAGAACCCTAACATTTGTAAAATTTGTATCATAGAACCATTGTAAAAACTCCATATTGGGGCACATTGATTGTATAATTTTGATATCCACCCGCACTAATAAAAGCTTATTAATCTTGTGCAATATTGTGTTATTTTTGTACTTTTTATTAATTTATCTATTGTATTGACGTTGCTTGATTTCATTTTACAAAATGACGATCATAGTGGGACCCACAAAGGGTTATTCATGTTAACTTAATTTATCACTAATTTTAGTTTATGTTTTCATTTTTTAGGTTCTAGAAATTTGATCACGTGGCTTTCACAAAAAACAAAGGATTCTGGAAAATTGCAGAAGTTGATCAAAGGTTGCATGAACAGCCTAAAGCATTCGGGGGATGCCCTACAGTGTTCAAAGAACACCCAATAGTGTTCTAGTGACTCTAGGGTGTGTTTCACAGAGTGGGAAAGAAATATGTAGGCTTCTTGGTAAGCATGTTTCTGTAACGACCCAAGTTTTGCCCACTTGGTTGTCCAATCACCCTAAGTCTACCCACTTGGTTGTCCAATTTTCAGAGGTCACAATAAGAGAAATTTTTTCTTTTCTTTAATCTTTCCTAATTTATTTTCTAGTATGAGCATTTTAGAACCATTTTCATGAGTGCCATTCCATTGCAGTCGAAATACTCATGAGATCGAGATTGGCCAAATACTGTATAGTTGCTTATTTTGAACTTCACTCTCCACCCAGGGAGTTTATTTTCCTCTATGGCCCATAACACCTAGAGGTGTGACACATAATTTCCCCATGTCTAAACATGAACTCAAGAACTTATGTCATGTAAGACCTAGTGCATACATGCTTGAGCTAGATGATCAACCATCTTCCTTGGAGCATCATCTAGGGTCTACCAATACCTTGGCAACTACCCAATGTTTTGTGTTGATTAATCAACACGATGTCCAATACCATCATGTTTTTGGTATTACCAATTCAAGCACAATTTACCACTCAATACTAGAAGGGATAACCTAGAAGGGATGCCCATACAACCCTTCGTTACCTCCCGTTCTGACCTTTCCTTTTAGAAGTGCGATTAGATCCTTGGATCATGATGATTTCCCTCCCGCAAGAACCATTAATAGTTGTCTCACAAGATTGTCCTTCCCACAATATTGAAATAATGATAAGGTTGTCCTACCCACAACCTTAGGTTGCAAGTCAAGATTTTCTATCCCACAATCTTGAAATCTCTTAAACAAAGGTTTAACTAAGCTTTGTATTTTTAGAAAAGTTTAATTATGCAAATATTTGTAAATGAATACAATTTCATAATCGTTCATAAATTTTACTATATATTATAATATTTCTAATTTTCCATATGACTACTTGTATGCTTATCATTAAGAAAGAATAAAAGATAGACGAATTATGAAAATATTACAATAAAAACTAAAGAATTTTAAAACTCACTATAATAATTTTAATTTAATTTCTTTTTATTAAATATCTATTGGACTAAGTGCTACTCTAAACTTCATTCATAAATCACTTTCTCTTCCTACATTTACACTATAAAATTTTACTACAATAGCCATGATATAGAGCGGACAACTCTTATAAGTTTAAGTAAGATTGTAACTACTCTAATGTTTTAATTCTAATATAGAATTTAAATGAGTTTTAAAGTATTTTTTATTCACAATATTTTAACTAAGGTAATTAATACCACTCAGACATTTCATATAAAGCAACCTCAATCCCAAATTACCTATTACCTCTTTATTATACCATCATGCACTCTTATTTTAAGTAATCCCAATAACATACTAGAAAAAAACTAATGTTTTAGTCACCATTCCTTTATATCTCTTTCAACTTATACATAAAAGAATACAATAATAAGTAAATTATTCTAAGTATCTAGTTCTAGTTTTAGTTTTACACAACTCTTCAATCTTATGATTTAGAAACAATACTGTCATATTTTACTTAACGACATATTTCCCATTAATCTTCTCACAATTTCCAATGTTCATATCTCTAAAACATAGGCTCATTTTATAGACTAAAATCAAATATAATTATATCTTATATTATATTATGTTTTCATATCCAATATATCACCATGCGAATGGATAGTTTCCTCATATCATCGTGATTAATCAAAACTATTCAGTTTACTCTCGCTAATACTTTAAAAAATCATACCACGCTGGTTTGGACAGAAATGAAGAACACAAGCTTATACTAAGAGGGGGGGTGAACAGTATAAGACCTCTTTTTACTTTTCCTTTATACTTCAAAACAATAAAGCAATATATCCAAAGCAATATCAAAACAATGCACAAGATCATCCACAAAGTGACACAGCCATTTACGTGGTTCATCCACAAAACTTTTCTCTAAAAGTTATCTCAAAGTTCTTTGGGAAACCTTCCCAATTACAATGTTTATGAGCCTCGGCTCAAAGGAGAAACCTTCCCCCAATCTGAATTTATGAGCCTCTGCTCAAAGGAGATACCTTCCCCTACCTCTGCTCTGGTTGGTGATCCTCTAGAAGACCTCTGCATCCGCTGCCCTTAGAAAATGGAACTCTATCCACAGAAGACACCTGTCTTCCCTGCTCTAGTTGGAGACCTCTGTCCTCAACTCTCTCACCTCAAAGCTGGTCCTCGAATTTGCACTAAACATAGTCCTTCGGTCTAGCACAAATGTCCTCGTCCTCTGTCTTTGATCCGCACCAAACACAGTCCTTCGATCTGGCACAAATCTGTCCTCAGGTTCTTCTCATAGAACCAATGCACCTCTGTCCTCAAGTTCTCTGATAGAACTATCAACCTCAGCTTCACAAGTCCTCTGCTAGGACCTGTCCAAATCTGCTCACAAGTCCCCAACGGAACCTGTCACCTGCTCACAAGTTCATAAAGAAAAACTTGCTTGGCATGAACCCACAAAGAGAATGGTTAGAGACCCAATGTGATTCATCACCTTCATAGAAGCATAAAGAGAATTGTTAGAGACTCAATATGTTCTATACTTAACTCCCAATCTCAATCTCAACTCAATCTCAAATCTCATAAGAATAAGATAGATGTAATATGCTTTTCTCAAGAACATGGAATATCTCAACCCAACAATTGCCAACCATGCAATATCTCATATAACAATGATACTCATGTTCTTTCCAACAACCAATATCTTTTCTCAACTAATTAGGGCTTCAACAACAATGCTCAAAGACAAGGTTTAACCAACATCATTCAACTCAACATTAACCTTGAAGCATTTAACCAATCATCACAAGAAAAGGAAACATGTAGAAATCCTTTTCCCTCCAAAGATATTTGAACAAAACAGCCACCCACACAATATCATTAAAGGCAAAGAATAACTTGTTCAAATCAACTCAATGGAGTAAGCCCAATATCATGAATCAAGTAGAATCAATAACTTGATCAAACAACCTCTATGGAAGCAACTCAACCATCAACCTCAAAACAGCCAACCAAGGGTTTCACCAACTCAATGCAAGTAGCAAGACTCAAAAACATAAACTCTAGTGCACAATGCTTCCACTACCTCAAACCAGTATTATGCATTCACCAAAACTCTCATCAATGATAACAATGCATAAGTAGTCTTCAACAAACCAGAAAATAGGATTTATACCCAACCAAAGGAAACCTTGTTGTATACCTTTTCACTCCAATCTTATTTCAGGAAAACATACACCAATCATACTCATAAGAAGAATGTGCCCATACCTTTTTCTTTGATGGAGAATGACCTCTTCAAAAACCTGGTTCAAATATCACTAATTTCTCTTTTGCCAATCTTCAAAGTTAAATAACATTAATTTTCTTCAAGACACCTCATGCATAGATTTCCTTATACTTTTCCATAAATAACATATTATAGATTCCAAGTTTTAATCAAATTAAAACAAATACACATAACCCTTATAACTCCCAATATTTAATTATGCAAACAGTAATACCAAACCCTTATGCCTCCCAAGTCATACACCATACAATTTATACATTTTCAAAGGCAAACCTTATATCTCCCGACCCTATGACCTTTTAACTTTTTCTAATAAAACATTAAGTCCTCATACCTTGGAAACGATTCTTTCTCCGTTTGCAAACAGCTCACACGTACAGCCTGTCCTTTTACCTAGCAAAATAGCGATCGCGAGGTTTGAACCCGCGACTCTCTTCTTGCCAACGCCTTAGCGCTAACCTTAACCAACTCTACTGTTGAGTTGCATGAAATAAAAGATGCTCCATTTACACTTATACCTGTTGTCCGAAAGTTTCAATCAAAACTTAACTTTATGCAAATCGAACACAGTAGGATTCGAAATCCTAATCCCAGCTATCATGATGTTCTACGAATCAACAAATAACCATATCCTCCACGTTGTCCGATGGAATCGACTTGCCGAGCTCAGTATTTATTTTCTCCGAAGGATACTGTTGAAACCGTTTTCTTTTTAGCGGATCACTGAATCGCATGCCCACTGTTCTTAAATACCGTGTTGTCAATAATGCGGCTTTTCTTCTCTCCTAGGTCAGCGACTCTCAATCTTGTTTCAAACATTGCGATCTTTCAAATTTCATGGCAATCTTCTTTTCGAAAGCAGCACATCCCCAGAATACTCTTGCCAATACCTGCTGCCGTCTCAAAACGATTTTACGAATTCGAAATTGCATACACACCTCGCTCGCTTGCTGTCCAAACAGATTTCTTTCCTATATTGCTCGCTTCGCTGAAATCATCATATGATGAATGCTGCACACACACTAACACACCTGAATTGGCTCCAAAAACTGTGCAGCAGAAGATGTGACTCCTTTTGCAAGCTGGGACTTCATGGGATTCGACTCGGCAACCTTCCTCCTCGCAGCATGGGCTTTGATGTCGAAATCGAAAGCACAGAGAATAATATCGAACGCCTTCCAACCCAATTAAAGAAATCCACTGCCTTATTTTATATGCACTAAGATGCATTTTTAACACGTCGGCATTTCCAAACACGACGAACAAAGACTTTAATTTATTTTTAAATTTTAATTTAAATTTTAAATAAATAAAATTTAAACTAAATATTTTAAAATTAAATATCTTCATCACTAGGGCACCTTTTTCAACGAAACGAAGAGCCAACTTGGGTTTTAAGAAAAACCCATTTCAAATCTATTGTCCATGGTTTTAAATAAAACCTTTTATTTTGTCTGCCTTGGTTTTCACAAAAACCCTTCCGCTTCTTGACATCAATGACAACATCAACACTTGAGCAAAGGCAATGTACCCAATGTACCCAAAATTGCCAAAAGGAAAACCTTTTGTTGAAAATAGTCTCTCTCCTAAATTCCTATTTCTTGAACTGAGGAATGTACGAGGCAATTTCTACTGTACACAAATTGTTGGGCCTCATATTTTTTAAATGAAGTGAGATCATATATTACGTATGGGGATTTCCTCATCAACTAATACATTCATAGGATTACAAAAATTTTAAACCATAGAACTCTCATCATGCAATCTCAAATACTCTTGGATAGCTTACCCATAATTACGTTTTCAGTAAGTAATCACCCATACCTAGCTAATATTTACAATGTTTGAATACATGAAAAATTTAAAAGCACAAAGAAATAAACGACCATCATATTGTAATGCAAAACATAAAATAATAATTTAATTCACAAACTAGTCTCCATATAAAATTGACACATCATTTAAAGATAACGTATATATATGAAACGCAAATTTATCGCTGAATGCATGTATATTCCTCATCTCTTTAAAGGTAAACAACTGAATTATTTTCATTATATCAAAATATTCATAGAGTACTACCATGTAATTCTTTTGAGTTTACATATTTCAAAATATAGATATAAAATATTAACATTTGTTTTGTTCTTCTAATATTTTAGATTTCATTATTCCATGGAATAAAATTCACAAGAATTTATAAATTATAATAAACATTTTCTAGTTTAAATGCAGTTCTTGATGCCTAAACATAGAAAAATCATCAAATAAATAGTAAGCAAAAGAATCTGGCTGTGTTCTCCAGAGTTCTCCAATTTCATGACGCAGTTTTCTGGTGATTTCCCAAGGGTCAGAGTGGTCATTCTATTATGAAATGTAGTGAAGTCTATCATGCATACAATATTTACACTCCCAACATAGCATGTAGGATAACACAAGCTTCCCAACACAACATACAAAATATCACAAGCTTCCCAACACAACATGTAAAATAATACAAGATTCAAAAAGGAATTTTATTCATATCTAGTTCACATTCAACCATTAATTATTTTACTTTCACAACAATCCTTTTCAAACACATGCATCATTAAATATTCGATTAACTTTAGCTCATCAGCTTTTAACTATTTACATCTCACACATATCAAACTTTCCCACATATGCACTAGAAATATTTCAATTCATCTTCAATTTGCAATGCATTTATCAATCTATATTCACACATAGAACAGAACATATAATGCATTAACAATCCATTTTCACATTATCCCATGACATTAATTTATCATATAGATTTTCTAGAAAATACTTATTGATAAACAATGGCTTCCTTTCTTGCTTCCAAAGCCCTTCTCCCTTCTTTGCTTTCTCCTTGTTTTTCCAATTTGCAACTAATGTTTGTTTTGAAATTCCTTCAATGCCGACCATAATGCCTTCTCCATCCTCCTTTCTCCAATTTAGAAGATAGGTCCTATTTTCCAGCTTGCAACTAATGTTTGTTTTAAAATTCCTTCAATCCAAAGTATGCCATGTGGAATCCACATTCCTTCCACGATCAACAGACCCAAGTTTCATAATAGTTCCTAACACTGTCTGTTTTCCAAATTATCCCTTTTAAATAAATGAAAAGCAATAACTCTTTAATATTTATTTTATTATTATACATTTTAATACATTATAGTTTATAATATTTTGTTTACTTTATTTTAAAACAAACAAATATTATTTGTTTTTAATACATCAATATATTTGTATTTATAAATAGATTATATAAATTTGCTTTTTAAAAATAAATGAATTCCTCAAAAATATACATTAATATATATTTTTTATTTGTGGAAAAAATCCTAGAAGGGATGCCACTTTCGGGTAATACCCAAGGAGGCAGGGGTATCCATTCTGCCAAAATCACCCAGGACTCGAATATGGCCTACCACCTTTAACATACTCAAGGAGCAAACAAACACACAAAAACATTTAAAATAAATAAATAACAATAAAAATAATAATAATAATAAAAATGCTTCTTGAGTGTGTCAAAAAGAAAAGCACAACCAAACACACACACAATATGATAAAAAAAAACCACAACACGAACCACATAGAAAAAACACAACAACATAAAAAACACAAACATAACAAAAAAAATAGAACACTACAAAGACAACCAAAAAAACATGAAAAATAAACACAACCAAAACCTAAAAAATAAAAATAAAAATAAAAACAACCAATAACATACAAAAAACAAAAACAAAAAACATAGAAAACACTCACACATAAAAACACGAATTAACACAAACAAACATAAACACAAAAACAAGAACGACAAAAACACAAGAACAATAACAAAAAAACATAAAAAACACAAAACAACAAAAACACAAGAACAATAAAAAACAACACAAAAACAAAACAAAACAAAAGAACACACACACCTTAAAAAACTAAACAAAAAAATAAAAAAGAAAAAGAAAAAAAATTGAACATAACAATGACCTTTCTAGACCATAAGACTTTTAAGGCAAGAATCAACAGAGGAAAAAAAATAAATAATAGTTTGAGCTAGGGAACTAAAATAACATGATTGAACCAAAGTGAAGAAAAAATAAAGCAAGAAGAAACTAGGTGCCTTCAGAATTGGAGACATACAAAGAAATGATAGAAAGAAGAGCTTCCCTTATTTGGGAAGCCCACCATCTAGGAGTGTGGCCATAACAAGTAAGATCACCTTTGTTCAAAGCCAAATTAGCTAAAGCATAAGCACTCTTGTTTGATCTCTAACCACATGATTGTAATCAACTTTCAAAAATCCCATATGGATTAATTGAATCTTCTCAATAATTCTTTTTATTCTCCAATCAACCTTATGATTCTTAGGAGTCTTCAAAAGATTAGTAAAAACCAGGGAGCCATATGAAAGTCTACCAATTCCTCCCGCACTGGCTTTTCCAGTGTTTCCTCTAAAGGCTCCATCATCATTGAATTTTCCAAAATCCTTAGGAGGAGGTTGCCAATTTCTTGTCCTATCCATCTTACAAATACTCACATTCCCTTTAAGTTGGTTACCCTTAGAATATTTAATCTTAAATCTTTGCATCACTTGATCCCATATTTGGTGGGAGTATTGTGGGTGATTAAGGAGTTGATGGACTGATTCAACTAAGTTGGTTGTGGTATTTTGCCAAATATAGTGAATATCCTTCCTATCTTGATTAAAAATTTGGTTGTTCCTTTCATTCCAGATGTTCCATAGAAAATGGTAGAACCATCCAAACTAACTGCCTAATAAAATGATCAACACCCTCTTGTTTAGGCCAATTCCTCCAAATTTGTTCAAAAGTAAAAACATTGGACCACTGTAAGCCAAGTAAAGTGGTCATTCTCCTCCATAGCTCAAAGGCTAAAGTACACTCAATAAAAAATATTGAGAGTTTCTACATTCTCTTTACACATTTCACATCTAAAGGGGCCATGAAAACCACGCTTCACCAGTTGCTCACCAGTAAGCACCCTATGATGCAATAAAAGCCAAGTAAAGAACCTCACCTTAGGCCAAAGATTTTGAGCCCACAACTAAGAAAATATGTCAGAATATTGGTTGGGATTATTATGGCATAAGGTCAAATAGCCTTAAGCAACTGAATACTCACCCTTAGTAGTGTTGTTCCATCCAAAACATTCTTTTTCATGGGACCAAGAGAGAGATATCATATGAAGGATGTCTTGGATATCTTATCTTTATCTTTTTGGGATTTGAATAGGCTAGTCCTCAATAGGGATCCATTATCTACCAACCTTTGAATTACCAGTATGGTACCGATAGTAATTAGCCACCTTTATCTAGTTAGCTCGGTGAAGCTCATCCATCCAAGACCTCCAATCGAGAAACTGAGTTTTCAAAAGCTTGTGACCATTCCAAGAATTTGTCCAAAAATTACCTATTGACCATTATGAATGATCCAAAATAAAGTTTTCTTTATCAAATCCTCACCAGTCTTAAAAATTTGATAGCGAACAAGGTCTTTAGGACTTTTGTTCTCAACATACTTAGCACGCATATTAGTGGCCCAAAGAGCATTGGGGTTATGCAACATTCTCCAATATAATTTAGTAGCTAAAGATTTGTTGTTATTAATATAATACTAGAATCCTAACCCCCCTTCATTATTAGGAAGACATAAAGTGTCCCATTTCACCAAGGTCCATTTTCTTTTCTCCTTAGTACCACTCCAAAGGAATCAATGACTGATTTGATCCAGTTATCGAAGAACAACCTTTGGGACATTCAAAACATAAGATACATATATAGGAATAGCTTGAAGGACTGATTTTACTAAGGTGATTCTACCCCCAGAAGAAAGCCACCTGTTGGTCCACTTTCCAATTTTATTCTTTACTTTGTCCAACAACCAATTCAATTCTTTATTTTTCTGCCCTTGAATATTTATGGGAATACCTAAATAAGTGATCGAAGGGGAGGTCTTATTATATATTAATTTATCCAAGACTATGGATTCCTGTCTAGTAGAGCAGTGAAAGAAAATAACTTTAGACTTGTCTTCATTGATCAACTACCCAGTAGCCTTAGAAAAACAACTCAATTAAACCATAACTACTATGGGAAGAGTGCATAATTGTTGTTACTTTGGACAAAGTGTTTAAACAAGAAAGAAAAAGTGAATAGCAACATAGGTTTCAAAATTTTTTAACAAATCTTAAGGATGCTCATCTCACCTTTATGATTGGAAACTATTGATGACTAGAACATATATAAAACTAAATAATTTTATATATTATAGTATTAATATAAAGTATTAATTTCTAGGGTTTCATTGATTTATCGGAATGTATGATAACTATAGTATTATTATAATATTAATATTAGTATTATAAGTTGGACTATAGTATTATTAATATAAGATTAATATTATATATTATAGTATTATATAATATACTATTATAATATATATATTATAATATTATTATGATAATGTATATTATTATTATAGAATACTAATATCAGTTATATATATATATATATATTGTACTATTTTAATATTTACTAGCTTAGATATAAAGGATATATATCTAAAAATACCAAGAGTTATCAATCCCAAGGTGCCTATCTTGGAGATCACACCCCCAAGAAATGAGATAGGTACCTCGATATTGATAACTCTCGGCATTTTTAATGGCATATATATGTGCCTTCCCTTAGCTTTCAATATTCTCTGCTTCACAAAACAAAAATAACACGAGATCTTCCTTCGCAAAAACAAATCGTTAATCTCAATAGAGCAAGGATAATCATCTTCAAAAAAATTAATGGCATATATATGTGCCTTCCCTTAGCTTGGAAACATCGGTGCTTTTGAACCTTCCTTTATGATGTTAGTGAATATTCTTTTAATTTAATTTTAAAATTTAAAATTAAATTAAATCTTTAAAATTAAATATCTCCATCACCGGGGCACATTTTTCGATGAAACGAAAAGCCAACTTGGGTTTTAAGAAAATCCCATTTCAAATATAATGTTCATGGTTTTAAATAAAACCTTTTATTTTTCCTGCCTTGGTTTTCACAAAAACCCTTCCTTGCACTTTCACAAAACATAGTGCATGCCATCATAGATCCTTTTGACATCAAATAACCTTTTGATATCAATGATAAAATTTTATCTTAGGGACTCAAAATATCCAACAGGAAGAAGTGGACTGACACACTTGCTGGTGTATATATAATCCCACTTAAAATACCTAGGTTTAAATCATGTCAATTGCAGGCTATCTAATTATATATGTATATATATACATATATGTATATATATGTACATACATACATACATACATACATACATACATAAATATATATAATACAATAATACCAAATGTTAAATGATAATCATTGATTCGTCAAAACTCTTCTAAGTTTTGTGTTACTTTTGTATAAAATAGATCATTTGACATATGTTACTTGTCTTAATAGGTGAAATTATAGCACTTGGTCTCTACAAATGGTAGGTTGAATCAAAAGTAAGAATCTCATTTTTAATGATGTGATAGAAGGTATTGATGATCATGCATTAACAAAGAAGGAGGAAGTGCTTGGTCTATTCTTTATATTAGAAGAACTAGAGGTACTTGTCCACACAAGAGAGAAGACTAATACCATTTGAGTGTGGGTAAATTTGAAGGATCACTATGAAAAGCAAATGTAAGTGAAACTAACAAGGTAGACATAGAGCTATACAATATCATGATTTCAAAATTTAATAATGTTAAAGAATATATATCTCCATTCAAATTCTTAAAGGTTGACCTAGTTATTGGAGGCAAGGTAAAAGGTGATGAAGAGTATGTAAAGTCTATTACTTCATAAAATTGGCTTGGTTATTTATGTGAATGCCATGACAATCAAGGAATCACAATCTATAACTCTTGAAGATATTTTCTAATAGGGATTAAAATACATTAAAATATAATAGTTATGGCCAACTTTTAATATAATGGCCATATTTTGAATTTTAAATGTAAATATTTTGTAAGCAAATTTTATCTCTGACCATTCCTCTAGCCTCCATGTAAATAGACATGTGGAGGAATATTCAAACTTATATTTTGTATGTGACCTTCAAATGCATAGAATCTTCCACTTGGATAACTATTTTAGGCCTGGTTTCCAATTCTTATGCATGTAATCAATCTATTTATAGCCACTTTGATAATGTAAATAGATAAACTATGTTTTATAAATCTTTAAGTTTGTCTATGAATCTATATCAATTTGGTATCAAAGTGGTGAATTTGATTGAAGAGGAGTATCCTCTTCCACCAAGTCTAACTAATTCAAAATGGGAATGATAAACCTTTCTCCAATAGATTTTGGTATTGATTCAAGAGTTTCATCATCACTCTAATTTATCTAGTCTACTTGGTTCATGACTAAGTCACTTTAGTTATGTTGTATTAAGTTTTCCCTAAGTCCCATATTGTATATTTGGCTTAAAATTCAATTTGTTATATTATCTATTGCTCAAGAGACCAGTATAGCTATTGTAGTAAGATTATTTTGTTTTCTATGTAGTGGCATAGTCTAGGTTGCTTAATCTAATACAGTATCCTTATTATCCTAAGAATATTATGTTCTACTCTAGATTCCATTTTAGCTATTCTCATAGTCAAATTATTGTGTATGTCATGTTGTGTTTCTAAATGGTCAAGTATTGTCTGCCTGCTTTCATGGTCACTTGTGCGTTAGCACGAGATTCTATTAAAGTAATCCACCATGGCCAAATTTAGAACAACATTAGTTTTTACCATTTTCCTATTGTTTCTCCATATTTTTTTCTACTTGCATTTAGTCTCTAACATGGAGAGTGCAATTTTCACAAATTTGCTAGATATTTTAAAGTCCCATCATCCACATCCAAGATTTTATATCAAAGGACATGAATATTGTCAAGTCATCATGATAGTCAAAAGATCAATGGAGGAATTCCTTCGAAATCCAATCAATAATTTTCAACGTACGTTATGGTTAGAGTTTGTTCGTAGGAGCTTAATAGTGGGTAGATCTTAGTTTTGAAGAGTTTAAGATTTTATTGGTGGAGGATTTCCTTCAAAATATAATTAGTAATTTTCAACGTGCATTGTGGGGACTCTAAATTGTTAATAATTTAGATAGAAAAAACATCTTACAATGTTATTTTTTTATGCATGAGAAAAACATATTCATATTCATATTTTATCTTTCATTTTTTTGTTGAAGTAAATTTATGTTTTCATAGTGGGACTCTAAGTCTAGTGGTTGTAGAATATTTGCATCTTGTAAAATTAGATGTAAAAAAAGTTTTTCTCCATGGGGATTTGGAGGAAGATATTTATATATAGTAGTCACAAGGGTATGAGATCAAAGGGAAGGAGGAATTAGTATGCAAGTTGAAAAAGATCCTGTATGGCCTGAAGCAATCTTTGAGGTAGTGGTATATGAAATTTGATAGGTTTATAACAAAAAAAGATATAGTAGATGTTATTATGACCACTATGTTTATTTTAATAGATTAGATAATGGTAACTATATTATCTTGTTATTGTATGTAGATGGCATGTTTGTTGTAGGGTCTAATATGCAGGATATAAATGGACGCAAAAGAAAATTAGCAAGTTTATTTGCAATGAAGGATTTGGGTGTTGCAAAGAAAATCCTTGGTATGATAATAACAAGAGATAGGAAAATCGTAAATTAACATTATATCAGGGTGAGTACATTGATAAGATGTTGAAAATATTTAATATGCAGGATGCAAAACCTGTTAGTACACCTTTTGCCAATAATTTTAAACTGACCAATGAGATGTGTCCTAAGAAACATGAGGATATATACTACATGTCCAAGATTTCTTATTCATTAGTAGTTGGAAGTTTGATGTATGTGATGGTGTGCACAAGGCAAGATATAGCACATGCAATGGGAGTTGTGAGCAGGTATAGAAGCAACCTAGAAAAAAAATATTGGTAGGTAGTGAAGTGGATTCTTAGGTAGTTAACATGTACTATCACTCAGGTATTGTCTAAAGCATATTCAAGAATGGTTTCCCTTATCTGAGCAATTTTCAATGCTTCCAATTGTGATCTTAGAGTTTGTATCTCATCTACTACAACTTGATTTTCACATCTACCACCTCTACCTCGATCAACAAGGTGTCTATATGCCATTGTTGTTGTAAAAACATTTAAGTGTCTTTTTCACCACTCAAGCGAATCCTTAGGCAAGTTTTGAATCATACTTGTGGTAATCCATGAAACATCAAGTGTTTGTTTCATAATTAGCACAAATTATTAAGCAAGTTCTGTTTCACACTTGTAATAATCCATAAAATGTTGAGTGTTTGTTTCACCACTCACACAGATCCTTAGGCAATTTTTATTTCACACTTGTTGTAATCCACTTACACATTCTATTTCACATGTGCAACACACTAATCGATAGGTGCACATAAGCTTGTAGGAAATACTCTAACCTTTGATACTACTTTATGTTAGCAACACCACAACCAAAGTCGATCAACACATGCAAATACAATGCAAATAATAAATAAATATTTTTTTTTATTAAATAACAGTAAAAACCCCTTAACTACTGATTGACTAGAGCATTTATAGGCTCTAAGAAATTTAATTGTTACAATATGACCATTGTAGAGAGAAATTTGATTGTTACAATATGACCATTGTAGAGATAAATGTGATCATTACAATATGATCGGTGCAAAGAGAACAATTACAAAAAAAAACTAACCAAAATAAAATATGATTATTAGGATTTTAAATAGAATGAAATAAGGGTATATTTATTTTTGTAAAATATTGATGCATTTTCAATAATTGGTATTAGAGCTAGTGTAAAAGCTCAAATTTGGTGTCAAAGTGAGGAGTCCCAAGCATGTACAAAGTGGATTAGGGGGAATGTTGGAGTAATGAGTAATATTCCTTCATTCGAATCATAGGTTGCTTCAAGGGGAGCCAAAAGCTCATGGAAGAGCAACCTCAACAAATTGAGGTCCGATATTTGAGTCCTAGTTGGTTCATACCTTTAATAGGGTATGAGAGCTAAAGCAATCAAATTTAAAAAAAATAGAAAGGAAAAAATCTAGGTTAAAATAAAAACAAAAACAAGAATATACCCAAATGAAAAAGGGAAGTGATGGAAAAAAATTGAAAGAATTCTTCCATGTCCTCTCTTCGTTTGGTTAAAACTAGTTGTGGATTTATTAATGTCCTCTTTTGTAGTGAGACTATGTTCAAAAGCTTTAGAGTCTTTAGCATATTCATTCTAAGTCTTTGTTAAGTGAGTGAATTAATTAGAAATCGTAAGTTGGTGTTGTTTCTGATTTATTGAAATCCATTTAGGGTGTTAATGAGAGACACTATTTCCTTGTGTGATGCATAATAAATTTGTTGAAATTCATTTGGGGTGTCAACCACAGAACTTGTGTGGTGATGTACAATGAATTTCAAGATAATTTCTTAGAATGTTGAAGGATACAAGAAGTTTAATGCAAAGTATAGAGAATTTTTTTTTTAAGAAATTAAAAAAAATTGAAACCTTATAAATTAAGGGGGAGAATGTTAAACAATCCTTTAATTTGTAATGTTTAAGGATAAACAAGTTGATTTGGATTAGCTAAAAAAAGTAAAATTAAGTACTCAAATAACTAGTTAGGTGTTAGTTATAGAAACTACATTTATGTTTTGTACTTCTATTAAATGTATCAATATTCTTTGAATATAATATCATGAAAATGATCTACCTCTTCAATTTGTTTAATAAAATGCAATCATGGTATATTTCTTGTGTAAAATGTTGATGTTATTTTGGTGCTCCCTATTTTTAGTACTTTATTTTGCAGGTAAGGTTTTCAACACCACTTTCGCTCAATACGAAAATTGCCTTCTGCCCTACAATATCTCAAACATGGTAATGCTAGTCTGTATCAAAAAATTGTAGTTAGTAATTTTTGATAGAGTTCATGGGTTACCATACTTGAACTTGAGAGATAAAGAAAGTAATGCAGAGCCTAACTTTAATTTTGGCAATGGCAGAAGCAAGAGAGCAAAGTTTTGGGTCATAACTAGCGAGGGTCACAGATGGTATGTCCTGGAGAGGTACAAACAGGTGATGCTCCGTCAGTACATTGAGTTCATCATTCTCAAAAATGACAACACCAATCGACTCTCCCATTGCATTCACACATTTGATCTGGTAGAGAACTATATAGGAATTTTTAGCTTGGGTTTGGGATGGTAAGGCATCACACACCATTAGAAGAAAAGCGTGGGAAATTAAACAACTTTGAGAAACTATTACAATCTAGCGAAGCAACTCTATTCTAATTTTTCAACTATACTTGAGCTTTAAAAGGATGGGTCTTCACTTGTATTTATAGTGGTGAAAACATCGAATCATAGTTAATATAACTATAGAGTTAATTGAACCATTTTATCTTGAATAAATTGACTTAAAGCGTACAAGAGAAGTTGGTTACAATCAAATTATTTTTAGTAATTATTAAGTGTAGGGTTAAACTATAGGGGCTACTCCCAAAAAGCCTATTCTACCTTGTTGTTGACATGACATGAGGGAGACCATAATTAGCTCAGCATTTGTATTATCGTTTGGTTTG
The DNA here is from genome assembly GCA_028583015.1 of Wollemia nobilis. NCBI lineage: Eukaryota > Viridiplantae > Streptophyta > Pinopsida > Araucariales > Araucariaceae > Wollemia > Wollemia nobilis. Next base: position 708,768 of record JAQPPZ010002383.1, on the reverse strand, counting down.
GTGGTTTTGAGAAATGCTCATTAATATATTAATCTAATCAATCTCATTACACAAAAGTACACAATGGAATTTACCTAGGATATTCACAATGCATTACACATTGAATCAACACTTGTGGAAAAGTGTTGTGATGATGTTTGTATTAAAAATACAAACATGAAAGATGAATATGATAATATTTTTCTTAAAAAGCAATCCTCCATTCTTGATGAATGTTTTTCAAAGCAATATTCAACATTCTCCTCCATGAGAATGGCTTCATCAAAATTCTGATTTTGTGCCTCCTCCATGAGGCACTCTTCGATGAAAAAACTAAGATGATATCTCATATTTAACATATGTATCTTCCATGATATATTATTCCTGATCAACAATTGTCTCTTCAATGAGACATTCCTCTCTTTCATCAACAATGTGCATGCTTCCTAAACATGCTACATCCACATCATCTTTTTATTTCTCTTAAGAATAAATTCATCAAAATTACTCTCTTCCATGAGAGTTCCACAAGGCCCTACACAAGGCTCCTTCACATCCTCTTCAACAAGGAATTCTTCATCATATTCCTCTACAAGGAGGAATTCTTCATTTTCATTATATATGCCTTTATCATAAAATATATCTCCCACAGTAAGAACCTCACAAGGCTCTTCACATGAGTCTTCATAAGAATATCCAAAAGGATATTCAAAAGAACAAGGATCCCCCTTGCTCATACGATCTTCTGTATTGTCACCACAATATCTTCTTGTGTGATTTTATCACACCCAAATAAATCATTCAATATTTTCCATGCTTTTGTAGCTGATCTACAACTAGCAATGAGAGGGAAAATATTTTCTTTCATACCTCTTCTAATGTCCATGAGAGCCAAGCAATTTTGATGTTGCTGCTTCTTCAATCTTCTTTCTTCTCCTTGCATCTTGCTCTAATATTCTGGTTCTTCATACCCATCAACAACAGTTTCCCAAATCCCTTTTGCCATCAATAAAGTTTTCAATATGATGTTCCAAAAATAATAATCCTCTCCATTAAACTCTAGAATTTTTAATTTTGCATACATGGTGGCTATCATACCAACAACAAGTAATTTTCTTTTGTAAATATTTGATAAATCTCTACAACAATCCACAATCAACTTTGGAACAATAATCTCTGAAATCACAGTTTCTCCATCGCACTCGATCACCTTGAGAACCTTGGATCATGGCCACACTTTTATTTTGGTCAAATAAAGATCCATTAAAAACATTACAAGATCGACCATGATGCCACCGCTCGAGGGGCTCTCGTAGATGGAACCTTTTTTGAATTCAGTCTCTCGAAGGGCTCTGATATGGGCTTGACACAAGAGTGTGTGTTTTGTCTATGATATTCATTAGGCTTTTCTAAAACTTCCCCTCTAGTAAAATGATCTCCTACATATGGATTTCTTGATTTTACCAATTAAGGACTTCGCCAGGTCTCCGAATGCTAGTATTTTCTACTCTGAGGCAGACTCCAACTACTATGAGAATCAGCTATGCGTTACAGGCTAATTCCAATGTGCCACCCGATCTCCATTAGGTATTCATCACTTTGCTATCTCCCAAGCCTTCCCAAAATTGTCTTCGTGCCTCTCAGATTGGATCCTATCAGTGACATGCTTCCATGGTGGCTCCTTGGCAGTGATAGAGTTTATTTTTTAAATCTTTGTAGCTTCATGAAGTTTCCATGCTCGATGTAAGGTCAAATTAGGTAAAATTTTAGTTCAAGATTTTTGTCCCTAATAGAGATCACAAATTTTTGCTACAAGGGAGGGAGCCTAGACTATGTGAAATTAAAATATTTTAAGGAAACACTCAAATTTACATAAAACTATTTCGCATGTCTCCTTGATGGCGGTGTTAATTCGCAACTCCCATGATCCTGCTCTAGATCTCTGCTAGACCACAGTATCGATGCCTCACTACACTAGTCAGTTCCAAATTGAAAGATTTCTTCTTTATGAATGCCAAGGAAAAATAGTTCCTATTAACACACAGTCATTTAACACCTTTCACCGTCCTCACGAGCAGCATTCACCAAGAAAACTAGGAATGTGATCAATCCAATCGTCGATGTGTTTTGATCCTCGATGGATGTTGGCTTCAATAGATCTGTACCGATATGGGGTTGTAGCTATTCTGGCCTAAAATCCATGTGCTTCTAGAATTTTACTAACCCAAGATTCTTTTGGCTACTCTTCGTAGATTAACTACTGTGATACAATGCTTTTCATCCTTCTGCTAGGTAAAATGACTCCTGGGAGAGATATGACCACCTAGCGATATAGTTATTTACTTGTAAACAACAACCTACATTTTATGATCAATCATGCACCATCAAATTGTTGCCTGGGTCACCTCTTAGGCTAGGCTACGATCGAGCCCAAGCATCTGGTTCTGATATCACAATGAGAAATGCTCATTAATATATTAATTTAATCAATTTCATTACACCAAAGTACAAAGTGGAATTTAACCATGATATTCACAATGCATTACACATTGAATCAACATAGTAACAATGAGTTCTCTTCAATACGTGAGTCTCTTGACCAGATCTCAACTCTTCAGATTTTACATGCGGCTCTGTTTAATCTAATACAATAAATAGGATTATAGACTATTGAGCAAGGTGCAGCAAAAGCATTGCAAAAGTATTGTCATTGTTGTCAACACAGTCAGATTGATGCAGTTGATGCAGTTCAGAGGTCAATCAGATCAAGTGCAGAAAGTTTCAAGGAAAACAGAGGTGACCCGTATTCAAAACCGGCGAGAAAGAGACAAGGAAGAAAACTATCGCGATATCGCGACATGTTTTCTGTCGCGATTTCGCGACATGGTCGAGGAGAGAGAAGGCGCAACAAAAATGTCACGATTTCGCGACATGTCGAGTTTTCGTTGAGGAGAGAGAAAATGTGTCGCGATTTCGCGACAAAAAGTAGGAGAGAGAAAATGCAGCCAAATTGTCGCGATTTCGCGACATGTCCGAGGAGAGAGAAGATGCGAGCAAAATTGTCATGATTTCGTGACATGTCCGAGGAGAGAGAAGATGCGAGAAAGTCACGATTTCGCGACATGTCCAAGGAGAGAGAAGGCGAGCAAAAAGGTCGATTTCGCGACATGTCGAGTTTCGCCGAGGAGAGAGAAAAGTGTCGCGATATCGTGACAAAATGAAGAGAGAGAAACAAGGAAGATTGTCGCGATTTCGCGACATTGCCGAGGAGAGAGAAAGTGCATGCCAATTTGTCGCGATATCGCGACATGGCAGAGGAGAGAGAAAGTGAAAGGTAAACTGTCACGATTTCGTGACATGCTTAAGGATGACGTCAGCAAATGTTGAAAGTGTCGCGATATCGCGACAAGATGCAGGGAAAGCTTCCAAGAGCCAAAACGGTCACGATTTCGCGACATGCTTAAGGATGACGTCAGCAAAAGTTCTAAGTGTCACGATATCGCGACATGAACAGAAGGAAAGCTGTCAAAGCCAAAATGGTCACGATTTCGCGACAGCAAGGGCATGAAGTGTGTGGCTTCAAAAAGTGTCACGATATCGCGACAGGTAACAGTCTGGCAGGTAAAACCCGTAGGAGCATGCAAGGTGACACGTGTCAGAAAAAGCAGACAGGAAAATCATGCAGCCAGTTACGTAAAATGTAACTGATGTCAGATCTGCAGTTACAGATTGACAAGTGTCAGTCATGCATTCGAACAGCCGTTTGCATGTATTCGAAGAATCAAATATAAAGTATCGAAAGGTTTTCGAAAAGTCTTTTTTACAGCTTTCGAACGGTCGCACTCATGGAATCGAACAGACTTTTTGCTTGTATTCAAAGAGCCGAATATGAAGGATCAAGATATGCTTTTCGAGAAGATATGTTTGCAGCATTCAAAATAGCCATACTACAAGAAATCGAAACGCCGTATTGCAGGGTTTCGAACAGTCATTTTCGAACAGCCACTTATTTGCAGGAGAAAAGAATTCGAACAGTTGGGTATATGATTCGACTGCATGTAGGATTGAAAGGTTATAAAAGAATAGTCGTACAGAGAAGATGTTGCTGCTGTTAGAGAGAAATTGCTGTAAAAGGAGGGTTAGAAAAGAATCAAGAGAAAAATAAGCAGAGCCGTGAGAGTGTGTAGAGTTGGGTTAATTGCAGACTCACCGTGGTCGTGCATGAAGTGAAGACATTTTTATGTCATTCTAAATTGATCAGAATTGCAGTCCAAGTTGGTGCTTGGCACTAGGAGTTGGTGCTCCATCTGTTGCAGCAGAAAATTACAGGGGTTGGTGCTCCTTCCAGTTGATGCTGGTAAAGTATTTGTAAAATTGATTTTGCAAAGACTGGATTTGGATTGGAGTCCAAGCAGTCATTTTTTGAGGAGTAGCCAAATTGGTGAACCTCGGTATATTGAGTGTTGTGGTGTGCTCTCTTGTTCAAGTTGTTTTTCAGTTGTCAAGTTCTCTTTATTTCATATTAAATGCTGTAGATATAAAAATTAATAGCTACACTGATTCACCCCCCCTCTCAGTGTCATTGTGTAATCATCAATTGGTATCAGAGCAAGGTTCCTTGTACAAGCTTAATCAGCTAAGGAGATCTTGGAAGAAACAATGGCAGGTGGTGAAGGATTTTCATCCAACAAAGCTCCCTTATTTGATGGAACAAATTACACCTTCTGGAAACTCAGAATGCAAACATATCTGGAGTGCATTGGGATACGATATTTGGGATTCTGTAGATAGTGGATACACAGCACCCACTACCCCTCCAACAGATACTACTGAGAAAAAGAAATTTGAAAACAACTCCAAAGCTAAGAATGCCATAATGTGTGGGCTTGTTGATAGTGAACTGATAAGAGTCATGAGTTGTAAATCAGCAAAAGACATGTGGGATAAACTAAAGAGCATCCATGAAGGAGACAGTAAGATTAAGGAAGCAAAACTGCAAACTCATCGAGCACAGTTCGAAGCACCGCAAATGAATGAAGATGAAAACATAGAGACTTATATGCTGAGAGTCAACGGAATTATTAATGCAATCAGAGGACTCGGTGAAGAAATTGATGATGCAGTTGTTGTGAAAAAGGTTCTCAGAACACTTCACAAAAGATTTAACTCCAAAGTCTCTGCAATAGAAGAGGCAAAAGATCTAAACAACTTCAACATGGATGAGTTGCATGGTTCCCTGACAGCATATGAAATGAGAATAGGACAAACCAAGTCTACAGACAGAGAAGCAGCCTTTAAAGCACACAAGAATGTAAAAGCTGAACATGAATCTGAGGATGAAGGAACACTGGATGAAACAGAAGCCAATTTTGTTCGAAAACTCACAAAAGGAAAAGGAAAATATAGAGGGAAGCTACCTTTTAAATGCTTCAATTGTGGAGGAGTCGGTCATTTTGCAGCCAAATGTCCAATGCAGGAGAGAACCAAAAATGGTGAAGGTTCACACCAAGAAAAAGGTGACTGGAAGAAGAAACAAAATTTCAGAAAGAACAACTTCAAGAAGAAAAGCTTCATAACCAAGAATGTCGACAGCTCGAAGAAAGCACGGATGAGGAGTCCGAAGAAGAAGGAGGTGAAGCTCTGTTCATGGCACTTGAAGAAGAAAGAACGAGAGGAAAATCAGGAAGGTGATGAAAATTCCAAGGATGAAGTTGAAGTGTATTTGGAAGGAGAATTGGTTGCTGCACTTGAAGAGTTGAGTGCGAGAAAGGAAGAAGAATAAAAAATTTTCAAAGAAATTAGAGAATGCCACGGACATAATAAACAATCTGAAAATACAGACAGAGGAATTCAAGAAAATGTCTGAAGTTCTTGATGAACAATTAACTGTAAAGACAGTTGAATGAAGCAAGCTAGAGGAAGACATTGTTAAGTTAAGGATGCAGTTAGAGGAGATGAATAGAAAATTGAACTGTTTTCATAAGTTTGAAGAAAGTACTGTAAAGTCTGGATAAAATGTTAAATAACCAAAGGCCTTCTGGCATCAAATTTGGTTTAGGCTTTGATGAAGGAGAATCTTCAAAGGATTCAAAGAACTTGAATATAGAACCCATAAAGAAAGAAGAAAAGATCAGGGTTGAACCAGAAAAACAAAATCATGCAAAAGAAAACAATAATGCCAGATTCAAGAAGAATACTGACAAAGATGGATTCACAAAAGTCACACATCCGAGGAGGAGAAGAGTCATGGCTCCTACTTCAAACTGGCAAAGACCGGCACCCAGGTTTAATCATGCATTTTTTGGTTATTGTTTTAAATGCAATGCTTATGGCCATAAGATTTCAGATTGCAGGCATAATGTATCTCAAAGGAATTTTACCAAGCAGAAATGTTTTTTCTCCTTTAATGAATTATGCAGTTGAATGTTATAATTGTCATAATTTTGGACATATTGCTAGAAACTGCAGAAGCACTTTTGCATCAAATAATTATCAGGGTAGAAAATCTCAGCCAAGTGGGTTGAAACAAAACCAGAAATTTCCTGAAAAAATAGGCACATGCTAATGAAAGAACAAAGGCAAAACAAGTAGCAAAATCTGCTATCAAACCGGAATGGAAAGAAAAGGAATCTTTGATTGTCCAGACTGCTTTTAAAGCTCAGAACAAATCAGCACCTTGGATACTTGACAGTGGTTGTTCCAGTCACATGACAGGTGACAAGCAAAAGTTTGAGAATTTACAGAATTATGAAGGTGGTTCTGTGAAATTTGGAAATAATGATGGAGCAAAGATTGTTGGAAAGGGATCAGTCAAGATAAGTGATGGCAATATAAAATCAAAAGAAGTCTTGTTTGTAATTGGCCTGAAGCATAACTTGCTAAGTGTAAGTCAAATATGTGACAGAGGTCATGATGTAATCTTCAAGAAGGAGGGCTATGAAGTAAGAAAGACAAAAAATGGAAAGTTAATAGCCACTGGACTGAGAACTTCTGGAAATCTGTATACACTTTCAGAAACTACAGAAGGAACATGCTTGATTGGACAGGAAGATGAAAACTGGCTATGGCACAAGAGGCTTGGGCATATTAGTTTTGACAATCTGGCAAAAATCGGTTCAAAAAGAGCAGTCAGAGATATACCAAACATTGGCAAACCTCGTAAATAGCATCTCGTGAGTCATGCCAAAAGGGAAAACAAACCAGAGCCACTTTCAAAGCAAAAGAATACTTCACTAGCAAGCCATTAGAACTAATTCACACTGATCTATGTGGACCCATGAGAACTGAAAGCATAAATGGACACAAATATTTTATGTTGTGTATAGATGACTACTCAAGAATGACATGGGTACTATTTCTGAAACTCAAGTCAGAAGCCTTTGAGATGTTTAAAACCTTCAAAAATCTTGTTGAGAATCAATCGGGAAAAAGAATTAAATGCCTAAGATCAGACAGGGGAGGAGAGTTTATCTCCGAAGAATTTGCAGAATACTGTCAAAAACATGGGATAAGAAGACAGCTTTTAGCAGCTAGGACACCTCAAGCAGAATGGTGTTGTAGAAAGGAAGAATAGAACAGTGCAGGAAATGGCAAGGACAATGCTGGAAAAAACAAAATAGCTGACAGATTTTGGAAAGAGGCAGTCCATACTGCAGTTTACATTCAAAACAGGTGCATGCTGAGACCACATGAAAGCAAAACACCTTATGAGTTGTGGTTTGGCAGAAAGGCAACAGCAAGACATTTCAAAGTATTTGGCAGCAAGTGCTACATAAAACGGACTGAAGATAACCTCGGTAAATTTGAAGATAGAGTCGATGAAGGTATCTTTCTTGGTTACTCAACAAAAAGCAAGGCGTACACATGTTACAACAAGAGGTTGAAGAAAATTGTTGAAAGTGCTGATGTGAAAGTTGATGAAGGTAGAGAACAAGAAACTACTTATCAAGAAAACTACCCTATGTATGAAGAAGTCATTGAAGGTGATGATGAAAAAGAAACAGAGAAGAATCGAGAAAATTGATCCGGATGGTGTAAAAACTGAATCTGAAGAAGAAGAAAACAGGAAATTTAAAACAGGCAACTGGGAAAAAAATCATCCAAGTGAACAGATTATTGGGGATCCCACAGATGGTATTCAGACAAGAAGAACAACAGTGAGGAACTATTCTCTGTTATCTAGTATTGAACCTAAAAATGTTGTTGAAGCAAGCACTGATGAAAGTTGGATGAAGGCAATCAATGAAGAACTAGATCAGATAGAGAAAAACAATACCTGGGAATTAGTACCTAGACCAACAAATAAAAACATAATTGGCACTAAATGGGTTTTTAGAAATAAATTGAATGAAGATGGGCAGGTTGTCAGAAATAAGGCAAGATTGGTATGTAAAGGCTATGCTCAGGTTGAAGGCATTGATTTTGAAGAAACTTTTGCACCTGGTAGCCAGACTAGAGGCAATCAGAATGTTTCTGCATTAGCAGTTCATAAAAACTTCAAAGTATATCAAATGGATGTAAAATCAGCATTTTTGAATGGAAAACTGGAAGAAGAGGTTTACATTGAACAACCGGATGGCTTCCAACTTGGTGACAATCCAGATTTTGTTTGCAAGTTAAAGAAAGCTTTATATGGATTAAAACAGGCACCCAGAGCATGGTATGCAAGGTTGGATAATTATCTAATTAAACAAGGGTTTAAGAAAGGTTTGGTGGATAGCAACTTATATGTCAAAACAGAGAAGGGTCATCTTATTGTTCTTGTTGTTTATGTAGATGACATAATATTTGGCAGCAAAGATGGATGAATACCTGCAAAGACATATCAATTAAAATGAAAAAAGAATTTGAGATGTCAATGATTGGTGAACTTTCTTATTTCTTAGGACCGCAGGTCAATCAAAATGAAAAAGGCATTTTTATTTCTCAAGTTAAATATGTAAAAGAAATGCTGAAAAAGTTCACAATGGAAGACAAGAAACCGGTCAGCACTCCTATGACAACAGTCGCAAGTTGAGCAAGGATGATAAATCCCCAGATGTAGATCAAACAATGTACAGGTCTATGATTGGAAGCCTGTTGTATTTAACAGCCACTAGACCAGATATATTACAAGCAGTATGTATGGTTGCAAGATTTCAAGCCAGTCCCAAAGAAACTCATGTAAAAGCTGTAAAGAGGATCTTCAGATATCTCAAGGGCACTATGGATTATGGGTTGTGGTACCCAAAAGGTAAAGATTTCACTTTGATTGCATATTCTGATGCAGATTGGGCAGGATGTATTGATGACAGAAAGAGCACAAGTGGAGGAGCATTTTATCTTGGTGACAGGCTGGTAGCATGGCACAGCAAGAAACAAGAATCAGTATCTCTATCCACTGCAGAGGCAGAATACATTGCAGCAACAACATGTTGTACTCAGATATTATGGATGAGACAAACGTTGAAAGATCTTGGTATTCATTTCAAAGAGCCAATTTCAATTAAATGTGATAACACTAGTGCTATCAACATATCCAAGAATCCACAAATGCATTCAAGAACCAAACATATTGCAATCCGATATCATTTCTTGAAGGATAAAGTTGCAGAAGGAGAGGTTAAATTGGATTTTGTTCCAACTACAGAGCAAGTAGCTGATATATTCACAAAACCTTTGCCAAAGGAAGTATTTGAATACCTTCGAAAGAAGTTGGGAGTAGTCACACCACCCAAGCACTGACTAGCTATGGGAAACACATTCTCAGGGGGAGCATTCAAACTTTTTAAGTCTGAGAATGTTGTGCATAGACTCGGGGGAGTCTACAGCAGCCCTTTGGTATTATTGGCAAAGGGGGAGAAGAAATTAAGCAAGGTTGCAGTGTGTTGCCAACAATTCCAAAGGGGGAGATTGTTGAGCAAGGTGCAGCAAAAGCATTGCAAAAGTATTGTCATTGTTGTCAACACAGTCAGATTGATGCAGTTGATGCACTTAGAGGTCGATCGGATCAAGTGCGAGAAAGTTTCAAGGAAAACAGAGGTGACCCAGATTCGAAACTGGCGAGAAAGAGACAAGGAAGAAAAGCGTCGCGATATCGCGACATGTTTTCTGTCGCGATTTCGCGACATGGTCCGAGGAGAGAGAAGGCGAAAAAAGTCGCGATTTCGTGACATGTCGAGTTTCGTTGAGGAGAGAGAAAATGTGTCGCGATTTCGCGACATGAAGGAGAGAGAAGATGCAAGAAAATGTCGCGATTTCGCGACATGTCGAGGAGAGAGAAGATGCGATGAAATGCGCGATATCGCGACATGGTCGAGGAGAGAGAAGGCGAGAAATGTCGCGATTTCGCGACATGTCGAGTTTTCACGAGAGGAGAGAGAAAATGATGTCGCGATATCGCGACAAAACGAAGGAGAGAGAAACTTCCAAGGAAGATTGTCGCGATTTCGCGACATGCTGAGGAGAGAGAAAGTGCATGCCAATTTGTCGCGATATCGCGACATGGCGAGGAGAGAGAAAGCTGAAAGGTAAACTGTCGCGATTTCGCGACATGCTTAAAGATGATGTCAGCAAATGTTGAAAGTGTCGCGATATCACGACAAGATGCGGGAAAGCTTCCAAGAGCCAAAACGGTCGCGATTTCGCGACATGCTTAAGGATGACGTCAACAAAAGTTCTAAGTGTCGCGATATCGCGACATGAACAGAAGGAAAGCTGTCAAAGCCAAAATGGTCACGATTTCGCGACAACAAGGGCATGAAGTGTGTGGCTTCAAAAAGTGTCGCGATATCGCGACAGGTAACAGTCTGGCAGGTAAAACCCGCAGGAGCATGCAAGGTGACACGTGTCGAAAAAAGCAGACAGGAAAATCATGCAGCCAGTTACGTAAAATGTAACTGATGTCAGATCTGCAGTTATAGATTGACAAGTGTCAGTCATGCATTCGAACAGCCGTTTGCATGTATTCGAAGAATCAAATATAAAGTATCGAAAGGTTTTCGAAAAGTCTTTTTTACAGCTTTCGAACGGTCGCACTCATGGAATCGAACAGACTTTTTGCTTGTATTCAAAGAGCCGAATATGAAGGATCAAGATATGCTTTTCGAGAAGATATGTTTGCAGCATTCAAAACAGCCATACTACAAGAAATCGAAACGCCGTATTGCAGGGTTTCGAACAGTCATTTTCGAACAGCCACTTATTTGCAGGAGAAAAGAATTCGAACAGATTGGGTATATGATTCGATTGCATGTAGGATTGAAAGGTTATAAAAGAATAGTCGTACAGAGAAGATGTTGCTACTGTTAGAGAGAAATTGCTGTAAAAGGAGGGTTAGAAAAGAATCAAGAGAAAAATAAGCAGAGCCGTGAGAGTGTGTAGAGTTGGGTTAATTGCAGACCGATCAGGGTCGTGCATGAAGTGAAGACATTTTTATGTCATTCTAAATTGATCAGAATTGCAGTCCAAGTTGGTGCTTGGCACTAGGAGTTGGTGCTCCATCTGTTGCAGCAAAAAATTACAAGGGTTGGTGCTCCTTCCAGTTGATGCTGGTAAAGTATTTGTAAAATTGATTTTGCAAATACTGGATTTGGATTGGAGTCCAAGCGAGTCATTTTTGAGGAGTAGCCAAATTGGTGAACCTCGGTATATTGAGTGTTGTGGTGTGCTCTCTTGTTCAAGTTGTTTTTCAGTTGTCAAGTTCTCTTTATTTCATATTAAATATTGTAGATATAAAAATTAATAGCTACACTGATTCACCCCCCCTCTCAGTGTCATTGTGTAATCATCATAGACTTTGTAAGTTCACTAAACAATAATCTACAAGTAAACATTTGTTATGTCAACTCATAACATGAAACACACGAATGTAACAAACCAAACCAAACTCAAATAAATGCTTAAAATAACTAAGATCCGAAACTGCCAGATTCTTCATGAATCATTATGACTATGAAACAAAATGTCGATTCAAATTCCAAAAATTTTGGTGTGCACTAAAAGGATTCAGAGTGGATTACTACCTTTACAAATTAACACCCAAAATTTAAACCCAAATCCTAATAAATGCTTAACTAAACAAACAACTGTTTAGTTAAGCATTTATTAACTAAACAACCTCTTACCCTTTTTCTCTTACCCTTCTGCAATTCTGTTTTGTCTATGTTTGCTCTTGTCTATTTGGGTATGAATTTGAAATTATGCTTTCTTTGGATTCGAAATTTTTTTGAAACATGTAGTGTATGCTAACGGTTTTCTTACTGATATACCAACACTGCAGCTCTAAGGTTTCATATCGGATCTATGTCCGATCGCAGGGTGATTGTGGTCATGAGCGAAAGGGGTTTGGTATTATTTTTACCTCAACAAGGCCACTTTTAAGTGTGTTGAATGCTTTAGCGTGCGACTAATTGCTAATTACTAATTTTAATTGTGTTATTGGTGCATTACAGGTTAACGCAACACCGACCACCCAAGTACTGCTGAATCTATTCAATATTGGTGATGTTGTTCACTATAGAAGAGCGAGCAACGCAAACCCTGACCAGCTCAACATTGGTGATGTTGCAATTCCCGCTCGAATGGCAGATGGAACTGGTGAGTGATATGTGCAACCGATAACTGATTCGAAACTACTTGTTGATTTTTGGTGTGATTTTCCCTATGATTGTAATTTTGGAGGCATGCTTTAGCAAGAGGACCTCGTCTTTTTAGAACTACCAGTCTTCTCACATTCAAAATTCGTAGGTGTTTTTCCTAACCCCAACTTTGCAGGTGTTTTGGAGGCCCCTGGATGGGACATTTAGGAGGTCACTTTTTGACATCTTGTGACAGTCCTAATCATCCCACCCTAGAGCGATTAGAAATCTGTGGTAGATTTCTTGACTGTTCCTTTTGCAGTGTGTTCTTGGTAATGTTTTCATGCCTCTGTCCAAATTTTAGCTCATTCTGATATGTTTTGATTATAGTTTTAATTATTTTATGCATGCATTAACCGGAGGACTTGGGGATCGCATGTTTCCCTCCATCCGCAGGTGCTTTTAATCGTTTGATGTTTTTCTGAATGCAATATCTCAACACCATAGGGGCAGCAAGGAAGCACATACGCATTCACGCAAGCGATGATGACATTTGGTCCTCCCATTTCACATGTGGGTACGTGAAATAAAGCATACCATCTGTGGTGTTACAAAACTATGTTTAACGCTCCTAGCCCCTGAAAAGGGAGGAGACATATTGTAACCTGATCTCGAGAAAATTAATAAAATAAAGGGCTGTACTTTACATTTGCTTTACATCTTGTTTCATTTTGCTTGTTTTTCCCTTTTCATGCATTTTTGTTCGTAGGACTTAGCATTATGTTTTGCTTTTGTTTGCATCGCACCCAGTACGCCATTTTGCTTCCGTATCCTCGTGCTTTTAGTAAAACTCTGTATGTAGTATCCATCCTCAAAGTTGATTGGTTAGAGGTTCTTAAGTTGAAATGATAAGATAATCCTATATTGGTAACCATAATTTAAGACATCTAGATAGTGGAAAAGGACCATCCTCATTATGCATTGAAGGAAGGGGTATTATGCTATAAACATAGTATTGCTATTAGGTAGTATATGGATAATCACTCCAAAACTTACCTCTTACTTTCTAGGTATCCAAAGGTAAAAGTAATGGATACAATTCTCACTTTAAGGTATGAGGTCTTAGCTATTTGAAATAAAATTTAATAGTCACTCAAAATCACATGAAGCAATAGGTAGATAAACACGAGATCTAGAGGGAGTTTATAGAAGGAGATATGGTTTTCCTTTGTCTTCAACCCTAAAAACAATTATTTATAAAACAAAATGGTCAAAACAAGTTGAAAACTAAGTTCTCTGGACCCTATAAGGTACTCCATCAGGTAGGAGATATTTATTATAAATTGTAGCTGCCAACATCACCTAAGATCCACCCAATATTTTACATGTATTTTTTGAAAAAGGTGGTGGAAAAATATACCTAGGTCTACATGGTCCTTCGTAAATTAGATGAAGAATGATCTATTCATCTTAAACCAACAACCATCATAAATGAAAGGAATTACAATATATACTTCTATAATATTACTAAAATGGATTTACAATGGAAGGAGATACAACCAAAATATATCATGTGGGAGTTCTTGTAGGATCTTCAACAATAGTTTCCAAAATTTTAGCTTTGAATTCAAAGCTTCTCTAAGGGAGATGGCATGTTATGTACCCATTAAATGTAACTCATATTAGCTTATAATTTTACACCATATGGAGCATGTAAAGTGGGCCACATGTTAAGTTAGAAATAGGTAGGAAGGTGTGTCATAGAATCATGTATGTAATTGCTTTGGAATCATGTATATAACTATCATAGAATATGTAGTCAAGAATATTATCATAGAATGTTAGGAAACATACTTGTAAATATTATAAAAGGTAAGTATGTAACCCTCACAAGGCTAGAAAAAATTTAGAATATTTTGTAAGGAGGTTGTCCCTTTAAAGAGGTCAATGATAGTAATACTTCTTGTCCCAAAATTTTGCATTTACTATTAGTGTTTTCATGTTTCATTAATTTAATGCTTTTGCTATTGGATATGAAATATTATTGTTTCTATTATCAATAATCCTTGTAATCATAGTTAGAATTATATTCAATGTTAAATTTATTATCGTAGTAAAGCTTAGAACCAAGAATTTTGAAGTGAGATATGTGCATGAGAAGAAGAGGTTCATTGCACAATTTACCATGCTAAAAATTATATGAAAGGAGAAACAAATTAAAACTATATTCAATTCCCTTTTAGAGATTTTGTCACCTACATAATAGATCATTTTTGCACACTTGTAAAATCATAAGAGGAATGTACTCCCTATCCCACATGTAGGACTAGAGCACACCATGTATGATGCAATTTGATCCTTTTCATTAATTCAAAACACATATTAAAATTTCCTATGTAACTCAAAGTTTCTTAATAAATAAAGTTCTTGTAGTAGAATGTTATCATTATAACATAGGCAAAATGTCATATATTATCTTGTTTTCGCTAATTGGTATGTTCATTTCTCACAGATATATGCATAGTTTCAATGAAAGATGTGAAGTAATTAAATTGGATGGAGAAAAGTTATTTAAATTAATATTTTTACATGATAAATCATATTTTAATTATCAAAACTTTCTTTTATACCATCTTACATATTCCTAATGTGAGATTTCATAAAAAATGTGTGTAGGATGTTAAATAATAACATTAAGAAACTCAAATAAATGTAGTATAAGTAGATAGGGCCTATTATATATAGGTCAAGGGAACCACTATGAAGTGACATACATGCCCTTCTATTTTTCTATTGATTATCTAACCTACTTATTGAAAAGGGAAAGCATAAACTCACTATCACCTAAATATCTTGGGATATTTCAAATGAAGAATGCTCAAAATGGAACCAAAGATGCATTTAGCTAATGGAAAAGAACACCACCAAAATACCATGATAAAAACTATGTGAAAGAAGCAAGAAATTCAAACTATAGTCAAATCCTCTTCCTAGATACTATCCCATATATAATAGATCTCTTTTGCACACTTGTGAAACATTATGAGGAATGTACTCCCTGTCCAACTTGTAGAACTAAAGCAAAACATATATTATGTAATTTGATAATTTTAATTAAGCTAAAATATATAACAAAATTTCCTATGTAGCTCAAAATATCGTAACAGATAAGTGCTTATAGTAGTGTGTTATTAATATATATAACATATGAAACAATTCATATGTTATCTTGTTTTCTATAATTGGTAATCTCATTTATCATAGATACATGCATAATTTCAATGAAAGATGTGTAGCCTCTAAATTGGATGAAGAGAATTTAATTAAAATTAATATTTGTTCACCTGTAAAATCATCCCTTAATTATCAACCTCTCTATTCATAACACCTTATATATTCCTATTGTGAGAGTTCATAAAAAATGTGTGTAGGATGTTGACTAAGAAAGTCATATATATATATATATATATATATATATATATATATATATATATATATATATATATATATATATAGAGAGAGAGAGAGAGAGAGAGTTTATTATTTCTAGGTCAAGGGAAATACCATCCTACTTTTCTATTGAGAATCTAACATAATTTTTGAAAAGAGAAATAAAAAACTTGATGTCACCTGACGATCTTGGGATATTTCAAATGAAGAATGCTCAAGTTGAAACCAAATATGCATTTAGCTAGTGGACATGTATACCACCAAACCACCATGCTAAAAACTATAAGAAAGAAGTAACAAATTCAACGTATAATCAAATTCCTCTTTAGGGATATTGTCACCTACATAATATATATCTTTTGCACACTTGTGAAACCATATACTCCATGTACAACTTGTAGAACTAGAGCACAACATATGTAATGGCATATTAATCCTTTTCATTATGCTAAAACACATAATAAAAAGTTCTATGTAACTCAAAATGTCTTAACAAATAATGTGCTTGTAATGGCATGTTATCATTATAACATAGGAAAAGTGTCATAGGTTCTCTTGTTTTCTCTAATTATTATGTCCATTTATCATAGATACATTCATATTTTCAATGAAAGATGTGCTATTTCTAACCTAGATGGAGAGAGTTTAATTAAAATTAAAATTATTTTGTGTACATTTAAGTTTTTAAGTGGTATATGCATATTAGTTTATGATTTCCAATGATTACAAGAATTGCTTGAATATATTTTCAAGATAGTGCATACAAATTGTAATACAAGATATGAAACTTACCATAATTTTTCTGTTATTGTTCTTGTCTAGGATTTCTATAATAACCATGCAATATAATACTCACTTGGGCATTTATTTTGTGTATCGAGATGGTTTGAAATGCATAGAATTGCTATTTCTCAAGATAAAGTCAAGATTTAAATAAGATTAGTATTATGTACTCTACACACATCATTTCTTGGAAGAATTTTGGCAATGATGATTTTATGTGTGTGTGTATGTTTTAACTTGTTTTATTTTTTAATTAACTAGTTTTTTTAAGTGGTTTATACTTTTAAATTTGTGATTTTCTATGATTATATTATTTACTTGACTACCTATTCAGGACAATGTGCACAATATAATATAAGGTATGTAACTTACTTTACCTTTTCTAATATTGTGTTTGTTTTCAATTTCTATAATAGCTACAATCAACTTCTTAAAAATTTTAGGTATTAAGTTGGTATGTAATTCTACTTTATGTAATCTTCAAACCTAGATTTGCCATAGGTGGAATATATTGAACATAGTTACATATATATATACCTTGCACTTAGGTATATACTAAACATACACAACTAGAGACACCAAAATATAGCCACTTGTCATCCATACGTGTCCTCCACTCATAGTCGTCCAATATATATATATATATATATATATATATATATATATATATATATATATATATATATATATATATATATATATATATATATATATTTATGTATGTATATATATATATATATATATATATATATATATATGTATGTATATATGTATGTATTTATTTAATATATATAAATATTAATATTTTATATTTTATATTTTATATTTATATATATTTAATAAATATATATGTATTTATATAAATAAATCCTAGTCATCTATCATGTTTTAATTTCAACCATCCATCCATATCAATCCATGTCACTTACCCAAGCTTAATATCCACCCTTCCTCATGTTTAATATCAGCCACTCATTTTGTGTCATCGAAACCCTAACATGTTCAAGGGCAAATTATAAAAAAGGAGTCATTTTGTTGAATCAAAAACCTTAAGCTCTTTTTGAATCTTAAGATCTCCCTTATAAATCCCTTAGAAACCTTTAATACTTAAGCACCTGAGAAATTCTCAAGCCCTTCTACCCTAGCAACTTCGCTATCACTTTCATTACTCATTACTGCCATCACATCACCCTTTTTTTACTGCCATCAATATTGTGCAGAACCAGATTTGGTTCTAGGATATTCTCTTTAGTCCAATGCATCCCAGAGATGGTAGAGCACCTCTAGTTATTTTTGAAACTCTCTAGTGCATCCGCAATCTTCTTAGAATACCTTTGGGTGTTTCACATAGTAGATTTACAGTACGGACATCCTCACGAACATCATCAATAGGACCAAAGGCAAAAATTAGCATTGTGACAAGGTAAGAATATTTTATACATTTATTTTATATTCCTACACTTCTGTTTACAATATTATATTGTAGAAACTAGGGTTTTTAGTTGTTTTATCTTTCTGAGGGCCTCACACGGTGGAGCCCTCACAATTACTTCTAATAGATTTTTGTTGTTTTCTATTTGCAGGTACAAGGATCATCTTTCTAGAAGCTATTGAATCTAGGGTGTCCTTTTTAGGATATAGAAGCCCACCTGCAACCTCATTTAGATCGAAGAAAAACACGAAGACACCAAAAGTGTATTGAGCTAGGGTTTTGAAGAACCCTAACATTTGTAAAATTTGTATCATAGAAGCATTGTAAAAACTCCATATTGGGGCACATTGATTGTATAATTTTGATATCCACCCACACTAATAAAAGCTTATTAATCTTGTGCAATATTGTGTTATTTTTGTGCTTTTGATTACTTTATCTATTGTATTGGTGTTGCTTGATTCCGGTTTACAAAATGACGATCATAGTGGGACCCACAAAGGGTTATTCATGTTAACTTAATTTATCACTAATTTTAGTTTATGTTTTCATTTTTTAGGTTCTAGAAATTTGATCACGTGGCTTTCACAAAAAACTAAGGATTCTGGAAAATTGCAGAAGTTGATCAAAGGTTGCATGAACACCCTTAAGCATTCGGGGGATGCCCTACAATATTCAAAGAACACCAAATAGTGTTCTAGTGACTCTAGGGTGCATTTCACAGAGTGGGGAAGAAATATGTAGGCTCCCTGGTAAGCCTGTTTCTGTAACAACCCAAGTTTTGCCCACTTGGTTGTCCAATCACCCCAAGTCTACCCACTTGGTTGTCCAATTTTAAGAGGTCACAATAAGAGAACTTTTTTCTTTTCTTTAATCTTTCCTAATTTATTTTCTA
Organism: Wollemia nobilis; assembly: GCA_028583015.1. Taxonomy (NCBI): domain Eukaryota; kingdom Viridiplantae; phylum Streptophyta; class Pinopsida; order Araucariales; family Araucariaceae; genus Wollemia; species Wollemia nobilis. Next base: position 689,672 of record JAQPPZ010002383.1, on the reverse strand, counting down.
GTATGAGCATTTTAGAACCATTTTCATGAGTGCAATTCCATTGCAGTCGAAATACTCATGAGATCGAGATTGGCCAAATACTGTATAGTTACTTATTTTGAACTTCACTCTCCACCCAAGGAGTTTATTTTTCTCTAGGGCCCATAACAGCTAGAGGTGTGACACATAATTTCCCCATGTCTAAACATGAACTCAAGAACTTATATCATGTAATACCTAATGCATACATGCTTGAGCTAGACAATCAACCATCTTCCTTGGAGCATCATCTAGGGTTTACCAATACCTTGGCAACTACCCGATGTTTTGTGTTAATTAATCAACACGATGTCCCATACCATCGTGTTTTTGGTATTACCAATTCAAGAACAATTTACCACTCAATACTAGAAGGGATAACCTAGAAGGGATGCCCATAAAACCCTTCGTTACCTCCCGTTTTGACCTTTCCTTTTAGAAGTGCGATTAGAGCCCCGGATCATGATGATTTCCCTCCCGTAAGAACCATTAATAGTTGTCTCACAAGATTGTCCTTCCTACAATATTGAAATAATGATAAGGTTGTCCTACCCACAACCTTAGGTTGCGAGTCAAGATTTTCTATCCCACAATCTTGAAATCTCTTAAACAAAGGTTTAAGTAAGCTTTGTATTTTTAGAAAAGTTTAACTATGCAAATATTTGTAAATGAATACAATTTCATAATCGTTCATAAATTTTACTATATATTATAATATTTCTAATTTTCCATATGGCTACTTGTATGCTTATCATTAAGAAAGAATAAAAGATACACGAATTTTGAAAATATTACAATAAAAAATAAAGAATCTTTAAACCCACTCTAATAATTTGAATTTAATTCCTTTTTATTTAAATATCTATTGGACTAAGTGCTACTCTAAAATTCATTCGTAAATCACTTTCTCTTCCTACATTTACACTATAAAATTTTACTACAATAGCCATGATATAGAGCGGACAACTCTTATAAGTTTAAGTAAGATTGTAACTACTCTAATGTTTTAATTCTAATATAGAATTTAAATGAGTTTAAAGGATTTTTTATTCACACTATTTTAACTAAGGTAATTAATACCACTCGGACATTTCATATAAAGCAACCTCAATCCCAAATTACCTATTACGTCTTTATTATACCATCATGCACTCTTATTTTAAGTAATCCCAATAACATACTAGAAAACAACTTACGTTTTAGTCAGCATTCCTTTATATCTCTTTCAACTTATACATAGAAGAATACAATAATAAGTAAATTCTTCTAAGTATTCTAGTTCTAGTTTTAGTTTTACACAACTCTTTAATCTTATGATTTGGAAAAAATACTGTCATATTTTACTTAACGACATATTTCCCATTAATATTCTCACAATTTCCAATATTCCTATCTCTAAAACATAGGCTCGGTTTATAGACTAAAATCAAATATAATTATATCTTATATTATATTATGTTTTCATATTCAATATATCACCATGCGAATGGATAGTTTCCTCATATCATCGTGATTAATCAAAACTATTCAGTTTACTCTCTCTAATACTTTAAAAAATCATACCACACTGGTTTGGACAGGAAAACCTTTTGTTGAAAATAGTCTCTCTCCTAAATTCCTATTTCTTGAACTGAGGAATGTACGAGGCAATTTCTACTGTACACAAATTGTTGGGCCTCATATTTTTTAAATGAAGTGAGATCATATATTACATATGGGGAGTTCCTCATCAACTAATACATTCACAGGATAACAAAAAATTTAAACCATAGAACTCTCATAATGCAATCTCAAATACTCCTGGATAGCTTACCCATAATTACGTTTTCAATAAGTAATCACCCATACCCAGCTAATATTTACAATATTTGAATACATGAAAATTTTAAAAGCATAAAGAAATAGACGACCATCATATTGTAATGAAAAACATAAAATAATAATTTAATTCACAAACTAGTCTCCATATAAAATTGACACATCATTTAAAGATAACGTATATATATGAAATGCAAATTTCTCCCTGAATGCATGTATATTCCTCATCTCTTTAAAGGTAAACAATTGAATTATTTTCATTATATCAAAATATTCATAGAGTACTGCCATGTAATTCTTTTGAGTTTACATATTTCAAAATATAGATATAAAATATTAACATTTGTTTTGTTCTTCTAATATTTTAGATTTCATTATTCCATGGAATAAAATTCACAAGAATATACAAATTATAATAAATATTTTCCAGTTTAAATGCAGTTCTTGACGCCTAAACGTAGAAAAATCATCAAATAAATAGTAAGCAAAATAATCTGACTGTGTTCTCCAGAGTTCTCCAATTTCATGACGCAATTTTTGGGTGATTTCCCAAGGGTCAAAGCGGTCATTCTATTATGAAATGCAGCGAAGTCTATCATGCATACAATATTTACACTCCCAACATAGCATGCAAGATAACACAAGCTTCCCAACACAACATATAAAATATCACAAGCTTCCCAACACAACATGTAAAATAATACAAGCTTCAAAAAGGAATTTTATTCATATCTAGTTCACATTCAACCATTAATTATTTTACTTTCACAACAATCCTTTTCAAACACATGCATCATTAAATATTCGATTAACTTTAGCTCATCAACTTTTAACAATTTACATCTCACACATATCAAACTTTCCAACATATGCACTAGAAATATTTCAATTCATCTTCAATTTGCAATGCATTTACCAATCTATATTCACACATAGAACAAAGCATATAATGCATTAAAAATCCATTTTCACATTACCCCATGACATTAATCTATCATATAGATTTGCTAGAACAGACTTATTGATAAACAATGGCTTCCTTTCTTGCTTCCAAAGCCCGTATCCCTTCTTCGCTTTCTCCTTGTTTTTCCAATTTGTAACTAATGTTTGTTTTAAAATTCCTTCAATGCTGACCATAATGCCTTCTCCGTACTCATTTCTCCAATTTAGAATATAGGTCCTATTTTCCAATTTGCAACTAATGTTTGTTTTAAAATTCCTTCAATCCAAAGTATGCCATGTGGAATCCACATTCTGATATTCTCACAATGACATTGAGAGGGGGTGTGAATCAGTGTAACTATTTAAAAATTAAATCTGCTACTCTTAAAATTTAATACTGCAAGCTTAAAAACAAATACAGCAAACATAGCACAAGAGCATCACACAACACAGGATTTAACGAGGTTCACCAATGTGGCTACTCCTCAAAAATGACCATTTGGACTACGATCCAAATCCAGTCTTTGCAAGGATTCAATATTTACAAAAGGTTTACCAGCACCCACTGGAAGGAGCACCAACCCCTGATTTATCTGCTACAACGGATATGAGCACCAACTCCTTTTACCAAGCACCCACTTGGATTTTAATTTTTAATAAAAATAATGACATATAAAATGCCTTCTCTTTTTCAAGACCCTCACCGGTCTACAGACTCATACAAACATCCCACGAAGCATAGAAAGAATTGTTAGAGACTCAATAGCTTCTCTTCAAATCTGAAACCTCTCTGTTGTTTTTACAAGAAAAATGTGTAGGTTTCAAAAAATTATTGTTGTTGTTCATACAACTCTTTTCCCACACTACGCCTTTTGATGTATTCAATAATGCACAGTGCAAGTAACCTTCTAACCGTGCGGCTTCGATCCTTATATCCTTGATTTCCTCGAATGGCTCAATTTGAAACGGCTCAATTTTCCCTCCAACTTTTTCATGCATTTTCGACTGTAATTGATCTGTCAAAATCTCTCTCTGACACGTTCCACCTTTTCGCCGTTTTCTTCTGACATTCTACTCTGCTGGTACTGACACCCTTTTCTGTGTAGACTGATAGCCTTTCTGCGCGTTTCGATGCTCTCTGACTCTGTTCTCCTTAACTCTACGTAACTGCCCTTCTAGAACCTTTTCACTTTCTTGTGACACTTCTTTTCTATTTGCGTCGATCTTTCTATTCGGCCTGCTACGCCTTTTCCGACACACGCAACTTGTTAATGCATCTCTGTAAATGGTTCTCGGTATAATCACTCCTGCAACAGTATGTCTCGCATTCAATGCATTGATCCGTTATCGTCGCCTTGCCGGCCATGCTTGCATTACGGCCCCGCAACAACTCGTTATTCTCTTAAATGTGCTGCTTCGTGACTATCCTTGTTACTCCAGTTAACTGCTGTAGTTTTTCTTCTAGTCTTTTTCCAAACACCTGTCACTGGAAACTGCACATTTGACTCCAGTTAACTTTACTGTAACTGGCAGCATGCTTGGTCGACACCTGTCACTGTGCATGCATATTTAACTTTTTCCCGCCAAAACCATTACCTGTCGCGATATCACGACGTTTTTTGCTTTCTCGCACTTTCCTTCGCTTGCCTCCGTGAAATTGATACATGTCACGAAATCGCGACACATTTCGCTTTTGCTGACGTCATCCTCCATGTTGTCGCGAAATCGTGACATTTCTGGCTTGCTGAGGCTTCTCTGGAAACTTGTCGTGATATCGCGACATTTTTAGACTTGCTGACGTCATCTTCAAAGATGTCGCGAAATCGCGACGCTTCCGACTTGCAACGGCTTTTCTGGTAACTTGTCGCGATATCGCGACATTTTTAGACTTGCTGACGTCATCTTCAAAGATGTCGTGAAATCACGACGCTTTCGACTTGCAACGGCTTTTCTGGTAACTTGTCACGATATCATGACATTTTTAGACTTGTTGACGTCATCTTCCAAGTTGTCACGAAATCGTGACGTTCCTTGCTTCCTGAGGCTTCTCTGTCAACTTGTCGCGATATCGTGACATTTTTAGTCTTGCTGACGTCATCCATCATGGTGTCGCGAAATCGCGACGCTCCTAGCTTCCAGCAGCTGCAAACACCTTACTTGTAGCGAAATCGCTACAACTTTCTAACTTAACATTTTTCTTTGTTGCATCTTCCAAAAATCTAGCATGTATCGAGATTGTTACGATTTTGTTGCCTTGGTGCTTCCTCGTGCTTCGTCTTATCAAGCTTAGACTTGTAGCGAAATCGCTACATCATCTTGTTCTGTGATATGCACTTGTAGCGAAATCGCTACACATATGCCCCATGGCTTCTTGACTTGTAGCGAAATCGCTACACTCTTGCACTTTGGCTTCTGGACTTGTAGCAAAATCGCTACACTCTTGCACTTTGGCTTCTGGACCTGTAGCAAAATCGCTACACTCTTGCACTTTGGCTTCTGGACCTGTAGCGAAATCGCTACACTCTTGCACTTTGGCTTGGACTGGCAATCGTTCTTGACTTTGGCTGGACCTAGCGAAATCGCTACACTCTTGCACTTTGGCTTCTGGACCAGCTTCGACCCGCGAAAGTCTGACATGTAGCGAAATCGCTACACTTTTCAATGAACTTTCTCTCTCTTCAGATACGTCGTGAAATCGTGACACTTTTCATCTTTGACGCCTTTGCTCCAAGCTTGTCGCGAAATCGCGACATTTCTTCATGAACTTTCTCTCTCCTCCGATATGTCGCGAAATCGTGACATTTTCTTATGGACTTTCTCTCTCCTCCGATATGTCGCGAAATCACGACATTTTCTTATGCACTTTCTCTCTCCTCCGATATGTCGCGAAATCGTGACATTTTCTTATGGACTTTCTCTCTCCTTCGATATATCGCGACATTTTCTTATGCACTTTCTCTCTCCTCCGATATGTCGCGAAATCACGACATTTTCTTATGGACTTTCTCTCTCCTCCGATATGTCGCGAAATCACGACAGGAACCATGTCGCGATATCGCGACAGAAAACATGTCGCGATATCGCGACAGTTTTCTTCCTTGTCTTTTTCTGCAAGTTTCTGAATCTGGGTCCCCTCTGTTTTTCTTGAAATTTTTTGCACTTGATCTGACTGACCTCTGAACTGCATCACTGCATCAATCTGTCTTTGTTGACAATAATTACAATACTTTTGCACTGCTTTTGTTGCACCTTGCTCAACAATCTCCCCCTTTGGAATTGTTGGCAACACACCTTGCTCAAATTCTTCTCCCCCTTTGCCAATAATGCCAAAGGGCTGCTGCAGACTCCCCCTGAGTCTATGCACAACATTCTCAGGCATAAATAACTTGAATGCTCCCCCTGAGAATGTATTTCCCATAGCTAGTCAGTGCTTGGGAAGTGTGACTACTCCCAACTTCTTCCGAAGGTATTCAAAAACTTCCTTTGGTAAAGGTTTGGTGAATATGTCTGCTACTTGCTCTGTAGTGGGAACAAATTCCAATATGACCTCTCCTTCTGCAACCTTATCCTTCAAGAAGTGATACCGGATTGCAATGTGTTTGGTGCGGGAATGCATTACTGGATTCTTTGAAATGTTGATTGCACTAGTGTTATCACATTTGACTGAAATGGGCTCATTGAAGTGAATACCTAGATCTTTCAATGTTTGTCTCATCCATAGTATTTGTGTACAACATGTTGTTGCTGCAATGTATTCTACCTCGACTGTGGATAGAGAGACTGATTCTTGCTTCTTACTGTGCCATGCTACCAATTTATCTCCAAGAAAAAATGCTCCTCCACTTGTACTTTTTTTGTCATCAATGCATCTTGCCCAATCTACATCAAAATATGCAAAGAGAGTGAAGTCTTTTCCTTTTGGATACCACAACCCATACTCCATAGTACCCTTGAGGTACCTAAAGATCCTTTTCACAGCTGTTGCATGAGTCTCTTTTGGACTAGCTTGAAATCTTGCAACCATGCAAACAACTTGTAAGATATCCGGTCTGGTGGCTGTCAAATATAGCAGGCTCCCAATCATTGATTTGTACATTGTTTGATCAACATCCGGAGATTTATCATCCTTGCTCAACTTGCAGCTTGTTGTCATGGGGGTGCTCACCGGCTTACTATCTTCCATAGTGAACTTTTTCAGCATTTCTTTCACATATTTAATTTGAGAAATAAAGATCCCCTTTTCGGCTTTGATTAACTTGTAATCCAATGAAATATGAAAGTTCACCTATCATTGAAATTTCAAACTCTTTCTGCATTTTGTTTGCTATGTCTTTGCATGATTCATCATTGCTACTCCCAAAAATTATATCATCTACATAAACAACTAGGACAATGAAATTGCCATTTTTAGTTTTCACATATAAATTGCTATCCACCATACCTTTCTTGAATCCTTGCTTAGTGAGATAGCTGTCCAATCTTGCATACCAAGCTCTAGGTGCTTGTTTCAAGCCATACAATGCTTTCTTCAGCTTGCAAACAAAGTTAGGATTATCACAAAGTTGAAAACCATCGAGATGTTCAATATATACTTCTTCTTCAAGATTTCCATTCAAAAATGCTGATTTTACATCCATCTGATAAACCTTGAAATTCTTATGAACAACTAAAGCCAAAAACAGTCTTATTGCTTCAAGTCTGGCCACTTGGTGCAAAATTCTCTTCAAAATCAATCCCCTCAACTTGGGCATATCCCTTACAGACCAGTCTCGCTTTATTCCTTACAACTTGTCCATCTTCATTCAGTTTATTTCGAAATATCCATTTAGTACCAATTATGTTTTTATTTTCAGGCCTTGGTACTAACTCCCAGGTTTTGTTTTTCTCAATTTGATCTAGTTCTTCATTTACTGCCTCCATCCAGCTTTCATCCGTGCTTGCTTCAATAATATTTTTGGGCTCAATGCTGGATAACAGAGAATAGTTATTTACTACTCTTCTTCTTGTCTGAATGCCAACTGTAGGGTCCCCAATAATCTGCTCTTTGGGATGATTTTTCTGTCAGCTGCACTGTTCTGTATTTTCTATTTTCTTCTCTTTCCAAATCATCTGAATCTGATTTTTGTCTCTCTTCCTTTTCTTGATCTTCATCTTCTTCAATAAATTCTTCATAGGTCGGGTAGTTTTCATTATTGCTGATTTCTTGTTTCCTGCCTTCATCAACTTTTACATCCGCACTCTCCACAATTTTCTTTAATCTTTTGTTGTAGCATGTATAAGCTTTGCTTTTTGTTGAGTAACCAAGAAAGATACCTTCATCAGCTCTATCTTCAAACTTGCCAAGATTGCTTTCAGTTCTTTTAATGTAACATTTGCTCCCGAACACTTTGAAGTATTTTGCTGTAGCCTTTTTGCCAAACCACAGTTCATAAGGTGTTTTGCTTTCATGTGGCCTCAACATACATCTATTCCGAATGTAGACTGCAGTGTGAACTGCCTCTTTCCAGAACCTGTCAGCAATTTTGCTCTCGGTTAACATGGTTCTTGCCATTTCTTGCATAGTTCTGTTCTTTCTTTCAACTACTCCATTCTGTTGAGGTGTTCTTGCTGCTGAAAACTCGTCTTCTTATTCCATGTTTTTCATAGAATTCTGCAAACTCATCTGAAATGAACTCTCCTCCTCTATCAGATCTCAAACATTTAATTCTTTTTCCAGCTTGATTCTCAACAAGATTTTTGAAGGTTTTAAACATCTCAAAGGCTTCTGATTTTTGTTTTAGAAAGAGTACCCATGTCATTCTAGAAAAATCATCTATACACAGCATGAAATATTTGTATCCATTTATGCTCTCTGTCCTCATGGGTCCACACAAATCAGTGTGAATCAGTTCTAATGGCTTGCTTGTGAAATACTCTTTTGCTTTGAATGTAGATCTGGTTTGCTTCCCCTTTTGGCATGACTCACAAATGTTGTTTGATGGTTTACCAATAGTGGGTATGTCTCTTACAACTCTTTTTGAGCTGATTTTTACCAGATTATCAAAGCTTATGTGACCGAGTCTTTTGTGCCACAGCCAATTTTCTTCCTCCTGGCCAACCAAGCAAGCTCCTTCTGAAGTCTCCGAGAGTGTATACAAATTTCCAGAAGTTCTCAGTCCAGTGGCTATTAACTTTCCATTTTTTGTCTTTCTTACTTCACAACCCTCCTTGAAAATCACTTCATGACCTCTGTCACAAATCTGACTTACACTCAGTAAGTTATGCTTCAGACCTACCACAAAAAGAACTTCCTTAGAGTTGATTTTATCGTCACTTAACTTAACTGATCCTTTACCCACTATCTTTGCTCCATCATTGTTTTCGAATTTCATAGAGCCACCTTCGTATGTCTGTAGCTTATCAAACTTCTGTTTGTCTCTTGTCATGTGACTGGAGCATCCACTGTCCAGAATCCAAGGAGCAAATTTATTCTATTCTTTGAGAGCTGTTTGAACGATCAGGGATTCCTTGTCTTTCTTCGGTTGTTCCTTTTCTTTCCACTGAGATTTGATAGCAGATCTGGTTACTTGCTTTACCTTCTCCCTTTCATTGGCTTGTGATAGTTTATTGGGAAATTTTTTGTACTATTTTGATCCAGCTGAGTGATGCTTTCTTTCCTGGTGTTTATTTCCTGCAAAAGAGCTATGACAATTCCTCGCAATATGGCTGAATTTATGGCAGTTATAACATTCTACAACATAATCTATCAAAGGAGAAAAAATATTTCTACTAGTAAAATTTCTTTGTTCTACATTATATCTACAACTTGAAATTTTATGACCATATGCATTGCATTTAAAACAATAACCAGAAAAGGAACGAGTGTACCTGGGTAATGGTTGTTGCCATGTTGTAGTAGGAGCCATGGGTCTTCTTCTTCTCTGATATGTGACTTTGGTAAATCCATCATTTGTAGAACTCCTTTCAAGCTTGGACTTATTGTTTTCCTTTGCATGATACGGTTTATCTTGTTCAACTCTGATTTTGTCTTTATTCTTTATAGGTTCTACAGTTACAGCCTTTGAGTCCTTTGAGGATTCTCCTTCATCAAAGCCCAACCCAAATTTGATACCCGTAGGTCTTTGATCATTTAACATTTTATTCAGCTTGGCTGAACTGTCTTCGAATTTATAATGACAACTCAGTTTCTGATTCATCTCTTCTAGCTACAGCCTTAATCCGACTATGTCTTCTTCTAGCTTATTGCACTCATTTATTTTCACGGTTAGCTGAGCTTCAAAATCTTCAGACTTTTTCTTGTATTCTTCAGTTTGTACTTTCAAACTGATTATTAATTTGCCAGCATCCTCAAGTTTTCTTGAAATATTTTTATTTCTTTTCCTTTCTGCACTTAACTCTTCAAGTGCAGCAACTAACTCACCTTCCAGATCTATCTCAGCCTCATCTTCTAATTTTTCTTCACACTCCTGTGTTTTCTCAGTTGTTTGTTCTTCAAAAGCCATGAACAAGGCTTCACCAGTTTCTTCTTCTGAGTCCTCACTGGAACTGTCTTCAGAAGAATCAATATTCTGGGAAATGAAACTTTTCTTCTTGAAGTTCCTTTTTCTAAACTGCGGTTTCTTTTTCCAGACTTTTCTTTCTTGGTGTGTCCCTTCATCACTTCTATTTTTCTCATTCATTGGGCATTTTGCTGCAAAGTGCCCGATGCCACCATAGTTAAAGCACTTGAACGGCAGCTTGCCTCTGTATTTTCCTTTTCCCTTTACTAATTTCCTAACAAAGTTTGCTTCAGTTTCATCTGCAGATTCTTCTTCCTCAGATTCTTGTTTAGATTTTATGTTTTTCTGAGCTTGGAAAGCTGCTTCTCTGTCTGAGGGCTTAGTTTGTCCAATCCTCATTTCATATGCTGTTAGAGAACCATGCATTTCATCCATACTGAAAAGATTTAAATCTTTTGCTTCCTCTATGGCAGAGACCTTTGCATCAAACTTTTTATTGAGAGTTCTTAGAACCTTCTTTACAACAACTGCATCTTCCATATCTTCACCGAGTCCTCTTATTGCATTGATGATCCCATTTACTCTCAGCAGATAGGCTTCAATGTTCTCATCATCGGTCATCTTTAATGCTTCGAACTGGGCACGATGTGTTTGCAGCTTAGCTTCCTTGATTTTGCTATCTCCTTCATGAATGCTTTGCGGTTTGTCCCATATATCTTTAGCAGATTTGCAGTTCATGATGCGTATCAACTCACTGTCTCCTAATCCACACATAATAACATTCTTGGCTTTCGAGTTGTTCTCAAACTTTTTATTCTCAACCGCATCTGTTGGAGGAACAGTGGGTATAGTGTATCCATTTTCAACCGATTCCCAAATGTCATAACCCAATGCACATAGATAGGTCTACATCCTGAGCCTCCAGAAGGAATAATTTGTTCCATCGAACAGAGGAGCTTTGTTAGAAGAAAAACCTTCACCACCGGCCATTGTGTGTCTTCCAAGATCACCTTAGCTGATTAAGCTTGTATAGGTGCCTCGCTCTGATACCAATTGATATTCTCACAATGACACTGAGAGGGGGGGTGAATCAGTGTAACTATTTAAAAATTAAATCTGCTACTCTTAAAATTTAATATTGTAATCTTAAAAACAAATACAGCAAACATAGCACAAGAGCATCACACAACACAGGATTTAACGAGGTTCACCAATGTGGCTACTCCTCAAAAATGACCATTTGGACTACGATCCAAATCCAGTCTTTGCAAGGATTCCATCTTTACAAAAGGTTTACCAACACCCACTGGAAGGAGCACCAACCCCTGATTTATCTGCTACAACAAATATGAGCACCAACTCCTTTTACCAAGCACCCACTTGGATTTTAATTTTTAATAAAAATAATGACATATAAAATGCCTTCTCTTTTTCAAGACCCTCACTGGTCTACAGCTCATACAAACATCCCATAGAAGCATAGAAAGAATTGTTAGAGACTCAATAGCTTCTCTTCAAATCTGAAACCTCTTTGTTGTTTTTACAAGAAAAATGTGTAGGTTTCAAAAAATCTTGTTGTTGTTCATCCAGCTCTTTTACCACACTACGCCTTTTGATGTATTCAATAATGCACAGTGCAGTAACCTTCTAACTATGCCAGTTTGATCCTTATATCCTTGATTTCCTCGAATGGCTCAATTTGAAACGACTCAATTTTCCCTCCAACTTTTTCATGCATTTTCGGCTGTAATTGATCTGTCAAAATCTCTCTCTGACACGTTCCACCTTTTCACCGTTTTCTTCTGACATTCTACTCTGCTGGTACTGACACCCTTTTCTGTGCAGACTGACAGCCTTTCTGCGCGTTTCGATGCTCTCTGACTCTGTTCTCCTTAACTCTACATAACTGCCCTTCTAGAACCTTTTCACTTTCTTGTGACACTTCTTTTCTATTTGCGTCGATCTTTCTATTCGGCCTGCTACTGCCTTTTCTAACACACGCAACCTGTTAATGCATCTCTGTAAATGGTTCTCGATATAATCACTCCTGCAACAGCTATTCTGCATTCAATGCATTGATCCGTTATTGCCGCCTTGCCAGCCATGCTGCATTACGACCCTGCAACAGTTGTTATTCTCTTAAATGTGATGCTTCATGACTATCCTTTTTACTCTAGTTAACTGCTATAGTTTTTCTTCTAGTCTTTTTCCAAACACCTATCACTGGGAACTGCACATTTGACTCTAGTTAACTTTACTGTAACTGGCAGCATGCTTGGTCGACACCTGTCACTGTGCATGCATATTTAACTTTTTCTCACCAAAACCATTTCCTGTCGTGATATCGTGATGTTTTCTGCTTTCCTGCACTTTCCTTCGCTTGCCTCCGTGAAATTGATACATGTCACGAAATCGTGACACATTCCGCTTTTGCTGACGTCATCCTCCATGTTGTCGCGAAATCGTGACATTTCTGGCTTGCTGAGGCTTCTCTGGAAACTTGTCACGATATCGCGACATTTTTAGACTTGCTGATGTCATCTTCAAAGATGTCACGAAATCGCGACGCTTTCGACTTGCAACGGCTTTTCTGGTAACTTGTCGCGATATCGCGACATTTTTAGACTTGCTGACGTCATCTTCAAAGATGTCGCGAAATCGCGACGCTTTCGACTTGCAACGGATTTTCTGGTAACTTGTCATGATATCACGACATTTTTAGACTTGCTGACGTCATCTTCCAAGTTGTCACGAAATCGCGACGTTCCTTGCTTCCTGAGGCTTCTCTGTCAACTTGTCGCGATATCGTGACATTTTTAGTCTTGCTGACGTCATCCATCATGGTGTCACGAAATCGCGACGCTCCTAGCTTCCAGCAGCTGCAAACACCTTACTTGTAGCGAAATCGCTACAACTTTCTAACTTAACATTTTTCTTTGTTGCATCTTTCGAAAATCTAGCATGTATCGAGATTGTTACGATTTTGTTGCCTTGGTGCTTCCTCGTGCTTCGTCTTATCAAGCTTAGACTTGTAGCGAAATCGCTACATCATCTTGTTCTGTGATATGCACTTGTAGCGAAATCGCTACACATATGCCCCATGGCTTCTTGACTTGTAGCGAAATCGCTACACTCTTGCACTTTGGCTTCTGGACTTGTAGCGAAATCGCTACACTCTTGCACTTTGGCTTCTGGACTTGTAGCGAAATCGCTACACTCTTGCACTTTGGCTTCTGGACCTGTAGCGAAATCGCTACACTCTTGCACTTTGGCTTCGGCTGGATCGCTACTCTTGCACTTTGGCTTCTGGACTTGTAGCGAAATCGCTACACTCTTGCACTTTGGCTTCTGGACTTGTAGCCAAATTGCTACACTCTTGCACTTTGGCTTCTGGACCAGCTTCGACCCACGAAAGTCTGACATGTAGCGAAATCGCTACACTTTTCAATGAACTTTCTCTCTCTTCAGATACGTCACGAAATCGTGACACTTTTCATCTTTGACGCCTTTGCTCCAAGCTTGTCGCGAAATCATGACATTTCTTCATGAACTTTCTCTCTCCTCCGATATGTCGCGAAATCGCGACATTTTCTTATGGACTTTCTCTCTCCTCCGATATGTCGTGAAATCGCGACATTTTCTTATGCACTTTCTCTCTCCTCCGATATGTCGCGAAATCGCGACATTTTCTTATGGACTTTCTCTCTCCTCCGATATGTCGCGAAATCGCGACATTTTCTTATGCACTTTCTCTCTCCTCCGATATGTCACGAAATCATGACATTTTCTTATGGACTTTCTCTCTCCTCCGATATGTCGCGAAATCACGACAGGAACCATGTCGCGATATCGCGACAGGAACCATGTCGCGATATCACGACAATTTTCTTCCTTGTCTTTTTCTGCAAGTTTCTGAATCTGGGTCCCCTCTGTTTTTCTTGAAATTTTCTGCACTTGATCTGACTGACCTCTGAACTACATCACTGCATCAATCTGTCTTTGTTGACAACAATTACAATACTTTTGCACTGCTTTTGCTGCACCTTGCTCAACACATTCCTTCCACAATCAACAGACCCAAGTTTCATAATAGTTCCTAACACCGTATGTTTTCCAAATTATCCCTTTTAAATAAATGAAAAGCAATAACTCTTTAATATTTATTTTATTATTATACATTTTAATACATTATAGTTTATAATATTTTTTTTACTTTATTTTAAAACAAACAAATATTATTTGTTTTTAATACATCAATATATTTGTATTTATATATAGATTATATAAATTTTCTTTTTAAAAATAAATGAATTCCTCAAAAATATACATTAATATATATTTTTTATTTGTGGAAAACATCCTAGAATGGATGCCACTTTCGGGTAATACCCAAAGAGGCAGGGGTATCCATTTTTCCAAAATCACCCAGGACTCGAACATGGCCTACCACCTTTAACATACTCAAGGAGCAAACAAACACACAAAAACATTTAAAATAAATAAATAACAATAAAAATAATAATAATAAAAAAAATGCTCCTTGAGTGTGTCAAAAATAAAAGCACAACCAAACACACACACACTATGATAAAAAAAAACCACAACACGAACCACATAGAAAAAACACAACATAAAAAACACAAACATAACAAAAACAACAGAACACTACAAAGACAACCAAAAAAACATGAAAAATAAACACAACCAAAACCTAAAAAAATAAAAATAAAAATAAAAACAACCAATAACATACAAAAAACAAAAACAAAAAACATAGAAAACACTCACACATAAAAACATGAATTAACACAAACAAACAGAAACACAAGAACAAGAACGACAAAAACATAAGAACAATAACAAAAAAACAACAAAAACACAAAACAACAAAAAACAACACAAAAACAAAACAAAACAAAAGAACACACACACCTTAAAAAACTAAAATAAAAATAAAATAGAAAAAGAAAAAAATTGAACATAACAATGACCTTTCTAGACCAGAAGACTTCTAAGGCAAGAATCAACAGAGGAAACAAAAGAAATAATAGTTTGAGCTAGGGAACTAAAATAACATGATTGAACCAAAGTGAAGCAAAAATAAAGCAAGAAGAAACTAGGTACCTTCAGAATTGGAGACATACAAAGAAATGATAGAAAGAAGAGCTTCCCTTATTTGTGAAGCCCACCATCTAGGAGGGTGGCCATAACAAGTAAGATCACCTTTGTTCAAAGCCCAATTAGCTAAAGCATCAACACTCTTGTTTGATCTCTAACCACATGATTGTAATCAAATTTCAAAAATCCCATATGGATTAATTGAATCTTCTCAATAATTATTTTTATTCTCCAATCAACCTTATGATTCTTAGGAGTCTTCAAAAGATTAGTAAAAACCAGGGAGCCATATGAAAGTCTACCAATTCCTCCCGCACTGGCTTTTCCAGTGTTTCCTCTAAAGGCTCCATCATCATTGACTTTTCCAAAATCCTTAGGAGGAGGTTGCCAATTTCTTGTCCTATCCATCTTACAAATACTCACATTCCCTTTAAGTTGGTTACCCTTAGAATATTTATTCTTAAATATTTGCATCACTTGATCCCATATTTGGTAGGAGTATTGTGGGTGATTGAGGAGTTGATGGACTGATTTAACTAATTTGGTTGTGGTATTTACCCAAATATAGTGAATATCCTTCCCATCTTGATTTAAAATTTGGTTGTTCCTTTCATTCCAGATATTCCATAGAAAATGGTAGAACCCATCCAAACTAACTGCCTAATAAAATGATCAACACCCTACTCTTTAGGCCAATCCCTCCAAATTTGTTCAAAAGTAAAAACATTAGACCACTGTAAGCCAAGTAAAGTGGTCATTCTCCTCCATAGCTTAAAGGCTAAAGTACACTCAATAAAAAATATTGAGAGTTTCTACATTCTCTTTACACATTTCACATCTAAAAGGGCCATGAAAACCATGCTTCACCAGTTGCTCACAAGTAAGCACCCTATGATGCAGTAAAAGCCAAGTAAAGAACCTCACCTTAGGCCAGAGCTTTTGAGCCCACAACTAAGAAAATATGTCAGAATATTGGTTGGGATTATTATGGCATAAGGTCAAATAACCTTAAGCAACTGAATACTCACCCTTAGTAGTTTTGTTCCATCCAAAACATTCTTTTTCATGGGACCAAGAGAGAGATCTCATATGAAGGATGTCTTGGACTATAGTATTATAAGTTGGACTATAGTATTATTAATATAAGATTAATATTATATATTATAGTATTATATAATATACTATTATAATATATATATTATAATATTATTATGATAATGTATATTATTATTATAGAATACTAATATCAATTTATATATATATATATATATATATTGTACTATTTTAATATTTACTAGCTTAGATATAAAGGATATATATCTAAAAATACCAAGAGTTATCAATCCCAAGGCGCCTATCTTGGAGATCACACTCCCAAGAAATGAGATAGGTACCTCGAGATTGATAACTCTCGACGTTTTTAGATATATATCCTTTATATCTAAGCTAGTTCAATACATCAACTATCAAATCAACTTTACCCATTTTCACTCCACCTTAGGCAATAATAAAATAAATAAAAACCTCAATACCTGCCTCAAATGGAATCGAACCCCCGTACTATCCTACGTGATCGCTCTAGCCATGGCCAAGCTGTCGTACGAGATACAACATAGCTGTGAATAAAGAAGCGCCACTCACTTCTTGTTCTTCTCTCCTTCCGCCAAGCGAAAAAGAAATGCACCTTGAGCGCCTCAAAAAAGCCAAAATGACATTTGTAGGAATCAAAAACTTAACCTTCCTTCCACCAACACCTTTGCACAAACCAAGCTGCCACTAGGCCACACTACCTAACATGCTTTAGAAAATGGACACTGTTAGCTTTCAATATTCTCTACTTCACAAAAAAAAAATAACACGAGATCTTCCTTCGCAAAAACAAATCGTTAATCTCAATAGAGCAAGGATAATCATCTTCAAAAATTTTAATGGCATATATATGTGCCTTCCCTTAGCTTGGAAACATCGGTGCTTTTGAACCTTCCTTTATGACGTCGATGAATATTCTTTTAATTTAATTTTAAAATTTAAATTTAAACTAAATCTTTAAAATTAAATATCTCCATCACCGGGGCACCTTTTTCGATGAAACAAAAATCCAACTTGGGTTTTAAGAAAAACCCATTTCAAATCTAATGTCCATGGTTTTAAATAAAACCTTTTATTTTTCCTACCTTGGTTTTCACAAAAACCCTTCCTTGCACTTTCACAAAACATAGTGCATGCCATCATAGATCCTTTTGACATTAAATAACCTTTTGATATCAATGATAACATTTTATCTTAGGGACTCAAAATATCCAATAGGAAGAAGTGGAATGACACACTTGCTGGTGTATATATAATCCCACTTAAAATACCTAGGTTTAAATCATGTCAATTGCAGGCTATCTAATTATATATGTATATATATACATATATGTATATATATGTACATACATACATACATACATACATACATACATAAATATATATAATACAATAATACCAAATGTTAAATGATAATCATTGATTCGTCAAAACTCTTCTAAGTTTTGTGTTACTTTTGTATAAAATAGATCATTTGACATATGTTACTTGTCTTAATAGGTGAAATTATAGTACTTGGTCACTACAAATGGTAGGTTGAATCAAAAGTAATAATCTCATTTTTAATGATGGAATAGAAGGTCTTGATGATCATGAACTAACAAAGAAGGAGGAAGTGCTTGGTCTATTTTTTTATATTAGAAGAACTAGAGGTACTTGTCCACACAAGAGAGAAGACTAATACCATTTGAGTGTGGGTAAATTTGAAGGATCACTATGGAAAAGCAAATGTAAGTGAAACTAACAAGGTAGACATAGAGCTATCCAGTATCATGATTTCAAAATTTAATAATGTTAAAGAATATATATCTCTATTCAAATTCTTAAAGGTTGACCTAGTTATTGGAGGCAAGGTAAAAGGTGATGAAGAGTATGTAAAGTCTATTACTTCATAAAATTGGCCTAGTTATTTATATGAATGCCATGACAATCAAGGAATCACAATCTATAACTCTTGAAGATATTTTCTAATAGGGATTAAAATACATTAAAATATAATAGTTATGGCCAACTTTTAATATAATGGCCATATTTTGAATTTTAAATGTAAATATTTTGTAAGCAAATTTTATCTCTGACCATTCTTGTAGCCTCCATGTAAATAGACATGTGGAGGAATATTCAAACTTATATTTTATATGTGACCTTCAAATGCATACAAGCTTCCACTTGGATAACTATTTTAGGCCTGGTTTCCAATTCCTATGCATGTAATCAATCTATTTATAGCCACTTTGATAATGCAAATAGATAAACTATGTTTTATAAATCTTTAAGTTTGTCTATGAATCTATATCAATTTGGTATCAAAGTGGTGAATTTGATTGAAGAGGAGTATCCTCTTCCACCAAGTCTAACTAATTCAAAATGGGAATGAGAAACCTTTCTCCAATAGATTTTGGTATTGATTCACGAGTTTCATCATCACTCTAATTTATCTAGTCTACTTGGTTCATGACGAAGTCACTTTAGTTATGTTGTATTAAGTTTTCCCTAAGTCCCATATTGTATATTTGGCTTAAAATTCAATTTGTTATATTATCTATTGCTCAAGAGACCAGTATAGCTATTGTAGTAATATTATTTTGTTTTCTATGCAGTTGCATAGTCTAGGTTGCTTAGTCTAAAAACTACAGTATCCTTATTATCCTAAGAATATTATGGTCTACTCTAGATTCCATTTTAGCTATTCTCATAGTCAAATTATTATGTATGTCATGTTGTGTTTCTAAATGGTCAAGTATTGTCTGCCTGCTTTCATGGTCACTTGTGCGTTAGCACGAGATTCTATTAAAGTAATACACCATGGCCAAATTTAGAACAACATTAGTTTTTACCATTTTCCTATTGTTTCTCCATATTTTTTCCTACTTGCATTTAGTCTCTAACATGGAGAGTGCAATTTTCACAAATTTGCTAGATATTTTAAAGTCCCATCATCCACATCCAAGATTTTATATCAAAGGACATGAATATTGTCAAGTCATCATGATAGTCAAAAGATCAATGGAGGAATTCCTTCGAAATCCAATCAATAATTTTCAACGTACGTTATGGTTAGAGTTTGTTCGTAGGAGCTTAATAGTGGGTAGATCTTAGTTTTGAAGAGTTTAAGATTTTATTGGTAAAGGATTTCCTTCAAAATCTAATTAGTAATTTTCAACGTGCATTGTGGGGACTCTAATTTGTTAATAATTTAGATAGAAAAAACATCTTACAATGTTATTTTTTTATGCATGAGAAAAACATATTCATATTCATATTTTATCTTTCATTTTTTTGTTGAAGTAAATTTATGTTTTCATAGTGGGACTCTAAGTCTAGTGGTTGTAGAATATTTGCATCTTGTACAATTAGATGTAAAAAAAGTTTTTCTCCATGGGGATTTGGAGGAAGATATTTATATATAGTAGTCACAAGGGTATGAGATCAAAGGGAAGGAGGAATTAGTATACAAGTTGAAAAAGAGCCTGTATGGCTTGAAGCAATCTTTGAGGTAGTGGTATATGAAATTTGATAGGTTTATGACAAAAAAGGATATAGTAGATGTTATTATGACCACTATGTTTATTTTAATAGATTAGATAATGGTAACTATATTATCTTGTTATTGTATGTAGATGGCATGTTTGTTGTAGGGTCTAACATGCAGGATATAAATAGACACAAAAGAAAATTAGAAAGTTTATTTGCAATGAAGGATTTGGGTGTTGCAAAGAAAATCCTTGGTATGATAATAACAAGAGATAGGAAAATCGTAAATTAAAATTATATCAGGGTGAGTACATTGATAAGAATGTTGAAAATATTTAATATGCAGGATGCAAAACCTATTAGTACACCTTTTGCCAATAATTTTAAACTGACCAATGAGATGTGTCCTAAGACACATGAGGGGATATACTACATGTCCAAGATTTCTTATTCATTAGTAGTTGTAATTTTGATGTATGTGATGGTGTGCACAAGGCCAGATATAGCACATGCAATGGGAGTTGTGAGTAGGTATAGAAGCAACCTAGGAAAAAAAATATTGGTAGGTAGTGAAGTGGATTCTTAGGTAGTTAACAGGTACTATCACTCAGGTATTGTCTAAAGAATATTCAAGAATGGTTCTCCTTATCTGAGCAATTTTCAATGCTTCCAATTGTGATCTTAGAGTTTGTATCTCATCTACTACAACTTGATTTTCACATCTACCACCTCTACCTCAATCAACAAGGTGTCTATATGCCATTATTGTTGTAAAAATATTTAAGTGTCTTTTTCACCACTCAAGCGAATCCTTTGGCGAGTTTTGAATCATACTTGTGGTAATCCATGAAACATCAAGTGTTTGTTTCATAATTAGTGCAAATTATTAAGCAAGTTTTGTTTCACACTTGTAATAATCCATAAAATGTTGAGTGTTTGTTTCACCACTCACATAGATCCTTAGGCAATTTTTATTTCACACTTGTTGTAATCCACTTACACATTCTATTTCACACGTGCAACACACTAATCGATAGGTGCACATAATCTTGTAGGAAATACTCTAAGCTTTGATACTACTTGATGTTAGCAACACCACAACCAAAGTCGATCAACACATGCAAATAATAAATAAACATTTTTTTATTAAATAACAGTAACAACCCCTTAACTACTGATTGAATAGAGCATTTATAGGCTCTAAGAAATTTAATTGTTACAATATGACCATTGTAGAGAGAAATTTTATTGTTACAATATGACCATTGTAGAGATAAATGTGATCATTACAATATGATCGGTGCAGAGAGAACAATTACAAAAAAAAACTAACCAGAATAAAATATGATTATTAGGATTTTAAGAGGAAGAGTTTTAGAATGCAATGCTCCTGCATCATCCTACCTCTTCAGTTTTATTAATAGAATGAAATAAGGGTATATTTATTTTTGTAAAATATTGATGCATTTTCAATAATTGGTATTAGAGCTAGTGTAAAAGCTCAAATTTGGTGTCAAAGTGAGGAGTCCCAAGCATGTGCTAAGTGGCTTAGGGGGAATGTTGGAGTAATGAGTATTATTCCTTCATTCGAATCATAGGTTGCTTCAAGGGGAGCCAAAAGCTCATGGAAGAGCAACCTCAACAAATTGAGGTCCGATATTTGAGTCCTAGTTGGTTCATACCTTTAATAAGGTATGAGAGCTAAAGCAATCAAATTTAAAAAAAAATAGAAAGGAAAAAATCTAGGTTAAAATAAAAACAAAAACAAGAATATACCCAAATGAAAAAGGGAAGTGATGGAAAAAAATTGAAAGAATTCTTCCATGTCCTCTCTTCGTTTGGTTAAAACTAGTTGTGGATTTATTAATGTCCTCTTTTTATTTCTCTTAAGAATAAATTCATCAAAATTACTCTCTTCCATGAGAGTTCCACAAGGCCCTACACAAGGCTCCTTCACATCCTCCTCTTCAACAAGGAGTTCTTCATCATCTTCCTCTACAAGGAGGAATTCTTCATTTTCATTATATATGCCTTTATCATAAAATATATCTCCCACAGTAAGAACCTCACAAGGCTCTTCACATGAGTCTTCATAAGAATATCCAAAAGGATATTCAAAAGAACAAGGATCCCCATTGCTCATACGATCTTCTATATTGTCACCCACAATATCTTCTTGTGTGATTTTATCACACCCAAATAAATCATTCAATATTTTCCATGCTTTTGTAGCTGATCTACAACTATCAATGAGAGGGAAAACATTTTCTTTCATACCTCTTCTAATGTCCATGAGAGCCAAGAAATTTTGATGTTTTTGCTTCTTCAATATTCTTTCTTCTCCTTGCATCTTGCTCTAATATTCTGGTTCTTCATACCCATCAACAACAATTTCCCAAAGCTCTTTTGCCATCAACAAAGTTTTCATTCTGATGTTCCAAAAATAATAATCCTCTCCATTAAACTCTAGAATTTTTAATTCTGCATACATGGTGGCTATCATACCAACAACAAGTAATTTTCTTTTGTAAATATTTGATAAATCTTTACAACAATCCACAATCAGCTTTGGAACAATAATATCTGAAATCACAGTTTCTCCATCGCCCTCGATCGCCTTTGAGAACCTTGGATCATGGCCACACTTTTCTTTTGGTCAAATAAAGATCCATTAAAAACATTACAAGATCGACCATGATGCCACCGCTCGAGGGGCTCTCGTAGATGGAACCTTTTTTGAATTCAGTATCTTGAAGGGCTCTGATATGGGCTTGACACAAGAGTGTGTGTTTTTTCTATGATATTCATTAGGCTTTGCTAAAACTTCCCCTCCAGTAAAATGATCTCCTGCATATGGATTTCTTGATTTGACCAATTAAGGACATCGCAAGGTCTCCGAATGATAGTATTTTCTACTCTGATGCAGACTCTAGCTACTATGAGAATTAGCTATGTGTTACAGGATAATTCCAATGTGCCACCCGATCTCCATCAGGTCTTCATCGCTTTGCTATCTCCCAAGCCTTCCCAAAAATGTCTTTGTGCCTCTCAGGTTGGATCCTATCAATGACATGCTTCCATGGCGGCTCCTTGGCAGTGATAGAGTTTATTTTTTAAATCTTCCCTCTTAGGTCAAGGGAACCACTATGAAGTGACATACATGCTCTTATATTTTTCTATTGATTATCTAACCTACTTATTGAAAAGGGAAAGCATAAACTCACTATCACCTAAATATCTTGGGATATTTCAAATGAAGAATGCTCAAAATGGAACCAAAGATGCATTTAGCTAATGGAAAAGAACACCAAGATACCATGATAAAAACTATGTGAAAGAAGCAAGAAATTCAAACTATAGTCAAATCCTCTTCCTAGATACTATCCCATATATAATAGATCTCTTTTGCACACTTGTGAAACATTATGAGGAATGTACTCCCTGTCCAACTTGTAGAACTAAAGCAAAACATATATTATGTATTTTGATAATTTTAATTAAGCTAAAATATATAACAAAAGTTCCTATGTAGCTCAAAATATCTTAACAGATAAGTGCTTATAGTAGTGTGTTATCAATATAACATAGGAAACAATTCATATGTTATCTTGTTTTCTATAATTGGTAATCTCATTTATCATAGATACATGCATAATTTCAATGAAAGATGTGTAGCCTCTAAATTGGATGAAGATAATTTAATTAAATTGACTTTTCCAAAATCCTTAGGAGGAGGTTGCCAATTTCTTGTCCTATCCATCTTACAAATACTCACATTCCCTTTAAGTTGGTTACCCTTAGAATATTTAATCTTAAATATTTGCATCACTTGATCCCATATTTGGTGGGAGTATTGTGGGTGATTAAGGAGTTGATGGACTAATTCAACTAAGTTGGTTGTGGTATTTTGCCAAATATAGTGAATATCCTTCCTATCTTGATTAAAAATTTGGTTGTTCCTTTCATTCCAGATATTCCATAGAAAATGGTAGAACCCATCCAAACTAACTGCCTAATAAAATGATCAACACCCTCTTCTTTAGGCCAATCCCTCCAAATTTTTTCAAAATTAAAAACATTAGACCACTGTAAGCCAAGTAAAGTGGTCATTCTCCTCCATAGCTCAAAGGCTAAAGTACACTCAATAAAAAATATTGAGAGTTTCTACATTCTCTTTACACATTTCACATCTAAAAGGGCCATGAAAACCATGCTTCACCAGTTGCTCACAAGTAAGCACCCTATGATGCAATAAAAGCCAAGTAAAGAACCTCACCTTAGGCCAGAGATTTTGAGCCCACAACTAATAAAATATGTCAGAAAATTGGTTGGGATTATTATGGCATAAGGTCAAATAACCTTAAGCAACTGAATACTCACCCTTAGTAGTTTTGTTCCATCCAAAACATTATTTTTCAAGAGATCTCATATGAAGGATGTCTTGGATATCTTATCTTTATCTTTCTGGGATTTGAATAGGCTAGTCCTCAATAGGGATCCATTATCTACCAACCTTTGAATTACCAGTATGGTACTAATAGCTAACAGGTACTATCACTCAGGTATTGTCTAAAGCATATTCAAGAATCGTGCCCCTTATCTGAGCAATTTTCAATGCTTCCAATTGTGATCTTAGAGTTTGTATCTCATCTACTACAACTTGATTTTCACATCTACCACCTCTACCTCGATCAACAGGGTGTCTATATGCCATTGTTGTTGTAAAAACATTTAAGTGTCTTTTTCACCACTCAAGCGAATCCTTAGGCAATTTTTGAATCATGCTTGTGGTAATCCATGAAACATCAAGTGTTTGTTTCATAATTAGCGTAAATTCTTAAGCAAGTTCTATTTCACACTTGTAATAATCCATAAAATGTTGAGTGTTTGTTTCACCACTCACACAGATCCTTAGGCAATTTTTATTTCACACTTGTTGTAATCCACTTACACATTCTATTTCACACGTGCAACACACTAATTGATAGGTGCACATAAGCTTTTAGGAAATACTCTAAGCTTTGATACTACTTGATGTTAGCAACACCACAACCAAATTCGATCAACACATGCAAATACAATGCAAATAATAAATAAATATGTTTTTATTAAATAACAGTAACAACCCCTTAACTACTGATTGAACACAGCATTTATAGGCTCTGAGAAATTTAATTGTTACAATATGACCATTGTAGAGAGAAATTTGATTGTTATAATATGACCATTGTAGAGATAAATGCGATCATTACAATATGATCGGTGCAGAGAGAACAATTACAAAAAAAAACTAACCAAAATAAAATATGATTATTAGGATTTTAAGAGGAAGAGTTTTAGAATGCAATGCTCCTGCATCATCCTACCTCTTCAGTTTTATTAATAGAATGAAATAAGGGTATATTTCTTTTTGTAAAATATTGATGCATTTTCAATAATTGGTATTAGAGCTAGTGTAAAAGCTCAAATTTGGTGTCAAAGTGAGGAGTCTCAAGCATGTGCAAAGTGGCTTAGGGGGAATGTTGGAGTAATGAGTAATATTCCTTCATTCGAATCATAGGTTTCTTCAAGGGGGGCCAAAAGCTCATGGAAGAGCAACCTCAACAAATTGAGGTCCGATATTTGAGTCCTAGTTAGTTCATACCTTTAATAAGGTATGAGAGCTAAAGCAATCAAATTTTAAAAAAATAGAAAGGAAAAAATCTAGGTTAAAATAAAAACAAAAACAAGAATATACCCAAATGAAAAAGGGAAGTGATGGAAAAAAATTGAAAGAATTCTTCCATGTCCTCTCTTTGTTTGGTTAAAACTAGTTGTGGATTTATTAATGTCCTCTTTTGTAGTGAGACTGTGTTCAAAAGCTTTAGAGTCTTTAGCATATTCATTCTAAGTCTTTGTTAAGTGAGTGAATTAATTAGAAATCGTAAGTTGGTGTTGTTTCTGATTCATTGAAATCCATTTAGGTTGTTAATGAGAGACATTATTTCCTTGCGTGATGCATAATAAATTTGTTGAAATTCATTTGGGGTGTCAACCACAGACCTTGTGTGGTGATGTACAATGAATTTCAAGATAATGTCTTAGAATGTTGAAGGATACAAGAAGTTTAATGCAAAGTATAGAGAAATTTGTTTTTAAGAAATTAAAAAAATTGAAACCTTAAAAATTAAGGGGGAGAATGTTAAACAATCCTTTTATTTGTAATGTTTAAGGATAAACAAGTTGATTTGGATTAGCTAAAAAAAGTAAAATTAAGTACTCAAATAACCAGGTAGGTGTTAGTTATAGAAACTACATTTATGTTTTGTACTTCTATTAAATGTATCAATATTATTTGAATATAATATCATGAAAATGATCTACCTCTTCAATTTGTTTAATAAAATGCAATCATGGTATATTTATGGTGTAAAATGTCGATGTTATTTTGGTGCTCCCTTTTTTTATTAATTTATTTTGCAAGTAAGGTTTTCAACACCACTTTCGCTCAATACAAAAATTGCCTTCCGCCCTACAATATCTCAAACATGGTAATGCCAGTCTGTATCACAGAATTATAGTTAGTAATTTTTGATAGAGTTCATGGGTTACCATACTTGAACTTGAGAGATAAAGAAAGTAATGCAGAGCCTAACTTTAATGTTGGCAATGGCAGAAGCAAGAGAGCAAAGTTTTGGGTCATAACTAGCAAGGGTCACAGATGGTATGTCCTGGAGAGGTACAAAGAGGTGATGCTCCGTCAGTACATTGAGTTCATCATTCTCAAAAATGACAATACCAATCGACTTTCCCCTTGCATTCACGCGTTTGATCTAGTCGAGAACTACATAGGAATTTTTAGCTCGGGTTTGGGATGGTAAGGCATCACACACCATTAGAAGAAAAGCATGGGAAATTAAAAAACTTTGAGAAACTATTACAATCTAGCGAAGCAACTCTATTCTAAATTTTCAACTATACTTGAGTTTTAAAAGGATGGGTCTTCACTTGTTTTTATAGTGGTGAAAATATCGAATCATAGTTAATATAACTATAGAGTTAATTGAACCATTTTATCTTGAATAAATTGACTTAAAGCGTACAAGAGAAGTTGGTTACAATCAAATTATTTTTAGTAATTATTAAGTGTAGGGTTAAAACTATAGGGGCTACTCCCAAAAGGCCTATTCTACCTTGTTGTTGACACGACATGAGGGAGACCATAATTAGCTCAGGATTTTTATTATCGTTTGGTTTGGTGGTTTTGAGAAATGCTCGTTAATATATTAATCTAATCAATCTCATTACACAAAAGTACATAATGGAATTTACCTAGGATATTCACAATGCATTACACATTGAATCAACACTTGTGGAAAAGTGTTGTGATGATGTTTGTATTAAAAATTCAAACATGAAAGATGAGTATGATAATATTTTTCTTAAAAAACAATCCTCCATTCTTGATGATGGTTTTCAAAGCAATATTCAACATTCTCCTCCATGAGAATGGTTTCATCAAAATTCTGATTTTGTGCCTCCTCCATGAAGCACTCTTCGATGAAAAAACTAAGATGATATCTCCTATTTAACATATGTCTCTTCCATGAGATATTATTCCTCATCAAAAAATGTCTCTTCAATGAGACATTCCTCTATTTCATCAACAATGTGCATGCTTCCTAAACATGCTACATCCACATCATCTTTTTATTTCTCTTAAGAATAAATTCATCAAAATTAATCTCTTCCATGAGAGTTCCACAATGCCCTACACAAGGCTCCTTCACATCCTCCTCTTCAAAAAGGAATTCTTCATCATCTTCCTCTACAAGGAGGAATTCTTCATTTTCATTATATATGCCTTTATCATAAAATATATCTCCCACAGTAAGAACCTCACAAGGCTCTTCACATGAGTCTTCATAAGAATATCCAAAAGGATATTCAAAAGAACAAGGATCCCCCTTGCTCATACGATCTTCTATATTGTCACCCACAATATATTCTTGTGTGATTTTATCACATCCAAATAAATCATTCAATATTTTCCATGCTTTTGTAGCTGATCTACAACTAGCAATGAGAGGGAAAACATTTTCTTTCATACCTCTTCTAATGTCCATGAGAGCCAAGCAATTTTGATGTTGCTGCTTCTTCAATCTTCTTTCTTCTCCTTGCAGCTTGCTCCAATATTCTGGTTCTTCATACCCATCAACAATAATTTCCCAAAGCTCTTTTGCCATCAACAAAGTTTTCATTTTGATGTTCCAAAAATAATAATCCTCTCCATTAAACTCTAGAATTTTTAATTTTGCATACATGGTGGCTATCATACCAACAACAAGTAATTTTCTTTTGTAAATATTTGATAAATCTTTACAACAATCCACAATCAGCTTTGGAACAATAATCTCTGAAATCACAGTTTCTCCATCGCACTCGATCACCTTGAGAACCTTGGATCATGGCCACACTTTTATTTTGGTCAAATAAAGATCCATTAAAAACATTACAAGATCGACCATGATGCCACCGCTCGAGAGGCTCTCGTAGATGGAACCTTTTTTGAATTCAGTCTCTCGAAGGGCTCTGATATGGGCTTGACACAAGAGTGTGTGTTTTGTCTATGATATTCATTAGGCTTTGCTAAAAATTCCCCTCTAGTAAAATGATCTCCTACATATGGATTTCTTGATTTTACCAATTAAGGACTTCGCCAGGTCTCCGAATGCTAGTATTTTCTACTCTGAGGCAGACTCCAACTACTAAGAGAATCAGCTATGTGTTACAGGCTGATTCTAATGTGCCACCCGATCTCCATCAGGTCTTCATCGCTTTGCTATCTCCCAAGCCTTCCCAAAATTGTCTTTGTGCCTCTTAGGTTGTATCCTATCAGTGGCATGCTTCCATGGCGGCTCCTTGGTAGTGATAGAGTTTATTTTTTAAATCTGTGTAGCTTCATGAAGTTTCCATGCTCGATGTAAGGTAAAATTAGGTAAACTTTGAGTTCAAGATTTTTTTCCCTAATAGAGATCACAAATTTTTTCTACAAGGGAGGGAGCCCAGACTATGCGAAATTAAAATATTTTAAGGAAACACTCAAATTTACATAAAACTATTTCGCATGTCTCCTTGATGGCGATGTTAATTCGCAACTCCCATGATCTTGCTCTAGATCTCTGCCATGCCACAGTATCGATGCCTCACTGCACTAGTCAGATCCAAATTGAAAGCTTTCTTCTTTATGAATGCCAAGGAAAAATAGTTCCTATTAACACACAGTCATTTAACACCTTTCACCGTCCTCACGAGCAGCATTCAACAAGAAAACTAGGGATGCGATCAATCCAATCGTCAATGTGTTTTGATCCTTGATGGATGTTGGCTTCAATGGATCTGTATCGATATGGGGTTGTAGCTATTCTGGCCTAAAATCCATGTGCTTCTAGAATTTTACTAACCCAAGATTCTTTTGGCTACTCTTCGCAGATTAACTACTGTGATACAATGCTTTTCATCCTTCTGCTAGGTCGAATGACTCCTGGGAGAGATATGACCACCTAGCGATATAGTTCTTTACTTGTAAACAACAACCTACATTTTACGATCAATCATGCACCATCGAATTATTGCCTGGGTCACCTCTCAGGCTAGGCTACGATCGAGCCCAAGCATCTAGTTCTAATATCACAATGAGAAATGCTCATTAATATATTAATCTAATCAATCTCATTACACCAAAGTACACAGTGGAATTTAACCATGATATTCACAATGCATTACACATTGAATCAACACAGTAACAATGAGTTCTCTTCAATACGTGAGTCTCTTGATGAGATCTCAGATCTTCAAATTTTACATGCGGCTCTGTTTAATCTAATACAATAAATAGGATTATAGACTTTGTAAGTTCACTAAACAACAATCTACAAGTAAACATTTGTTATGTCAACTCATAACATGAAACACATGAATGTAACAAACCAAACCAAACTCAAATAAATGCTTAAAATAACTAAGATCCGAAACTTCCAGATTCTTCATGAATCATTATGACTATGAAACAAAATGTCGATTCAAATTCCAAGAAGTTTGGTGCGCACTAAAAGGATTCAGAGTGGATTACTACCTTTACAAATTAAAACCCAAAATTTAAACCCAAATCCTAATAAATGCTCAACTAAACAAACAACTGTTTAGTTAAGCATTTATTAACTAAACAACCTCTTACCCTTTTTCTCTTACCCTTCTGCAATTCTGTTTTGTCTGTGTTTGATCTTGTCTATTTGGGTATGAATTTGAACTTACACTTTCTTTGGATTCGAAATTGTTTTAAAACATGTAGAGTATGCTAACAGTTTTCTTACTGATATACCAACACTACAGCTCTAAGGTTTCATATCGGATCTATGTCCGATCATAGGGTGATTGTGGTCATGAGCGGAAGGGGTTTGGTATTATTTTTACCTCAACAAGGTCACTTTTAAGCATTTTGAATGCTTTAGCATGTGACTACTTGCTAATTACTAATGTTAATTGTGTTATTGGTGCATTACAGGTTAATGCAGCACCGACCACCCAAGTACTGCTGAATCTGTTCAATATTGGTGATGTTGTTCACTATAGAAGAGCGAGCAACGCAAACCCCAACTAGCTCAACATTGGTGATGTTGCAATTCTCGCTCGAATGGCAGATGGCACTGGCAAGTGATATGTGCAACTGATAACTGATTCAAAACTACTTGTTGATTGTTGGTGTGATTTTCCCTATGATTATAATTTTAGAGGCGTGCTTTAGCGAGAGGACCCCGTCTTTCTGGAACTACCAGTCTTCTCACATTTAAAATTCATAGGTTTTTTGCCTAACCCCAACTTTGCAGGTGTTTTGGAGGCCCCTGGATGGGACATTTAGGAGGTCACTTTTTGACATCTTGTGACAGTCCTAATCATCCCACCCCAGAGCGATTAGAAATCTGTGGTATATTTCTTGACTGTTCCTTTTGCAGTGTGTTTTTGGTAATGTTTTCATGCCTCTGTCAAAATTTTAGCGCATTCTGATATGTTTTTATTATAGTTTAAATTATTTTATGCATGCATTAATCGAAGGCCTTGGGGATCGCATGTTTCCCTCCATCTGCAGGTGTTTTTAATCATTTGATGTTTTTCTGAATGCAATATCTCAACACCGGAGGGGCAGCAAGGAAGCACATACGCATTCATGCAAGCGACGGTGACGTTTGGCCTGCCCATTTCACATGTGGGCACACGATGATGATCAGTGCCTAATGGGAGTTTTACTCCCACCCCAGAATTAATCACCTCTTTTGGAGGTGGGGGAGGGACTAAGCTAAGAGGCTCATTCTTAGTCCCGAGCCCCAAAGGTGACCCTTTGCCATTGATGACAAAGGGAGAGAAATATGAGTAAGGGGGAGAGCTTCAAGTGAAGAGGAAAGCTTCAAGTCAGGGGGAGCAAAACCTCAAAGGCAGTTTCTCAGTTGTTAGCACAATTGGTTTCAGTTTTGGCTCCTAAGACGTGTTTTCAGTAAAGGTTTGCCATCAATGACAAAGGGGGAGATTGTTGGCAATTTTGGGTACTTTGGGTACATTGCATTTGCTCAAGTGATTAAGTTGTCATTGATGTCAAGAAGATTTCGAAGGATTTTTATTTGTTGTCAAATAATTTGTTTTGATGAAGGTTACGGCATGACAGTTTCAAAGGTCTCTGGCAAACCCCAAGCTCACAGGTTTGAAAGAAAAGTGTAAGTTGGAAAAGT
Organism: Wollemia nobilis; assembly: GCA_028583015.1. Lineage (NCBI taxonomy): Eukaryota > Viridiplantae > Streptophyta > Pinopsida > Araucariales > Araucariaceae > Wollemia > Wollemia nobilis. The sequence continues at coordinate 657,955 of JAQPPZ010002383.1, read as the reverse complement.
GAGTAAGTTAGAAAAGTGTCGCGATATCGCAACATGTCGCATTTTCGTGACTTAGGTAGGAGAGAGAAAGCTTTTTGGAAAAGTGTCACGATATCGCGACATGTCACATTTTTGTGACTTAGGCAGGAGAGAGAAAGCTTTTTGGAAAAGTGTCACGATATCGCGACATGTTACAGTTTCACGACTCAAAGAGGAGAGAGAATGCACAGAGTCAGATATGTCACGATTTCGCGACATATTGCAAAGAATATTGTACAGACGGAAAAGTGTCGTGATTTCGTGACATGTTGCAGGAGAGGGAGTCCGAAAGAAAAAGTGTCATGATTTCGTGACATGTTGCAGGAGAGGGAGTCCGAAAGAAAAAGTGTCGCAATTTCGTGACATGTTGCAGGAGAGGGAGTCTGAAAGAAAAAGTGTCGCGATTTCGTGACATGTTGCAGGAGAGAGAGTCCGAAAGGAAAAGTGTCACGATCTCTTGACATAATGCAGAAGAGAAAGTCCAAAAGAAAAAGTGTCACGATTTCACGACATGCAGCAAAGGGGAAGAGTCAAAAATGAGAACTGTCACGATTTTGCGACAGGTTGCAAAGAAGACGTACGGAAGCTGAAAGCGTCACGATTTCGCGACAGGCTGCAAAGAAATCGTACGGATGCAAAAAGTGTCACGATTTCACGACAGGTTGAGATGGCAGCATTTAGTTGGAGAAAGTGTCACGATTTTGCAACAGGTTGAGATGGCAGCATTCAGTTGGAGAAAGTGTCGTGATTTCGCAATAGGTTGAGATGGCAGCATTCAGTTGGAGAAAGTGTCATGATTTCATGACAGAAACAAGAAGCAAGTCTTCAATAGAAGAAGTGTTGTGATTTCACGACGAATTCAAGAAGGAAAAGCATAAGGTAGAGAAAGTGTTGCAATTTCGCGACATGTTTCGTTTTTGCTAGTGCAAGCCAAGAAAAGGTTGAGAAAGCGAGAAATGTCATGATTTCATGACAGAAGTGAAGATGACGTCAGTAGAGGCAGAAGTGTCGTGATTTCATGACAAAATCCATAATATAGTGTACAGTTGCAAAGGTGTCGCAATATCGCGACATGTTGTAGTTTCGCGGCAGTAGCTACAGAACTACAGAAGTAGTTAAAACCAACAAAGTTAAATGTGAACCGACATTTGCAGTCAACAAAGTATAGGGTTATGCAGTTGACTAAAGATTAGGGTCAATCAACTAAGATCAAGGTTTTGATCTTGAAAGTAATAGTATAAAAGGAGGGTTGTTTGAAGAGTTAAGGTATTGATTTCGGATGTGTGTTCGAAGTGCGACGTTCACAGATAGAGTGCAGGGGAGGAGTTGGATCGCCAAGAGCAGAGTGTGAAATTCGATAGCAGGGTACAGAGTGCTTTTTGTCGAATCGTCTAAGTGAGAGAGATCGTAAGGAATCAAAGTGCGTGAAGATGGTGCTGCTGTGTTTGCATAAACAGTGTAAAGGTTGGTTTCGACCAAGTGCGGCTGCGATTGAGCAGAGAGATTTTAAGGACAGATTTGTGTGAGCTTTTCTGAGAATTGGCAAAGCAGATTTGAGACAAGTCTTGGTGAAGACTTGGGTGAAGATCATGCAAGCTTTAGTGAAAGCTTGTGAACCAGACTTGAGGATAGATATTGGTGCAGATTTGAGGATAGATTTGTACCCAGACCAAAGAAATATTTGAGGACATTTGTGCCAGACCGAAGGACTATGTTTGGTGCAGACCTGAGAAAAAGAACAAGGACATTTGTGCTAAACCGAAGGACTATGTTTAATGCAAATTCGAGGACCAGCTTTGAGGTGATAGAGTTGAGGACAGAGGTCTCCAGCCAGAGCAGGGAGGACAGGCGTCTTCTGTGGATAGAGTTCCATTTGCTAAGGGCAATGAAGGCAGAGGTCTTCTAGAGGATCACCAGCTAGAGCAGATCTAGGGGATTGGTGTCTCCTTTGGGTTGGTGCCCATAAACATTGTAATCGGGAAAGGTGTTCCCAAAATTTTGTTATGATAAAATTTAGTGAAAGATTTTATTTGAGTACATGGTTGATTTTGTGCATTGCTTTGATATTGCTTTGGGTATATTGCATTACTGTTTTGTAATATAAAGGAAAAAGTAAAAATAGGTCTTATACTAATCACCCCCCCTCTCAGTATAAGCTTGTGTCCTTCAAAACGATTACAAACTGGTATTCGTCCCACCTCAGAACGATTAGAAGCATTCACTCCAGGGTGGGGTGAATTACAGGTTTGATGGGCAAAAGGTCAAACCTTGAAAAATTGTAGCTCAGATCTGCCACTCAACTCCACCTTCAATGCATGGGAGTGTGAGTGAGCATTTTTGAGCTCAAAGAGGCAGTCATAAAGGCAGTCATGGAGACCTTAATCAGGGAGGAATCTTCTCTCCCCTGGCAAGGCATGATTGCCAAGTGGCACCTCTACATGCTCATTCACAAGAGACCCTCAGGTCTATAAAATGGTGTGTCTTCTCATCCCAAAAAAGGACATAGCAAGAGAATTTGGAGCAATGGAGTCTGTCGAATTACATCCTCACCCATCGCTTGTGCTTCTTACATCCTTAATCTCTCTTTTGGAAGGGAGGTTATTGGGTGATCATTAGAAGCATAATTCGGACCCAATAATCAAAAATTTGGCCACAATACCCCACCCAATTTTTTGACGCAACCCCCTAGGAGGTTTTGGACCCATCCCAAGTGGATTGGTGACGAAACCAAGCCCCAAACGATAGGCGTCCTACCCCTGGGTGCGCCTCGCACTACTGCAGTCCTAATCGCCCCACCCCAGAGTGATTAGAAATATATAGTATATTTCCTTACTGTTTCATTTTCATTTCATTTTAGGTCACTCATATAGGCTGCCATTCAAATTTTATGTCATTCTGATGAATATTGGTTGTGTTTCCAGTGTTTTTCATTTTCATTAACATAGAGGGAGCATCATCAGATACAGGGTGATCGAGGTAGAATTTGCACAATATGACCTTATGAGTCGTCTCAAAATGCCCAGTTTTGCCTAACCCCAACTTTGCAAGTGTTTTGGAGGCCCCTGGATGGGACATTTAGGAGGTCACATTCTGACATCTTGTGACAGTCCTAATCGTCCCACCCCAGAGCGATTAAAAATCTATGGCAGATTTCTTGACTGTTCCTTTTGCAGTGTATTCTTGGTAATGTTTTCATGCCTATGTCCAAATTTTAGCTCATTCTAATATGTTTTGATTATAGTTTTAATTATTTTATTCATGCATTAACCGGAGGCCTTGGGGATCGCATGTTTCCCTCCATCCGCAGGTGCTTTTAATCGTTTGATGTTTTTTTTAATGCAGGATCTCGACACCAGAGGGGCAGCAAGGAAGCACAAATGCATTCACACAAGCGGCGGTGACGTTTGGCCCGCCCATTTCACATGTGGGCACGCGGAAGAAAGCGTACCATCTGTGGTGTTACAAAACTATGTTTAACACTCCTAGCCCCTGAAAATGGAGGAGACATATTGTAACCTGATCTCGAGAAAATTAATAAAATAAAGGGCTGCATTTTACATTTGCTTTACATTTTATTTTATTTCGCTTGTTTTCCCCTTTTCATGCATTTTCGTTCGTAGGACTTAGCGTTATGTTTTGCTTTTTTTTGCATCGCACCCGGTATGCCATTTTGCTTCCGTATCCTCGTGCTTTTAGGAACACTCTCTATGTAGTATCCATCCTCAAAGTTGATTGGTTAGAGGTTCTTAAGTTGAAATGATAAGATAATCCCATATTGGTAACCATAATTTAAGACATCTAGATAGTGGAAAAGGACCATCCTCATTATGCATTGAAGGAAGGGGTATTATGCTATAAACATAGTATTGCTATTCTATCAACTTTAGATCTCAGATTCCATATTTTATTAGAAATTTATTCTTCTCTAATAGGGGACACATTTGGTTCTTAAAAATATATGGATGAGTCAAACATAGTTTCTATCAAATTTGTTTGAAGTCCTATGTAAAATAATTTGTGGATGCCTATGATACCTGCTAGTGCTAGATATATACATAGTTTCAATGAAAGATGTGAAGTAATTAAATTGGATGGAGAAAAATTTATTTAAATTAATATTTTTACACGATAAATCATATTTTAATTATCAAAACCTTTTTTTATATCATCTTACATATTCCTAATGTGATATTTCATAAAAAATGTGTGTAGGATGTTAAATAATAACATTAAGAAACTCAAATAAATGTAGTATAAGTAGCTAGGGCCTATTATATATAGGTCAAGGGAACCACTATGAAGTGACATACATGCCCTTCTATTTTTCTATTGATTATCTAACCTACTTATTGAAAAGGGAAAGCATAAACTCACTATCACCTAAATATCCTGGGATATTTCAAATGAAGAATGCTCAAAATGGAACCAAAGATGCATTTAGCTAATGGAAAAGAACACCACCAAAATACCATGATAAAAACTATGTGAAAGAAGCAAGAAATTCAAACTATAGTCAAATCCTCTTCCTAGATACTATCCCATATATAATAGATCTCTTTTGCACACTTGTGAAACATTATGAGGAATGTACTCCCTGTCCAACTTGTAGAACTAAATCAAAACATATATTATGTATTTTGATCATTTTAATTAAGCTAAAATATATAACAAAAGCTCCTATGTAGCTCAAAATGTCTTAATAGATAAGTGCTTATAGTAGTGTGTTATCAATATAACATAGGAATAAATTCATATGTTATCTTGTTTTCTATAATTGGTAATCTCATTTATCATAGATACATGCATATTTTCAATGAAAGATATGTAGCCTCTAAATTGGATGGAGATAATTTAATTAAATTAATATTTGTTCACATGTGAAATCATCCCTTAATTATCAACCTCTTTATTCATATCACCTTATATATTCCTATTGTGAGAGTTCATAAAAAATGCATGTAGGATGTTCACTAAGAAAGTCATATATATATATATATATATATATATATATATATATATATATATATATAGAGAGAGAGAGAGAGAGAGAGAGACTTATTATTTCTAGGTCAAGGGAAATACCATCCTACTTTTCTATTGAGAATCTAACGTAATTATTGAAAAGAGAAAGCAAAAACTTGATGTCACCTGATGATCTTGGGATATTTCAAATGAAGAATGGTCAAGTTGAAACCAAATATGCATTTAGCTAGTGGACATGTATACCACCAAACCACCATGCTAAAAATTATAAGAAAGAAGTAACAAATTCAAAGTATAATCAAATTCCTCTTTAGAGATATTGTCACCTACATAATATATATCTTTTGCACACTTGTGAAACCATATACTCCATGTACAACTTGTAGAACTAGAGCACAACATATATGATGGCATATTAATCCTTTTCATTATGCTAAAACACATAATAAAAAGTTCTATGTAACTCAAAATGTCTTAACAAATAATGTGCTTGTAATGGCATGTTATCATTATAACATAGGAAAAGTGTCATAGGTTCTCTTATTTTCTCTAATTATTATGTCCATTTATCATAGATACATTCATATTTTCAATGAAATATGTGCTATTTCTAACCTAGATGGAGAGAGTTTAATTAAAATTAAAATTATTTTGTGTACATTTAAGTTTTTAAGTGGTATATGCATATTAGTTTATGATTTCCAATGATTACAAGAATTGCTTGAATATATTTTCAAGATAGTGCATACAAATTGTAATACAAGATATGAAACTTACCATAATTTTTCTATTATTGTTCTTGTCTAGGATTTCTATAATAACCATGCAATATAATACTCACTTGGGCATTTATTTTGTGTATCGATATGATTTGAAATGCATAGAATTGCTATTTCTCAAGATAAAGTCAAGATTTAAATAAGATTAGTATTATGTACTCTACACACATCATTTCTTGGAAGAATTTTGGCAATGATGATTTTATGTGTGTGTGTGTGTGTATGTTTTAACTTGTTTTATTTTTTAATTAACTAGTTTTTTTAAGTGGTCTATACTTTTAAGTTTGTGATTTTCTATGATTAGAATATTTACTTGACTACCTATTCAGGACAATGTGCACGATATAATATAAGGTATGTAACTTACTTTACCTTTTCTAATATTGTGTTTGTTTTCAATTTCTATAATAACTACAATCAACTTCTTAAAATTCTTAGGTATTAAGTTGGTATGTAATTCTACTTTATGTAATCTTCAAACCTAGATTTGCCATAGGTGGAATATATTGAACATAGTTACATATATATATACCTTGCACTTAGGTATATACTAAACATACACAACTAGAGACACCAAAATATAGCCACTTGTCATCCATACGTGTCCTCCACTCATAGTCGTCCAATATAGATATATATATATATATATATATATTTATTTATTTATTTATTTATTTATTTAATATATATAAACATTAATATTTTATATTTATATATATTTGATAAATATTTATGTATTTATATAAATAAATCCTAGACATCTATCATGTTTTAATTTCAACCATCCATCCATATCAATCCATGTCACTTACCCAAGCTTAATATCCACCCTTCCTCATGTTTTAATATCGACTACTCATTTTGTGTCATCGATACCCTAACATGTTCAAGGGCAAATTATAAAAAAGGAGTCATTTTGTTGAATCAAAAACCTTAAGCTCTTTTTGAATCTTAAGATCTCCCTTATAAATCCCTTAGAAACCTTTAATACTTAAGCACCTGAGAAATTCTCAAGCCCTTCTACCCTAACCACTTCGCCATCACTTTCATTACTCATTACTGCCATCACATCACCCTTTTTTTACTGCCATCAATATTGTGCAAAACCAGATCTTGTTCTAGGACATTCTCTTTAGTCCAATGCGTCCCAGAGATGGTAGAGCACCTCTGGTTATTTTGGAACTCTCTAGTGCATCCGCAATCTTTTCATAATACCTTTGGGTGTTTCACATAGTAGATTTGTAGTACGGACATCCTCACGAACATCATCAATAAGAACAAAGACAAAAATTAGCATCGTGACAAGGTAAGAATATTTTATACATTTATTTTACATTCCTACACTTTTGTTTACAATATTATATTGTAGCAACTAGGGTTTTTAGTTGTTTTATCTTTCTAAGGGCCTCACACGATGGAGCCCTCACAAGTACTTCTAATAGATTTTTGTTTTTTTCTATTTGCAGGTACAAGGATCATCTTTCTAGAAGTTATTGAATCTAGGATGGCCTTTTTATGATATAGAAGCCCACCTGCAACCTCATTTAGATCGAAGACAAACACGAAGACACCAAAAGTGTATTGAGCTAGGGTTTTGAAGAACCCTAACATTTGTAAAATTTGTATCATAGAAGCATTGTAAAAACTCCATATTGGGGCACATTGATTGTATAATTTTGATATCCACCTGCACTAATAAAAGCTTATTAATATTGTGCAATATTGTGTTATTTTTGTACTTTTGATTAATTTATCTATTGTATTGATGTTGCTTGATTTCAGTTTACAAAATGATGATCATAGTGGGACCCACAAAGGGTTCTTCATGTTAACTTAATTTATCACTAATTTTAGTTTATGTTTTCATTTTTTAGGTTCTATAAATTTGATCACGTGGCTTTCACAAAAAACTAAGGATTTTGGAAAATTGCAGAAGTTGATCAAAGGTTGCATGAACACCTAAAGCATTCGGGGGATGCCCTACAGTGTTCAAAGACCACCCAATAGTGTTCTAGTGACTCTAGGGTGTGTTTCACAGAGTGGGGAAGAAATATGTAGGCTCCCTGGTAAGCCTGTTTCTATAACGACCCAAGTTCTGCCCACTTGGTTGTCCAATCACCCCAAGTCTACCCACTTGGTTGTCCAATTTTTAGAGGTCACAATAAGAGAAATTTTTTCTTTTCTTTAATATTTCCTAATTTATTTTCTAGTATGAGCATTTTAGAACCATTTTCATGAGTGCCATTCCATTGCAGTCGAAATACTCATGAGATCGAGATTGGCCAAATACTATATATTTGCTTATTTTGAACTTCACTCTCCACCCAGAGAGTTTATTTTCCTCTAGGGCCCATAACACCTAGAGGTGTGACACATAATTTCCCCATGTCTAAACATGAACTCAAGAACTTATATCATGTAAGACCTAGCGCATACATGCTTGAGCTAGACAATCAACCATCTTCCTTGGAGCATCATCTAGGGTCTACCAATACCCTGGAAACTACTCGATGTTTTGTGTTGATTAACCAACACGATGTCCCATACCATTGTGTTTTTGGTATTATCAATTCAAGCACAATTTACCACTCAATACTAGAAGGGATAACCTAGAAGGGATGCCCATACAACCCTTCGTTACCTCTCGTTCTGACCTTTCCTTTTAGAAGTACGATTAGAGCCCTGGATCATGATGATTTCCCTCCCGCAAGAACCATTAATAGTTGTCTCACAAGTGTTGAGCAAGGTGCAGCAAAAGTATTGTCATTGTTGTCAACACAGACAGATAGATCGATTGATGCAGTTGATGCAGTGGATAGGAGTTCAGAGGTCAGTCAGAACATGTACAGTGAATTTCCAAGAAGACAGAAGTGGCCCAGATTCAGAAAATCAAAGAAAAAGACAAGTAAGAAAACTGTCGCGATATCGCGACATGTTTTCTGTCGCGATATCGCGACATGTTGAGAAGAAAGAAGGTAGAAAGAAAAACGTCGTGATTTCACGACATATCGGAGGAGAGAGAAGGCACAAGAAAAATTGTCATGATTTCATGACATGAACGAGGAGAGAGAAGGCACAAGCAAAATTGTCACGATTTCGTGACATGAACGAGGAGAGAGAAGGCGCAAGCAAAATTGTCATGATTTCACGACATGGACGAGGAGAGAGAAGGCACAAGCAAAATTATCATGATTTCGTGACATGGTCGAGGAGAGAGAAGGCGCAAGGAAAATTGTCACGATTTCATGACATGTTGGCAGAGAAGGAGGCAAGTAGAAAAACTGTCACGATTTCGCGACATGTTTGAAGAAGAGGCGCAGGCAAAGAAAACTATCACGATTTCATGACATGCTTGAGGAGAAGGAGCTCACAAAGAAAAGTGTCGCGATTTCACGACAGGTTCCAAGAGGAAGCGCTAAGGAGAGAAAGTGTCATGATTTCACGACAGGTTCGAAGAGAAAGCGCTAAGGAGAGAAAGTGTCACGATTTCGTGACAGGTTCGAAGAGAAAGCGCTAAGGAGAGAAAGTGTCACGATTTCATGACAAGTTCGAAGAGAAAGTGCCAAGGAGAGAAAGTGTCACGATTTCGCGATAGGATCGAAGAGAAAGCGCCAAGGAGAGAAAGTGTCACGATTTCATGACAGGATCGAAGAGAAAGTGCCAAGGAGAGAAAGTGTCACGATTTCACGACAGGGTCGAAGAGAAGTGCAAGGAAGCGAAAAGTGTCACAATTTCGCGACATGTGTTTTCGCTGGCCAAAGACAGAAAAGGCACAAGGCAGCGAAAGATGTCACGATTTCGTGACATGTTCCGTTTTCGCGAGCGAAAGGCAGAAAAGGCACAAGGCAGAGAAAGATGTCGCGATTTCGTGACATGTTTCATTTTCATGGGCGAAAGGAAGAAAAGGCACAAGGCAGAGAAAGATGTCACGATTTCGTGACATGTTCCATTTTCACGGGCGAAGGCAGAAAAGGCACAAGGCAGAGAAAGATGTCACGATTTTGCGACATGTTCCATTTTTGCTAGTTGAAGCCAAGAAGAGTAGCGAGAAGGCGAAAGTGTCACGATTTCGTGACATGTCTGGTTTTCGCTAGAGCAAGCCAAGAAGAGTAGCGAGAAGGTGAAAGTGTCACGATTTCATGACATGTCTAGTTTTCGTGTGTACAAGCGAAGAAGTGGACAAGGAGGAAGAAATTGTCATGATTTCGTGACATGTATTTTCGCGGGTAAAAGGCGAGAAGGGCAGAAAGATACAAAAATGTCACGATTTCATGATAGGTCACAACAACACAATAACATATAGTTAACTGGAATAGAACAACAGTTAATGCGGCAGATTCTCAGATAGAAATCATGCAACTTTTTAAGAACTGGAGTTAACTAGAGTAAATCGAATAGTCGCATTAATAGAATCGTAAAATGCATGCATGCACAGAAATGAATACGAATAGTCTTGTTCAAGAAGACGTATAGTCATGGTAGAGATATACGTTGCATGTAACGTAATGCACACTCTATAAATACAAAAGGAGTTACACAAAGGAGTTACAGTTGACAAGTGGCAGAAGAGAACATTAATAAAATAGTTACGGGTTGCATGCATAAATATGGAAGCTAAAAATAGAGACTTATATGTTATAAAAGCAGGTCTGCATGAAGAATAAAGCTATTGCTGTAAGTGAGAATTTGCTACGTAAAGAGGGTTAGAAGAGGGCCAAGAGAGAGATAAGCAGAGCCGTGAGAGCGTGCAGAGTTTAATCAAGTTTAATTAATTGCAGACCAGTCAGGGTCGTGTAAACAACGAAGGCATTTTTATGTCACTAAATTAAATCAGAATTGCAGTCCAAGTTGGTGCTTGGCATTAGGGGTTGGTGCTCCTATCTCATTGCAGCAGAAAAACAAGGGGTTGGTGCTCCTTCCAGTGGGTGCTGGTAAAGTGTTTGTAAAATTGGTGTTTTGCAAAGGTTGGATTTGGATTGAAGTCCAAGCAAGTCATTTTTGAGGAGTAGCCAAATTGGTGAACCTCGTTACATTGTGTGTTGTGGTGTGCTCTCTTGTGATTATTGCTTTATCTATTTTCTAGTTCTCTTTGCTTCAGTTTTAAGAATTGCAGATCAGATTTTTAGCTACACTGATTCACCCCCCCTCTTAGTGTCATTGTGAGAATATCAATTGGTATCAGAGCAAGGTTCTTGAATAAGCTTAATCAGCTAAGGTGATCTTGGAAGGAACACAATGGCAGGTAGTGAAGGATTCTCATCAAACAAAGCTCCTTTGTTCAATGGAACTAATTACTCATTCTAGAGACTCAGGATGCAGACATATCTGAGTGCGTTAGGATACGACATTTGGGAGTCAGTAGAAAGTGGATACACAACACTCGCTACTCCTCCAACAGATACTGTTGAGAAGAAAAAGGCTGAGAATAACTCCAAAGCAAAGAATGCCATAATGTGTGGGCTAGTAGACAGTGAACTGATAAGGGTCATGAGTTGTAAATTGGCAAAAGACATGTGGGACAAATTGAAGAGCATCCATGAAGGAGACAACAAGATCAAGGAAGCCAAGTTGCAAACGCATCGAGCTCAGTTCGAGGCATTACAAATGAATGACGATGAGAACATAGAGGCCTATATGTTGAGAGTCAATGGAGTCATTAATGCAATCAGAGGACTCGGTGAAGAGATCGAAGATGCGGTTGTCGTGAAAAAGGTACTTAGAACTCTTCACAAAAGATTTAATTCTAAAGTTTTTGCAATAGAAGAGGCTAAAGATCTAAACAATTTTAGCATGGACGAGATGCATGGTTCCTTGACTGCATACGAAATGAGAATAGGACAAACTAAGCCCATAGACAGAGAAGCTGCTTTTAAAGCACACAAGAATACAAAAGCTGAACAAGAATCTGAGGATGAAGAGACATCGGATGAAACGGAAGCCAACTTTGTTCGGAAACTTACAAAGGGAAAAGGAAAATATAGAGGAAAGTTGTCGTTTAAGTGTTTCAATTATGGAGGGGTCGGTCACTTTGCAGCTAAGTGTCCAATGAATGAGAAAACCAAAAGTGATGAAGGGTCACACCAAGAAAGAAGTGACTGGAAGAAGAAACCAAATTTTAGGAAAAGCAATTTCAAAAAGAAAAGTTTCATATCCAAGAATGTCAGCTCTTTCGAAGATAGCTCAGGTGAAGATTCTGAAGAAGAAACAGGTGAAGCTCTGTTCATGGCATTTGAAGAAGCAAAAACAGAAGAAAAATAGGAAGGTGATACAAAAAGTAAGGATGAGGTTGAAGTTTATCTGGAAGGAGAGTTGGTTGCTGCACTTAAAGAGTTGAAGATAGAAAGGAAAAAGAATAATAAGGTCTCAAGAAAGCTTGAGGATGCGAATGACATAATAAACAGTTTGAAAGTACAGACAGAAGAATTTAAGAAAATGTCTGAAGAACTTGAAGTACAATTAACCATGAGAATAGATGAGTGCAGCAAACTAGAAGAAGAGATTGTTGTTTTAAGAATGCGGCTAGAAGAAAAGAATCAAAAATTGAGTTGCTATCACAAACTTGAAGGAAGTTCTGCAAAGCTTGAAAAGATTATAAATAGTCAAAGGACTACGGGCATCAAGTTTGGATTAGGGTTTGTCGAAGGAGAATCATCAAGTGGATCAAAGGCCATAACTGTAGAACCGGTAAAGAAAGAGGATAAGATCAAGGTTGACCAAAGAAAAATGAATCTTGCAAAAGAAAGCAACAATGCCGGGCACGAGAAGACTGTTGACAATGAGGGATTCACAAAAGTCACACATCAAAGGAGAAGAAAATTTGTGACTCCTACTACAAATTGGCAAAGACCAACTCCCAGGTTCAATCATTCCTTTTCTGGTTATTGTTTTAAATGCAATACTTACGGTCATAAGATTTCAGACTGCATTTATAATATAGGACAAAGAAATTTTTCCAGTAGAAATGTATTTTCACCCTTGATGGATTATGTAGTAGAATGCTATAACTGTCATAACTTTGGACACATTGCAAGAAACTGTAGAAGCACATATGCAGCAAATAAATATCAGGGAAGAAGAACTCAACCAAATAGTTTAAGGCAAAACAGAAAATTCCCAAATAAACATGTACAGGCCACTAACAAAGAAAAGTCTAAACAAGTGACCAAAACTACAGTCAAATCGGAATGGAAAGAAAAAGAGCAACTCAAGGAAGAAAAGGAATCCTTGATTGTACAGACAACATTCAAAGCACAGAACAAATCTGCACCATGGATATTGGATAGTGGATGCTCCAGTCACATGACAGGAGATAAACAAAAATTTGAAAAATTACAAAAATATGAAGGGGGCTCTATAAAGTTTGGAAATAATGATGGAGCCAAAATAGTTGGCAAAGGATCAGTCAAGATAAGTGATGGAAAGATCAATTCCAAAGAAGTTCTGTTTGTAGTTGGTTTGAAGCACAACTTACTGAGCGTAAGTCAAATCTGTGACAGAGGTCATGAAGTCATCTTTAAAAAGTAGGGTTGTGAAGTCAAAAAAGCACACAGTGGGAAGCTGATAGCTACTGGATCGAGGACTTATGGAAATCTATATACTCTCTCAAAAACTTTAGAAGGATCATGCTTGATTGGATAGGAAGATGAAAATTGGTTGTGGCACAAGAGGCTCGGTCATATTAGCTTTGACAATATGGTAAAAATAAGTTCAAAAAGAGCAATAAGAGATATACCTACCATTGGCAAACCAGTAAATAGCATCTGTGCTTCATGCCAAAAAGGGAAGCAAACCGGATCCACATTTAAAGCAAAGGAATACTTCACCAGAAAACCGTTAGAGCTGATACATACTGATTTATGTGGACCCATGAGAACACAAAGCATAAATGGTGACAAATACTTTATGTTGTTCATAGATGACTACTCCAGAATGACATGGGTACTATTTTTAAAGCTTAAATCAGATGCCTTTGAGATGTTCAAGATTTTTAAAAAATAGGTTGAGAATCAAATTGGAAAAAGAATTAAATGCCTAAGATCAGATAGAGGAGGAGAGTTTATCTCAGAGGAGTTTGCAAGAATACTACCAAAAATATGGGATCGGAAGACGGTTTTCAGCGGCAAGGACACCTCAGCGAGAATGGTGTTGTTGAAAGGAAGAACAGGATTTGTGCAAGAAATGGCACGGACAATGTTGGTTGAGAACAAAATAGGCGACAGATTTTGGAAAGAGGCAGTACATACTACGGTTTACATTCAAAATAGGTGCATGTTAAGGACGCATGAAAGCAAAACACCTTATGAGCTGTGGTTCGGTAGGAAAGCAACAACAAGATACTTCAAAGTGTTCGACAGCAAGTGTTATATCAAACGAATTGAAGATAATCTCGGTAAGTTCGAAGATAGAGCTGACGAAGGTATTTTTCTTGGTTACTCGACAAAAAGCAAAGCCTACACATGTTACAACAAGAGGCTAAAGAAAATTGTGGAGAGTGCGAGATGTTAAAGTTGATGAAGGTAGAGATCGAGAAATTACTCATCAAGAAAACTACCCTATTTATGAAGAAGTCATTGAAGGAGATGAAGAAATGGAAATAGAAGAAAATCAAAAAATTGACCCAGCTGATTTAAGAATTGACTCAGAAGAAGAGAATAAGAAATTCAAAACTGGTATCTGGCAAAAAAATCATCCTAGAGAACAGATTATTGGGGACCCAACGGTTGGTATTCGGACAAGAAGAGCAGATAGTACGGAACTACTCTCTTTTATCCAGCATTGAACCCAAAAATATTGTTGAAGCAAGCACGAGATGAAAGTTGGATGAAGGCAATTAATGAAGAACTAGATCAGATTGAGAAAAACAAAACACGGGAATTAGTACCATGGCCGACAAATAAAAACATAATCGGTACTAAATGGATTTTTCAAAATAAATTAAATGAAGACGGACAGGTTGTCGAGAAATAAGGCAAGATTGGTCTGTAAAGGCTATGCTCAGGTTGAAGGCATTGATTTTGAGGAAACCTTTGCACCAATAGCTAGACTAGAGGCAATCAGAATGTTTCCGGCTTTAGCGAGTCCATAAAAATTTCAAAGTATATCAAATGGACGTAAAATCAGCATTTCTGAATGGAAAAGCTGGAAGAAGAGGTTTACATTGAACAGCCGGATGGCTTCCAACTCGGTGACAATCCCGATTTTGTTTGTGGGTTAAAGAAAGCGTTGTATGGTCCAAAACAGGCACCCGAGCATGGTATGCAAGGTTGGATAACTATCTTATTAAACAGGGGTTCAAGAAAGGTATGGTGGACAGCAATTTATATATCAAAACAGAGAATGGCCATCTTATTGTACTTGTTGTTTATGTAGATGATATAATATTTGGCAGCAGCATGGATGAATATTGTAGAGACATAGCAAATAAAATGAAGACAAAATTTGAGATGTCAATGATTGGTGAACTTTCTTATTTCCTCGGACTGCAAGTCAATCAAAGTGAAAAGGGCATTTTTATCTCTCAAGTAAAATATGTGAAAGAAATGCTGAAAAAGTTCACAATGGAGGATAGTAAACCTATCAGGCACTCCCATGACAACGAGGTTGCAAGTTGAGCAAGGATGACAAATCTCCGGATGTAGATCAAACCATGTACGGGTCTATGATTGGAAGCCTGCTTGTATTTGATAGCCACTAGACCGGGATATATTACGGGCGGTATGCATGGTAGCAAGATTTGAGGCTAGTCCCAAAGAGACTCATGTGACAGTTGTAAAGAGGATTTTTAGGTACCTCAAGGGTACTATGGAGTATGGGTTGTGGTACCCAAAAGGTAAGGACTTCACTCTTATTGCATATTCGATGCAGATTGGGCAGGATGTATTGATGACGAAAGAGTACCGGTGGAGGAGCATTTTATCTTGGAGACAGGGTCGGTAGCATGGCACAGCAAGAAACAAGAATCGGTCTCTCTATCCACATCGAGGCGAGAATACATTGCAGCAACAACATGTTGTACACAGATATTATGGATGAGACAAACCCAGAAAGATCTTGGTATTCACTTCAAAGAGCCAATTTCAGTTAAATGTGATAACACCAGTGCTATAAACATATCAAAGAATCCGGTTATGCATTCTCGAACCAAACATATTGCAATCCGGTATCACTTCTTGAAGGATAAAGTTGCAGAAGGTGAGGTCAAATTGGATTTTGTTTCGACTACAGAGCAAGTAGCGGATATATTCACAAAACCATTGCCAAAGGAAGTTTTTGAGTACCTTCGGAGTAAGTTGGGAGTAGTCACATTTCCCAAGAACTGACTATCAATTGGGATCACATTCTCAGGGGGGAGTATTTATGCCTATGTTTATAGTTTTGCTCATATTCATGATTTTTGCTAACTATAACAATGTGTATCTAAGAATGTTGTGCATAGACTCAGGGGGAGTCTGCAGCAGCCCTTTGGTATTATTGTCAAAGGAGGAGAAGAATTACAGGAGAGTGCATGAGTGTTGCCAACAATTCCAAAGGGGGAGATTGTTGAGCAAGGTGCAGCAAAAGTATTGTCATTGTTGTCAACACAGACAGATAGATCAGTTGATGCAGTTGATGTAGTGGACAGGAGTTCAGAGGTCAGTCAGAACATGTACAATGAATTTCCAAGAAGACAAAAGTGGCCCGATTCAGAAAATCAAAGAAAAAGACAAGTAAGAAAACTGTCGCAATATCGCGACATGTTTTCTGTCGCGATATCGCGACAGGTTGAGAAGAAAGAAGGCAGAAAGAAAAACATCATGATTTCGTGACATATCGAAGGAGAGAGAAGGCGCAAGCAAAATTGTCATGATTTCACGACATGAACGAGGAGAGAGAAGGCGCAAGCAAAATTGTCGTGATTTCGCGACATGGACGAGGAGAGAGAAGGCGCAAGCAAAATTGTCACGATTTCGTGACATGGACGAGGAGAGAGAAGGCACAAGAAAAATTGTCGTGATTTCGTGACATGGCCGAGGAGAGAGAAGGCGCAAGGAAAACTGTCACGATTTCGTGACATGTTGGCAGAGAAGGAGGCAAGTAGAAAAATTGTCACGATTTCGTGACATGTTTGAAGAAGAGGTGCAGACAAAGAAAACTGTCACGATTTCGTGACATGCTCGAGGAGAAGGAGCTCGCAAAGAAAAGTGTCACGATTTCATGACAGGTTCGAAGAGGAAGCGCTAAGGAGAGAAAGTGTCACGATTTCGTGACATGATCGAAGAGAAAGCGCCAAGGAGAGAAAGTGTCACGATTTCGTGACAGGTTCGAAGAGAAAGCGCTAAGGAGAGAAAGTGTCACGATTTCATGACAGGATCGAAGAGAAAGTGCCAAGGAGAGAAAGTGTCACGATTTCATGACAGGATCGAAGAGAAAGTGCCAAGGAGAGAAAGTGTCACGATTTCGTGACAGGATCGAAGAGAAAGTGCCAAGGAGAGAAAGTGTCACGATTTCACGATAGGGTCGAAGAGAAGTGCAAGGAAGCGAAAAGTGTCACGATTTCGTGACATGTTCCGTTTTCGCTGGCCAAAGATAGAAAAGGCACAAGGCAGCGAAAGATGTCACGATTTCGTGACATGTTCCGTTTTCACGGGCGGAAGGCAGAAAAGGCACAAGGCAGAGAAAGATGTCACGATTTCGTGACATGTTCCATTTTCGCGGGCGAAAGGCAGAAAAGGCACAAGGCAGAGAAAGATGTCACGATTTCGCGACATGTTCCATTTTCGCGGGCGAAAGGCAGAAAAGGCACAAGGCAGAGAAAGATGTCGCGATTTCGTGACATGTTCCGTTTTCGCTGGTGCAAGCCAAGAAGAGTAGCGAGAAGGCAAAAGTGTCGCGATTTCGTGACATGTCTGGTTTTCGCTAGAGCAAGCCAAGAAGAGTAGCGAGAAGGCGAAAGTGTCACGATTTCATGACATGTCTGGTTTTCGCGGGTACAAGCGAAGAAGTGGACAAGGAGGCAGAAACTGTCATGATTTCGTGACATGTATTTTCGTGGGTAAAAGGCGAGAAGGGCAAAAAGATACAAAAATGTCATGATTTCGCGACAGGTCGCAACAGCACAATAACAGACAGTTAACTGGAACAGAACAACAGTTAAATGCGGCAGTTATAGATAGAAATCATGCAGCTTTTTAAGAACTGGAGTTAACTGGAGTAAATCGAACAGTCGCATTAATAGAATCGTAAAATGCATGCATGCACAAAAATGAATACGAACAGTCTTGTTCAAGAAGACGTATAGTCATGGTAGAGATATACGTTGCATGTAACGTAATGCACACTCTATAAATACAAAAGGAGTTACACAAAGAAGGAGTTACAGTTGACAAGTGGCAGAAGAGAACATTAATAAAACAGTTACGGGTTGCATGCGTAAATATGGAAGCTAAAAATAGAGACTTATATGTTATAAAAGCAGGTCTGCATGAAGAATAAAGCTGCTGCTACTGTAAGTGAGAATTTGCTACGTAAAGGAGAGGATGGGGGGGGGGGAGTCGTGAGAGCGTGCAAGAGTTTAATCAAGTTTAATTAATTGCAGACCAGTCAGGGTCGTGTAAACAACGAAGGCATTTTTTATGTCACTTGAATTAAATCAGAATTGCAGTCCAAGTTGGTGCTTGGCATTAGGGGTTGGTGCTCCTATCTATTGCAGCAGAAAAACAAGGGGTTGGTGCTCCTTCTAGTGGGTGCTGGTAAAGTGTTTGTAAAATTGGTGTTTTGCAAAGGCTGGATTTGGATTGAAGTCCAAGCAAGTCATTTTTGAGGAGTAGCCAAATTGGTGAACCTCGTTACATTGTGTGTTGTGGTGTGCTCTCTTGTGATTATTGCTTTATCTGTTTTCTAGTTCTCTTTGCTTCAGTTTTAAGAATTGCAGATCAGATTTTTAGCTACACTGATTCACCCCCCCTCTCAGTGTCATTGTGAGAATATCAACAAGATTGTCCTTCCTATAATATTGAAATAATGATAAGGTTGTCCTACCCACAACCTTAGGTTGCGAGTCAAGATTTTCTATCCCACAATCTTGAAATATCTTAAACAAAGGTTTAACTAAGCTTTGTATTTTTAGAAAATTTTAATTATGCAAATATTTGTAAACGAATACAATTTCATAATCATTCATAAATTTTACTATATATTATAATATTTCTAATTTTTCGTATGGCTACTTGTATGTTTATCATTAAGAAAGAATAAAAGATAGACGAATTATGAAAATATTAGAATAAAAACTAAAGAATCTTAAAACTCACTATAATAATTTTAATTTAATTCCTTTTTATTTAAATATCTATTGGACTAAGTGCTACTCTAAAATTCATTCGTAAATTACTTTCTCTTCCTACATTTACACTATAAAATTTTACTACAATAGCCATGATATAGAGTGGATAACTCTTATAAGTTTAAGTAAGATTGTAACTACTCTAATGTTTTAATTCTAATATAGAATTTAAATGAGTTGTAAAGGATTTTTTATTCACACTATTTTAACTAAGGTAATTAATGCCACTCGGACATTTCATATAAAGCAACCTCAATCCCAAATTACCTATTACCTCTTTATTATACCATCATGCACTCTTATTTTAAGTAATCCCAATAACATACTAGAAAAAAACTAACGTTGTAGTCATCATTCCTTTATATCTCTTTCAACTTATACACAAAAGAATACAATAATAAGTAAATTCTTCTAAGTATTCTAGTTCTATTTTTAGTTTTACACAACTCTTCAATCTTTCGATTTGGAAACAATACTGTCAATATTTTACTTAACGACATATTTCCCATTAATCATCTCACAATTTCCAATGTTCATATCTCTAAAACATAGGCTCGGTTTATAGGCTAAAATCAAATATAAATATATCTTATATTATATTATGTTTTCATATCCAATATATCACCATGCGGATGGATAGTTTTCTCATATCATCGTGATTAATCAAAACTATTCAGTTTACTCTCGCTAATACTTTAAAAAATCATACCACGCTGGTTTGGACAGGAAAACCTTTTGTTGAAAATAGTATCTCTCCTAAATTCCTATTTCTTGAACTGAGGAATGTACGAGGCAATTTCTACTGTACACAAATTGTTGGGCCTCATATTTTTTAAATGAAGTGAGATCATATATTACGTATGGGGAGTTCCTCATCAACTAATACATTCACAGGATAACAAAAATTTTAAACCATAGAACTCTCATCATGCAATCTCAAATACTCTTGGATAGCTTACCCATAATTACATTTTCAGTAAGTAATCACCTATACCCAACTAATCTTTACAATGTTTGAATACATGAAAAATTCAAAAGCAGAAAGAAATAAACGACCATCATATTGTAATGCAAAACATAAAATAATAATTCAATTCACAAACTAGTCTCCATATAAAATTGACACATCATTTAAAGATAACGTATATATATGAAAAACAAATTTCTCCATGAATGCATGTATATTCCTCATCTCTTTAAAGGTAAACAACTGAATTATTTTCATTATATCAAAATATTCATAGAGTACTGCCATGTAATTCTTTTGAGTTTAAATATTTCAAAATATAGATATAAAATATTAACATTTGTTTTGTTCTTCTAATATTTTATATTTCATTATTCCATGGAATAAAATTCACAAGAATATATAAATTATAATAAATATTTTCTAGTTTAAATGCAGTTCTTGACGCCTAAAAGTAGAAAAATCATCAAATAAATAGTAAGCAAAAGAATCTAGCTGTGTTCTCCAGAGTTCTCCAATTTCATGACGCAGTTTTCTGGTGATTTCCCAAGGGTCAAAGCGGTCATTCTATTATGAAATGCAGTGAAGTCTATCATGCATACAATGTTTACACTCCCAACATAGCATTCAGGATACACAAGCTTCTCAACACAACATACAAAATATCACAAGCTTCCCAACACAACATGTAAAATAATACAAGCTTCAAAAAGGAATTTTATTCATCTCTGGTTCACATTCAACCATTAATTATTTTACTTTCACAACAATCCCTTTCAAACACATGCATCATTAAATATTCGTTCAACTTTAGCTCATCAATGTTTAACAATTTACATCTCACACATATCAAACTTTCCCACATATGCACTAGAAATATTTCAATTCATCTTCAATTTGCAATGCATTTACCAATCTATATTCACACATAGAACATAACATATAATGCATTAAAAATCCATTTTCACATTACCCCATGACATTAATCTATCATATAGATTTGCTAGAACAGACTTATTGATAAACAATGGCTTCCTTTCTTGCTTCCAAAGCCCTTCTCCCTTCTTTGCTTTCTCCTTGTTTTTCCAATTCGCAACTAATGTTTGTTTTAAAATTCCTTCAATGCCGACCATAATGCCTTCTCCATCCTCCTTTCTCCAATTTAGAAGATAGGTCCTATTTTCCAGCTTGCAACTAATGTTTGTTTTAAAATTCCTTCAATCCAAAGTATGCCATGTGGAATCCACATTCCTTCCACGATCAACAAACCCAAGTTTCATAATAGTTTCCTAACGTCAACTGTTTTCCAAATTGTCCCTTTTAAATAAATGAAAAGCAATAACTCTTTAATATTTATTTTATTATTATACATTTTAATACATTATAGTTTATAATATTTTGTTTACTTTATTTTAAAATAAACAAATATTATTTGTTTTTAATACATCAATATATTTGTAT
Organism: Wollemia nobilis; assembly: GCA_028583015.1. Classification (NCBI taxonomy): domain Eukaryota; kingdom Viridiplantae; phylum Streptophyta; class Pinopsida; order Araucariales; family Araucariaceae; genus Wollemia; species Wollemia nobilis. Next base: position 636,426 of record JAQPPZ010002383.1, on the reverse strand, counting down.
TTATATATAGATTATATAAATTTGCTTTTTAAAAATAAATGAATTCCTCAAAAATATACATTAATATATATTTTTTATTTGTGGAAAACATCCTAGATGGGATGCCACTTTCGGGTAATACCCAAGGAGGCAGGGGTATCCATTCCGCCAAAATCACCCAGGACTCGAACATGGCCTACCACCTTTAACATACTCAAGGAGCAAAAAAACACACAAAAACACTTAAAATAAATAAATAACAATAAAAATAATAATAATAATAAAAATGCTCCTTGAGTGTGTCAAAAAGAAAAACACAACCAAACACACACACAATATGATAAAAAAAAAACACAACACGAACCACATAGAAAAAACACAACATAAAAAACACAAACATAACAAAAACAACAGAACACTACAAAGACATAACCAAAAAAACATGAAAAATAAACACAACCAAAACCTAAAGAAATAAAAATAAAAATAAAAACAACCAATAACATACAAAAAACAAAAACAAAAAACATAGAAAACACTCACACATAAAAACACGAATTAACACAAACAAACAGAAACACAAGAACAAGAACGACAAAAACACAAGAACAATAACAAAAAAACATAAAAAACACAAAACAACAAAAACACAAGAACAATAACAAAAAAACATAAAAAACACAAAACAACAAAAACAAAAAAACAACAAAAAACAACACAAAAACAAAACAAAACAAAAGAACACACACACCTTAAAAAACTAAACAAAAAAATAAAAAAGAAAAAGAAAAAAAATTGAACATAACAATGACCTTTCTAGACCAGAAGACTTTTAAGGCAAGAATCAAAAGAGGAAACAAAAGAAATAATAGTTTGAGCTAGGGAACTAAAATAACATGATTGAACCAAAGTGAAGCAAAAATAAAGCAAGAAGAAACTAGGTACCTTCAGAATTGGAGACATACAAAGAAATGATAGAAAGAAGAGCTTCCCTTATTTGCAAAGCCCACCACCTAGGAGGGTGGCCATAACAAGTAAGATCACCTTTGTTCAAAGCCCAATTAGCTAAAGCATCAGCACTCTTGTTTGATCAGTAACCACATGATTGTAATCAACTTTCAAAAATCCCATTTGGATTAATTGAATCTTCTCAATAATTCTTTGTATTCTCCAATCAACCTTATGATTCTTAGGAGTCTTCAAAATATTAGTAAAAGTCTACCAATTCCTCCCGCACTGGCTTTTCCAGTGTTTCCTCTAAAGGCTCCATCATCATTGACTTTTCCAAAATCCTTAGGAGGAGGTTGCCAATTTCTTGTCCTATCCATCTTACAAATACTCACATTCCATTTAAGTTGGTTACCCTTAGAATATTTAATCTTAAATCTTTGCATTACTTGATCCCATATTTTGTGGGAGTATTGTGGGTGATTAAGGAGTTGATGTACTGATTCAACTAAGTTGGTTGTGGTATTTTGCCAAATATAGTGAATATCCTTCCTATCTTGATTAAAAATTTGGTTGTTCCTTTAATTCTAGATATTCCATAGAAAATGGTAGAACCCATCCAAACTAACTGCCTAATAAAATGATCAACACCCTCTTGTTTATGCCAATCCTCAAAATTTATTTAAAAGTAAAAACATTGGACCACTATAAGCCAAGTAAAGTGGTCATTCTCCTCCATAGCTCAAAGGCTAAAGTACACTCAATAAAAAATATTGAGAGTTTCTACATTCTCTTTACACATTTCACATCTAAAAGGGTCATGAAAACCATGCTTCACCAGTTGCTCACCAGTAAGCACCCTATGATGCAATAAAATCCAAGTAAAGAACCTCACCTTAGGCCAAAGCTTTTGAGCCCACAACTAAGAAAATATGTCAGAATATTGGTTGGGATTATTATGGCATAAGGTCAAATAACCTTAAGCAACTGAATACTCACCCTTAGTAGTGTTGTTCCATCCAAAACATTCTTTTTCATGGGACCAAGAGAGAGATCTCATATGAAGGATGTCTTGGATATCTTATCTTTATCTTTCTGGGATTTGAATAGGCTAGTCCTCAATAGGGATCCATTATCTACCAACCTTTGAATTACCAGTATGGTACCGACAATAATTAGCCACCTTTATCTAGTTAGCTCGGTGAAGCTCATCCATCCAAGGCCTCCAATTGAGAAACTGAGTTATCAAAAGCTTGCGACCATCCCAAGAATTTGTCCAAAAATTACCTATTGACCATTATGAATGATCCAAAATAAAGTTTTCTTTATCAAATCCTCACCAGTATTAAGAAGTTGATAGCAAACAAGGTCTTTAGGACTTTTGTTCTCAGCATACTTAGCACACATATTAGTGGCCCAAAGAGCATTGGGGTTATGCAACATCCTCCAATATAATTTAGTAGCTAAATATTCGTTGTTATTAATATAATACTAGAATCCTAACCCCCCTTCATTATTAGGAAGACATAAAGCGTCCCATTTCACTAAGGCCCATTTTCTTTTCTCCTTAGTACCACTCCAAAGGAATCAATGATTGATTTGATCCAGTTCTCGAAGAACAACCTTTGGGACATTCAAAACATAAGATACTATATAGGAATAGCTTGAAGGAATGATTTTACCAAGGTGATTCTACCCCCAGAAGAAAGCCACTTGTTGGTCCACTTTCCAATTTTCTTCTTGACTTTGTCCAACAACCAATTCAATTCTTTATTTTTCTGCCCTTGAATATTTATGGGAATACCTAAATAAGTGATCGAAGGGGAGGTCTTATTATATATTAATTTATCCAAGACCATGGATTCCTGTCTGGTCGAGCGGTAAAAGAAAATAACTTTAGACTTGTCTTCATTGATCAACTGCCCAGTAGCCTTAGAAAAACAACTCAATTAAACCATAACTACTATGGGAAGAGTGCATAATTGTTGTTACTTTGGACAAAGTGTTTAAACAAGAAAGAAAAAGTGAATAGCAACATAGGTTTCAAAATTTTTTAACAAATCTTAAGGATGCTCATCTCACCTTTATGATTGGAAACTATTGATGACTAGAACATATATAAAACTATATAATTTTATATATTATACTATTAATATAAAGTATTAATTTCTAGGGTTTCATTGATTTATCGGAATATATGATAACTACAGTATTATTATAATATTAATATTAGTATTATAAGTCGGACTATAGTATTATTAATATAAGATTAATATTATATATTATCGTATTATATAATATACTATTATAATATATATTATAATATTATTATGATAATGTATATTATTATTATAGAATACTAATATCAGTTTATATATATATATATATATATATAGTACTATTTTAATATTTACTAGCTTAGATATAAAGGATATATATCTAAAAATACCAAGAGTTATCAATCCCAAGACGTCTATCTTGGAGATCACACTCCCAAGAAATGAGATAGGTACCTCGAGATTGATAACTCTCGGCATTTTTAGATATATATCCTTTATATCTAAGCTAGTTCAATACATCAACTATCAAATCACCTTTACCCATTTTCACTCCACCTTAGGCAATAATAAAATAAATAAAAACCTCAATACCTGCCTCAAGGGGAATCGAACCCCCCATCCTATCTAACGCGAACGCTCTAGCCATGGCCAAGCTGTCGCATGAGCTACAACATAGTTGTGAATAAAGAAGCGCCACTCACTTCTTTTTCTTCTCTCCTTCCGCCAAGCGAAAAAGAAATGCACCTTGAGCGCCTCAAAAAAGCTAAAATGACATTTGCGGGAATCGAACACTTAACCTTCCTGCCACCAACACCTTTACACAAACCAAGCTACCACTAGGCCACACTACCTAACACACTTTAGAAAATGGACACTGTTAGCTTTCAATATTCTCTGCTTCACAAAACGAAAATAACACGAGCTCTTCCTTCGCAAAAACAAATCATTAATCTCAATAGAGCAAGGATAATAATCTTCAAAAAATTTAATGGCATCTATATGTGCCTTCCCTTATCTTGGAAACATCGGTGCTTTTGAACCTTCCTTTATGACGTCGATGAATATTCTTTTAATTTAATTTTTAAATTAAAATTAAAATTAAATATCTCCATCACCGGTGCACATTTTTCGATGAAACGAAAATCCAACTTGGATTTTAAGAAAAACCCATTTCAAATCTAATGTCCATGGTTTTAAATAAAACCTTTTATTTTTCCTGCCTTGGTTTTCACAAAAACCCTTCCTTGCACTTTCACAAAACATAGTGCATGCCATCATAGATCCTTTTGACATCAAATAACCTTTTGATATCATTGATAACATTTTATCTTAGGGACTCAAAATATCCAACAGGAAGAAGTGGAATGACACACTTGCTGGTGTATATATAATCCCACTTAAAATACCTAGGTTTAAATCATGTCAATCGCAGGCTATCTAATTATATATGTATATATATATACATATATGTATATATATGTACATACATACATACATACATATATATATATAATACAATAATACCAAATGTTAAATGATAATCATTGATTCGTCAAAACTCTTCTAAGTTTTGTGTTACTTTTGTATAAAATAGATCATTTGACATATGTTACTTGTCTTAATAGGTGAAATTATAGCACTTGGTCTCTACAAATGGTAGGTTGAATCAAAAGTAAGAATCTCACTTTTAATGATGTGATAGAAGGTATTGATGATCATGCATTAACAAAGGAGGAGGAAGTGCTTGGTCTATTTTTTATATTAGAAGAACTAGAGGTACTTGTCCACACAAGAGAGAAGACATACCATTTGAGTGTGGGTAAATTTGAAGGATCACTATGGAAAAGCAAATGTAAGTGAAACTAACAAGGTAGACATAGAGCTATCCAATATCATGATTTCAAAACTTAATAATGTTAAAGAATATATATCTCTATTCAAATTCTTAAAGGTTGACCTAGTTATTGGAGGCAAGGTAAAAGGTGATGAAGAGTATGTAAAGTCTATTACTTCATAAAATTGGCTTGGTTATTTATGTGAATGCCATGACAATAAAGGAATCACAATCTATAACTCTTGAAGATATTTTCTAATAGGGATTAAAATACATTAAAATATAATAGTTATGGCCAACTTTTAATATAATGGCCATATTTTGAATTTTAAATGTAAATATGTTGTAAGAAAATTTTATCTCTGACCATTCCTGTAGCCTCCATGTAAATAGACATGTCGAGGAATATTCAAACTTATATTTTATATGTGACCTTCAAATGCATACAGGCTTCCACTTGGATAACTATTTTAGGCCTGGTTTCCAATCATTCTAATTTATCTAGTCTACTTGGTTCATGACTAAGTCACTTTAGTTGTGTTGTATTAAGTTTTCACTAAGTCCCATATTGTATATTTGACTTAAAATTCAATTTGTTATATTATTTATTGCTCAAGAGACCAGTATAGCTATTGTAGTAAGATTATTTTTTTTTCTATGTAGTTGCATAGTCTAGGTTGCTTAATCTAAAAACTACAGTATCCTTATTATCCTAAGAATATTATGTTCTACTCTAGATTTCATTTTAGCTATTCTCATAGTCAAATTATTGTGTATGTCATGTTGTGTTTCTAAATGGTCAAGTATTGTCTTCCTGCTTTCATGGTCACTTGTGCGTTAGCACGAGATTCTATTAAAGTAATCCATCATGTCCACATTTAGAACAACATTAGTTTTTACCATTTTCCTATTGTTTCTCCATATTTTTTCCTACTTGCATTTAGTCTCTGACATGGAGAGTGCAATTTTCACAAATTTGCTAGATATTTTAAAGTCCCATCATCCACATCCAAGATTTTATATCAAAGGACATGAATATTGTCAATTCATCATGATAGTCAAAAGATCAATGGAGGAATTCCTTCGAAATCCAATCAATAATTTTCAATGTACGTTACGGTTAGAGTTTTTTTGTAGGAGCTTAATATTGGGTAGATCTTAGTTTTGAAGTGTAGACACCAAAATAGCACCTATCCGATTATGTGACTGCAAACACTGATCGCATTGACACACACAGCCCCCAGGGCAGCCCCCAGAGGTTAAACAGTGGTCCTAACCACTCACACAACGGTTTTGGAAGGTCAAGAGTCAATTTGGCACCTTCAGGCACTCTGCTCCATACTCGTTCCACCCAGGGATGATTACAAACTGGTATTCACCCCACCCAGGGACGATTAGCAGTATTCGCTCTAGGGTGGGGCGAATAGCAGGTTTGATGGGAAAAAAGTCAAATCTTGACAAATGGCAGCTCAGATCCACCACTTAACTCTTCCTTCATTGCATGGGAGGGTGAGTGAGCATTTTTGAGCATTAGAGGCAGTTACAAGGGCAGTCATGGAGCCCCTAATCAGGGAGGAATCTCCTCCCCCCTTGGGAGGCATGATTGCCAAGTGGCGCTTCTGCATGCTCATCCAAAGAGACCTCCAGGTCTATAAATTGGTGAGTTTTCTCACCACAAAATATACAGAGAAGGAGCATTTTGAGCAATGAAGTGCTGTCATTTTACTTCCACACACACACCTTTTTTATTTGTGCCTTTCACATCCTTGATCTCTTTTGGAGAGGAGGTCATAGGGTGGTTATTGGAAGCGCAAATCTGAAACCAAAACCCGACATTTGGCCACTATATCCCACAAAATTTTCTGAAAATACCCCACAAGAGGTTTTGGACCCATCCCAAGTGGATTGGTGCCGAAATCAGGCCCCAAACGGAGGGCGTCCTGCCCTCGGGCGCCCCCCACACTACTACAGTCCTAATCGCCCCGTCCCGGAGCGATTAGAAATCTATGGTATATTTCCTTTCTATTATTTTTGCATTTGATTATATGCTTCTTAGATAGGTTGTCATTCAAATTTCACATCGTTTTGAGCATTTTTGATCATGTTTCTATTATTTCTCGCCTTTACTAACATGCAGGTAGCATCATCAAATTCTCGGTGATAGAGGCCAAATTGGGAAAATATGACCTTCTGGGTCTTCCCAAAATACCCCCAATTAGCTAACCCCCAACTTTGCAGGTGATTTGGAGCTTCCCGGATGTGACATTTGGGACAGTGCTTTTTGACATTTTGTTGTAGGTCTATTCGTCCCGCCCCGGAGCGAATACAAATATGTGGTGAATTTTTTGACTATTCCATTTGTAGTGTTTTCCTTGTGATGTTTTGATGCCCCTATCAAATTTTTAGTTCATTTGGATCTATTTTAGTTATCATTTTATTTACATCTTGCTTGCACTAATTGAAGGCATGGGGATTGCATGTTTTATTTTATCTACAGGTGCTACTAACTATTTTTTATTTCATTGAACATAGGATCTGGACATTGGAGGAGTAGTAAGGAGTCAAGACATTCATATACACAAGTGGCGGTGACATTTTGGTCTGCCCATTTTACATGTGGGCACGCGGAAGAAGGAATGGCTATCCATGGATGTGACAAGAAACATATTTAACGCTCCTATCCCCTAAAATGGAAGGAGACGTATTGTAACATGACTTTAAAAGCATATCAATAAATAGGTCCATATTCCATATTGCTTTTATCTCGTGTCGATTCGTTTATGTTCTTTCCTTTCATGCATTTTTCAATATATAGGCTTTTAGCGTTAAGTTTGGTTTTACACGCATCGTACTTGGCATTTTCCTTTTTGTTTCCGTATCCTCATGCTTTCAGTGGCGATCATGGTGGGACCTTTGTCCTCTATTTTTAATATCAGAAATCTGATCAAAACTTGATTGTTTTTGCTTGCAGGTACCGAGTTTTCAAACGCTGGACTGTTGTTCGTTCCAGCTTGTGGCGAATACAGAGCTAGAATTCGTCTTACCCAGGGACGAATGGGCATTTGCCCCACCCTATGATGAATACAGTCCTATAATTCATCCCACCCCGGGATGAATAGCTGTCTATGCAGTTTTAGGATAGAAACTCAGAACCAGCAGATTTGGGCAAAGAAGAGGTAAGGGTCCCGAACTCTTTCTGTCATTTTTTGTTTTTTTTTTTGGTTACTTGCTTGCTTAGGAAAAGTTGTACTGCATGTTTATTTTCTTTCATGCAAAATAAAAAGAACCCCACACATCACGTGGCAACATAAACACCAAGGAGCTGGTCGTAAAACCCCAGCCCTTGATCAAGACCAACGGTGGATTTCATCACCACCTTGGCTTGAATTTTGCATTCATAACCCCGATCGCTACTGTTGCTAGACGTAAATCCCGATGAAAGCTGACCGAGTGTATCCGGGGTGATTCCCAGTGCATGAGGATAAGTCTTCTATGGTAGGTGTCAAAAATAGGGTGATTCCCCTTTCGTACCGCCTACGTTCCACGTACCATCTGCTCTCACGTACCAACAAGTTTCCCTCACGTAAGGGCGGGTATATAGAGAGGTTGGTATATCGGCCTGGAAATGGTATATCGAAGGGGCGACCATTTTTGGGAGTCATAAGAGCCATCATATTGCATTTAAATGTTCTTTACAAAAGCTTTCAAAACAAAATCAAAACACACTAAACCAGGTTTAGGGCACACCTTTAATATTTAAACGAGATAATCATTGCTTTGCGTGTGTGATATTTTTTGTTTAGTGTAGCATAAAAATCATAAAAAAGAAATAAAAATCTACGCATCTTGTAGGAAAGCACCACCATGGTGTACACCCGTAGCCAAGCCCAATCACGGGCAGGAGCTACGGAGAGTGTACAAGGGGGCACAAGTCACCTCCGCTATAGCCCCAAGGACTTGGTCATACCGCCTTGGCGGCCTGACCCACAAGAGAGTCCACATCGTGCCATTTCAGAATGGGACTATAGAGGCACCCCTTTGAGGGACACGCCCATCCAACATAGACCCTTTCAGGAGGAGTCCTTACATGTGGCCCTCAATATAAATGGGAAGGCTCCCTTAGAAGCTCGGTATGAGTGGCCACCATGCGATGAAGCGCTAGAACAGCATAGGGTCCATGAGGAGAGGCCACATGATTATGTCATCCCTCCTTTACCCCCCATCACTGTTAGGAATAATAAGCCAAATCCAGAGCACAAGGCTCTTCAAACGAGGGTGAGCCAACTCTGCCTGCCCCTTTCACATATACGAAAGGGAGCACGAGGAAGACCATTACATTCCTCAAGAGCAATACACAGCATGGGAGCAATGCACCTCCGCACCTGCTATCTACCAGAATCACCTACTGAGGCCAGAGCCTCGAGTGAATGCCACCAACCTCGATAGAGGGAAGTGACCTATAGAGATCTCGGATCATCATGACCGAGATAAATGTGTAGGAGAGGCATCTAGGCCTCCTAGACTCAATATGGTAGAACAAATTGACCTGGCAGTCACCAGACATGCCGCCCACCAAGCGTAGATCACGCAGCTTGAGCAAGACCAACAACAGCTAGAGCATCTATATCGCCTTAGCAAAGAGCGCATTCGATGCCAAATAGATGAGCTGCTCCATAACACGGTGCCTGAGAGGGTTCTGACCCCTCACACCCAAAGAGCAGAACCGTATGAGAGGCGCAACCCCTTGGTGCGAGACAGGTCCCCGTGGCCTTACCAAGTGCTACCTCCGAGACCTCCTAGACCTGAGCGGGAGGCCACTCCCAGGAACAACGATGGGCACCCCCCGTGGGGACCCACTCATGGTTATAGGTCTCATCCAAAAACTCCTCAAGAAGCCTATGAGGAGTATGAGCAAGAAGAAGAGCGGGCCGAAATGCCCTACCAAGGCGGAGGGGCTGCTATCCGGCCACCCCTCCCTAGGCCTCAAGTTTCCCACAACCCACAATGGGAGCAAACTAAAGAGGAAGAGATTAAATCTTCCGATGCATATAGAGCACTGCTAGAGCGTTTGGAGTCTATGGAGACCAAGACTTCTGGGCCCCAAAAGCCCACTTTACGCCAACTCCGCAGTCATCCTGTGCATCCGTCAGTGCCAACACCCCCTTACCCTGAACACTTTAAGCTGCCTCAGTTGGCAATCTTTAGAGGTGAGGAGGATGCCCAAGAGCATGTGACTAGATTCCTGAGCCAATGCTTTGGCATTCAGGATAATGATGCTTTGTTGTTAAGAACATTTATCACCATGTTCGTAGGCCCTGCCTCGGATTGGTTCACTCAATTGCCAAAGCACAGCATTAGTAACTTAGATCAGCTAGTGGATGCGTTCCTCGAACGCTTCACCTTCAACACCAAGAAGAAGGCATCACTAAGCGACCTAGCCAGCCTCAGGCAGTATGAGGAAGAAACCATGGCGGCCTATGGGAATCGATGGAGGACTCTGCTTTCCAAGCTACCCTACCTCCCTCCTATGTCCGACCTCACACAAATGTTCTCAAAGAGCTGTTTGAGATCGATCTCTGTGCTATTGCAGCTGCAACAATATGCCACTTTAGAGGAAGCTCTGGCACAAGCCAGAATCATTGAAGAGATCAAGATTCAGGATGGCGAGATAGCCAAGCCAAAGAAGAAAGAATGGTCTAAGAACACCAAAATAGGGACCACGCAACAGAAACCCGTTGCGGTCAATCAAGTTGCTATAAACGTCCCTAAGCCTGCACAAGCAACACAACCTCAAAAGGCTAACTATCAGGCGGTGCCTCTTAATAGTTATGACAGAGAAAATTAGAGGCAAGAACAAAATCAGCAACGTCGCCCTAGGCGACAATTCACACCTTACACAGAGTCCAGAGACTCCCTGTTTGACCGCTTGTCAGCGGAAAACTTGATTAACCTACCCGAGATTCAACCCATAGACCCCAATGCACCAAAACCTAAGGGCTACAGGGAAGACTTGTACTGCAGGTTCCACAGATGGAAGGGACATGACCTTAATGCATGTTGGAAGTTTAAAGGCTTGGTGCAAGACTTAATAGATAACAAGACATTAGCGGTAGATAATCCCGTGGCACCAAGCAATCAACAAATGGAAGTCTTTAAGGACCCCTTGCCTACCCATGATGCACAGGAAAAGACCCTACAAGTCAATGAGGTCACACAGAACTGCCCCATGCAGGGGTATGTAGGGATGATCAGTATAGTGACTCGAAACAGGAGGTACCCGAGCACAACTGCCCCCACGGTAGCTACAGGTGAGGTGCCAACAATGTCACAACCACAACAGCACCTTGCACCACCTCCTCCGCCTAGACCAGTGGCCACGATTCGGACCAAACTCACCCAGAGTTTGAGGACCACGTCGGCTAGGCTCTCCATCTACGAGCTCATACAACAATCAACGCCCCATCGGGAGGCTCTAATGGAGATACTAAAAGCCATCGAGTTGCAGCCCCATGAAGCAAACTCCTTCAACAACTTCGTGGGACATGTCAAACGATGCACTGAGCCAGTCATCACCTTTCGAGAAGACGAATTGAAATCAGTGGCTGGTGACATGGCGGATCCACCCCTGCACGTCATCACGTGGGTCAACGGGATTCCATACAAAAGGGTATTGGTGGACACTGGCTCGTCCAGTAATATCATTACAACAATGGCCTTGAAGCACCTCAAGTTGCCCGCATCTCACATAGTGGCCTCCACCTATACGCTGCGAGCATTTAACGATGCAATATGCTCGACAGTTGGCACAATTGTCCTACCCATCCAAGTGGGACAAAAGACTATACCTACATTGTGCCATATTTTGGAAGGTGAAATGGCCTATAACATCTTGCTGGGTCGGCCATGGATCAGGGACATGAAGTGTGTCCCTTCGATAGCTCATCAATGCTTAAAGTATACATTCGAAGGGCAGGTGCATGTAGTCCCGACAGACTTGGAACCCTTCAAGTATTGCAATGCGGTGCAGCTGATGCCACAATCGACCCTTCCATCAATGCATTTGGATTTTTAGTTGAATCCATCTAAACAGGGTCCGATTCCATAGGCATCCCCTTTGACAAGTCCATCAAAACCCCAGTCGGGTCCATCTTCATCGTCCGGTCCTTCACCAACAACACCACCTATGGTGGCCACATAGAAGGACAAGGGGAAGAAACCTCTGGAAGAGGCGCAACCTCTGGAAGAGGTACAACCATCAGTATCAACCATAACTACTGAGGAGATGCCTAGCAGAGTGGAAGTCGAGGCTCCTAGTTCACCCGACATGGAGTGGACTCAGGAAGAACTTTCGTTCCCTCCCCCTCAACCGCCAACAATCACTATTGAAATGGCCAATACGGGCCTGGGGGAGTACCTGGTGTGGAACATTATAGCAACGCCCACACTTGAGTCCATGCAGGACATGGGGAGACCTCGTCTCCCCATAGGCACTATTGTTCCTCTAGGCTACCCGCCAAACCAGACAAACTTTGTGTATGGGGGCCTTGATCATGGTATTGAACCTTACATGCAAGAGGACGAAGATGAAGAGCCTTTTACTGAAGATGTCAACTATTTGTCCAACCCAGACTTCGCTCTAAGATACCTTGGCCAATGCAATTGGCATGGATATGGGTTAGGCAGATATGAGCAAGGAGTGCGTGTCCTTTGCCAACCAAGATACCAAATGCCATACGACAAGTCAGGAGTAGGGTTCAACCACCCCCTCCCCTTGGACATCTTGGTAGAGAACATGCAAGGCCTAGGGATAGGCAACAAGGGGGGATTGGCATTAGATCCATATTCCAACCCTAACACGACATATACACTGGGAGATTATCTCCCATTATTGACAACCAACCTTGTTGACCTCAACAACCCTTTCCCTTCGCTCGAGAGAGGAGAAAGTTCGAGGACTCACCTACAAGAGAGGTATAGACAAGGTTAGGAAGGATCTTCAGAAGACGAGTCAAAATATGAGGTAGCACCATGGGACCCCTTCGAATCGGATAGCAATCACTCACAAGTGACCCCCATGGATGATTATCAGGAAAGCCTCTTGGCAATATTCCCTTTGGTGGCTCCCATCGAGCAAGTGCCACCACAAGACAATCCGGCCCCACCGTAGAGAGTGAAACAACCCCAATGGGGCCAGATCAATTTGCTCGAGCAAGATGAGCCTCTAATGTCACAAATAGTTGTTGGAGCCAACGAAGGCCTTTGGATCTCTAACAGTGATTATGAAGATGAAACTGAGATGGCCTATCTCAATCATATGCGATAGCAACAATACCCCTTGGAGATTAATGACATATTTGAACAACTAAACATAGTGCCAGGGCATGAGTGGCACGTAAACCCAACACAGTGGGACCAAGTGTTGAATCTGCCACTTTGGGCATACGGAGAGCACCTTCCGCCCAGAGACCCTATAGAGATATCAGTGCCGAGGGCAGACCCTATCTTCCTATCCACACATAGGGCCGATCCATTCGTGCCAATACCTCCAGAGCTAGATCCGGAGCACAGAGAACATCCAGAATGTTTGAGTCATCACACCCATGGTAATGGAGACCAAAATCATTTCATCAACATGATCTCCATTGACTTAACCGCCCCCATCCACAATCCGGCCGATCCAACACAGTCATTGTATTTAGACATAGATGCCATAGACTGGGATCGCGTCAATTCACCACCATCCCCATCGAAGTACTGGCCTTTCGGTGAGATGCTTCATTTCACCCCAGGGCCAACTCAGGATGTCTTCCATGCTAAAGAGGGACCCGAGGTCCCTAACGATGATCTAAACTCAGCAAATGATATCCACTTGATCCCAACTCCACACCAGTTGGAGGACGGATCCCACATGTCGGTCGAGGAGATGACTGACGTAGACATCGGCTCGGATCCAATGAATCCATAGATTATCAAGCTGGGGGTAAGTCTATCCCCCGAAGAGCAAGCCGACTACATTGCCCTTCTCAAAGAGAAGAAGGAGGTTTTTGCATGGTCCTACAAAGACATGTCGGGGCTAGATCCGTAGCTAGTCACGCATAATCTAACGCTTGATCCGACAGTCAAGCTTATAAAGCAAAAACTACGTAAGATGCACCCAAAAGTGGCCTTAATGGTCAAAGATGAATTACAAAAGTTGTTGGATGCACAGTTTGTCATCTGCGTGGATTACCCACCATGGTTGTCCAACATGGTGCCCATCAAAAAGCTTGACGGGAGGATTCGCATATGCACTGATTTTTGAGATCTAAACAAAGCGAGTCCTAAGGATGATTTCCCCTTGTCGAGCATCGACGCATTGGTAGACGCTACAGCGGGCCATGAAATGCTTTCCCTCATGGATGGTTTCTCGGGATACAATCAGATTCGTATCAATCCCGAGGACCAACTAAAAATGGCGTTCACAATGCCTTGGGGGACATTTTGCTATAAGGTCATGCCTTTTGGCCTTAAAAATGCTGGCGCCACCTACCAACGTGCCATGACGTACATCTTCCATGATCACATGCATAAAACTTTGGAAGATTACATGGATGATTTGTTGGCCAAATCTCTTTTGCGCCCAGATCATCTCGATGACTTAAGCAAGATCCTCGATCGCCTCCTGGAACATAAAGTCAGACTGAATCCCAAGAAGTGCGTATTTGGCATCACATCTGGAAAACTCTTGGGTTTCATAGTCTCAAAATGAGGCATCGAGGTGGACCCAAACAAAGTCAAGGCAATCCTTGAAATGCTTCCCCCAACTACCATCAAGCAGCTCAGAAGCTCTTAGGGAAAGGTCGCGTCAATCAAGCGCTTCATAGCATAGCTATCTGACAAGTGCCGACCCATGAATAAATTATTGCACAAGGGGGTAGCATTTCACTGGGATGACGAGTGCCAGTCAGCCTTTGATGACATTAAACAATACTTGGCTTCGCCACCAGTATTGGCACCACCTAGACCAGGAGTGTCGTTCTACTTATACATCTCAGCTATTGAGGTGGCACTGGGCGCCATGCTAGCCCAAAAAAATGAACTGCACAAAGAACAGGCTACTTACTACCTTAGCCGCACCTTGGTCAGTTATGAACTTAACTATGCATACGTTGAGAAGCTCTGCTTGGCAGTGGTGTTTGCTACCAAAAAGTTATGCCATTACATGTTGAGCAACACGACGTATGTTGTGTCTAAGGAGAATCCATTGCGATACATGATGAGTCGTACTTATCATAGTAGCCGCACGACGAAATGGATCATGTTGTTGATGGAGTTTGACATAGAGTTTATTGGACAAAAATCCATCAAAGGTCAAGTCATAGCCGATCAACTAGCAGAGGCTCCCCTCGAAGATGATCAGCCTCTGGTCATAGAACTACCCGATGATGGGGTCTTCCATGTCTCAGAATCGCCAGATTTTGATGAGCCTGAGTCACAGGCCGACATAACCCTATTTTTTGATGGTTCTAAATGTGAGCAAGGGGGTGGCACGAGAATTGTATTCTTCACACCGCAAGGGGCTCCAATGCCTCTATCATTTAAATTAGACTTCTCGTGCACCAACAACAATGCAGAATATGAAGCCTTGCTCATAGGTCTTCAGACAACAATCACCATGAACATCAAATGATTGAACATCTTTGGTGATTCGTTGCTAATTGTCAACCAAGTCAAAGGGGTATTCCAATGTAAATGCCCAGTTCTACAGGCCTACAAAGCCCTTGTGGACAAATTCTTGGAAAATCTTGAATGGTACGACATCGAGGCACTCCCTCGGTCATCGAATCATTTTGCGGACACTATGGCCTCCTTGGGGTCACTAATCCCGCAAGACATTTCTGGTGATATGACAACCATTCAAGTCAAAACACTATCGCAGTCAGCGATGGAGCGTGAAAGCTCTGACTTAACGCTAGGAATCCACTTGATCCAGATTGAACCGTCCCCGGACAAGTTCTCTCGAATCCATGATTGTCTGAATCATGCCAACTGGGGGTCCTTGTTCTCCCCTACTCCCCTTAATAGCAACACAATGCTATTCTTACAAGTTCTTTCCCGCTCAGCTTTTGCTAGGGATGAACTTCAAGAGGGATTGGCTATTCAGACTATCAAGGTTTTCGATCAGTAGGATTGGTATACACCCATAAGGGACTACCTCAAGTTAGGTAACCTCCCACTTGGATTGACACATGCCACAAAATGAGCATTCAAATAGAAAGTGGCAAAGCATGTCTTGTTAGGAGACATTTTGTACCATCATAGCTACGAAGGAATCCTCCTTCATTGCTTGGACCAATAGGAGTCCACTTGGGCGATCACCCAAGCGCACGATGGTACATGCGGTGGCCACTTCAGTGGTATGGCCATCGCAAAGCGCATTCTCCACATGGGCTATTACTGGCCATCTTTAGAGCGAGATTGTTGCGCATATGTAAGGAAGTGCGTGAAGTGTCAACACCATGCCAATTTGACACACGTACCTTCTCAGGCCTTGCAGCCGATCCAATCGGCTTGGCCATTTTTGTAGTGGGGTTTAGATCTAATCGAAAAGATCTCCCCTGCATCGTCAGGCCATCACACGTTTATCATAACGGCCACAGAGTACTTCACCAAATGGGTGGAAGCAATTCCGCTTACCTCTATGACTGGAACCCGCATTTCGGAGTTCATTTTACATAATATCATATGTCATTTTGGTATTCCATCCAAGATAATCTCGGATAATGGGACGTCATTCAAGAACAAAGACGTGCGTGCTTTGACCACAAAGTACAAAATTCAGCATAGTTTTTTGACACCCTATTATCCGCAAGCAAATGGGCAAGCAGAGGCGTCAAACAAAATGCTAGTTGCCATCCTCAAAAAGATAGTCATAGACAGTCATAAGGATTGGCACATTCAGATCCCACTTGCCCTATGGGCTTATCACACTAGCATTCGGATGCCCATTGGGGCAACTCCATTTTCGCTCGTGTATGGCTCCGAGGCTGTCATGCCTCTCGAGTTGGAAATTCCTTCCCTGCACATATCAATGCAAGAGTTCATCGATGATGACACTACACGGCAGGCCTAGTTAGACCAACTTACGTTGCTCGATGAATGACGCGTTAATGCTCTCGAGCATTTACGTATCTATCAAGAGCGACTTAAGAAGGCATACAACATGAAGGTTCTCGCAAACCAAAAAGCTCCAAGGATTCTCAATCGCTTGGTCAACCCCAAAATGCCCCAAAGGTGCCCATTACCCCTTTGGTCAAACCAAAAAGCTCCAAGGATTCCCGCAATCGCTTGGTCAACCCCAAAATGCCCCAAAGGTGCCCATTACCCCTTTGGTCAAACCAAAAAGCTCCAAGGATTCCCGTAATCACTTGGTCAACCCCAAAATGCCCCAAAGGTGCCCATTACCCCTTTGGTCAAACCAAAAAGCTCCAAGGATTCCCGCAATCACTTGGTCAATCCCAAAATGCCCCAAAGGTGCCCATTACCCCTTTGGTCAAACCAAAAAGCTCCAAGGATTCCCATAATCGCTTGGTCAACCCCAAAATGCCCCAAAGGTGCCCATTACCCCTTTGGTCAAACCAAAAAGCTCCAAGGATTCCCGCAATCAAACCACAAAGGTGCCCATTACCCCTTTGGTCAAACCAAAAAGCTCCAAGGATTCCCACAATCGCTTGGTCAAAAATAAGAAAATTCAAAAACAATAAAATCATCAAAAATAACAAAATTTACATTTCATTTCCATGCATGCTCAAAATCCTCACAACAATCATGAGCTCTTTTCGCATCTCATCTTCATACTCACAAAAATAAAATCCATCAAAAACACAAAAATAATAGCTGCATTAAGCATCACATCCATACATTACATATTTGTGGTCATAAAGGTCAAAGGCACCATAGACTGTAATTATTCGGAAAATTCATCATTTTCCACATTTCTCCATTCTATAAATAGTCCATCACGAATAAACGCCATGCACATCATTTTCACCATACCATAGTCGGTTGTCTTCTAAATGTATCAAGAGTTTTCGTCATTCAGATGTCATTAGCTTTCTAGCCACGTACTGTACAACGTCAGATAGATTTTGCAAAGGTAGAGTTCTACTTGGATCACACCTTGTTACGTAGCATCCCAACACAAATTAAAACACATAAAATAATTCCCAAGTTGTGTGAACGAAAGATGAAATCTGTAAAGTAATCCAGGTCACCATAAGCGAAACGGTTATCTTGCTCATCCCCCTATGCGAATGACCCCAAGAATGCTGAGAGTTGGCAAAAGGACAAGCATCTTCCCTACCCAATTCCCCAAGAAATCCCAAATTCTTAAAAAGTTGCAAAACATCAAAAAATTTGCAAAAGTCAAAACTCCAAAAAATTTGACATCATAACAAAAGTGCATACATCCACAGGCACATACAATAGTGATTCTCGTCACTCAATATTCAAAATCCCTTGCTCAAAAGAAAATATAACAAAAATAAACAGTGATTTTTATCACTACAAATGAGCAAGTATCCCAATACAATTGAAGAAAAGAAGGGAGTCGAACTTGAATCCCTGGAACTCTCAGCATTCAGAAGGTCATGAAGTAAACCTCAGTACCGGTTTGGTGGATAGCCTATCGGTCATCGGTGGTAAACCTCCCGCATGACGATATATCTGTCACATTAACTCGTGTACGAGATCAATGTTTGCATGTGGATGAGCTAGCTTATGGTATCCTAGATAGCACCACAGATTAATCTGACTAAATACAACAAAGGAGTTAGTGGAGCTAATTAGGTGATCCTCAGTACGAGTTTGGTTGATAACCTATCTGGCACTGGCGGTATCCTGACAAATACCACATAAACGAACTCAATTGCACACACAGGGATGTGAAATAACTTGGTCAAAGACAAGTCCGATTCATACCTTGTCCAAAAGTCTTGTAAGATAAAATTACAGTACTGGCTAGTTAGTTAAAACATCTGAGTCTCAGAAAACCTTAACTACATTCTAAACCACCTGTGCAATCTGTCATCCTCGAATTGCCATCAAAAAATACAAAAATAGGATGTATACAGAAAAATTCATTTACCACAACAATCGCCTAAGACAAAAAGCCATAAGTTCTAAACAGTCTATGGTGCCACCGCCAAAAATCACAAATTTAATTCATCCATTCCATTTGCATATCATAAAAATTAGAAACATTTGCATTCATCATAACATATGCATCCATCAACATAAATTAACATGCATACATACACATTCAACAATCATTGTGCATAACATCAAATGCCGACATGTGTATAAACAAAATAAAGTCATCTGTATATATATCATCAAAAATGCCCGTAGGCTACAATAACCGGTCATCTGACCCCGCAAAAGCAAAACCTCAAAAACCCCCAAGCCTAGGGCGTCGGCCACCATGATCACGTAGGATCGGTGCGACGGGAACTACCCCCCGTGGTGTGGGTCCTATGGGACCTCTCAGGGTGATTGTTGCTAGCCCCCGCATCATGCCCACTAGCCCCCCCTCATCCAATCGCCTATGACGAGATGATGCTGACTACTCAGTATCACTGCCCCTCGTCGAGGTGCATGACCCACCTCTAGAGGGCTCGGATACACCCCCCGAGGTGGATGATCTCTCCCTCTAGATCCATCCGATGTCGACACCACTTCATCTCCCATCGATGGTACATCGCTACTACATCATCATGTTGCATCAACACCTTCTCCCTCTCTGCTAGTTGCATCCATAGAAGATCCCTCTCCCGTGCAGCATCGGTATCCCCCTCCTGTCGATGGTACATAGCCCATGCATTCTCCCGCTCCGCTAGCTGCGTTCGTAAGAGATCCCTCTCCTATAGAGCCTCCCCCAGCTCCTCATCTCACCTCCGGAGTAGCCCCACCAATCATGCATTCTCAGCGCGCAACCCTACCTCCGTGTCCTCCGAGACTGCCTGAGGCATTGGCATCTCTGGAACAGCAGCCTGCTCTGGCTCCCACTACTCTGGGACGTCCTGCATCTTCGGCTGCTCCGGAACCCCAAAATCCTCCCTCACAAAATCATCCACCTCTACCATATCCGCGTCCTCCAGTGAAACCCCCCAACCCTCACCTGGTGCCTCTGCACCCTCATCACCTGCTGCTGCTGCCTCTGCACCCCCCAGTGGTCCCTCTCCCCGCCATCGTCGTAGTGTCCACCACTGGTCGTACTCCATGGTAGTCTCGACGTCATCCACATCCGGGACATCAATAGCTATATCTGAATCCTCACCCAATGGTGCAATGACCGGCCAGGCCAGAGTCCTCTCGTCCCCCCAATGTCGATAGACCACGGGCTCACCAGGAAACCCCTGGTGCACCCCAAACTATCATGTCACCCGACCATAAGGGAAGAACTCCTGCTCGGTCCCATGCCGCCCAATCAGCCACCGCCCCCTATGAACCCATCGGAGCCACTCTCCAGCCTCAGGCCAGGCTGGACAGTCCCGATAGGGGTGCCAGAACACCTCCCCTAGAGTAAGCCAAGCGAAGGCATCAGCATAGTGCCCTACGACACCTGCCCATCGTCGACTCTGCCCCTGCTCCTCAGACCGCCGCCATAGAGCCGCATAACCTATATCCCTATCCACCATCTCTGCCCGAGTAGTCCATGACAACCCCATCGGCCTCTCCACCGCTATGTGCTGCCAAGCCCAGCTCTGCAATAGATAGCTATAGCCAATCCCCTTTCGCCTCCGATAGCGGACCTCGTACATCTCATCATAGAGTTGTGCCAGTAGCGTCTGCCCCCACCTCATAATCAAGGGCTCATGCATCGGACAGTCCACCAGCCGACAGACTACATCCAATAGGTTCCATGGGAACCTCGCACCTGACGAGTCGGGTAGCAGCATGTTGGAAATGAGGCCCATCAGTACTGCGTGCCTCACTCCCAACACACCCCTCTCTAGCCACCATCGAACCAAAATGCCACCAATCTGGCAGTCACCCTCTGCCCTCTCCACTGGGCTATCCACACCCACCTCCTCCCCATGCCCAAAGTAGCATGTCAGCACTGCTATCCGTTGATCCCGCGACGTCATCCTGATCGGTAATCCATCTATCAAAATCCATAGAATCCGATAGACGTCCTCCAAGGTCACTGTCATCTCCCTTGTTGGGAGATGGAAGGTGTTGGTCCGAGGATCCCACAAGTTGATCAGGGCCATCAGATAGGCCCGATCCCCGACCACAGGCTCCAGCCGAGTCACCTGCTTGAGCCCAAGGGCATCAAGCCACTCCCAGTCAGCCAAAGTCAGCGCCTCCCGCGCTTCAGTAAAAATAGTAGGCACACGGTACCGGCTCTTCACAACCTACAAAAGCAAACAAAACAAAAACATTAAAAACATGAAAAATTGTACAACAAAAACATGCATATACAACAATCATGTACAGTTCAAAACAGACAAATAACGAGTGACAAAATTCACAAAAATCAAAATAACATAAATAATTTTTTAGTTCCTAGGGTTTTTACAATCTTATGGTCAACTGATAAATTAAAAACAAAAATTCAAAAATAAAAAAACTAATAAATAAAAAAAAAAAAAAAATAGTTCCTAGGGTTTTTAACTCTAACGATAAATTAAAAAAAAAATAAAAATTAAAAAAAATTGTTTGTCAGTCCTAGGGTTTTTAACTCTAAGTCTAAACTGATAAATTAAAAACAAACAAAAATACAAAAAAATGCAAAAACATTGTTTGTCAGTCCTAGGGTTTTTAACTCTAAGTTTAACTGATAAATTAAGCAAAAACAAAAATTCAAAAAATGGTTTGTTAGTACCTAGGGTTTCACTCTAAAGGTCAATTGATAAATTAAAAACACACACAAAAACAACAACAAACAACTAGGGTTGAGCTACGTTTTTACGCTCAGTTTTACCCTACGTTTCTAACCTAAGTTTTGATCTTTGTTAAATTAGGGTTAAGTGAAGTTTTTAAGTTACGTTTTAAACTACGATTTTTTAAAGCTAAGTTTTAAACTCACTTTTGATCTTTGATTAACTAGGGTTTTTACCTAAGTTTTCATGAAGCCGTACAACATAACAACACACCTCTAATTAGGGTTTTTCTTTTTAATTTGAAAAACAAACTACCAAAGAAAACACAAACAAATACATTGCCATTTTTTTAAACTGTAACGCAAACTAGCAATAAAGGCAACAGGGCACTTACTGGTCTCGCTTCGGCTCTGTTGCTCGATCCGGTTCATGCACTCATGGTAGCGGGAGAAATTTGGTAGCGCTTCGCTTCGTAGAATCAGCCTCCTCCTCCTCAGAGCTCCAAATCGCCAGAAAATTCGAATGCAAATGAGCCCAAACCCTAGTTTTGGCCCTTAAATAGGCTTTTAGGCCTGTAATCGTTCCTCCCTGGGATGAGCACTCTGGTTAGCACTCGTTCCACCCTGGGATGAATACCAACATGGTATTCGCCCCACCCAGGGACGATTACAGAGCAAGAATTTCAAAAAATAGCAAAAACTGCACAAAAATGCACCAAAACAAGCAATAAACTTGTCCGAGGAGAGTGCTTTCGCACTTGACATTTCGGGCATGCAAAACCGACGTTGGAGTCACAAATTGTCACTATCCTACTCCCTAAGAAGGCTACCATAGCCGGACCGCTCCACGGGAAGACGGATTTTTGCCAATTTCAGCTCCAAAATGCGTCACAAAAAGGGTTAGCACCCACCAAAAATAGGTCTAAATGTCGAAAAACTGCACACACATTCAATGATAAACATCTGAAGGCACCCTTACACAAGTCATCTTGGGTCAAGCGACTCGTCGCTTTTCTCATGTAAGTCATTCCCTCATCGATTCGTCGCTTGAGGGGGTAGTCACACTTAGTCACCAATCAACAAATACACACCCAATCAAGGAAATGGCATGCATTCAAAGAATCATTGACAAAGACAATCACGCTCCTGCTTGGGGCAGCAAACAAGCAATAATCACAAGCTGATCAAACACTTGGCATTCGTGAATCATGAACTCAAGGTTCCCACGGACAAAAGGTTGCGCCCTTTGCCTATTCATGACTGATCAATGTCCAAGCTCAAGTAACACCTCACCGAAAAAGGTTAACACTTGAATTGAGTTCCTTCGCTCGTCAGAAGCAAGGATTCAAGAATGCATGCCCCTTTCCATACTTGGGGCATCAAAATTTGGTTAGGTTACTAAGAAACCCTAATCATTAGTGCTTTGGTTATCTATTTTTGCTCAACACTGCGCCACGCACAACGCATCCCAAAAAGGGGCATCTATAGACACCAAAACAACACCTATCCGATTATGTGACTGCAAACACTGATCGCATTGACACACACAGCCCCCAGGGCAGCCCCCAGAGGTTAAACAATGGTCCTAACCACTCACACAATAGTTTTGGAAGGTCAGGAGTCAATTTGGCACCTTCAGGCACTCTGCTCCATACTCGTTCCACCCAGGGATGATTACAAACTTGTATTCGCCCCACCCAGGGACGATTAGCAGTATTCGCTCCAGGGTGGGGCGAATAGCAGGTTTGATGGGCAAAAAGTCAAATCTTGACAAATGGCAGCTCAGATCCGCCACTTAACTCTTCCTTCATTGCATGGGAGGGTGAGTGAGCATTTTCGAGCATTAGAGGCGGTTACAAGGGCAGTCATGGAGCCCCTAATCGGGGAGGAATCTCCTCCCCCCTTGGGAGGCATGATTGCCAAGTGGCGCTTCTGCATGCTCATCCAAAGAGACCTCCAGGTCTATAAATTGGTGAGTTTTCTCACCACAAGATATACAGAGAAGGAGCATTTTGAGCAACGAAGTGTTGTCGTTTTACTTCCACACACACACCTTTTTGATTTGTGCCTTTCACATCCTTGATCTCTTTTGGAGAGGAGGTCATAGGGTGGTTATTGGAAGCACAAATTCGAAACCAAAACCCAACATTTGGCCACTATATCCCACCAAATTTTCTGACAATACCCCACAAGAGGTTTTGGACCCATCCCAAGTGGATTGGTGCCGAAATCAGGACCCAAACGGAGGGCGTCCTGCCCCTGTGCCCCCACACTACTGCAGTCCTAATCGCCCCGTCCCGGAGTGATTAGAAATCTATGGCAGATTTCCTTTCTGTTATTTTTGCATTTGATTATATGCTTCTTAGATAGGTTGTCATTCAAATTTCACATCGTTTTGAGCATTTTTGATCATGTTTCTATTATTTCCCGCCTTTACTAACATGCAGGTAGCATCATCAAATTCTCGGTGATAGAGGCCAAATTGGGAAAATATGACCTTCTGGGTCTTCCCAAAATACCCCCAATTAGCTAACCCCCAACTTTGTAGGTGATTTGGAGCTTCCCGGATGTGACATTTGGGACGGTGCTTTTTGACGTTTTGTTGTAGGTCTATTCGTCCCGCCCCGGAGCGAATACAAATATGTGGTGAATTTTTTGATTGTTCCATTTGTAGTGTTTTCCTTGTGATGTTTTTATGCCCCTGTCAAATTTTTAGTTCATTTGGACCTATTTTAGTTATCGTTTTATTTACATCTTGCTTGCACTAATTGAAGGCGTGGGGATTGCATGTTTTATTTTATCTACAGGTGCTACTGACTATTTTTTGTTTCCTTGAATGTAGGATCTGGACATTGGAGGAGCAGCAAGGAGTCAAGACTCATCAACGCAAGCGACGGCGACATTTTGGTCCGCCCATTTTACATGTGGGCACGCGGAAGAAGGAATGGCATCCATGGATGTGACAAGAAACATATTTAACGCTCCTATCCCCTAAAAGGGAAGGAGACGTATTGTAACACGACTTTAAAAGCATATCAATAAAGAGGGTCGTATTCCATATTGCTTTTATCTTGTGTCGATTCGTTTATGCTCTTTCCTTTCATGCATTTTTCAATATATAGGCTTTTAGCGTTAAGTTTGGTTTTACACGCATCGTACTTGGCATTTTCCTTTTTGTTTCCGTATCCTCGTGCTTTCATGAAGAGTTTAAGATTTTATTGGTGGAGAATTTCCTTCAAAATCTAATTAGTAATTTTCAACGTGCATTGTGGGGACTCTAATTTGTTAATAATTTAGATAGAAAAAACATCTTACAATGTTATTTTTTTATGCATGAGAAAAACATATTCATATTCATATTTTATCTTTCATTTTTTTGTTGAAGTAAATTTATGTTTTCATAGTGGGACTCTAAGTCTAGTGGTTGTAGAATATTTGCATCTTTAACAATTAGATGTAAAAATAGTTTTTCTCCATGGGGATTTGGAGGAAGAGATTTATATATAGTAGTCAAAAGGGTATGAGATCAAAGGGAAGGAGGAATTAGTATGCAAGTTGAAAAAGAGCCTGTATGGCCTGAAGCAAGCTTTGAGGTAGTGGTATATGAAATTTTATAGGTTTATGACAGAAAAAGGATATAGTAGATGTTATTATGACCACTATGTTTATTTTAATAGATTAGATAATGGTAACTATATTATCTTGTTATTGTATGTAGATGGCATGTTTGTTGTAAGGTCTAACATGCAGGATATAAATGGACGCAAAAGAAAATTAGCAATTTTATTTGCAATGAAGGATTTGGGTGTTGCAAAGCAAATCCTTGGTATGATAATAACAAGAGATAGGAAAATCGTAAATTAACATTATATCAGGGTGAGTACATTGATAAGATATTGAAAATATTTAATATGCAAGATGCAAATCTTGTTAGTACACATTTTGCCAATAATTTTAAACTGACCAATGAGATGTGTCCTAAGACACATGAGGAGATATACTACATGTCCAAGATTTCTTATTCATTAGTAGTTGGAAGTTTGATGTATGTGATGGTGTGCACAAGGCCAGATATAGCACATGCAATGGGAGTTGTGAGCAGGTATAGAAGAAACCTAGGAAACAAATATTGGTAGGTAGTGAAGTGGATTCTCAGGTAGTTAACAGGTACTATCACTCAGGTATTTTCTAAAGCATATTCAAGAATGGTGCCCCTTATCTGAGCAATTTTCAATGCTTCCAATTGTGATCTTAGAGTTTGTATCTCATCTACTACAACTTGATTTTCACATCTACCACCTCTACCTCGATCAACAAGGTGTCTATATGCCATTGATGTTGTAAAAACATTTAAGTGTTTTTTTCACCACTCAAGCAAATCCTTAGGTAATTTTTGAATCATACTTGTGGTAATCCATGAAACATCAAGTGTTTGTTTCATAATTAGCGCAAATTCTTAAGCAAGTTCTGTTTCACACTTGTAATAATCCATAAAATGTTGAGTGTTTGTTTCACCAATCACACAGATCCTTAGGCAATTTTTATTTCACACTTGTTGTAATCCACTTACACATTCTATTTCACACGTGCAACACACTAATCGATAGGTGCACATAAGCTTGTAGAAAATACTCTAAACTTTGATACTACTTGATGTTAGCAACACCACAACCAAAGTCGATCAACACATGCAAATACAATGCAAATAATAAATAAATATATTTTTATTAAATAACAGTAACAACCCCTTAACTACTGATTGAATCGAGCATTTATAGGCTCTGAGAAATTTAATTGTTACAATATGACCATTGTAGAGAGAAATTTGATTGTTACAATATGACCATTGTAGAGATAAATGCAATCATTACAATATGATCGGTGCAGAGAGAACAATTACAAAAAAAACTAACCAAAATAAAATATGATTATTAGTATTTTAAGAGGAAGAGTTTTAGAATGCAATGCTCCTGCATCATCCTACCTCTTTAGTTTTATTAATAGAATGAAATAAGGGTATATTTCTTTTTGTAAAATATTGATGCATTTTCAATAATTGGTATTAGAGCTAGTGTAAAATCTCAAATTTAGTGTCAAAGTGAGGAGTCCCAAGCATGTGCAAAGTGGCTTAGGGGGAATGTTGGAGTAATGAGTAATATTCCTTCATTCGAATCATAGGTTTCTTCAAGGGGGGCCAAAAGCTCATGGAAGAGCAACCTCAACAAATTAAGGTCCGATATTTGAGTCCTAGTTGGTTCATACCTTTAATAAGGTATGAGAGCTAAAGCAATCAAATTTTAAAAAAATAGAAAGGAAAAAATCTAGGTTAAAATAAAAACAAAAACAAGAATATACCCAAATGAAAAATGGAAGTGATGGAAAAAAACTGAAATAATTCTTCCATGTCCTCTCTTCGTTTGGTTAAAACTAGTTGTGGATTTATTAATGTCCTCTTTTGTAGTGAGATTGTGTTCAAAAGCTTTAGATTCTTTAGCATATTCATTCTAAGTCTTTGTTAAGTGAGTGAATTAATTAGAAATCGTAAGTTGGTGTTGTTTCTGATTTATTGAAATCCATTTAGGGTGTTAATTAGAGGCACTATTTCCTTGCGTGATGCATAATAAATTTGTTGAAATTCATTTGGGGTGTCAACCATAGACCTTGTGTGGTGATGTACAATGAATTTCAAGATAATGTCTTAGAATGTTGAAGGATACAAGAAGTTTAATGCAAAGTATAGAGAAATTTGTTTTTAAGAAATTAAAAAAATTGAAACCTTAAAAATTAAGGGGGAGAATGTTAAACAATCCTTTAATTTGTAATGTTTAAGGATAAACAAGTTGATTTGGATTAGCTAAAAAAAGTAAAATTAAGTACTCAAATAACCAGTTAGGTGTTAGTTATAGAAAATACATTTATGTTTTGTACTTCTATTAAATGTATCAATATTATTTGAATATAATATCATGAAAATGATCTACCTCTTCAATTTGTTTAATAAAATGCAATCATGGTATATTTCTTGTGTAAAATGTTGATGTTATTTTGGTGCTCCCTTTTTTTATTACTTTATTTTGCAGGTAAGGTTTTCAACACCACTTTCGCTCAATACGAAAATTGCCTTCCGCCCTACAATATCTCAAACATGGTAATGCCAGTTTGTATCACATAATTATAGTTAGTAATTTTTGATAGAGTTCATGGGTTACCATACTTGAACTTGAGAGATAAAGAAATTAATGCAGAGCCTAACTTTAATGTTGGAAATGGCAGAAGCAATAGAGCAAAGTTTTGGGTCATAACTAGCAAGGGTCACAGATGGTTTGTCCTGGAGAGGTACAAAGAGGTGATGCTCCGTCAGTACATTGAGTTCATCATTCTCAAAAATGACAATACCAATCGACTCTCCCCTTGCATTCACACGTTTGATCTGGTCGAGAACTACATAGGAATTTTTAGCTCGGGTTTGGGATGGTAAGGCATCACACACCATTAGAAGAAAAGCATGGGAAATTAAACAACTTTGAGAAACTATTACAATCTAGCGAAGCAACTCTATTCTAAATTTTCAACTATACTTGAGCTTTAAAAGGATGGGTCTTCACTTGTATTTATAGTGGTGAAAACATCGAATCATAGTTAATATAACTATAGAGTTAATTGAACCATTTTATCTTGAATAAATTGACTTAAAGTGTACAAGAGAAGTTGGTTACAATCAAATTATTTTTAGTAATTATTAAGTGTAGGGTTAAAACTATAGGGGCTACTCCCAACAAGCCTATTCTACCTTGTTGTTGACACGACATGAGGGAGAGCATAATTAGCTCAGGATTTGTATTATCGTTTGGTTTGGTGGTTTTGAGAAATGCTCATTAATATATTAATCTAATCAATCTCATTACACAAAAGTACACAATGAAATTTACCTCATTACACATTGAATCAACACTTGTGGAAAAGTGTTGTGATGATGTTTGTATTAAAAATACAAACATGAAAGATGAATATGATAATATTTTTCTTAAAAAGCAA
Source organism: Wollemia nobilis (assembly GCA_028583015.1). Classification (NCBI taxonomy): domain Eukaryota; kingdom Viridiplantae; phylum Streptophyta; class Pinopsida; order Araucariales; family Araucariaceae; genus Wollemia; species Wollemia nobilis. The sequence goes on along the minus strand of JAQPPZ010002383.1, from coordinate 607,706 downwards.
TCCTCCATTCTTGATGAATGGTTTTCAAAGCAATCTTCAACATTCTCCTCCATGAGAATGGTTTCATTAAAATTCTGATTTTGTGCCTCCTCCATGAAGCACTCTTCAATGAAAAAACTAAGATGATATCTCCTATTTAACATATGTCTCTTCCATGAGATATTATTCCTCATCAACAATTGTCTCTTCAATGAGACATTCCTCTCTTTCATCAACAATGTGCATGCTTCCTAAACATGCTACATCCACATCATCTTTTTATTTCTCTTAAGAATAAATTCATCAAAATTACTCTCTTCCATGAGAGTTCCACAAGGCCCTACACAAGGGTCCTTCACATCCTCCTCTTCAACAAGGAATTCTTCATCATCTTCCTCTACAAGGAGGAATTCTTCATTTTCATTATATATGCCTTTATCATAAAATATATCTCCCACAGTAAGAACCTCACAAGGCTCTTCACATGAGTCTTCATAAGAATATCCAAAAGGATATTCAAAAGAACAAGGATCCCCCTTGCTCATATGATCTTCTATATTGTCACCCATAATATCTTCTTGTGTGATTTTATCACACCAAAATAAATCATTCAATATTTTCCATGCTTTTGTAGCTGATCTACAACTAGCAATGAGAGGGAAAACATTTTCTTTCATACCTCTTCTAATGTCCATGAGAGCCAAGCAATTTTGATGTTGTTGCTTCTTCAATCTTCTTTCTTCTCCTTGCATCTTGCTCCAATATTCTGGTTCTTCATACCCATCAACAACAGTTTCCCAAAGCTCTTTTTCCATCAATAAAGTTTTCAATATGATGTTCCAAAAATAATAATCCTCTCCATTAAACCCTAGAATTTTTAATTCTGCATACATGGTGGCTATCATACCAACAACAAGTAATTTTCTTTTGTAAATATTTGATAAATATTTACAACAATCCACAATAAGCTTTGGAACAATAATCTCTAAAATCACAGTTTCTCCATCGCACTCGATCGCCTTGAGCACCTTGGATCATGGCCACACTTGTCTTTTGGTCAAATAAAGATCCATTAAAAACATTACAATATCGACCATGATGCCACCGCTCGAGGGGCTCTCGTAGATGGAACCTTTTTTGAATTCAGTCTCTCGAAGGGCTCTGATATGGGCTTGACACAAGAGTGTGTGTTTTGTCTATGATATTCATTGGGCTCTGGTAAAACTTCCCCTCCAGTAAAATGATCTCCTGCATATGGATTTCTTGATTTGACCAATTAAGGACTTCGCCAGGTCTCCGAATGCTAGTATTTTCTACTCTAAGGCAGACTCCAGCTACTATGAGAATCAGCTATGCGTTATAGGCTAATTCCAACGTGCCACCTGATCTCCATCAGGTCTTCATTGTTTTGCTATCTCCCAAGCCTTCCCAAAATTGTCTTCATGCCTCTCAGGTTGGATCCTATCAGTGACATAATTCCATGGCGGCTCCTTGGTAGTGATAGAGTTTATTTTTTAAATCTTTGTAGCTTCATGAAGTTTCCATGCTCGATGTAAGGTCAAATTAGGTAAACTTTGAGTTCAAGATTTTTTTCCCTAATAGAGATCACAAATTTTTGCTACAAGGGAGGGAGCCCAGACTATGCGAAATTAAAATATTTTAAGGAAACACTCAAATTTCCATAAAACTATTTCGCATGTCTCCTTGATGGCGGTGTTAAGTCACAACTCCCATGATCCTGCTCTAGATCTCTGCCAGGCCACAGTATCGATGCCTCACTGCACTAGTCAGTTCCAAATTAAAAGCTTTCTTCTTTATTTATGCCAAGGAAAAATAGTTCCTATTAACACACTGTCATTTAACACCTTTCACCGTCTTCACGAGCAGCATTCACCAAGAAAACTAGGGATGCGATCATTCCAATTGTCGATGTGTTTTGATCCTCGATGGATGTTGGCTTCAATGGATCTGTACCGATATGGGGTTATAGCTCTTCTGGCCTACAATCCATGTGCTTCTGGAATTTTACTAACCCAGGATTCTTTTGGCTACTCTCCACAGATGAACTATTGTGATACAATGCTTTTCATCCTTTTGCTAGGTCGAATGACTCCTGGGAGAGATATGACCACCTAGTGATATAGTTCTTTACTTGTAAACAACAACCTGTATTTTACGATCAATCATGCACCATCGAATTGTTGCCTGGGTCACCTCTCAGGCTAGGCTACGATCGAGCCCAAGCATCTGGTTCTGATATCACAATGAGAAATGCTCATTGATTTATTAATCTATTCAATCTCATTACACCAAAGTACAAAGTGGAATTTAACCATGATATTCACAATGCATTACACATTGAATCAACACAGTAACAATGAGTTCTCTTCAATACGTGAGTCTCTTCACGAGATCTCAGCTCTTCAGATTTTACATGCGACTCTGTTTAATCCAATACAATAAACAAGATTATATAGACTCTGTAAGTTCACTAAACAACAATCTACAAGTAAACATTTGTTATACCAACTCATAACATGAAACACACGAATGTAACAAACCAAACCAAACTCAAATAAATGCTTAAAATAACTAAGATCCGAAACTGCCAGATTCTTCAAATTCCAACAAGTTTGGTGTGCACTAAAAGGATTCAGAGTGGATTACTACCTTTACAAATTAACACCCAAAATTTAAACCCAAATCCTAATAAATGCTTAACTAAACAACCTCTTACCCTTTTTCTCTTACCCTTCTGCAATTCTGTTTAGCTAATTGTGTTATTGGTGCATTACAGGTTAACGCAGCGCCGACCACCCAAGTACTGCTGAATCTGTTCAATATTGGTGATGTTGTTCACTATAGAAGAGCGAGCAACGCAAACCCTGACTAGCTCAACATCGGAGATGTTGCAATCCATGCTCGAATGGCAGATGGCACTGGCGAGTGATATGTGCAACCGATAACTGATTCGGAACTACTTGTTGATTGTTGGTGTGATTTTCCCTATGATTGTAATTTTGGAGGCGTGCTTTAGCGAGAGGACCCCTTCTTTTCGGAACTACCAGTCTTCTCAATTTCAAAATTCGCATTGGGTGAGCCGCCCGGTGGCCAGAACGACATGGCTGCTATCGAAAGTATATGGATGGCCACCTTCGTGCAGCACTGCTTGAATTATTGTGCAATCTACCAGAAGAACTTCCAAACACGCGTGTTGATATCTGTTAAATAAATGGAACTAGAAAAATATATAGGGCTACTTTACTACTGCTACAGAAGTCCAGATGTATATATCCAATAAATGAGTACTAGCAGTGCTCTCACTCTAGGGGTAAAGACTTTGTGCTATCTAGTACCTTAATGAGAGTTATGTATTGCTTAAAAGCTCTTCTCTTCGAAATATTTATATCCAACATCGATTACTATCTTTTGAAATCATTTCTTTATTCTAAAGACTTCCAAGGGTTAGGTGGATTGGTAGTTGTGCTATCTAGTACCCAAAGCTTGGATAGAGGAGTCAAAATAGAATCCATTCATCTCACAACATATAACATTACAAGGAAAGTATAGTTTTATATGATTTAATATTTGCTTTCTTTAAGTGCAAGGAGATATAAGGTGTATTATATAAGGTTAAGTTTATTTATTATTGCATTGGAGATATAATAAAATACCAACATTAGTGAATTAGAAAGCAAATCAAAACAAGGATTTTATATCCTTAAGTGATATTTCAAAAGTGTATTAGTTGAAATACAGATATTATAATATTTACAAATAATTAAAATAGGAGATATAAGGTTTTCAATCCTAGAAAAATTAAAAGCATTATTCCTTTGCAAATATTATAATTTACTAAATTTCCAAATTAGGGAGGTATAAGGAGTACTACATCAAACTTTAGATCATTGGAATTTAGAAAATTAAACCTTTGAAAATTAAGGTTAAAGGAATCAGAATCATTGATTGCTTTAAAGTTGGAATTTATTTCTTATATGTGTCTCTATACAAATTAAAGGGACAAAAGGAATTCAACTATAGAATCTTGGAAAATAGAGAACATCATTAAATATTAAATTTAAAAGTGCATATATCAATAATGAGAAATAAGGTGAAATAAGAGTTGATCATTATATTAAGATTATCTTTAAAACTTTAGGGAATCAACTCAAAAAGAAATTTAATAGATGCTAGGCACTTTATCAAAACCATAACATTTCCAATATAGTAAGCATTTGTTAATTTATTAATGTTTATTAAAAAATATTAATATATACAATAATTATCACGCTATGAAAAAACAACATATATCCTAACGGAAATCAAAAGTTGTATGATTTTAATTTTATATTCATTAACGAATTATACGTAAGTACACAATCTAACAACAATGTAGTCGAATGAATAATTTCAATTAAAATGTTTTAATAAAATGAAGATGTTTTAATAAAACGAAGAGTAAAGGACTTATGGTATAAAAAGATCAATAAAACCTCTTTGAGGAAGCCAAGCTTGACCGGAGACACCGCCTGTCAGTCAGCAGACGGAAACATTTGGAACATCCAGTATTCCAAATAAGTTAAAAAACTCAATGAATTCTAAAGAAATATATCAATAAATAGCCCCTGTGATGAATTCATCGTGTACGTGCATCGACTTGATGTCTTCCAGAAGGATCTTGAAATATTCATCGTGTCCGTGCGTTTGCATTCTTATCCAAAACCCAGCTGTCAAACATGTGTCTATGGCTCCACTGTACACCCTTAAGGTTTCTTAAAATCACCGATCGGAGTGGGCTCCCTACTTCGCAATGCAGCAATTTCAACGAAATTGTGAAAGTTTCGAGTCCGCAAAAAGCGTTGACAATCAAAGAGGTTTTTAAACCTGAACCTACAAAGGGTTTTTTAAACGTGAACCTTTCACACAACAGCCATGGTTTCATCTTCTCTGGACATTACCCCTCTCTCTATCTAAAGAGGGTTCTTCACTACGCATTTCCCCCTGTTGGACGAGAGAATATGCCAAAAAGAAAGGGGAACCTTCAGCATGCGCGGCATGCAAGCTGCGTCGTAAGAAATGTATGGAAAATTGCGTCTTCGCTCCGCATTTTCCATCAAGCGATCCCCAAAAGTTCTCAACTGTCAACAGAATATTTGGAACCAGCCATGTCCTAAAAATGCTTCAAGTAAGAAATTGCAAGAAATTATTGCCTACATGCTTTCTCTTGCGTTTTGTGATGGAACTTACGATTCTGATCTTGATTTGTAGGGTCTTCCGGAGGAGCAGAGAAGAGATGCTGTTAACAGTTTGGTGTATGAAGCAACCGCGAGAGTGAGGGATCCCGTTCATGGCTGCAAGAGTGAAGTGGATTGACTACATGGTCGAATTGCAGAATTAGAATTGCAGTTGGCAACAACGAGATCAGAAGTCGAGAGTATAAGGAGTACTACATTGAGTTCTCAATGTAGAAACGACAACACCAATCGTCTCTCCCCTTGCATTCACACGTTTGATCTGGTCGAGAACCACACAAGAATGTTGAACTCGGGTTTGGGATGGTAAGGCATAACAAACCAGTAGAAGAAAAGCGTGGGAAATTAAACAACTTTGAGAAGCCATTACAATCTAGCGAAGTAACTTTATTCTAAATTTCCGACTACACTTGAGCTTTAAAAGGATGGGTCTTCACTTGTATTTGTAGTGGTGAAAACAAACCGAATCATAGTTAATATAACTATAGAGTTAATTGAACCCATTTTATCTTGAACAAATTAACTTTTGGTTACAATCACATTATTTTTAGTAATTATTAAGTGTAGGGTTTAAATTAAAGGGGCTATTATTTTTAGTAATTATTAAGTGTAGGGTTTAAATTAAAGGGGCTACTCCCAACAATCCTATTCTACCTTCTTGTTGTTGACACGACATGAGGGAGACCATAATTAGCTCGAGATTTGTATCGTCATTTGGTTTGGTGGTTTTGAGAAATGCTTATTAATATATTAATATAATCAATTTCATTACACAAAAGTACACATCGGAATTTACCTAGGATATTCACAATGCATTACACATTGAATCAACACTTGTGGAAAAGTGTTGTGATGAAATATGGAGATGATAATATTTTTCTTAAAAAGCAATCCTCCATTATTGATGAATGGTCTTCAAAGCAATCTTCAACATTCTCCTCCATGAGAATGGCTTCATCAAAATTCTGATTTTGTGCCTCCTCCATGAAGCACTCTTCAAAAAATTGAGATGATATCTCCTCTTTAACATATGTCTCTTCCATGAGATATTCTTCCTCATCAACAATTGTCTCTTCAATGAGACATTCCTCTCTTTCGTCAACAATGTGCATGCTTCCTAAACATGCTACATCCACATCATCTTTTTCTTTCTCCTTTTTAAGAAGAAATTCATCAAAATTACTCTCTTCCATGAGATTTCCACAAGGCCCTACACAAGGCTCCTTCACATCCTCATCTTCAATAAGGAATTCTTCATCATCTTCCTCTACAAGAAGGAATTCTTCATTTTCATTATATATGTCTTTCTCATAAAACATATCTCCCACAATAAGAACCTCACAAGGCTCTTCACATGAGTCTTCATAAGACTCTCCAAAAGGATCTTCAAAAGAACAAGGCTCCCCCTTGCTCATACAATCTTCTAGATTGTCACCCACAATCTCTTCTTGTGTGATTTTATCACACCCAAAAATATCATTCAATATTTTCCATGCTTTTGTAGCTGATCTACAACTAACAATGAGAGTGAAACATTTTCTTTCATACCTCTTCTAATTTCCTTGAGAGCCAAGCAATTTTGATGTTGTTGCTCCTTCTTCAATATTTTTCTTCTCCTTGCATCTTTCTCCAATATTCTGGTTCTTCATACCCATCAACAACAATTTCTCAAAGCTCTTTTGCCATCAACAAAGTTTTCATTCTAATGTTCCAGAAATAATAATCCTCTCCATTAAACTTTGGAATTTTTAATTCTGCATACATGGTGGCTATCATACCAACAACAAGTAATTTTATTTTGTAAATATTTGATAAATCTTTACAACAATCCACAATCAACTTTAGAACAATAATCTCTGAAATCACAGTTTCTTCATTGCACTCGATCACTTTGAGCACCTTGGATCATGGCCACAATTTTCTTTTGGTGAGATAAATATCCATTAAAAAAAATTACGGGATCAACCACGACACCACCGCTCGAGGGGCTCTCGTAGATTGAACCTTTTTTTGAATTCAATCTCTTGAAGGGCTCCGATATGGGCTTGAAACAATAGTGTGTGTTTTGTCTATGATCTTCATCAAGCTTTGCTAAAACTTCTCCTCCAGGAAAATGATCTCCTACGTATGAATTTCTTGATTCGACCAATCAAGGACTTCACCATGTCTCCGAATGCCAGTATTTTCTACTCTGAGGCAGACTCCAGCTACTACAAGAATCAGCTATGCGTTACAGGCTAATTCCAATGTGCCACCCAATCTCCATCAGGTCTTCACCACTTTGCTATCTCCCAAGCCTTCCCAAAACTATCTTAGTGCCTCTCAGGTTGGATCCTATCAGTGAAATGCTTCCATGGTGGCTCCTTGGCAGGGGTAGTGTTTTTTTTTAAATCTTCGTGGCTTCACAAAGTTTCCATGATCGATGTAAGGTCAAATTAAGCAGACTTTGAGTTCAGTATTTTTGTCCCCTAACAAACATCACAACTTTTTGCTACAAGGGAGGGAGCCCAGACTATGCGAAATCAAAATATTTTAAGAAAACACTCAGATTTCCATAAAACTATTTCACATGGCTCCTTGATGGTAGTTTTGATCCACAACTCCTGTGATCCTCCTCTGGATCTCTTCCAGGCCACAGTATTGATGCCTCACTGCACTAGTCAGTTCCAAATAGAAATATTTCTTCTTCATGAACGCCAAGGAAAAATAGTTCCTATTAACACACAATCATTCAACACCTTTCACCTTCCTCATGATCAGCTTTCATTAGAAAAACTAGGGATGTGATCGATCCAATCGTCGACATTTTTTGATCCTCGATGGATGTCGGCTTCAACGAATCTATGCTGATGTGGGGCTATAGCTCTTCTAGCCTGCAGTCCATGTGCTTTTGGAATTTAACTAACCCAAGATTTTTTTGGCTGCTCTCCACAAATCAACTATTATGATGAAGTGTTGTTCATCCTTCTACTGGATCGAACGACTCCTCGAAGAGATATGACCACCTAGAGATATAGTTCTTTACTTTTAAACAACAACCTGTGTTTTACGATCAATCATGCACTATTAGATTGTTGTCTGGGTCACCTCTCAGGCTAGGCTACGTTCAAGACCAAGCATCTGGCTCTAATACCACAATGATAAATGCTCATTAATATATTAATTTGTAGACACCAAAACAACACCAATATGATTATGTGACTGCAAACACTGATCGCATTGACACACACAACCCCAAGGGCAACCCCCAGAGGTTAAACAGTGGTCCTAACCAGTCTCACAATAGTTTTGGAAGGTGAGGAGTCAATTTGGCACCTTCAGGCACTCTGCTCCATACTCGTTCCACCCAGGGATGATTACAAACTGGTATTCACCCTGCCTAGGGACGAATAGCAGTATTCGCTCCAGGGTGGGGTGAATAGCAGGTTTGATGGGCAAAAAGTCAAATCTTGACAAATGGCGGCTCAGATCTGCAACTTAATTCTTCCTTCATCGCATGGGAGTGTGAGTGAGCATTTTTGAGCGTTAGAGGCAGTTACAGGGGCAGTCATGAAGCCCCTAATTAGGTAGGAATCTTCTCTCCCCTGGAGAGGCATGATTGCCAAGTGGTGCCTTTGCATGCTCATCCAAAGAGACCATCAGGTCTATAAAATTGTGAGTCTTCTCACCCCAAAATATACAAAGAAGGAGCATTTTGGAGCAATAAAGTGTTGTCATTTTAATTTCACACCCTCACCACTTTGAGTTGCGCCTTTCACATCCTTGATATTTTTTGAGAAGGAGGTCATAGGGTGGTTATTGAAAGCACAAATCTGGAACTAAAACCTAACATTTGGCCATAATATCCCATACAATTTTTTTAAAATACCCCACAAGATGTTTTGGACCCATCCCAAGTGGATTGGTGCTGAAATCGGGCCCCAAACGTGTGGGCGACATGCCCTCGGGCGCCCCCCACACTGCTACAGTCCTAATCGCCCCGCTCCGAAGCGATTGGAAATCTGTGGCAAATTTCCTTTGTCATTTTTTGCATTCAATTCTATACTACTTAGATATGTTTCCATTTAAATTCCACTTTGTTTTGAACAATTTTGATCATGTTTCTATCTTCGTTCGCCTTTACTAACTTACAGGTAACCCCCATCAAATTCCCATTGATGGAGGCCTGATCGAGGAAATATAACCATCTGGGTCTTCCCAAAACACCCCCAATTAGCTAATCCCAACTTTGTAGGTGATTTGGAGCTCCCCAGATGTGACATTTGGGACAGTGCCTTTCGACGTTTTTGTTGCAGGTCTATTCGTCCTACCCCGGAGTGAATTCAATTCTGTGAGAAATTTCTCAACTGTTCCATTTGCAGTGTTTTCTTTGTGAGGTCTTGATGCCCCTGTCAAATTTTCAGATCATTTGGATATATGTTAGTTATCGTTTTATTTATATCTTGCATGCATTAATCAAAGGCGTAGGGATTGCATGTTTTATTTCATCCATAGGTGCTACTGACTGTTTCTTGTTTCTTTGAACGCGAGATCAGGACATTAGAAGAGCAGCAAGGAGCCAAGACTCATCAATGCAAGCGGCGACGACGTTTGGTCCGCCCATTTTACATGTGGGCACGCGAAAGAAGGAATAGCATCAATGGGTGTAACAAGAACGCATATTTAACGCTCCTAGCCCTTAGAAGGGGAGGAGGCACATTGTAACCGGGTTTTGAAACATATCAATAAAAAGGGCTGTCTTCCTTATTGGATTTTGTTTCGATTCGATTCGTTCATGCTTTCCCTCTTTTCATGCACTTTCAATTCATAGGATTTAGTGTTAAGTTTAGTTCGGTTTTGCATCGCACTTGGAGTTTCCTTTTTGCTTCAGTATCCTCATGCTTTCATAATCTAATCAATCTCACTATACGAAAGTACACAACGGAATTTACCTAGGATATTCACAATGCATTATACATTGAATCAACACAGTAAAAATGAGTTCTCTTCACGGTATCTCAGCTCTTCAGATTTTACATGCGGCTCTGTTTAATCCAATACAATAAACAAGATTATATAGACTCTGTAAGTTCACTAAACAACAATCTACAAGTAAACATTTGTTATACCAACTCATAACATGAAACACACGAATGTAACAAACCAAACCAAACTCAAACAAATGCTTAAAATAGCTAAGATCCAAAACTGCCAGATTCTTCATGAATCATTCTGACTGTGAAACAAAATGTCGATTCAAATTCCAACAAGTTTGATACGCACTAAAAGGATTTAGAGTGGATTACTACCTTTACAAATTAACACCCAAAATTTAAACCCAAATATTAATAAATACTTAACTAAATGAACAAACTTACAACAACAGATTCTTTGGTATGCTCCATTCACTTACTATTTATCCACAGCTATACAAGATTTCAATGGACAGTCCAACAATAGACTCACGGATGGTATGGTATAGATTACAACAACACATTCTTTGGTATGCTCCATTCACTTACTATTTATCCACAGCTGTACAAGATTTATTTATCCACAGCTGTACAAGATTTCAATGGACAGTCCAACAATAGACTCACGGATGGTATGGTATGGTGGTCTATCCCCATTGCTATTGTTGATAAAAATTTTCTCTATTGTTTGATTTTATCTCTACTTCAAACCTTAGTTGGTAAAACTTTATTTTATGATTGCACTAATTCCGTACTCTCAACTCTCGAGTGTGAAGTCCGGGAGGGGTTCATATAGCTTGAATTGATGTTTTCTGCTTATTCATATGGCCAGCTGTTATTGTTATTATTATTATTATTATTATTATTATTATTATTATTATTATTAATTTATAGTAGTGTTCGAGGATAAAGATGTTTTAAAGTGGAGAGATTATGGAAGGAACCTAACCCTACCACCTGAGATATGTCGACACTCGATGTCGAGAATTTTGGTAGAAGATAAGGCACAAATGATGCTTCTGAAGATAAGGTACAAATGATTCCGAAAGAGACAACAAATTGACTGCTACTTTTCCGTGTAAGATAGACATGTCACATTTCATGGCTATACTCAAACACGGTCAGGACCACGATATTTAACAGAGCAATAGCACCTTAGTGCCAACCCTCGAATATTCTTTCCCATTCTATTATATACCGTCGGTAAAAAAAATTCTTTAATTTATTGCTTTATGCAAATCCTTTTACTCATTTTTATTGTGAAATATCGTTTCAAATTTAAGATTTAAAAAAATATAGTGTAGAAATAATGAATTTTAACTTGTCCGAACTAAATTTTAATTATAAAATATGTCAAAAATTCGTAGATAAACAAACAATTATTAAAGTAGAAAAATTTCAATTATACAATATAGTAAGAATAAAAAAGTGATAATGCTACCCTTTAATAGCTATAGTGGCTTCGTCCATTTTTCCCCCTTTCGCTGTCAAAGCCTTCGGAAGTGTGGGTGTGCGTTCTCATTCATTTTCAAATATGTAAATGTTTAAATTACCCTAAATGGTAGTCCTGGTGGCTTTTAATAAATGCATATAATAAGTTTCTTTACGGCATTATGATAGTACGGAACCTCAATCAAAATCAGTTCGTGTGACTGACAAAGAAGGGCAATGGAACTCGACCGTTCGTACCATGAAATGGGTGGAGTGACCAGAGGCAATATCTGTTTTCTAGTATACGTGTCCAAGACAGCAAGCATAAAACACGTGAACGGAAACGATCTTAAATTTGCTCGAAATGATTTGATGCCCTTGGAGTTGGGCCATATTTGGGTAAGGATGGGCGGGCTCTGTAAAGTTAAAAATCTTAAAATCCACCGCTCACAATGTACAGACGCCATTTGGAAAAAAAATGTACGGATGCCATTTGGCTAAAACCATAACGTCAATAGCTGTATACACATTCACCATCATATATGATACCAAAATGCATCGTCTATTTTTCGTGGATAGGCAGTACGGCTGTGGCGGTCATTGTTGTGATACCATAAGTTGGTTACATTCACATAAGTAGGGTTTAAATTATAGCAATTACTTTCAACAAATTTATATATATATATTTTTTGGTTGATTTAGTACGAGGGTTCTTTTTAACTAGTTTAACCGGAAGGTTACATAGTTAAGTAAATGCTGGCATTGTGGGAAGAAAGGATACCTAAAAGGACACTGTTGGACTTAAAAAGAAAAAAATAGGAGATGAAAAATAGGATAATAATTAGAAAGTAAATGTACCAGGTGATGTGTTGCAAGATGCTTTAATTCTTTCATGGATGCTAGACTCAGGGGCTTTATATTATGCCATACCCCATAGGAAATATTTTCTAGATTATTGTTCAAGGTGATTTTGGACAGGTCTATTTGGGTGATGATCAACCATGTAAAACTTTTGGAATGGATAAGATGCAAATACAATTACCAAATGAAAACCAATGGTTGCTAAAATAGGTAAAGCATATTCATAATTTGAGAAGAAATTTAATTTCAATAGGACAGTTGGATAGTGAAGGATGTACAGTTACATTCTCAAAAAATTTATGGAAGGTTGCTAAAGTATCACTGATACTAGCAAAAAAAAGAAGAAAGGTATGTTGTATGTATGTACTAGTAATACCAATATTTCTATTGCTTTAGATTCTATAGAAGCAGATACAATTTTGTGGAATCATAGGCTTGGGCACATGAGTGAGAAGGATATACAGATTCTTCACTCAAGGAATTTTTTGGCAGGTTTGAAGTAGGTTGATTTGGAATTTTGTGAACACTGTGTTTAGAAAAATAGAAAAGAGTCAAATTTCTTAGAGTTGGGAAGGAAAAGAAGAGTGAAAAAATAGAGCTTGTGGATACAAATGTATGGGGACCAGCTCATGTATCATCTCTTGGTGGATCTCAATATTATGTTACTTTTATTGATGATGCAACTAAAAAAATTGGTTCTATTGTATTTTAAGAAAACATGATGTCTTTGATACTTTTAAGAAATGGAAAGCTTTGGTTGAGAATGAGACAAGAAATAAGTTGAAGTATCTTAGATCAGATAATGGAGGAGAATACTACAGTAAGGAGTTTGATAGTTACTATTCATACCATGGGATTCATAGAGTGAAGATGGTTCCAAGAACACCACAAGAAAATGTTGTGTTAGAAAGGATGAATAGGACAATCATGGAACATGCTAGGTGTATAAGATTGCATGCAGGATTACCCTTACAATTTTAGATAGATATTGTGGATACTACTATTTATTTAATAAACAAAGGACCTTCAAGTTCCTTGGATGGTGGTATTCCAAAAGAGGTATGGATACATAAACTTGTTAACTACTCATTTCTTAAGACTTTTGGTTGTGAAGCATTTTTTCATATTGATAAAGAAAATAGAATAAAACTTGAGGTAAATTCTAAGAAGTGCACTTTCATTGGATATGTAGTTAATAATTTTGGTTATCACTTTTGGGATTATGAGAATCACAAAATTATTAGGAGTAGAGATGTGGTATTCAATGAGAAATTCATGTATAAATATCATTTACAGGGAAAGAAATAGGAGAAGGTAAGCACAAAATACACAGTGCTTGATGAAATCATAGAAAATAAAATTCTAAAGGTGCTAGAAAAACAACAGTAGCAACAAGCACCTCAAAATCCTATAAGTATTATTATAAGATCTACCATGTTAAGTAGACCCCCTAATTGTTACTCTCATTTATTGTATATGTATTATTAACTGATTTTGGTGAACCAAAAACATATGAAGAAGCAATGTAGGTAGAAACTAGAAAGAAGTGGGAGCAAGGCATTGAAGAGGATATGGAATCTTTGGTACATAACTAGACTTGGGATTTGGTTCAATTGCCTGCAGGAAAAATAGCATTGTAGAATAAATGGGTTTAAGGTGAAGAAGACAAAGGTAAAAAGAGGTGTACGGCTAAACTTGTTGTAAAGGAGTTTGCACAGAAGAAAGGTATAGATTATGATGAAAACATTATCCTATTGTTAAAATGACTTCAATTAGAACTATTTTAAGTCTAGTGGTTGTAGAATATTTGCATCTTGAACAATTAGATATAAAAATAGTTTTTCTCCAATGGGGATTTGGAGGAAGAGATTTATATATAGTAGCCATAGGGATATGAGGTTAAAGGGAATGATGAATTGGTATGTAGGTTAAAAAAGATCTTGTATGACCTGAAGCAAGCTTTGAAGGAGTGGTATATTAAATTTGATAGGTTTATGACAAAACAAGGATATAGTAGATGTTATTATAACCACTATGTTTATTTTAATAGATTAGATAATGGTAATTATATTATCTTGTTATTGTATGTAGATGACATGTTTGTTGTAGGGTCTAACATACAGGATATAAATGTACGCAAAATAGAATTAGCAAGTTCATTTGCAGTGAAGGATTTGGGTGTTGTAAAGCAAATCCTTAGTATGATAATAATAAGAGATAGAAAAAAATCATAAATTAACATTATACAGGGTGATTACATTGAGAAGGTGTTGAAAATATTTAATATACAGGATGCAAAACCTGTTAGTACACCTTTGGATAATCATGTCAAACTGACCAAAGAGATGTGTCCTAAGACACATGAAGAGATAGACTACATGTCTAAGGATCCTTATTCATTAGAAGTTAAAATTTTGATGTATGTGATGGTGTGCACAAGCTCAGATATAGCACATGTAGTGGGAGTTGTAAGCAGGTATATAAGCAACCCAGGAAAAAAGTATTGGTAGGAAGTGAAGTGGATTCTCAGGTAGTTAAGAGGTACTATCACTCAAGCATTATATTTTGGAGGTACTAAGACTATTTTACAAGGATGTGAAACTTGGATTTATTTCCAATATTAGAAATGGCTCTCAAGAGTCTTTCATCATCTTCGAGTTTTGACTCAACATCAAAAACTACGGGTTGCTCATTGTCTAAAACATCTTCAAGAACGATGCCCCTTCTCTAAGCAATTTTTAATGCTTCCAACTATGCTCTTAGATTTTGTATCTCATCGACTACAACTTGATTTGCACATCTACCACCTCTACCTCGATCAACAAGGTGTCTATATGTCATTGTTGTTGTAAAAAAATTTGAAGTGTCTTTTTCACCACTCAAGCGAATCCTTAAGCAAGTTTTGATTCATACTTGTGGTAATACATGAAACATCGAGTGTTTGTTTCACCACTAGCGCAAATTCTTAAGCAAGTTCTATTTCACACTTGTAGTAATCCATAAAATATTGAGTATTTGTTTCACCACTCACACAGATCCTTAGGCAAGTTTTGTTTCACACTTGTTGTAATCCACACACACGTTTTGTTTCACACTTTTTGTAATCCACATACACGTTATGTTTCACATATGCAACACACTAATCGATAGGTGCACATAAGCCTGCAAGAAATGCTCTAAGCTTTGATACCACTTGATGTCAGCAACACCACAACCAAAGTTGATCAACACACACAAATACAATGCAAATAATAAATAAATATTTTTTTATTAAATAATAATAACCCCTTAAATACTGATTGAATCGAGCATTTATAGGCTCTGAGAAATTTAATTGTTACAATATGACCATTGTAGAGAGAAATTTGATTGTTACAATATGACCATTGTAGAGAGTGTAGACACCAAAACAGCACCAATCCGATTATGTGACTACAAACACTGATCGCATTGACACACACAGCTTTCAGGGCAGCCCTCAGAGGTCAAACAGTGGTCCTAGCCACTTACACAGCAATTTAGAAGGTCGAAAAGTAAACAAAGCAAAGTTGGTCATTTTAACAAGCCTTAATCAAAAGAAAGCCTTAATCAAAAGCAAGCCTTAATCAAAAGCAAGCCTTAATCAAAAGCAAGCCTTCAAAAGCAAGCCTTAATAAAGCAAAGCCTTGGCCGAAGTGTCGAAGTGATATCGCGACACTTCGGCCAAAGCAAAGCCTTGGCGAAGTGTCAGAGGATATCGCGACACTTCGTGCCCAAGGCAAAGCCTTGGCCGAAGTGTCGCGATATCGCGACGTCGCGATATCGCGACACTTCGGCGCCTAAGGCAAAGCCTTGGCCGAAGTGTCGCGATATCACGACACTTCGATGCCCAAGGCAAAGCCTTGGCCGAAGTGTCGCGATATCGCGACGTCGCGATATCGTGACACTTCGGTGCCCAAGGCAAAGCCTTGGCCGAAGTGTCGCGATATCGCGACGTCGTGATATCGTGACACTTTGGCGCCCAAGGCAAAGCCTTGGCCGAAGTGTCGCGATATCGTGACACTTCGGGCCCAAGGCAAAGCCTTGGCCGAAGTGTCACGATATCGGACACTTGTGCCCAAGGAAAGCCTTGGCCGAAGTGTCGAGATATCCTGCTTTATGTGACCCGCCAAGAAGCCTTGGCGAAGTGTCACGATATCGCGACGTCGCGATATCGTGACACTTCGCATTTGCGCCTGGGCAAAAATTTAACCAATCAAAGGCGAAATTCAACCATTCAAAGGCAGACATTAAAACATTTAAAAGCACCATTAAACCAATAGTGGACGTTAAACAAGTGGCAGCCGAGGACGGTCGATTATTGCTCTCTCTGTGCATGCGCGCGTAGGTGGGAGATTGGCAGTTAGCGGACTGTCACAAGGGCAGTCATGTAAGCCCAAGTCAAGGAGGAGTCTCCTCCCTTTTGGGAAGGCATGGCCGCCACGTGGCATCCCTGCGTGCCCCTCCAAAGAGACCCCATGGGTCTATAAAATGGCGGACTTTCCCGCCCAGAAAGACAAGTTGGTAGACATTTCGAGCAACGAAGTGCTGCCAAACCAAACACCCGATTGCATCCTTTTAGATTCATTTCTTCTACACCCGTAATCTCTTTCGCAAGAGAGGTTATTGGTGGCTTCTAGAAGGTGAATCTGGACCTTAGACCCGACATTGGACCACAGTAATCCATCAATTTGCCGACAACTCATTCTCTGAGATTTTGGGCCCATCCCTAGTGGATTGGCACCGAAATCAAGTTCTAACGGGGCGGCCCGCTTGGGCACCCCACACACGTTCTTAGTTTCAATTTAATTATTTTGTTATGTGTTTATTTATTATTTTTTAAATAGTTAGTTTAGTTAGAATATATCTATATTTATTGAATGTATTTATTAGTTTATAGATTATCGAATATTATCATGTTTTTGCATTTTGTTCTCCACTAACTTGCAGGTAACAATGACCAGATTCATCGATTGTTTTGTTGGCAGCGACTTTTGGTGATGTTTTCGGGTCTTTTGCATGCATTTCTCATTGATTTCTAAAGTCAAACGTTCTATCCTCTTGTTGCAGGTGCTACTAACGTCTCTGTGTTTCTTTGATCGCAGGAGAAGCAACAAGCAAGGATTCATCATCATAAGCGGCGGCAACACTTTGGCCCACCCATTTCAAATGTGGGCATGCGAAAGAAGATCACTATTCACTTTTTGTAATGGAAACATGCTAACTCTCCTAGCCCTTAAAAGGGAGGAGATGTATTGTAACCGAGTTTGGAATTAATATAAAAGGGTTGTGCTCCTGCTTTTTGATTTGATTATATCCGTGTTATTTCATGCATCAAGCTAGTTAGTTTACATTGCAGCAATTAGTGTTTCTTTTATTTCTGAAATCTCATGCTTTCAGTGGCGATCACGGTGGGACCCTGTCCCCTATTTTTTTTAGATTCAGAAATTGATTGAAATTTACGTTTTTGTGCTTAAAGGTACCGGGCCGAATCAGAAACAGCGATTTGAGAAAAAAAAAGGTAAGGTTCCAAAGTTGTACCTGCATTTTTTTTTTTTATTATTATTTTTTGTTTCTACTTTTTTGTCAACTTTTACTTGCTTAGGGAAAGTTGTTTATGCTTGTTTCATTTTTATTAAATAAAATGAACCCCACACACATCACGTGGTAAATTAAACCAAGGGGCTGGTCGTAAGACCCCAGCCCTTGAGCAAGACCAACGGTGGGTTCATCACCACCTTGGCTTAGCTTTGCATCCATTTCCCTGATTGTCACTTGTTGTTAGGCGTAAATCCTGACGAAAGCTGACCGAGTGTCGTTGGGGTGATTCCCATGCGCGCGAGGATAAGTCTTCTATGGTAGGTGTCATTAACAGGACAATCCCCCTTCCGTACCGCCTATGTTCCACGTACCATCTGCTCTCACGTACCTATAGTTTCCCTCTCGTAAGGGCGGGTATATAGAGAGGTTGGTATATCGGTCCGACAATGGTATATTGAAGGGGCGACCATTTATGGGAGTCATATGAGCCAACATTATGCATTTAAACGTTCTTCAAAACTTGCAAAAACAAAACAAAACATCAAAATGCACTAAACCAGTTTAGGACACACTATTAATCCTTAAAAGAGATAATCACGGTTTGTGTATGTGTGTGTTCATTTCTGCTTAGTGTAAACAAAAAGAAAAATCATCATAAACGAGATAAAAATCTGCTTAGCTAGTAGAGAAGCACCACAATGGTGTACACCCGTAGCCAAGCCCAATCAAGGGCGGACGCTACTGGAAGGTACACAAAGAGAGGGCGTTGGTCGCCTTCGCTTTAGCCCTGAGGACTTGGCCATACCGCCTTGGCGGTCCGGCCTACAAGAGAGTCCACATCAGGCCACATCAAGAAGGAATTATTGGGACCCTCCTCTGTGGAGTTTGCCCATTCAACACGGCCCCTTTCGGGAAGAAGCTTTACATGTAGATCTCAATGTAAATAGAAAATCGCCTTTTGAGGCTAGATCTGAGTGGCCACAGCGCGATGAAGCGCTAGAGAGGCATAGTGTCCATGAGGAGAGACAGCGTGAATACGGTACCTCTTCTTTGCCTCCCATTAGAATAGAAAGACAAAACCTAGAGCGCAGGGCTCTCCACACAGGGCGAGCTCACTCCGCCCGCCCCTTTCACACCCATGAAAGGGAGTACGAGGAAGACCATCGCATTCCTCGAGAACAACATACAGCATGGGAACCTTGCATTTCTGCACCTGCTAGATATCATGGTCACCCATCGAGGCCAGAGCCTCAAGTAAATGCCGCCTACCTCGACAGAGGGAAGCGACCCATTGAAATTTTAGATCATCAAGATCGAGGCAAATACATAGGAGAAACATTCAAGCCTCCTGAGCAAAAGAGGGCAGACCAAATTGACCCGACAGTCGCCAGACATGCCACCCGCCAAGCCCGAATCACGCGGCTTGAGCAAGGTCATCAGGAGTTAGAGTACTTATACCGCCTTAATAAAGAGCGCATGCAGCGCGAAGCGGATGAGTTGCGCTATAAACTCCCTGAGAGGGTGCCAACCCCTCGCACCCAAAAAGCAGAACAGGTCTCTGCGACCTCATCAAGATTTGCCTCCGAGACCTTATAGACCCGAGAGGGAGGCCACTCCCCGAAACAATTATGGGTACCCTCAGCGGGGACTCAATCGGGGTCATAGGTCTCGCCCGAGAGACTCCTCAAGAAGTTTATGAGGAGTATGAACCAGAAATAGAACGGGCCAAAATGCCCCATCAAGGCGGGAGGGCTGCCATTCGGCCACCCCCCCATAGGCCTCCAGTCTCCCATAACTCACAACGGGAGCAAACAAAAGAGGAAGAAATAAAATCTTTCGATGCATACAAAGCGCTATTAGAGCGTTTGGAGTCTGTGGAGACAAAAGCTTCTGGGCATCAAAAGCCCACGTTACGTCAACTCCGCAGTCATCCAGTGCATCCCTCGGTGCCCACACCTCTTTACCCCGAACATTTCAAGTTGCCTCAATTGGCGGTCTTTAAAGGTGAAGAGGATGCACAAGAACATGTCACAAGATTCCTAAGCCAATGCTTCGGCATCCAAGATAATGATGCATTGTTGCTTAGGACATTCATAACCACATTCGTAGGCCCTACCTCGGATTGGTTCACACAATTACCAAAACACAGCATAAACAACCTAGATCAATTAGTAGATGCGTTTCTTGAACGCTTTGCCTTCAACACAAAGAAGAAGGCATCATTGAGTGATCTGCCAGCCTCAAGCAATATGAGGAAGAGACAATGGCAGCATACGGGAATCGATGGAGGGCTTTGCTTTCTAAGCTACCCTACCTTCCCCCTATGTCTGATCTCACACAGATGTTTGCACGGAGTTGCTTAAAATCAATCTCTGGGCTATTGCTGCTGCAGCAATACGCCAACCTAGAAGAAGCTTTGGCGCAAGCCAGAGTTATAGAAGAGATCAAAATAGGTGAGGGCGCAATCGCCAAGCCTAAAAAGAAAGAGTGGAATAAAACCACTAAGACCGGGACTACGCAATCACAACCCGCTGCGGTTAATCAAGTTGCGATAAATGTCCCCAAGCCTGTGCAAGAAATACAGCCCCAAAAGGCTAATTACCAGGTAGTGCCTCCTAGTTATGAAAGAGATAATAAAAAATAGGAGCAAAATCAGCAGCGTCGCCCTAGGCGACAATTCACCCCTTATGCGGAGTCCAGGGACTCCCTATTTGACCGCTTGTCAGTGGAAAATTTAGTCACCCTTCCAGAAATCCAAACTGTAGATCCTAACGCTCCCAAGCCTAAGGGATAGAGAGAGGAATTATATTGTAGATTCCATAGGCGAAGGGGACATGACTTGAATGGATGTTGGAAATTCAAGGGATTAATCCAAGATTTGATCGACAATAAAACATTGGCCGTGGACAACCCCATAGCGCCAAATAATCAACAAATGGGGGTATTCAAGGACCCTTTGCCTGCCCACGAGGCACAGGCAAAACCTCTCCAGGTTAATGAGGTGTGACAAAATCTTCCCATGCAAGGATTTGTGGGAATGATCGGCATAGTGACCAGGGAACAAAAAGTACCCAAGGAGTTGCCCCCGAGGTAGCTACAAGGGAAGTTCCAACAACGTCGCAGCCTCAACAATGCCCTATGCAGTTGCCTCCGCCTAGACCCGAGGTCACGATACGGACCAAACTCACGCAGAGTTTGCGGACCACATCGGCTAGGCTTTCCATTTACGAGCTTATTCAACAGTCAACACCTCATAGGGAAGCTCTTATGGAAATTTTAAAAGCCATCGAGTTACAGACCTCACGAAGCAAATTCTTTCAACAACTTCGTGGGACATGTGAAACGATGTACGGAGCCGGTCATTACCTTCGAGAGAGGATGAAGTCAAAACAATATCGAATGACATGGCAGATCCACCCCTGCACGTTATCGCGCGGGTCAACGGGATCCCGTACAAGAGAGTGTTGGTAGATATTGGCTCGTCCAGTAACATCATTACCACTACAGCATTAAAACATCTGAAGCTGCCAACCTCTCATATCACAGCCTCCACATACACACTGCGAGCTTTCAACGATGCAATATGCTCGATAGTCGGCACAGTTGTTCTGCTTGTCCAGGTAGGACAAAAGACAATACCAACATTGTGCCATGTTTTGGAAGGCGAGATGGCTTATAACATACTTCTAGGGCGGCCATGGATCAGGGACATGAAGTGTGTCCCTTCGATCGCTCACCAGTGCCTAAAGTATGCATTTGAAGGAGAAATACATGTAGTCCCGATGGACTTAGAACCCTTCAAGTATTGCAATGCGGTGCAATTAATGCCTCAATCGACCCTCCCTTCAACGCATTTGGATTTCCAGTTAAATCCATCTAAACAGGGTCCAATACCGCGGGCACCACTGGTGACCAAATCATCAAAATCCTAGCCAGGTGAGTCTTCATCATCTGCTCCTTCACTACCAATGCCACTGTCATGGCTAAACAGAAGGACAAGGGAAAACAGATCCTGGAAGAGGCTCGGCCCCTAGAAGAGGGGTTGCCAACAATATCAACGGTATCAACAGAAGAAACACCTAGCACAACGGAAGTTGAGACTCCTAACCCACCAAACATGGAATGGACTCAGGAAGGACTCCCGTTCCCTCCCTCCCAAGCATCAACAATCATTGTTGAAATGGCCAGTACGGGCCTGGGGAGTATTTAGTGTAGAATTTTGTGGCAACACCCGCATTAGAATTAGTACAGGGCATGGGGAAACCTCGCCTTCCCATAGGAACAATTGTTCCTCTAGGTTACCCACCAAACCAGGACAAATTTTGTGTATGGGGGCCTTGATCATGGTCTTGAACCATGCAAGCAAAAGGACGAAGACGAAGAGCCTTTTGCTGAAAATATCAACTATCTGTCAAACCCGGACTTCGCTCTAAGATATCTCGGCCAATGCAATTGGCATGGATACGGGCTAGGCGAGATATGAGCAAGGGATGCGTGTCCTTTGCCAACCAAGATATCGAGATGCCATATGATAAGTCGGGAGTAGGGTTCAACCACCCCCTGCCCTTAGACATCTTGGTAGAAAACATGCAAGGCCTAGAAATAGGCAACAAGGGTGGATTGGCATCGGATCCTTATGCCAACCCAAATAGAGAATATACATTGGGAGATTACCTCCCATGGTCAAAAAACACCCTTGGCAACAGCGGTAATCCCTCTCCTTTGCTAGAGAGAGGTGAAAGTTCAGACACTAATCCCCAAAGAGAACATAAACGGTGTCCGGACATCTTTTTGAAGTTGTTCCCCTTAGAGGTTCCAGTTGAGTCAATACAGTGTCAAGAGAATCAGGTCCCTCCACCAAGAGTGGAACAACCGCAATGGGACCAGATTAATTTGTTGGAACAAGGAGAACCCTCAACGTCGCAAATAGTTGTTGAAGAAAATGAACATTTTTGGATCTTCGAAAGTGATTCAGAAGATGAGACTGAGATGGACTATCTCAATCATGCGCGATGGCACAATCGCCCTTTAACTCATGAAGATCTGATGGGACAGATGGGCATAAGGTTAGGGCATGAATGGTATGTAGACCCAGCGGGGTGGGACCAAGTGTTGGATCCATGGCTCCAAATCTACGATGAGCATCGTCCACCCCGAGACCCTATCATGACATCAGTGCCGAGAGAAGACCCTGTCTTCCTATCAGCACATAGGGCCGATCCGTTCGTGCCCGTTCCCCTAGAGCCAGATCCAGAGTATAGGGAGCATCCATAAGGTTCAAGTTATCATACCCACGGTAATGGAGACCAAATTCATTCCATCCACATGATCTCCATTGATTTGACCGCACCCATCCGCAATCCGGCCGATCCAGCATGGTCATTGCATCTAGACACAGATGCCATCGATTGGGATCGCGTCAATTCACCTTTATCACCATCAAAGTACTGGCCTTTCGGTGAAATGCCTCATTTTACCCCAGGGACAACTCAGGATATTTTTTAGGCTGAAGAGGAACCCGAGGTTCCCAACGTAGATCTAAATTCAGCTAATGATATCCATTTGATCCCGACTCCACATCAGTTGGAGGATGGATCCCACATGTTAGTCGAGGAGACGACTGATGTAGATATCGACATAGATCCAATGAATCCATAGATTCTCAAGCTGGGGGTAAGTCTTTCCCCCGAAGAGCAAGCCGACTACATTGCCCTTCTCAAAGAGAAGAAGGAGGTTTTTGCATGGTCGTACAAGGATATGCCGGGACTAGACCCATGGCTAGTCACGTATAATTTAACGCTTGATCCGACAATCAAGCCTGTAAAGCAAAAACTACGTAAGATGCACCCAACAGTGGCCTTGATGGTCAAAGATGAATTGCAAAAGCTGTTGGATGCACGGTTTGTCATCTGCGTGGATTATCCGCCATGGCTGTCCAACATGGTTCCCGTCAAGAAGCCCGACGGGAGGATTCGCATATGCACCGATTTTTGAGATCTAAACAAAGCGAGTCCTAAGGATGATTTCCCCTTGTCGAGCATCGATGCATTGGTAGATGCTACAACAGGTCACGAAATGCTCTCCCTCATGGATGGTTTCTCAGGATACAATCAGATTCGTATCAATCCTGAAGACCAACTAAAAACGGCGTTCACAATGCCTTGGGGGACATTTTGTTATAAGGTCATGCCTTTTGGCCTTAAAAATGCTGGTGCCACCTACCAACGTGCCATGACGTACATCTTCCATGATTACATGCACAAAACTTTGGAAGATTACATGGATGATTTGTTAGCCAAGTCTCTTTTGCGCTCAAATCATATCGATGACTTAAGCAAGATCCTCGATCGCCTCATGGAGCATAAAGTTAGACTAAACCCCAAGAAGTGCGTATTTGGCGTCACATCTGGAAAACTCTTGGGTTTCATAGTCTCAAAGCGAGGAATCGAGGTGGACCCAAAGAAAGTCAAGGCAATCCTTGAAATGGTTCCCCCAACTACAATCAAGCAGCTCAGAAGTCTACAGGGAAAGGTCGCGTCGATTAAACGCTTTATAGCGCAATTATCTGACAAGTGCCGACCCATGAACAAATTATTGCACAAAGGGGTTACATTTCATTGGGATGACGAGTGCCAGTCAACCTTTGACGAAATCAAACAATACCTGGCTTCGCCGCCAGTATTGGCACCACCTAGACCAGGAGTGTCATTCTACTTATACATCTCAGCTACTGAGGTGGCACTGGGCGCCATGTTAGCCCAGAAGAATGAACTTCACAAGGAACAGGCTACTTACTATCTTAGCCGCACCCTGGTCAGTTATGAACTTAACTATGCATACGTTGAGAAACTCTGCTTGGCAGTGGTGTTTGCTACCAAAAAGCTATGCCACTACATGCTTGAGCAACACTACGTATGTTGTGTCTAAGGAGAATCCATTGCGATACATGATGAGTCGTACTTATCATAGTAGTCGCACGGCGAAATGGATCATGTTGTTGATGGAATTTGACATAGAGTTTATTGGACAGAAATCTATCAAAGGACAAGTCATAGCCGATCAACTAGCAGAGGCTCCTCTTGAAGACGATCAGCCTCTAGTCATAGAACTACCCGATGATGGGGTCTTCCATGTCTCAGAATCGCCGGATTACGATGAGCATGAGTCACAGGCCGACATAACCCTATTCTTCGATGGTTCTAAATGTGAGCAAGGTGGTGGCACGGGAATTGTATTCTTCACACCGCAGGGTGCTCCAATGCCCCTGTCATTTAAATTAAACTTCTCGTGCACCAACAATAATGCAAAGTATGAAGCCTTGCTCCTAGGTCTTCAGACAACAATCGCCATGAACATCAAACGACTGAATATCTTTGGTGATTCATTGTTAATAGTCAATCAAGTCAAAGGGGTATATCAATGCAAATGCCCAGTTCTATAGGCTTATAAAGCCCTTGTGGACAAATTCCTGGCAAAACTTGAGTGGTATGACATCGAGGCACTCCCTCGATCATCGAATCATTTTGCGGACACAATGGCCTCCTTGGGGTCACTAATTCCGCAAGACCTTTTCGGTGATATGACAACCATTCAAGTCAAAACCTTATCGCAATCCGCGATGGAGCGTGCAAGCTCAGACTTGACGCCAGGAATCCACATGATCCAGATTGAACCATCCTCGGATAAGTTCTCTCGAATCCAAGATCATCTGAAACGTGCCAACTAGGGGTCCTTGTTCTCCCCTACTCCCATTAATAGCAACACAACGCTATTCTTACGGGTTCTATCCCATTCGGCGTTCGCTAGGGATGAACTTCAAGAGGGATTGGTTGTTCATACTGTCGAGGTTTCTGATCAACAGGACTGGTATTTACCCATTAGAGACTACCTCAAGTTAGGTAATCTCCCGCTTGGATTGACTCATGCCGCAAAACGAGCACTCAAGCAGAAAGCGGCTAAGTATGTCTTGATAGGAGACATTTTGTATCGTCGCAGCTATGAAGGAATCCTCCTTCGTTGCTTGGACCAACAAGAGTCCACTTGGGCGGTCGCCCAAGCGCACGATGGTACATGTGGTGGCCACTTTAGTGGTATGGCCATCGCAAAGCGCATTCTTTGCATGGGCTATTATTGGCCATCTTTAGAGCGAGATTGTTGCGCATATGTCAAGAAGTGCGTGAAGTGTCAACATCATGCCAATTTGATGCACGTACCTTCCCAGGCCTTGCAGACAGTCCGGTCTGCTTGGCCATTCTCGTAGTGGGGCTTCGATCTAATTGGAAAGATCTCCCCTGCGTCGTCAGGCCGTCACACGTTTATCATAACGGCCACAGAGTATTTTACCAAGTGGGTGGAAGCAGTTCCGCTTACCTCTACGATAGGACCCCGCATTGTGGAGTTCATTTTGCATAACATCATATGTCATTTTGGTATTCCATCCAAAATAGTCTCGGATAATGGGACGCCTTTCAAGAACAAAGACGTGCGTGCTTTGACCACAAAGTACAAAATTCAGCACAGCTTTTCGACACCCTATTATCCGCAGGCGAATGGGCAAGCAGAGGCGTCAAACAAAATGCTAGTTGCCATCCTTAAAAATACCGTCACAGACAGTCATAAGGATTGGCACATTCAAATCCCACTTGCCCTATGGGCCTATCGCACTAGCATTCGGACACCCACTAGGGCCACTCCGTTTTCGCTCGTGTATGGCTCCGAGGCAGTCATGCCTCTAGAGTTGGAGATTCCTTCCCTGCGCATATCAATGCAGGAGTTCATCGATGATGACTACTGCATGGCAGGCCCGGTTAGACCGGCTTACGTTGCTTGACGAACGACGCGTTAATGCTCTCGAGCATTTACGTATTTATCAAGAGCGACTTAAGAAAGCTTACAACATGAAAGTTCACCTGAGGGACTTTCGGGTTGGTGATTTGGTTTTGAAGGAAAACCAACAGAACTCTAGTTTGCCATCCCACCTAAGGGACAAATTTGCGGCAAATTGGTTAGGTCCATATGTCATTGATAGCAAAATAGGACCCGGGACGTACCGGCTAGCTTCTCTTGATGGTATCAAGGAAACAGAACCCTTGAATATCAGTCATTTGCGACCATTTCATATCTAAGAGAGCCATATCCCAAAAATGCTCCAAGGATTCTATAAACGCTTGGTCAAATCCCAAAAATGCTCCAAGGATTATTTCTATAATATCGCTTGGTCAAATTCCCAAAAATGCTGCAGGGTTCTAGATCATCTTAAAATCATAATCCAAAAATGCTCCAAGGATTTCCACAATCGCTTGGTCAAAAATAAGAAAAGTTAAAATTCAAAAAATCATCAAAAACAACAAAAAAAATTTTTGCATCTCATTTCTAGGCATACTCAAATTCATCAATAGAGAGCTCTTCTCGCACCTCATCTTCATATTCACAAAAATCAATCCATCAAAAATACAAAAATACATAGTTGCATTAAAGCATTGCATCCATACATTGCATATTTGTGGTCGTACAGGTCAAAGGCACCATAGGTTGTAATTGCTCTGCTAGTCCATCTTGTTCCACACTTGTTCCATTTTACAAAAACAACAAAAACACCATGCATTGCTTTTTACCACACTAGAGTCAGTGGTCTTTTAATGTATCAAGAGTTTTCGTGATTGAGTCATCATTTTGCTCTTTAGCTACGTAATGTATCGAGTCAGACAGATTTTACGAAGGTAGAGTTACACTTGAAATACGCCTTGTTACGTAACATCCCAACACAAATTAAAACACATAAAAATTCCCAAGTTGTGTGAACGAAAGATGAAACCTGCATAGTAATCCAGGTCACCATAAGTGAAATGGTTATCTTGCTCATCCCCCCGTGCGAATGGTTCTAGAATGCTGAGAATTGACAAAAGGACGAGCTCTTCCCCATTCATTCACCTCCATATACAGTGGTTTTCACCACTACCAAATCCCAATCATAGTTGGTTCCCAAAGTTGTAAGGATTTGTACTACACGTCCCTGCCAAGGATGGGTAGTCATCCCCAAGACCTAAAAGGGATCAACGCCATTCACAAACAAAATTCCAACAAATCATCATCCTAACACTTTCCATTCACCTTTGGTCTCCAAGTTGTAAGGATTCGTACTATCCGCCCCTAACCAGGATGGGTAGTCATCCCCAAGGCCTAAAAGATCAATGCCCTTACTCCATAATCTCCATCACCCCCTTGGTTCCCAACGTCGTAAGGATTCGTACTACACGTCCCTGCAAAGGATGCGTAGTCGTCCCCAAGGCCACAAGGATCAAGGCCACTCACCAGCCCAAACTCACAATACTCAAAATACAAAATCAAATAACAGTGGTTATCACTACTATTCAAAATCCTTGCTCAAAAAGAATTAATAGAAAATAAACAGTGATTTTCATCACTATATAGACGAGCAACTTTCTAAATCATTCAGCCAACAAATATCCCGAACTTGAATCCCTGGAATTCTCTAGCATTCGAAAACCATCTAGGTGATCCTCATTACGGGTTTGGTTGATAGCCTATCCGGCAATGGTGGTATCCTACCCGCATGACGATATGTCTGTCAAATTTGCTTTGCGTGCGTACGGACCAATGTTTGCATAAGGATGAGCTAGCTTATGGTATCCTGGATAACACCGCAGATTAATCTAACTAAATACAACAAAGGAGTTAGTGGAGCTAATTAGGTGATCCTCAGTACAGGTTCGGTTGAAAGCCCATCTAGCACTGGCGGTATCCTGACAAATACCACATAAATGAACTCAATTGCACACACGGGGATGTGAAATAGCTTGGTCAAAAACAAGTCTGATTCATACCTTGTTCAAAAGTCTTGTAAGATAAAGTACGAGTCATGGCTAGTAAGTTAAAACCGTACGAGTCTCGAGAAAACCTTAGCTACATTTCTAAACCAACTGCGCTACTTTTCATCCTTACAATACCATCAGAAAATACAAAAAAAAAAAACCACATGTATACATACAAAGTCATCCATCACAGCAATCGCCTAAAAACAAAATAACAAAGTCCTAAATAGTCTATGGTGCCATAGCCAAACATCACAAATTCTATTCCATCCATTTCATTTTGCATATCACATATAAATCAAAAACATTTGCATTCATCATAACATATGCATCCATCAAAATAAATCAACATACAACAATCGCATTTATCATACCATATGCATACATCAATATAAAGTAGCATGCATCCATCAACATCAATCATTGTGCATAACATAAAATCATGACATATACACAAAGCAAGAAAATCAAAACAACAAAAACATCACAAAAATGCAACACAAAAACATAGCAATAAGCATTGCCGGACACAAGTGCTCTTGCACTTAACCTCTTGGCATAGAAAATCGATGTCGGGGCTCAAATTGTCACTCTCCTACTTCCCCAAGAAGGCTACCATAGCCGGACCGCTCCACGGGAAGACGGGTTTTCGACGATTTCACCCCATTATGGCATCACCAAAAGGGTTAACACCCACCAAAAATAGGTCCAAATGTCGGGAAATTGCACATGCTTAATGGTAAACCATCTAAAGGCACCCTTGCACAAGTCATCTTGGGTCAAGCGACTCGTCGCTTTTCTCATGAAGGTCATTCCCTCATCGATTCGTCGCTTGAGGGGGTAGTCACACTTAGTCACCAATCAACAAGCACACACCCAATCAAAGCAATGACATGCATTCAAAGAATCATTGACAAAGACAATCACGCTCCTGCTTGGGGCAATAAACAAGCGACAATCAAATTGATCAAACACTTGGCATTCCCGAAGCATGAACACAAGGTTCCCCTATGGACAAAAGGTTACGCCCTTTGCCTAATCATGGTGATCAATGTCCAAGCTCAAGTCACACCTCACCAAAATAGGTTAACACTTGAAATCAAATTCCTTAGCTCGTCGGAAGCAAGGATTCAAGAATGCATGCCCTTTCCATACTTGGGGCATCAAAAGTTGGTTAGGTTACCAAGAAACCCTAATCATTAGTGCTTTGGTTATCTATTTTTGCTCAGCACTGCGTCACCCGCAGCGCTTCCCAAAAAGGGGCATCTGTAGACACCAAAACAGCACCAATCCGATTATGTGACTACAAACACTGATCGCATTGACACACACAACTTTCAGGGCAGCCCTCAGAGGTCAAACAGTGGTCCTAGCCACTTACACAGCAGTTTAGAAGGTCAAAAAGTAAACAAAGCAAAGTTGGTCGTTTTAACAAGCCTTAATCAAAAGCAAGCCTTAATCAAAAGCAAGCCTTAATCAAAAGCAAGCCTTAATCAAAAGAAAGCCTTAATCAACAAGCAAGCCTTAATACAAAGTTGGCGAAGTGTCGCGATATGGACATGGGAATCGATATCGTGACCCGTGTCGCGATATCGCGACACTGCGCCAAGCAAAGCCTTGGCGAAGTGTCGCGATATCGTGACATTGATATCGCGACACGTGCCCAAAAGCCTTGGTCGAAGTGTTGCGATATCGTGACACTTTGGCGCCCAAAGGCAAAAGGCCTTGGCCGAAGTGTCGCGATATCGCGACGTCGTGATATCGCGACTCTTCGCATTTGCGCCTAGGCAAAAATTTAACCAATCAAAGGCAGAATTCAACCATTCAAAGGCAGACATTAAAACATTTAAAAGCAAACATTAAAACAATTTAAAGCGAACGTTAAACAAGTGGCAGCCGAGGACGATCGATTATTGCCGCTCTTGTGCATGCGCGCGTAGGTGGGCGAGTTGGCAGTTAGCGGACTGTCACAAGGGCAATCATGTAAGCCCAAGTCAAGGAGGAGTCTCCTCCCTTTTGGGAAGGCATGGCCGCCACGTGGCATCCCTGCGTGCCCCTCCAAAGAGACCCCATGGGTCTATAAAATGGTGGACTTTCCCACCCAAAAAGACAAGTTGGTAGACATTTCGAAGCGACGAAGTGCTGCCAAACCAAACACCCGATTGCATCCTTTTCGATTCATTTCTTCTACACCCGTAATCTCTTTCGCAAGAGAGGTTATTGGTGGCTATTAGAAGGTGAATCTGGACCTTAGACCCGACATTGGACCACAGTAATCCATCAATTTGCCGACAACTCATTCTCTGAGATTTTGGGCCCATCCCTAGTGGATTGGCACCGAAGTCAAGTTCTAACGGGGGCGGCCCGCTTGGGCACCCCACACCTCTTAGTTTCATTTTAATTATTTTTATT
The DNA here is from genome assembly GCA_028583015.1 of Wollemia nobilis. Classification (NCBI taxonomy): domain Eukaryota; kingdom Viridiplantae; phylum Streptophyta; class Pinopsida; order Araucariales; family Araucariaceae; genus Wollemia; species Wollemia nobilis. The sequence goes on along the minus strand of JAQPPZ010002383.1, from coordinate 576,428 downwards.
GTTTTTTTTTATTTTTAAATAAGTTATTTAGTTAGAATATATCTCTAGTATGTTCGAATGTATCTATTATTAGCTTATCGAATATTGTCATGTTTGTCGATTTGTTATATACTAACTTGCGGGTAACGAGACGGATTCATGATTGTTTCTTGGCGGCAACCTTTTGGTGATGTTTTCGGGTCTGGGGGGGGGGTTAATTTTTGCATGCATTTCTCATTGCTTTCTAAAGACAAACGTTCTATCCTCTTGTTGCAGGTGCTACTAACGCTTTCATTGTTTCTTTGATCGCAGGAGAAGCAAGAAGCAAGGATTCATCAGCGTAAGCGGCGGCAACACTTTGGCCCGCCCGTTTCAAATGTGGGCATGCGGAAAGAAGATCACTATTCACTTTTTGTAATGGAAACATGCTAACTCTCCTAGCCCTTAAAAAGGGAGGAGACGTATTGTAACCGAGTTGGAATCACATTAATAAAAAGGGTTGTGCTCCTGCTTTTGATTTGATTATATCCGTGTTATTTCATGCATCAAGCTAGTTAGTTTACATTGCAGCAATTAGTGTTTCTTTTATTTCCGGAATCTCATGCTTTCAGATAGAAATTCGATCATTAAAATATGATCGATGCAGAGAGAACGGTTACAAAAAAAAAACTAACCAAAATAAAATATGATCATTAGGATTTTAAGAGGAAGAGTGTTAGAATGCAATGCTCCTGCATCATCCTACCTCTTCAATTTTGTTAATAGAATGAAATAAGGGTATATTTATTTTTGTAAAATGTTGATGTTTTTTTTATTCTCCTTTTTTGGTTGTTTTATTTTGCACATCATATTTTCAAAAATTGGTATTAGAGCTAGTGTAAAAGCTCAAAGTTGTTGTCAAAGTGAGGAGTCCCGAGCACGTGAAAAGTGGCTTAGGGAGAATGTTGTAGCAATGAGTAAGACTCCTTCATTCGAATCATAGGTTGCTTCAAGGGGATCCAAAAGCTCATGGAAGAGCAATCTCAACAAATTGAGGTTGGAGATTTGAGTCCTAGTTGGTTCATACCTTTAATAAGGTATGAGAGTTGAAGTAATCAAATTAAAAAAAAAATAGGAAGCAACAAAGCTAGGTTAAAATAAAAAACAAAAGCAAGAATATGCACAAAGGAAAAAGGGGAGTGATAGAAAAAAATAAAATAACGCTTCCATGTCCTCTCTTCATTTGGTGTCGATCACTACCGAAAATGCACCCTTATAAGTTCCCCCCTTATTATTGCAAAACATAGTGTAATTAATTTTTGAAGGAAGTGAGACTAAGGTGACGGTCGAAGCCGAAAATGCACCCTTATAAGTCTTCTTCCCTATTTACAAAAATTCAGTGAAGAAAAGAAATGGATATCCCCCCTCAATTGCATAAAGGTATGCAACTCAAGAGTGTTGTGAAGGATTTTACAAATATTGCCTCCTAGACAATTTTACATCACAAAAAATCGCTCCTCTTGTTACAAGTACTTCAAACACCTAGAATTTGCTATTTATGAAGCCTAAAAGAGGTACAAGCACCCCTTATTGCAAGGTCTTCAAACAAAATACTTATGCTATTTATGAAGCCTAAAAGAAGATAGAGAGAATATGATGTTTTTGCCCAAGGGACACATGTGTTTTCCTTTTACAAAACTGTTTTAGCAATTAGCACTCTGTGTGCTTTCTCTGAACCAGAAACAGAATCAGAATGAGACACTTCACAAGAAATATGGCTTCTGTGTTGTGCCTTTGCCATTTTAGTTTTGCTTGTTTTGAAACCAACATTGAATGGTGTCTTGGTTTTCATTTTACAAGTTGTGCAAAACTATTCTTTCTAGGCAATTTGATCAAAAAAATTCACCAATTTGTCCTTTCTTATTGCAAGTACTTCAAGCATGGTTGCTGTTATGAAGTCTAAAAGAAAAGATATATTTTGTATGATGAATTCTACTTTTCGGAATGCCTTTACAAGTTTTATCTCCCTCTTGTCAAGATCTGTGTTTGAAGGAAGAAAGGAATTATCCCCCCTTAGTGCAAAGGATTGCTACTTTCAAGGTTCCCTAATAAAACTTGTTCTTTCTTTTGATTACCCTAAAAGAGTACCAAAATATAATTCACTCAAACAGATATTTAATGGCACCTGCCTTAACTCCCTTCAAGAAGGATGAAAAGTTGGAGGAAATTTAAGCCAAACAAATAAGAGTGAATTAGGGGTTTTGTTGATTTAGGAGAGAATATCAAGTAATTTTGGCTTTAAATCTGTGCAAGGATTTACACAAATTTGTGAAATTTTGGGGTTTAGTGTGTTCTTGATTATATGACTTATAATTGCAAAAGAAATAATGCAATAATCAAACAAGAAGGCCCACAAAATTCTTATCACCTAGGTGTCGGATGCTACCGAAAATGCACCTAATTTTGCCAATAAAGGTGTCGAGTAAAATCGAAAATGCACATTTTAATTTTTGCAACAAAATGTGTGTTTTGTGTTGTGCAAAAAAATTGATATTTTTATGTCTCCTACTTTGTTTTCTAATTTTGCAAAAGAAGTACAATGTTGTCTTCTCCCCTAAATTTTGCAAAATTAACAATTTTGAGCACTCCTTCCAAGACAAGTCGACACACGACCCGCATTTGGAAGGCTTCTAGAACTAGTCGACACACGACTTAGTTTTTGATGGACCCAAGGTTACAATTTCTTCTCAAATTTTTGCAAAAAAGAATGTGCAATTTTATGTCTTATATCCCCCTTTGGAGAAAACAAATGCACACTTTGCCTTTGAATTTTACAAAAAATTTCAGTCTCCTTGTGTTACAATTTGGCAAAAAAGAATTCAGGCTTGAACCTTTATTGTATGCTAAATTAACAAGGTTTGAGAAGAATTAAGGTTCCCTAATTTTGCAATAAAAAGTTGCTCTTCTATGTCTTATATTCCGTTTTATGGAAAAACAAAAGCACTCATTTGTTTGTGTTGCAAAAAATAGGTTTTTAATTCTCTATTTTAATGCAAAAGTTTAATAAATCTAATCATATTTATTTAAAAATAAAATTTAATTTTGGAAAAAATTAATGTAATTTTTGAAAAAATTAATGTAATTTTTGAAAAAAAATTGATTCTAAACAAAAGATATTAAATTATTAAATAAAAATATTAAAAATTTACAAAAAAAATAATTTGTTTTTAACCTTTTACCTTGTCTTTTCCTCTGCCGTGTTTTAGCAAAAAAAATATACCATTTTTGGAGCCGACGGGGTTTGAACTCCCGACCTCCTGGTCGGGAGACTGGCCGACTGGCTCTCCTGCCAGTCGGGCTACGCCACCCGATGGGAAGGGAAGGGAATTCCTTCCCTTTATTCCCGTCGGCCATGGGAAACCCAAAAAAAATTGGGTTTTCTACCCCGGCGGGAGTCGAACTCCCGACCCCGCGGCGGTAAGCGCCCCGATTGGCGCTCCTGCCAGTCGAGCTACGTCGCCCAACGGGAAGGGAAGAGAATTCCTTCCCTTTATTCCCGTCGGGGTGGAGAAACCCAAAAATGTGGGTTTTAATCCCACATTCATCCCATGAGGGATGAATAAGGCCTTTAAAGGCCTTAACGCATTCATTAACGCGTGATTGCCTTTGGGCAATCAGGGTCCGAGTGGACCCCTTTTGCTGTCGCCCACGTGGCATGGCCGGAGGGGTCCACGTGTCCGATGGTCCACGTGGCTCTTTGCCACGTGGCCACCATGTGTCCAGTTAGTCGCGTTAGGTGCCGTGTGGCCTGTCCTCCATGTGTCACCTTGTGTGTGGTCTATCCAGCGTCGTCCAGTGGTTGTATTCCACTTGTTCGGTCCTGGTTGGTCCAGTCTGTGTCTTCTAGTGGCTGTCTGCCATGTCAACGCCTCGAGATATGTGCCCGAGGTCGAGTCAGTGCCTGTTCGCCACATCAGCGCCTCGAGATCTGTGCTCGAGGTCACGTGTCGAGTCAGCTTAGGTCACTGATCCTGGGACCTATGTCGTCAATTTTTGGATCTGTGTCGGTGGTCCGATGTCGGCCTATCAATCGGCCTTGGGATCCGTGCCATTGGAACGGGATGTCACACCCGCCTTGTCCAGGTCCTGCTTGCTCGAAATACAGGTCTTGTCTAGGGGGTCCCGTGTCAGGATTTGAGCCCTTGGTCCAGCTAGAACGGGATGTTGCCCGCCTTGTCTAGGTCTGCTCCTACGGGCCACCTCGTAAAGCATGTCGGTCAGCCTACGGGCCGCCTCAGGAAGCATGTTTGGAGTGTTGCAGGCCACCTCCTCGGGTAGCATGCCACAAAGTGTTGCGGGCCTCTCCAGCTCCTACTCCAGCGGAATGGCTCTGATGCCAATGTTAGGAAAAAGGTTAGAGTGCTAACAAAAATATATTAACCAAATAATAACCTTAACCATTAACCTTAGCATAGGAATAAGCTAGGTATTTATAGGTTACAATATGTAGGATAGATATTAAAATAATATCTAATCTAAGTTATCGCTAACCTACGCGCTTAGAGAAATAAGCGCCAACAACTAACAACTAACCTAGAATATTTAGAAAGTTATCTAGGTTAACCATTAGATATTTTTAACAATAAATATCTACATGGTAAATAGTCAAAGTAGATGTAATAATCTAACTAATGTAGTATAATGCAATATACTACCTCATTTTACCCTAATGGAGTAAATGGTAATTATCCCAAGTAATGGAATATTACTCTAACATCCCCCCTTATTACATTATTTGGGTAATACATACATATCCCTCCATACAACAATATTTGGGTAAAAGTATATAACTGCCCCAATACAGTGAAGAAGATGTTGATCTGCTGGTTCTTTGCTCTGTCACAGTGCTCTGGTTGCTTCTAAGCAAAAAGTGGGTCATTCCTCACTTTGTCTTCACGCCAACAAATGTCCTTATGGTAATCACATCATCCAATCGATTTGCATGGGTAACCAACCGTTGCAATCGCTAGGTGTAGTAGAATAGATCACTTCATACAAGGTTCATTCATTTACAATATGAATTTGCAAAAGATAAGGTAGCTAAGGTGTCGGTCGCTGCCGAAAATGCACCCTTATAAGTTCCCCCCTTCTTGTTGCAAAACATAGTGTAATTAATTTTTGAAGGAAGTGTGACTAAGGTGTCGGTCAAAGCCGAAAATGCACCCTTATAAGTCATCTTCCCTATTTACAAAAAATTGTGAAGAAAAGAAATGGATATCCCCCCTCAATTGCATAAAGGTGTGCAACTCAAGAGTGTTGTGAAGGATTTTACAAATATTGCCTCCTAGACAATTTTACATCACAAAAAGTCGCTCCTCTTGTTACAAGTACTTCAAACACCTAGAATTTGCTATTTATGAAGCCTAAAAGAGGTACAAGCACCCCTTATTGCAAGGTCTTCAAACAAAATACTTATGCTATTTATGAAGCCTAAAAGAAGAGAGAGAGAATATGGTGCTTTTGCCCAAGGGACACATGTGTTTTCCCTCTACAATACTGTCTTTAGCAATTTTAGCACTCCTTGTGCTATCTTTGAACCAAAATCAGAATCAGAATGAGACACTTCACAAGAAATATGGCTTCTGTGTTGTGCCTTTGCCATTTTAGTTTTGCTTGTTTTGAAACCAACACTGAATGGTGTCTTGGTTTTCATTTTTACAAGTTGTGCAAAACTATGCTTTCTAGGCAATTTGATCAAAAAAGTTCACCAATTTGTCCTTTCTTATTGCAAGTACTTCAAGCATGGTTGCTGTTATGAAGTCTAAAAGAAAAGATATAGTTTGTATGATGACTTCTACTTTTCTGAATGCCTTTACAAGTTTTATCTCCCTCTTGTCAAGATCTGTGTTTGAAGGAAGAAAGGAATTATCCCCCCTTAGTGCAAAGGATTGCTACTTTCAAGGTTCCCTAAAAAAAACTTGTTCTTTCTTTTGATTACCCTAAAAGAGTACCAAAATATAATTCACTCAAACAGATATTTAATGGCACCTGCCTTAACTCCTTTCAAGAAGGATGAAAAGTTGGAGGAAATTTAAGCCAAACAAATAAGAGTGAATTAGGGGTTTTGTTGATTTAGGAGAGAATATCAAGTAATTTTGGCTTTAAATCTGTGCAAGGATTTACACAAATTTGTGAAATTTTGGGGTTTAGTGTGTTCTTGATTCTATGACTTATAATTGCAAAAGAAATAATGCAATAATCAAACAAGAATTCCCACAAAATTCTTATCACCTAGGTGTCGGATGCTACCGAAAATGCACCTAATTTGCCAATAAAGGTGTCGAGTAAAATCGAAAATGCACCTTTTAATTTTTGCAACAAAATGTGTGTTTTGTGTTGTGCAAAAAATGATATTTTTATGTCTCCTACTTTGTTTTACAATTTTGCAAAAGAAGTACAATGTTGTCTTCCCCCCTGAATTTTGCAAAATTAACAATTTTGAGCACTCCTTCCAAGACAAGTCGACACACGACCCGCATTTGGAAGGCTTCCAAAACTAGTCGACAAACGACTTAGTTTTTGATGGACCCAAGGTTACAATTTCTTCTCAAATTTTTGCAAAAAAGAATGTGCAATTTTATGTCTTATATCCCCCTTTGGAGAAAACAAATGCACACTTTGCCTTTGAATTTTACAAAAAATTTCAGTCTCCTTGTGTTACAATTTGGCAAAAAAGAATTCAGGTTTGAACCTTTATTGTATGCTAAATTAACAAGGTTTGAGAAGAATTAAGGTTCCCTAATTTTGCAATAAAAAGTTGCTCTTCTATGTCTTATATTCCGTTTTATGGAAAAACAAAAGCACTCATTTGTTTGTGTTGCAAAAAATAGGTTTTTAATTCTCTATTTTAATGCAGAAGTTTAATAAATCTAATCATATTTATTTAATAATAAAATTTAATTTTGGAAAAAATCAATGTAATTTTTGAAAAAAAATTGATTCTAAACAAAAGATATTAAATTATTAAATAAAAAGATTAAAAAAAATATTAAAAATTTACAAAAAAAATAAAATTTTTTTAACCTTTTACCTTGTCTTTTCCTCCGCCGCGTTTTAGCAAAAAAAATATACCATTTTTGGAGCCGACGGGGTTTGAACTCCCGACCTCCTGGTCGGGAGACTGGCCGACTGGCTCTCCTGCCAGTCGGGCTACGCCACCCGACGGGAAGGGAAGGGAATTCCTTCCCTTTATTCCCGTCGGCCACGGGAAACCCAAAAAAAATTGGGTTTTCTACCCCGCCGGGAGTCGAACTCCCGACCCCGCGGCGGTAAGCGCCCCGACTGGCGCTCCTGCCAGTCGGGCTACGCCGCCCGACGGGAAGGGAAGGGAATTCCTTCCCTTTATTCCCGTCGGGGTGGGGAAACCCAAAAATGTGGGTTTTAATCCCACATTCATCCCGCGAGGGATGAATAAGGCCTTTAAAGGCCTTAACGCGTTCATTAACGCGTGATTGCCTTTGGGCAATCAGGGTCCGAGTGGACCCCTTTTGCTGTCGCCCACGTGGCACGGTCGGAGGGGTCCACGTGTCCGGTGGTCCACGTGGCTGTTCGCCACGTGGCCACCACATGTCCAGTCAGTCGCGTTAGGTGCCACGTGGCCTGTCCGCCACGTGTCGCCTTGTGTGTGGTCTGTCCAGCGTCGTCCAGTGGCTGTCTGCCACTTGTCCGGTCTCGGTTGGTCCAGTCTACGTCGTCCAGTGGCTGTCCGCCACGTCAGCGCCTCGGGATCTGTGCCCGAGGTCGAGTCAGCGGCTGTCCGCCATGTCAGCGCCTCGGGATCTATGCCCGAGGTTGCGTGTCGAGTCAGCTTAGGTTGCCGATCCTGGGACCTGTATCATCGGTTGTCGGATCTGTGCCGACGGTCCGATGTCGGCCTGTCAGTCGACCTCGGGATCCGTGTCGCTGGAACGGGATGTCACGCCCGCCTTGTCCAGGGCCTGCTTCCTCAAAATACGGGTCCTATCCAGGGGGTCCCGTGTCGGGATTTGAGCCCCTGGTCCAGCTGGAACGGGACGTTGCCCGCCTTGTCCAGGTCCGCTCCTACGGGCCGCCTCGTAAAGCGTGTCGGTCAGCCTACGGGCCACCTCGGGAAGCATGTCTGGAGTGTTGCGGGCCACCTCCTCGGGTAGCATGCCATGAAGTGCTGCGGGCCTCTCCAGCTCCTACTCCAGCGGAATGGCTCTGATGCCAATGTTAGGAAAAAGGTTAGAGTGCTAACAAAAATATATTAACCAAATAATAACCTTAACCATTAACCTTAGCATAGGAATAAGCTAGGTATTTATAGGTTACAATATGTAGGATAGATATTAAAATAATATCTAATCTAAGTTATCGCTAACCTACGCGCTTAGAGAAATAAGCGCCAACAACTAACAACTAACCTAGAATATTTAGAAAGTTATCTAGGTTAACCATTAGATATTTTTAACAATAAATATCTACATGGTAAATAGTCAAAGTAGATGTAATAATCTAACTAATGTAGTATAATGCAATATACTACCTCATTTTACCCTAATGGAGTAAATGGTAACTATCCCAAGTAATGGAATATTACTCTAACAAAAACTAGTTGTGTATTTATCAATGTCCTATTTTGTAGTGAGACTGTGTTCAAATTCTTTAGTCTTCAACATATTCATTCTGAGTCTTTGTTAAGTGAGTGAATTCATCAAAAATTGCATGTTGGTGTTGTTTCTAATTTGTTGAAATCCATTTAGGGTGTCAATGAGAGACACTATTCCTTGCATGATGCATAATGAATTTGTTGAAATTCATTTGGGGTGTCAACCACAAACACGTGTGGTGATGTACAATGAATTTCAAACAAATGTCTTGGAATGTTGAAGGATACATCATGGTCAAAAAAATAAGGTGAATGTTGTAGTTTGGAAGCATAAACTAGATCCTTAATTTTTACAAGAAGTTTAGAAAAAATTTTATTTAAAAAATTAAAAAAATTTAAACCTTATGGGGAGAATGTTAAACAATTCTTTTATTTGCAATGTTTAAGGATAAATAAGTTAATTTGAATTAGCTAAAAAAATCTAGAGTTAAGTAGTGGAATGACCAGTTAAATGTTAGTTATAAAAACTACCTCTAAATGTTTTGTACTCTTATTAACTGTATCAATATTCTTTGAATGTAATATCATGAAAATGATCTACCTCTTTAATTTGTTTAATAAAATGCAATTAAGGTATTGATGTTATTTTGATGCTTCTTTTTGGTTGCCTTATTTTGCAGGTCATGTTTTCAACACTTCAACTCATCACGACAATTGCCTTCCACCCTGCAATGTCTCCAACATGGTAACGTCGGTCTGCATCACAGGAATTATAGTCAGTAACTGTTGATAGAGTTCATGGGTTACCATATTTGAACTTGAGAGATAAAAAAAGTAATGCAGAGCCTAACTTTATTTTTGGCAATGGCAGAAACAAGATAGCAAAAGTTTAGGTCATAACTAGAGGGAGTCACGGATGGTATGTCTCGGAGAGGTACAAAGAGACGATCCTCCATCAGTACATCGATTTCATCATTCCTAGAAATGACAACATGAATCGACTCTCCCCTTGCATTCACACGTTTGATCTGGTTGAGAACTACAAGGAAATTTTTAGCCCGGGTTTGGGTTGGTAAGGCAACACACACTAGTAGACTAAAAGCGTGGGAAATTAAACATCTTTGAGAATCCATGGCAATCTAGCGAAGCAACTCTATTCTAAATTTCCACCTACCCTTGTGCATTAAAAGGTGGGTCTTTACTTGTATTTATAGTGGTGAAAACGATCATAGTTAATATAACTATAGAGTTAATTGAACCGAGGAATAAATTAGTTTAGGAGTTGGTTATAATCATATTATTTTAGTAATTGTTAAGTGTGGGGTTAAAATTAAAGGGGTTACTTTAAACAAGCCTATTCCACCTTCTTGTAAATTAATCCAACATGAGGGAGACCATCAGTAGATTAGGATTTGTATCATCTTTTGGTTTGATGGTTTGGTGCGCACTCAAAAAATTCAAAGTGGACTACTACCTTTACAAATTAACACCCCCAAAATTTAAACCCAAATATTAATAAATACTTAACCAAACTAACGACTACCAAACTTACAACAACAAATTATTTGCATGCTCCATTCACTTACTATTTATCCACAGCTGATTTCAATGGCCAGTCCAACAACAGACTCACGGATGGTATGGTGGTCTATCCCCCATTTCTATTGTTGATAAAAATTTACTTCAAAGCCTTAGTTGGTAAAACTTTATTTTATGATTACACTAATTCCAACTCTAGAATGTTAAGTCCGCGAGGGGGTTCATATATCTTGAATTGATGTTTTCTGCTTAAAAAATTATTTTATGATTACACTAATTCCAACTCTAGAATGTTAAGTCCGCGAGGGGGTTCATATATCTTGAATTGATGTTTTCTGCTTATTCATATGGCCAGCTATTACCATTATCAAAATAATATATTTATTAATTTATAGTAGTGTTCTGTGAGGATAAAAAGATGATTTGAAGTGAAGAGATTATGGAAGGAAATTAACCCATACTCTGCCTAAGCTTATGTTGAGACTCGAAGTCTACATATCTAGTTGAAGATAAGGCACAAGTGATTTATGACATGTTGGATTTTTCAGATCTAAAAGAATTTGAGAGCAAAACACAAACAAAAGAAAAAATGCAAAGAATAAGAGAAAAACACAAGATTAACGAGGTTCACCCAAACTCGGGCTACATCCTCCAAGACATCTTTTGCATTATAAATAAATACACAACCATGAAGGGTTGCACACCATAGCCTTATATGACTACAACAACCTCTTCTGATTCCTGAGACATCTTCCAGTTTCTCCTTTCAACTTGCTTGGTTTTCCCTGCACACACATGGTGCTCTCCTGGCACGTACCCAACTATTCACAATCTCACAACTATATAGTTACAAAATGTAACTGTTGCATTTAATATTTACAACTACATTGGTTACGTTGTGAATATGTGTCAATCACCGTAACTGTCCTTGTGCATAACTAGGAACCTCTGCCTATTTTTGTGCATCGGGTATAACCGAATCAGGCTCCATCCTTAAGAATCTCCCACTTGGAGACTGATTCACAACAACTCCACCATTGCTCCATCCGCTGAATATCATCTTCAAGCCATATTGAGGATATTCACACCTCCTCCAGATTATGTATCCACGTTCTGAACCATCACCAGTGTCATCCACACACTTTCTCTCTTGATAAACGAACAACACATAATCTACCTCATTTTGTCATTGCTCCCACTGCTTCACCAATCTCTAAGACTTCCACAATCAGGAACAATACATTGGAAACCCCTTTCCAATTCCAAGCTATATTCAAAACCAAGGAAGGGATAGAGCAAAGAGAAGTGATCAATTTCTCTTGCTACATATCTAATTTCCCCAAGTCGTGAATATGAGCTCAAACCGGTTGCATATACCAGCAACCCATCTTCATTTTTTCTGTGTCTCAACCACCGTCGTCGTCCTCTCAACATGACACCTTCGCCTAGTTGCTCTCGCTGGAGCTCGTTGTACAAGTCTCCCCCTAGGCGGTGACTCACCCTCTTCAATTTCGTCGACATCTAGAGCCTCCTCTCATCATTGTGGAACTCAACAAGCGCCTCAGACCCAGCTCTGTCCTCCGCAACACTTCACCTTTGTCACTCAGGAAATACCTCGAGCCAGTATGAAGGCAGACAATTTAAGGACCTTTGTAGAAAGCAACTGCACACAAAATGAGTCACTGATCCCTGTTGTGAAGATTACACACAACACGCGGATCATATGTGCATACACCACCTTCATATCGATCTCAGATGGCACCACTTCGGCACTTATACACTTCCACGGTCCATCAGTAAACTTCCACGTAGACATCTGTAAGATACACTTCACAGTGTATCACATAGACCCCTCCATGCATCCCTCTACAGAATACACATTACCATGTATTATATACATAGAGGCCTCACTGCACTTCACCGTTCTCAGGGATAAGCGCCCTCTACAATACTGCTCTCTGTCTCTTCATCGCGACCCCTTTCTCATCCCTAGGAAGAGATCCACCTCCCACTCAAACTTGAATCCCCAATATTTAGCTTTGATACCACTTGTTGGGTTTTTTTAGATCTAAAAGAATTTGAGAGCAAAACACAAACAGAAGAAAACATGCAAAGAACAAGAGAAACACATAAGATTAACGAGGTTCACCCAAACTCGGGCTACATCCTCTAAGACATCTTTTGCACTATAAATAAATACATAACCATAAATGGTTGCACATCATAGCCTTATATGACTACAACAACCTCTTCTGATTCCTAAGATATTTTTCAGTTTATCCTTTCAACCTGCTTGGCTTTTCCTGCACACAAGGTGCTCTCTTGTACGCACCCAACTATTTCCAATCTCACCACTATATAGTTACAAACTGTAATTGTTGCATTTAATATTTACAACTACATCGATTACATTGTAAATATGTGTCAATCGTCGTAACTTGTGCATAACTGAGAACCTCCGCCTATTTTTGTGCATCCGGTATAACCAATCACACTCTATCCTAAACACGACATCGGACCATAAGATTCCGAAAGAGACAACAAATTGATTGCTACTTTTCCGTGTAACATAGACATGCCACATTTGATGGCAATACTCAAACACGGTCAGGACCACGGTATTTAACAGAGCAAGAGCACCTTAGTGCTAACCGTCGAATATGCTTTCCCATTCTATTATATACCGTCGGCTTGTGTAAACTTTTTTCTTTCACTTATTGCTTTATGCAAATCCTTTCTGCTCATTTTTATTGTGAAATATCGTTTCAAATTTAAGATTTTAAAGAATATAGTGGAGAAATAATGAATTTCCTTGTTCAAATTAAATTTTAATCAAATTAAATTTTAATTATAAAATATATGAAGAATTTATCCTAAATAAATAAATAGGTATTAAAGTCATAACAAGAAGAATAAAGAAGTGATAGTGGCTTCGTCCATTTTCGCTGTCAAAGCCTTGGGAAGTGTGGGTTTGCGTTTTCATGCATTTTCACATACATAAATGTATAAATTACTCTAAATGGTGGTCCTGGTCCTTCTCCTGGTGGCTTTTAATGTTTTAAGGATGATAAATGTATATAATAAATTTATTTACTGTACGGCACCTCAACCAAAATCAGTCTCTGTGACAGAGAAAGAAGGGCAATGGAACGGCTCCGTTCGTACCATGAAATATCTGTTTTTAGTATACACGTGTCCAGTTCAGCAAGCTTAAATTTAACACGTGAACGGAAGCGATCTTAAATTTGCTCGAAATGAGTGATGAGCCGACTGTGTTAAGTTAGAAATCTTAAAATCCACGGCTCACAATCTTCCGAAGTATTGTGCGTAGACAAAAACGTTTAGATCTAAAATGGCAAAATGTGCAGATGCTATTTGGCTAAAACCATAACGTCAATAGCTGTATACACATAAATTTATACTTCTTAGGATTTTTTCATTGGGAACTGGAATCGTTGAAGCAGATGAGTTTATACACCAGCTGTCTACGACATGCTTTCATACCGTGGTTAGACATGTAGACTACAAGTATACCTCCAAAGACTACTATATTTAGTACAAGTATACCTCCAAAAATTTAAAGTACCTAACCAAACACAATTATAAACTCACTTAAATTATAACATTACTATCAATTAAAGCCTTGGTAGCCTTGACGTTCACAATTCCGCATGTGATGGAAGTTTCTTCTATCAATCTGTAGTTTCACATGCCACCTGATGTATTCGAGAGAGTGGCGGTCTATTTTTTTAACTAGTCTTCTCAGTTTCAAAATAACACGGTGAATGTCACCCTTTGTCACCCTTTTGACTCGAATACACCATGATTCTAAAACTTAAAAGAAAAGTTAAACCTTCAATGTAATTTTGAAGAAGGCCGCTCCATAGAAAAAAAATAAGATTGTATATGAGAAAAGTAAAAGCCATGTTTAATCGTCGGTCGTATAACAAAATTACAAATGTTGTGCAATTCTTCTTTGCCACTCCGCACAGAACTGAACAAAGTGACGGGAGGGTGCACTCACATCTTACGTAATTGAACATTCCAACTACTTTCCATATTAAACAAAAGAGGCGAGTAAAATGAATCAACATTATTACAATTTTACCTCGTCACAACCATGGTTACGGCCTTGTGTCAGTGTCGATATTGCACGCAGAAGATAAGGTGCATTTAATTAACCATAATAATGCAACCTCTTACCCTTTTTCTCTTCTCCTTTTGCAATTCTGTTTCTTTTGCGTTTGCTCTTGTTTATTTGGGTGTGAATTTGAAACGCTTTCTGTTGGAGCATAAGGCGATTAGATATTATTATTGAATAAAGTAGGGAACATATATACAAGAATGATAGGCTATAGTTAGCCTAAAGAATCGCTAACTAATAGCTAAGCAATAACCTACTAACAATAATATGCTAACAAATAATATACGCTAACAATAGTTGTTAGCGAAACTACTAACTTAGGATAGAAACTAACCTAGGGTAGGAAATACTAACCAAATGAGGTAATAATAGATTTACCATAGAATGGTAACTCTAACATCCCCCCTTATTACATTATTTGGGTAATTGAATAACTACTAGCTATGCTAACATCCCCCCATACAACAATATTTGGGTAAAGTATATAACTGCCCCAATACAGTGAAGAAGAAGAAGAGAAATGAAAGAATGATGGCTCGTGCTTTGTCTTCGGCTCTGGCTCTGGCTCTAAGCATACCTCTGGATCTGTACCACTGGGTCTATCTCGAGATCTGCCTGTGAAACTGCCTCTGGATCATTGCCTTTGGATCTGCTTGTAGATCTGCCTCTGGAACTTTGTCACTGGGTTTGTCTTTAGGTCTGTCTCTAGGTCATTATCTCTGGGACTTCCACTAGGTCTGTCACTGGATTTGCCTCGGGGTCTACCATTGGTTTTACCTTTTCTATAGAAGCCATACAACATTTATTTCATCATGGTCCATTGTGTGAGATCTGTCCATCCACAATCAATATGAACCTTGTTGGCCATTTTCACTTTGTACCAACATTTTGAAGAAGAATGATTCGTACATCCACATGAATCACAAGGATGTAATCTCCAACACTTAGCTGCAACATGTCCTGCCTTTCCACAGTGACTGCAACAATGCTTTTTAGGAGATGTAGGAGATTTAGGTTTTACAAACATGGAATTACTGGTACTTGCTTGTCCAGTATAGCCAAGGCCTTCATTCTTTGCCCTGACATTTGGCATTATAGGAGTTTTAATGCCTTGTTCCTGTTTACCTAATCTCTCACCATTGAATCCCATTTTCTTCATCATTTTGGAACCAAATCCTTTGGTGTGTTTTTCAAAACACCCAATTTCATCATCTTCATCAATGCTTTTAACAATTTTGCATTTGTCATTATTGATGAGATTATGGAGCTCTTTTTGAGGAGGTTTAGTTTTTAAGTCACTAGTGTCACAAGCAAAATCTGCTACTGAAATGAGATCACCTATGCTACAACTGATATCTACCATAGAAGGTATGAGGTCGCTTGTATCACAACAAGCATGTGCCACAATGGGCTGAAGGTCACTTGTGTCACAACAAGCGTTCGCCTTTAGGACCTCGTTTTCCTCATTTATTTCCAATTTACGTTGGGCATGGTCAAGTGCAACAAAGACCAGGTATATGCCCCTTAGAACGCCAATAGGAACTTGAGCACCATTTTTCTAAAGGTCTATGCAAGACTCAGAATCATCGAGGAGAGCTACTAAACCATTTTTTAGTGTGAGGAATGTGCCCTCCTCATAAAAATCCAACCCATCCATCTCTGGTGGAAAATATGGGTTTTTAACTGATTTAGCAACATCAGTTTTTAGGGCTATCTTTTTCTTTGATCTGCCCATTTTTAAGGTGTCGGTCATCGCCAAAAATACACCTTTTACAATGAATTTTGCAAAAAATAATCTGACTAAGGTGTCGGTCACTGTCGAAAATGCACCCTTATAAGTCTTCCCCCCTTGGTTTTGCAAAATTATATCCCTCCTGTTTGCAAGATAGGAGATGGTGGAGAGAAAAAAGTTTATCCCCCTTTTCAGTGCAAAAAATATGCAACTATTAAGCCTCAAAGGGCTCTTACAAAGCTTGCCTCGTAGGCAGATTAGCACAAAATATCACCAAAAAAAATTCCCCCTGTGTGAAGTACTTCAAACAAACAAGTTGCTATTTATGAAGCCTAAAAAAAATAGGGTTTTAGGTTTGATGATTTTATGCCTCTTGTTGTTTGCCTTTATAAGGTGTGAGGCAAAAAAAAAAAATTCCTCCTCTTGGAGCAATTTTTTTTTTATTTTGTGCCCTTTGCAGAAGTTTAAAGTGTAATTAAAAATATTTTAATTAATAATAAAAACTTAAATAAATGTTTTAAAAAAATAAAACATTTTTTTTAAATTTAAATTATTAAAAAAAAAAAAAATTAATTACCTTTGCGGCCTGTGTAAAAAGAGGGCGCTTGGCCCCGACGGGAGTCGAACTCCCGACCTCCCATCGGGAAACGCCTTGCCGCTGGCCCACTCGTCGGTCGGCCTACAAGGCCCGACGTGAAGGGAAGGGAAGAAATTCCCTTTCCCTTCGTTCCTCGCGCGGGCGTGAGAAAAAAAATTGTGGGATTAATCCCACATTGCCCGCGCGGAGGAAATTGTGGGCTTTAAAAGGGCTGTCAAGCCCTTCAACAATTGACTGCCCTGCAGGCAGTCAGTCCCCCACTGCAAACCTTTTGGTCGCCGCCGCTTGGCGTGGCCGGTCTGGTCGGGTGGCGCGTGGCAGTCCGCCACGTGTCACCCACATGTCAGGTCCAGTGGCAGTCTGCCACTTGTCGAGTCCCGAGTCGTGTCGAGTCCGATCAAGGTCTGGCTATCCGCCACGTGTCACGTCCTAGTCCAGTGGCTGTCCGCCACGTGTCATGTCTGGTCTAGGTCCAGTGGCTGTCCGCCACATCAGCACCTCGGGATCTGTACCCGAGGTCGCGTCTGGTAACCACGTGTCGCAATCTGAGTCAATGCCTCGAGATCTGTGCCCGAGCGGACGTGGGTGCCGTCAGGTTTGCTTGTCGAGGTCTGAGTTCGAGCCTCGAGATCCGTGCCTGAGAGTTTGTTGTCAGGTCAGATCCGGCGGAGGGCACGCCTGCCCTCGTTGACCGGTCCAAGCCATCGGGAAGACTGGTCAGGGTTTAGCAGACCCCTGACAGGGATGTCCCCCTGTCAGTATTTGTCAGACCCGAGGGCGCTCCTGCCCTCGGGTTTGGGTCCTGTCTCCACCTGGGAGGGCGCGCCTGCCCTCCCGTCAGTGCGTTGGACCCACGGGGGCAACAACAATAGTGGCCGCCAGTGATCAGGGATCGGAGGGTGCTCCTGCCCTCGCAGATCCTGGTCGTCGGGTCTGAGCCGCTGCCAGTTGTCAGCCTATCAGGTCTGACAGCAGAATGTTGTCGGACCTGCGGGCCTTCTCCCCGCTTGGTTACGTGGGCCTGCGGGCCCTCTCCTAGGCCACCTTGTGGCGTGAGATGTCGGGCTTGCGGGCTGCATCAGCAGATCCCGCTCCTCGGGATCTGTGCACCTGTGGGCCTCCTCGGGTAGCGAGCCAGTCAGTCTGCGGGCCACCTCGAGAAGCGTGTCGAATCCAGACTACGGGCCGCCTCAAACCGCCAAGGTCCCGCCCAAGTCCGGCTCTGATACCATGTTGGAGCATAAGGCGATTAGATATTATTGAATAAAGTAGGAAACATATATACAAGAATGATAGGCTATAGTTAGCCTAAAGAATCGCTAACTAATAGCTAAGCAATAACCTACTAACAATAATATGCTAACAAATAATATACGCTAACAATAGTTAACGAAACTACTAACTTAAGATAGAAACTAATCTAGAAATACTAACCAAATGAGATAATAATAGATTTACCATAAAATGGTAACTCTAACACTTTTTTTGGATTCCAAATTGTTTTGACACATGTAGAGCATGCTAACAGTTTTATTATGATATACCAACGCTGCAGCTCTAAGGTTTCGTATCGGATATATGTCGGACCGCAGGGTGATTGTGGTCATGACGGGAAGGGGTTTGCTATTATATTGTGGTCATGAGGGGAAGGGGTTTGCTACTTTTAAGCGTCTTGAATGCTATAGCGTGCGAATACTTGCTAATTACTAATGTTGATTGTGTTATTGGTACATTACAGGTTAACGTAGCGCGGACCACCCAAGTATTGCTGGTGCTGTTGTTCACTATGGAAGAGTGAGCAGCGCAAACCCTGACCACCTCAACATCGGTGACGTTGCAATTCCCGCTCGAATTGCACATTATGGCAGATGGCACTGGGAGGTGATATGTGCTTCTTTTACCTTAATTGCTTTAGTTATATGTATCCGGTTTAACGTGAACAGGTATGGGTGTAACTATTTTTTATTTTTACAATAAAACCAAAAATTTAGAGGCGACAATGGAGACTACCATCGTGACATTGCCAGGATCAACTTTTGGGATTATAATATTGAGAGTATATATCTCCAGCCAGAAATGGTTATGTAAAGGCCCGAAGCGCAAGAAGAAAGGTTTTTCATCAACGTGAACCAATATTTTATATGGCTTCGCAGAGAAGATTGAGGTATCATTATGATATAATATCAAATATTGGACTAAGAAAATGATGTGGAACCTCAATTTTGTGTTAAATTTTTGTGAATGAAAAGGAACAGGGTCTGTAATTAGCGATGTGCGGGCCGGTGGGAAAATCGGGAGAAACTTGTCTTGCAAGGCAACCAACGGTGAGGAGAGTGGAGAGCGGATGCAGCGCCAACAGCGACGTGAATAACGTCGTCTTCCGTGACTTTCTGCGTAATAATTTGAAAATCACCACCGTCGACACTGAGAGCGCGGGAGTTACAATTGGTACTAATAGCAGAAGCATGAAAATGATAATAGAAACTGATTCGGAACTACTTGTTGATTGTTGGTGTGATTTGCCCTTATGATTGTAATTGTGCAGGTGTGCTTTAGCGAGAGGACCCCGTCTTTGAAAATGGGCTCAATTTTCAAATTCGTAGGGGGTGCACCGCCCGGTGGCCAGAACGACATGAGTGCTATCGAAAGTATATGGGATGGCCACCCTCGTGCAGCACTGCTTGAATTATTGCGCAATCCGCCAGAAGAACTTCCAAACCCGCGTATTGATATCTCGTAAATAAATGGAACCAGAAAAATGTATAGGGCTACTATACTACTGCTACAGTAGTCCAGATGTATATATCCAATAAATGAGTAGTAGCAGTGCTCTCACTCTAGGCGTAAAAACTTCCTTTGGAAAATTCATACTATCCTTTGGAAAGAGGTTTTAAAGTTGAAAGGGTTAGGTGGATTGGTAGTTATTAGGTTGGTCAGTCACCTATCAAAAATAGATCTAGGTTTAAACTTTGGAGCATGTCCGTTGCAAAGGTAGTAGTCTGATATGGACTCAGGTCAGATCTACGACAATGGTTCGAATCCGAATTCCGGGCTAATGGTCCCCTCATGCTAGGTCAACAAGACTTGTTGGGAGATGGTACAAACCCTTCGCAATGATGGTCCCCTCATGCGGTCCCCTCATGTTAGGTCAACAAGACTTGTTGGGAGACGGTACAAACCTTTGACGACTGATGGTCCCCTCACACCAAGATCCTGGGCTACGGGTGGTCCTATATATATATATATATTTTGATTGGATGATAAAGTAAAAATAAAAATTTAAGTTTTTAAAATAAAAAATATTA
Source organism: Wollemia nobilis (assembly GCA_028583015.1). Taxonomy (NCBI): domain Eukaryota; kingdom Viridiplantae; phylum Streptophyta; class Pinopsida; order Araucariales; family Araucariaceae; genus Wollemia; species Wollemia nobilis. The sequence continues at coordinate 556,523 of JAQPPZ010002383.1, read as the reverse complement.
TTTTTTTTGAAAAAATTGAAAAAAACTTGTATTAAAACATTGATCAGTTACAATTGGGATAAGACACATCCCAGCCGAAAACAATGAAAGCACATGATTACAAGAGAAGAGGAATATTTGCACTGGATCCAAATCTCTTGAACCAATACCAAGCTAGCTGAGAGAGCTGATAGGTCTGTTACAACAACTTATCGCGAAAACACGCAGCAAACACCAACTTCACCTCTGTCCACGAAAAAGCTACAAGTCACGAAATCGTGACACAAGACTCCTCTGACCGCAAAAAAGTCAACCTGTCGCGAAATCGCGACAAAAATCCATCCTTGGTCGCGACGGAGCAACATGTCGTGATATCGCGACAAAAATCCACCAGCGGCCACAACGATGCAACATGTCACGAAATCACGACAACTTTCCTCTAGCGGCCGCGACGGCGCAACATGTCGCGATATCGTGACAACTTTCCTCCCTTGGCCGTGACGGTGCAACATGTCACGATATCGCGACAATTTTCCTCCCTTGGCCGCGATGGAGCAACATGTCACGATATCGCGACAACTTTCCCTCGGCGGCCGCGACGGTGCAACATGTCGCAAAATCGTGACAACTTTCCTCCCTTGGCCGCGACGGAGCAACATGTCACGAAATCGTGACAACTTTCCCTCGACGACAGCGATGGCGCAACATGTCGCGATATCGTGACAACTTTCCTCCCTTGGCCGCGATGGCACAACATGTCACGATATCGCGACAACTTTCCTCCCTTGGCCGCGACGGCGCAACATGTCGCGAAATCGTGACAACTTTTCCTCGGTGGCCGCGATGGTGCAACATGTCGCGATATCGTGACAACTTTCCCCCCTCGGCCGCGACGGCGCAACATGTCGCGATATCGCGACAACTTTCCCTTGACGGCAGCGACGGTGCAACATGTCATGATATCGCGACAACTTTCCTCCCGTGGCCACGACGGCGCAACATGTCGCGATATCGCGACAACTTTCCTCGACGGTCGCGACGGCGCAACATGTCGCGATATCGTGACAACTTTTCCTCGATGGCCGCAACGGTGCAACATGTCACGATATCATGACAACTTTCCTCCATCGACCGCGACGGTGCAACATGTCACGATATCGCGACAACTTTCCTCCAGCAGTCGCGACGACGCAACATGTCGCGATATCGCGACAACTTTCCTCCAATGGCCGCGACGGCGCAACATGTCACGATATCACAACAACATTCCACCCTTTGCTTTTTCTTTGATCATTGGCTCAAGGACCTTTCAAGACCCTGCCTAATCACCTCATCCTCAATATCCATGTCACTATGCAACTGAACTCCAAACTCCTTTTCCGCACCCATCTTAGCCAAAAAGTTAACCGCTTTGTTCAAATCTCTACTCACATAAACTGGGATCACGTCCTCCAATTCCTTCCATAATTCCTTAATTTGCGTGACCAGGGCCCTCAACCTCCAAGCTTTCAGATCAAAGTTCCTCATGCGGTCTAGAGCTCCAACCATTATTTGAGAGTCCGATTCAAGAATAATCCTCCGGTGGCCATGTTTCATCGCCCAAACAGAGGCGGACTTGATGGCAATGGCTTCGGCTTCATTGTTAGTGGATCTTCCCAGGCCTTGCAATTCCCAATAGAGCACGATCCCTAGCATGATTCCGGCACACCACTCCAATTTTGGCTCTACCCGGATTGCCTTTTGCAGCTCCATCGGTATTGATTTTAATCCAACCTACGGGGGAGATTTCCAACAATTTTTGTCCTATCCCTCTTGCTGGTCAACGCCTTCTTCCATAGCCCCAGGAACAATTTGAGCTTCCTCCTTAGCGTGAACGGCCATAGTTTCGGTAACCTTGCTCCAAATGGTCTGCCAAACCCCGTCTAGAGCGGTAAAAGTTTCTCTAAAAATTTTGGCATTTCTTTCTAGCCATACTTGCCACCAGATAAAGCTTAAACCGAGCTCCCAGCCAATACGAAGAGCTTTAGATTTGAATCTACCTTTCTGCCATTTTTCCCAGATATTCATCCGGTTCAGGTCACCACTTACTTGAATTTTAAAGTAAGCAAACCAATGCAGCCAAATATGTCAGGTGAAAGGGAAACCAAACAACAAATGGTCAATAGTTTCCTCACTCTTGTAGCATAGTACACATTGAGAAGGGCCGATGATACCTTTTGATCCGAGATTATCAAAAGTGAGGATTCCATTGTGCATGCACCGCCAGGCAAAAAAGTTGACTTTCGGCCAGCCCTTAGAGTGCCAAATTTTCCTCCAATCCTCAACCAAAAAAGTATGAGGGGGGCTCTGGGAGGATCGTTGTCATATCCTCCTTGTCAAGAATTTTGGTCAAAATTTTGGTCATATGATGGGTGGGAACTGATCCCAAGAATCTATCCAAAAATGAGCCTTCTCCCCTCTTCCCACTTTCCAAAATAAGCGGTCTTTAACAACTTGAGACCCTAACTTGAGAGCCCGCCAAACTAGGGACCCAGTACCATCCAAGGGGATGCGAGCAACATCATTTGGGTTGGCTTGTCCCAGGTATTTGCTAGTTAGGATTCTATTGAAAAAGGAGGTGGGTTGGGAGATCCATCTCCAGTACAACTTTCCAGCCAAAGCTTTATTATTCAGCTTAGATTTTCTCAAACCCAGACCTCCTTTAACCTTGGGCTGGGTAACTTTGTCCCAACCCACTAAGGCCCACTTTCTCTCTCCCTTTGCTCCTTCCCATAAAAACTTTCTAGCCATCCTGTCCAACTCTTTCCATATTGTAATCGGGGCAGCCAGGATAGAGAATTTGTAAATTGGCATGGCTTGAATGACTGACTATAAGAACGTTAATCTGCCACCATAACTTAACCACTTGTGAGACCAGTGATTAATTTTGTCCTTGATACACTCAAGCAGATTCCTCCATGTGTCTAATTTTAGCTTCTTGAAGTGCAAGGGGACCCCCAAGTAAACCACCGGGAGAGAAGTCCTTGTGAATCCCAGGATTTCTAAAATTTTGTTTCGAAGCTTTTGCTCCAGATTAAAAAAAACCACTTTGGATTTCTTGTCATTAATGACCTGTTGAGTAGCCCTAAGATAGACATTAAGAGTATCCCTAATCATTCTTGCTTCCCTGAAGTTGGCCACTCCCACCAAACCGAGTGTCATCCACAAACTGCAGGTGTGTTAAAACTTCATCACCCACCCTGATACCCAATAATCTACCTTGCTTGTCTTCTCCTCAAGAAAAGTCTGCCAAGACCTTCAACCAAAATGAGAAAAAGATAAGGAGAACATGGATCCCCCTAGTGCAGCCCCCAAGTAGCTCCAAAAGGTTGCGAAGGAAGGCCCTTGATTAGCACAGAGTAAGTCGGGGAAGAGACACAGCTCATGACCCACTCTATCCAATCCTGAGAGAAACCAAAGGCTGCCATCATTTTAGCCAGGAAACTCCATTCAACCCTATCATAAGCCTTTGACATGTCTAGTTTTATGAACATCCCTTTATTACCAGAAGTGTGCATTGAATGGATTGCTTTCTGGGCCACAACCACCCCATCCAGAATCTGTCGTCCCTCAAAAAAACCCCCTTGCTCAGAGGAGACAATGTTGTGAAGAAGAGGTTTTAGGCTCTCAGCCATTACCTTTGTGATTATTTTGTACAACACATTACATAATGCAATAGGCCTATAATCTGAAATATGAACCCCCTCCTCCCCTTTTGGAATTAAGGTAATGAAAGTGTGGTTTATAGCTTTAAGAATTCTCTTATTTTCTCTGGACTCTTCTACAACAGCCCTTACATCTTCCTCTAAGTAGTCCCAAAAGCCCTGAAAAAACTCAATTGGGAAGCCGTCTGGACCTGGAGTTTTACCAGTGCTCATTCCAAAGACCACAGTTTTCAATTCATCTCTATCAATGGGTTTGAGGAGGGCCTAATTTTCATCCTCAGAAATAATAGCAGGTATGATAGAAATAACTTCATTTTGGGCCTCTACATCTTGTACCACACTTTCCTTAAAAATCTTAGAAAAATAATCCATAGCATGGGAATGCATACCTGGAAGTGTATCAAAGGAATGACCATTCTCATCTTGAAGGGCCTCCATCTTATTCATCTGTCTTCGAGCACAAGTAGTCCGATGAAATAATTTTGTATTTCTGTCCCCTTCTAATAACCAGGTGGTTCTTGCTCTCTGCTTCCAATAGGTCTCCTCCTGGTTGTCAATGTCCTCAACCGTTGTACGCAGGGCATCATCCTCAGCTTTGAGTTGGTCTGTAATTACTCCTTCTCTGAACTATTTTTGGACCTCATCCCATCTGGCCACCAAAGGAGCTCTTTGGGCCTGGAAGTCTGTTTTATTAGCACACCTCCAATACTTCAACTGAGTTTTGACATATTGTAGTTGTTTGTGGATTTTGAACATTGCTCTCCCATAAGCTGGGCGGCCTTCTTCCCACCACTGTGGAATTTTCTCTCGAAGTTCTTCTTTCTGAAGCCAAAAATTCTCAAATCTAAAAGGTTTGTGATGCTTCCCCATCCTAGTCCCGCCTTCCAACAGAATGGGACAGTGATCTAAAACTGGGCCTTCTAAAATCTAAAAATTTATATTCCATTTTACAAACGCCTCCTCTGAAACCAGAAAATGATCTAGCTTAACCTTCCTACTATGTGGCTCCCGCCTTTTATTAGTCCAAGTGTAGTTAATGCCAGGACATTTAATGTCCACTAAGTGCAAAGCCTGGACTTGGGCAATCATGAAACGGTCCCCTGGGTCCAAAAAAGGTGTTCCCCCTTCCTGGTCTCTAGAAGATAATTTAGCATTAAATTCCCCCGCTATAATCCAGTCTAGATCTTCCCTTGAGGTTTGCATGTTATGCACGACCTTCCACTTGCCGTCTCTGACCCTCTAGGTTTTGAGACCCATAAAATTTTGTGATTAGAACGTGTTTCGCAGTGACATTATTCCTAAAAAGAGAAGTGAGAACACCCCTCCAGGAAATATGTTCTATTGCAGACCATTCAAGAGAGTTCCACGGAGTAACAATCCCCACTGAGGCACCTTGGGCAGCCACATCCATATGACCAACACCCCTCCAAATTTTGTTGACTGTTTTGGACATAAGATCTAATGACATCTTAGTCTCCTGTAAAAGCAAAAAATTAGTATTACGATTCTCTAAAAGTCTTCGAACAACAGATTGATGGGTTCTACTATTTAAACCCCTCACATTCCATGATTGTATAATCATTGGTTACCCTGGGAGCAATAAGAGTCTATTGACCTCACCAATCCTCCCGTGATCAGTTTGTCTCCTTGGGTTGCTAGCAACTCCTTATTGGATCTTCTACCTACTCCCTGAGAATTGTTATTTTTTGATCTTTTTTCTACCTGGGTTATCCCCAAAGATGGCCTTTCCCTGTTCTTCTCTGCTATTCCCATGCTGAACATCCTGAGATACTGTCTGCTCCTGGTTATGCACTACTAAGGCCCCTGAACACACTGGCTATGATACCTCACAGAGTTCAACTAACTGCTGTATGACGGGAGGAGATGAGAGGGGGAGTTGCACGGGAATATTAGAATTTTCCTTAATACCCTCCATGCCCTCCATAAATTGTTCCTCTTCGTCAACCAATGACTTAAATATCTCATACCTATTGGCAGGCCTGAGATGGGATTGCTCCTTTCCCTCCTTTTTCTTTGTTCGTATTTTTCTTCTGGGCTATTCAAAACCCTCTCTCTGAGCTTCCTGGCCCTAAACGGTGCTATTAGAATCTTTATTAAGTGTTGCCTTATCCTCTTTAGGCAGGTTTGGCATTCCTAAAGGGGCCTCCATTTTGGCATTCATATTATTAGGGCAAAAATGGGCCAAATGTCCATGTTTGTGACAAACCCTACATCTAAAGGGTAGGGCCTCATAGTCCAATTGTTGAATCCAGGAGAGACCCTGCCAATTCAATTTCCATCTCTATCGAAAAAGGCTGGCTGAGATCCATCTCCACACATATTCTTGCATACACCGCCATGCTCCCTTCAATTGTGTCTCTGGCAACACCCAGATGTCTTCCAATAGAATTGCCAATCCTTGCCAACACCTGCTCACCCCAGAATTCCATTGGAAGAGCATATAGTCGAATCCATACTGGGACAGCAGTAGGTTCAACTCGAGGATCGAATCCCACTCTCCATGGTTGAACAAATAGCCCTGTCGGGCCATGATTTTTCTTCTCTAACTCGAAAGCCCTATTTCTATCGACCAAAGACGAAAAGCTAACAATAAAATATCCATTGCTAATAAACCACAATGAATACTCACCGTGAGGCTCCTAGTTTTGGTGGATCCAAGAGTGCAAAAAATTCAAGGAAGGATGTATACCCATGAACTTGTAGATTAAATCATGATTAGATCTATAAATGACTGATTCTTCAACCATACTTGGCTCGATGACAATTTTTGGCCTAGTTTCGGCTTGTGGCAAACATCCATTCACACGATGTGTTGTCGACCTATTCCATCAGCTGTGAAAAGCATTTTATATGTCATTTTTTGAGCTTCGTCATTCTTTGGAGGAGAGTTTTCTTTAAACAGATCTGCGTATGAGCTACTACTCCCTGGAAAAGGAGCCGGAGAAGTCCCCATTGGACCCTCCTGGGGCACCAATCTAGCCTTCAGATCCACCGTACCCTGAAAGCACTTCTGCAATCCAGCTGATGCCCTAGATTTTTTGAAGTTCCAGAAACCCTAGTTCAAAGGAAAAAATCGCCAGCATAATTTTTATTATTGTTGTTATAATATAATTTTTAAATTAATTTTTTTAATATATTTTATAAAAAAATGTTATATGTGGTTTTTATTAGTGTTATTATTAATTAATAATAAAATATTGTCTTTATATTGGTAATAAACTATATCAATGTCCCTTAATCTAACAAATATTTTATTTCATCAAATTATTTTTATATCATTCTTAAATTTTTTTTAAGAAAATCTTAATTATTTTTTAATAAGAAAACATATTTAATTATTTTTTATTAATTTTTTCTCACAAATTTATATTTGAAAATTTGTTAAATTCAAAATTATGATACACTAATTTATAATCTATTAATAATTTCCATCTATATTATGTTTATTTCTATATCCTTTTTTATTATTTTTTTCATGATAATTTCCATATATTAGTTATAAATTATAATTGATATTATAATAAATGTGAGGAGATTTTATATTAATTATTTGGAAAATATAACCATCAATTTTTCTAAAATTTCTTCAAATGAACATTAAAATTAATTTTGATAATTTTAAATCTTGGATTATTTTTTTTTTATTTGTGGAAAACATCCCAAAAGGGATGCCACTTTCGGGTAAGACCCAAGGAGGCAGGGGTATCCATTTCGCCAAAAATGCCCAGGACTCGGACCTGGCCTACCACCTTTGACATACTCAAGGAGCAAACAAACACACAAAACCAATTTAAAAATAAGTAAATAACAACAAAAATAATAAAATAAAATAAAAAACATGCTCCTTGAGTGTGTCAAAAATAAAAGCACAACCAAACACGCACAATAAGATAAAAGAAACCACAACACGAACCACATAGAAAAACACAAGAACCACATAACAAAACACAAACAAGACAAAAACAACATAACACTACAAAGACATAACCCAAAAAAAAACATGAAAAATAAACACAACCAAAACCTAAAAATAAAAAAATAAAATAAAAATAAAAAACAACCAATAGACAATAAACAAAAACAAAAAACATAGAAAACACTCACACATAAAAACACGAATTAACACAAACAAAGAGAAACCCAAGAACAAGAACGAAAAAAACACAAGAACAATAACAAAAAACATAAAAAAAAACACAAAACAACAAAAACACATGAACAACAAAAAACAACACAAAGAACACAAAAACAAAACAAAACAAAAGAACCCACCCACCTTAAAAAACTAAACAAAAAAAAAAAAAAAAAAAAAAAAAAATTGAACATAACAATGACCTATCTAGACCAGAAGACTATTAAGGCAAGAATCAACAGAGGAAACAAAATAAAGAATAGAATGAGCTAGGGAACTAAAAAAACTGAATGAACCAAAGAGAAGCAAAAAAAAAAACAAGAAGAAACTAGGTACCTTCAAAGCTGGAGCCATCCAAAGAAATGATAGAAAGAAGAGCTTCCCTAATTTGAGAAGCCCACCATCTAGGAGGGTGGCCATAACAAGTAAGATCACCTTTGTCCAAAGCCCAATTAGCTAAAGCATCAACACTCTTGTTTTGATCTCTGACCACATGATTGTAATCAACTTTCAAAAATCCCATCTGGATTAATTGAATCTTCTCAATAATTCTTTTTATTCTCCAATCCACCTTATGATTCTTAGAAGGAGTCTTCAAGAGATTAATCATAAGTTGAGATCTAGACTCAACTAACACCTTTTCCCATCCAACCTTAGTAGCCTCCTGAAGGCCTCTGAGGATACCATACCCCTCAGCAAGGTTATTGGAAAGAATACCCAAATTCTCAGCAAAAGTAAAAACCAGGGAGCCATCTGAAAGTCTACCAATTCCTCCCACACTGGCTTTTCCAGGGTTCCCTCTAGAGGCTCCATCGGTATTGACTTTTCCAAAATCCTTAGGAGGAGGTTGCCAATTTCTAGTCCTATCCATCTTACTAATACTCACATTCCCTTTAAGTTGGTTGCCCTTAGAAGATTTAATCTTCAATCTTTGCATCACTTGATCCCATATTTGGTGGGAGTTTTGGGGGTGATTAAGGAGTTGATGGACTGATTCAACTAAGTTGGCTATGGTCTTTTGCCAAATATAGTGAATATCCTTCCTATCTTGATTAAAAATTTGGTTGTTCCTTTCATTCCAAATATTCCAAAGAAGAATGGTAGAACCCATCCAAACTAACTGCCTAATAAAATGATCAACACCCTCTTGATTAGGCCAATCCCTCCAAAGTTGTTCAAAAGTAAAAAAATTGGACCACTTTAAGCCAAGTAAAGTGGCCATTCTCCTCCATAGCTCAGAGGCTAAAGTACACTCAATAAAAATATGGTTGAGAGTTTCTACATTCTCTTCACACATTTCACATCTAAAAGGGCCATGAAAACCACGCTTCATAAGTTGCTCACCGGTAAGCACCCTACGATGCAATAAAAGCCAATTAAAGAACCTCACCTTAGGCCAGAGCTTTTGAGCCCACAATCGAGAAAATATGTCAGAAGAATGGTTGGGATTATTATGGCATAAGGTCAAATAACCTTGAGCAGCTGAATACTCACCCTTAGTAGTGTTGTTCCATCCAAAACAATCTTTTTCATGGGACCAAGAGAGGGATCTCATATGAAGGATGCCTTGGATATCTTGTCTTTGCCTTTCTGGGATTTGAATAGGCCAGTCCTCAATAGGGATCCAATATCTACCAACCTTTGAATTACCGGTATGGTACCGACAATAATTAGCCACCTTTATCCAATTAGCTCGGTGAAGCTCCTCCATCCAAGGCCTCCAATCGGGAAACCGAGTTATCAAAGGCTTGTGACCATCCCAAGAATCTATCCAAAAATTTGCCTGTTGACCATTATGAATGATCCAAAATAATTTTTTCTTTATCAAATCCTCACCAGTCTTAAGAACTGCTAAAATGGGAGAACCTTTGGTAGGAAGTTGATAGCGAACAAGGTCTTCAGGACTTTTGTTCTCAGCATATTTAGCATGGAGATTATTGGCCCAAAGAGCATTGGGGTTATGCAACATCCTCCAATATAATTTAGCAGCTAAAGCTTTGTTGTTATTAATAGAAGACCGGAATCCTAACCCCCCTTCACTCTTAGGAAGACATAAAGTATCCCATTTCACCAAGGCCCATTTTCTTTTCTCCTTAGTACCACTCCAAAGGAAACGATGACTGATTTGATCCAATTCTCGAAGAACAACCTTTGGGATATTCAAAATGGAAGAAACATAAATAGGAATAGCTTGAAGGACTGATTTTACCAAGGTGATTCTACCCCCGGAAGAAAGCCACTTGTTGGTCCACTTTCCAATTTTCTTCTTGACTTTGTCCAACAACCAATTCCAATATTTATTTTTTTGCCTTTGAATATTTATGGGAATACCTAAATAAGTGATTGGAAGGGAGGTCTTCTTATATCTTAATTTATCCAAGACCATGGATTCCTGTCTAGCAGAGCGGTGAAAGAAAATAACTTTAGATTTGTCTTCATTGATCAACTGCCCGATAGCCTTAGAAAAATAGCTAGTGATTTGCTTAATATTAGAAGCTTCCTTAACCGTAGCTTTACCTAAAAGAGTAGAGTCATCCACAAATTGAAGATGAGAGATAGGTCTAGCTCCATGAGCAATGGTAACTCCCTCAAGGGTTTTGTTTTCCCTCTTTTTGGTTATAGTCCTACCCAAGCATTCAGCAAGAATGATGAATAAATAAGGGGATAGCGGGTCACCTTGCCTAATACCTCTGGAAGCTGGGAATGACTGAGAAGGCCTGCCATTGATAAGAACTAAGTAGGAAACTGAAGAGATACATCCCATAATCCAATCCATCCAATCCTTAGAGAAACCAAATTGCCTCAAAACTTTGATAAGGAAGTGCCAATCCACTCTGTCATAAGCTTTGGATAAGTCTAACCGAATGAACATGGAAGGAGATTTTTGCATATCCATGGAATGGATGGCTTCCTCAGCAAGAACTATCTCATCTACTATTTGACGTCCTTCCACATAACCCCCTTGCTCTGGGGAAATAATCTTATGCAAAAGAGGCTTCAACCTTTCTGCCATGATTTTAGTAATGATTTTGAGAAGAACATTACATAAAGCAATAGGTCTAAAAGCTGAGATATGATCAACCTCTTGAGCTTTTGGAACAAGAGTAATATAAGTTTTATTGATAACCTTCAAAATTTCTTTGGCTTTCCTGGCTTCTTCCACCACCTCTAATAAATCAACATGAAGGATATCCCAGAACTCTTGGTAGAACTCAATGGGAAAACCATCAGGACCTGGGGTTTTCCCTTTTTGCATTTTAAAAACTACTTGTTGAAGCTCATTGATAGTAACAGGAGCAATCAAAATAGAGTTCTCCTCAGAAGTGATAAGAGAAGGGATTGCTTGAAGAACATTTTGTTGTGAAGTTGAGTCAAGAGGAGTAGCAACAAAAATATTGGAAAAGTAATCAACAACAATAGAGTTCATGCCATCCCAAGTATAAACAACATCTCCAGAATATGATTTTAAGGAAGAAATAAAGTTGTGAGATCTTCGAGCTAGAAGAGATTTGTGGAAGAAATTTGTGTTTCGATCTCCTTCTTTGAGCCATTGAATTCTAGATTTTTGCTTCCATAAGATTTCTTCTCTTTTTCCCATTCCTCTAACCGAGTTGTGAGTTTAATTTCATCTGCACTTCTCTTCTCTGTGAGGCCATCTAAACGGATTTTCTTATTCAAATTTTCAAGATGAGCAATAACTTCATGTTTTTTTTTATGAACATCCCCAAACTCTTTCCAGGTTCCAAGTCTTGATTTTGGATTTAATGTATTGCAGTCTTTTGGCAAAATAGAACATCTTAGTCCCATGCCTAGGTTTACCTTCCTTCCACCATTGTTGCACATGAGGTCTGAAGGAAATGTCTCTAAGCCACATTAATTGAAAATGAAAAGGAGAGAAACTCACATTGGTTTTCCACATTTCCACCATGAGTGGCCAATGATCCGAACCAGCATTATTAAGAGTCTTCACTTTAGGAATGTGACCATGGATTAAGAAATTTTTAGAGAGCAAAAACCTATCCAATCTCTCCATTATACAAGCTAAGCCTTGCCTTCTGTTAGACCAAGTCATAAGGCCATTATCTGGTTGGATATCCACAAGATGGAGGTTTGCAATATATTCGCTCATGAGGTCAGTGCTTTTGTCCAAATTTCTATTTCCCCCCCTTTTCTCATCCAGAGAGAGGATGGTATTGAAATCTCCTCCGATCAAGATCCAAGCTTCAGGAAAATGAGAGATAATATGAGTAATATCCTTCCACTATCTTCTTTTTTCCTCCAAAGAAGTCGGAGCATAAACAGTAATGTAGAGCATAATTTGGTTGGAATGTCTACTTTGAATAGCTATAGCCAACAAACCCCAACTGCCAACCATATGGTGAATAACTACCTCTTTTGGGTCCCAAAGACAAGCAATGCCACCAGAAGTCCCTTGGGAACTGAGGGAAACCACTTTTCCAGCTGGCCAAATTTTACTTGCAATTGAGTCCATATCCTCCATTGACATCTTTGTTTCTTGAAGGAAAACAAGATGTGGATGATTTATCTGAATCATTCTTCTAATTTCATTTTGTTTTGAAAGACTCCCTTTGAGTCCTCTAATATTCCAAGTGATGATCTTCATTAATACCAGGGCTAAAAAAGTTGGGAAGGGCATTAATCTTACCTTCCTCTACAAGCTTTTCACCTTCTTTTACCATATGATATTGATTGGTCTTGCGACCTGCTTTTTGATTAGAATCCATCTTCAATTTTTTTTCCCTGTTTCTTGACTTATTCCAATTGAATCTGAGATGGCTTCTAACCTTGAAGAATGCTCGTACACAGCCAAAATTTTACTAGATGGTTCAACGGAGTCTATATTGGGACCTGCATTATTTGAAGTTTTGACATTTGAAAGATTGTTTTTCTTGTGTAAATTTTCTCCCTTTTTTTCTGTTGAAAACCTTTGATTTGTTGGTTTGTCTCTGAGTTCTTCCCTTCATATTTAAATTGTGTTTCTAAGATTTCAGTTTCCATTATTTCCTCTTCCTCACTTGGGACATCATTTGTGGAAAGGATTTCAAACATATTAGCGAGATGACTTTGATTGATCCTTCATAACTGGTTTTTTTGAGTGTTCTTCTTCTTAGGTATTTGGAAACTCGTTGAGTTTATATCTTCTTTCTTTTGATCAGGAATTTTATTTGGGCAAGCACTGGCCAAATGACCATATTCATGGCAAATTCTACAACGAAAAGGAATGTTCTCATAGTCCACTACTTGCTCCCAAGTGTCTTCCCCAAATTGTAATGTGATATTTTTAGGTAGGGGTTTGTCAAAATCCATTAAAACACAAATCCGAGCATAAATAATATGTTCAAAATTTTGAGTACAATCAACAGTCATCATAAAAGTTCCTAAAGAGTTTCCAATTGAAGAAAAAATAGTAGGATTCCAAAATTCAATAGGGAGGCCAAAGAGTCTAACCCACACGGGAGCTATAGAAGGCATCTCTTCTTCGGCTTTAAATTTAGTATGCCAGGGCTTCATGAAAAGCCCTGCCCTTCCAAAAAACCAAGGACCCCCTTGAAAAGTTTTCTCTCTATCTTCATTATTAGCAAATAAAACAAGAAAATAACCATTTGGATAAATAGAGATTTGTAACTCACCTTTAGTTTTCCAGCTTTTTGCAGCCCAGACTTTGAAAGCAGATAGACTCGAACGAAAACCCATGAACCGACAAATTAGTCCTCTTTTTTCCAAATCTTCAATGCCAGTCTGAATGTTACCCATATCAAGCTTAACAATAGGAGTTCCATCAGCTGCTTTAAGACATCCTGACTCCATTTTCCTGGGATCAATCTTAGGCATTCTTAGAGGTTTATGGGAAGCCCTAAGATTGATATTAGCATTGGGCTGAGGTTGTCCACCATGGAGGGCATCCCTAAAATTCATTTTTGGGGCTGAGTCTTCGAAATTCTTACCCTTGATAGGGGTTTTCATAGTAGAATTATTTTGTGGGTGCACCTTAGCACCAGATTCACTTGAGATATGAGCCATTTTTTGATCAACTACTTGAAACTTGTTTCGTGATCTCTTTAATCCTTGCCCTAGACGTCGTGGAAAGGTATGGTTTTCACTTTTCTTTTGTGCAGCAAATTGGAAGTCGTTGTCACTCAAGTTCATAGTATGATCTGTTGAAAGATAAATTTCTAACCCATATTGGATCCCCTGCAACATTTCCTACTAAAATATTGAGCATAAACCACAAAAATATTGGCCGCTAGGGCCCGAAGGCCCTAAAAACCAACCTCTGGAGCTGCTTGCACTCAACCCAGATGAAACCCTCGCATAGCCGCTTGCCAAATATCTCGTTCACACATAGGGATGTGCTAGGATTTGTGTTGCTCCAAATGATATGAAAATTGGTGGAGACGTTCTAGGGTTTTTCAGGCATCTACCCTCAAAATTTTAGCTCAATCCGAGTCCGGATGAGTGAGATATGGCCGAAACGAGTTCGATAGTTTGGGCAGTCCTACGAAAAATGTCCCTCCACAAATATGTCAGTGTTTCCACTTTCTTTCCACCCCCAAGATGTGTATTTAACATTATAATAATGTATTACTATTATAATATTATAATAGATATAATTATATCATATTACTGGATGAGTGGGAGTGGTAGGTAATTGGGTATTATAAATGTGGGAAATAAGTGTTTACTTAAATAGAGGGGGAATGGAGAGAAGCCAATCTATTGCATCAATGTTATCTCAAGTTGTAATCTATAGAAGGAGTGGTTTCCATCTCTATAGAAGAATCCCTCTCTCTCTTTCTCCATTCAATTATTGATCCTTCAATAAGACTTGTGATGAATGTATGCTCAATATCTATTTTAGAAAGTAATGCCAAATTTTACATGGTATTAGAATGATACTAGAGCAACTTTAATTGGTATGATGAAGAAGTTATTCCTAAACAAATTTATAGATCTTGTATAATTCCTATGATTGAGCAAGGACGTTCATAACAATACCATTCTTCATAAGTCTTTACACTCTATATGAATGTTTTTTTTTGAAAATTTTGAAAAAAACTTGTATTAAAACAAAGATCAATTACAATATGGGAAGAGACTCTTCCCAGCCGAATTCAGAGAGAACACAAGCTTACAATAGTAGAAGAAGATTTGCAATGGAGCCAAATCTCCTGAACCATTAACTAGCTAGAAGGGGGTCGGCATGGACAGTTGATGCAACTTGTCACGAAATCGCGACACTATTCTTCTCCTTAGGTCGCAAACGTGCAACATGTCACGATATCGCGACACCTTTCCCATTTGGCTGCAAAAAATCAACATGTCACGATATCGTGACATTTTCCTCCTTTGGCCGTGAAAATTCAACAAGTCGCGATATCGCGACACCTTTCCTCCTTTGGGCGCGAAAGTGCAACATGTCACGATATCGCGACACTTTTTCTCTCTCGGCCGCGATGAAGCAACATGTCGCGATATCGTGACACCTTTTCTCCTTTGGCCGTGAAAATGCAACATGTCACGATATCGCGACACCATTTCTCCTTTGGTCACGAAAATGCAACATGTCGCGAAATCACGACACCTTTTCTCCTTTGGCCGCGAAAATGCAACATGTCGTGATATCGCGACACCTTTTCTCCCTTGGCCGCAAAAATGCGACATGTCGCGATATCACGACACCTTTCCTCCCTTGGCCGCGACAAAGCAACATGTCACGATATCGCGACACCTTTCCTCCCTTGGCCGTAAAAAAGCAACATGTTGCGATATCGCGACAACTTTTCTCCCTTAGCCGCGAAAAAGCAACATGTCGCGATATCACGAAACCTTTCCTCCCTAGGCCATGACGAAGCAACATGTCACGATATCGCGACAACTTTCCTCCCTTGGCTGCGACGAAGCGACATGTCACGATATCGCGACAACTTTCCGCCCATGACCGCGACAGCGCAACATGTCCCGATATCACGACAACTTTCCTCCAGTGACCGCGGCGGTGCAACATGTCACGATATCATGACAACTTTCCTCCAGCAACCACGACGGTGCAACATGTCGTGATATCGTGACAACTTTCCTCCAGCGACCGCGATGGCGCAACATGTCACGATATCGCGACAACTTTCCTCCAGTGACTCGCGATGGCGCAACATGTCGCGATATCACGACAACTTTTCTCCAGTGATCGCGACGGCGCAACATGTCGTGATATCGCGACAACTTTCCTCCAACGACCACGACGGCGCAACATGTCACGATATCGTGACAACTTTCCTCCAACGACCGCGATGGTGCAACATGTCACGATATCACAAAAAATTTCCTCCCTTTGCTTTTTCTTTGATCATTGGCTCAAGGACCTTTCCAGACCCTGTCTAATCACCTCATCCTCAATATCCATGTCACTATGTAACTGAACTCCAACCTCCTTTTTTGCACCCATCTTAGCCAGAAATTCAGCCGCTTTGTTCAAATCTCTACTCGCATAAAATGGGATCACGTCCTCCAATTCCTTCCATAATTATTTAATTTGGGTAACAAGAGCCCTCAACCTCCAAGCTTTCAGATCAAAGTTCCTCATGCAGTCTAGAGCTCCAACCATTATTTGCGAGTCTGATTCAAGAATAATCCCGTGATGGCCATGTTTCACTTGCCCAAATAGAAGCAAACTTGATGGCAATGGCTTCGGCTTCATTGTTAGTGGATCTTCCCAGGCCTTGCAATTCCCAATAGAGCACAGTCCCAGCATGGTTTTGGCACACCACTCCAATTTCGGCTCTACCCGGATTGCCTTTTGTAGCTCCATCAGTATTGATTTTAATCCAACCTTCAAGGGGAGGTTTCCAACAATTTATGTCATGTCCCTCTTGCAGTTCAAGGCGTTCTTCCAAAGCTCCAATGCCAATTTGAGCTTCCTCCTCAGCATGAACAACCACAGTTTCGGTAACCTTGCTCCAAATGGTCTGCCAAACCCTGTCTAGAGTAGTAAAAGTTTCTCTAAAAATTTTGGCATTTCTTTCCAGCCATACATGCCACAAGATAAAGCTTAAACCGAGCTCCCAACCAAAATGAAGAGCTTTAGATTTGAATCTACCTTTCTGCCATTTTGCCCAGATATTCATCCGGTTCAGGTCACCACTTACTTGAATTTTAAAGTAAGCAAACCAACACAGCCAAATCTATCGGGTGAAAGGGCAACCAAACAACAAATGGTCAACAGTTTCCTCGCTCTTGTAGCATAGTACACATTGAGAAGGGCCGATGATACCTTTTGATATGAGATTATCAAAAGTGAGGATTCCATTGTGCATGCAATGCCAGGCAAAAAAGTTTACTTTCGGCCAGCCTTTAGAGTGCTAGATTTTCCTCTAGTCCTCTAGTCCTTTACTGTATAGACGCCAAGACTCCCAAAGCCCCAAGCTAATTCATCCTCCACGTCTCCCCCTATAAGAAATCTTTCTGTTAGAATTTTAGTCATGATAGGCGACAAATCCGGAGGGATTGAAATGGGCCACTCATCCAACTTCTTGAACTACTTAAACTTACACTCCCCCAGCTGAGTAGTTGTGAAATAACTTTCAATACGGATCCATCCCTTGGCTTCAATGGCTGCTTTTATTGGCTATAATTCTGGAAATTCAGCAATGATGGGTGGGAAATGATCCCAAGAATCTGTCTAGAAATGAGCCTTCTCCCCTCTTCCCACTTTCCAAAATAAGCGGTCTTTAACAACTTGAGACCCTAACTTGAGAGCCTACCAAACAAGGGACCCAGTACCATCCAAGGGGATGCGAGCTACATCGATTGGGTTGGCTCTGTCCCTAGGTATTTGCTAGTTAGGATTCTACTTGAAAAGGGAGGTGGGTTGGGAGATCCATCTCCGATGACAACTTTCCAGCCAAAGCTTTATTATTCAGCTTAGATTTTCTCAAACCCAGACCTCATTTAACCTTGGGATGGGTAACTTTGTCCCAGCCCACTAAGACCCACTTTCTCTCTCCCTTTGTTCCTTCCCATTAAAAATTTCTAGCCATCCTGTCCAACTCCTTCCATATTGTAAACGAGGCAACCAGGATAGAGAATTTGTAAATTGGCATGGCTTGAATGACTAACTGTAAGAAAATTAATCTGCCACCATAACTTAACCACTTGTGAGACCAGTGATTAATTATGTCCTTGATACACTCCAGTAGATTCCTCCATGTGTCTAATTTTAGCTTCTTAAAGTGCAAGGGGACCCCCAAGTAAACCACTGGGAGAGAAGTCCTAGTGAATCCCAAGATTTCTAAAATTCTGTTCTGAAGCCTTTGCTCTAGATTAAAAAAAACCACTTTGGATTTCTTGTCATTAATGACCTGTTGAGTAGCCCTGAGATAGACATTAAGAGTATCCCTAATCATTCTTGCTTCCCTGAAGTTGGCCACTCCCACCAAACCAATGTCATCCACAAACTACAAGTGCGTTAAAACTTCGTCACCCACCCTGATACCCAATAATCTACCTTGTTGTCTTCTCCTCAAGAAAAGTCTACCAAGACCTTCAGCCAAAATGAGAAAAAGATAAGGAGAACATGGATCCCCCTGGCGTAGTCCCCGAGTAGCTCCAAATGGTTGTGAAGGAAGGCCCTTGATTAGCATAGAGTAAGTCGGGGTAGAGACACAACTCATGACCCACTCTATCCAGTCCTAAGAGAAACCAAAGGCTGCCATCATTTTAGCCAGGAAACTCCATTCAACCCTGTCATAAGCCTTTGACATGTCCAATTTTATGAACATCCCTTTATTACCAGAAGTGTGCATTGAATGGATTGCTTCCTGGGCCACAACCACCCCATCCAGAATCTGTCATCCCTCAACAAAACCCCCTTGCTCAGAGGAGACAATGTTGTGAAGAAGAGGTTTTAGGTGCTCAGCCATTACCTTTGTGATTATTTTGTACAACACATTACATAAGGCAATAGGCCTATAATCTGAAATATGAACCCCCTCCTCCCCTTTTGGAATTAAGGTAATGAAAGTGTGGTTTATAGCTTTAAGCATTCTCTTATTTTCTCTGGACTCTTCTACAATAGCCCTTACATCTTCCTCTAAGTAGTCCTAGAAAGCCTAAAAAAACTCAATTGGGAAGCCGTCTGGACCTGGAGTTTTACCAGTGCTCATTCCAAAGACCACAGTTTTCAATTCATCTCTATCAATGGGTTTGAGGAGGGCTTGATTTTCATCCTCAAAAATAACAGCAGGTATGACAGAAATAACTTCATTTTGGGCCTCTACATCTTGTACCACACTTTCCTTAAAAAGCTTAGAAAAATAATCCATAGCATGGGAATGTATACCTAGAAGTGTATCAAAGGAATGACCATTCTCATCTTGAAGGGCCTCCATATTATTCATCTATCTTCGAGCACAAGCAGTCCGATGAAAGAATTTTGTATTTTTGTCCCCTTCTAATAACCAGGTGGTTCTTGCTCTCTACTTCCAATAGGTCTCCTCCTGGTTTTCAATGTCCTCAACCGCTATACGCAAGGCATCATCCTCAGCTTTGAGCTGGTCTATAATTACTCCTTCTCTGAACTATTTTTGGACCTCATCCCATCTGGCCACCAATGGAGCTCTTTGGGCCTGGAAGTCTGTTTTATTAGCACGCCTCCAATACTTCAACTGAGCTTTGACATATTGTAGTTGTTTGTGGATTTTGAACATTGCTCTCCCATAAGCTAGGCGGCCTTCTTCCCACCATTGTGGAATTTTCTCCCGAAGTTCTTCTTTCTAAAGCCAAAAATTCTCAAATATGAAAGGTTTGTGATGTTGCCCCATCCTAGTCCCGCCTTCCAATAGAATGGGACAGTGATATGAAATTGGGCCTTCTAAAATCTAAAAATTTATATTCCATTTTACAAATGCCTCCTCTGAAACCAGAAAATGATCTAGCTTAACCTTCCTGCTATGTGGCTCCCGCCTTTTATTAGTCCAAGTGTAGTTAATGCCAGGACATTTAATGTCCACTAAGTGCAAATCCTGGACTTGGGCAATCATGAAATGGTCCCCTGGGTCCAAAAATGGTGTTCCCCCTTCCTGGTCTCTAGAATATAATTTAGCGTTAAAGTCCCCCGCTATAATCCGGTCTAGATCTTCCCTTGAGGTTCGCATGTTATGCACAGCCTTCCACTGCCACCTCTGATCAGATAGGTTTTGAGACCCATAAAATTTTGTGATTAGAACGTGTTTCACAGTGACATTATTCCTAAAAATAGAAGTGAGAACCACCCTCCAGGCAAGATGTTCTATTGCAGACCATTCAAGAGAGTTCCATAGAGTAACAATCCCCCCTGAGGCACCTTGGGCAGCCACATCCATATGACCAACACCCCTCCAAATTTTGTTGACTGTTTTGGACATAAGATCTAATGACATCTTAGTCTCTTGTAAAAGCAAAAAATTAGTATTATGATTCTCTAAAAGTATTCGAACAATAGATTGATGGGTTCTGCTGTTTAAACCCCTCACATTCCATGATTGTATAATCATTGGTTACCCTAGGAGCAATAAGAGTCTATTGTCCTCACCGATCCTCCCATGATCAATTTGTCTCCTTGGGCTGCTAGCAACTCCTTATTGGATCTTCTACCTACTCCCTGAGAATTGCTATTTTTTGATCTTTTTTCTACCTGGGTTATCCCCAAAGTTGGCCTTTCCTTGTTCTTCTCTAGTATTCCCATGCTGACATCCTGAGATACTGTCTGCTCCTAGTTATGCACTACTAAAGCCCCTAAACACACTGGTTGTGATACCTCACAGAGTTCAACTACCTGTTGTATGACGGGAGGAGAAGAGAGAGGGAGTTGCCCGGGAATATTAGAAGTTTCCTTAATACCCTCCATGCCCTCCATAAATTGTTCCTCTTCATCAACTAGTGACTTAAATATCTCATACCTATTGGCAAGTCTGAGATGGGATTGCTCCTTTCCCTCTTTTTTCTTTGTCTGCATTTTTCTTCTGGGCTGTTCAAAACCCTCTCTCTGAGCTTCCTGGCCCTGAACGGTGATATTAAAATATTTATTAAGTGTTGCCTTATCCTCTTTAGGAAGGTTTGGAATTCCTAAAGGGGCCTCCATTTTAGCATTCATATTATTAGGGCAGAAACGGGCCAAATGTCCATGTTTGTGACAAACCCTACATCTAAAGGGTAGGGCCTCATAGTCCAGTTGTTGAATCCAAGAGAGACTTGCAAATTCAATTTCCATCTCTACCGAAAAAGGATGGCTGAGATCCATATCCACACATATTCTTGCATACACCGCCATTCTCCCTTCAAGTGTGTCTCTGGCAACACCCAGATGTCTTCCAATAGAATTACCAATCCTTGCCAACACCTGCTCACTCTAGAATTCCATTCGGAGAGCATATAGTCATATCCATACTGGGACAGCAGTAGGTTCAACTCAGGGATCGAATCCCACTCTCCATGGCTGAACAAATGGCCCTGTTGGGCCATGACTTTTCTTCTCTGACTCGAAAGCCTTATTCCTATTGGCCAAAGACGAAAAGATAACAATAAAATATCCATTGCTAATAAACCACAATGAATACTCATCGTGAGGCTCCTAGTTTTGGCGGATCCAAGAGTGCAAAAAATTTAGGGAAGGACGTATACCCATGAACTTGTAGATTAAATCATGATTAGCTCTGTAAATGACTGATTCTTCAACCATACTTGGCTCAATGACAATTTTTGGCCTGGTTTCGGCCTGCGACAAACATCCATTCACACGAGGTGCTGTCGACCTATTCCCAACAGTCGTGAAGAGCATTTTATATGCCATTTTTTGAGCTTCGTCGTTCTTTGGAGGAGAATTTTCTTTAAACAAATCTGCATATGAGCTGCTACTCCATGGAAAAGGAGCCGGAGAAGTCCCCATTTGACCCTCCTGGGGCACCGATCTAACCTTCAGATCCATCGTACCCTGAAGTCACTTCTGCAATCCAGCTAATGACCTAGATTTTTTGAAGTTCCAAAAACCCTAGTTCAGAGGAAAAAATCACCAGATCTCATTTTCCCGCATTTTCGTTTTCAAAACTTCAAGCCACTCTATATGAATGTTCAACTTTATCTTCCATGTAGAATAGTTGTCAACCTTTAGTGACTATGAATCATGTAACATCTTTGGGGCATTAATAGCCATGTCAAATCTTCATAAACCTTAAAAAGCTTCTTCCTCTCAAATTTACCTGAAAAGATATTTCTAGTGAGTATATAAATGTTTATACTTGTGCAATGATAAATGCCTCTAACTGTGAGAAAACAACATGGTCTCATTGGGAAAAAAATAATATGTGGGGGTTCAGGTTATTTTCTCTCCAACTTGAATCTTCACAGAATATTCTTTAAATATTTTTTCATTGTTCTAGTATAATAAAAAATGCAAAATGACCATCTTGTTACATGGATTTAGTAACATTAAAAATTAAAAAATTTCTTCAACTTCAAAAAGCCTTCCCATAGAACATGTGTGAATTATTTATTTATTTATTATATATATTTTTATTTAAAAGTGTAGGTGCCTTATTTTCATTTTTGGACTACCTATTCTTTGCATGCACCATATCAACACTTACTTCCTAGTAAATTATAGGGTTTTTTCAAATCATGGTACAATATTTTAGCCAAAAATACTTTACTAGAAATTAACTTTTAGACTACCCATAAATTTATTAGACAACAAATTCATAATAGATGACCTTCATGCATCTTCAAATGGCTTGGTCAATAGATCATAAAGGTAAAATTTACTTTAGAGGATCCTTTTTTGTTGGTGACAACTTCAAATGGTAGCTCTAGATGACAATAGTAGCTCCAAATAGCAAATCTAGAAGGAAGATTGTGAAAACATTCAAACTCTAGTGAAATGCTCGAGTGGATATTTCTTTATTTTAGATTACCAATATTAATCAATTTTATGATGGTATCTCATCTAACATAAACAAAATACTTCTTAGATAACTCTACAACTCCTATGAGATCAAATGCTTTCAACACCTACAAATAAAAGTAGGAATATTTTTTTTTATTCTCCATGTGGCAAGGTCTTCTCCTTGCTCAAATTTACATATGCTACTTTTTGGTTTCTCTAGTAGAAACATGCTATCACAAACTTCAGGAGGTATCTCCTACTCGACAACTAAATCAACTTAAAAAGTCAAAGATTTGTTCTAAAACCAACCTACTATGATACCAAATGTTAGAAGTAAACATGTATTTGAACACTATAATCAACTTTTGTATTGATGTGATAGAAGACTATATACATGTATAATCAAGAAAGTAAAAGATCAAGAATTACAACTACTTTCCAATTTCCTGCAACCTTCATAACCATAAGGTGAATATGATAATATTATGTAATATTCACAAATAGTTCAAGAATATGTATAAGTTTTAAATAATAAAGGCATCCATTATATTTAATAAAACATAAGTAGTAAATTTTTAATAAGGAAAAAATTAAATTAAATAAACAAATGAAAGGGAAATAAATCCAACTATGTTTTATTTCTTATGCATCAAATATATTGGTTGAAAGTTATCTAAATTATAAACAATTGATTTCTACCATATTTTCAAGAGAATTTAAAATAATAATTATAGAATATTATTCTCTAAGACTAACATTATTAAACTAGTGAGAATCTACAACTAATAGATAACTTACTAATTCACTAAGTTACCTAAGTATATAGAATTTCAACTATGCATATAGAAGTGTACATGAGAATACTATTATCACTTTTACAATTATATGTAAACGAATAAAAATCTAACCCTAAGCTAATACTATAAGAAAATTATTTAAACCTAAGCCCAACTAGAATAAGAAATGATCATGTAATCATTCCTCATCATGTCGAGCCACAAAATAAGAAGTAGAACATCTATGGTGATTCTATTAAGTCTTAGTGTCATAGGATTGATCAGAATCCAATGATTATTGAGTATCAAGAACCACATCAAAAAGATGACCAATGGTAGGTTCAGTATCCTATGTTGAATCATGGTAGAGCTTCAAAATATCTACATTGAAGATATCATGAATTTTAATGTGTGTAGGAAGATCAAAGAAAAAACCACACGTGAACACCTACTAAAGGATAGTATTCATCCCATAACAAAGAGGTTTGATTTTTTTATGTGCCTTCTCTAGAAAATATTGCTTGTGTAAGTGCAACCAAACTTTATCACAACCTAAAAATGATGAGAAATTCGATGTTTATCCATGGTATACTTTTGTTGTTGTTGTATCTTTTGTAAAATCTAAATCACTTTGGATTAAATATTCTACAAATTTTAAATGAAAGAGTGAATCTTGTATTGTTTCTTTTAAACATAAGTAGTAGTGGAAGAAGGCAAACACAAGGGTAAGTCATAAGAAGCCAACACATAAAAACCTAAATAAACCTCAAATGGAGAATAGCTTATAGAAGAATATACTATCCTATTATATGCATGCTCAATATGAATGAGACTCAAGTCCCATTTGGCTAGTGCAGTGTGATGATAGATTCACAAAATCTATATAAGGTTATGATTCACCACTTTGATCTTCTTATTATACTAATGATTATAGGTGATGGAAAAGTTTAGTGAGACCCCTAAAATTTTCTACAAAGAGCACCAAAAGTGACCCATAAAATGGGAATCATGATAAAAAATAATGTTAGTTGGTAGATTGAAGGATCACCATATGCAATCAAAGAATAATTAGGCTAATTCTAACATAGAATAAGTCTTACAAAAAGGAATAAACTTAGCCATTTTTTTGAATCTATCAACAACAATAAAGACACAATCATGTTGCCACACTATCATCGAAAAACTGATGTCTATGGAAATGCTTTCCCAAGGATGAGAAGGAATAGGTAAAAGAATTTAAAAGCTAAAATTTCTATCAGTAAGTTTGGATTGGCAAAATACAACACATTTTCTAAGAAATATCAAAAAATCTCTTTGCATATGTGGCCAATAGAAGAATCGTTGCAAATAATGGAGTCTCTTGTATCTACTAAAATTACCACCATAGAGTGTGCAATGATATTCCTTGAGAAGAGACACTCTAGAATCACAAGGGACATAAAATTTATCCAATTTGTAGAGCAACCCATCCTTGATATGCAAATATTGGAAAGGATGCAAATTGGGAGAAGGATGACACACTTGTTGTTATATCTTTGTAAAGTCTAGATCATGAGAATACTTATATGGCCAAGGTTGAAAACCTAAATATGAAGTGGTCATAGTTAAAAATACATGAGTGATAGGATGCTTACTCAAACAATCATACACATAATTGATCTTTTCCTTTTTGTACTTGATGATTAAATAGAATTGTTGTAAATAAAATACCCAATTCATGTTTCAAGATTCTTTGATTTTATTTTGTGATTGATTAAATTTGAGGGGTATATGATTAGTGTGAACAATTATTTCTTTACACAAGAGGTTATGTCTTGAGTACTTAATGGATTCAACTAAGGAATATAACTTCTTGTCATATTTTAAATAGTTCATCTTAGTAATTTAAAAAAAAAAAATGATAAGTTACTAGATGATCATGTTGTTTGAGGACAACACCTAAGGCAACTTGAGAAGCATCTATCTCAATCTCAAAGGGTTGAGAGAGATCAGGTAAAGCAAGCACAAGTGTTGTACAAAGTTTCTTTTTCAAAATCTCAAAGGCAACTTCTTGTTTCATTCCCCATTCAAAAGAAACATTGGCTTTGGTTAATTAGTGCAATGAAGTTGCAATAACGGAATAATGAGGGATGAACTTGTGATAGAAATTTGTAAGTCCTAGAAAATGCATCAATGTGATGAGAGTTCTAATAGAATGTCACTTAAGTAGTATTTCTACTTTAGTGGGATCTACCTGAATTCCATGCTCACTAATCACAAAGCCAAGGTAAGAGATGGAAGTTTGACCAAAGGAGCACTTGGCAAGGTTGTCATATAAGTGATTCTTGTGAAGGGTTTGAAGAATTTTCTTAATATGCTCAAGGTGTTCCTCCAAGTAGATGGAAATATCAATATATCATCAAGGTATATTATTTACAATTTTTTTAAGAACATCACAAATAACCACATTCATCAATCTCATGAAATTTGTAGGAGCATTGGTAAGACCAGAGGACATGATCATCCACTCAAAAAGACTCATTTTGGTCTTAAAATTTATGTTTCATGTATCATCTATCTATATACACACTTGGTGATATCCAATATTAAGATCTATATTATAAAATAATTTGGCTCCTTGGAGCTGATATAAGAGATCGTCAATGTGGGGTCATGGATATCTATTCTTGATAGAAATATTGTTCAAAACCTTAAATTCTATACACAACCTCCAATTTCCATCATTTTTAAGCACCAAAAATATTGGTGATACACAAGGAGAAGTACCTAATTTGATGAATTCCTTAGAAAAAAATCTTCTATTTGCCTTTTTATCTCTTCATTTTTTAAAATAGATTATCTATACATGGGTGCATTTGGAAGTGATGTAGTGGGTATGATCTCAATGCTATGATTAATAATAAGTATAGGAGGAAGTGACTTAGGCTCCTAAAAAATGTGAGAATACTTTTTCAATAACTTATCCAAAGAAATATGCCAATAATGAAGTGGAGTAGAAGCATGAGTGTATTGTGGATGAATGAATACAAGTGCAATTTCTCATGCTTGCTTAGTTACCTTTGTTACTTACTTATAACTTAAAACCAAATTGTGTGTTCACTTAGTGCATTTTATGAGATATGCATTTTCATTTTGTTGCAATGTGTATGTTTTATTATAGGTATCATAAACTACTTTCCTATCACATTGGTAAGGTTGACCAAGCAAGATACCACAACAGTCCATAGGTGTCACATCAAAAATGACCCTGTCAACGAATTTAGAATTGAATGCAAAAATTATAGTGTAAGCGTATTTTGGAGCTTGTACAACCATGCTTCCATCCTAAAGAATAGGGATGAGGATAAGGCTCCATTGGTAAATGCAACTTGTCTACTATAGATCATGCAATTGGGTTTCTTTGCAAGCCATTGTCGATAATACAATCTTTTGAAAAATCATGAGTCAAATATGCTCAAGTGAAAAACAAATAATCTTGAGTGCTCATAGATGAATTTTGGTTCATTAAGGTAACATGATTAATTTAACCTTTGATTTCCTTATAAGATTTATCTTCTCCTACAACCTCAATGGGACTTTTCACTTGGTCCTCCACTGAGACTTTACAAGTAAGATTTTCTTATTCAACTTAAAACAATAATACTGTTAATGTCCTTTATTTTCATGTCTTTTCTTCTTAAAATAATAATTATTTTTTTTAGAATAAGTAGAAGTAGGCTTAGAAGAATAAGGAAAAGGAGAAGGTTATGGAGAGAAAGAAGAAGTATTATTTGGTGGAAAATTCTTCTTTTGAAAATAACTTGTACCCTTTGATGATCCTCCAAACAAATTAGAAGGACAAGGACAAAACCCCTTTGATTGTACCAAAAATATATCTTCTGCAAGCTACACATGATTGAAAGCAAGGTCTAACATTGCAAGAGGAACATACATTATCTCTCAATACAAGTGTTTCAAAAGTCAACTCTTAAATTTGAGTATAAGAGAAACTACATCATCAATCACACCAAGAAGGATGTGAAACCTATTGAAATGAATCATATAGTCCTGTTGGCATTTTTGCCACATTGATTCTCATTGATGAATGCATTGATGTATTGTTGGGGATCTGACCTTTGATTGATGCAGCTTGGGCGAAAAAAGGAGAAAAAATGAGCAAAAAATGACTAAGTCTGAAAATTGCAGCGACGCGCTGACATGTTGCAGAATCGCGGTCAACGCAGGCAGGTTGGCGGAACCGTCGCGATATCGCGACGTGTTCCGAAATCGCGGGTCGGCGGGCAAAAAAAGCATTAAGTTGAAACATGCAGCGATTCGCTGACATGTCAGCGAATCGCGACCCGGGGAGCGTCGAAGGCAAAAAGTGAAAACTTGCAGCGCGTCGCTGACATGTCAGCGAATCGCGATCGAAAATGGCGATTGATGCGGCGACGGAAACATGTAGCGAAATCGCTACATGTTCCGATTTCGCGGGGCAGAGCGCAGGGAGGAGCCAACGGCGGAAACATGTAGCGAAATCTCTACATGTTCCATTTTCGCGGGTCTTCAGCAGCGAAGCGTACGGCGGAAAAACACGTCGCGATTTCGCGACCCGTCGCATTTTCGCGACCTGCGCAGTTTTCCCGCCAAGTGCAGTATGAACGGCCGAGAGGGTTTTTCCGATTTCCGATGATTTAATGCTGACCCGAATTAAATAATTTGTGGATTTTCGATGCGGTTAAAGTCGAACAAGTGCCCAGGCCACCAAAATTAAAGGATTTATTGGTTCAAAGCCGCGGTTCGTGGATTATTTTAACGGCTTCATGCACATGTTTGAAAAAACGAATTTAATGAAGGGCCGCGAACGTTTCATGGTATTTAATTTGTATTTCCTCGAGGCCGCTATTAAGGGGTCGTGTTCGTGATTTCCAAGTGACGGTTGTGGATCACGAGGAAGTTGGTTTTAATTATTTAATGCTGCAAAGAGGATGGACCTCTATAAAAACCAATGTAATTCTCATTTACAAAGGTTGGAAAAACTTGCTGCTAGAAACTGGAATTGTATCTGCGGGAATAAAAGGATCGACTTCTAATTTTTCAAGCGTCGCATGGATGAATTTGCTTTCCGTTTTCTGCATTTCTAATAGCATTCGTACTCCTGCATTGCTATTACATTTAAATTCTGCATACTGGATTTAAATACTGCGGTCAGGGTACAATTCCTGGAATGTGGGTTTGGAGGGATTTGCGGCATGTGATTGTGCGAGGATGAAGCTGATTTCTTGTGTTACTTGCTGTTGTTGCGTTTGTAGTTTCCTGCTGTTGTTTTTCTGATCCCATCACTTCGGCCTGTGGCCATATTTCCCATTTCTTTCTGCAACCTTTTAAATCTCTTTCCAGCAACCCTATCTTAAACCCAATTTTAGAATAGTAGAGGGAACCAGCCCACTCTGGAGATTGGTCTGGGAGCCATTTCTTGCTTCCAGCCTTTCAATGTTGGCCGGGTCTAGGGCGCAATTGTAAAAATCCTTTCTTGTGGCAGATTCGTGACCAACAAGTCCTTAATGGACATGTTAGCTCTTTGTCAAAATCAAAACCACTTAATAATCAGATTTTGTTTCATAATTTGAGGGGAAAAATTTATGTTTGAGTACCTTAACAAGATTGTCCCAAGCGGTTATAGCATCTTGATCTTATTTTAATTCTACCAACACTTTGGCTAAGCCTAAAATCTTAAGCTTAGAAAATGGAACTTTATCTTCAATTGAAGTTTGGGTATAGGAAAACCGTGTTTCCATATTAAGTGTTCAACTATTCAAAGTGTTAGGATTCCTTGATTCATGGTAGAATGATACCTTACACCTAGCATTTGAGCATGGGTCATTGTTGTAAATATTGACATCAGGAGGTATAATTTGTACGCTTATATCATTTACCTTATTACCAAGGTTACTTACAATTTGGGCCAAATCAACCATTTGGGAAGATAAATTAGAGATCATTTTGGGTAGGGTATAAGTCAAGAGCAAGAGAATAAAAGGTTAAAAAAATAAGGTAAATTTCACT
Source organism: Wollemia nobilis (assembly GCA_028583015.1). NCBI lineage: Eukaryota > Viridiplantae > Streptophyta > Pinopsida > Araucariales > Araucariaceae > Wollemia > Wollemia nobilis. Next base: position 526,934 of record JAQPPZ010002383.1, on the reverse strand, counting down.
ACCTTATTACAAATGTATTCTTTTAAAATGAAAGGGCTCTAGAAAGGAGTAAATGTCAACACAATGCTTTCAAGAAAATCCTTTTGTTTCATGTAAGGTTTGAAGCAAATGGAGTTTTACAAAAGTGATTGTACAGTAATCATATAATTAATTTTAATATAATTAAATAAATTCTCTAAAGAAATAAATTATTTTACTTATTTATTTGGTAGGTGAAGGGGTTTTGAAAGGTTCTTCAAACCTTTAACAAATGGATTTTGGGAAGGTCCCCAAACCTTTACAAAGCTACAAAGATATTCAATAAACACCAAAGAAGATCACAAAAGGGATATCATCCCATAGAGAAAAGAGAACCAACATACAACATAGGTAGATCCATCATCCGAGAAAGAAAGATCCCACAGATCCAAAATAAATAAAAATATTGCCTAAAATTCAAAATAAAATTAGACTTGGAAAGTAAATCCACCATAGGGGAAGAAAACAAGAAAAATGGGACAACCAACCAAGCCATTTGATGGTACTTAAAATTCAAATCTAACCCTCTATCTAGCCATCAAGTGAATAGAAGTCCAATGCTAAAATTTCAATTTAAAATTCAAAATACAAAACTCCTACCCAAATAATAGCGTACAAAGTTGAAACTTAAAATTCAACAATGATATTCCCACCTACCAAAGACCTAAAATTGGGATTCCTAGAATGCACAACCAACCAACAAGTGATGTCCACCATACAAGAAGCAAAAAATAATAATAAAACTAGCAGATATAGAGAACATCGTCCTGACTATCTATAACCCTACAAACTTAGGGGATCCAGAAGAAATATTCCTATCCAAGATAGGAAGCAAATATTTTAAACCAAAAGAAAAGATCCTACCTAAAAATAGGATCATGTAACAACCAGGTTCAAAAAGAGATTACCTAAAAAAATTACAAATGGAAATCAATCAGCCCACACATAGTAACCTTTCCAGTGGGAATACTTAACCAATATTTACCTTTTAACTTTATCACAATTCATTTTTAATCTTGGTAAAGCTTAGATAGTATATAGTAAATTTATATATTAAATATCTTATTTTCAAAAAAAGTTAAATCATGTTGTGATACATTATCCTCCACAACTAATTTTATAATATTTAAATTTATTGCCAAATTTATCCTCAAAGATAAATTTTTTTCTTACAATTTTCTAACTAAAACTTCGTATAGAATTTTGAATTACACTTGATGTTGTGGGTCCTCTTATTATTTTTCTTTGAGAGATTCAAACTAAAACCCTCAATTCCTATTAGGCTTGTTAAATATTCATTGCTTCTATCCTCCATTAACTAATGAATATTTAAAAATATAAATTTAATTATACTATTCTATGGTAGGGATATTATTTTGTAGTAGGGTTCTTATTGAGTAGCATGGTGGCTACGTGTTAGAGTAAATCACTATATAAAATATAGAAAAGCAATTATAGTGTTTCAAACTTTAACAGCAAATTTGATAAAATAAGACAAACACACAGTAGAAGAGACAACGATTTTAATGTGGTTCACCCAATGTGGGTTACATCCATCGAGAATTTTCAGTCCTTTCTTTCTCAATCCAAGCAATAGAGGGTTACAACCTACAACAAACATCTGCTGTAATTTCCTCTCTATATTTACAAGGAATCAACACAGTAATTTTCTCATTGTCATAGTATTCTCTGTTTTTCCTCACAACTATATATAAGAAAAAAATAGAAAAACAAACTACTTTTCTTAATACATTCCAAGATTAAAACTGAGTTCCCAACATCTAATTTTGGGATAAAAACAAAAAAACTTTCCCTGGCTGTCCTGTTGTAAATCCGAAAACTTTCTTTGGTAGACTAACAGACTATAAATCTGGAAACTTTCCCTTCCCGTCCTGCAGTAAATATAGAAACTTTCTCTGTTTAGCCTCCTCATAATTAGGCTCCATTCCTAACAATCTCCCACTTGGAGACTAATTCCATTGCACCATACTTGCAACCAAGGACTAAAAAAATTCTCATCATGGCCTCTTATTACTTAAGGCCAAGCGAAGTTGAGCAAAAGCTCAACTTTTCTCTTGACACCACTTTTGTAAGCATGTCAGCAGGATTTTGTGATGTGTGAACTTTCCCTAATTTCAAAGATCCATCTTCCACTACTGATATAATGAAATGATACCTGAGTTTGATGTGTTTAGTTTTTGAATGGAATGTCGAATTCTTCACAAGGTGTATAGAACTCTGGCTATCACTCCACAACCTATTATCCTCTTGCTTCTTCCCCAGTTCTTCTATTAGTCTTTGCAACAAAACCATCTCTTTGCTTGCTTCTATAGCAACAACATATTCAGCTTCAGTGGTTGAAAGGGCAACTACGTGTTGGAGTTTAGAAATCCAACTAACCGCTTCTCCTCCTATAGTAAATATGTAGCCAATAGTTCTCCTTCCACCATCAAGATCACCTGCCATATCAGAATCCATAAAAACTTTCAAGCATATATTAGAGCCTCCAAAATTCAAAGAATAATTTGAAGTTCCTCTCAAGTACCTGAGTATCCATTTTACCGCTTGCCAATGTCCTTTTCTCGGATTACTCATAAATCTACTCACTACTCCCACTGCATGGGCAATGTCTGGTCTTGTACAAACCATTGCATACATCAAGATTCCAATCGCTGATGCATAGGGAACCTTAGCCATATGCTCTTGTTCCTTCAATGTTTTGGGACACAAATATTTGGTGAGTTTAAAATGCTTTGCCAATGGAATAGCAACAGACTTTGCATTGTTCATGTTGAATCTCTTAAGCACTTTTTCAATGTATTTTGCTTGTGATAATTTCAGAGTGTGACTCTCCTTGTCTCTTGTTATCCTCATACCAAGGATTTGTTTGGCTTCTCCCAAATCCTTCATGGCAAAGGATTTAGCCAACTTCTTCTTGAGAATGTTTATATCTTGCATATTTGTACCTGCAACTAACATGTCATCCACATACAATAGCAAAATAACATAGTTAGCATTTCCAGTTTGCTTAAAATATACACAATGATCACTTTGACATCTTTCAAACCTTTGATTAGCCATGAACTTATCAAATTTTAAATACCACTTGTCTAGGAGCTTGTTTTAACCCATACAAGCTCTTTTTCGGTTTACATACCCAATCCTCTTTACCTTTCACCCGAAAGCCTTCGGTTGGTGCATATAAATTTCCTCCTCCAAATCACCATGAAGAAATGTTGTCTTCACATCCAATTGCTCCAGATACAAATTTTCTATAACTATAAGACTCAAAATAGCTCTAATAGAGGTCATTTTTACAACAAGAGAAAAAATCTCATCAAAATCAATACCTTTTTTTTGAGCGAATCCCTTGACCACTAGTCTTGCTTTGTATCTCTTATGCCCTTCATTCTCCTCTTTAATCTTGTACACCCATTTATTGGTCAAAGCTCTTTTACCTTTGGGTAGCTCAACCAAATCCCAAGTTTGGTTGTGGAATAAAGAGTCCATTTCTTCATTCATTGCAAGCTCCCACTTATTCTTGGTATCCATATGTAATGCTTCCCTGAAAACATTTTGGCTCACCGAACATCGGTATACAAAACATAATCGAGAAACGTTGAGGAATTTTACTTATCCTGGTAGATCGTCTAACAACACTTTCTGGAGATTGAGGTGCTTGTTGCTGCTGCTGTACATTTTGATTTTCTACCACTTTTGGAGTTACCTTTTCTATGTGTCCATCAAGGTCTATGTATTCAGCAATTTCCTCTTCTGTTTCTTTCCCTGTAACCGATATTTATACAAGTTTTTTTCATTAAATATGACATCCCTACTTCTAATGACTTTTCGGTTATCACAATCTCATAATCTGTAACCCAAGCCATCAATATCGTAACCAATAAAATAACACTTTTGGGCCTTAGCATCTAACTTATTTATGTTCTCTTTGTCTATATGCATAAAAGCCTCACATCCAAATACCTTAAGGAAAGAATAATTTACTGGTTTACCTGTCCAAAGCTCTTTTGAAATTCCTCCATCCAAGGCACTAGACGGTCCTCTATTAATCAGATATACTACAATATCAACAACATGAGCCCATAAAAATAATGGTAAGCCTGCATGTATTCTCATGCTCCTAGCACGCTCCATGATGGTTCTATTCATTCTTTCAGCAACCCCATTTTCTTGAGGTGTTCTTGGAACTACCTTGATTCTTCTAATTCCATTTTTAGAACAAAACACATCAAATTCTCTACTACAATATTCTCCACCATCATCCGACTTTAGACACTTTAACATTTTTCCAGTTTCATTTTCAACTAATGCTTTCCAATTCTTGAAGGTATTACATCACTTTTATTCTTAATTCAATATATCCATGTTTTCCTTGTTGCATCATCAATAAAAAGTACACAGTAAGAGGAGCCTCCAATAGAAGTTACCTGAGCTGGGCCCCAAACATCTGAGTGCACAAGCTCCAATTTCTCTTTCTTCCTTGCCATCCTTGAGAAATCTAACTCTCTTTGCTTTACCATAAACACAATCCTCACAGAATTCCAAATCAATTTCTTTTAACTTAGGCAATAAATTTCTTGAATGTAAAATTTCCATACCTTTTCCACTCATATGGCCAAGTCTTTGGTGCCACAAAGATGCACTCTCACCTGTAGAAACTAAATTCATGGAGCAATGAGAAAAATCAGTAAGTAAATAAAGAGTACCCACCAATTTACCTCTAGCTACTATCAATGAACCTTTAGTAACTTTCCAAGCATTTTCTCTGAATGCAACCGTGTATCCTTCACCATCAAGCTTACTTGTTGATATAATATTTCTCTTTAAATATGGTATGTGTCTCACCTCTTTAAGAGCCCATTGACATCCATTTGGGGATTTAATCAAAATCTTTCCAATACCCACAATTTTACATGGTTGGTCATTTCCCAACAGAACCTGTCCATAATCTCCAAAAACATAATCTATGAAGTATTCCTTATGTGAGGTAGCATGGAATGAAGCACCACTATAAATTACCCAATAATCACTATTTCTATCAAGAGATAAGATTAAAGTATCTTGTAGAATTTGTCCAGTAATATTGGCTTCTGAAGTGTTACCATTATTATCATTACCTTCATTTTCATCACCCTTTCTTTGCCAACAGTCCTTCTTGAGATGACCTTTTTTGCCATAGAGCCAACACTGTAGCTTTACTTTTCCATGTGATTTGGATCTCCCTTTGGATTTGCCATGATGTGAACTCTTACCTCTTTCTCTTCCTCTTCCTCTATTCTCAATAGTTAAGGCCGTGCTAGATGATTCTCCTGTGGTTTTTCTTCTCATGTCCTCACTGAGTATCACACCAACCACATCATCAAATTCTAATTTATTTGAACTTGAAGAAGAGTTACTTACTGCCATTACCAAACTATTCCAACTTTTCGAAAGAGAGAATAAGATTAGTAAGGCCCTAAGATCATCATCAAAATCCAATCCTACTGAATGCAATTGATTAGTGACAGTATTAAATTCATTTAAATGATCATGCACAGATCCTCCTTCACTCATTTTCATGTTAAATAACCCTTTCATTAAGAATACCTTATTTGATGCTGATGGTTTCTCATACATCTTGGCCAACTTATCCATGACTCCCTTGATAGTCTTTTCATCTGAGATGTTGAAGGCTATGGTGGCTCCCAAGCACAGCCTCACAGTACCCAATGCATTTCTATCAAGGAGACTCCACTCCTCATTAGACATAGATGAAGGTCTCTCTGTTTCCCCCTCAAGAGGTAAGTAAAGATCCTTCTGGTACAAGTAATCCTCCATTTGCATCTTCCGAATTGAAAGTTTTGGCCATTGAATTTTTGAACTCTAAACCTCCCTTCTTCCGCCATTGCTCCCAATTGATCCAAAAATTCTCCTTCTGTCAAGTGCACCCAAAAAAATAACCACTCTGATACTACTTGTTAGAGTAAATCACTATATAAAATATAGAAAAGCAATTATAGTGTTTCAAACTTTAACAACAGAATTGACAAAATAAGACAAACACACAGTATAAGAGACAATGATTTTAACATGGTTCACCCAATGCGGATTACATCCATCGAGAATTTTCAGTCCTTTCTTTCTCAATCCAAGCAATAGAAGGTTACAACCTACATCAAACATCTGCTATAATTTCCTCTCTATATTTACAAGGAATCAACACAGTAATTTTCTCATTGTCATAGTATTATTTGTTTTTCCTCACAACTATATATAAGAAAAAAACAAAAAAACAAACTGCTTTTCTTAATACATTCCAAGATTAACATTGAGTTCCCAGCATCTAATTTTGGGATAAAAACAAAAAAACTTTCCTTGGCTGTCCTGTTGTAAATCCGAAAAATTTCTCTGGTAGACTAACAGACTGTAAATTTGGAAACTTTCCCTGCTTGTCCTGCAGTAAATCCAGAAACTTTCTCTGTTTAGCCTCCTCATAATTAGGCTCCATTCCTAACAGTACGGTCATTGGAGACTTGGATAAGGTTCATATCTATTGAGAGGGAAACCAAGTGATAGATTTGTTGTCCAATAAAGGTGTAGAGAGTCATGAACCAATTCTATGGAGGGATGATCTTCCTAATGAGTTGAGGAGTACAGTTCAGAGGGAGTTGCAAGCTTATGATAGAAAAAATATTGGTTAAATTATTAATCAGTGGTTGTAAGCTTTATTCATCTTTTATTCATATAAAGTGAAGCACTTTAGTTTTAGTTTTCCCTTTAAATGGTTTATGTGACTTCTTGTCTTGTTCTATTGCTACACTGCTCTAATTATTCAATGTTTTATTTAATATAGAGTAGTATTGTAATGGGGCCATTTCAAAAACCCCTTCTTTTTATCCTAATTGAAAAAATGACTTTATTTTTTACATAGATATATTTTTAAGTTTATTAAGTACTTTTATTAGATATAATTATAAAACTAGTATACTATAATTTTAAAATATATGAAATAAATAAATTTATATTTTGTATGTAGTATGCCATTAAAGACTATTGAAATATATTTCATTCTTAAAAAATTCACAAATTACTATAATAGCTATCAACAAAAATATAGATATGAAGATTGAATCATAAAGGAGGTGAATAAAAAAATATATAAATGAAAAGATATTGTTTAGCAAACCTCACAATATTTTAATATTTCATTGTAAGTAAACCTTAACAAAAGTTACATAGAACTTACTATTTTTTTTTTAATTTATAAATTATACACTTATCAAAGGAAACTAAATTTCTTCTTTTTATATGCATTTATAAATTTATTACAGCATATAAAGGTTGATTTCTAAAAATTAATTTTTATGGTACTTTTAATGAAATTTTCATGGAAGTGTTTTTGAAGATAACAAAGGAAAAAATATTCTCACTTATAATTATATGGAACTTCAACTACAAACTATGTAAAGGCTATGGCACTTCTTACATGGATTAAAATTACAATAGAAAAATGATGGAAATATGTTTCAATTGAAGGAGATTTACAGATTATATTAATGCTCTTAATAAAAATAGATGTAGGGACGAGATAAAAAAGATATTATTTTGATTTTTATGTTCATCATCTATTATTGGAGGTAATATCTTGGAAAAATAAACATTTTTATAAAGAAGGAAATCAAAAAATTAATCATTAAGTCAAGATCTTCATATCAATGACTAGATTTTAGAAGGTAACTTGACCAAGTGATATTTTATATCTAAATAAAAATTATGTCAAGGAATCCATTATGGAAACATATCACTTTTAAAAAGTTGAAGAATGCATTTAACAAAAAAAGATAAAAACTATTTGTGATAAAAGGCTTGCTAATACCCTACCATTTTTGGTACTTTCACGAGAGTGATCCCTAATAAAAACCACATAAAATATTAAAAATAATAATGTAAAAGTCAATAGGGACACTCTCTCTTTCACTTTTGGTGTTGGCACGAAGCAGATTTCTAAAAAAATTCAAATCTCTTCGAGAGGGGTTTGGGGTGGTAACCCAAAGGTGATTGAGGTTCTTCCATTAGATCACAATGATAATTTAGAGTTGGCCCCTAAGAAGAGCTTGGTTGGTCTTGGTGGTTCTGATCCGATGTTGGATGGTGCTTCTACTATGGAACGTCATTTGTCTAAGCGACTTCGAAGTAAGGTGGTGGAGGATGACTCTCCCTTTGTGATGGCTTCTTCTGATACAAATATTCTTTCGTGAGATTTTCCTCGAGAAAAGTCTCTGGAGGAAATCCTTTCTCCAAGAGAGTCAAAAATTTCTAAATATGTGGTTCTCCGAGACTTATTGCTTATTGATATTAACCAGTGTAAAATTTGGAGCTCGTTGAAACTTACCCTTGATTTGACGGAGAACGTTTCTAGTCTGGCGGTTAATGTTACTCAAGGTGTTCATAAGTTAGGGTAGAACCTTCTCGGTTCTCCTTTCTTTGTCTCCTTTTGGTCTGGGTTCTAGTTTACCTTTGGTTTCTTCCAGGTTTGTTTCAAGGTTTTCTCCCGTTTGGTCTTCCTTGTAGTGGTTGTGGGATCCCGTTAAAACCCTCTATTTTTAATAGTACCAAAAAAATAATAATGTAAAATTTAGTTACATATAATTTTAATTTAATATTTATTAAATTTTTATTAAAATAATAAATTTATCTTTATGTAAAGTATAATTTTTAGGATAATGTTATCGCATACATAAAAATATAGGGAGAAGATATAGAGAGAAGATATACTCAAGACTAAGGATACTTGAAACCTTAACCTTTTCATAGTTAACACTCTTCCTTCACTACTTTGTTGAAACCACATAGTCATAAGATATACTACCAACATGAATAGTTTTAAAATTAAAATTGTGTTTATAATGTTATATATTTAATTTTATTTCAACTTATTTATATAAATTAATTTTTTTAAATTATATTTATAAATTTTAGAATAGAACTTAAATAATTTTATACAAACATCATGTTGACATTTCAATATATATTTTAAAAATAATATATTTGTTTTGAAAAATGTACTTCAAATTAACACATGTATGAATATCATTCCTTACTACATAAGACATTAAATTTTAATGTTCAATACTTCAATTATCTATTAAAAGGTACCATTATAAATATTGGTTTTTCTTAGATTCTATATTCCTTCTATTTAAGAAAAAATATTATTCATCTATCTATCTATCTATCTATCTATCTATATATATATATATATATATTTTTTTTTTGATAAGTTGGAAGAAGAGGTTTTGAAAGGGTCCCCAAACCTTTTACATCACAACCACAAAGAAAGATAATAGAAGCTTAGGACAAAACCAATATGAGAATCATCCAAGTTCAACCTTAGAAAGGTATATTGGATGAAACACTCAAGAGAAATAAAAGAGAAGACAACTACATAATAGATAAAAACTAAAAAATCCAACAAGGGAAACAAGGTTGCAACGCAAATTCACTAAACATCATTCTTTCCAATCATCCTAGTCTGTTTCAAAGGAGGACCTTGGAAAAATAAAATAAAAATATGGATTAAAAGGTTTCCAAGAACAAATCTTATTCCACTGCTCTTGATAACAAGAACAAGAACTAGCATATGAAAGAGAAAAACTCTATGCTTTGGCTCAATGCATCAATGCATCAACTATGTAGTTTGGTTATCTTGACCTATGCTTCAAAATAAATGAATAACTCTATAGGTACTCTACCCACTTCATTTACCTCATGTTTAATTTTTCTTATCTATTTATGTATTGTACTACCTTATGATATATATGTAGGAAAAACTCCTTAGGAAACAAGTAGTGACTCCACTTTTTCAATGCATAGAAAAGATATAAAATTCCTAATCATAAACATAGTACTTTTACTTTGCAACTTCTCTTCCTTTAAATTTTCTAGAAGTTGTTTCAAATTTCATAAGTGTTCTTCCTTACTCTCGTTATATATTAGTATATCATCTAGATATATTATAGCAAATATACCTAAGAATTAGTTGAACACTTTGTTCATCAATCTCATGAATGTGCTTTGATAGTTGTCCAACCCAAAGAGCATAACCAACCACTCATATAGTCCATTATTTATCTTAAATATAGTCCATTATTTATCTTATTTATCTTAAGGGCGGTTAAAATATGATATATTTTTATGACAGTAAAAAATTATCCTAATAGACCATAAGAGGGTGATTTTAAATTGCCCTCAAAAAAAAATCTTTTAACGATGCCTAAAAGATGATAGTTTTTTACGGTGGTAAAAAACTACCCTAATAGACCTAAGAGGATGATTTAAAACCATCCTCAACAAAAAAATCTTTCAACAATGACTAAAAGATAATGATTTTTTATGGTGTTCAAAAACTACCCTAATAAACCCTAAGAGGGTGGTTTAAAATAGTCCTATATATATATATATATATATATATATATATATATATATATATATATAATAAAGTCCCTAAGAATTAGCAGAGCAACTAGTAACTTATCTATTGTTTAATTTTTCTTATCTAATTATTTATTTAAAACCATCCCAAAACTTTTTACATCACAACCACAACGAAAGATAACAGAAGCCTAGGATAAAGCCAATTTGAGAATCATCCAAGTTCAATCTTAGAAAGGGATATTGGATGAAGAACTCAAGAGAAATAAAATAGAAGACAACTACATAACAGATAACAACTAAAATAATCCAACAAGGGAAACAAGATTGCAATGGAAAACCACTAAACATAATTATTTCCAGTCATCCTAGTTTATTTCAAAGGAGGACCTTGTAAAAATAAGATAAAAATACAGATTAAAAGGTTTCCCAAGAACAAACCTATTTCCACTACACTTGCTAACAGGAACAAGAACTAGCAGATGGAAGAGATAAACTCTCTGCTTCAAGAGGTCATTAAGACCTCTTATATTTGATGAAATAATTTCCATTTACAAAGTTTTATATGGGGCTTCTTACCCCCTCAAAAGGATTTTTTTAGGTAGTCTCTAAGAGAGATCTCATCTAATTTTTCTTGAATATTTTCTCCAGAGCCTAAACTCAAGGTGGTCTAAATACAATTTGTAATTTCCTCCTCTATTTATTTTTTTTTCTATTTTCTTAATTGGATTGTCTTCCCACCTTATGCTCCACTGTCACATCAAGATTATTTTTTCTATTTTCTTATCTTTCATCCGGTGTTAGGAGACAAGAGTTTCTTTTTGGAAATACTGCTTGAATATTTGAATAGAGCCTCTAGGGATAGAGTCTCCAAGCCCTAATTTTATATATGATTAGATGTCAAGACAACCTCACCACTTGCCCTAACTTGAGAAAACATCTGATTTATTGAGAGCTCTTTAAGAGATTCTAATGAGTCAACTTTTGAATTTTTAAGAGGATAAACGTAAGAGATACTAGCAGAGCAAATATTTAAGTGGGCCTTAAGTGTTGATACAAATTGTAGCCACCTGACTAGGAGTTAGATGTTTTTGCACTTTCAAAATTAAAGTACTCTGGTCTACTCATTATATCTACACCTTAAATTCTAGTAGATGCTCTACTTCCAAAGGGGTTGCAAGATCATTCTGAGAAGCTTTATGGGTTTTGAGAGGAATTTGGCCTAGGATTTACTTCTACCTTAGAGAAATATTTTTCAACATGTTTCATACCAAAAAAATTTGGTTTAGGACAAAACACATCCAAAGAGGTACCCAAACATTTACAAGATGAGTAGAATAGGGATTTGTTTTCATACTCAATCTTGAATCCAAGATCAAATATCAAATACCAAATCAATGGAGAGGTTGTAATATTATACCGAGAAGCTTTATGAGGTTTGAAAGGACTCCAAACTAGGATTACTTCTAAATCAAAGCAATTTTTTTCAATAGGCTTTGTACCAATTTTTTTTTTTTTAGAATGAACCACATCCAAAGTGATGGATCCCTAGCCTCCTTCTATTGCCAAACTTTCTTGTTGAGGTAAGATCCAAAAGAATGATCCAAACACTTACAATATGAGTAGAATAAGGGTTTGTTTTTATACTTGATTGTGAATCCAAGACCCAAGATCAGAAACCAACTCAATGGAGTTTGGAAGTTCAATTTTAAAATTCACATTTATGTATGTTCTCTCATAGACATTCTTGATTGATTTACGGTAGCCGAGTTTATTGTGATAAACTCCCAATTCCTCTAGCAATATCAATCATAATGTCTTCATGCCAATACTAAAATGGTAGTCCCAGGAGCTTAACCCAAAGTGATGTCATATTGAAACTTTGGGTGCTAGGGTTAAAATCAGGGCCCCATTTGTGCAAGAAGAGGCTTCCCCATAAAATACTTTCCATATCCTCTTCATATCTAAGCTTGGACAGGAAGAAACCATTGGGGAGGGCAACAATTTCCAAATGCCCTTGCAATTTTCATTTCATCAAATCCCAATGCTGAATAGAATCAATATAAGGCTGGGGATTTAAATAATTTCCAACTAGATTTTATGCCCTCATTTCCAAGAATATATTTGAATATCAGAGGGAACATAGAGCTTACCCTTCTCTAGCTTGAGATTGAAAATGCATGAGACGACTTTCTTGGATCGCTCCTTCCTCACAATGTCTTTCCAAGAATGCGCACCCACGTCGAATAGGACAAGAGGGTCTACATTACAAGCGTGTGCCAACTTCTATGATCCCCCACACCATAGATGATGCGTAGTCATTATACCATCATTAATTCTCAATGAATTTGTCAATCCAGGGTAGTGTACAAGGCTATCTACGGGAGAAGAAGTGAAACAGCTATAACTTAGGTCAATCTAGGGCAATAAGTCTTATTGGTGGAACCGGTTGTGTGGGGGTTTTGGAACATTCCTATATCTAAATTGCATGAATTAAATCTTAATCTAAGTTGCAGAATTGGAAACTAATCACTAACTGCAAAAATGAAGTCCTAATTACAATTGCAGAATGAGACCTAATTATATTGCGAAATTAACAGTTGCAGAATTAAAAGTCGATCCTAATTGCAGAAAGGAAATCTACTTACTTTTGCAGTAATGAAAGTCTAGATCTAATGTGGAAATAAAAACTATCAAAATTTCGAATGTAGAAGGTTGTCAATCTTCTATTCACATTTTGACAGCAAAACATAAAAATGCAAGAAATTGCTGAAAAACAGTAAATTCTGGAAATAACAATCTGAAAATAAAGTGGAAACTTTTCTGAAAGTAAGATTGCAACTAAAAGCTTTAAGAACAAGATTAATCTTAGCATAAATAAACTAATACTGCAAATATTGTCAACTATTTACAAGCAATTGACATAAAAAGTTCTATAACTCATTCTGCTGCAGCAAAATCAGAATAAAAACCTGCTTTGTTAGTCCTCCTCCTAGGTTTGGAAGTGGCCAGCCTCTTTGTCCAGAAGAAGGTGTAAGTCTCTCTATTTTTCTAAATCTTAATCACATTCATTTACAAGTAATTTGAAATAGAACTGGTGCACTTTATTGATCAAAAGACATGATTACAAGAATTCTTCTGAAAAACTATTACAGGACTGTAACAGTCAATTTCTAGTTATACTCTGTATTTTCTGCTAGCTTCCTTACTCTATTTTCTACCTCTTTTTCTATATATCTCGCTCAACCTGAACGGGAGCAATATTTATAGCTATCCTATGATCTGATTACAAACAAAGAATATCAAAAAAATCTAATCCTACAATGCTGCAACAAATTCTGGTTTTATCCTAGAAGAGGACTAAAACTTGATCTTTCCCTTAATGATGGCTTTGGTCGGCAATGACGGCAAAGACAGATGGAAGATATTTCTCTTTACTTTTTCCAACCTTTATTTCCATTTTTTCGTCTTCAAAAATCGGTCAAAAGGTCAAAAACACATTCTGTTCTTCATTCCGAAGATAAGTGGCTTCATTCCGAAGATCGCTCATTCCGAAGATACTGCATTCTCATTTCGAAGATACTACATGCTTCATTCCAAATATCCGCTCATTCTGAAGACGTTGCATTCTTCATTCTGAAGATTCGCTCATTCTGAAGATGATGTGTTCCTTCATTCCGAAGATATCTGTTCATTTTGAAGATATCTTGGTATGAACAAATATATGCTTTTCCATTGATTTCTTCTGCATCTCTCAGGTGGGTTATCTCCTAAGATCAAATTATAATGGTCTTCATCCCTTTCCTCATGTGAATTCCATGCCTTGCTATTTATGGACAGTCGGCTGGAATTTACATGGGAAAGACCAATTTTTTCTGCACGACAACAGTTTGCTTGCACTGTTGCCAGATTTAGGTGAAGTAAATGCTTAAGACAAATCAAAATATGATTAGTGAAATGCTGCTATTATTCTAAGCATATCCCATTGTAGAAAATCATAGTAAAAAGAACACAAAACTATGCAAAAAGCTGTAAAATCAACATATAATATTTCGAATACATTGATCATGCAAAATAGTTAATATACAACATATTAAATCAACTTAACTAACATATCAGATAAAACATAAGAGTTTATAGGCATTTTTAGTGTACAAAACATGTTATGATTGAGGCATTTCCAGGCCTCATCATTTTCCCCCAACTTATATTAATGCATGCCCTCATGCATTCATTGGGCTATGGAATCACATATGTCCATGTTTAGATTCCATGACCAGTAGAATAACTTCTTGCCTATGTAATACCCCCTATTTTCTTGAATGTTTCTGAGCCAATATTCAAATTGTTCATCAGGCTGGGCATCTTCCTCAAAGTAGAATGGAACTGGAGTAATGATGGTTGGAGGCCTGAACCTGAGACCTATTCAGTTATGTTGCATGATCTGGATCAGTTGGACTACACCTTCTGCTCTTCTTTTTGACCATTCTAGATTGATGGGGGAGATAGGTTCTCTTTTCCTCAAAGACATGGAAAGTTCATTCCATCTGTCTCTGCATACTAACAATGCTGGGAAGAAATTATGATCACAAAATTTTTTAAATCTGGTCACACAGTCCCTCAAATTGTTCAAGTACATTCTCTTAATATCATCCATGTTCATCATTGAGAAGTGCTGCTGAGTGATATTTAGGTGATTTGGCTGGATTGCTCTGACTAACAACTCAGCTCTTGTTTCAATCACTTTATTTTGCCTTTTCTCATGATCCCAATAAAGCTGATTTTGCAAAGTAGACATAAATGCTCTCAACTAAACATCTCCAATGTAGATTTGAGGATGAGAGTCAACTTCCTCTGGAATGAAGAAACTGTGCAAAAACAGTTCACACAAGAGATTTTTCTGCTCAAAAGGACTGTCAAAATATGCTTCCAAAAAATCTTCAATAGTGTCCAATTTATATGGAAGGTTTGAAGTAATCCTCATGACCTGCCATATAAGGTATTTTTCCTTCAAAATAAGGCTGTAAAATCTGGCTGGCCGTCTAAATTGGACTAAAAACTCAGCAATTTGGCACAAGTCAGATACCTTTTCTTTCAATGCCTAAATTTTTGTGTCCTTGGCTTCTAGCTATTTTGCTTCCAGTTTGAATTTTTTAGTTTTATTGGCAAGCTGTTCATATCTAATCATCCAGCTAGCTATGTCTGCATTGTACTGCTCTAGGGACACAATATTAGGTGGTCTTACTACGGGGGGATCCTAGGCAACAGATTTATCTCGAACTCCTTTTTCTCGCCACTTCCACTTGGTTCATTCATCTGTCAATAACTCTACTTGCACCCCCTTATTTGCTATTTCTATGGGGTTGTCATCAGATAGTATTTCTACTTGTACCCCCTTATCTCGCTTGTTTCTATTGGAAGTGTAGCAAGTTGAAATGCAAGGACCTCAGTAGGAGTACTTACTTGAGCATTTTCTTGCTGTTGGGACCTGTTCCTGTGTTGGTGGCTCATTTTCAACATCCTCTGCAATATTTCTCACCATTTCTGAAGCATCTTCAGAACAAGAAGGTACTGCTTCAGAATGAACAGGCACTTCTTTAGAATGAAGGAGTGCTATTTCAGGATGAACTTCTATGTCTGCCTCAACAGATTCATCTGCTCTTGATAAACCCAGAAGCAATTGAGCCAAATTATCTTCATCATGGGATATAGCTGGCTGTTTTTCAGATTGTGATAACAATTTTTTTAGTTCTGCAATTTTTCTTTCTTGCATCTCAATGATGTTTTCTTTCTCTGTGATCCATTTGGTCTGTGTCTTGACAACACTCCTTGCTTCCCTCAGCTGCTCTGTGATGTCTTACACTTTTTTTTCTGCTTCATAAGCTGATGTAGATAAATCAGTTGTAGTTGGCTGCTCAACCAATATTTCCTCTTCTTCTGCAACAGTTTGTTCTTGTTCAGAGAGGCTCTGTGAGACTGTCTATAAGGATATCTACCATATCTGTAGCCTGTTGAACTGTAGCCTCTTCCAAACCAACTTGCTCAATTTCTACCTCAACTATCTGTTCATGGAATTCTGGAAAGTTGTCAGATGCTGGTTGTATCTCTGTGACATCTGGGCTACTTGGTCTATCTTCTTCCTCCATGACCTGTTCTGTAGTTTCTTTCAAATGGATTCTTGTAGACCTCCTAGTTCCAGATGCAAATTTCTTCTTTTTGCTCTATTTTCTGGTGGCAGCAGGGGTCATGGGGTCAGTTTTTGATGCCTCTGTTTCCCTTGTTTCACTTCTCTATTCTGATAAGTCAGTTGTAGCTTTAGAAAACCGAAATTTCTTTTGTTTTTCTGCTCTGCTGCTAGTTCCAGATCCTCTTCTCTTTTGTCTCTTAGCCTGTGAAGTTGAGGGTTTAGGAGCAAGGTTTTATGCTGCTGCTGTGGAGTGTAGTTCTGTAACAGCTTCAGGGGCATCTTCTGTAGCTTCTTCTATAGCATCCTCTGCAACATTTTCTGCAGCAGTTGTTTCCTCTTCTGCAGCAACATCAATAGTATTTGGTTCTTCTTTTTCCTCACTTTCATCTCCAAAAATGACATCATTTAGGTTAGAGTAAAACCTGTCAAAAATCCTAGGGTTTCCTCTAAAATGATGTTGGCAAATTAATTTCATAAGGCCATGATGGCGAAGGCTTCCTTTACCCTCCTAATATATTTTTGCATGTTTTTTAACTCTTGATACAGATACAGGGGAAGATTTACCCTAACTTCTGGTTGTTGTCTACCATGTTTGAGATGGTTCAAAATTCACAGATGATGCCCTGACAACAGCACATACTGCCCTTCAGAGGTCAAAAACTTAATCACCCCCGTGGCTACTTCATCCCAGGGTTCTCGTGAGGTGGCCCTTTTTAACCCTTTGCATGTGTTGTTATGGGTTAAGTATTCAGGTTCTCTATCATTTTCTTCTAAAAACTGATTAACTACATTTGCCAATGTGTTTTTGCTAGATCTAGTAATTGAAATCCCTTCTAATGGCAGCTCTATAATCTGACTTAAAATTTCAGGGCTTACCTCAATAGACATGTCGTTGACATGTGCTCGGTTATTTCTGAACGTATGGGCAAACATGCCAGCTAAATCTTTAGAAGACCCATTGAATTTATCCAAAAATGTCATAAACCCTCCATCTTCAAAAATCTGCACAACTGCCAGATTTTATCGGAGGTAATTGGTATCTGCGAGGCTCGTTCTGATCTTTCGCCCCATTTTTCTCTGTTTAAAAATCGTACACTGTGGCTGCTATTCTACTGCAGGATTTCTAGCTGTTTTCTGTTGCAAATTTGTAGAGTTTTAAGTTGAAACCTTCGTTGCCCTATTTCTCGTCTTCTTCTTCGAAATGAACCGTATCCTGTGCACTGTATTTCGTAACACGTCTTCGAAAAGAAAGATGGCACACATTTCTACTTTTACATTGTACACCTGTTCATTGATAATTGCATGGATGTCCTTACCATCAGATCCACCTCATTAGTTTTGTAGATTCTCACATGCATGTTAATTGACATTAAAAACTGGTGGCATATGGTTGGTCATGTTCTCCGTATTTCTAATGAGTGCAAAAATAGACCATGTGCTGATTGACACGTGTCCCTTCTTCGCATGCAACTAAAAAAAATCTTGATTTTGTTGTATCTTGTCTTCTTGGCTGCCACGTGGAAATGCTCTTTCCGAAGATGCAAACAAAATTTCATTCCGAAGATTATGACCTCATTCTGAAGACAAGTCTTCATTTCGAAGACAAATCCTCATTTCGAAGATTATGACCTCATTCCGAAGACAGGTCTTCATTCCGAAGATAGATCTTCTTTGCAAAATTTTCATTCCAAAGATAGATCTTCATTCCGAAGATCAATCCTTATTCCGAAGATCAATCCTCATTCCGAAGATCAGGCTGTATTGTGAAGGTAAATCGTCATTCCGAAGACAGATCTTTGTTCCGAAGACAGATCCTCATTCCGAAGACAGATCTTCATTCCAAAGATGATGCAGCAAGTCATCATTCCGAAGACAAAGTTTCTTTCTGAAGACAAAGTGCAATATTCCTTTTGCTGTCATTCTGAAGACAATTTTATTTCTGAAGATAATACAACGAGCACTTGTTTTGGCATTCTTGTTCGAAGATTAGGCGAGAAATCAATATTTTCATTCTTAAAACATGTTTTTAAGTATGCCAACTCTTATGAATACCTTTTATGCTAATGGTTAATTGTCACATAATATATACCAATCATTTTACAATGAAGAAATGTAAGAAATATATACCTGATAAAAACAGTTAATGCCAGTTTTGAAGAATGACTTGCTTTTGTTGATATTCTCATGAGATTTTCTACAACATTTCAAAACAAGTGCACTAGGTGAATTTGTACAATGATGGTTCAGAAATTTCTCAAGGTTATGCATGCCAGAAAACTGGTTTTCATGCACACCAACTCAGTAGTGCCTTAAGAAAAGGTTTTCACTGCTGGGTTATTCATTTTTCTCTCTTTTTTTTTCTTCTTGATCTTCCCCATTTTTTTTTTTTTTTGTTTTTTTTTTTACCTCTCCTTTTCTCTTTTTTTCTCTTTTTTTTTTCTTGATCCTGACTATGCCCATGAAGGAATTTCATGATTTCCCCCGAAACCATGCCCATGAAGGAATTCATACTCAAAATTTATTCATCTTTTTGTTTTCTATTTTTTTGATTTTTTTGTATTTTCTATTTTTTCTTGAAATCCACTGATCATGTTGATTGTTTTGAAGTGGAAGAAGGAATCTCTTCCACCTGCTGTGTATCCAAACTATCAAGTTCTTGCAAGAATTCTTATTTAGTCAGAGGTGTATGGTATACCCTGATGCGATGTCCATTCACTACCAACTTTCTTCGTGACCCATCAATGGGGGATAAACGAGCTGCTCCGTTGTTAAATACCTCTTCAATCCAGTAAGGTCCCAACCATCTGGTTCTTAGTTTTCCAAGGAAGTCTTCATATTGAGAATCAAACAGTAAAGCCCAATCTCCTTGTTGAAGTTTCCTCTGCTGAATGTGACTGTCATGCCACAACTTCCTCTGATCCTGAATTACCTCAGTTTGGTGCAGAGCATCCAATCTAAGTTCATCCAATGCATTCGAGCTACGAATCCCGTGCATGCGTGCTCGTGACAAGTCAATTCCAATTTCTAGTGCTGTGTGCAATGTTAGTAGCTCAAATTCAATAGGTAAGAGAGGCTTTTTACCAAAGACTAGTTCATAAGGTGTGAATCTAGTAGTGGACTTCCAAGTAGTATTGTAGGCCCAAACTTCTTCAGGTAATTTGTCTAGCCAATTTTTCCTATGAAAAGCTACTATTTTTGTCAAGATGCGTTCTAGTTCCTTGTTTGTTACTTCAACCTGGCCATTTGCTTGTGGGTGGTAAGGTGATGATTTCCTATGTTTGATTTCATACAATTACGTAAATGCTTTTATGACTTTGGATGCAAATTGGGGTCCTTGGTCCGTGGTGATAGACCGTGGAGCTCCAAATCTTTGAAAAATCTGAGTATACAAGAAATCAATGACCTTCTCTTCACGAGCATGTTTGAAAGCACGCACCTCTACCCACTTTGTCAGGTAATCAGTGCATACTAGAATATGCACCTTTCCTTGAGAAGGTGGATCAATAGGTCCTACAAAATCAAGCCCCCACCTCTCAAATGGTTCTAAAACCATTTGAGGCTGCAGTGGCATCTCATTTGTATGAGTGGGTTTCCCCATTCTTTGGCATGCATCACAATGCCTGATGTACTTTTTCACATCCTTGTGAAGAGATGGCCAATAATATCCTATCCCCAATATTTTTCTAACTGTGCTTTTTACGGAATAGTGTCCACCTGAGGGTTCATCATGACAAGCTCTAAGGATATCATACACTTCATCCTTTAGGATGCATCTACGTAACACATGGTCAGGACTGCACTTAAAAAGCATACCCTTAATCCATTCAAAAGAAAAACTCTGTTTGATCAATTATTTTTTCTGTTTTGAAGTAAAATGTGGAGGAACTTTCCTCGTGACCAAATAATTGGCTATATCTGCAAACCAAGGTGATTGAACTGATATAGCAAATAGTTTTTCATCAGGAAAAGTGTCATCAACTAATTCCCCTTCATCTGTGTTCTACAACCTAGACAAGAAATCTGCCACAACATTAGATTTTCTTGGTTTGTTGATTATGGTGATATCAAATTCTTGCAGCAACAGCAACCAACGAATAATTCTTGCACTTACCATAGGTTTATTCATCAAATACTTAATGGATGTATGATCTGTGTGAATAAATATTTGATAACTTGTGATATAATGCCTGAATTTGTTGATGGCATAAATTACTGCTAGGAATTCTTTCTCAGTTGTTGTATAATTTTTCTTTGCTCTTGTCAAGTTCTTGCTAATGTTGTAGATGGTATAATGTTCACCATTATCAATTTGTCCTAATGCTGCTCCAATTGTTGTATTGGAGGCATCAGTCTGAATGTGAAATGGTAATGTCCAATTAGGTCCTCTGAGCATAGGTGGAGTTATCAATTTTTCTTTCAGAGCTTCAAATGCTTCATGACACTTTGCAGTCTAGGAGAATTCAGAATCTTTAGTCAATAAGGCAAACATAGGACTTGCTATTGTACTAAAGTTGGGAATAAACCTGCGGTAAAAACCAATGTGTCCTAGGAAACTTCTGACATTAGTCTGAGTTTTAGGAGGAAGGAGATTCTTGATAATTTCAACTTTCTTTGGATCAACTTGGATCCCTTCAGGAGAGATGTGATGACCAAGAACTATCCCTTCCTTCATAATCATGAAGCATTTATCCTGGATTTAAGGATAAGTGGTATGTTTCACAGCGTGTTAAGACTTTATCAAGATTTTCCAATGTAAAATCAAAAGTTTGTCTACATACTGTGAAATCATCCATGTATATTTCAACGCTTTTAGTGGTCATATCAGCAAAAATTGCTAGGACTACTCGCTGAAAAGTTGCTGGGGCATTACACAAACCAAAAGGTAAAACCCTATAGGCAAATGTTCCCCATGGACATGTAAAAGTTGTCTTTTCTTGATCTTCGGGTGCAATCTGAATTTGATTATATCCACTAAATCCATCAAGAAAACAAAAGTATCTTTTTCGAGCAAGAGTATCTAACACTTGATCTATGAAAGGTAATGGAAAATGGTCTTTGTATGTCACCTTATTCAACTCTCTATAGTCTACACATACTCTCATTTTTCCATTTTTCTTAAGAACTATTACCAATGGAGAAACCCATTGGCTATCAGAAATTGGGTAAATGAATCCTACTTCCAGGGAGTTTTTCAATTTCTTCTTTCACAATATCTCTTAAGGCGGGATTCAATCTTCTTTGAGGTTGTCCAGTGGCTTGACTTCTTCGAGTATAGATTCTATGGGTACACATATCAGGATGAATTCCTGACATATCTTTGTAGTTCCAAGCAAAAGCATGAACATGCTTCTGCAAAATAATTATCAAATTTTCTTCCTCTTCCCTAGTAAGCTGGCTATAGATGTTCAGAAATTTGTCTGGCTGGACTTCTATTTGTTTTGTATTTAAAAGGACTGAATTCACTCCTTCATACTTGGTGTTTAAGGGATTAAGAGGACATTGCTGAGATGGGAGAAAAGAAGCGGTTTTTGTTTTATTGCTGCTTGAGGGAAGCATATCTTGTATGGAACAGTGAGAAGGAAAAATTAGATGATGGTGCCATCCATGTGGTAGTGAAACAGAGTTTCCCTGTGATAGCATAGATGATTCATCTTTAGATTTTTGATTCTCCTCATTACTTATCAATTGTTGGATATTTGTTGCTTCCCCTTCTAAACCTTGTTCATGCAGAACATTCATCAGGATTGTTTCATTTTCTAAGTTTTCTATGTCACTGAGGTCTTATGTGTGTTCTCTTACTACTAAGGTAGCTAGTGTAGAAATGACCTCTTCCGGTTCCTCATCTGAGTCAGAAAACCATAACCGACCTAAAAATTTGCTAGATGGTTTTGCAGGAGGATATAAAGAAATTTTTTTCAGCTCAATACCATTTGAAATAGTCATATTTCTAGATCTGCAGTCTATGAAGGCTATTGCAGTTGCAAGCCAAGGTCTTCCCAAAATAATGGGATATCCATGTGCTGAATTTCTTGGCTATAAAACCAAAAAATTTGTAGGGAATTCCCAAGAAGAAACTTCTATAGGGACATCTTCAATGATTCCTTCAGGTTTTGCAACTGACCTATCAGCCATTTCTAAAACTATAAATGTGGGGCTGAGATGTTTGAGTTGTAATTGTTCCATTGTATCTTTAGTCATGACATTTATTGCAGCTCCTAGATCCACTAAAAAATTTGATATTGGTACTGAACCTATGGTGATTGTGATAACTGGGCTTCCTGGATCACTATACTTTGGAGGTAGTAGTTTTCCGGATAAGAGATCGGCTATCTTCCCTTCAACTCTACGAGTCTTTGGGAATGCTTTCTTCTTTCTTCCTGCTCTTTTAATGCACAAATTTCGGACAATACTATTAATTTTTGGTATTTCCTTAATGGCTTGCAATAAGGGTAATGAGATAGTCAACTTTTTGAGTTCTTTGACCAATTCTGACTCAGAAATTTTTGGTATTGCATTAAGTCTTTCAGGATATGGAACTATCCTTGGTAATTGTTCTGCTTGTGTCTCTTTTTCTATTGTTGGATCCAATTTTTCTATTTCTATTATTGGTTGGATTCTCTCTGGTTCTGATGATTCTTGCTTTTCATTATCTTTGATTTCCATTAAAATTGATTCAGGTACAACTTTCCTTGAACAGAGTTGGATATTGCTACAATCAAGAACATTAATTTCAATATTTTCTTCAGCTTCAGCCACATAGACAGGAGGTGTCTGTCTTACACTATTTGGATTAGTGACTGGCTGAGCTGGCAATTGAGGTTGCTTCATTTCTTGTGTTTGTTGCTATTTTTCTTGAAAATTTTGATTAGGTGCGAGGCAAAAAATGCTGAGTTTGACCTTGATTCCTTTCTTTGCCTTGGATAGGACTGGTATTGCTGATTCCATGTGGTTGGTTTTGCACCCAATGTGGATTAGTCTAATTCTGATTCCAAGCTGGATTGTTTTGATTCCATGAGGGGTTGTTTTGATTTTGATTCCAGGCTAGGTTAATCCAATTTGATTATGGCCATTCTTGGGAATTTGTCCATTGAGAATAATTCCAAGGATGTTGGGGTGGTTCTGATTGTCCCCAAGGCATAGTACCAAGATTATGCCCCCAATTTGTAGGAAAATGAGGGGGATTTTGATATTGAGAGAAATTCCCCCCTTGTTTTGGTCCAATATAGTTGAGTTCCTCAGTCTGGTTTTCTAACACAGTTTTGAGTTGTGGTAGCAGGTGGCATTGATCAGTTGAATGCCTTTTTGAACAGATACTACAAATGGCTGAGATAGAAGTTTTATTCAAAGGAAATTCTTGCAAAGCATGTTTACTTCGACATCTTGGGCAATAAATTGCCAAAGGATATGTGTTTTTAGCTTTTGCAGAGATTTCCCCTAAAGTAGTGTTTAGATGCACTAGGATATCAGTTTTGAAATTTGCAAGTTCCTCTATCAGGTCCTTTACATCAGTGCCATTTGTGCGGCTTTTTCTTCTTCTCTGCTTAGTGCGAGAGTAATTCCTATAGAGATCCATAATTTTCTCATTACTAAGAGTGGTTACATCCCCTTTTCCCATTAAATCTAGAACTTCTCTAGATTCATCTTGCAATCCTCTCAAAAAGATAGTTTTACACAATTATGGTTCTACTAGTCCACATCTCCTTTGAACAAAGGAGAACCTATCAAGATAATCTTCCAAGGTCTCATCATCTTCTTGCTTGATTCTAAATAACTCATATTTTCTATTCCTTACACGACAGTATTCCTGATATTTGTCTAAAAATACAGTCTCCATTTGATCCCGGGTTCTTATGGAATTTGGCTCTAAGCTCATGAACCGGCGTAATCTTTGAATCCTTGAGAGTTGAGGGAAAAACCTTAAGTTTTTGATTGTCATTTATATAATCATAGGTCCGACATACTACCTTGAATTCAAACAAAAACTGGTCAGGATCTTCAGATACAACACCTCGAAAGGTGGGAAGTACTGAAGGTGAAATGGTCTTCATGGGAGAGTTTTGTGTTGGATTCAGATGAATAGGATATTCAAATGTTCCGGATGGTTGGAGTATATCCTGATCATCCCCTTCATTATGAACATAGCCATGCTGGCCATCTGCATTGCCTCCTTCTGCCATAGTTTCTTGTTTCCTAGGAGAAGTTAAAGCTTTCCAAATTGTTCTCTCAAGAGGTCCAAGATTTTCTGTTGATGAGTCTGATGAATTATCTTCCTTAAGATATTCTGTTGATAAAATTGGTGATTTTCCTTTCTCAAAATGTTCTATTGATGGTGAGACTGGTGATTTTTCTTTCAATCTTTCAGGTAGTTCAAACACAGGTGATTCACCCCTTAGGCATGAAGATCTCCTTAATGGGACAAGCCAGGGATCCTTTGGGGTCTCCTTAGACTTACTCATTCATGTTTACTCCTAAATGACATAAATTAAGTCAATAGTTGTTATCTTACTCTGCTGTTATATTCAGATTTTAACCTGAATGTTCACAGTTTAGTCTGATTATAGCTATTGGACTATTTGTTTTCTTCTGACAACACTATTCCTCGACAACGATGCCAAAATGATGTGTAGTCGTTATACCATCATTAATTCTCAATGAATCTGTCAATCCAGGGCAGTGTACAAGGCTATCTATGAGAGAAGAAGTGAAATAGCTATAACTTAGGTCAATCTAGGGCAACAAGTCTTATTGGTGGAACCGGTTGTGTGGGGGTTTTGGAACATTCCTATCTCTAAATTGCATGAATTAAATCTTAATCTAAGTTGCAGAATCGGAAACTAATCACTAACTACAGAAATGAAGTCCTAATTATAATTGCGAGAATGAGACCTAATTATATTGCGAGAATTAACGGTTACGAGAATTGAAAGTATGATCCTAATTGCAGAAAGGAAATCTAATTACTTTTGCAGTAATAAAAGTCTAGATCTAATGTGGAAATAAAAACTATCAAAATTTTGTAACAGAAAGTTGTCAATCTTCTGTTCAGATTTTGACAGCAAAACATAAAAATGCAAGAAATTGCTGAAAAACAGTAAATTCTAGAAATAACAATCTAAAAATAAAGTGGAAACTTTTCTGAAAGTAAGATTGCAACTAAAATATTTAAGCACAAGATTAATCTTAGCATAAATAAACTAATACTGCAAATATTGTCAACTATTTACAAGCAATTGACATAACAATTTCTATAACTCATTCTACTGCAGCAAAATCAGAATAAAAACCTACTTTGTTAGTCCTCCTCCTCGGTCTGGAAGTGGCCAGCCTCTTTGTCCAGAAGAAGGTGTAAGTATCTCTCTTTTTCTAAATCTTAATCACATTCATTTACAAGTAATTTGAAATTGAACTGGTGCACTTTATTGATCAAAAGACATGATTACAAGAATTCTGTTGAAAAATTGTTACAGGACTGTAACAGTCAATTTCTAGTTATACTATGTATTTTCTACTAGCTTCTTTACTCTATTTTCTACCTCTTTTTCTATATATCTCGCTCAACCTGAATGGGAGCAATATTTATAGCTATCCTATGATCTGATTACAAACAAAGAATATCAAAAAGATCTAATCCTACAATGCTACAACAAATTCTGGTTTTATCCTAGAAGAGGACTAAAACCTGATCTTTCCCTTAATGATGGCTTTGGTCGACAATGACGACAAAGAAAGATGGAAGATATTTCTCTTTACTTTTTTCAACCTTTATTTCCCTTTTTCCATCTTCAGAAATCGATCAAAAGGTCAAAAACACATTCTGTTCTTCATTCCGAAGATAAGTGGCTTCATTCCGAAGACAATGCAGTTTTCATTCCGAAGATTGCTCATTCCGAAGATACTGCATTCTCATTCCGAAGATCGCTCATTCCGAAGATACTGCATGCTTCATTCCAAAGATCCACTCATTCCAAAGATGCTGCATTCTTCATTCCGAAGATCCTCTCATTCCGAAGATGCTGTGTTCCTTCATTCCGAAAGATATCTGTTCATTTCGAAGATATCTTGGTATGAACAAATATATGCTTTTCAATTGATTTCTTCTGCATATCTCAGGTGGGTTATCTCCTAAGATCAAATTATAATGGTCTTCATCCCTTTCCTCATTTGAATTCCATGCCTTGCTATTTATGGACAGCTGGCTGGAATTTACATGGGAAAGACAAGTTTTTTTGTGACAACGAGTTGCTTGCTTTGTTGCCAGATTTAGGTGAAGTAAATGCTTGAGACAAATCAAAATATGATTAGTGAAATGCTGCTATTATTCTAAGCATATCCCATTGTAGCAAATCATAGCAAAAAGAACACAAAACTATGCAAAAAGCTATAAAATCAACATATAATATTTCAAATACATTGATCATGCAAAATGGTTAATATACAACATATTAAATCAACTTAACTAACATATCAGATAAAACATAAGAGTTTATAGGCATTTTTAGTGTACAAAACATGTTATGATTGAGGCATTTCCAGGCCTCATCAATAGATTCCTACTCTAAATGAAAATCCATTGGTCCCAACCTACCAATGCTCCCCCAACTTGCCAATGCTCCCGTAATTGCTCATTTTATTCACTATAAATAGCATTAATGAAGCCCACATTCAATATATATATACTTGTTCACTTTAGAATTGGTCCTATTGTTGCAATTTTCCACCAAATATACTCCTAATTTGCACTTGTTCACTCTAGAACTACTCCTATTGCAGTAGTTTTCCACCAAATATACTCCTAATTTGCACCTGTTCGCTCTACAACTGCTCCTATTGTTGTATTTTTCCACCAAATATACTTCTAATACTACATATTTATACCATATCTACACTTGTTGGAACGTTGGTTTGGGTGGGCACCATAGAAACCCTTAAGCCTCCGAACACAACTAATATCACCCATATTTATTATTATAATTTTTATGATATCACCCCTTATTTATTATTATATTTTTTATTCACCAACCTAAAATATTATTTTAAAATTTTCCTATAGCTCAATGTCACCCAAAAATGTAAAAAAGGACTAGAAGAAACCAGATTTATGTTGTGTCGACTAGAGTGGGTTGTTATTTTTTAAAACATGCAATCACTGAAAGGTACACATTTTGACACGACAAAGGTGTACGACAATGGTTCTTATTTAAGGTAGTAGAGCATGAAGCGACATAAGGCTTTACACATAAAAAGTAGCGACACATAACTTAGAACAGTGGTAGTATGGAATGTGAACCAGATACATACATTCCAACATTTAAATCACCATATTTTGGATCCCCTGATAGTACATATGTTCATATCCACTTTTGGGAGGAGGTTGAACAAGGCCTCAATTGCTTCCCGAAGGTGAGCGCACCATAATTCCTAGATGACGTTTGAATCATCCTTTCCTTGAGGAGAAACTCCTACCAAATAATAACTCGACAACATTGCAATAAATTGCCTCCTCTCATTCATGCACACCTGCACATGTACATAGTCAAAATGATTACAAAAAAAATCTAATGAGTACTTACTTTTATATATTATGGACATTATGTTCGAATTTCCTACCGATGCAATCACTACGCTCTCATAGTCGATGGACATAATTTCTAAATTGTTATGCAGGAAGTCTTGGTATGCCATGTTATTCACATCAATGTTTCCATTGCATCCACTCTCAATTATCCTCACTCTTTGCTGGATTTCACAACATCTGTCTATGCCCACTATACATCTATCTAGGTTTACTCCCTATACAATTCAATTCAATTCAATGAAAATTACTTCAATCAATTGTCACACAATTTATTTTAAGACTGACCTATAAAGTAAGAATACCCTTTAAGATTCAAGTTGTGATGCATATATTTACCTCCTCCATCCTGCATGCAAGGTCATATAATTCATTGTCCACATTAATGAAAAACCATTCTCCGTTTCCAAGCTTCTGGGGCTAGAAATACACGTTCTCAAGCGAATTCGAAGTTTTTTGAGCATTAATATTGGTGAGTTTCACAATGTCTCGATGGTATCCAACTTCATCACCTCCAAATGTCTGTTCTCAATATAAATGTATTAATATGAAAAATATCAGCTATTAAACATGACTTATACATCCAAAAAAATAGGAACAATTTTTTCATAATGAAGATTATATCACCTCTCAGTGTTATACGCTACAATCTACAAATTCATTAGGAATTACAACATCACCAATGTTGACCTCTTTACTGTTTGCATTGCTTGATCTTCAATAGTGAAGAAATGTTATTACATTGAAATGAGTTAGTAGCAATTGTATCACCTGTGTTAGAGTTATGAGTTAGTAGCAATTGTATCACCTGTGTTAGAGTTACTATGATATAGTAACTATGATTATTACCTCATTTGGTAATTAGTAGATTATCCTAGGTAGATGTTATTTACCATATGGTAAAAATAGTATTTTACATTTAGTTTTGCATTTACTTTCTACCATGAAGATATTAATTGTGGAATATCTAGTGGTAAGTAATAGTTAATTTGACTATGTTGTTAGTAGTTAGTAGTTAGGCGCTTATTTTATAAAGTGCATTAGTTAGCACTATTAGGGGATATTATTTTCTAATATTCCTAAGGCTATTCTTAGCCTATGTTTGTACTATTTAAACCTACCTACTTTAATAATATTTTCTAATGTTTGCTCCTCCAATTCTAACATTGATATCAGAGCGTTTCTCTTAACTGGGTATACTCAACATATTTTTTGAGGTGACTAGGAAAAAGGGCACAATTCTTGATATGGGACCCCCTTCAGCACCCTCCTACTAAAATGGATCCCAAGGCAGATATTAAGCAACATGCATCCTAAGGCAACAATTCCCTACACAGAATTTCTTAGAGCAACACAAAAATCAAGCGAGGTACTAGTGCATAGAATTTTAGAACCTACACTAAATTCTAGGTGACGCTGTTGAGCACAAAATTTCTTAGTTTTGTTTGATTGATGATCTCTATGGTGATTTGAATTTACCACTAACAGATGCGAATCCACTTGGTGTGTAGTGGAATCCTTCAATAGTGGGTGTATTCAACGATTTGAGATAGCCTAATAACGTTACCCTGATAGTGCTGACAATAAGACTGTTTCCTTTGATCTGTAGTGTAGAAAACCCCGTGATCGATAATAATCTAGTGCTAAAACCCTCTAGCATTGATCACGAGGTAGAATTTGAATTACAAGAGAAATTTTACCATGCAACAAGGACCTTTTGGACCATCTGACTTGATGATACGAATCCTGAATCGAATGTGGAGTTTGAGGCAAGCACAAACTTTGAGGACATGTGGCATGATGAGCATAACTAATCTAGCAGGCACGTGGCAGTCCTGAGCTAGCCATTGATGTGGCACTACTAAGGTGGAGAACCTGACTTGTCTTTGCTGACGTGGTGGTCAGCACGAGTCTCTATGCGGCTAACATGTCGATCCAAGCATTGTTAACATAGCATGGATAACCTCTTTACATGTGGAAAAAGAACCTATGATGTGGCACACATATGAGAAGCATAGCTAGTGATGATGTGATATCCTTTGATTGGTGAAAACACGAGATTTCGAAACAAAAAGGATAAACTAAAAATGCAATGTAAATGAAACTAAAATAACGCTTAAACCCTATGTTATTGAAAAATGCGTAAAAAGAAAGAACATGAACACAAGATATTAAAGCAATATAAAAATCGGCCCTTTTATTGATATGCTTTGCAAATTTGTGTTACAATGCGTCTCCTTCCTTTTTAGGGGATAGGAGCGTTAAATGTTGCTCTTTTACAACTTGTTTCAGAATTCCTTCTTCCGCGTGCCCACATATAAGATGGGCGAACCAAAACGTTGTCGTCGCTTGCATTGGTAAAGGTAGATTCCTCGTTGCTCCTCCAATGCTGCAAATCTGCGTTCAAAGAAACAAACAAAGAATCAGTAGCACCTGTGTATGAAAAATAAAAGATGAATCTAACGATGGTTAAAATGAATCTAAATGAAATGAAAACTTGACAAAAGCATAAACATGAAACTAGCTAAATACTATAAAAGAAATAAAGCGGGGGGTGCCCGAAGGCAAACCACCCACGGGTGAAACTTTGCTTCGACACCAATCCGCTTGGGATGGGTCCGAAACCTGATGTGATGTGTTGTCGGCAAATTGGTAGGATATTGTGGTCAGAAAAATCGGTGTTGGTTCTTGATTCGTGCCTTCAAAAGTCACCCAATAACCTCTCTTTCGATTAAGAGATTATGGATGTTGAAAACACAAATCGCAAGTAAATGAATTAGCAGCACTTCGTCGCTCAAAATGCTCCTTCTCTGTATATCCTTTGGGTGAGGAAACTCACCATTTTATAGACCCAAGGGGTCTCTTTGAATTAACATGCAAAAGTGTTTCTTTGCATGAATGCTTTTTGTGTGAAGAGAAGACTTCTTCTTGATCAAGGGCTTCTTAACTGCCTCTGTGCATGTCTTTGTATGTTTTAGAAAAGCTCACTTGCACTCCCATGCAATGAAGGGATAGCTAAGTGGCAAATCTGAGTTGTCTTAAAAATCTCACTCTCATTCCCATGCAGTGAAGGGAGAGTCAATTGGCAGATATGAGTTGTCAAAAGAACTCACTCGCACTCCTATGTCATGCAGGAAAAGCTAAGTGGCAGTTTTGAGTTGTTATATGCCGAGATCTGACTTTTTGTCGGTCAAACCTGACATTCGTCCCACCCCGAAGCGAGCGCTGGTAATCGTCTCTGGGTGAGACGAGTATCAATCCGCACTCGTCCCTAGGTAGGACGAGTACAAATCTCACTCGTCCCTGGGTGGGACGAATAAGCAATAAAGTGTCTAAAAGGTGCCAAATTGATTTCTGACTTGCAAAACTGCTGTGTGAGTGGTTAGAACCACTGTTTAACCTCTGGGGGCTGCCCTAGGGGCTGTGTGTGTTAGTGCGATCAGTGCTTGTTGTCACATAATCGGATTGGTGCTGTTTTGGTGTCTATAGATGCCCCTTTTTGGAAAGCGATGCACGTGGTGCAGTGTTGAGCAAAAATATATAACCAAAGCACTAATGATTAGGGTTTCTCGGTAACCTAACCAACTCTTGATGCCCCAAGTATGGAAAGGGCACGCATTCTTGAATCCTTGCTTCTGACGAGCTAAGGAACTTAAATCAAGCATTAACCTGGTTCGGTGAGGTATTACTTGAACTTAGACATTGATCAGTCATGAATAGGCAAAGGGCGCAACCTTTTGTCCGTGGGAACCTTGAGTTCATGATTCACGAATGCCAAGTATATGATCAGTGTGTGATAATTGCTTGTTTGCTGCCCCAAGCAGGGGCGCGATTGTCTTTTGCAATGATCCTTTGAATGCGTGTCATTTCCAAGACTGGGTATATTGGTGTTGATTGGAAACTAAGTGTGACTACCCCCTCAAGCGACGAATCGATGAGGGAATGACCGACATGAGAAAAGCGACGAGTCGCTTGACCCAAGATGACTTGAGTGAGGGTGCCTTCAGATGTTATCCGATGCATGCTCGAGCAATTTCCCGATTGTTTTGACCTATTTTTGGTGGGTGTGAACCCATTTTGGGATGCCATTTGGGGTTAACATTGGCGAAAATCCATCTTCCCGTGGAGCGGTCCGGCTATGGTAGCCTTCTTAGGGAGTAGGATAACGACAAGGTAGACCCCGACATCAGTTTTCTTATGCCAAGAGGTTAAGTGCAAGAGCACTTTTGTCCGGCAATTTTTAGTGGTTTTGTTGGCATTTGTCATTTTTATGTTTTGGTTTTTGTTGATTTTTTTTTTTTTATTCGTCCGGGGGGGACGAATGCCGTGATGGTACTCGTCCTGGGGTGGGACGAGTGCGCCACGGTGGTACTCGTCCTGGGGTGGGACGAGCGCGCCGAAAAGTGCTCGTCCCGGTCAGGGACGATTACCAGCTGGAAAAAAGTATAAATATGCGAAAATGACGGTTTTGGCTCATTTGCACTGTTCAGCGATTGCGATTTGGAGCTCTGGGGAGGAGGAGGTAGATTTTCTGACGCGAAGCGCTGCCGAATTTTCCAGCCACCATGAGTGCACAGACCGGGTCATCGAGCGGCGGAGCCGAGGCGAGACCAGTAAGTGCACTATCTCCTCGATTTTAAATATGAAAAATGCAAATGTGTTTTTATGGTGTTTTTCTTTTGTTTAAAACATGAAACCTTAATTAATTAAATTAAAAGGTGAATGAATGAAACCAAATGAAACATGGATGCAAACCGATGGAAACTTAGATGGAAAACCGTAGGATAAACCCAAAATGAAACTTAGAGTAACACCTTAGGGTAACCATGGTGAAAAATGTTTTGTTTTTGATGTGAATGGGAAAACTTAGGTCGAAACCATAAGTAAACCATGCCCAATTTTTGTGTTATTTTTATGGAATTAAAAATGGAAAATGGATGAATTTTTTTTTGTTTGAAATGGTAAACTTAGGTAAACCATGTCAAATTTTTGTCATTTTTTGATGAAATTAAAAATGAAAAATGGATGAATTTTTTTTTGTTTGAAATGGTAAACTTAGGTAAACCATAGGTAAACCATGTCAAATTTTTGTCGTTTTTTGATGAAATTAGAAAATGAAAAATGGATGAATTTTTTTTGTTTGAAATGGTAAACTTAGGTAAAACCGTAGGTAAACCATGTCAAATTTTTGTTGTTTTTTTGATGAAATTAGAAAATGAAAAATGGATGAATTTTTTTTGTTTGAAATGGTAAACTTAGGTAAAACCGTAGGTAAACCATGTCAAATTTTTGTTGTTTTTTGATGAAATTAGAAAATGAAAAATGGATGAATTTTTTTTGTTTGAAATGGTAAACTTAGGTAAAACCGTAGGTAAACCATGTCAAATTTTTGTTGTTTTTTGATGAAATTAGAAAATGAAAAATGGATGAATTTTTTTTGTTTTGAAATGGTAAACTTAGGTAAAACCGTAGGTAAACCATGTCAAATTTTTGTTGTTTTTTGATGAAATTAGAAAATGAAAAATGGATGAATTTTTTTTGTTTGAAATGGTAAACTTAGGTAAAACCGTAGGTAAACCATGTCAAATTTTTGTTGTTTTTGATGAAATGTAAGATGAAAACTGAATGAATTTTTTTTTTGTTTGAAATGGTAAACTTAGGTAAAACCGTAGGTAAACCATGTCAAATTTTTTATGTTTTTGATGAAATGTAAGATGAAAACTGAATGAATTTTTTTTGTTTGAAATGGTAAACTTAGGTAAAACCGTAGGTAAACCATGTCAAATTTTTGTTGTTTTTGATGAAATGTAAGATGAAAACTGAATGAAATTTTTTTTTTTTTTGTTTTGAAATGGTAAACTTAGGTAAAACCGTAGGTAAACCATGTCAAATTGTTATTGTTTTTTTTTTTTGGATGTACATGTGAATGAAAGATGTTACTGTACAGTTATGCATTTTTGTACATGTGATGGTAATTTGATGCATGTTTTTGATGTTTGTTGTTTTCTGTGATGTGCGGGTGGTGAAGAGTCGACATCGGGTGCCGACGATTTTTTCTAATGCCCGCGAGGCGTTGACAGCTGAGGATCGGGATTGGCTTGATGCCCTAGGGCTCAAGCATGTGGCTCGGTTGGATGCAGTTGTGGCGGACCGGGCATACATCACAGCATTGATCGGCCTATGGGATGTTCGGACGAACACCTTCCATCTTTCGACAGGGGAGATGACAGTCACTTTAGAGGACGTGTATCGGATTCTTCGGATTTCGATAGACGGGGTTCCCATTCGGATGACACCACGAGGCCAGAGGATGGCTGTGCTGACCCGGTATTTTGGATATGGAGAGGAGGAGGATGGGATGACCTCGTTGGAGAGGGCCGAGTTGGATTGCCAGATTGGTGGGATTTTGGTACGATATTGGTATGCGAGGGGAATGTTGGGAGTGAGGCATGCACTACTCATGAGCCTCATTTCCAACATGCTCTTGCCAGACTCGTCAGGAGCGAGGTTCCCATGGAACCTATTGGAGGTGGTGTGGCAGCTAGTGGAGTGTCCGGTGATAGAGTCGATGATTATGAGGTGGGGCTAGACGCTTTTGGCTCAGTTGTATGATGAGTTGTATGAGGTCCGCTGTCGAAGGCGGAAGGGGATTGGCTGTAGTTTCTTGTTGCAGTGCTGGGCATGGCAGCATATAGCCGTAGAGCGACCACGAGGGCTGCCCTGGACTACCTGAGCTGACATGGTGGATAGGGATATTGGGTATGGTGCTCTATGGTATCGATCTGAGGAGCGAGGGTAGAGTCGACGGTTTGTGGGAGACGTAGACCATTACAGAGATGCATTGGCTCGACTGACTCCCGGAGATGTGATATGGAGGCCATATCGGGATTGTCTCGCATGGCCAGAGGCTGATGAGTGGCTTCGATGGGTTCGAAGGGGGAGATGGGTGATTGGCCGACATGGGACAGAGCAGGAGTACTTCCACTACCTCCGAGTGACACGATAGTTTGGGGTACGCCAGGGGTTGCCTGGGGAACCCGTAGTCTATCGGCATCGGAGTGATGAGAGGACCCTAGCTACGTCGATCCTCGAGCCATTGGGGGAGGAGTCAGATACAGTACTAGACATTCCGGACGTAGATGACGTCGGAGTGACGACCGAGTATCAGGAGTGGTGGACGCTACGGTAGTGGCGAGGTGAGGGGCCATTGGGAGGAGATGAGGCAGCGGGAGGCGGAGAGGGTGCGGAGGCACCAGGAGAGGGTTGGGGAGCTCCTGCTGATGTGGATATGGTGGAGGTGGCAGATGCAGGAGAGGAGTTTGGGGATGAGGAGCAGCCGGAGATGTAGGATGCTCCAAAGCAGGCTAGGTCAGAGGAGACAGAGGCGGGGTTGCGCGCTGAGGTAGCGCATCTGATGGGGTTATTGCAGAGGTAGGATGGAGAGCTTGCGGAGATGACGCAGGAGAGGGATCTCCTGCGGACATAGTTAGTAGAGCGGGAGAGCACAGGGGCTATGTCTCACCGGTAGGGTGGTGATACGGATGCTGCACGGGAGAGGGATCTCCTACGGGTGTAGCTAGCACAACGTGATGATGCAATCACGTACTACCGTAGGCGAGAGGCAGAGTGGAGGCGATGGGAGGCAGATTGGGGGCGGCATCGATCAGAGATGGAGGGTGAGATTATCCGCCTTGGTGGGCGAATACCAGAGCCTCCGACCAGTGGCTCGTCGTACAGGATGAGAGACAGCGGGACGGAGCAGTCGGCATCATCCCGTCGTAGGCGACGAGATGAGGGAGGTGCGAGTGGGCGGGATGCAGGGGCGAGCAGTCACCCTGAGAGGTCTCAGAGGACGGATATCGCAGGGGGTAGCTCTCGTCGCACCGATCCTGCGTGATCATGGTGGCCAACGCCCTAGGCTGGGGGTTTTTGAGATTTTGGATGATGGGAGTGAGGTCCGAGGACCGAGTCTGCATTGTAGCCTACGGGCAATTTTTGTTATGATATATATATACGAGATGATTCTTTTTGGTGTTTATCATTTTTCATGATTTATTTTTATGTACATGTTTTTACATTGATGTATGCATATGCGATTATGAATGCGATGATTCTAATTTGTATGATGTATGCATATGGAATGAATTGTTGATGAATTATTGATGATTTGTCGATGCACCATAGACTGTACAAGATTTGGATTGGACTTGCTAGAGTAATGGGATTAATTTGTGGAATGCTTGTGCATGTGAAAACTTTGTTTTTGTATTTTGTCTATTGTTTTTTTTTTTTTTGATGGTGATGTATGGAATGAAATGTATCGGTTGTTTGAAAATGGAGTTAAGCTTTTCTGAGATGCAGATATTTTAACTAACTAGCCAAGACTGTACATTTATCTCGCAAGACTTTTTGAACAAGGTCTAAATTCGACTTGAATTTAACCAAGTTATTTCACATCCCTGTGTGTGCAATTGAGTTCGTTTATGTGTTATTCATCAGGATACCGCCAGTGCCAGATGGGCTTTCAACCGAACTCGTATTGAGGATCACCTAATTAGCTCCACTAACTCCTTTATTGTATTTAGTCGATTTGTCTGCGATGTTATCTAGGATACCATAAGCTAGCTCATCCACATGCAAACATTGATCTGTACACAAGTTAATGTGACAGATATATCGTCATGCGGGAGGTTTACCGCCAGTGACCGATAGGCTATCAACCAAATCGATATTGAAGCTTGCCTCATGACTCGTCGAAATCTTTGAGAGTTCCAGGGATTCAAGTTCGACTCCCTTCTTTTCTTCAATTGTATTGGGATACTTGCTCCTTTGTAGTGATAAAATCACTGTTTATTTTTGTGATATTATATGTTTTTTTTTTTTTTTTTTGAGCAAGGGATTTGGATATGGAGTGACGAGAATCACTATTGTTTGTGCCTTTTGATGTGTGCATTGTAGGATGTCAAATTTTAGTGTTTTGACGTTTTGCAAATTTTTGATGTTTTGCAACTTTTGAGAACTTGGGATTCATGGGGAATTGGGTAGGGAGGATGCTTGTCCTTTTGCCAACTCTCAGCATTCCTAGGGTCATTCGCACGGGGGGATAAGCAAGATAGCCGTTTCGCTTATGGTAACCTGGATTACGATGCAGGTTTCATCTTTCGTTCACACAACTTAGGAATTTTTATATGTGTTAATTTGTGTTGGGATGCTACGTAACAAGGCGTGATCCAAGTAAACTTTCCCATGTAAAATCTATTTAACTATGTACAGTTTTGGCTAGAAATTTAAAGACATTTGAATGACGAAAACCCTATATACATTAGGCGACAACTGACGATGCTAAAATAAAAGGGTGATATGCTGGATGTATGCGTTTATGAAAATGGATTTGATGTGGAAATGATGGAATTGCCAAATAATGACTGCCTATGGTGCTTTTGACTTGTATGACCTATCGAAGTATGCAATGTATGGATGCAATGCTTAATGCAACCTATATTTTTGTATTTTGATTTTTATGAGAATGCATGGAATTGGAATGCAATTGTTTTTGTGATTTTGATTTTTATGAGAATGCATGAAATTGAAATGCAAATGGTTGTGTAATTTTGATTTTTTTTTTTTTTGGAATTGAAATGCAATTGTTTTTGTGATTTTGATTTTTGTGTTGTTTTTGTTGATTTTTGAATATTTATGTTGACCAAGCAATTATGGTAATGCTTGGAGCTTTTGGTGTTGACCAAAGGGTTTATAGATACCTTTGGGGCTTTTAGGGTTGACCAAGCGATTATGATAATCCTTGGAGCTTTTGGGTTGACCAAGCGATTGTGATAATCCTTGGAGCTTTTGGTGTTGACCAAAGGGTTTATAGATACCTTTGGGGCTTTTAGGGTTG
The DNA here is from genome assembly GCA_028583015.1 of Wollemia nobilis. NCBI lineage: Eukaryota > Viridiplantae > Streptophyta > Pinopsida > Araucariales > Araucariaceae > Wollemia > Wollemia nobilis. The sequence goes on along the minus strand of JAQPPZ010002383.1, from coordinate 488,828 downwards.
ACCAAGCGATTGTGATAATCCTTGGAGCTTTTGGGTTGACCAAGCGATTGTGGTAATCCTTGGAGCTTTTGGGTTGACCAAGCGATTGTGGTAATCCTTGGAGCTTTTTGTTGGACTATGGCTCTCTAGGTGTGGAATGGCCTCAAATGAATGATGTTCAAGGGTTCTGTTTCCTTGATTCCTTCAAGAGAGGCAAGCCGGTATGTTCCAGGTCCTATTTTACTATCAATGATGTAAGGACCTAACCAGTTTGCCACGAACTTGTCCCGTAGATGGGACGGCAAATTAGAATTCTACTGGTTCTCTTTTAAGACCAAGTCACCAACCTGAAATTCCCTAAAGTGGACTTTCATGTTGTATGCTTTCTTAAGTCGCTCTTGATAGATACGCAAATGCTCGAGAGCATTAACGTGTCATTCGTCGAGCAACATCAGTTGATCTAACCGGGCCTGCCACGCAGTGTCATCATCGATGAACTCTTGCATTGAAATGCACAGGGAAGGAATTTCCAACTCAAAAGGCATGATTGCCTCGGAGCCATACACCAGCGAAAATGGAGTTGCCCCAGTGGGCGTTCGAATGCTGGTGCGATAAGCCCATAGGGCAAGCGGGATCTGAATGTGCCAGTATTTATGATTGTCTGCAACTGTATTTTTGAGAATGGCGACTAGCATTTTGTTTGACGCCTCTGCTTGCCCATTTGCCTGCGGATAATAGGGTGTTGAAAAGCTATGCTGAATCTTGTACTTTGTGGTCAAAGCACGCACATCTTTATTCTTGAATGGTGTCCCATTATCCGAGACTATTTTGGATGGAATACCAAAATGACATATGATGTTATGCAAAATAAACTCCGCAATGCGGGCTCCAATCGTAGTGGTCAGCGAAATTGCTTCCACCCATTTGGTAAAGTACTCTATGGCCGTTAAAATAAACGTGTGATGACCAGACGACGCAGGGGAGATCTTTCCAATTAGATCAAAGCCCCACTATGAAAAAGGCCAAACCGATTGAATCGGCTGCAAGGCTTGAGAAGGTACGTGTGTCAAATTAGCATGGTGCTGACACTTCACGCACTTCTTCACATATGCGCAACAATCTCGCTCTAAAGATGGCCAATAATAACCCATGCGAAGAATGCGCTTTGCGATGGCCATACCGCTGAAGTGGCCACCACATGTACCATCGTGAGCTTGGGTGATCGCCCAAGCGGACTCTTGTTGGTCCAAACAACGAAGGAGGATTCCTTCATAATTTTGATGATACAAAATGTCTCCTAACAAGACATGCTTTGCCGCTTTCTGTTTGAATGATCTTTTCATGGCTTGTGTCAATCCAAGTGGGAGATTACCTAGCTTGAGGTAATCCCGAATGGGTGTGTACCAATCTTGCTGATCAAAAACCTCGATAGTATGAATGGCCAATCCCTCTTGAAGTCTATCCCGAACAAAAGTTGAGCAGGAAAGAACTTGTAAAAACAACGTGGTGTTGCTAGTAAGAGGGGTCGGGGAGAACAAGGACCCCTAGTTGGCTTGAGTCAAACAATCTCGAATTCGAGAGAACTTATCCGGAGATGGTTCAATCTGGATCATGTGGATTCCTGGCGTCAGATCAGAGCTTGCACGCTCCATCGTAGATTGCGATAATGTTTTAACCTGAATGGTTGTCATTTCACCAGAAGGGTCTTGCGGGATGAGTGACCCCAAGGAGGCCATAGTATCCACAAAATGATTTGATGATCGAGGGAGTGCCTCGATGTCATACCATTCAAGTTGTGCCAGGAATTTGTCCACAAGGGCTTTATAGGCCCGCAAAACTAGACATTTACATTGGAATATCCCCTTTACTTGATTGACAATTAACAACGAATCACCAAAGATGTTCAATCGTTTAATGTTCATGGTGATTGCTGTCTGAAGACCTATGAGCAAGGCTTCGTATTCTGCATTGTTGTTGGTGCATGGGAAGTCTAATTTAAATGACAAGGGCATTGGAGCACCTTGCGGAGTGAAGAATACAATTCCCGCACCACCCCCTTGCTCACATTTAGAACCATCGAAGAATAGGGTTATGTCAGCCTGTGACTCAGGCTCATCAGAATCTGGCGACTCTGAAACATGGAAGACCCCATCATCAGGTAGTTCAAAAGTCAGAGGCTGATCGTCTTCAAGAGGAGCCTCAGCTAGTTGATCGACGATGACTTGACCTTTTATAGATTTTTGTCCAATGAACTCTATGTCAAACTCCGTCAACAACATGATCCATTTCGTCGTGCGGCTACTATGATAAGTATGACTCATCATGTATCGCAATGGATTCTCCTTAGACACAACATACGTCTTATTACTGAGCATGTAGTGGCGTAGCTTTTTGGTAGCAAACACCACCTTGCCAAGCGAGCTTTTCAACGTATGCATAGTTAAGTTCATAACTGACCAAGGTGCGGCTAAGATAGTATGTAGCCTGTTCTTTGTGAAGTTCATTTTTTTGGGACAGCATGGCACCCAGTGCCACCTCAGTGGCTGAGATGTATAAATAGAACGACACTCCTGGTCTAGGTGGTGCCAATACTGGCGGCGAAGCCAAGTACTATTTAATGTCGTCAAAGGCTGACTGGCACTCGTCATCCCAATGAAATGTGACCCCTTTATGCAATAATTTATTCATGGGTCGGCATTTGTCAGATAACTATGCTATGAAGCGCTTGATCGACGCAACCTTTCCCTGCAGACTCTTGAGCTGCTTGATGGTGGTTGGGGGACGCATTTCAAGGATTGCCTTGACTTTGTTTGGATCAACCTCAATTCCTCGTTTGGAGACTATGAAACCCAAGAGCTTTCTAGAGGTGACGCCAAAGACGCACTTCTTGGGGTTTAGTCTGACTTTATGCTCAATGAGGCGATCAAGGACCTTGCTCAAGTCACCGATGTGATCTGGGCACAAAAGAGATTTGGCCAACAAATCATCCATGTAATCTTCCAAAGTTTTGTGCATGTAATCATGAAAGATGTACGTCATGGCACGTTGGTAGGTGGCTCCGGCATTTTTAAGGCCAAAAGGCATGACCTTATAGCAAAATGTCCCCCAAGGCATTGTGAATGCCATTTTTAGTTGGTCCTCAGGATTGATACGAATCTGATTGTATCCCGAGAAACCATCCATAAGGGAAAGCATTTCGTGGCCCTGTTGTAGCGTCTACCAACGCGTCGATGCTTGGCAAGGGAAAATCATCCTTAGGACTCGCTTTGTTAAGATCTCAAAAATCGGTGCATATGCGAATCCTCCCGTCGGGCTTCTTGACGGGAACCATGTTAGACAACCATGGCGGATAATCCACAAAGATGACAAACTGGGCATCCAACAACTTTTGTAACTCATATTTTACCATTAAGGCCACTGTTGGATGCATCTTGCGTAGTTTTTGCTTTACTGGCTTGATTGTCGGATCAAGCGTTAAATTGTGCGTGACTAGCTATGGGTCTAGTCCCGGCATATCCTTGTATGACCATGCAAAAACCTCCTTCTTTTCCTTAAGAAGGGCAACATAATCGGCTCGCTCTTCAGGGGAAAGACTTACCCCCAGCTTGAGAATCCATGGATTCATTGGATCTATGCCGATGTCTACATCGATCGTTGCTTCAATTGACATATGGGATCCGTCTTCCAACTGGTGTGGAATTGGGATTAGATGGATATCGTTTGCTGAATTAAGATCGTCATTAGGAACGTCAAGTTCCTCTTCAGCATGGAAGACATCCTGAGTCTGTCCTGGAGTGAAATGAAACATCCCATCGCAAGGCCAATACTATGATGGAGATGGTGGTGTGCCAGCGCGATCCCAATCAATAGCCTCTATGTCTAGATGCAATAATCATGTTGGATTGGCTGGATCATGGATGGGGGCGATCAAGTCAATGGAGACCATGTTGATGAAATGATTGTAATCTCCATTATCGCAAATGTGACAACTCTGACATTCTGGATGCTCTTGGTGCTTTGGATCTGGCTCTGTAGGCACTGGCACAAAGGGATCAGCCCTATGCGTGGACCTACAAACAGGGTCTGCCCTAGGCACTGATGGTTTGATAGGGTCTCCAGGCGAAAGATGCTCTCTGTATGCCTGGAGTGGCGGGTGCAATAATTGCTATAACTATGCCAGGTTGAAATGCCTCCTATGTCTTGGACCTATGTGTAAGTGTTCAAACATGTCATCTATGTCCAAAGGATTTTGTTGTTGTTGAGGTAGCCTATGCTCACTGGGATCATTCAATGGGAACATCATCAAGAAGCTATCCTGATCGTCATTCATTGGATATTCATGCGAATGATCGTACTCCGACTCATCTTCAGAAGACCCTTCGTGGTCTTGTCCATCTTCCCCTTGTGGGTGAGTCCATGAGGTTTCTCCTTGTTCGGCCATAGGGAAAGGGTTGTTGAGGTCAACAAGGTTATTTGTTTGTAATGGGAAATAATCCCCCAATGTATAAGTTGTATTTGGATTGGCATATGGATCCGATGCCAACCCATCCTTGTTGCCTATCCCTAGGCTTTGCATGTTTTCGACCAAGATGTCGAGGGGCAAAGGGTGATTAAACCCTACTCCTGACTTGTCATAAGGCATTTGGTATCTTGGTTGACACAAAACATGCATTCCTTGTTCATACCTGCCTAACTCGTATCCATGCCAATTGCATTGGCTAAGATATCGTAATGCAAAGTCGAGGTTAGCCAGATAGTTGACATCTTCCACAAAGGGATCTTCATCTTCCTCTTCTTGTTGGGAAGGTTCAACGCCATGATCCAGGCCCCCAAAAATAAAATTTGTCTGATTAGGTGGGTAGCCTAAAGGAACCACGAAGCCTATGGGGAGTCGAGGTCTTCCCATGTCTTGCATAGATTGAAGTGTGGGCGTTGCAACAACATTGCGCACTATATACTCCCCCATGCCTGTGTTAGACATCTCAACAGTAATCGTTGGCGATTGAGGGGAAGCGAATGGGAGTTCTCCTTGAGTCCACTCCATGTGGGGTGAACTAGGCGTCTCAACTTCCATTCTATTAGGCGTCTCTTCCGTAGAGATGTTGGAGACTAAAGGTGGTTCCGCTTCCAGGGGCTTCTTTCCTTTGTCCGTTGGAGTGGCCACCGTAGGTGGCATCGTTGTGGGAGGACTGGATGAAGAAGATGAACCCGCTTGGGAATTTGATTGATTTGGTGATGGAGATTCTTGCTTAGTCGGACCCCTCTTAGATGGATTTAACTGGAAATCCATGTGCGTTGAAGGAAGGGTCGACTGCGGCATGATTTGCACTGAGTTGCAATATTTAAAAGGTTCCAAATCTACGGGGACCACGTGCACTTGTCCTTCAAATGTATACTTCAAACATTGATGAGCAATTGAAGGGACACACTTCATATCCCGGATCCAAGGCCGCCCAAGCAAGATATTGTAAGCCATCTCACCTTCTAAAATGTGGCACAACGTATGAATGGTCTTTTGTCCTACTTGTATGGGCAGGACAATTGTGCCAATTGTCGAGCATATCGCATCATTAAATGCTCGAAGGGTATAAGTGGAAGGTGCAATGTGAGAGGTCTGGCAGTTTCAAATGTTTCAGTGCAGCGGTTGTAATAATGTTACTGGACGAACCAGTGTCTACCAACACCCGCTTGTATGGAGTCCCGTTGACCCGTGCAATAACGTGCGGGGGTGGATCCGCTACATCTCCAGTCACCATTTTTAGCTCATCTTCCCTGAAGGTAATGACTGGTTCAGTACACTGTTTGACATGCCCCACAAAATTGTTGAACGAATCCGCTTCGTGGGGTTGCAATTCAATTGCCTTTAATATCTCCATAAGAGCTTCCCGATGGGGCACCGATTGTTGAATAAGCTCATAAATGGAGAGCCTAGCCGATGTGGTCCGTAGACTTTGAGTAAGTCTAGTTCGAATCGTGGCCACTGGTCTAGGCGGGGGCAACGGTGTAGGATTCGGTTGATGTTGTGACGTGGATGGAACTTCCCTGGTGGTTATCGCGGGGGCAACTCCTGGGTGTCTCTTGTTTCTTGTCACAATGCTAATCATTCCAACATACCCCTCCATGGGGCAACTCTATTGCACTTCATTGACATGCAGAGGTTTTGTTTGTGCATCATGTGTGGGTAAAGGATCTTTGAAAACACCCATTTGTTGGTTGTTGGGTGCGATGGGGTTATCCACTACCAATGTGTGATTATCAATGAGATCTTGCACTAAACCTTTAAACGTCCAACAGACATTAAGGTCATGCCCTTTCCTTCTATGGAATCTACAAAAAATATCCTCTCTATACCCCTTAGGCTTTGGCGCATTGGGATCAATTGTTGGAATATCTGGCAGATTAATCAAGTTTGCCGCTGACAAACGGTCAAACAAGGAGTCCCTAGACTCAGTGTATGGTGTAAATTGTCGCTTAGGGCGACACTACTGATTTTGATCCTGCTTTTTGTTATCTTTCTCATAATTATTGTGAGGCACCGCCTGATAATTAGCCTTTGGAGGCTATGTTGCTTGGGCAGGCGTAGGGGCATTAATAGCAACTTGATTGACCACGACGGGTTTCTGTTGCGTATTCCCTATTTTGGTGCTCTTGTTCCACTCTTTTTTCTTAGGCTTGGCAATTTTGCCATCCTGTATCTTGATCTCTTCGATACGTCTAGCTTGCGCCCGAGCTTCTTCTAAAGTGGCGTATTGCCGTAGCTACAATAGCACGAGAGATCGATCGCAAACAGACTCTTTGCGAACATTTGAGTTAAGTCGGACATAGGAGGGAGGTAGGACAACTTTGAAAGCACCGTCCTCCATCGATTCCCATATGCTACCATAGATTCCTCCTCATATTGTTTGAGGCTAGCTAGATCATTGAGTGACGCCTTTTTCTTTGTATTGAAAGCAAAACGTTCTAGGAACACGTCCACTAGTTGATCCAAGTTGTAGATGCTATGCTTCGATAGATGGGTAAACCAATCCGAGGCAGATCCTACGAATGTGGTTATGAATGTTCTCAATAGCAATGCATCATTGTCTTGTATACCAAAGCATTGGCTCAAAAATCGCGTCACATGCTCTTGAGCATCCTCATCCCCTTTAAAGAGTGCCAACTGGGGCAGCTTGAAATGTTCGGGGTATGGAGGTGCTGGCACTGATGGATGCACCGGATGACTACGAAGTTGGCGTAAGGTAGGCTTTTGGGGCCCAACAGTCTTGAGTTCCATAGTCTCTAAGCATTCTAACAACACTTTGTATGCATCAGAGGACGTAATCTCCTCCTCCTTGGTTTGTTCCCGCTATGGGTTGCGGGGAACTTGAGGCCTTTGGATGGATAAATGGGTAGCATCCCTTCTGCCTTGATAGGGCATTTCAGCCCGCTCTTCTTCTTGGTAATAATCCTCATAATCTTCTTGAGGAGTGTTTGGCCTAGGCCTATAAACATGGACGGGTGCCCACGGAGGATGCCCATCATGGTTGCGGGGAATGGCCTCCCGCTCAGGTCTAAGAGGTCTTGGAGGCAGTGCTTGCTGAATTCATGGAGACCTGTCTCGCACTAAGGGGTTGTGCCTCACATACATCTCAGATTGTTGTGCGCGAGGGACTGGGGCCTTCTCAGGCGCATGGTTGTGAAGCAATTCAGCTGTCTGACGCTGAATGCGCTCTTGATCAAGGCGACACAAATGTTCTAATTCCTGTTGTTCTTGCCTAAGCCGCATGATTTGTGCTTGGCGGGCGGCTAGTTGTGCAAATGCCAAGTCATTTTGTTCTATTGTCTCTTGTTTAATAGGCCTAGATGTCTCTCCTACATATCTTGATCGCCATTGAAAACATGAGATTTCGAAAACAAAAAGGATAAACTAAAAATGCAATGTAAATGAAACTAAAATAACGCTTAAACCCTATGTTATTGAAAAATGCGTAAAAAGAAAGAACATGAACACAAGATATTAAAGCAATATAAAAATCGGCCCTTTTATTGATATGCTTTGCAAATTTGTGTTACAATGCGTCTCCTTCCTTTTTAGGGGATAGGAGCGTTAAATGTTGGTCTTTTACAACTTGTTTCAGAATTCCTTCTTCCGCGTGCCCACATATAAGATGGGCGAACCAAAATGTTGTCGCCGCTTGCGTTGGTAAAGGTAGATTCCTCGCTGCTCCTCCAATGCTGCAAATCTGCGTTCAAAGAAACAAACAAAGAATCAGTAGCACTTGTGTATGAAAAATAAAAGATAAATCTAACGATGGTTAAAATGAATCTAAATGAACTGAAAACTTGACAAAAGCATAAACATGAAACTAGCTAAATACTACAAAAGAAATAAAGCGGGGGTGCCCGAAGGCAAACCACCCACGGGTGAAACTTTGCTTCGACACCAATCCGCTTGGGATGGGTCCGAAACCTGATGTGATGTGTTGTCGACAAATTGGTAGGATATTGTGGTCAGAAAAATTGGGGTTGGTTCTTGATTCGTGCCTTCAAAAGTCACCCAATAACCTCTCTTTCGATTAAGAGATTATGGATGTTGAAAACACAAATCGCAAGTAAATGAATTAGCAGACACTTCGTCGCTCAAAATGCTCCTTCTCTGTATATCTTTTGGGTGAGGAAACTCACCATTTTATAGACCCAAGGGGTCTCTTTGAATTAACATGCAAAAGTGTTTCTTTGCATGAATGCTTTTTGTGAAGAGAAGACTTCTTCTTGATCAAGGGCTTCTTAACTGCCTCTATGCATGTCTTTGTATGTTTTAGAAAAGCTCACTTGCACTCCCATGCAATGAAGGGATAGCTAAGTGGCAAATCTGAGTTGTCTTAAAAAGCTCACTCTCATTCCCATGCAGTGAAGGGAGAGTCAATTGGCAGATATGAGTTGTCAAAAGAACTCACTCGCACTCCTATGTCATGCAAGAAAAGCTAAGTGGCAGTTCTGAGTTGTCATATGCCGAGATCTGACTTTTTGTCGGTCAAACCTGGCATTCGTCCCACCCCGAAGCGAGCGCTGGTAATCGTCTCTGGGTGAGACGAGTATCAATCCGCACTCGTCCCTAGGTAGGACGAGTACAAACTCGCACTCGTCCCTGGGTGGGACGAATAAGCAATAAAGTGTCTAAAAGGTGCCAAATTGATTTCTGACTTGCAAAACTACTGTGTGAGTGGTTAGAACCACTGTTTAACCTCTGGGGGCTGCCCTGGGGGCTGTGTGTGTTAGTGCGATCAGTGCTTGTTGTCACATAATCGGATTGGTGCTGTTTTGGTGTCTACAATTGGTTGCTGAGACGAACATGAACTTCGAGGGATCTGATGATGAGGCACTACATGATTAGTTAGTCCAGGTGACATGTAGTGTATTTTTAGGTATCCATGTGGTTGTTCATGGGTTCTCCTTCAGGTGGTAAAAATACATCGGTCGATTGCCCTAAGGCAGTTGACATTATATCTGGCATTACGTTCTTTTAAAAAAAGGTTTGTGCACTCATAGAGTGCATGTGGGACTAAAGAGTCCTAAGCTTTCTTTTGAAAGCTTTGCTAGCTTGCAAAGGCATAAATATGCATTTGTGAACCTAATTTCACATCCGACCAATAGCTGTGCCAGTCGTTGACCTAGCATGAAGACCTTCCCTCGCGCTAGGTCGCAAGGGCGATCCCCGACGCATTCAAAACCAATTTGTTTGATAAAAAAAAATGTGCCCAAGGTAAGGTTTATTGTTTTTAGTTTATTTATTTTGCATTCAAGTTTTTCATTTATTTTTTAATTAATTTAATATTTGTTTTTTTAGTAAAACAAAAACTTTTTTTTTTTTTTTTTATATAAACAACAATTTTTTTTATTAATTAAAACTATTTGATTAAGTTTTTTTTGTTAAATTTTGCAAATTAAATTAAAATTAAATAAGAAAGGCAACCTATATATTTTTTGCAAATTCTAATAAAAGCATGTTTTTATTTTTCTCCAAGAGGGGAATATAAGACAAATAAATAGCATTTTTTTTTGTAAATTAGGAGTTCTTTAAAAATTTTCTCAACATTTGAGAGTAAGAGTTTTTATGAAAAATAAACCTTGGGTCCACTAAAACCAAGTCATGTGTCGACTAGTTCTGGAAAGCCTTTCAAACGTAGGTTGTGTGTCGACTTGAATTGAAAGGAGTGCTACTTTATTAATTTTTTAAATCAAAGGGGGAAAGATAAGAAATTGTATTTCTTTACAAAATTGTAACACAAAGTGAGGAGCACTTAAAAATTACAACTTGTTTATTTTGCACAAAAAAAAAGGAAAGGCAATTGTTTTTGCCACATTCTTTGCAAAATTGAAAAACAAGAGGAGTTTTTGAATATCAAAATTTTGTTGCAAAAATTAGAAATAAGGTGCATTTTTTATATTACTCGACACCTTTATTTCAAATTGGAAAAATTAGGTGCATTCCAACACCTAAGTGATAAAAATTGGTGTGCACTCTTTGGTTGATTCTTGCATTTAATTTCTTGTTTTCTACAATTATAAGTCATCAAAATCAAGAGCACTCAAAACCCCAAATTTCATACTCATTTGTGTAATTCAATGCACAAAGTATAAGTCATTTTTAAAATTGATATTCTCTCCATACAACCCTAAAATTCACTCTTATTTTTTTGGCTCAATTTCCTCAAACTGATTATTCCTCTTTAGAAGGATTTTCAGGGAGGTGCCATTAAATACCAATTAAGAGTGAAATAAATATCATCTTGGTGCAAATTCTAGAACCTTCATCATGGCAACTATCAACAAATACCTAAATGATACACAATTGCTTAAATATTCTAACTATTCAGCATGGAAAACCAAGATGAAGTCCATTCTTACTATAGAGGAAATATGGGATATAGTGGATGGCACTGAAACAAGACCCAAATCACAAAAAGAACAATCGTCTTCTCATGTTGATTCTCCTAGCTACTGTTGATGAAATCCAACCTCACATAAGTGAATTCAAAATTGGTAAAGATGCATGGAATGCATTAAGTACCATTTTTGAAGGCAAGAATCAATTGACTATTCTAAACCTTCAAACTCAACTTCATACACTCCATATGAAGTCGAGAGAAATAGTAGAACTATTTCTCTATAGAGGGGTAGAACTAAAGTAAAAAATGAATGCTTTAGGAGCAAAAGTAGAAGATACTATCCTAAATTCATTCATATTTAGGGCTATTTTAGAATCCTATGAGATGTTAATAACATCCCTTAATGTATCTCAAAGAACAGTCACCTTTGTGGAGTTAGTGAATTTGCTTCAAACTGAGGAAGCAAATCAACTTCAAAGTGATGAAGATCAAACAATGCACTTTACTCAAAAATCATGGTGGAAAGAAGAAAGGAAATTTTGATAAAGGAGGATCATCTTCAAAAGATAAGGGAAAGCAACCTCAAAATAAGTTTTTTACAAATTGTAAAAAGGAAAACCATGACACCAATCGGTGTTGGTTTAAAAACAAGAAAAACAAAAATAGGAAAGACACATCACAAAGGTAAAATAGAAAATGAGGTAATGTTACTGGTGAAGTGTTTGATTTCGATTTTGATTATGGTTCAGAAAGAGCACACAAAGTGCTCATGGCTCAAACAACATTGTAAAGAAAAATAAATTTGTCACCCTAGGCAAGCACCATTCCAACCCTATTTTTAGGCTTCATAAAATAGCAAAATATTTTTGTTTGAAGTACTTGTAATAAAATGGGGGATTGTGAAATTTTCTTAGGAGGAAATCTCTGTAAAAGCCTTAATAAGCTTCATGAGTTGCACATATTTTGTACTTAAGGGGGATAAACATTTCTTTCCTACTTTACATAATTTTTTCTAAAAAAGGAGGAATACTTATAAGGGTTCATTTTCTGTAGTGATCGACACCTTAGTCACACTTCTTATAGAAATTCCATTACAACATGTTTTGCAAGGAGGAAAACTTATAAGGGTGCATTTTTGACAGCGACCAACACCTTAACTACCTTATCAAAACTTTTACAAAATTATATTGTAACAGAATGAGCCTTGTATATAGTGATATACTCTAGTACACCTAGAGGTTGCAATGACTGGTTATCCATGCAATCTGATTAGATGAAAATATTATAATAAGGACATTCGTTGATGTGAAAACAAAGTGAGGAATGACCCACTTTTTTCTTAAAGCATCCATAGCACTGTGATAGAGCCCTAGCAGGAGCAAGAGCCAGCATATCAACATATTTTTTATTGTATTGGGGAAGTTATATACATTACCCAATGTAGCACCTTAAAATTGACCTATTTGCATAAAAGATAAAAAAATATATCAAAAATATTAATGGTTGCATTTATTACCTTGAAGTTTGTACTTAATCGATGAGATCGTACTATGATCAGTGAAATCGTAGGTTGATCTCTAAAATCATAACATGATATCGTCATACTATCCTTGATAATCGTAGTACAATATCAACGATCATCATATGATCTTGCTCAAAAACATAAAATTAATCTTAGAAAAAAGATAGATTCAGTTCAACGAATTTTGTCCTTGTTTATGCAATCGCATAGAAAAAGCGAGATCAAATTCACCCGATCAGGCTGATTTTGGAAGAAAATTCTAACCAAGTTATTTACCCCCTATTCTGGTTGCTCCACCTAGAGTATTTAACCAAGCCCCCCTCCTCTAAATTTCCCATGAATCGTCGTATTTAGAATTCATTCGCTTAATTTTACAGTTTAGCTCTAGTCGTTTTGCTATTGTGAGCAAGATTAGGAGATGTTATTGTAGATAAAAGGATTTCATCATAGATCGAGAGGGTACAATATCGCTATCGTCGTATGATCGGGTAAGTTTGGCATACAATCTTGTCCTACAGGCTACGATACTACCTGCAATTCACTTGGGGGCAACCCCAAGCTCTGGTTTTCTTATTTTAGTTCTATTTTATTGGATTAGTATTCCATTATCATCCTTTACTTCATATATTAATAGGTTTTTGCATTTGCATTCCTGGAGTTCACCTAATTTCATATAATTGTATGTTTTAGGTAGTTTTAACAAGTTATTCGTCAATTCATATCATTACAATTATCTAATAGCCGACATTAGATCCTAATTTTTTCTTATAAATATCAATACAACTCTCTATTTTTTATTTTCTGTCTATACTTGTGTTTTTGTTGATCTTTGGCAAAATCAGAATAGTCTATCTTTATTCATAGTACGATCTTGCATATCATAATATGATCTTGCAGAATCGTAGTACAATATTTACCTGCAGCATATGAACTGTATTGCATAAAAAATTTAGAATCTTCATCAAACATTCAGATACAGGTAAGGTTTGATATCACTTTTGGTATTGCATTTATCTTTTCGAATTTTGTTTTTTATCTGCGTTTGAATCCAAATAGCATATAGAATAGAATAGTTGCATTTTTGCCAACCTAGGTATATATGCGATTTGAATAAAAAGAACAAAATTAAAACAAGTCCCAAAGCCTAGTCTCAAAAACAACCATAAATATTTCCTAGTGAACCCCAAAACCAATTTGTTGAAAAATCACTATATAGAAGGTACGATTAAGTACCTCTCTTTTGAGGTGTAGACCATCCATTCTCCCATTCTCCTCTGAGGCACGAATCCATAAACCTCAAGGAAATAAGTGCAAGAATTTTTGGGCTACATTCTTTGGTGAACCCAACGTGAAACATAGGCATTTCTTTTGATTTTTAAATAGTCACAAAAATAAAAAAACAAAAACAAAAACAAAATCAAATAAAAAATATTAGTTAAAACACATAATTTTGCATTCTATAGATGGTATATTACACATAAGGAGAGTCGTTTGCATTAATGTTAGTATAGTACTAGCAAACCAAGAATTTTCTTCATTAGGTAGTGTGTCACACTCTGAGATTTGGAGAATGTTAGAGATTATAAGAGCTAAAGAACCCAAACTTGAGAAAATCATAAGGTTCAACTTATCTAGAATCTTGGATCCCGATAGTGCACCTTTCTACTTTGACCTTCAAAGAGCCTGTGATAGGTGGCTAGCAAATAAGAGAGCTGTAATTTCTCCAAGTCTTTATTCCTTTGAATATTATCTTGAGAATGCAACAGTAGTACATAAATTTTTATCACGAGTGGAAAATCAAGAGATTGTTTTAGACAATAAGAGAAGATTTAACAGAGTTCCTAGGGTTGTGCTTTATCAAGAATATTGTCACGAGTTACACTTTTATACATCAAATTGTGAAGTTTATTGTATTACTATAGCACATTTCATAAAAAGCTTAAAAACCAACTTCCAATTTGAAGAAGAACATTACCTATCACTAGACCAATTGGAACCTATTAATGATATCTATAGGATTTTCCAGGGAACTTGAAATATAACATCTATAATATTATAGTTGTGTTTATTTTATTTTTTACAATCTAAAAACTACAAAAAACCAAAAACAATCATATTATATTATTTTTTAGTTAGGTATATATAACATATATACCCCAAAAAATTTAGCACATATATATATATATATATAATATATATTTTTATTTTTATTTTTTTTATATATGGAAGAGAGAATATTGTAAAATAAAATGCCCATATTAATAAGTGGTAAACAAGTAGACAACGATAATATGGGAGAACAAGAACAAGAGGAAGTTGAAGATAGAGCACTAATTGGAGAAGATGTACTTTTAGAATATGAAGGTGATAATGGGGAAAACAAAGCAGAATACCGTAATGAACCTACATTAAATGAAAATGGAAATGTTAAATTTGAGTCTCTTGCAAATTTTACTCAATTCATAAAAGATCACATAGGTGAATTTAGCCAAGCAGTACATATGGATAATTCAGGAGAAGGTTCTATGGAAGCAGCCTTAGCATATGCTTTTCAAATACATACAGACCCATTGTATTACATGCGTTCAACAGACCAAGATGATAATCAAGCAGGACCATCTAATCAAAATATGATACCTTTAAATCAGAATGTTTCAAAACTAAAAATGCGATCATCTAATATGGTTGTTAGCAACACTATAGTTAACTCTAAACAATAGAAACAACCATTTGCTTTTATTTTCTCTCAAGCTCTTAATCAACAACAAAAGGTTAAATAAGTGCAAAATACCAATTATCAACAAAAAATCAACAAAATATGGTTTCTGCAAATACTTTACATAATAGTGTTTCAGTTGGAAATCTTCACACAACAACACCAACTTATTATCAAAGACATAATAGTATGATGCAACCAAATCAGTTTGGTGGACACCAACAACAAGGACTTGAAGCTATGGTTAAATAGTTAGCTTCTCATCTAGACCAGATGGATCCCTACCATCCCTCGTACAGTTACCGAGAGATGTGTAGTCAACCTTTGGATCCCATTGTTGTAGCTCAACCTTATTCTAAGCATTTTTCCATGACGGTCCTCCTGATATATAAAGGAACTGAAGATCCTATAGAATATCTTCGTATGTTTAGGAACATGTCATGATGTTTCTCATGATGATTTGTTGTTGCTAAAGATGTTCCCTAAAATTTTGGGAGGCATGGCCCTAGAGTGGTATTATCAATTACCCAATAACTCTTCAAGGAATTTTGAGGAGATAGAAGAAATGTTTGTCCACCAATTTAGTGCATATATAGAGAGGCATGTGACCATTAAATATCTATACAACTTGAAACAATGAAAAGATGAAATCTTTGCTGAATTTTTGGCTAAATGGAGACAACTTTTGGGAAAATTACACTTTGCATTACCCCATCGTGAAATGTTAGACATATTTATAGGTAATTTGCAAGAACAAATGTCTTATGAACTTTCTATTACCACAGTAACATACTTTGATTAGGACATTAATTTGGCAAGAAGGGTAGAATATGCCCTTATTAGAAGAGGTCAATTTAAGAAGAAATATGAAGATAAAACTTCTAAGAATAAATATAAGAACAAACAATTAGTAGGTGATGAAGTTACTGACAGTAGAAACAACTCAAATGTTAATCTTGTTGAAGTTGTGAATAAGTTTGTGTTAAAAGTCCTTGATAAACCACCAAGAGAATTTACAAGATTAAATCAGCCTTTAACTATGATTTTACCTCAACTATTAGAACAAGGTTTGATATGGTTGCATGAAATAAGACAACCTGATACAACTATAGTAGGATTTAGAGCTGATTTACAATGTAACTTCCATAGAACTTATGTTCATTCAAAAAACTCATGTAAGATATTGAAACACATGATACAAGATCTAATTGACAATGGAAAAATGGAAGTAGAAAAATTCCTGCCAAGAGATGCTCAAAATAATACCCAAAAATCTCAAAATCAAAATGCAAATCAGAATTTGGATATCTTCCAACACCCTTTACCAAAGCATGGTAAAGAAGTTGTAAATCAAGTAGAACATCATAAGGTTCCTCATGCAACTTGATATGTAGGAACTATTAGTAGTTTTCTACCACATCAAGATTTGTAAAAAACATGTGGAACTACTGAATCTCTAGTCACTATTATACCTATAAAAAATTGTCAAAATACATCTTTAGAAAGTGACACAGAAAGTTAAACAGGAAGTGAATTAGATATTGATTCAAATAGTTCTGAGTATGAATCAGGATCAAGTCACACCTATTACAGATTTATTAGTTCTAGAAGAACCATTCCCAAGAAGGATAACTATTAGACCATCATCTCAACAATAGCTTTCAAATGAGCAAGCAAAAAATTCTAGACCCCATTTTTGCAATCCACAATATAGCAACATTATAGGTACCATCAGGGTTGTTACAAGACAACAAGCACAAAACCAAAATTCTCAAGATCAAATTCAAAATGAGAAGACAAATCCATTTGTATTAAAAAATCCTACTAAAGAAAATAATGTAACAAGTTCACAACAAAGATATCCATATTATATTAATGAACAATTAGATACTATCACAACGAGAATATATCTTTTGGATATCTTAAGAACTTCTTCTATACATAGAGAAGAATTGATGAGAACTTTTAGCAAAATGATGGTACCTGAATATATTGAACCTAATGTTGTGGTAAATGTTGTAATTTTGGATGAAATGAATTTCATAGACTTTCGTGATAAAGATATTCCTCCTTAAATTTTGTATGGAGAAAACCCTTTTTACATTACAACATTGATTGGAGATGTAGGAGTTAAGAGAGTAGTGATTGAAAATGGATCATAATTAAATGTATGCACACATTATTTCTTTCAAAGGTTTGGATTTAAGAAAGAAGATATGAAAAAGACTAAAATGATTGTCAAATCATTTAATTATGAAACTCAAGAAACATGTGGAGTCATGAAGATCCCATTACAAGTTGGTCCTAGGATTTTAGACACGAATGTGTTTTTTGTACCTTATTTTGCATCGTACAACATTATTTGAGGTCAACCTTGGATCAATGCAATGAGAGCAATACCCTCTACATTACACCAATGTGTCAAATTTGAGTTTAAAAACCAATTAGTCACCATTCATGGTGATCCTAGGCCATTTGATATGTGTGCTCTATCAGAACCTATAGGAGT
The DNA here is from genome assembly GCA_028583015.1 of Wollemia nobilis. Taxonomy (NCBI): domain Eukaryota; kingdom Viridiplantae; phylum Streptophyta; class Pinopsida; order Araucariales; family Araucariaceae; genus Wollemia; species Wollemia nobilis. The sequence goes on along the minus strand of JAQPPZ010002383.1, from coordinate 471,234 downwards.
TCCGTTTTGTCCTACTATGTCTTTTGTTCATCCTAGTACACTCTCATCATCAAAACCTTCTAAGTCTAAAACATCATCACCTTCTAAATCCACATCATTAAAAACACAGTCTAAATCATCAACATCAACAAATGCTACATCATTATCATCATCACCTTTTGAGCCTCTATCTAATCCATTTCCTAAATCTATAATAATAGATTTACATTATGAATCTACAACATTTAAATTTACAGCATCTAAGGAACCAGTTAACGAGGATAGTCCATCTACTTCATATGCTATTTCAGATGAAGTATTACCAAATTTATCTTCAGTACTGGCAACAATAGAAGAAGTTAATTTTGTCACCCAAGATTCCTTGGTATTATCTAAATTACCACCATATCCCTGAACATTAGGCTTACCAAAGAAATGAAGCATTTGTCATATTAGAAATTGTAATTTTGTATATGCAAGGTATGATTGGGGTAAAATTACAATTGTAGAATTTATTATTGATCAAGACAGATTTGCTAAGTGCTACTTTTCTAATGGATATATAAAATCAAAAGCAATGATGTGTAATATGGGTTATAGAGGTAAAGGTTTAGGACCTCATGAAAATGGTATAAAAGAACCTTTGGAGGTCAAAGAATGGCCTACCCGATGCGGTCTTGGTTATATTCCTACAAAAACAGAACCATTCCCATATAAAGATGATGACCACCTTATAACATATCAAGAGTATATGGAACAAAAAGAACTTCTTAAATAAATACGTACTTGTAATATGTTGAGTATGGTTCACCCAAAAATGATTACTTCTATGGATGAATGTTTAGAAGGAGATATCTGCCATGATATATCTCTTGATGAAGTTCTAAGAAATAAATTCTTCTTTGATGGATCAATGCCATGCATAGCTCACATAGAAGCTACTACTCCTCAAGAAGAGTTAGCTAAATGCACATTAGAAGAATTAAAAAAAATGGGGGTGTCACCCGCATCACCCAAATTTGAAAGAGAATTAAACATTGTTGTAGAAAATTTTATAAAAAATAACATTGGAATAGAAGAAAACCCTCGCATAGTCAAAATTGGATCTGAATTAAGTGAAGAAAAACAAAATCTATATGTTGAATTCCTTACAAAATATTATTATGTTTTTGCTTTGACATACGCAGATATGCTAGGCCTAGATCCTTCTGTAGTTATGCACCATTTAGTAGTGTGCCCTGATGCTAAACCCATAAAGCAAAAACTTAGGAAAATGCATCCTAAGGTTAAAAGTGAGTTAGAAAAGCTCTTGAATGTAACTTTCATACAAGCTATTGACTATGCAAAATGGATATCAAATTTTGTTCCAGTAACTAAGAAAGAAGCTACTAAGATTAGGGTTTGCACAGATTTTAGAGATATTAATGTTGCATGCCCTAAAGATGACTTTCCTCTCCCTAATATGGATCAAATCATAGATTTTACAACTGGGAGTGGGATGTTGTCCCTTATGGATGGTTTTTTAGGATACAACCAAATTAGAATAGCTCCTGAAGACCAAGCTAAAACATCCTTTATTACTCCTTGGGGAACCTTTTGTTGGAAAGTAATGCCCTTTGATTTAAAGAATTATTGCGTAACTTATCAAAGAGCTATGACGTATATTTTTCATGATATGATGTACGATATTTTGCATTATTATGTAGGTGATATTATAGCTTATTTAGCTAAATAAGATAATCATATTAATGATTTAAGAAAAGTGTTAGATAGATTAAGAGAATATATGATACGTTTAAACCCAAAAAAATGTGTATTTGGAGTAAAATTTGGGAAATAATTAGGGGTTATTATTTATATGTGAGGCATAGAGATAGATACTTCAAAAATCAAGGCTATCCATGATATACCACCTCTTAAAAACATATCAGAATTAAGAAACTTTACAGAAAAATTACAAGCTATTCGTCGCTTCATTGATAAATTGGCAGATAGAATAAATTTTTTTCTTAAATTACTCAAGAAAAATATTTATTTTCAATGGGATAAGGAATGTTAAGAAGCTTTTGATAGCATTAAGCAAATATCTTCTCAACCCTCTAGTGCTTGTTTCTACCTAGACCAGATTGTCCTTTCATTTTATATATCTCTACTTCAAAACTTGCACTTGGAGCTATGTTGGCTCAAATTGATGATGAAAAGAAAGAACGAGCCACATATTATATAATTAGAACTTTGATAAGTTATGAAACAAGATATACTCCATTAGAAAAGCTTTGTCTAGCAGTAGTGTTTTCTACGTAGAAGTTTCCTCATTATATGCTTAGTCAAAAAACATATGTTATTGCTAAATCTGATCCATTAAGGTACTTGATGAGTAGACCTTATTTATAAGGATGCACAACTAAGTGTGTTCTAGATCTTAGTGAGTTTGAACTCACATTTATCGACCAAAAATCCATAAAAGGCCAAGTTATAGCGGATCAGTTAGCTGCTACACCTTTAGAGTCTACTCATCCCATGAATATTGAATTTCCTAATGAGTGCCTTAATTTAGAAGAAGATCATTCTGAAACTTGGACATTGTTTTTTGATGGAGCTAGATGTATGAGTGGTGCAGGTGCAGGTATTATATTAATATCTCCTCAAAAGCACCTTATCCATTTATATTTTAAATTACAATTTGCTTGCACTAATAATACTGCAGAATATGAGGCTCTAATCCTTGGATTATGAGCTGCTTTAACATTAAAAATTAAAATCTTGTTAGTTTTTGGAGATTCTCAGCTCGTGATAAATCAAATAAATGAAGTATATCAAACACGAGATGAAAAACTCCATCCTTATAAAGAATATGTACTTAAACTCATATCATTGTTTGAAAATGTAACTTTAGAAGCTATCCCTAGATGTAGCAACCGTGTTGCCGATGCTATGGCCACGACTGCTTCTTTGTTGCCTTTGGAGTTAGATGATGAATATGCTACTATCATTATTCACAAACTCCAATAACCTGCTTCTTCTAAGTCTTCCTTAGAACCATTAGATGTATTTTTGATCAATGAAATTACCCAAAAGTCATGGTATGTAGATATCTTTAACTTTTTATAGAATGGGACCTTCCCTGAAGGATAAGATAGAAACCAACGTAGGCTATTATGTAAGCAAGTTGTTCGCTTTGTAATTGTTGGTAATACTCTTTATATAATATCTTTTGAAGTTATCCTGTTGAGATGTCTCAACCTAGAAGAGTCTAAGAAAGCCTTAAGAGAAGCCCATGATGGATCATGTGGGGGACACTTTAGTGGAATTACCATTGCTAAAAAGCTCCTTAGAATGGGATATTTTTGGCCTTCCATGGAAAAGGATGCCAATTATTATGTGTGTCATTGTGACAAGTGTCAAAGACATGCTGACCTTGTTCATGCTCCTACTCAAGACCTCCAAGCCATAGCCTCTCCTTGGCCCTTTTCTAAATGGGGTTTAGATATTATTGGTAAAACAAATCCTGTCTCTTCTGATGGTCACAAATTCATAATAACAAAAACAAAATATTTCACAAAATGGGTAGAAGCTATACCTTTAGATTCTTGCACAGGAGTCCAAGTTTCCAAATTTATTTTCAATCAAATCATTTGTAGATTTGGAATTCCATCTAATCTCATCTCTGAAAATGGTACATGTTTTAAAAATAAATATGTTAAGAAATTATGTCAAAAATATAAAATACAACATAGATGGTCTACTCCTTATTATCCACAAGGAAATGGCCAAGATGAAGCATCTAATAAAACATTGATCAAAATCCTAAAAATATTAGTTAGTAAAACATGTCATGACTGGCATATACAATTATATCTTGCCTTGTGGGATTATCAAACTAGTGTTCATACTCCCACAGGTGCTTCACCTTTTGTCTTGGTTTATGGTGTCGAAGCGGTTTTTCCATTTGAATTAGAAGTTCCTTCTTTAGCTCTTCTACTTCAAGATGCCAAAGTAGGAGATGAATATCGTGTTGGAAGATTAAGTCAGTTGGAACTTTTATATGAAAAGCGCATTCATGCTTTAGAGCATCTTCGTGCCTACCAAGACAAACTTAAAAGATCATATGCAAAGAAAGTTCATAATAGATCCTTTGAAGTTGGATATTTAGTCCTAAAAGAAAATAAAAAAAATACTAATGCAAGAAAATATCTTAAAGGAAAATTCCAACCAAATTGGCTTGGACCATTTATCATCACTGCTAAATTTGGATCAAGTGCATACATATTGGCTACCTTGGATGGAAAATATCTCAAGGAACCCATGAATATTATGCATCTGAAAATATATTATGCATAAAGCCAAAAGTCTCATCATTGTACATAGTTGTAAATAATTTTCTCATGCATTTCAATATATTGTCAAAAACAACAAAAAAATCTAAAAATCTACAAAAATATTTCCAAAGCATTATTAGATCATTATCTCTGCATTTATTATCTGCTAAGATTGCAAGTTATATTTTAGTTTACTTCAGATAAATTCAAAAGTTATCTTGAACCATGCACTAAATTTCACATATTTAATAAATTTTGATTTTGTTATTTTTGATTATAAATCTCTCTTGTACCAAAGAACACTATTACTTCATTAAATAATTTTGAGTTTTGAGAATGATCTTGCTACTTTTTGAACCAAGAAAACATTTTTACATCTTAAGATGATTTGTTGCAAATTTGAAAAGTGATTCTACATAGTAAATCTTAATACCTTAAGTGAAAAAGTTTCACTTGCTATCCTATCATGTGCATGGGCTAGAATACTGAGAAATTGGCAAAAGGACAAGCTCCTCCCTACCCAAATAAAATCCCTTGCTCTATGTCTAATATGGGCAAGTATCCCAAAAAATAAAGAAAAGAAAGAAAAGAAAGAAGAGAAAAGTAAGAAAAATGTTCCAAAGCAATAAAATCCCCTTGTTCAAAAATGGACAAGAAATCCCTACCCTATAAATGTGAAGAAAATAAGGGAGTATTGAACTTGAATCCCTGGAATTTCTCAGTTATTCGAAAACCATGAGGTAAACCCCATAATAGGTGATTTGTGCCCAACTTGCTTGACATTGGGTAATTCCTTTCACATGGCGATATGTCTGTCACATTAGTAACTTTTCTTTTGTACAGACCAAAGTTTGCATTTGGATTAGCTAGCTTTTGGTAATTTGATTTACATGATAGTTCAGTACCAATGCATGCACAAACTCATGGTCAAATGAACATTCCACTTGCACACACATTGGTTCATTCAAGTTTGCTTTATCATTACCTTACTCAAAATTTGGCAAATTAACCTTACAAAGCACACACATTTGTTACTTGAGAGATTTTGTATCATCATGACAATAAAAATAGATAATGAATTCACTTTCACACACTGGTTCTAGATAAATTTGAATTTGTCTTGGAAATAAGTTAAAATATTTCTTTGGAATTTTGTTAGATAATTAATTTCAATCCTTTGCATTAGTTCCTATAAATTATTTTATCATCATAGCACAATAATTTCTCCCAAATAATATTGCAAAAATCAAACATAATCATCATGCATTTCATTTTGATTTTTCGCGAAGATGGTATAGTTCCTAAGTAATTATTTCTCTTCAAATTTCACACTTGGGAATTTTATGCCTAGTGCAAGTCATATTTCTAATTTTTCATGCCCAAAATGATTTCATATATTTTATAAAATTATTATAAAGATATTTTGAATATGTGACATAATGATCTATCCAACATTAATTTTGCATTTTAAAAGAACACACAAAATTTATATCATCCTGCATTTCATCTTGATTTTCGTGATGATGGTATAATTCCTAAATAATTATCTAGGAATTTTATGCCTAGCGCAAATCATACTTCAATTTTTCATGCTTTGATCAATATATTTCACAAAAATTTATCGAATACATTGTTCCAAAACAACATCAAACATATTCTTTTCATCATAAAAGCCTTAAGATTATTCTTAAGCATACGACCATTTTTAGCAATATCAAAATATTCCTCACAAATAGGATTAGCTTCATGACTTAGCGAGCTTTGAAATCCACCAATAGTCACATAACAACACAACATCCTTCAAGGTCTATTGCTAAATCTATCAAAATTTATCATCACTCCAAAACACATTTTCAAAACACATCTTCAAAATCAAATCATTTTTATTAATTCATTTATTTTATTTAAGCATGATTAATAACATCTCATAATCCAAAAATTAAAATGAAAAAGTAATCAAACAAAATACATGAAGTCACATAGAGAAAAAAGATCCATGTATATATATATATATCTCAAAAATCCATATACAAAATAAAGTTAGACTGATATGCCACAATCCTCAAAAATCGGCATACTTAGTCAAATATATCATACAAATATACAAATATCTAGGCTCACTCCCTAGAATCCCTAGAGCTCTATGCCTCATCATATCTACCAGGGGTTGGAGGTGGTGGTTGCATCCCCTGTGTCTTCATAGCAATCCTAGAGGAAGTTGCATTGGATGTAGAGCAGGATGACCCAATGCAAATCAGTGTCACGATATCTACAAGAAAAGACTATCTCTACTCTACAGGTACTGCTATAAAGTACAAGGTACGATAAAATGTCATCTATTGCATCACTTGTAGAAGCTCATCTCCTATCCAAATCAGATTAGATCGACCTATCTGAGTCGGTATCATAGCCCCAACTCTTTGTCCCTCCTAAGCCATAGCCTCTACTAGCTCACCCTCTAGAGTCTGAATCCTACTGCGCAGACCCGCATCCTAAGCTGTAGTCTATGCTAGGTCTCCCTCCAAACACTCTATTGTAGTCTTTTGGAGGGCATTCTCCCCTTGTAGTCTAGCCACCTATGCCCATAGAGCAGCCATCTCACTACTCTCCCCCTCCTCCAATACCCTCTTGCCCTTCTTGGGTGAGTATGGTCTCTCCTCTTGATGAGTAGATGCTCCCCCCTCCTCCTGGGGTGATGCTCTCCTCTCCTGCCTATCCCGATGGATCCTTAAAATCTAATATATATGTCCACCCTGAGTGCGAGGACCTGGTATCCTCAAAGAAGCTTGTGTAGCCAACTGCTCCTGCTGACTAGTTGCATGATGCTGCCTAAAAACTTGATTAGCTACTCGTAACACTACACTCCTCCATGGTGTCAATCGAGCAGGACAGATACTAACATATCACTATCGATATTTTTTAGTAACCCCAACATCATCCTCAACCACTATCTGTACTAGAGAATCATCAGGCTCAAGATCCAAAAACTTAATCATATCGAGAGCCCCACTAAAAGTAGTAGGATCCCAAGTAGACCGAGCAAAAGTGATATTCCTATGAGGAGGAATATCCTATCTGAGCCCAAACTAGCATTGCACCCGATCAACACGGTGCAACTCTACCTCTCCCTCATGCATCTATATCCAAATGGTCCTCCTGACACAAGCCAACTCAAATGCATCCTCCCCTCATCCTGGTAGCCCTCTCCAAGGCCTCCATGTAATGTCATCTGGTAGTAACTCATCCAGGAGCTACCTCACTCCACTAAGAGTAACCCATCTCCCATGTACTCCCTGTAAAGGCCAATAGAACACCCTAGGCCTATCATCCTCTACACCAGGCTCATTGTTCATCACTCGAACTAGAGGAAGCCCTGTAGGCTGTTGGATAGCTATGTGCTCCCAACACCACACCTAAAGAAAAGAAGTCAATATCAATCCCTTCCCACCCTTGTAGACTATCCTATGCAAAAATCGATACAGTCTACATAGGAGGAAGGGACCCCAAGCAAAATAGATACTCTGATCCCTCATATCGTAGACTACCTCTACCAATATCCATGGAAATTGCATCCCACACAAATGGCATAAAATAAAACCCCCCATAACACCACTCAATAGTACAGTCAACTGAGAGACTCCCTCAGTCTCTCTGAGTCTCCCAATAGGAACCCTACCCTTTCTCAATAGAAAGCTGGGATCTCATGTCAACCTCCTCATAACCTGGCCTTGGTTTCCAGTTGTAACTATGTGTACACCCCTTAGAAGTAATCACAAAATATGCCACACATCCTCCAAGGTAGGAGTCATCTCTTCTATGGATAACCAAAAACAAGATGACTCTAGATACCATCTCTCTTCCAAGGCTGTCAGCAGCCTCATATCTATCATAATTTGTGGCATCTGCACCACATGCTTCAGATCCACTACCTCTAGGCATGTCAACTCTAGGTCTGTTAATTCATCCAAGTCAGCCTGGAGAGTAGCATATCTCCATTACATGTTCTTTAATTCATCCAATTGTCAAAATAAAACACAAAATAATAAAATATTAGTAATAAAATTTCATCAAATCAGATAGAAGCAAAATCATATCAAAAATAGGTAATATCGTATCGATTTTACGATATCGTATTTAACGATCTCTCAAATCGATACGATTTTGACAAAATCGTATCGATTTCCCCAATATCGTATCATACGATATTGTAAAATTGTTCTAATTTTGCAATTAGGACTACACGATGGTAGTCGTGCCCTAAAAATCCAAATTTAATAAAAATTTAACAAAAAACATGCAAAAATATAGAGTAAGAAATTCATACCCAGAGTGCTCCATCTCCATCTCGGACTAAATCGGTGTGATGGGTAGATCATGCCATTTTTTTCTTCTCCGGAGCTCTGAATAGTAGAACAATATAAAGCAAACGAACTAAATTTTATTTTATTTTTCTATTTAACCCTAATTTTTGAGTTTTTACCCAAATATCCAATTTGATGTAAAAACGCGAAGGGGGTACTATAGATATGATACTTTAAAACAACTTGCATTAAAACTTAAAATCATCAATGAATATTTACAATAAATTTTTGCTTTTTCGTAAAGCGTGTTGCACTTTTCTTTAACACACATTTGTCTGAAACTGTGCTAAAGAGGCAGTAAAATGTAGCACATTAAAATTTACCTATTTGCATAAAAGATAAAAAATATCAAAAATATTAGTGGTTTGCATTTATTACCTTGAATTTTATACTTAATCAACGAGATCATACTACGATCAATGAAATCGTAGGCCGATCTCCAAAATCATAGCATGATATTGTCATATGATCCTTGATGATCGTAGTACGATATTGAAGATCATCATACGATATTGCTCAGAAACAAAAAATTAATCTTAAAAAAATGATAGATTTAGTTCAAAAAATTTTGTCCCTGTTTATGCAAACACATGAAAAAAACGGGATCAAATTCACCCGATCAGACTCAGTTTGGAAGAAAATTCTAACCAAGTTATTTACCCCCCTATTCTAGTTGCTCCACCTAGTTTATTTAACAAATAACCCATCCTCTAAATTTCCCCTAACTCCTTGCATTTAGAATTCATTCGCTTAATTTTGTAGTTTAGATCTAGTTATTTTGCTATTGTGTGCAATATCAGGAGATGTAGATCGAAGGATTTCATCACAGATCGGGAGGGTATGATATCGCTATCATCATACGACTGGGTGATTTTAGTGTACGATCTTGTCCTATAGGCTACGATACTACCTGTAACTCACTTGGGGGTAACCCCAAGCTCTAGTTTTCATATTTTAGTTCGATTTCATTGGATTAGTATTCCATTTATAATCCTTTACTTCATATATTAATACGTTGTTGCATTTGCATTCCTAGAGTTCACCTAATTTCATATAATTGCATGTTTTAGGTAGTTTTTAACAAGTTATTCATCAATTCATATCATTACAATTATCTAATAGCTGACATTAGATCCTAATATTTTCTTATAAACATCAATACAACTCTCTATTTTTTATTTTTTGTTTATACCTGTGTCTTTGTTGATCTTTGGCAAAATAGAAATAGTATGTCTCTATTCATAGTACGATATTATAGATCATAATAGGATCTTGCAAAATCATAGTATGATATTGACATGTAGCATATGAATTGAACTGCATACAAAATTCAAAATCTTCATCAAACATCTGGATATAGGTAAGGTTTGATATCACTTTTGGTATTGCATTTGTATTTCTAAATTCTATTTTCTATCTGTATTTGAATCCAAACAACATATAGGGTAGAATAGTTGCATTTTTGCCAACCTAGGTATATATACGATTTGAATAAGAAGAACAAAATCAAAATAAGTCCCAAAGCCTAGGCCCGAAAATAGCCATAAATGTTTCCTGGTGAACCCCAAAACCAATTCTTCAAAAAATGACCATATAGAAGGTATGATTAAGTACCTCTAATTTGAGGTGTAGACCACTCATTCTCCCATTCCCCTCTAAGGCACGGATCCATCAGCCTTGAGGAAAGAAGTGCGAGAATTTTTGGGCTACATTCACAATGAAACAGTAAAAGAGAATGAAATAAAATTTTACCTTTTCTTTCTTATTTACTCTTACTTTTCAAGTTTTTCCACAAAAAATGTTCAATGGGCACAAACAATATAAGGGGGAACCATAAATATCATATCTTAAAACAACTTGCATTAAAAGTTAAAATCGTCACCGAAAATTCACAATAAATTTTTGCTTTTTCGTAAAGCATGTCGTACTTTTATTGAACGCACTTTCGTCTGAAACTATGCTAAAGAGGGGGAAAAATGTAGCACCTTCAAATTGAACTATTTGCATAAAATATAAAAAAATATATCAAAAAAATTAATGGTTGTATTTATTACCTTGAAGTTTGTACTTAATCGATGAGATCATACTATGATCAGTGAAATCGTAGTCCGATCTCCAAAATCGGAGCACGATATCGTAATAGGATCCTTGATTATCATAGTAAAATATCGATGATCATCATACGATCTTGCTCAGCAATAAAAAATTAATCTTAGAAAAATGATAGATTCAATTCAACGAATTTTATCCCTATTTATGCAATCGCACAGAAAAAGTGGGATCGGATTCACCTGATCAGGCTCAGTTTGGAAGAAAATTCTAACCAAGTTATTTAACCCCCTATTATGGTTACTCCACCTAGCTTATTTAACCAAGCCCCCTCCTTTAAAATTTTGCTAACTCCTCGAATGTAGAATTCGTTCGCTTAATTTTATATTTTAGCTCTAGTTATTTTGATGTTGCATGCAAGATCGGGAGACGTTATTACAGATCAAAGGATTTAATTGTATATTGGGAGGGTATGATATCACTATCATCGTATAACCAGGTGAGTTTGGTGTACGATCTTGTCCTGCAGGCTACGATACTGCCTACAACTCACTTGGGGGCAGCCCCAAGCTCTGGTTTACGTATTTTAGTTTTGTTTCATTGGAATAGTATTCCATTTATCATCCTTGACTTCATAGATTAATAGGTTTTTGCATTTGCATTCCTGGAGTTCACCTAAAATCATAAAATTGCATGTTTTAGGTAGTTTTTAACAAGTTATTCATCAATTCATATCATTACAATTATCTAATAGCCGACATTAGATCCTAATGTTTTTTATAAACATCAATACAACTCTCTATTTTCTGTTTTATGTATATAACTGTATTTTTTTTTAATCTTTGGCAAAATAAAAATAGTCTATCTTTGTTCATAGTATGATCTTACATGTCGTAATACGATCTTGCAGAATCGTAGTACGATATTGACCTGCAGCATATGAACTGGACTGCATACAAAATTCAGAATATTCATCAAACATCCGGATACAGGTAAGGTTTGATATCACTTTTGGTATTGCATTTGTCTTTTTGAATCTTGTTTTATGTCTGCATTTGAATCCAAACAACATATAGGATAGAATAGTTACATTTTGGCCAACCTAGGTATATATGCGATTTGAATAAAAAGAACAAAATCAAAATAAATCCCAAAGCCTAGGCCCAAAAACAACCATAAATGTTTCCTGGTGAACCCCAAAACCAATTCATCGAAAAGTTATCATATAGAAGGTACGATTAAGTACCTCTCTTTTGAGATGTAGACCATCCATTCTTCCATTACCCTCTAAGACACGGATCCATCAACCTCGAGGAAAGAAGTGCAAGAATTTTTGGGCTACACCCAAAGAATGGAATAAGGGGGATGTTAGAGTTACTATGCTACAATAACTATGATTATTACCTCATTTGGTAATTATTAGATTCTTCTAGGTAGATGTTATTTACCGCATGGTAAAAATAGTATTTTACATTTACTTTTACTTTTACTTTCTACCATGAAGATATTCACTGTGGAATATCTTGTGGTAAGTAGTAGTCAATTTGACTACGTTGTTAGTAGTTAGTAGTTAGGTGCTTATTTTGTAAAGCGTGTTAGTTAGCACTATTAGGGGATATTATTTTCTAATATTCCTAAGGCTATTCTTAGCCTATGTTTGTACTATTTAAACCTACCTACTTTAATAATATTTTCTAATGTTCGCTCATCCTATTCTAAAATCCTATGTTGCATTTACCTATATACATGGTGTTGAAATTAATACCAATCGATGCATCCATTAGAGCTTATTAGTATTCACTTTCCTAGAGTGCCTAAAAGCATTTACCATCCCACCGTTGGAGAATGCAAAGTAATAATTTTATTTGTAATGTTTAAGGATAAATAAGTTGATTTGGATTAGTTAAAGAAATTAGTAATTAAGTGCTTTGACTGTCAATTAAATGTTTCATTTAGAAACTACTTTTAAATGTTTTGTACGTCTATTAAATGTATTAATATTTTTTAAATGAAATATCATGAAAATGATCATGTTACTTCAGTTTTATTAATAGAATGAAATAAGGTTATATTTCTTTATGTAAAATGTTGATGTTGTTTTGGTGCTCTCTTTTTTTATTATTTTTCTTTTGTAGGTCTTATTGAAATTGATATCAAAATTAGTGCAAAATCTCAAAGTTGGTGTTGAAGTTAGGATTACTTGTGTAGAGTGACTTAGGGGAATGTTGGAGCAATGAGTAAGACTCCATTCGAATAATAGGTTGCTTCAAGGAGAATCTAGAAGCTCATGGGAGAGCAACCTCAATAAATCGAGGTCCGAAATTCAAGTTCTAATTGATTCATACCTTTAATAAGGTATCAGAGTTAAAGCAATCAATTAAAAAAAAAGCAAGGCTAGGTTAAAAGAAAGAAAAAAAAAGCAAGAATATACCCAAAAGAAAAAGTGAAGTGATGAGAAAAAATAAAGATATTGAAAGAATGCTTCCACGTGCTTTCTTCTTGGTTTGGTTAAAACTAGTTGTGGATTTGTTAATGTTTTATTTTTTAGTGAGACCGTGTTCAAATTCTATAGAGTCTTTAGCATATTGATTCTAATTCTTTGTTAAGTGAGTGAATTTGTTAGAAAATTTTGGAAGTTAAATGGTAAAAATGGTAAAAAAGGTGGTCAACTTTAGTTTTGACCTTACCCATTTTAGCCCCTTGGACGGCATCCTAGTCAGCTCAGTGGTCGACATAGTGGATGGTAGGATTGGGTGGCAAGATATTTAGTTTAGGTTGTTTAATTAAATTTTGCTTCCTCCTACTTAATTCTCTCTAACCATATGTTAGCAAACTATTTAAACCTTGTATTTTTTGATTAAATCTAATGAGCATGAGCTATTCATATCTGGTATCAGAACTAAGGCAAGACAAGCGAAGTGCAGAGCCTAAGGAGATCGATAGGTGAGGCACATATCTCGAGGAGGTCAAGGAGGTCCATAGGAGTGAGCTCACAGGTGAGGCACGATTATCAAAGAGGTGAAGAGGGCCCATAGAGCACGAACTGAGGTGAGGTCGAGAGGATGCCTGTAGGAAGCATGTAGTTTAAGGTGCAAACCAACGAAGGACATGTGGCACGCAGTGGAGGCCCATAGGCTCGAAACCTGAGGACAGAATGGAATGATAGGCTAATGTGGTAGGCGACTGATAGGCTGACGTGGCAGGCGATTGACAGATGGACACTTGGTGAGAGGAGATTTAGAGGTGACGTGGCGAGAGGAGCTTCATAGGTGACACTTGGCAAGAGGAGATCCGTAGGAGGTAAGGGCAAAAGGGGCAAGGTCCAATTTCTCGAAGGCAATTGAACATTCATCTATGTGATCCCCCTTTTAAACCCCAAATATCCCCATTGAACATTCATCTGCGTGCTCCCCCTTTTAAACCCCAAATATCCCCATGCACAGTGCATGTGGGATATTTCATTTGAATTTTAAAAAAAAATCATGATGGGTATGCTTCAAATAGAAGCAAGGTAGTTTAAAGCCAAAGCTTGGCTTGTAGCGCATTTGGTAAAGGCCGAAACTTGCATAGAGGTGGTCGTGTGTTCTAAATGTGACACAATCATTTTGCTTAGTTAAAAATTCGGCATTCGAAGCTGCTTCAATTTTTTTTTTTTAGGAATTTTAATTTATTTCCTTATAATTTTTAAAAGTTGTATAGTAAAGTTATTTAATAAATCAAAATTATATTGTTTTTTTAAAGTTTTTTTTTAAAAAAGGCCAATATATTTTTTTATTAAATAACATATTATTATAGTAATTTTTAAAATTATTATTGAAAGAAAATTATATAATTTTTTTTAAGAACATTGCCTAAGAGGCAATTTATTGTAAAATAAGGAGCTTTACACCTGATTCAAGGAATCAAAATTGTAGTGTAAAAGCATATTGTGATAGTCTAGGAGGCTATACAAACTGGAAATTTTGTGTAACAAGCCTGAGAGGCTTAGTATTTTTTCCTTGTAAGAGAGACAAAGGATCAAACTAAAATTTGTAAAAAGGCATTGATGATAAGACCAAGTGGTTGTTATCATGCCTTATGTGCACTTTGGTGAGAGAAAACACCGAAAGCTTTGATGAAAAAGTGAGAGCTTATGGGCTACATACTATGTTTAATCAGTTGCAGAACACAGTAATTGCATACCAGAGACATCCAAACTCAGGGTACGAGGCAGACTCTGAAGATAACTCCTTTGGGAGTCAATTTGAGCAATCTGAATCCATAGAAGTTGCACCACAAGAATCAAAATATACTCATTATAGTAATTCAATGGAAATTCTAGAACCATAATCACCAGAGATAATATTGATCAGTGACGATGAAGAACAAGTAGCAGCCAATTTTGTGAATCAAGAAATAACAATGCCACAGTAAGAGGAACAAGCAATCAGTGAAAGAGTGAATCAAGTCAGATTTGACTTAAATTTGTAATCTCTTCTTTCTTCTTCTTTCTTCCTTCTTTCTTCTTTGAAAAATCAAAGTGCTTTATTGTAACCGAGAAATAAAAAGAGTGTTTTAGTAACTATGGCCTCACATAACAATATACCAATTCCAGAGTTCAATGGGTATGACTATGAGTATTGGTCTATCAAAATGAAGACCTTGCTCATAGGAAAATGTTTGTGGGATATAATAGAAGAGGGTTTCACAGAACCCATAGATTGGGTTACATTGAGTATCGCAGATAATAAAATAAAGAAAGAAACACAAAATAGCAACTCTTTTGCTCTTTATCATCTCCAAGAATCATTGGATAAAAGTATATTTCCTAGAATAGCCACTTGTATAACGACACAAGATGCGTGGAAATATTTGAAAGATGGATTCTAGGGAAGTGATCAAGTGAAGCAAGTGAGGCTTCAAAAACTGAAATGAGATTTTGAAAATCTCAAAATGAAAGAAGACAAAAAATTTGGTGACTACTGTGTCAGAGTCAAGGCAGTAGTTGATAAAATGGTTACTCTTGGTGAAGAAATTAAGCCTGAAATAATTGTAAAGAAAGTGTTACAAACACTTCTTCAAATATGGAATCACATAGCCATAATCATAGAAGAGTCAAAATATATTTCCACTATGCATTAATTGGGTCGTTAATATCTCATGAAGAGAGATTACAGGAATCTCCTTCAACCAACTATGGAGACGATGATAAAGCCTTCACATCCAATGAAAATACTGAAAGAGGATGTGGAAGAGGTCTAGGCAGAGGCCAACAAAGAGATAGAGGTAAAGGCAACTATAGAGGAGGCAATAAGAACAGAGGAGGCAACTCCAACAGAGTAGGCAATAAGAACAGAGGTGGAAACCAAAATCGATGAGGAAATCCAGGATGAAGTGGAAATCAAGGACGAGGAAGTGACAAGTCCAAAATAGCTTGTTTTAACTATGGCAATCCAGGTCACTTTGCTTGCGACTACTGGTCAAAATATTCTCAAGGTAGCAACAATCAATATGGAAATTATGGAGAAGAAGATGATACCTCTAATATTTTTCTATAATATGGACAATCAGAACAAAATCTAAATGACATATGGATTCTGGATACTGGTTGCTCAAACCATATGAGTGACAAAGAAAATCTATTTGCTACTCTAGATTCCACTTACAAATCCCAAATAAAATTAGGGGATGATAGGGCTTTTCAATTTGAAGGTATTGGAGCCATGGAGGTTCCAAAAAAATGACTAAAGAAAGTGAATGACATCTACTAAACTCCAAAGCTCCAACATAATCTTCTAAGCGTTGGGTAAATGATGGGGAATAATTACAAACTTGTTTTTGATGAAGGAAAATGTATCATTCTTGATAAAAACAATTGTAATCGAGTCATCACACAGGTCTCAATGACCAAGAATCGATTATTCCCTCTCAAATTTGGCGAGCCAGGGGGAGCTCAACTTGTAAATGTAGCTATAGAAAATCCAAGTGTGCTTTAGCACTTACGATATGGTCACCTTAATTCCGCTAGCTTGGAACTGTTAACTTCTCAAGCTATGGTGATAGGACTTCCCAAAATAAACGAAAAAAAGGAGGTCTGTGAAGGATGTGCTTTGGGAAAGCAATCAAGGTCTAATTTTCCAAAAGGACAAGCATGGAGAGCCAGCTATCCACTTTAGTTAGTGTATTCAGACATCTGTGGTCCAATGTAGACAAAGAGTATCGAAAAAAATTCCTATTTTCTCACTTTCATAGATGATTTCTCTAGAATGTGCTGGATTTATTCCTGAAACATAAAGATGAAGCTTTTGATTGCTTCATAGATTTTAGAAACAATGTAGAGAAACAAAGTGAGTATTTTTTAAAATGTCTTAGAACAGATCGAGGAGGTGAGTACTCCTCAAAATAATTCTTGAAATATTGTAAAGCAAGTGGGA
This sequence comes from Wollemia nobilis, assembly GCA_028583015.1. Lineage (NCBI taxonomy): Eukaryota > Viridiplantae > Streptophyta > Pinopsida > Araucariales > Araucariaceae > Wollemia > Wollemia nobilis. Next base: position 454,113 of record JAQPPZ010002383.1, on the reverse strand, counting down.
TGGAAAGGCAATTCACTACTTCCTATACCCCACAAAAGAATGGTGTGGCAGAGAGAAACAACCACACCATAGTTGAGATTACGAGAATGATGCTTCAGACTAAGCATCTAACTAATATGTACTAGGCTGATGTTGTAAGAACCAGTGTATATATTCTAAATAGAAGCCCAAATTCTAGTTTATATGGAACCACTCCTTATGAGGGATGGTATGGAAAGAAACCAAATGTAAAGCACTTCAAAGTTTTTGGTTCTTTAGCATATCCACACATTCTTTATGAGAAGAGAAAAAATCTTGATCCCAAAAGTGAAGGTTGTATATTTGTAGGGTATTGTGAGTCTACGAAATCCTATAGACTCTACAATCCCAAGTCTCATAAGATTATTATTTCAAGGGATGTAATTTTTGATGAAGGGGGAGAATGGGGTCATCAAAGAATTTTTGTTGATGATGTATCCCAAGATGTAAATTCTTCACAGGTACATCAGGTGTCTCCCAAGAAAAGCAAAGGCACACCACCCCTTCCAAGCCCAAGCAAGAGTACTTCAAGTACATATGACGCCACTCTAATTCCTTCTTCATAGAGATCAGTAAGTGCTTCACTGATGGACATTGACAGTGACTCTCCATCAAGAGGTAAAAGAACTTTACAACATCATCCATCCTTTCAAATGCTGAATTGAAATTTCTAGAGAAGATTCACTAGAATCCAAGCTAGTGAAATGAATACAGTTTTACAGCAACTTGAAAATTTGTAATTGTATGGGGATGATGACTCCCAAGATCCTAAGGGAGATGTAGTCAATTATGCTTTATTGACTAGTGCACAGCTAGAACCATCTAGCTACGAGAAGGCTTGTATTCAAAAAGTATGGCAAGAAGCCATGAAAGAGGAAATAACCTCTATAAAAAATAATGATACATGGGAGCTTGTAAAGCTTCCAAAAGGAAAAAAATGTGTTAGATGTAAATGGGTCTACAAGACCAAATACAATGCTAATGGAAGCATTGAGAGGCACAAGGTAAGATTAGTAGCAAAAGGTTTTACTTAGAAATTTGGCATTGACTATGAGGAAACCTTTGCTCCTGTTACACGATAAGAGACAATCAGATAAGTTATTTCCTTAGCTACCCATAAAGGATGGAATATTAAACAGATGGATGTGAAAAGTGTTTTTCTGAACATATACTTGTGTTGAGCAAGGTGCAGCGACAGTATTGTCATTGTTGTCAACACAGTCAGATAGATCGGTTGATGTAGTGGATAGGAGTTCAGAGGTCATTCAAAGTATGTACAGTGATGTTAAATGCTTATGAGTATGTTTTTTATGTTAGGGTGAAGTTGTTACAAGTTGTTTGTGCAAATTTGCAAAAGTTGAAAAAATCGTCAGAAAGTTGTCAAAGCAGCAAAATAGTCAAAAAGTTGCAAAAGTCGCCATGGGCACAGTTGGACAGGATGGATCAGTTTGGAACATGCCAGCATGTCATGAAATAGTCCAGAACAACATTGGAGATGTTAGCACAGTGTTTGGAGTGATCGGTGGTGTTTTCGGTATCTTGGCGGATGATTTGGCAAGTGGTTGTACAGGCTAAAAAAGTGCAGGTTTTGTCAGAAGCACTGCGAACAAACCATAAGGATTTATGTAGCAAAATTTGAATTGGAGGTTTTTGTTATCTTCAAGAACATGTGTTACAAATTTCAATGAACATGGATAAATGAGGCGAATTTTACAAGTATTGCAATACTGTCACAAAAATACTCTTTTTTGAAAAAGTGTGTTAGTAGCAGTTTTTGTGGAAGTGGTACAGGCGAACCGTAAGGAGATAGGTAGTGAGTTTTGGTTTGGACATAGTCAGTTTTGCAAATATTCTACATTTCAAATTTTAGAGAAAACCGAGTTACGAGGTGAGAGTTATGATTTTTGCAAAAATGTTACAGGTCTCTTTTATGTCAATTTGTGCCACTTGAGAAAAATTCTTTAGTTGGCCGTTTCGACCTTGAAGAGTCGCAAGAGTTTCAGTTTCAGTATTGTTACACCTTCAAGGCATCAAATAGATCATATTTTGTTTTTGGTTTGTGTTGTCATGTGGCTCCGAAGTATGAGAACGAGTAAGGTGTCAATTATTTGCATGTGACGTGTTTGACGGAATGCCTTCTCAATATAAAAAAAGGAGTTATATTATTTTAAGTAGTTTTCATTAAATAAAGATTTTTGGTAGAAAGAAAGAATAGAACAGTGCAAAAAATGGCACGGACTATGTTGACTGAGAGCAAAGTAGCAGACAAATTTTGGAAAGAGGCAGTCCATATTGTGGTATACATCCAAAATAGGTGCATGTTGAGGATGCATGAAAGCAAAACTCCTTATGAGTTGTGGTTCGGTAAAAAGGCAACAACAAGATACTTTAAAGTTTTTGGCAGCAAGTGTTACATCAAAAGAACTGAAGAAAACCTTGGTAAGTTTGAAGATAGAACGGATGAAGGTATTTTTCTTGGCTATTCGTCAAAAAGTAAAGCTTACAAATGCTACAACAAGAGGCTAAGGAAAATTATGGATAGTGCTGATGTTAAAGTTGATGAAGGTAGGGAACGAGTAATTAGCTATGAAGAGAACTACCCAATTTATGAAGAGGTTATTGAAGGAGATGAGGAAAAGGAAAAAGAAAAGAAATAAAAAATTGACTCAGATGATTCAAACAGTGATTCAGATGTAGAAGAAAATAAGAAATTCAAAATAGGCAGCTAGTAGAAAGATCATCCTAGAGAGCAAATAATTGGAGACCCCACAGTTGGTGTTCATACAAGAAGAAGAGTAGTAAGTAACTACTCTCTATTATCCAGCATTGAGCCCAAAAATGTTGTTGACGCAAGCAAAGATGAAATTTGGATGAAGGCAATAAATGAAGAATTAGATCAGATCAAGAAAAACAAAACTTGGGAGTTAGTACCAAGACCTACAAATAAAAATATAATCGGTACTAAATGGGTCTTTCGAAACAAATTGAATGAAGACGAACAGGTAGTCAGGAATAAAGCAAGATTGGTATGTAAAGGCTATGCACAAGTTGAAGGTATTGACTTTGAGGAAACCTTTGCACGTATGGCTAGACTAGAGGCAATTAGAATGTTTCTGGCTTTAGCAGTTTACAAGAATTTCAAAGTTTATCAAATGGATGTGAAATCAGCATTTTTGAATGGAAAACTTAAAGAAAAGGTTTATATTGAGCAGTCAGATGGTTTCCAACTTGGTGATGATCCCAACTTGGTTTGCAAGTTGAAGAAAGCATTATATGGCTTAAAACAGGCACCCCGAGCATGGTATGCAAGGCTAGACAACTATCTTACTCAACAAGGGTTCAAGAAAGGTATGGTGGATAGTAATTTGTATGTCAAAATAGAAAATGACCATCTTATTGTTCTTGTTGTATACGTAGATGATATCATATTTGGTAGCAACAAATATGAGTCATGTAAAGATTTAGAAAATAAGATGCAGAAAGAATTTGAAATGTCAATGATTGGTGAACTTTCATATTTCCTCGGGTTGCAAGTTAATCAAAATGAGAAGGGCATATTTATTTCTCAAATTAAATATGTGAAAGAGATGCTAAAAAAATTCACAATGGAGGATTGTAAGCCAGTTAGCACTCCCATGATGACAGGTTGCAAGTTGAGCAAGGATGAAAAATATCCACATGTTGATCAAACCATGTATAAATCTATGATTGGGAGCTTACTGTACTTGACAACTACCAGACCAGATATTTTGTAGGTAGTATGCATGGTAGCACGATTTCAGGCTAGTCCCAAGGAGACTCATGTGATAGCAGTGAAGAGGATTCTTCGGTATCTCAAGGGTACTATGGAGTATGGGTTATGATAGAAATAGTACCAGTGGAGGTGCATTCTATCTTGGAGACAGGTTGGTCATGTGGCACAGTAAGAAACAAGAGTCAGTCTCCTTATCCACAATAGAGGAAGAATATATTGCAGCAACAATGTGTTGTACACAGATATTATGGATGAAACAAACCCTGAAAGATCTTGGTATTAACTTTAGTGAGCCAATTTCAATTACGTGTGATAACACCAGTGCAATTAACATCTCAAAGAATCCAGTTATGCATTCTTGCACAAAACATATTGCTATCCGGTATCACTTTTTGAAGGAGAAAGTTGCGGAAGGTGAGGTTAAGTTGGATTTTGTTCCAACAACAAAGCAAGTAGCGAATATCTTCACAAAACCATTGCCCAAGGAAGTCTTTGAGTACCTTCATAATAAATTGGGAGTGGTCACACTTCCCAAGAATTGACTAGCTATCGGGACCACATTCTCAGGGGGAGCATTTGTGTATTTGTTTATCTTTTTGCTCATGTTTGTGATTTTTGCTAAGTGTAATAATTTTTGCCTGAGAATGTTGTGCATGGGCTCAGGGGGATTTTGCAGCAGCACTTTGGTATTGCTGTCAAAGGGGGAGAAGAGTTACAAGAAATTGCACGTGTGTTGCGAAAAATTCCAAAGGGGGAGATTGTTGAGCAAGGTGCAACGATAGTATTGTCATTGTTGTCAACACGATCGGATAGATCGATTGATGCAGGTGGATAGGAGTTCAGAGGTCATTCAGAGTATGTACAGTGATGTTATATGCTTATGAGGATGTTTTTGATGTTTGGGTGAAGTTGTTACAGGTTGTTTGTGCAAATTTGTAAAAGTTGAAAAAATCATCAGAAAGTTGTCAAAGCAGCAAAATAGTCAAAAAGTTGTAAAAGACGCCACGGGCATAGTTGGACAGGATGGATCAGTTTGGAACATGCCAGCATGTCAAGAAATAGTCCAGAATAGCATTGGAGATGTCAGCACAGTGTTTGGAGTGATCGGTGGTGTTTCCGGTATCTTGGCGGATGATTTGGCAAGTGGTTGTATAGGCTGAAAAAATGCAAGTTTTGTCAGAAGCACTGCGAACAAACCGTAAGTATTTATACAGAAAAATTTGAACTGGAGGTGGTTGTTATCTTCAAGAACATGTGTTACAAATTTAAATGAAAACAAAGAAACGAGGTGAATTTTACAAGCGTTGCAATACTGTCACAAAAATGCTATTTTTTGAAAAAGTGTGTCAGTAGCATTTTTTGTGGAAGTGGTACAGACGAACCGTAAGGAGTTAGGTAGTGAGTTTTGGTTTTGACATAGTCAGTGTTGCAAATATTCTACGTTTCAAATTTTAGAGAAAATCAAGTTACGAGGTGAGAGTTATAATTTTTGCAAAAACGTTACAGGTCTCTTTTATGTCAATTTGTGCCACTTGGGCAAAATCCTTTAGTTGGCCGTTTCGACCTTGAAGAGTCGCCAGAGTTTCGGTTTCAGTGTTGTTACATCTTCAAGGCATCAAATAGATCATATTTTGTTTTTGGTTTGTGTTGTCACGTGGCTCCGAAGTATGAGAACGAGTAAGGTGTCAATTCTTTGCATGTGACGTGTTTGACGAAATGCCTTCTCAATATAAAAAAAAGGAGTTATATTATTTTAAGTAGTTTTCATTAAATAAATATTTTTGGAGAAAGTAAAAAGTGAAAATGAATGCAAGTGTGTGCATTTAAGTGAGAAGTGTTTTATTGAAGAGCGTGATTTTATTTTGTGCGGAGAGAAGAGTGTGTGGAGAAAAATAAAGAGTGAAAATCCGTGTTTTTGGGAAAAAGGTGAAAAATGTCACTTTAGTGTTTTGAGAATAAATTTCTCATACGATATCATTTTTTCCTGAAATTTTTATAGGAGGTCATAGACAGAGTTATGCATAATACCCAAAAAGCCTTTATCAATTGATAGAACGAGCTAAGAGAACGGTCAATTTTTATGTGAGAAGAGAAGATTCATATATGTCATTTTATTATCAATATCAAAATCAAGTGGGTGCTTGGTAGAGGGGTTGGTGCTCCTTTCTGTTGGTGTAGATAAATCGGGGGTTGGTGCTCCTTTCTATTGGTGTAGATAAATCGGGGTTGGTGCTCCTTTTTTTTGGTCTAGATAAATCAGGGGTTGGTGCTCCTTTCGTTGGTGCAGATAAATAAGGGGTTGGTGCTCCTTTCTGTTGGTGCAGATAAATCAGGGGTTGGTGCTCCTTCTAGTGGGTGCTGGTAAATTGATTGTAAATTTGGTGCTTTGCAAAGGTTAGATTTGGATGGAAGTCCAAACAGTCATTTTGAGGATGTAGCCAAATCGGTGAACCTCGGTACATCTTGTGTTGTGTGATGTTCTCTTGTTACACTTGCTTTATTTGGTTTCATGTTTTCATTGTTTCAGATTTAAGAGTTGAAGATTTAAGTTTTAAAAAGAGCTACACTGATTCACCCCCCCTCTCAGTTTCATTGTGAGACTAACAATTGGTATTAGAGTGAGGTTCCTGAATATGCTTAACCGGCTAGGGTGATCTTGGAAGTGACACAATGGCAAGTGGTGAAGGCTTCTCATAAAAAAAAACACCATTGTTTGACGGAACTAATTACGCATTTTAAAGACTCAAGATGCAGACATATCTTTGTGCTTTGGGATACGACATTTGGGATTCAGTAGATAGTGGATACACATTGCCCACCACTTCTCCAATCGATGCTGCCGATAAGAAACTGTTTGAGAATGACTCAAAAGCAAAGAATGCTATCATGTGCAGATTAGTGGACAGTGAACTGGTAAAGATTATGAGTTGTAAAATGACAAAATAAATATGGGATAAACTGAGGAGCATTCATGAAGGAGACGTTAAGATCAAGGAGGCCAAGTTACAAACACATCGAGCTCAGTTCGAAGTATTAAAGATGAATGACGATGAGAACATAGAGGCATATATGCTGAGAGTTAATGAAGTTATTAATGCGATTAGAGGACTCGACGAGGAAATAACATATTCTATCATCGTGAAAAAGGTATTAAGATCTCTTCCCCAAAGATTTGATTTTAAAGTTTCAGCTATAGAAGAAGCTAAAGATATAAATTCTTTTAGTATGGATGAGATGCATGGTTCTTTGACTGCATATGAGATGAGAATAAGAAAATCTAAACCCACATACAGAGAAGTTGCTTTTAAAGCCCATAAAAATATGAAAGCAAAACAAGAATCCGAGGAAGAAGAGACATCAGATGAAATGAAAGCAAACTTTGTTCAAAAAATAAAAAGGGGAAAAGAAAAATACAGAGGAAAGTTACCATTTAAATGTTTCAATTGTGGAGGCGTTGGGCATTTTGCAGCTAAATGTCCACTTAATGAGAAGAACAAAAGTGATGAAGGACCGCACCAAGAAAGAAGTGACTGGAAGAAAAAAACAAATTTCAAAAAAGGTAACTTTAAGAAGAAAAATTTTATTTCCAAGAATGTCAGTTCATCAGAAGACAGCTCTGGTGAGGATTCTGAAAAGGAAACATGTGAAGCTCTTTTCATGGCACTCAAAGAAGAAAAAATAGAAAAAGAACAAGAATGTGATGAAGAAGAAATTGATGTAGAAGTAAATTTGGAAGAGGAACTAATTGCAGCTCTGGATGAATTGAAGATAGAAAGAAAAAAGAATAAGAAAATTTCAAGAAATCTTGAGGATGCAAATGAAATCATATACAGTTTGAAAGTACAGATAGAAGAATCCAAAAAAATATCTAAAGATCTCGAAGTGCAAATAACCATGAAAATAGATTATTGCAGTAAGCTAGAAGAAGAGATTGTTGGTTTAAGGATGCAAATAGAAGAGATGAATCGTAAAATTAGTTGTTATCACAAACGTGAAGAAAGTTCTATGAAGTTGGATAAGATCATAAATAACCAAAAGACTACAGACATCAAATTTGGTTTGGGCTTTGACAAAGGAGAATCATCAAATGGATCAAAGGCCATAAATGAAGAATCCATAAAGAATGAAGATAAGAAACAAGTTGATCAAGAAAAATTGACTCATGCAAAAGAAAGCAATAATGGAAGGCATGAAAGGAGAATTGACAATGATGGATTCACAAATGTCACACATCAAAAAATAAGAAGATTTATGGCTCCTACAAAAACATGGCAAAGACCATCACCCAGGTTCAATCATATCTTTTCTGGTTACTATTTTAAATGCAATGGTTATGGACATAAGATTTCAGATTGCAAGTATAATGTAGGACCAAGGAATTTTACCAGTAGAAATGTTTTTTCACCTTTGATGAATTATGTAGTAGAATGTTATAACTGTTATAATTTTGGGCACATTGCAAGAAATTGTCGAAGTACATTTGCATTAAATAAATTTCAAGGAAGAAAATTTCAACCAAATGGAATGAGACAAAATAGAAAATTTCTCGAAAAACATGCATAAGCTACTGAAAAAGAAAAGGCAAAACAAGAGCCCAAAACTGTAATCAAACCAGAGTGGAAAGAAAAAGAGAGATCTAAGGAAGAAAAGGAATCCCTGATCGTACAAACAACATTTAAAGCATAGAATAAATCTACACCATGGATACTTGATAGTGGATGCTCCAGTCATATGACAGGTGACAAACATAAATTTGAGAAGTTACAAAAATATGAAGGTGGTTTAGTAAAATTTGGAAATAATGATGGAGCTAAGATAGTTGGCAAAGGTTCAGTTAAGATCAGTGACGAAAAAATCAAGTCAAAAGAAGTCTTGTTTGTGGTTGGTCTAAAGCATAACTTGTTGAGCATAAGTCAGATTTGTGATAGAGGTCATGAAGTGATTTTTAAGAAGTAGGGTTGTGAAGTCAGAAAAGCAAACAGTGGAAAGTTGATAGCAACTGGATCAAGGACATATGGAAACCTGTACACTCTCTCAGAGACTTCAAAAGGAGCTTGCTTGATTGGACAAGAAGAAGAAAATTGGTTGTGGCATAAGAGGCTCGGTCATATTAGTTTTGATAATCTAGTAAAAATCAGCTCAAAAAATGCAGTGAGAGATATTCTCACCATTGGAAAACCATCAAATAGCATTTGTGCTTTATGCCAAAAGGGGAAGCAAACTAGAGTCTCATTTAAAACAAAAGCGTACTACACAAGAAAACCTTTGGAACTAATACATACTGATTTATGTGGACACATGAGAACGCAAAGCATAAATGGTGATAAATATTTTATGTTGTGTATAGATGACTATTCCAGGATGACATGGATACTATTTTTGAAGCATAAATCAGAAGCTTTTGAGATGTTCAAGGTTTTAAAAAACCAAGTTGAGAATCAAATAGGAAAAAAGATTAAATGTTTAAGATCAGATAGAGGAGGAGAGTTCATTTCAAAGGATTTTATAGAGTATTGTGAAAAATATGGTATTAGAAGATAGTTTTCAGCAGCTAAGACACCTAAGCAGAATGGTGTGGTAGAAAGAAAGAATAGGACAGTGCAGGAAATGGCATGGACTATGTTGACTGAGAGCAATGTAGCAGACAAATTTTGAAAAGAGGCAGTCCATACTATGGTATACATACAAAATAGGTGCATGTTGAGGACGCATGAAAGCAAAACTCCTTATGAGTTGTGGTTCGGTAAAAAGGCAACAACAAGATACTTTAAAGTTTTTGGTAGCAAGTGTTACATCAAAAGAACTAAAGAAAACCTTGGTAAGTTTGAAGATAGAGCAGATGAAGGTATTTTTCTTGGCTATTCGTCAAAAAGTAAAGCTTACAAATGCTACAACAAGAGGCTAAGGAAAATTATGGATAGTGCCGATGTTAAAGTTGATGAAGGTAGGGAACGAGGAATTAGCTATGAAGAGAACTACCTAATTTATGAAGAGGTTATTGAAGGAGATGAGGAAAAGGAAACGAAAAAGAAATAAAAAAATGACTTAGATGATTCAAACAGTGATTCAAAAGTAGAAGAAAATAAGAAATTCAAAACAGGCAGCTGGCAAAAAGATCATCCTAGAGAGCAAATAATTGGAGACCCCACAGTTGGTGTTCATACAAGAAGAAGAGTAGTAAGTAACTACTCTCTATTATCTAGCATTGAGCCCAAAAATGTTGTTGATGCAAGCAAATATGAAATTTGGATGAAGGCAATAAATGAAGAATTAGATCAGATCAAGAAAAACAAAACTTGGGAGTTAGTACCAAGACCTGCAAATAAAAATATAATCGATACTAAATGGGTCTTTTGAAACAAATTGAATGAAGATGAATAGGTAGTCAGGAATAAAGCAAGATTGGTATGTAAAGGCTATGCACAAGTTGAAGGTATTGACTTTGAGGAAACCTTTGCACCTGTGGCTAGACTAGAGGCAATTAGAATGTTTCTGGCTTTAGTAGTTTACAAGAATTTCAAAGTTTATCAAATGGATGTGAAAGCGGCATTTTTGAATGAGAAACTTGAAGATGAGGTTTATATTAAGCATCCAGATGGTTTCCAACTTGGTGATGATCCCAACTTGGTTTGCAAGTTGAAGAAAGCATTATATGGCTTAAAATAGGCACCCCGAGCATGGTATGCAAGGCTAGACAACTATCTTACTCAACAAGGGTTCAAGAAAGGTATGGTGGATAGTAATTTGTATGTCAAAACAGAAAATGACCATCTTATTGTTCTTGTTGTATACGTAGATGATATCATATTTGGCAGCAACAAATATGAGTCGTGTAAAGATTTAGCAAATAAGATGTAGAAAGAATTTGAAATGTCAATGATTGGTGAATTTTCGTATTTCCTCGGGTTGCAAGTTAATCAAAATGAAAAGGGCATATTTATTTCTCAAATTAAATATGTGAAAGAGATGCTAAAAAAATTCACAATGGAGGATTGTAAGCCAGTTAGCATTCCCATGACGACAGGTTGCAAGTTGAGCAAGGATGACAAATCTCCACATGTTGATCAAACCATGTATAAATCTATGATTGGGAGCTTACTATACTTGACAACTACCAGACCAGATATTTTGTAGGCCATATGCATGGTAGCACGATTTTAGGCTAGTCCCAAGGAGACTCATTTGACAGTAGTGAAGAGGATTCTTCGGTACCTCAAGGGTACTATGGAGTATGGGTTATGGTATCCAAAAGGTAAGGAATTCACCCTTATTGCATATTCAGATGTAGATTGGGCAGGATGTGTAGATGACATAAAGAGTACCAATGGAGGTGCATTCTATCTTGGAGACAGGTTGGTCATGTGGCACAGTAAGAAACAAGAGTTAGTCTCCTTATCCACAACAGAGGCAGAATATATTGCAGCGACAACGTGTTGTATGCAGGTATTATGGATGAAACAAACCCTAAAATATCTTGGTATTAACTTTAGTGAGCCAATTTCAATTAAGTGTGATAACACCAATGCCATTAACATCTCAAAGAATCTAGTTATGCATTCTTGCACAAAACATATTGCTATCCGGTATCACTTTTTGAAGGAGAAAGTTGTGGAAGGTGAGGTTAAGTTGGATTTTGTTCCAACAACAAAGCAAGTAGCGAATATCTTCACAAAATCGTTGCTCAAGGAATTCTTTGAGTACCTTCATAATAAATTGGGAGTGGTCATGCTTCCCAAGAATTGAATAGCTATTGGGACCACATTCTCAAGGGGAGCATTTGTGTATTTGTTTATCTTTTTGCTCATGTTTGTGATTTTTGCTAAGTGTAATAGTTTTTGCCTGAGAATGTTGTGCATGGGCTCAAGGGGAGTTTGCAGCAGCACTTTGGTATTGTTGTCAAAGGGGGAGAAGAGTTACAGGAAATTGCACATGTGTTGCGAACAATTCCAAAGGGGGAGATTGTTGAACAAGGTGCAACGACAGTATTGTCATTGTTGTCAACACAGTCAGATAGATCGGTTGATGCAGTGGATAGGAGTTCAGAGGTCATTTAGAGTATGTACAGTGATGTTAAATGCTTATGAGGATGTTTTTGATGTTTGGGTGAAGTTGTTACAGAGTTGTTTGTGCAAATTTGTAAAAGTTGAAAAAATCGTCAAAAAGTTGTCAAAGCAGCAAAATAGTCAAAAAGTTGCAAAAGTCGCCACGAGCACAGTTGGACAAGATGGATCAGTTTGGAACATGCCATCATGTCAAGAAATAGTCCATAATAGCATTGGATATGTCAGCATAGTGTTTGGAGTGATCGATGGTGTTTCTGGTATCTTGGTGGATGATTTGGCAAGTGGTTGTACAGGCTAAAAAAATGCAGGTTTTGTCAGAAGCACTGCGAACAAACCATAAGGATTTATGCAAAAAAATTTGAACTGGAGGTGGTTGTTATCTTCAAGAACATGTGCTACAAATTTCAATGAAAACAGAGAAACGAGGTGAATTTTACAAGCGTTACAATACTGTCACAAAAAAGCTATTTTTTGAAAAAGTGTGTCAGTAGCATTTTTTGTGAAAGTGGTACAGGCGAACCGTAAGGAGTTAGGTAGTGAATTTTGGTTTGGACATAGTCAGTGTCGCAAATATTCTACATTTCAAATTTTAGATAAAATCAAGTTACGAGGTGAGAGTTATAATTTTTGCAAAAACGTTACATGTCTCTTTTATGTCAATTTGTGCCACTTGGGAAAAATCCTTTAGTTGGCCATTTTGACCTTGAAGAGTCGCCAGAGTTTCAGTTTCAGTGTTGTTACACCTTCAAGGCATCAAATAGATCATATTTTGTTTTTGGTTTGTGTTGTCACGTGGCTTTGAAGTATGAGAACGAGTAAGGTGTCAATTCTTTGCATGTGACGTGTTTGACGAAATGCCTTCTCAATATAAAAAAAGGAGTTATATTATTTTAAGTAGTTTTCATTAAATAAAGATTTTTGGAGAAAGTGAAAAGTGAAAAGGAATGCAAGTGTGTGCATTTAAGTGAGAAGTGTTTTATTGAAGAGCGTGATTTTATTTTGTGCAGAGAGAAGAGAGTGTGGAGAAAAATAAAGAGTGAAAATCCATGTTTTTGGGAAAAAAGGTGAAAAATGTCACTTTAGTATTTTGGGAATAACTTTCTCATACGATATCATTTTTGGCTGAAATTTTTATAGGAGGTCATAGACAGAGTTATGCATAATACCCAGAAAGCCTTTAGCAATTGATAGAATGAGCTAAGAGAACGGTCAATTTTTATGTGAGAAGAGAAGATTCATATATGTCATTTTATTATCAATATCAAAATCAAGTGGGTGCTTGGTAGAGGGGTTGGTGCTCCTTTCTGTTGGTGTAGATAAATCAGGGGTTGGTGCTCCTTTCTATTGGTGCAGATAAATCAGGGGTTGGTGCTCCTTTCTATTGGTCTAGATAAATCAGGGGTTGATGCTCCTTTATGTTGGTGCAGATAAATAAGGGGTTGGTGCTCCTTTCTGTTGGTGCAAATAAATCAGGGGTTGGTGCTCCTTCTAGTGGGTGTTGGTAAATTGATTGTAAATTGGTGCTTTGCAAAGGTTGGATTTGGATGGAAGTCCAAACAGTCATTTTGAGGATGTAGCCAAATCAGTGAACCTCGGTAAATCTTGTGTTGTGCGATGTTCTCTTGTTATACTTGCTTTATTTGGTTTCAAGTTTTCATTGTTTCGGCTTTAAGAGTTGAAGATTTAAGTTTTAAAAAGAGCTACGCTGATTCACCCCCCCTCTCAGTGTCATTGTGAGACTAACAACTTGACAGAGGAGGTTTATGTTCAACAACCTCAAGGCTTTCAAGAACAAGGAAAGGAGAACCTTGTTTATAAATTGAAAAAAACACTTTATGGCCTCAAGCAAGCACTAAGAGCTTGGTACTCACGCATTGATGACTATTTAAACGAGTATAGATTCACTAGAAGCAAAAGTGAACCAAATCTATAATACCTAAAGCATGGTGTAGATATTATCATAGTTTGTTTGTATGTGGATGATCTAATATTTATGGGTAGTAACACTAAAATGAATATGGAGTTCAAAAACTCCATGATGAAGCAGTTTGATATGAAAGACATCGGTTTAATGTGATATTTCCTAGGCATGGAAGTGCATCAATAAAATAAGGGGATCTTCATATGTTAACACAAGTATACTCGAGACATGATCAAGAAATTTTCCATGGAGGAGTGCAAATAAGTTGCAACTCCAACTAAACATGAAATCCATTGAGCAAGGATGACGAAGCACAAAAGGTTGAAATGACCACTTACAAGAGCATTGGTTGGGAGTCTAATGTTTCTCACCAACACAAGGCTTGATATTCAATATGTTGTTTCTCTAGTTTCAAGTTTTATGGCAAGTCCATCTGAGATGCATCTACAAGCAACTAAAAGAATCTTAAGAAATGTAAAAGGTACATTGGATTTTGGAATCCACTACCACAAATGTAATTCTGTGAAATTAGTTGGCTTCAATGACAGTGATTGGGGCAACAATATAGATGATAGGAAATCTACATCAGGGAACTATTTTAGTCTAGGGTCAGGACTAATTACATGAAGTTCCAATAAGTAAACTAGTGTAGCATTGTCATCTACTGAGGCTGAGTATATAGCTATCACACATGCTAGTACTCAAGCCCTATGGTTGAGAAAAGTCCTTGAAGAGATTGGAGAAATTCAAAGTGGTCCAACTCGACTGTATTGTGATAACATAATTGGCATACAATCCAATCCACCATAGCAGATCAAAGCATTTTGATATGAAGTATCACTTCATCCGAGACATGGTGGAGCAGCAGATAGTTGAGCTTAAATATTGCAGCACTTTAGACAACATTACATATATCTTCACCAAAGACATGGCTAAATCTCAATATATAAATTTGAGAGACTGTATAGTCAGTCCTCTCAACTTTAAGGGGGAGAATGTTGGAAGTTATATGGTAAAAATGGTAAAAAAGGTGGTCAACTTTAGTTTTGACCTTTACCCATTTTATCCCCTTGGACGACATTCTAGTCAGCTTAGTGGTCGACACAATGGACGGTAGGATTGGACGGCAGGATATTTAGTTTAGGTTGTTTAATTAAATTTTGCTTCCTCCTACTTAATTCTTGCTAACCATATGTTAGCAGACTATTTAAACCTTGTAATTTTTCTGATTAAATCTAATGAGCATGAGCTATTCACAACGTGTGAAGATGTACAACAAATTTCAAGCTAATATCCTGGAATGTTGAAGGACACATGATGACCAAAAAAATAAGGTGGATGTTGTAGTATGGAAGCATAAGCTAGATATTTAATTTTTACTAGAAGTTTAATGCAAAGTGAAGATAAAAATTTGTTTAAGAAATAAAAAAAAAATGAAACTTTCAACATTAAGGAAAGAATGTTGGAGAATGTTAAACAAATGTTTTATTTGTAATTATTAAGGATAGACAAATTGATTTGAACTAGCTAAAAGAACTAGAGTGCTTAAACAACTAGTTAGGTGTTAGTTATAGAAACTACTAAATATTATGTACTATTAAATATATCAATATTCTTTAAATGTTTGATCATAAAAATGATCTACCTCTTAAATTTTCTTAATAGAATGCAATTAGGATATATTTCTTTCTGTAAAAATATTGATGTTATGTTAGTGCTCTACTTTTTTTTTGCAGGTCATGTTTTCAACACCACTTCCACTCAACACAACAATTGCCTTCCGCCCTGCAATGTCTCCAACATGGTAACGTCGGTCTGCATCACAGAAATTATAGTCAGCAACTATTGATAGAGTTCAGGGATTACCATATTTTAACTTGAAAGATAAAGAAAGTAATAAAGAATTCTAACAATGCCCAGGTTCTAATGCAGAGCCTAACTTTAATGTTGGCAATGGCAGAAACCAAGAGAGCAAACATTTGGGTCATAACTAGAGAGAGTCACGGATGGTATGTCCCGGAGAGGTACAAAGAGGCGATCCTCCGTCAGTACATCGAGTTCATCATTATTAGAAATGACAACACCAATCAAATCTCCCCTTGCATTCACACGTTTGATCTGGTCAAGAACTACATGGGAATTTTCAGCCCGGGTTTGGGATGGTAAGGCAGTAGAAGAAAGCATGGGAAATTTGAGAAGCCATGGCAATCTAGCGAACCAACTATATTATAAATTTCCAACTACACTTGTGCTTTAAAAGGATGGGTCTTCACTTGTATATATAGTTGTGAAAACAGATCGATTCATAGTTAATATAACTATAAAGTTAGTTGAACCCGCTTTATCTTGAACAAATTAACTTAAAAGTGTACAGATTAGTTGGTTATAACCATTTTATTTTTAGTAACTGTTAAGAACAGGGTTTAAATTATAGGGGTTACTCCCAATAAGCCTATTCTACCTTGTTGTTGTTGACAGGGCATTAGGGTTCAAACCACATGGGTTACTCTGAACAAGCCTATTCCACCTTGTTGTTGTTGTTCCGGCATGAAGGAGACCACCAGTTCTTTTATTGTTAGTCTGGTGTGCACTCAAAATATTCAAAATGAACTACTACCCAAATAAACAACCACCAAACTTAAAATAGATTTTTTTAGAATACTCCATTCACTTACTATTTATCCACAGTTGTACAAGATTTCAATGGCCAGTCCAGAAATAGACTCACGTATGGTACGGTGGTCTATCCCCATTGCTATCATTGATAAAAATTTACTCCACTGTTTGATTTTGTCTCTACTTCAAAAACTTAGGTGGTAAAACTTTATTTTATGATTGGACTAATTCCGTACTCTGAACTCTCTAATGTTAAGTCCATGAGGGGTTTCATATATCTTGAATTGATATTTTCTACTTATTCATATGGCCAGCTATTGCTATTGTGTTTGTGTTTGAGGATAAAGATGTTATTGTTATTGTGCTCGAGGATAAATATGTTTTAAGGTGAGGAGATTACGAAAGGAATCTAACCCTACCACCTGAGATTATGGCGAGACTCGAAGTCGAGAATATTGGTAGAAGATAAGGCACAAGTGATGCTTCTAAATTTACTGTGGATTACAATGCTGGACCATAAGATTCTGAAAGAGACAACAAATTGACTGCTACTTTTCCGTATAACATAGACATGTCACATTTGATGGCTATACTAAAAATCGGTCATAGAGAAATAGATGGAACAAGAACCAACATAGAGAAAAAGAGACTAAGAGACCAATGAGGTCAAGGCAAGGAAATTTTAATAGACGATGTTTTTCATGTCAGATATTTGGGCACATGGCTTCACAATGTTGGACACATAAAAGACAGGAGTATGGGAACTTCAGGAATAGGCGGCTTTTCATGGGTATTGCTACTCATGTAATCAGTTTGGTCACAAGGGAATGAATTACGAGGTACATGACAGGAACATAGATGACTTCACTAGGAAAAATCCCAAGATATTTGTACCTCCAAGAATAATAACATAAAGTGTTATAAGTGCAATGATGATGGACATACAACAAAGTGGTGTAGAGCATACATTCCATAATCAAACATGAATAGGAACAGGAACAAGAATAAAAATAGGAATATGGACATGAATAGGAACAGGAACATGAACATGAACATGAATAGGAACAAGAATAGGAACATGAACATGAACAGGAATAGTCAAATAAATCAGAAGGATCAGATGAGAAGGAAATATAACAAAGGTAAATACCAGTGCTTTCTAGGAGTAGAAAACCCCAAATTTAACCACCTCAAAAGGAGGTGGGGGAGGGGCTAAGCTAAGAGACTCATTCTTAGCCTTGAGCCCCAAAGGTAACCCTTTTCCATTGATGTCAAAGGGTGAGATATTTGATTAAGGGGGAGATATTTAGTTTAAGAAGAGAGCATTGAGTCAGGGGAGCAATTTCCCAGGGGGAGCAGAACAGGAAGAAGATCAAAGTTTTGGTAAAAAGTATTTGGGTTACCATCAATGACAAAGGAGGATATTGTTATAAATTTTGAGTAGATGAGTTGTCATTGATGTCAAGAGTGAGTGGTCATTGATATCAATCTTTCAGCACCAGTCAGTGGCAGTTTCAGTGGGTAGCATCAGTTTCAAGTTTTGCAATAAGTGCAAAAGGATAGTCTACTTTCAGTTAATCAAGACCCAATTCCAGGAAATCAGATATGGTCCAAAGTGCAAAGAAGAAGCCATGTGAATAATATTATAATATTTTTTTATAATATTATAAAGGTAATTTTAAATTAATTATAAATTAATTAATATAATTTTTATTATAAAAATTTATTAATTAATTTACTTACCTTATAAGTTATTTAAATTAATTATTAATTAATTATAATATTAGTTATAAGTTAATTTATATTAATTTTAACTAACCCTAAGGTGGGTTATTAAATTAAATTAGAATTTCAAATTCGAATTCTTAAGTGCCGACGTGGGGAGCAAATACCCATGTGTGTATAAAAAGGGGATTACCCACCTTACCCAAAACTACCATGCCTTCAAATTTAATTAATGCGAGCTTGTGCGAATCATGTTGCAACAAAGAGGAGTGCTTTTTTATTTTTGTGGGAAGTCAACAATGCACAAAGGTATAAGAGGAAGGAAGTCCTCCTTCCTTCACGTGGGCACCAATAGCCCACACGGTGGGCTCCAAAGCACTAAGGCACTTGGACTTGGAGAGACGGTGGATCGAATCATGCCAAAATCCTTTTGGGTGAAAACAAAGGTATGCTTTAATTTGAGCACCAAAAATTTTGGGGGTATTAGTTGAGCATTTAAAAATTAATTTTTGCATATTTGATTTGGTTTGTAAGGTTGTAAGGGGAGTTATAAGGCTTATGCAAAATTAAATTTTTGGTGTTATTTGTTTTAATATTTAGAAAGGGTAGTAAGGTGTTTTAGGAAGATTGTTTGAAGTCTTGTGGTGTTGGATATTATTTTAAGTTGGAGATTATATGGTGTATCAAAGTGATTAATTTTTATGTAATATTTGATGGATGTTATTTCTAAAAGGAAGCAATAAGGCATAATTGAGTTTTGATTATTTTTGTGTCTAAGGAATATTTTGAGAAAGTGTTGAAGTGATATTTTGTCATCTAACCATTGAAATTGGAAAGAAGAAAATTGCGATTGAGATAGGTTTTCTAAGGGCACTTTTACATAAAATAAAAGGTATGAGCACATCTTCCAAGTGAGTTATTGTTGAATGTTGTGAATGCAAAGTTGGAGTGAAAAGGGTTGTTTGGTAAGCATTTTTTAGTGTGTTTTGAATTAATGCTTAAAGGTTTTCTAGAATAAAGAGTTGTTTATAAAACCTTGTTTTATAAGCATTGTTGTTGAAGTGATTAATTGAGTGAACTTGAACTAGGGTTTGAAAAGTTCATGAGTATCATTGTTATGTGATATTAGCATATTGTTAAAGCAATTGGTTGAGTGAGGAACTTGAACTAGGGTTTGCAAATATCATGAGTATCATTGTTATGTGAGATTGATTGATGAGCATTGTTGGAAATATTTGAGTGAATGTTCATGAGTTGGGACTAGGGTTTATAAGCAAGGATTAATTCATTGAGTGATTGGTTGAGTAGATTTGGTTGAGCCTAGTCAAGTGGATGTGTTGAAGTGATAATTCAAGTTCTATGAAACAAATTGTTCTATATTCTAAATTGATTTAAAAAAGAGGTTGAATGTTGATGAATGTGAAACATATTAAGTCTCTAATAATTCTCTATATGTATCTGTGATAAAAGAGAGATTGAAAGTGTTTGAGAGTTTGTGAATGTGAAGCATATTGAGTCTCTAACAATTCTCTATATGTCTCTATGGTAAAAGAGTAATTTAAAGTGATTGAGCATTGTGATGAGTGTGAAGCATATTGAGTCTCTAACAATTCTCTTTATGTTTCTATAAGATTAGTCAAGTTCTAGTGTGGAATTTTTGAGCATATTTGAGATAAGTCATAGAGATGACTTGTGGATAAATTTGTGTGAGATTTTGTGGAAGCTTACAATACAAATTTGAGGAAAGAGATTAAGAACAAAGTTGGAGACGTTACAATGAGGACTTGTTGAGCAGATTTGGACAAGTTCTAGTGAGGGCTTGTTGAGAAGATTTAGACAAGTTCTAGAGAGGAATTGTGGATAGATTAGTGTGATATTTTGTGAAAGCTTACAAGGCATATTTGAGATAAGTCTTTTAGAAGACTTGAGAGTAGAGTTGATTAATTGATTTGTTCAAACCTTGAGTTAAGGTTTGGGGTATATCTAGTAGAGTTGATTTGAAAT
This sequence comes from Wollemia nobilis, assembly GCA_028583015.1. Taxonomy (NCBI): domain Eukaryota; kingdom Viridiplantae; phylum Streptophyta; class Pinopsida; order Araucariales; family Araucariaceae; genus Wollemia; species Wollemia nobilis. Next base: position 434,012 of record JAQPPZ010002383.1, on the reverse strand, counting down.
TAAGTCAAGCTTTGTGTTAAGGCTTTAGGACAAATATTGAGGATATATTTATGCTAGATTGAAGGATTGTGTTCAGTGTAGATCAAAGGAAAGATATTGAGGACATATTTGTTCTAGACCGAAGGATTGTGTTTAGTGCAGATCAGAGGATATAGATTGAGGATAGATTTGTGCTAGACAAAAGGACTATATTTATTATAGATTTGAGGATAGATTTTGGTGTAGATTTGATGACAGTTTTGTGCCATACCAAAGATAGAGATTGAGCAGATTTGCACTAGACTGAAGGACTATGTTTAGTACAGATTTGAGATAGAGCTTTGAAGGTGATAGAGTATAAAGGATGACAATATCCAGTGGATAAATATCCATTAGCCAGGGCAGTGAGGATATGTGTCTTTAGTGGATAGAGATCTATTAGCCAAAGTAGTAGGGGCAAAAATTCTTCTAGAATATCACCAGTCATAACTAAGGAGAAAGAGTTCTCCTATGGATAGAGACCTACAAACTTGATTAGGGGATTGGTTTCTCCTTTGCACAAAAGTCCTTAAACATTGTAATAGGGAAAGGATTCCCAAGATATTGATTGAGAGTGAAATATTTTCTCTGTGGAGTAGCCCACATTGGGTGAACCACATAAAATTGGTGTCTCTATTGTGTGTGGTGATTTGCACATTTCTTTGATTACTATTGTTGATATTGCTATCTATTATGTTGAAGGTGGTTCAAGAACATGACGTGATAAATCCATAATATCTCCTGGTTCTCATAAAGGTGATGAATTACATAATTACCAAGGTCACATGATCCCAAGGTGCCTTCAAGGAGCTTATCTTGAAGCTATTCTGAATCTTTAAAAACTCATCATCCTCCCCAAGGAAGACCTACACCTCCTTTGCCAAGGAATTCTTTTTATAGTTATGAACAAGACCATTTGTAGCAAGTTTTGTAACCTCAGTGATGAGGGAAATATTAATTACAAAGTCTATGTTCCCCACCCTGATCATCCCATATTGCCGCAAATAGACCAGGTGCTTGGTAATTTACCTATGGTGGCCATAGAATTTTAGTATATACTAAAGGATATTCAAATTTTTTTATAATCTTCCTTACATCCTCATCCACAATCAAAGAGTTGGGCTTTAGAACCAGGGTGGTCATTCTAACAAGGCTTTAATAAACTCTTATCAACACTCCTTTACAATTAATTCTCTTATAATCACTCTATAGGACTTCAATGGTTGATGAGATAATAAAATGTTTAAATGTGATCTGATAAAGTTTAGCGCAGTTAGCCACCTTACCAACTAGCTTTCTCAGGGTCCTGTGGATCTCCCCCAAACAAGAGGGGGTAGTTTTACAACAATTTAATGTATATGAAAATGCAATATCTCGAGAAGTCATGCTGGATCAAAGTCCCAATGCCACATTTGCACCAAATTATCAAATTTGTACCATAAGTACCTTGATAAAAGCTGGAAGGTGATAATTCCCATGACCTACAATGATTGGATTCTACGCATGTTATTCGGTCTCCACTTTAGAGTAATAAATTTCTTGACACTATGCTTCCAATTCATCATTTGAATGGGTATAGGATAAGTTAGACAACTGATTGAATTATTATTGACAATCCAGGGGTTTATGACCCTCCCAAACTTCCACCTTGATGGTTTCCTTCTATGATAGATGACAAGTCACTCCTTGTCAACCATCATTTCCAAAAACCTTATCAATATTTGAATTGAAATAAAGCCACAAACACGCTTGGAATCCAACCCCCATACTCTAAGAGATATAATACCATTGAGTCCTCTCATGCATTTGAAATTAGTATTGAAATTAGCATTGAAAAGAATAATGAAGTTGACTAGGAAGGACTTGCTATTAAGGTGGTTGGTTTGATTTAAATAAAGTTGAATATTTGAGTAATTCCAAATATATCTCTCCATAGATCTTTTAATACTCCATTTTTTCACCTAGGATATATCTCATTCCCCCATCCCAAATTACCTTTTAAAGGAGTCCAGCCATGCCACCTATGATAGGCCTCAATCATCCACCACCTGTGCTGAAGACAAAAAAGGACGTTCCCCCACAAGAAAAGGATGCAAATAAAATTTAGGATGAAGGATACTAAAATTATTAAAATTCAAATAGTGGGAAAAATATATTTTGAAATTGAAACTTGGCAGGTTAAAATTAAAAAAAAATGCAGGTAGATTCTTGGACCAAGGGTGCCAAACATAACCTTTCCATGGATTTGGACACCTTTTATTTGCATAACATAATTATCAATGGAGTAAATCCCCATTAGAAATTTTCCCTACCACACAATTAAACCTTCCCGAGTGATATCCTTATTAGCCATAAAATCTGCTACCTGATTTCCCTCTCTAAATATGTGCTTGAACTGGACGATCTCCAAGAATTGAAGTAATATTTGAGCTTCTATGAGAAGGTTCAAAATGGTCCATGTATGATTCTGAGTTCCTTTAATCATATTTATAATATTGAGATATTTCCCCTCTACAATTAATTTCCTACACTCTAAGGATTCAATATGATAAACCCCTTGATAGGATAGAAGTATATATATACATGTGTAATCAAGAAAGACAAGATTAGGAGTTACAACTACTTTTAAACTTCCCATAACCTTCATAACCATAAGGTGAATATGTTAGCATGACATAATATCATAATATGTTAAGAATCTATATAATTTTCAAATAATAAAGGGATCCATTATAATTAACGAGACATAACTAGTAAGTTTTTTTGGAAGAAGAAACTAAAATTAATTAAATAAATATGCTTTTGTTTAATAATGTATCAATAAATGATTTAAATAATTTAGTTGGGGTATTGTTTCTTTATGATAGAACAATTCAACTTATAGAGAGTAAATAGGGAATGGGGCTAGACAAAGATCAAGAGGACTTGCTCATAAACCCTCTTTTCATAAGGATATGAGTTTATCACAAAAATATTTAACTAGACATACTATGAAAATATTAAAGAATATATATATATCTAAAATGGCCATGAAAACCATGCTTCATAAAATACTCCCCACTAAGCACCCTATGATGCAATAAAAGCCAAGAACCTCACCTTAGGCTAGATATTTTGAACCCATAACTGAGAAAATATGTGTGTGGATCGTCAGGTCCAACAAGGTGCAATAGAAACACAAAAAGCTACTAAGAAACAACAACAAGATACTTTCATGGATGAAGCCAACACCTCGATGGCATCCCTCATCAAAAAGGAGTGCGCTCCACTCTTTTCTGAGATCCAAGAGCTCAGAAAACTTGTCATAGATCTTGCAATTTCCTCTCGATCCAACTCCCGCAATCCATCGCCCAAAAATCAAAGGAGAAGGAATAGAAGTTGAAGTCATTCCCATAGCGGACAACAACAACAAAAACAACCTCAACATTCAGGCCGACAACAATAACAACATAATCGTCCCAAAAGACAGAACCAGTGATCTTAGTCAAAAAATGGGTCAAGAGATTGATCCAAAAGTAGAGTTCGCTGGCAACAACCAGAGAAATAATTCATACCTCCTGCATAGCAGCAATCATGACGAGGCTCTGGAAAAAATTTCCAAGGATCTGGTTCCTTGTTGATAGATGCATGCTCTTCTTTAGTAAGAGTAACATAGGTGCTGTTGATGGCATGATCACAAATGCCGCTATTCATAATTTCTCTGATAGACATCTCACAATGGCAGAAAAAGAGCTTCTTGGGCTAGGATTGAAATATATCCCTGTCTCACCTCCCATGATCCATGATGATGTTCGTGCAAAGTATGTTTTGTTTTCTAGGCTTCTCAAGCTCCGGTGGTTTTTAGGTCCAAAAGGAAGGAACATCGCCAACTAGGAAGAACCTGCCTACTCTCCCTTTCATATTTCAAATTTTGCATGGGAACCTGATGTGAAATACCAACCCCTACTGGATATTCTTAATTATGGAAAGCATAGAGTTGAACAACAACTTGCTACCATAGAGAGTATCTTCCAGCATCCCCTGCCCAAGAATATGGCTAGAGCCTTGCATTATATTAGATCTAAGGATTCCATTGTCATCAGACCTGCTAAAAAAAATCTTGGTCTCACTGTTCTCAGCAAGGCATGGTACCTGGAAGAAGGGATCAGACAACTTTCAGATCTGGAAGTTTACCAAGAGGTTATTTCTGTTCCTTGGAACTCTCTTTTTTCTAGCTTGGAGTCCATTGTTAAAAATGCACAAAGAAGTCTTCTCCTCGATCAAAAATAGTGGATTATCTTCTACAAAAGAACCCCATCATTGCTCGAGTCTATACTTTCTATCTCATTCTAAAGGTCCACAAACAATCTATGAAGGGTAGACCCATCTGCTCCTATTGCGGTTATATGTTGGAGCCTGTTTCCAAATGGCTTCACCACCAGCTTCTCCTCATTCTCCTGGAGCAGCCAAATCATCTACAAGACTCTTTGAGCCTAATGAAAATCCTTCATGAAAGATATTTTCCTCCAAGCTGCATTCTGTTCACCTTTGATGTTGAGAGCCTGTACCCAAGCATTCCTATAGCAGCAAGACTGGTCGCTCTTCAAAACTTCATCTCAGGGAGGTTCAAGCCAGGTTTGGTTTAGTTGATCCTTGAACTTGCAGAACTGGTCCTGAGCAGACATTACCTAGAATTTGATGGTAAGATCTACAACCAAAAAAGAGGTACATCAATAAGGAGCAATTTTGCAGTTGTCTATGCCTGTCTGTTTCTTTGTTACTTGGAATTGCAAGTTTTCGATCTTTTTCCATCTATTTCAGAAAATATTTGCTTGTATAAATGATATATTGATAATGCTTTTGGAGTTTGGAATGGTACTAATGAGAGTCTTCAAGCTCTCCTTGATGCTTATGGTTCTATCTATCCTAGCATCAACATCACTACTACCATTTCCAGTTCTGAAGTTAACATCCTAGATATTCTAATGGTCAAACCACCCTCCATGACTGTTCTAGGTCGTTAGGGTACTAAAATGTACCAGAAACCAATGAATGTGTATCAATATATCCCTTTCTATTCATTCCATACACCCCACTAGAAAAAAGCCTTTATAGTCAGTGAACTCAACAGGTTTTTGGTCATAGAGGCGCATGATGAAGGATTCAGAAAGTTGAAGCATCACTTTTTCATGGGTTGAGAGCCCGGGGCTACCCGTCCCATTTCTTATTTCCACTCTTTGCCTAGGTAGAGTTTCGAAATCGGCCTGCACTACTCCAGAAAGTATTCCAGAAGATCTCTTTAAGACATCCAGGTCTAAAGAAATCTCCCCCAGTCCTGATGAAGCTGTACAACTGCCATTTTGCTCGTGATCTTCATCGAAAGAAAAACATTCTTGGACCTCTCTACGAAAAATGGAGCAAAGACCCTAAGCTCTCCCATATCGGTCGTGGCATCATCTATTGGAAAAACAACAAAAATATGAAGAAATTTCTATGTCGTAGTCAAGTCGTGAGAACCCAGCCCAACTTCAATCAGCCATAACTTTTGCTACAGGGCTCCGATTATCGAACCGTCTAAAGCGTTGGAAAGTTTATAAGCAACAGGCCCTTTTTGGGGTCTCTAGAGCCCTCAAAAATGATTTTTAAAGTTTAGAATTGTTTGTAACATCTCTTTTCCACAATAAATATCCCGTATTTATGGGTGCACATCCCGAGGAGCATTTTTTAATGTTTTAAGGCACTTTCAACCGTTATCTTTGGCAATCATTGCCTTTTTTGGCATATCCCAAGGTAACGGTCCATTTTTCTTGATTCTTGCCACGTGGCATGTCGGCTAGGGCACCCACTAGCTTGAGAAATCTATATAAACAAGATGGATTGTAATGTTTGGTCATCAGCCAAACTAATGAGCACTTAAGGTGCAAAACATGTTTTTGGAGTTTTACCTTTCATTTCAGTCTCTCTTGTTCTTATGTTGTGAAGTGCCCTTTTTGCATTGATCGCTTGTGCTACTTCCTCTTCGTTATTTGATTTTTGTTGTGCTAAGATACTACTACGAAGTTTTTATTTATTTTTGAATGTCAAATAACCTTGAGCAAGGGAATACTCATCCTTAGTAGTGTTTTAAATAAATGGGTAAAAATTTATTGATAAAAAGTCTAGATTACAGAGTACAACTGAGCTTCCAACCAAGGCTCAAATAAACAACCAAGCAAGCTAAAACCACTAGACTAGAATTGCACCCAGAAAAGACAACAAGAATAAACCACATTAAGTATGTACATCCTTGTGGATCAACTCCCATAGGTGTTGAGAGTCCCTAGATGGGAGAATCTCCCAATTACCGATACTCTAAGGATCCAGCAGCTCAGAAGCCCTTTTCACCAGGTAATTAGCAACCACATTCCATTCCCTTGGAATGTGCACAAAGGATATAAATTCAAACTCTTCACTCATTCTGAGAATCTAAATGACTACAGAGGCCCTGCCAATTAACTTCCTCCACCCTTTTACTGTTTAAAATATTAACCACAATTTGAGAGTCAGACTCACATATAATCCTATGCGAGCCAAGATAAAACCCCCTCCGTAAGGCCTTAAGAATTGCAAGAGCTTCCATAAAATTGTTGGAGTGAACACCTTTATAAATGGAAAAGAAAAAACTGACACCACCAGTAGAATCTCTTCCAACACTGCCAATGCCAGCATGTTCAGGATTACCCATGGACGATCCATCAGTATTAATTTTTAAAACTCCTCTAGGGAGTGGCCTCCACCTACCATCTCTCCTAACCTTATTGCTAAGCTAAGGAACCCTACTAGGGCTAGAAGAGTTCACACCATCCCCAAAGAGACCAAGGGCTTGTTGTACCTTCTCCTCCCTAGAATACAAAAGAGGGTCCACATCACATTTGCTATGGATGTTTTCCTGAACCATATACAGGATCCTTTGCCAAATCTGTTGAACAACCAAATAACTGCCCTGAAATATATGTCATTTTTGTTCGAGCCAAATTTTCCAGATGATGCAAGAAGGGCCCAAATTCCAATCCACCCGAAGGAAGGGGGCCTTAGCTGAAGGTATGCCCAGACTACTCCAAAACTCCACCAGGGATAGCACATGAAAACATGGATGGTTCCAAGCGCTCCACCAATGGTGCCAAATGTCTCTGGCAAAGGAGCATTGGAAAAATAAATGAGAAGAGTCATCCTCATTCTTACTACAAAGGACACAAAAAGAGGGACCCTGAAATCCCCTCTTCATCACATTATCCCAAGTGAGGAATTTATTATGAGCTACCAACTAGAGAAAGAAGTTACATTTTGGCCAAGCAAATTTGTTCCACACATTTTTCCACCAAGTGACAAGAAGACTCCCATACTTTTGCTTATCAATAACCTTATAACCATAGGCTACCGAGTAGGTTCCCTTAGGATCAGGGTTCCAAGCCAGAATATATTTACCCCTCAATGAAGAACAAAGCCTCCCCATAAGAATAAGAGCCAGCACATCTTTGTCCTTGGCCAGTCCCCCGTGGGGCCATTCTTGTAGATCTTTCCACCTGTACATATCCATATTTCCAAAATGCTGGATTTTTTTAAAGTCGTCCACACGATACCAACTTGATTCTAAGAAAAAAATACTTAGGGAGCGTAACCTAGGATATTGATTCAAGATAGGAGGATGGCAATCCCAAGAATCCTCCCAAAAAAGAGCATTTGATCCCTGCTTGCAAATCCAGAACAAAACCTGCTTGGTTAAATTAGCTCCTCTTTTCAGAGTGTCCTAGATAACTTAACCTTTCCCAACCAAGCTGACTCTAGGGATTTCAGCCTTAGAAATACCTCTCAAGTATTTATAAGATAATATTTTAGCCCAAATATGATCTTGAGAGGTACACCATCTCCAATAAATTTTTGCAGCCAAAGCCTGCCCAAAAAGAGATGTCTATCGCAACCCAAGGCCTCCCTCTTGCATCGGCCTACATATAGAATCCCACCTAACCAAGCTCCGTTTAGATTGATCAAGTTTTCTAGACCATAAAAATAGTCTTGACAAAGCATCCATGTCCTTGATGAAGTGAAAGGGAGCTATTTGTAGAAAACATCTATAAATGGGTAAAGCTTGAAAAACAGATTTTAAAGGCAACACTCTACCTACAATGGATCTGAAATTCCAGTGATTCACATTCCTTCTAAACTTATCAATCATATACTACCAAGAAGATCTAGGTAGAGGGTGAGATGAAATTGGAATACCAAGATAAATGAATGGGGGAGTCCCAACCTGGAATCTTAGAATGCGAGCAATCCTAGATTGAATAAGAGGAGGGGTATTGAAGAAGAAAATATAAGACTTGTCCTCATTAAACAACTGTATAGAAACACCAATATATATGTCAAGAGACTGTCTAATATTTACAAATTACCTGATAGTGGCAACTCCCAACAAAGCAGTATCATCAACAAATTGAAGGTGGGAAAGAGGTGGTAAATTGCTATCCCACTTCCACCCCTGAATGAGACCTTGCATGACTTGAGACTTGAGAGATATTCCCAACCCTTCCGCCATAATGATAAAAAAATAAGGAGATAAAGGATATCCTTGCCTCAATTCCCTTGAGGCCTCAAATAGCTCTGATGGCTGATTATTAACAAGAACAGAGAATGAGGAAGAAGAAACACAGCTCATCACCCATCTAATCCATTCCTCCTCAAATCCAAAAGTAGTAAGAAATTTATGAAGAAAGGACCATTTTAACCGATCATAGGCTTTGGCCATGTCTAACTTAATGAACATAGTTTTCTCCTTAGAAGTTTCCATCGAGTGAATAGCTTCTGTAGCAATAACAACCCCATCCAAGATTTTTCAGCCAGCAATAAACCGTCCTTGCTCCTCAGAGATGATTTTGGTCAACCATATCTTCAACCTCTCAGCAATAATTTTTGTGATGATATTATACACAACATTGCAGAGAGCAATAGGCCTGAACATATCCAAGGAATTTGCTCCCTCTTTTTTGGGTATAAGCACCACAAAGGTAGCATTTAGGGCCCTTAGCATCTATTTTTTCTTTTGGGACTCATGGACCACCTCCAAAATATCAAATTTGATTAAATCCCAAAACTCTTGATAAAACTCAATCGGGAATCCATCTGGGCCTGGGGCTTTTCATTTTTTTATCTTGAATACAACATTTTCCAATTCCTCAAGGGAAATTGGACCCATCAAGTGCTCATTCATATCTCTAGAAATAATCGTTGGAATACAGTTTAGAATAAGCTTTTCATTCTCATCATCTGATAGGGAGTCCTCCTTGAAGAGAGGAAAAATACCTCTTAGTCTCTTTTGAAATATCCCTAAAAGAAGAGAGCAGGGCACCCTAAGAATTCACAAGAGAGGTAATTAGGTTACCATTACGGTGAGCCTTAACTGAGTTATAAAAGAAGGTTGTTTTCCTATCCCCTTCCTGAAGCCAATCTACTCAAGCTTTTTATTTCCAAAAAAATTCTTCCCTCAGTTCCCATTTAGCAAGGTCTTTCGCAGCCTCAGATTCCTCAACAAGAATCTCCTTCATGAATCCCTAATCTCTAATATTCCTTGTAGCCTATTCCATCCTCCTAAGAGCTACCAACTTAGCCAAGGAAAGGTTCCCAAAATTTAGTCTATTCCATCTCTTCAATTTATGTTTTACAAATTGTAGTTACTTCATAAAGAAATACATAGCGGTGCCATGAGGAGGTTTGCCAGTGGTCCACCAGCCTCACATGAAATCATGAAGCTTAGGATAACGAAGCCACATAAGTTGAAACTTAAAGGAGGGATTATTTTTTAGTCCTAACTCCAAAGCAGAGAGTTTGATAGGCCAATGATCAGATCCCCTACCCTCCAAAATCATAGAACTAGCACCTCTATTATTACCCATCCAATAACTAGATATCAAAAACCTATCCAGTCTCTCTGAGATGGAAGCTTCCCCACACCTTCTATTGTGCCAAGTAAATATCCCATTATCTGTCTTGATGTCAACCAAGTTTAGGGCTTGGATATGAGCACTGAAGATAGAAGAAAAAGGCTCGAGACGGTCCACCCCACCATGTTTATCCTCTAGACAAGTGATAGAGTTGAAGTCTCTAGCCAAAATCCATGGGTACAAGGGAACCAAACTTCTCACAAAGCAAATGTGCTTCCACAAATTCACTTTACCATTGTAATAAACAAGAGCATACACATTTGTAAGTAGGATGATTTCACCAGATTCATTATCATGCCCGACCATTGAAATAGACCATTTGCTGGAAATCCAAGTAAGAGGGGATATCTTAACCGGATCCCATAAACAAGTGACACCACCAACATATCCACATGCAACAATACACTGGCATTACCCCCTTCTCCACAACTTTGGAGTAATATTGAATATACTATCAATAGCCAATTTAGTCTCCTGAATAAACACCACATCTGGAGAATGCACACGAACCAAATCACGAATAACTTTTTATCTGGGGATGTTATTCAACCCCTTTACATTCCATGAAAGGATAATAATTTTTGGGGGTTATAAAAATGGGAGTCCAACGTTCTCACCAAGCCTGACTCCACAAAAGTCTCCCCCATTAAATTAATTTTATCCTGGTCCTTATTTCGACCCACCATCATATTCTTATCCGAAAAACTTTTTTTAATTATTTTTTGCTACAATCCCAACACCGTAGGAGTTTTGCAATCCAAGGATAACTGCATCAGTGCCTGAGTAGGAGAGGGCATAACTAAATTTGTACCACTTTTCAAAATAGTTTCCCTTATAGGGATTGACCCAACCATGTCCCCTATACTCATATCCAAAGCCCTTTGTTCTTCATTTAAACCCCCTAGATCTGATTCCTTAAGTTCCTCCTCAAGAAGAGACATCTGATTCGGCCTTGTTATATTTGCATCAGGTAGCAACGTTTCAAGTATCTCCATGCACTGATTAAGATCATATAATATTTTAAAACGGTTGAGTAGAGAATCTGGCTGGCTATCCTTAAGGTCTTTGTTTGCCCTTTGTCCTCTATTTTAGGCTTTTATCGAAAAAAATCCTTCCTTATCCCATTCCCCTTCCTTTATCGGGGATTTTCCTTTATCCAAACTTTGTCCAGATTGATAGGGCCCAATATTTGAAGCCACAAGTGAGACAAACTTAGGGTATTTTATTTGCAGGTGGCCATATTCATGACAAATTTGACAATGAAATGGAAGAGCTTCATAGTCAAGTTTTTGAACCCATGTAGTTGATCCAAATTGTATTTCAATAGAATCTAGAATAGGATTATTTAAGTCAATTTCAAAAAATATTACCTTTTTATCCATTCTCTGTTGTGATGGTCCAACCATATTCCCAAGTAAAAGGGCAATCTTATGCAAGATATCAGTTCTCCAGAATTTCAACTGGATCCATGGAAGCTGCACCCATACTAGAAATCGTGATAGCCGCTCCTATGATGGGTTGAAACCCACATGCCAAGGTTTAAGAAATATTCCCACTTGGTTATAGAAATAAGGACCCCCTTCAAATTCTTTGTTACGATCTGCAATACAAGAGAAAACCACCATAAAATAGTTGTTCGCACTTAGCATCACCTCCACATCGCCTTCAGTATTCTAAGTCTTTCTGACCCAAGCCTCCAAAAAGGGGAGAGAAATTTTGATACCCAAAATTTTTTCAATAAGGGCATGTTTGGTTAGATACTCCACATATTTCGCCACCGTGTCTGGTTGAACCACTAGAACTGGCATGGCTTCACATCATTCCAAACATCAATTGTTATTTAACAAGCAGTTCCTGAAATGCACTGGAAAATCCTGTTCCTTCAAGTCATTTTTAGATGAAAAAATATCACGAGAATGCACTCTCTGTGCCGGACCCGATGCCATCACGACATTCCTCCAAATTTTTAGACCTCCTTCAGAAGTTGCTGCCATCCCTGCAGAGCAGGTTTTCTTCATCAAACCCAACTGTCATCCTTTGGTCCGACACATCATGTAAGCTTGGGTAGATGTTGGATGAAGAAGTTTCGTCTTCCACTTTAAAAATCACTATTCATATTAGCATAGCTTAGATCTTGTGATTGATTACTCCCGTATCATCAAAAGCTCAAATCACTAACTAAAACAAATTGGAAAAAACATTCTTAGTAGTTTTGTTCCATCCAAAACAATATTTATCATGGGACCAAGAGAGAGATCTCATATGAAGGATGCATTGGATATCTTGTCTTTGCCTTTCTAGAATTTGAATAGGCCAGTTGTCAATAGAGATCTAATATCTACCAACCTCTAAATTACTAGTATGGTACCAACAATAATTAGCCACCTTTATCTAGTTAGCTCGGTGAAGCACCTCCATCCAAGGCCTCCAATCGAGAAACTGAGTTATCAAAGGCTTGTGACCATCCCAAGAATCTATCAAAAAAATTTCCTATTGATTATTATGAAATATCCAAAATAATTTTTTCTTAATCAAATCCTCACAAGTCTTAAGAACTGCTAAAGGGGAGAACCTTTGGAAGACAATTGATAGTGAAAAAGGTCTTCACAACTTTTGTTCTTAGCATATTTAGCATGGAGATTATTGGCCCAAATAGCATTGGGGTAATGCAAAATCCTCCAATATAATTTAGTAGCTAAATATTTGTTATTATTAATAGAAGACCAAAAACCTAATGCTCCTTCATTCTTAGGAAGACATAAAGTGTCCCATTTCACCAAGGCCTATTTTCTTTTCTCCTTAGTACAACTCCAGAGGAACCGATGACTGATTTGATCTAGTTCTTGAAGAAAAACCTTTGGGATATTCAACATGGTAGAAACATAAATAGGAATAGGTTGAAGGACTGATTTTACCAAGGTTATTCTACCCCCAGAAGAAAACCACCTACTGGTCCACTTTCCAATTTTTTTCTTGACTTTATCCAACAACCAATTCCAATATTTTTTTCTATATTCAAATATTGATAGGAATACCTAAATAATTTATTAGAATGGAGGTATTATTATATCTTAATTTATTTAAGACCATGCATTCCTATATGGTAGAGCACTGAAAGAAAATGACTTTAGATTTATCTTCATTTATCAATTTCTCGATAGCCTTAGAAAAACAACCAATGATTTGCTTAATAGTAGAAGATTTATTAATTGCAGCTTTACCTAAAAGAGTAGATTCATCAACAAATTGAACATGATAGAGAGGTCTATCTCCATGAGCAATGGTAACTCCCTCAAGGGTTTTGTCTTTTTTTTTTTTTTTTATAGCCCTACCTAAGCATTCAATAATAATGATGAATAAATAAGGGGATAGGGGGTCACCTTGCCTAATACCTTTAGAAGCTAGGAACAACTGATAAGGCTTACCATTGATAAAAAATAAGTAAGAAACTGAAGAGCTACATCCCATAATCCAATCCATTCAATATTGAGAGAAATAAAATTGCCTCAAAATGTTGGTAAGGAAGTGACAATCCACTCTATCATAATATTTGGATAAGTCTAACCGAATGAACATGGAAGGAGATTTTTGCATATCCATGGAATGGATGGCTTCCTCAACAAGAACTATCTCATTAACTATTTGATGCCCTTCCACATAACCCTCTTGTTCAGGGGAAATAATCTTATGCAAAAGAGGCTTCAACCTTTTTGCCATGATCGTAGTAATAATTTTGAGAAGAACTTTACATAAAGAAACAGGTCTAAAAGCTGATATATGTTCAACCTCTTGAGATTTTGGAACAAGATTAATATAATTTTTATTGATAACATTCAAATCAGAATGAATGATAACCCAAAAATCTTGGTAGAACTCAATGGAAAAACCATCAAGACCTGGAGTTTTCATTTTTTTTTCATTTTAAAAACTACCTGTTGAGGCTCATTGATAGTAACATGAGCAATAAAAATAGATTTCTCCTCATATGTGATAATAGAAGGGATTTCTTGAAGAAAATTTTGTTGAGAAGTCGAGTTAAGAGGAGTAGCAGTAAAAATATTGGAAAAGCAATTGACAACAATAGAGTTCATGCCATACCAAGTCTAGATAATATCTCAAAAATCTGATTTTAGGGAATAAATAAAGTTGTGAGATCTTCGAGCTAGAAGAGATTTGTGGAAGAAATTTATATTTTGATTACCTTCTTTGAGCCATTGAATTCTAGATTTTTCTTCCATAAGAGTTCTTCTCTTTTTTCCCATTCCTCTAACTATTCTGTGAGTTTAATTTCATCTACACTTGTACTCTATGTGAGGTCATATAAATGGATTTTCTTATTCAAATTTTAAAGCTGAGAAATAACTTCATGTTTTTTTATGAACATCCCCAAACTTCTTCCAGTTCTATGTCTTGATTTTGGATTTAATGTATTACAATATTTTGGAAAAACAGAACATCTTAGTCCCATACCTAGGTTTACCTTCCTTCCACCATTGTTGCACTCGAGGTTTAAATAAATATCTCTAAGTGATATTAAATGAAATAAAAAAGAAGAGAAACTCACATTAGTTTTCCACATTTCAACCATGATAGGCTAATGATCTGAACCAACATTGTTAGGAGTATTCACTTTAGGAATGTGACCATGGATTAAGAAATTGTCAAAGAGAGAGAACCTATCCAATATCTCCATTATACAAGCTAAGCCTTGCCTTCTATTAGACCAAGTCATAAGGCCATTATCTAGTTGGATGCCTACAATATGGAGGTTTATAATATAGTCGCTCATAAGGTTAGTTCTCCTGTCCAAATTTCTATTTCCCCATATTTTCTCATCTAGAGAGAGGATGGTATTGAAATATCCTTTGATCAAGATCCAATATTTAGGAAAATGAGAGATAATATAAGTAATATTCTTCCACTGTATTCATTTTACTCCAAATTAGTCAGAGCATAAAGAGTAACGTAGAGCATAATTTGGTTGTAATGTCTTCTTTTAATAGCTATAGCCAAAATATCCCAGATACCAGCCATATGGTGAATAACTACCTCTTTTGGGTCCCAAAGGCAAACAATGCCACCAGAAGTCCCTTGGGAATTGAGGGAAACCACTTTTCTAGCAAGCCAAATTTTACTAGCAATTTTTTCCATATCCTCTATTGACAACTTTTTTTATTGAAGGAAAATAAGATGTGGATGATTTATCTGAATCATTTTTCTAATTTCATTTTATTTTGAGACTCCCTTTGAGTCATCTAATATTCCAAGTGATGATCTTCATTAATACTAGGGCTAAAAAATTTGGGAAGGGCATTAATCTTACCTTCCTCTAAAATATTTTCACCTTATTTTACCATATGATATTGATTAATCTTGCGACCTACCTTTTAATTAGAATCCATATTCAGTTTGTTTTCCTTGTTCATTGAATTACTCCAATTGAATTTGAGATGGCTTCTAGCCTTGAAGAATACTTGTACACAATCATAATGTTACCAAAAGGTTCAACAAAGTCTATATTAGGACCTATATTATTTGAAGTTTTAACATTTAAAAATTTGCTTTTCTTGTGAATATTTTCTCCCTTTATTATGTTGAAATCCTTTGATTTTTTGGTTTGTCTCTAAGTTCTTCCCTTTATCTTTAAATCGTGTTTCTAATATTTCTATTTCTATTATTTTCTCTTCCTCACTTGGGACCTCATTTGTGGAAAGAATTTCAGATATAATAGCAGATAACTTTGATTGATCCTTCATAACTAGTTTTTTCTGAGTGTTACTTTTCTTGGGCATTTGGAAACCTGCTGAGTTTATATCTTCTTTCTTTTTATATGAAATTTTATTTGGGCAAACACTAGCCAAATGACCATATTCATGGAAAATTCTACAATGAAAAGGAATGTTCTCATAGTCTACTACTTGCTCCCAAGTGTCCTACCCAAATTGTAAAGTGATCTTTTTAGGTAGGGGTTTGTCAAAATACATTAAAACACAAATTCAAGCATAAATAATATGTTCAAATTTTTTAGTATAATTAAAAGTCATCATAAATATTCCTAAAGAGTTTCCAATTGAAGAAAAAATAGTCGGATTCTAGAATTCAATTGGGAGGCCAAAGAGTCTAACCCACATAGAACCTGTAGAAGGCATCTCTTATTTAGATTTAAATTTAGTATGCTAGGGTTTCATGAAAAGCACTACCCTTCCAAAGAACTAGGGACCCCCTTGCATAGTTTTCTCTCTATCTTCATTATTAGAAAATAAAACAAGAAAATGACCATTTGGATAAATAGAGATTTATAACTCACCTTTAGTTTTCTAGATTTTTGTAGCCTAGAATGTGAAAGCAGATAGGCTCAGATGAAAATCCATAAAACAAAAAATTAATCCTCTTTTTTCCAAATCTTCAATGCCAGTCTGAATGTTGCCCATATCAAGCTTAACAATAGGAGTTCCATCAACTACTTTAAGACATCCTGACTCTATTTTCCTAGGATCAATATTAGGTATTATTAGAGGTTTATGGGAAGCCCTAATATTAATATTAGCATTAGGTTGAGGCTATCCACCATGGAGGGCATCCCTAAAATTTATTTTTGGGGTTGATTCTTCAAAATTATTACCCTTGATAGGGGTTTCCATAGTAGATTTATTTTTTGGGTGCACCTTAGCACCAAATTCACTTGATATTTGAGCCATTTTTTTATCAGCTACTTGAAACTTATTTTGTGATCTCTTTAATACACACCCTAAAAACCATGGAAAGGTATGATTTTCATTTTTCTTTTGTGTAGCAAATTGGAAGTTGTTGTCACTCAAGTTCACAGCATGAAGATCTATTGAAAGATAGATTTCTAAACCATATTGGATCCCCTATAAAATTTCCTGCTAAAATCTTGAGCAAAAACCATAAAATATTGGCCGCTAGGGCCTGAAGGCCCCCAAAACCAAACTTTGGAGCTAATTGCACTTTATCCAGATGAAACCCTTGCACAGTCGCTTGCCAAAAATATTGTTCACACATAGGTATGCACTAGTATATGTGTTTCTCTAAATGATATGAATATTTATGGAGATGTTCTAGGGTTTTTTAGGCATCTACTCTCAAAATTTTAGCTCAATATGAGTCTAGATGAGTGAAATATGACCGAAATAAGTTCGGTAGTGTGGGCAGTTCTACGAAAAATGTTCCCTCAACTCAAGAATATTTGTTTCTTTTGACTCATCCTAAAATAATGATAATAAAATATCCACCCTTTCTAGTCTCCCATTTTCTTTCCAAAATATGTCATGTTTCTTAAAGTCTCAAGTACTTTCTTCATTCCTTGAGGTACTAGTTTTTAGCTACCTTTCTCTAGATCATGAAGAAAAACTTTTTTTTTTTCAATTCATTATATGGGATTGGAATAGGCTCCATCCGTTTTACATCATCACCATATAGTGGTATTACAACAAAAGTTATATATTATCAATGTATTGTTTGGCAAAATTTGATCCTTGGTCTCCTCTTTAAATATTGATGTGTTGTGGCCATCCCACAACTAGCCCCAAACTTGGGGAGCCACCTTTAATTTTTGGAATTTTTATTAAATTTTAGTTTCTTTGCATGATAATTTTGATAGGCTAGTGTGTTGACTAGTGTCTCCTTTTGGTTTCTTTAGGCTGGTGTGTTGACTAGTGTCTCATTTTGGTTTCTTTTAAGTTGTCTAGTGCGTTGGTTAGGTTCTTTCTTATTTTTTATTATTTTATTATTTTGGTTAGTTTTAATGTTTTGAATTAAAATAATTCAAACATTTGAAATTAATTAAATAAAATTTAAAATTAAAAAAGGAGAGAAAACAAGTAAAATTTAAATAAAGTAAAAAAAGAAAATAAAAATAGAAGAAAATAAAAATAAAAAAAAATAAAAAATATATAATATAAAAATAAAATGAATAAAATAAAACAAAATGAAAGCACGAGGATACGGAAACAAAAAGGAAAATGCCAAGTACGATGCGTTTAAAACCAAACTTAACGCTAAAAGCCTATATATTGAAAAATGCATAAAAAGAAAGGACATAGACGAATCGACACAAGATAAAAGCAATATGGAATACGGCCCTCTTTATTGATATGCTTTTAAAGTCATGTTACAATACGTCTCCTTCCCTTTTAGGGGATAGGAGCGTCAAATATGTTTCTTATCACATCCATGGATAGCAATCCTTCTTCCGCGTGCCCACATGTAAGATGGGCGGACCAAAATGTCGCCACCGCTTGTGTATATGATTGTTGACTCCTTCCTGCTCCTCTGATGTCGAAGACCTGCGTTCAAGGAAACAAAAAATATTAGTAGCACCTGCAGATAGAATAGAACATGTATTTCCCAAGGCCTACTGTTAGTGTATGCATGAAAATATTAAACCGATAACCAAATAATATCAGAACGACCTAAAAATTTGATAGAAGCATGAATATGTTACCAGGAAGCCACTGCAAAAGGAACAGTCAGGAAATTCCTCGCAGATTTGTATTCGCTCCGGGGCGGGACGAATAAACCTGCAACAAATTGTCAGAAAGCACCCTCTTCAATGTCCTATCCAGAAAGCTCCAAATGACCTGCAAAGTTGGGGTTAGCTAATTGGGGGTATTTTGGGATGACCCAGATGGTCATATTTCTCCAATTTGGCTTATATCACCCAGAATATGATGGCGCTATCTGCATGTTAGTGAAGGCGGGAAATGATAAAAACCTGGTCAAAATTGCTCAAAATGAAGTGAAATTTAAACTACAGCCTATTTAAATAACCTAGAACAAGATGCAAAAAAAAAATAAGAGAAATCTACCACAGATTTCTATTCACTCTGGGGTGGGGCGTTTAGAACTACGACAGTTTGGGGGGCGCCCAGGGGCAGGACGCCCACCGTTTGGGACTTTGTTTCGGCACCAATCCACTTGGGATGGGTCCAAAACCTCTTATGGGGTGTTGTCAGAAAATTTTGTGGAATATTGTGGCCAAATGTTCGGGTTTGGGCTCCGATTTGCGCTTCCAATAACCACCCTATGACCTCCCTTCTAAAGGAGATCAAAGATGTGAAAGGCACAAATCAAAAGGTATGTGTGTGGATGTAAAATGGCAGCACTTCGTTGCTCAAAATGCTACCTCTCTCCTCTATATTTTGGGTGAGAAAACTCACCAATTTATAGACCTAGGGTCTCTCTGTTTGAATGCGCATGCGAGGGCGCCACTGGAGTTGCATGTCCTATTTTGGGAAAAATATTATTCCCTAATTTAGAGTCTCCTTGCATGAGGCCTCCAAAAATCTAAGACATGCATGACTGAAGTCTTTCTCCTTGATTTGAAGTCGTTCCTCGCAATTGCATGGCTTGAAGCTGTAGTTAACTGGTGGACCTCTCGAGGTTTGAATTTTTTTGCCAGTCAAACCTTCTATTCACCTCACCCTGGGGTGAATGCTGATATTCGTCCCTGGGTGGGACGAATGCCAGTTTGTATTCATCCCAGGGTGGGACGAGTAGGGAGCAAGGTGCCAAAAAGGTGCCAAATTGACCTTTGACCTTCCAAACTGCTTTTGGGAGTGGTTAGGACCACTGTTTAACCTCTGGGGGCTGCCCTAGGGGCTGTGTGTGTCAATGCGATCAGCGCTTGTTGTCACATAATCGGATTGGTGCTATTTTGGTGTCTACAGATGCCCCTTTTTGGGAAGCGTTGTGCAAGGCACAACACCGAGCAAAAATAGATAACCAAAGCACTAATGATTAGGGTTTCTCAGTAACCTAACCAACTTTTGATGCCCCAAGTATGGAAAGGGCACGCATTCTTGAATCCTTGCTTCTGATGAGCTAAGGAACTTAATTCAAGTGTTAACCTTGTTCAGTGAGGTGTTACTTGAGCTTGGACATTGATCAGTCATGAATAGGCAAAGGGCGCAACCTTTTGTCTATGGGAACCTTGAGTTCATGATTCACGAATGCCAAGTGTTTGATCAGCTTGTGATTATTGCTTGTTTGCTGCCCCAAGCAGGGGCGTGATTGTCTTTGTCAATGATCCTTTGAATGCGTGTTATTTCCTTGATTGGGTGTGTTTTTGTTGATTGGTGACTAAGTGTGACTACCCCCTCAAGCGACGAATCGATGAGGGAATGACCAACATGAGAAAAGCGACGAGTCGCTTGACCCAAGATGACTTAGGTAAGGGTGCCTTCAGTTGTTTACCGTTGAATGCGAAAGCAGTTTCCGAACATTCTGACCTATTTTTGGTGGGTGTGAACCCTTTTTGTGACGCATTTTGGAGCTGAAATTGTCAAAAATTCGTCCTCCCGTGGAGCGGTCCGGCTATGGTAGCCTTCTTAGGGAGTAGGATAGTGACAATTTGTAACCCCAACATCTATTTTGGATGCCAAGAATGTCAGGCGCAAAGGCGCCTTCGTTCGGCAATGTTATTGCTATTTTTGGTTGGGTTTTGACCCGTTTTGTGACGTCGTTTGGGGATGAAATTCTCGAAAATCCGTCCTCCCGTGGAGCGGTCCGGCTATGGTAGCCTTCTTAGGGAGTAGGATAGTGAGGATTTGTGACCCCGACATCTATTTTGCATGCCCGGAATGTCAAGTGCAAAAGCACTCTCATTGGACAGTTTTATTGCTTTTTTTGGTGCATTTTGTGCAGTTTTTTGCTGTTTTTGAAATTTTTGCTCTGTATTCATCCCTGGGTGGGACGAATACTAGGTTAGTAATCATCCCAGGGAGGGACGAGCGCTAACCAGAGCGCTCATCCCAGGGAGGAACGATTACAGGCTCAAAAAGCCTATTTAAGGGCCAAAATTGGGTTTTGGGCTCATTTGCATTTGTTTTTCCTGGCGATTTGGAGCTCTGAGGAGGAGGAGGTCAATTCTGCGAAGCGAAGCGCTGCCAAATTTTTCCCGCCACCATGAGTTCATGGACCGGATCCTCAAGCGACGGAGCCAAAGCGAGACCAGTGAGTGTTCTTCCTCTTTATTGTTTGTTTGCTTACAGTTTGGAAAACCGCAAGTTATTTTGTTTTTTTTGTCTTTTGTATTTTGTTTTTCAAATTAAAATGAAACCCTAGACTATCAAAAATTAACACTTAGCTGAAAACTTAGTTGAACCCTAGTTAAACAAAGATCAAAAGTTTAGTTTAAAACTTAGCTGAAAAACTTAGTTTAGAACGTAACTTAAAAACTTCGCTTAACCCTAATTTAACAAAAATTAAAACTTAGGTTAGAAACGTAGGGTAAAACTGAGCGTAAAAACGTAGCTTAACCCTAGTTTATTTTTTTTTTGTTTTTGTGTTTGTAATTGATCAGTTGACCTTTAGAGTTAAAAACCCTAGGACTGACAAACAATTTTTCTGGATGTTTTTGTTTAATTGATCAGTTTAGAGTTAAAAACCCTAGAACTAAAAATTGTTTTTGAATTTTTATTTGTTTGTTTAATTTATCATTTTAGAGTTAAAAACCCTAGAGTTGACAAAGTTGTTTTTTTTAGAGTTAAAACCTAGAATGAAAATTGTTTTGATTTTATTTATGGTTAACAAAAATTGTTATTTTTAATTTGTTTGTAATTGATCAGTTTAGAGTTAAAAACCCTAGAACTGAAAATTGTTTTTGAAGTTTTTAATTTGTTTGTAATTTATCAGTTTGTAGAGTTAAAAACCCTAGAACTGAAAATTGTTTTGAATGTGTTTAATTGTTGTATATCCATATTTTTGTTGTACAGTTTTTTTATGGTGTTTAATGTTTTTATGTTGTTTTCTTTTGCAGGTTGTGAAGAGCCGGTATCGTGTGCCTACAGTTTTTACGGAAGCACGTGAGGTGCTGACTTTGGCTGACTAGGAGTGGCTTGATGCCCTTGGGCTCAAGCAGGTGACTCGACTAGAGCCTGTGGTCGGGGATCGGGCCTATCTGACGACCCTGATCAACTTATGGGAGCCCCGGACCAACACCTTCCATCTCCCAATAGGGGAGATGATGGTGACTTTGGAGGATGTCTATCGAATTCTTGGATTTTGATAGATGGACTACCGATCAGGACGACGTCGCGGATCAGCGGACAACAATGCTGACACGCTGCTTCGGGCATGGGGAGGCGTTGGGTGTGGACAGCCTAGTGGAGAGGGCAGAGGGCGACTACCTGATTGGCGGCATTTTGGTTCGATGGTGGCTTGAGATGGGTGTGTTGGGAGTGAGGCACGCCATACTGATGGGCCTCATTTCCAACATGTTGCTACCCGACTCTTCGGGCGAGGTTCTCGTGGAACCTGCTGGAGGTGGTGTTCAGGTTGGTGGAGTGTCCTACGGATGCACCTATGATCATGAGATGGGGATAGACTCTGCTAGCATAGCTCTATGATGAGTTGTATGAGGTTCGCTACCGAAGGCGAAAGGGGATTGGATGCAGCTACTTGTTGCAGTGTTGGGCTTGGCAGCACATAGCGGTGGAGAGGCCGGTTGGGTTGCCATGGATGACACGGGCAGAGATGGTAGACCGAGAGATCGGATACGGGGCATTATGGTGGAGATCTGAGGAGCAGGGTCAGAGTCGATGGTGGGCAGGTGCCGTAGGGCACTATGCCGATGCCTTCGCTCGGCTTACTCTAGGGAAGGTTTTTTGGTGCCCCTATCGGGACTGTCCATCCTGGCCTGAGGCTGGAGAGTGGCTCCGATGGGTACGTAGAGGACGATGGCTGATTGGGCGACATGGGACTGAGCAGGAGTTCTTCCCTTATGGTCGGGTTACATGATAGTTCGGGGTGCCAGGGGTTTCCTGGTGAGCCCGTGGTCTATCGGTGCTCGGGGGGACGAGAGGACTCTAGCTTGGCCAGTCATTGCATCGTTGGGTGAGGATTCAGATATCATGATTGATGCCCTAGATGTGGATGACGTCGGGGTTACCACTGAGTATGAAGTGGTGGACTCTAGATGGCGAGGTGAGGGGCCTCTAGGCGATGCAGAGGCAGTAGGGGATGAGGGTGCAGAGGCACCAGGTGATGGTTGGGGTGTTCCACTGGATGATGCGGACATGGTGGAGGTTGAGGATGTGGGTGTGGATTTTGGGGTTCTAGATCAGCCGGAGACACAGGACGT
The DNA here is from genome assembly GCA_028583015.1 of Wollemia nobilis. Taxonomy (NCBI): domain Eukaryota; kingdom Viridiplantae; phylum Streptophyta; class Pinopsida; order Araucariales; family Araucariaceae; genus Wollemia; species Wollemia nobilis. The sequence continues at coordinate 410,939 of JAQPPZ010002383.1, read as the reverse complement.
CTCGAAGTGGGAGCCAGAGCAGGCTGTTGTTCCAGAGATGTCAATGCCTAGTGGAGGACACGAAGACAGGGGTGCATGCTGAGAATGCATGATTGGTGGGGCTACTTTGGAGGTGAGATGAGGAGCTGGGGGAGGCTCTATAGGAGAGGGATCTCCTACGATCTTAGCTGGCTGAGCGGGAGAACGCATTTGCTGCGTACCATCGATAGGATGGGGATATGGATGCGGCATGGGAGAGGGATCTCCTACGGACGTAGCTGGCACAACGCGATGATGTAGTAGCGATGTACCATCGATGGGAGGTGGAGTGGTGTCGACATCGGATGGATCTGGAGGGAGAGATCATCCACCTCGGGGGCGGGTACCTGAGCCCTCTGGAGGTGGGTCTTCACATCGGATGAGGGGCAGCGATACTGAGCAGTCAACATCGTCTCGTCGTAGGCGATTGGATGAGGGGGGCTCTAGTAGGCGTGATGCGGGGGCTAGTAGCAACCACCCTAAGGGGTCCCATAGGACCCACACCATGGGGGGTAGTTCCCGTCGCACCGATCCTGCGTGATCATGGTGGCCGATGCCCTAGGCTTGGGGGTTTTTGAGCTTTTGGCTTTTGTTGCGAGGTCAGAGGACCGGTTCATTGTAGCCTGTGGGCATTTTTGATGATATATATACAGATGACTTTCTTTGTTTTGTTTATACACTTTTCGTGGTTTGTTTTTCTGTTTATGCACAGTTATTTATGATGATGTATGCATGTGGTATTATGAATGCGATGTGTCTAATTAGATGATGGATGCATATGGAATAAATGAAATGATTTGTTGATAACTTGTCGATGGCACCATAGACTGTACAAGATTTACTGGCTTGTTGTACTTATGGGATGGCTTTGTGGAATGACTTTGCATGTGCTAACTTTGTTTTTGTATTTTGCATATTTTCTGATGGTGATGGACGTAATGAAATGTACCAGTTGTTTTTAAAATGTAGTTAAGCTTTTCTGAGATTCAGATATTTTAACTAACTAGCCAAGATTGTACATTTATCTCGCAAGACTTTTGAACAAGGTATAAATCCGACTTGAGTTTAACCAAGTTATTTCACATCCCTGTGTGTGCAATTGAGTTCATTTATGTGGTATTTGTCAGGATACCGCCAGTGCGAGATAGGCTATCAACCAAACTTGTACTGAGGATCACCTAATTAGCTCCACTAACTCCGTTGTTGTATTTAGTAAGATTAATCCATGGGACAATCTAAGGTACCATAAGCTAGCTCATCCACATGCAAACATTGGTCTGCTCACATGCAAAGCTAATGTGATAGACATATCGTCATGCATTTAGGATACCACCATTGCCGGTAGGCTGTCCACCAAACCCGTAATGAGGATCACCTAGATGGTTTTCGAATGCTGAGAATTCCAGGGATTCAAGTTCAGGCTGTTTATTTGCTCAATGTGTTAGGATACTTGCTCGTATACATAGTGATGAAAATCACTATTTATTTTTCTCTTTTTTTTTTTTTTCTTTTTGAGCAAGGATGTTGAATAGTGGTGATAACCACTGTTATTTGATTTTGCATTTTGAGCTTCGTAAGGTTGAACTTGTAAGTTTGTGGCTTGTAAATGACATTGATTCTTTTAGGCCTTGGGGATGACTACCCATCCTATTCAGGGACGTGTAGTATGAATCCTTACGACTTTGAGAACCAAAGGGGATTATGGAGATTATGAAGTAAGGGCATTGATATTTTAGGCCTTGGGGATGACTACCCATCCTTGTCAGGGGCATGTAGTATGAATCCTTACGACTTTGGAGACCAAAGGTGATTGGAGATGATCGTGATGATGGCTTATGGGGATTTTGTTTTTGAATGGTCATTGATCCTTTTAGGCCTTGGGGATGACTACCCATCCTTGGTAGGGACGTGTAGTATGAATCCTTACAACTTTGGGGACCAATGGTGATTGGGATTTGTGGTAGTGGTGAAAACCACTATTTATGGAGGGGAATTGATGGGGAAGAGCTTGTCCTTTTGTCAATTCTCAGCACTCTTGAACCATTCGCATAGGGGGATGAACAGGCTAATCGTTCACCTATGGTACCCTAGACTGCTTTGTAGGTGTCTCTTGCATTCACACAACTTAGGAATTATTTTATGTGTTTTAACTTGTGTAGGGATGTTACGTAACGAGGCTTGATCCAAGTAAAACTTTCCCTTGTAAAATCTGTTTAACTTTGTACAGTTTTTGGCTAGAAATTTAAAGACAGCTGAATGACGAAAACCCTACATACATTAGGATACAACTGACTATGCTAAAAATGGGGATTGTGTTATTCTGGATGTATGTGTTTATAAAATGGATGGAATGTGGAAAATGAAGGAATTGCCTAGCAATTACAGTCTATGGTGCTTGTGACATGTATGACCTAACAAATATGCAATGTATGGATGCGATGCCTAATGCAACCTATATTTTTGTATTTTGATTTTTACGAGTATGCATGGAATTGAGATGCAATTTTTTTGTTATTTTTGATGATTTTATTGTTTTTGTTTGTTTTTTTGAATATTTATTTTGACCAAGCGGTTATGGTAACCCTTGGAGCTTTTGGTTTGACCAAAGGGTTTATGGATACCTTTGGGGCAATTTTGGGGTTGACCAAGCGATTGTGGGAATCCTTGGAGCTTTTGGGGTGGACTATGGCTCTCTAAATGTGGAATGGCCTCAAATGACTGATGTTCAAGGGTTCTAGCTCCTTGATTCCTTCAAGAGAGGCGAGCCGGTATGTTCCAGGTCCTATTTTACTGTCAATCACATAAGGACCTAACCAGTTTGCCGTGAACTTGTCCCTTAGATGGGACGACAAATTAGAATTCTGTTGGTTCTCTTTTAAGACCAAATCACCAACCTGAAAGTCCCTCAGGTGAACCTTCATGTTGTATGCTTTCTTAAGTCACTCTTGATAGATACGCAAATGCTCGAGAGCATTGACGCATCGTTCATCGAGCAACGTAAGTTGGTCTAACCGGGCCTACCATGCAGTGTCATCATCGATGAACTCTTGCATTGAAATGCGTAGGGAAGGGATTTCCAACTCGAGAGGCATGACTGCCTCGGAGCCATACACCAACGAAAATGGAGTTGCCCTAGTGGGCGTCCGAATGCTAGTGCGGTAAGCCCATAGGGCAAGCAGGATTTGAATGTGCCAATCCTTATGACTATCTACGATAGTATTTTTGAGGATGGCGACTAGCATTTTGTTTGACGCCTCTGCTTGCCCATTTGCCTACGGATAATAGGGTGTTGAAAAACTATGCTGAATTTTGTACTTTGTTGTCAAAGCATGCACATATTTATTCTTGAATGACGTCCCATTATCCGAGAGGATCTTGGATGGAATACCAAAATGACATATGATGTTATGCAAAATAAACTCCGCAATGCGGGGTCCAGTCGTAGAGGTTAGCGAAATTGCTTCCACCCACTTGGTGAAGTACTCTGTGGCCGTTATGATGAACGTGTGATGACCCGACGATGCAGGGGAGATCTTTTCGATTAGATCAAAGCCCCACTATGAAAAAGGCCAAGTCGATTGAATCGGTTGCAAGGCCTGAGAAGGTACGTGTGTCAAATTGGCATGGTGTTGACACTTCACGCACTTCTTTACATATGCACAACAATCTCGCTCTAAATATGGCCAATAATAGCCCATGCGAAGAATGCGCTTTGCGATGGCCATACCGCTGAAGTGGCCACCACATGTACCATCGTGGGCTTGGGTGATCACCCAAGCGGACTCTTGTTGGTCCAAGCAATGGAGGAGGATTCCTTCATAGCTTCGACGATACAAAATGTCTCCTAGCAAGACATGTTTTGCCGCTTTCTATTTAAATGATCTTTTCATGGCTTGTGTCAATCCAAGTGGGAGGTTACCTAGCTTGAGGTAATCCCTTATGGGTGTGTACCAATCCTGCTGATCGAAACCTCGATGGTATGAATGGCCAATCCCTCTTGAAGTTCATCCCTAGCAAAAGCTGAGCGGGAAAGAACTTGTAAAAACAACGTTGTGTTGCTATTAAGAGGAGTCGGGGAGAACAAGGACCCCTAGTTGGCTTGAGTCAGACAATCTTGGATTCGAGAGAACCTATCTTGAGATGGTTCAATCTGGATCAGGTGGATTCCTGGCGTTAGGTCAGAGCTTGCTCGCTCCATCATGGATTGTGATAATGTCTTGACCTGAATGGTCATCATTTCATCGAAAGGGTCTTGCGGGATTAGTGACCCCAAGGAGGCCATAGTATCCACAAAATGATTCGATGATCGAGGGAGTGCCTCGATGTCATACCATTCAAGTTGTGCTAGGAATTTGTCCACAAGGGCTTTGTAGGCCTGCAGAACTGGGCATTTACATTGGAATACCCCTTTGACTTGATTGACAATTAACAACGAATCACCAAAGATGTTTAAATGTTTAATGTTCATGGTGACTGTTGTTTGAAGACCTATGAGCAAGGCTTCGTATTCTGCATTATTGTTGGTGCACGGGAAGTCTAATTTAAATGATAGAGGCATTGGAGCCCCTTGCGGTGTGAAGAATACAATTCTCGTGCCACCTCCTTGCTCACATTTTGAACCATCAAAGAATAGGGTCATGTCGACCTGTGACTCAGGCTCATTAGAATCTAGCGATTCTGAAACATGGAAGACCCCATCATCCAGTAGTTCTACTGCTAGAGGCTGATCATCTTCAAGAGGAGCCTCTACTAGTTGATCGACGATGACTTGACCTTTTATGGATTTTTGTCCAATGAATTCTATGTCAAACTCCATCAACAACATGATCCATTTCATCGTGCGGCTACTATGATAAGTATGACTCATCATGTATCACAATGGATTCTCCTTAGACACAACATACGTCTTGTTGCTGAGCATGTAGTGGCATAGCTTTTTGGTAGCAAACACCACTGCCAAGCAGAGCTTCTCAACGTATGCATAGTTAAGTTCATAACTGACTAGGGTGCGGCTAAGATAGTAAGTAGCCTATTCTTTGTGTAGTTCATTTTTCTGGGATAGCATGGCGCCCAGTGCCACCTTAGTAGCTGAGATGTATAAGTAGAATGACACTCCTGGTCTAGGTGGTGCCAATACTGGCGGCGAAGCCAAGTATTGTTTAATCTCGTCAAAGGCTGACTGGCACTCGTCATCCTAGTGAAATGCGACCCCCTTGTGCAATAATTTATTCATGGGTCGGCACTTGTCAGATAGCTGCGCTATGAAGCGCTTGATCGACGTGACCTTTCCCTGCAGACTTCTGAGCTGCTTGATGGTAGTTGGGGGAAGCATTTCAAGGATTGCCTTGACTTTGTTTGGATCCACCTCGATTCCTCGTTTGGAGACTATGAAACCCAAGAGCTTTCCAGATGTGATGCCAAATACGCACTTCTTGGGGTTTAGTCTGACTTTATGTTCAATGAGGCGATCGAGGATCTTGCTCAAGTCATCGAGATGATCTGGGCACAAAAGAGATTTGGCCAACAAATCATCCATGTAATCTTCCAAAGTTTTGTGCATGTAATCATGGAAGATGTACGTCATGGCACGTTGGTAGGTGGCGCCAGCATTTTTAAGGCCAAAGGGCATGACCTTATAACAAAATGTCCCCCAAGGCATTGTGAACACCATTTTTAGTTGGTCCTCGGGATTGATACGAATCTGATTGTATCCTGAGAAACCATCCATGAGGGAAAGCATTTCATGGCCCATTGTAGCATCTACCAATGCATCGATGCTAGGCAAGGGAAAATCATCCTTAGGACTCACTTTGTTTAGATCTCAAAAATTGGTGCATATGCGAATCCTCCCGTCGAGCTTTTTGATGGGCACCATGTTAGACAACCATGGTGGGTAATCCATGCAGATGACAAACTGTGCATCCAACAACTTTTGTAGCTCATATTTGACCATTAAGGCTATTGTTGGATGCATCTTACGTAGTTTTTGCTTTACTGGCTTGACTTGTCGGATCAAGCGTTAGATTATGCATGACTAGCTGCGGGTCTAGTCCCGACATGTCTTTGTATGACCATGCAAAAACCTCCTTCTTCTCTTTGAGAAGGGCAATGTAGTCGGCTTGCTCTTCGGGGGATAGACTTACCCCTAACTTGATGATTTGCAAATTCATTGGATCTGAGCCGATGTCTACGTCAGTCATCTCCTCGACCGACATGTGGGACCCGTCCTCCAACTGGTGTGGAGTTGGGATCAAGTGGATATCATTTGCTGAATTTAGATCATCGTTCGGAACGTCAGGTTCCTCTTCAGCATGGAAGACATCCTGAGTCTGTCCTAGGGTGAAATGGAACATCCCACCACAAGGCCAGTACTCTGATGGGGATGGCGGTGTGTCAACGTGATCCCAGTCTATAGCATCTAGGTCTAGATGCAATGACCATGTTGGGTTGGTTGGATTATGGATGGGGGTGGTTAAATCAATGGAGATCATGTTGATGAAATGATTTTGGTCTCCATTACCATGGGTGTGGTTGCTCGGACATCCTAGATGATATTTGTGCTCTGGATCTGGCTCTGGAGGAATTGGCACAAATGGATCGGCCCTATGTGTGGATAAAAGGATAGGGTCTACCCTAGGCACTGATGGCTCTATAGGGTCTCTAGGCGGAAGATGTTCTCTGTATACCTGGAGTGGCGGGTGCAGTAATTGCTATAACTACGTCGGGTTGAGGTGCCACCTATGTCTTGGCCCTATGTGTAACTATTCAAACATGTCATCTATGTCCAAGGGATATTGTTGCTGTCGCATATGATTGAGATAGGCCATCTCAGTTTCATCTTCATAATCACTATCAGAGATCCAAAGGCCTTCGTTGGCTCCAATAGCTATTTGTGACATATGAGGCTCATCTTGCTCGAGCAAATTAATGTGGTCCCATCGGGGTTGTTCCGCTCTCTACGGGGGGACCTGATGCTCTTGAGGTGGCATATGCTCAATTGGAGCATTCAAAGGGAACATTGTCAGGAAGCTCTCCTGATAATCATCCATGGGATGCACTTGTGAATGATTGCTATCATATTCGAAAGGATCCCAAGGTGCTACCTCGTATTCTGACTCATCCTCCGAAGACCCTTCTTGGTCTTGTCTATATCCCTCTTGTAGGTGAGTCCTCGAATTTTCTCCCTTTTCGACCGAAGGGAAAGGGTTGTTAAGGTCAACAAGGTTGTTTGTTCGTAATGGGAGATAATCCCCCAATGTATAAGTTGTGTTAGGATTGGCATATGGATCTAATGCCAACCCATCCTTGTTGCCTATCCCTAGGCCTTGCATGTTCTCTACCAAGATGTCCAGGGGCAAGGGGTGGTTGAACCCTACTCCCGACTTGTCATAAGGCATTTGATATCTTGGTTGGCAAAGAACACGCACTCCTTGCTCATACCTGCCCAACCCATATCCATGCCAATTGCATTGGCCAAGATATCTCAATGCGAAGTCTGGGTTGGACAAATAGTTGACGTCCTCAGCAAAGGGCTCTTCATCTTCATCTTCTTGCATGTAAGGTTCAATGCCATTATCCAGGCCCCCATAAACAAAGTTTGTCTGATTGGGTGGGTAGCCTAGAGGAACCACAGAGCCGATGGGGAGTCGAGGTCTCCCCATGTCCTGCATGGACTCAAGTGCGGGTGTTGCTACAATGTTTCTCACTATATACTCCCCCAGGCCCGTGTTGGCCATCTCAACAGTGATCGTTGGCGGTTGAGGGGGAGCGAATGGGAGTCCTTCCTGAGTCCACTCCATGTAGGGTGAACTAGGCATCTCGACTTCCATTCTGCTAGGCATCTCTTCGGTAGAGATGGTTGAGACTAGGGGTGGTTCCTCTTCTAGGGGTTTCTTTCCCTTGTCCTTTGGTGTGGCCACCGTAGGTGGCATCATTGTTGAAGGACCAGATGAGGAAGATGGACCCGACTAGGGATTTGATGGACTTGTCAATGGGGATGCCTATGGAATCGGACCCTGTTTAGATGGATTCAACTAAAAATCCAAATGCGTTGATGGAAGGGTCGATTGCGGCATGAATTGCACCGTATTGCAGTACTTGAAGGGCTCTAAGTCTATCGGGACTACATGCACCTGTCCTTCAAATGTGTACTTTAAGCACTGATGAGCTATAGAAGGGACACACTTCATGTCCCTGATCCAAGGCCGCCCCAACAAGATATTATAGGCCATCTCACCTTCCAAGATGTGGCACAATGTATGAATAGTCTTTTGTCCCACTTGGATGGGTAGGACAATTGTGCCAACCGTCGAGCATATCGCATCATTGAATGCTCGAAGAGTATAGGTGGAGGCCACGATGTGAGATGCCGACAACTTTAGATGTTTCAATGCTATTGTTGTAATGATATTATTGGATGAGCCAGTGTCCACCAACACTCTCTTATACGGAATCCCGTTGACCCATGCAATGACGTGCAGGGGTGGATCCGCCACATCACCAGTCACTGATTTCAATTCATCTTCTCTAAAGGTGATGACTGGTTCTGTACATTGTTTTACATGTCCCACGAAGTTGTTGAAAGAGTTTGCTTCATGGGGTTGCAGCTCGATGGCTTTTAATATCTCCATTAGAGCCTCCCGATGGGGCATTGATTGTTGAATGAGCTCGTATATGGAGAGCCTAGCCGACGTGGTCCTTAGACTTTGGGTAAGTCTAGTCCGAATCATGGCCACTGGTCTAGGCGGGGGAAGTTGCGTAGGGTGTTGTTGAGGTTGTGACATCGATGGAACCTCTCTTGTGGCTACCACGGGGGTAGCTCCTGGGTACCTCTTGTTCCTAGTCACTATGCTTATCATCCCTACATACCCCTGCATGGGGCAATTCTGTTGCACCTTATTGACTTGAAGGGGTTTTTCCTACGCATCATGGGCAGGCAAGGGGTCTCTGAAGACTCCCATCTATTGGTTGTTTGGCACTACGGGGTTGTCCACTGCCAACGTCTTGTTGTCGATTAGGTCTTGCACCAAGCCTTTAAACTTCCAACATGCATTAAGGTCATGTCCCTTCCATCTATGGAACCTACAGTACAAGTCCTCTCTGTACCCCTTAGGCTTTGGTGCATTGGGGTCTATGGTTTGAATCTCTGGCAGGTTGATCAAGTTCACCGCTGACAAGCGGTCAAACAGGGAGTCCCTGGACTCTGTGTAAGGTGTGAATTGTCGCCTAGGGTGATGCTGCTAATTTTGTTCTTGCCTCTGGTTTTCTCTATCATAATTGTTAGGAGGCACCACTTGATAGTTAGCCTTTTGAGGCTGTGTTGCTTGTGCAGGCTTAGGGACGTTTATAGCAACCTGATTGACCGCAGCGGGTTTCTGTTGCGTGGTCCCTATTTTGGTGTTCTTAGACCATTCTTTCTTCTTAGGCTTGGCAATTTTGCCATCTTGTATCTTGATCTCCTCAATGATTCTGGCTTGCGCCAGAGCTTCCTCAAGAGTGGCATATTGCTGCAGCTGCAATAGCATGGAGATCGATCTCAAATAGCTCTTTGAGAACATTTGGGTTAGGTCGGACATGGGAGGGAGGTAGGGCAGCTTTGAAAGCAATGTCCTCCACCGGTTCCCATATGCCACCATGGTCTCTTCCTCATACTATCTGAGGCTAGCTAGGTCACTTAGTGACACCTTTTTCTTGGTGTTGAAGGTGAAGCGTTCGAGGAACGCGTCCACTAGCTGATCCAAGTTACTAATGCTATGTTTTGGCAACTGAGTGAACCAATCCGAGGTAGGGCCTACGAATGTGGTTATAAATGTTCTGAGCAACAAAGCATCATTGTCCTGAATGCCAAAGCATTGGCTCAGGAACCTAGTCACGTGCTCTTGGGCATCCTCCTCTCCTCTAAAGAGTGCCAACTGGGGTAGTTTAAAGTGTTCAGGGTATGGAGGTGCCGGCACTGACGGATGCACAGGGTGACTACGGAGTTGACGTAAAGTGGGCTTTTGGGGCCCAGAAGTCTTGGTCTCCATAGACTCTAAGCGCTCTAGCAGCGCTTTATATGCATCGAAAGATTTAATTTCTTCCTCCTTAGTTTGCTCCCATTGTGGGTTGGGGGGAACTTGAGGCCTATAGAGGGGTGGCCGGATAGCAGCCCCTCTGCCTTGATAGGGCATTTCAGCCCGCTCTTCTTCTTGCTCATACTCCTCATAGGCTTCTTGAGGAGTTTTTGGATGAGACCTATAACCATGGGTGGGTCCCCGCGGGGGCGCCCATCGTTGTTCCTGGGAGTGGCCTCCCGCTCAGGTCTAGGAGGTCTCGGAGGCAGCACTTGGTAAGGTCACGGGGACCTGTCTCGCACCAAGGGGTTGCGCCTCTCATACACTTCTACTTTATGCGCACGAGGGGTTGGGACCTTCGTAGGCACAGTGTTATGAAGCAATTCGGCTGCTTGACGCTGAATGCGCTCTTTGCTAAGGCGGTATAGATGATCTAACTATTGTTGATCTTGCCTGAGCTGCATGATTTGCGCTTGGCGGGCGGCATGTCTGGAAAATGCCAAGTCAATTTGTTCCATCGTCTCATGTTTAGGAAGCCTAGATGCCTCTCCTACATGTCTATCTCGGTCATGGTGATCCGAGACCCCTATGGGTTGCTTTCCTCTATCGAGGTTAGCGGCATTCACCCGAGGCACTGGCCTCAATGGGTGATCCCGATATATAGCAGGTGCAGAGGTGCATCGCTCCCACGTTGTGTACTGCTCTTGAGGAACGTGGTGGTCTTCCTCGTACTCCCTTTCGTATGTGTGAAGGGTGTGGGGAGAATTGTCTTGCCCTGCCTGGAGAGCCCTGTGCTCTGGATTTTGTCTAGTGTTTCTAACAGTAATAAGGGGTAAATGAGGGATGACGAAATCATGTGGCCCCTCCTTATGGACCCTACGTTGCTCTAGCACTTCATCACTAGGCCACTCATAATGAGCATCTAAGGGAGGCCTACTTTCTATGTTGAGTGCCACGTGTAGGTTCTCCTCTTGAAAGGATCTATGCTGAGTGGGGGTGCCCCTCAAAGAGGTGCCTCTATAGTCTTGTTCTGTGGTGGCATGATGTGGACTATCTTGCGTGTCAGGCCACCAAGGCGGGATGACCAAGTCCTCAGGACTATATCGGAGGTGATTCGTCCCCCTTTGTACACTTTCTGCAGCGCTTACCCGTGATTGGGCTCGACTACGAGTGTACACCATGGTGATGCTTTCCTACAAGATGCATAGATTTTTATCTCTTTTTATGATTTTTATGCTACACTAAATAGAAAGGAAACACACACAAAGCAATGATTATCTCGTTTAAAGATTAAAAGTGTGCCCTAAATCTGGTTTTAGTGTGTTTTGATTTTTTTTTGTTTTGAAAGCTTTTGTAAAGAACGTTTAAATGCAATATGATGGCTCTTATGACTCCCAAAAATGGTCACCCCTTCGATATACCATTGCCAGGCCGATATACCAACCTCTCTATATACCCGCCCTTACGTGAGGGAAACTATTGGTACGTGAGAGCAGATGATACGTGGAACATAGGCGGTACGAAAGGGGAATCACTCTGTTTATGACACCTACCATAGAAGACTTATCCTCATGCACTGGGAATCACCCCAGCTACACTTGGTCAGCTTTCATCAAGATTTACGTCTAGCAACAGTCACGATCGGGGTTATGTATGCAGTATCTCAAGCCAAGGTGGTGATGAAATCCACCGTTGGTCTTGCTCAAGGGTTGGGGTTTTACGACCAACTCCTTGTTGTTTTAAATTACCACGTGGTGTGTGGGGTTCTTTTTAAGTTGCATAAATGAAGGAAACAAGCATTCAAACTCTCCTATGCAAGCAAATAACCAGAGAACAGAAAACAGAAAGCAAAAATTTGACAGAAGGTGTTTAAGACCCCTACCTCTTCTCTGCCCAAATCGGATGTCTCTGAATCTCTGCCCTAAAATTGCATAGAGAGCTATTCATCCCGGGGTGAGATGAATAATAGATCTGTATTCATTCCAGGGTAGGACGAAGTCCTATTCATCCCTGGGTAAGACGAATTCTAGCTCTGTACTCATCATAGACTGAAACGAACAATAGTCCAACGTTTGAAAACTTGGTACCTGTAAGCAAAAACAAGCAACTTTTAATCAAAAATTTAATCTTAAAATCAAGGGATAGAGGTCCCACCATGATCGCCACTGAAAGCATGAGGATACGGAAACAAAAAGGAAAATGCCAAGTACGATGCGTTTAAAACCAAACTTAACGCTAAAAGCCTATATATTGAAAAATGCATAAAAAGAAAGGACATAGACGAATCGACACAAGATAAAAGCAATATGGAATATGGCCCTCTTTATTGATATGCTTTTAAATTCATGTTACAATACGTCTCCTTCCCTTTTAGAGGATAGGAGCGTCAAATATGTTTCTTATCACATCCATGGATAGCAATCCTTCTTCCGCGTGCCCACATGTAAGATGGGCGGACCAAAATGTCACCACCACTTGTGTATATGATTTTTGACTCCTTCCTGCTCCTCTGATGTCGAAGACCTACGTTCAAGGAAACAAAAAATATTAGTAGCACCTGCAGATAGAATAGAACATGTATTTCCCAAGGCCTACTGTTAGTGTATGCATGAAAATATTAAACCGATAACCAAATAATATCAGAATGACCTAAAAATTTGATAGAAGCATGAATATGTTACTAGGAAGCCACTGCAAAAGGAACAGTCAAGAAATTCCTCACAGATTTGTATTCGCTCCGGGGCGGGACGAATAAACCTACAACAAATTGTTAGAAAGCACCCTCTTCAATGTCCTATCCAGAAAGCTCCAAATGACCTACAAAGTTGGGGTTAGCTAATTGGGGGTATTTTGGGATGACCCAGATGGTCATATTTCTCCAATTTGGCCTATATCACCCAGAATATGATGGCGCTATCTGCATGTTAGTGAAGGCGGGAAATGATAAAAACATGGTCAAAACTTGCTCAAAATGAAGTGAAATTTAAACTACAACCTATTTAAATAACCTAGAATAAGATGCAAAAATAAAATAAAGGAAATCTACCACATATTTCTATTCGCTCCAGGGTGGGGCGTTTAGAACTGCGACAGCTTGGGGGGCGCCCGAGGGCAGGACGCCCACCGTTTGGGACTCTGTTTCGGCACCAATCCACTTGGGATGGGTCCAAAACCTCTTATGGGGTGTTTTCAAAAAATTTTGTGGAATATTGTGGCCAAATGTTTGGGTTTGGGCTCCGATTTGCGCTTCCAATAACCACCCTATGACCTCCCTTCTAAAGGAGATCAAAGATGTGAAAGGCACAAAATCAAAAGGTATGTGTGTGGATGTAAAATGGCAGCACTTCGTTGCTCAAAATGCTACCTCTCTCTCTATATTTTGGGTGAGAAGACTCACCAATTTATAGACCTAGGGTCTCTCTGTTTGAATGCGCATGCGAGGGCGCCACTGGAGTTGCATGTCCTATTTTGGGAAAAATATTATTCCCTGATTTAGAGTCTCCTTGCATGAGGCCTCCAAAAATCTAAGACATGCATGACTGAAGTCTTTCTCCTTGATTTGAAGTCGTTCCTCGCAATTGCATGGCTTGAAGCTGCAGTTAACTGGCGGACCTCTCGAGGTTTGACTTTTTTTGCCAGTCAAACCTTCTATTCGCCTCACCCTAGGGTGAATGCTGATATTCGTCCCTGGGTGGGACGAATGCCAGTTTGTATTCATCCCAGGGTGGGACGAGTAGGGAGCAAGGTGCCAAAAAGGTGCCAAATTGACCTTTGACCTTCCAAACTACTTTTGGGAGTGGTTAGGACCACTGTTTAACCTCTGGGGGCTGCCCTAGGGGCTGTGTGTGTCAATGCGATCGGTGCTTGTTGTCACATAATCGGATTGGTGCTGTTTTGGTGTCTACATAAAAAGAATAGCATTTTTTTTCTCATGACATGCTAATATTTATTTACATATTGGTTTGGTATTAATTTCTATGTTGAATTTATGATTTTATTAATGTTAGTTTAAATTAATGCTTTATATTGATGTTGGCAGGTTTCTAAATAAAAGAAAGGTATTATTTAATTCATTGCTGGTAAAAAAAGCTTTATGGAATAAGCATTTCATTTTGAAGATACTTACCAATTTATTATTGGCAAAAAACATTATGGAAGAAGCGTTTCATTTAGAAGATACTTACCAATTTATTATTGGAAAAAAGCATTATGGAAGAAGCATTTCATTTAGAAGATACTTACCAATTTATTATTGGCAAAAAACATTATGGAAGAAGCATTTCATTTAGAAGATATTTACCAATTTATTATTGGCAAAAAAATCATTACGGAACAAGCATTTCATTTGGAAGATATTGCAATTACAAAGAATTTATGTGACTAAGCCAAAGGAAAAGGGGTAGAAAATGAAATGAAGAGTTTATTTTAGGGTTGGAAATCTTTACAAAGCCATGAAAGCAAAGGAAATAGGGGCTGGAATTTTTTGGAACAGGAGTGGAAGAAGATTAGAAGGCTATTCAAGCTACTGTGGAGCTAGTTTTCCCTCATTTTTGTGTGCAAAAATAGATTTTGAATACAAATTTGTGTTTATTGCATATATTTTCTCACATGCACCAAGTTTATTTAATGGTGTTTATGCATGGATATGGTTGCACCATTTCAATATTTGAATTGCATATTTTTTTATTCCTTAGACTCTTGCCATAACCAAATTTTAGATTGTGTGAATGTAGGTCTAACCTGGTTATGTTTTTTCTTTCAAAATTTAACGTTTTTCTGCATCATATGTTGGATTTTGTTTATAATAGTTTTTTTATGTATTTTCCCTATTCAGGTCCATATTCTTGAATTTCAATTTTATTTTTTTATTATTTTTTTCTAACCCTAGCTTTTGTTATATTTTATTTTATTTTTATTTTTGCTCAAGTTCCAATAAAACACTCAAAGCCCTAAAATGCTATTTTGTTTTGCACAAAAAGAATCATTAATGAGGGTTTTGGAGTAATAAGAATACCCAAATAATTTTGTTCTTAAGGTTAACTAAGTAAATTATTTGAGTGTATTTTATTTGATTAAAGCATTTTATTTAAAGTTACAAAGCAGATTTTTGCACTTCACAAGTCTTATGATTTTCTTGATTTAACAATGTAAGATTAAAAATCTGTTTAAACAATGCAAGACTAAAATCAGTTTAACCATGCAAGATAAAATGAATTGAAGCATCATTCAGGATTCACATTTCACATTTATATTTAGTCACTTTAATTTCTTGTTTGGACAGAGCTTAACCATCCAAGATAAAACCAATTTGCATTCAAGGGAGGGATTTACTAACTCCAATATCATATTAAGGCAAATGTAAAATGAAGTGGTTTTCCAAAGCACTGGTTAATAACAATATTTTAATATGAAGATAAAAAGAATTTGCTAATAGCAAGTACGAACTTCTATTTCACATTAATGCAAATATAAAAATGAAGTGGCTTGCCACAATACTTTCTAACAACACTTGTTAATATTAAGTAAAATGAATCTGCTAATAACAAGTACTAACTCCAAATTTCATATTAAATCAAAGATAAAATGAAGTGGTTTGCCACAACACCTGCTAATAGAACATTTTAATTGAAGATAAAAGGTATATGCTAATAGGGATTCGGGGATAAATCACTTTAACAAATCAGAAATAAAATGAGTTAGGATCAACTTTAGGCATTTATTCATCATTTTATTTATGCACATAAAGGAACTCAAGCCATTTTAATTAATGAACAATAACAACATGGAAAAATCAAAGCAAAATCAACACAAGCCCCTTGTTAAGAGTTGTTTGCAGGTCACTAAGGTATTCCTAAAATTTATTTTGATACATCTTCACAAGCACACAAGTCTACATTAAATAAAAAGAACCTTGGAGAGATTTATATTTCTTTGCAAGAGAAGGTATTCTAATCAAAATCCTAACTGTGAATGTGGTTTTGTAACAGGGTAAAATTACCACTCAACATTTTTGTGCTAGAAGGAGGGTCTGATTTGGTTATTTTTGCTATTTAGATGCTATATTATTCTTGTTATTCGAAAGGATTATTTGAAGATATTTATCTTGACTAATGAGGTTTTGTTGATCATATTCATTAATTTGTTTTTTTTTTAAATTGATGATTGCATGGATACTAACCTTTTGCAAATTGAAGAGTGGTCTTTAACATCATGGTTTAAATGATGCATATATTTTAATATTTGTTAGTAATTTTGTGCTTCTTTGCAAGACATTTATTTGACTAACAAAACATGTACTAATTTTATATTCTTCAAGGTTCTCTAATGGCAATGTTTACTCCAACAGGAATTGCATCTTGGATAGGTGATTATAATAGCAATTTAAACATGTCTCCTTATAAAATTCTTGAAGCTGTAGAATATTGTTTACCCATGTTTAAGCATGATGTGGTCTCGGTTGAGGAGCATATTCATAGATGCAAGGACATTTTAAGTTACTTATAAATTATGCATAGAGATGTTCCTTGTAGGTTGTTTTCATACACTTTGGATGAGGTTGCATTTGAGTTGTATATACACTTACCTTTAAGTTCTATCACCTCTTGGGCTCAACTAAAGAAAATATTTCTTAGCCATTTTGGAAAACTAGGAGTTATGGATTCGAAAGCACGAGATTCCGGGCAAAGGAAACACCAAGTGCGATTGCATTCAAAATTAAGTACGCTTGAGTCCTAGAAATGTAAATTGCATGAAATGGAAAAGAAACACATTGGAAGAGACACAATAAAATAGAGAAAACACAGCCCTTTCATTAATATCCTTTTATCTCTATTACAATGATGTCTCCTCCCTTTTTAGGGGCTAGGAGCGCAAATAGAGTTTGATTACAATCACTGAATGATTCCTCTTTCCGCGTGCCCACGATTGCAATGGGCGGGCCAAGATGATGCCGCCGCTGATTTCGATGAGTTCTTCGCCTCTGCTGCTTCTCCTGCGAACAAAGAAATGACCAAGAAGTCAGTAGCACCTGCTGCAAATGAAAAGCATTTGCTCTCTAAAACTAACGAAATATGCATGTAAATATTTGCCCGAAACAGTGAATACAGTGAATCCAAATTGCTTCAAAACTTGATAGAAGGTAAGAAAAGTTACCGAGAAGGCCACTTGACTGAGGCAGCTGGCCAATCCACCTTCAACTGGAATTCGTCCCTGGGCAGGATGAATTCTGACTGTAATTCGTCCCTGGGTGGGACGAATTCTTCTGTGTTGAAGAAACCGACCTGCTGCTGCTCCAATGTCGGATCCCGAGACTTGCAAAATGCCTGCAAACAGGGGGGTTATGTAATTGGGGCCATTTTGGGACGACCCAGATGGTCGGATTTTCCCAATTTGGCCTCCACCCTCGGGAATTTGACCTTGACACCTGCAAGTTAGCGAAACGACAAAGCAATACAAAACATCCTAGAATCTGACCAAAAGTTACAAAATTGCAGCTATGGATTAATCAGACCTAATAACACAAAATGCAATCTAAAAAATAATCTAAAATGCTCAAAAACTAAAAATAGGACTTGGGAGGTGCGGGGGTGCCCAAGTGGGCCTCCCACCGTTGGCCCTCGATTTTGGAGCCAATCCACCGGGGATGGGCCCAAAACCTTTTAGGATTGGGGGGTCGGTGAATTGGTAGGTTCAGGTGTCCATGCGTTGGATTTGGGTAAGGTTCGAGCTTCCAAAGGCCACCCAACAACCTCCCTTGCAAAAGAGATTGGTGGATGTGGGAAGGTGAACCAAAAGGGATGCAAGTGGGTCTTCAATTCGGCAACACTTCGTTGCTTGAAAACTCCTTCAACCTGTATGTTTTGGGTGAGAAAAGTCCCACCTTTTATAGACCCATGGGGTCTCTTTTGGGAGGGAAGCACAAATGCCATGTGTTGGCCATGGGCGCCATGTGGCAGTCTTGTCTTCCCATGAGGGAGGAGAGTCCTCCGTTGACTTGAGCTTTGATAAATGCCTTTTGTAACAGTCTTCTAACGGCCCCTCTGTCCACCTACACACGCGTGCAAGGCGAGAGTCCTTAACTGACTGTTCTAGGCTGCCACTTGGCACCCTTTGCCTTTTTGCCCGTTAAGCTTAGAATTCGTCCCACCCGGGGACGGATTCAGAATTCGTCTGGGGTGGGACGGATTCTATTTTGAATTCGTCCCCGGGTGAGACGAATACTAGGCAAAGTGTCCAAGTGTGCCAAATTGCTTCTTGACCTTAAAAAATTGCTATGAAAGTGGTTAAGACCATCTGTTTAACCTCCGAGGGCTGCCCCGGGGGCTGTGTTTGTCAAAGCGATCGGTGTTTGCAGTCACATAATCGGATTGGTGCTGTTTTGGTGTCTACGAGATGCCCCTTTTTGGGAAGCGACTGCGGGTGACGCGATGCTTGAGCAAAAATAGATAACCAAAGCACTAATGATTAGGGTTTCTTGGTAACCTAACCAACTTTTGATGCCCCAAGTATGGAAAGGGCATGCATTCTTGAATCCTTGCTTCGACGAGCTAAGGAATTTGATTTCAAGTATTAACTCTGTTTTGGTGAGGTGTGACTTGAACTCGGACATTGATCGATCATGAACAAGTGAAGGGCATTTTTATCCTCGGGGGGAACCTTGTGTTCATGATTCACGAAATGCCAAGTGTTTGATTGATTTGATTGTTGCTTGTTTACTGCCCCAAGCAGGAGCATGATTGTCTTTGTCAATGATTCTTTGAATGCATGTCGTTTTCCTTAATTGGGTGTGTGATTGTTGGTTGGTGACTAAGTGTGACTACCCCCTCAAGCGACGAATCGATGAGGGAATGACCTTCGTTAGAGAAGCGACGAGTCGCTTGACCCAAGATGACTTGTGCAGGTGTGCCTTAAAGGGTTTGCCGTTAATCTTGTGCAATTTTTCCAAAATTTGGACCTATTTTTGGTGGGTGTTAACCCTTTTGGTGATGCCGTAATGAGGTGAAATCATCGAAAATCTAACTTCCCGTGGAGCGGTCCGGCTATTGTAGCCTTCTTGGGGAAGTAGGAGAGCGATAATTTTGACCTCGACATCGATTTTATTTTCCTAGAGGTTAAGTGCAAGAGCACTTATGTCTGGAAATGTTTTTCTGTGTCTTTGTTGAATTTTGTACTGTTTTTGAGTGGGCTTTGACCCTTTTGTGATGTCATTTGTGGATGAAATTGTCTAAAATCCGTCTTCCCGTGGAGCGGTCCGGCTATGGTAGCCTTCTTAGGGAGTAGGATAGTGATAATGTAGACCCCGACATCAAATTTTCTATGCCAAGAGGTTAGGTTTGAAAGAGCACTCTTGTCTGGCAGTGTTTATTGATTTTTGTTTGTGTTGCATTTTTTATTGTTTTTGTTGTTTTTTTTTTTTTGTGACACCGTTTGGGGATTAAATTTTCGAAAATCCGTCTCCCGTGGAGTGGTCCGGCTATGGTAGCCTTCTTAGGGAGTAGGATAGTGATAATTTGTGACCCTGATGTCGATTTGCCATGCCAAGAGTTTAAGTGCAAGAGCACTTGTGTCTGGCAATGTTTATTTTGCTATGTTTTTGTGTTGCATTTTTGTGATGTTTTTGTTGTTGTTTTTTTTTTTTTTTTTTTTTTTGTGTGACACCATTTGGGGATTAAATTGTCAAAAATATGTCTTCCCGTGGAGCGGTCCGGCTATGGTAGCCTTCTTAGGGAGTAGGATAGTGATAATTTGTGACCTCGATGTCGATTTGCTATGCCAAGAGGTTAAGTGCAAGAGCACTTGTGTCTGGCAATGTTTATTGTTTTTTTTTTTGTTGTTTTGATTTTCTTGTTGTTTTTGAGTGGGCTTTGACCCTTTTGTGACATCATTTGGGGGTGAAATTATCAAAAATCCGTCTTCCCGTGGAGCGGTCCGGCTATGGTAGCCTTCTTAGGGAATAGGATAACAACAATGTAGACCCTGACATTAGTTTTGTTATGCCAAGAGGTAAAGTGCAAGAGCACTTGTGTCTGGCAATGTTTATTGCTTTTGTTGTTTGTGGATATTTGCTATTTTTGTTGTTTTGAATTTCTTATTGTTTTTGAGTGGGCTTTGACCCTTTTGTGATGTCGTTTGGGGATGAAATTATCGAAAATTCGTCTTCCCGTGGAGCGGTCCGGCTATGGTAGCCTTCTTAGGGAATAGGATAACAACAATGTAGACCCCGACATTAGTTTTGTTATGCTAAGAGGTAAAGTGCAAGAGCACTTGTGTCTGGCAATGTTTATTGCTTTTTGTTTTTGTGTTGCATTTATTTGTTGTTTTTGTTGTTTTGATTTTCTTTGATCTTGTGCATGATGGTTGATGAATATGGATGTATGCATGTTGATTTATTTTTATGGATGCATATCCTATGATGAATGCACATGTTTTTATTTATTTATATGTGATATGAAGAGATGAAATGGAAGAATGAGATTTGTGATGTTTTGCTATTGCACCATAGACTGTTTAAGACGCTCTTTAATTCATTTTTTTGCTGTGATGCATGACTTTGTATGTATACATGTGGTTTTTCTTTTTTTGTATTTTCTGATGGTATCATAAGGATGATAAGTAGCGCAGATGGTTTCGGAATGAATGTAAGGTTTTTTGAGATTCAGTCAGTTTTAACTCACCATCCATGACTGTACTTTATCTTACAAGACTTTTGAACAAGGTATGAATCGGACCTATTTTTGACCAAGTTATTTAACATCCCTGTGTGTGCAATTGAGTTCATTTATGTGGTATTTGTCAGGATACCGCCAGTGCCAGATGGGCTTTCAACCGAACTCGTACTGAGGATCACCTAATTAGCTCCACTAATTCCTTTGTTGTATGTACTAAGATTAATCTGCGATGTAATCCAGGATGCCATAAGCTAGCTCATCCACATGCAAACATTGATTTGTACGCAAGTTAATGTGATAGATATATCGTCATGCGGGAGGTTTACTTCTGTTACCGATAGGCTATCAACCAAATTGGTACAAAAGCTTGCCTTATGACCTACAAAATGCTGAGAGTTCCAGGGATTCAAGGTCAACTCCCTTCTTTTCTTCAATTGTATTGGGATACTTGCTCATTGTAGTGATGAGATCACTATTTATTTTGATTTGTTTTTCTTTCGAGCAAGGGATTGGGGATATGGAGTGACGAAAATCACTATTTTTTTTTTTGCCTTTTGATGTGTGCACTGTAGTTTGTCAAATTTGGAGTTTTGACATTTTGCAAATTTTTTTGTGTTTTGCAACTGTTGAGAACTTTAGGGATTCTTAGGGAATTGGGTAGGGAGGATGCTTGTCCTTTTTCCAACTCTCAGACGATTCTAGGGGTCATTCGCACAGGGGGATGAGCAAGATAACCGTTTCGCTTGTGGTGACCTAGATTATGTTACAGGTTTCGTCTTTTGTTCACACAATTTGGGAATTTTAGTGTTTTGATTTGTGTTGGGATGTTACGTAACAAGGTGTATTTCAAGTATGAATCTACCTTCGTAAAATCTGTTCGACTTGATACACTACATGGCTAAAGAGGAAAATGATGACTGAATCACTGAAACTCTTGGTACATTCCCATACCACTGACTGTAGTGTGGTAAAGGTTATGCTTGGTGTTTTTGTTGTTTTTGTAACATGAGACAATGCGGAACAAGGTGGACTATCAGAGCTATTGCAGCTTATGGTGTCTTGACCTGTATGACTACAAATATGCAATGTATGGATGCAATGCTAATGCAACTACATATTTTGTAATTTTGATGGATAGTTTTTGGTGAAGTTGAAGATGAGGTGCGAGAATATGAATTTTATGATGAATTTGAGTATGCCTAGAATTGAGATGCAAATCTTTGTTGTTTTTGATGATTTTTGTTGTTTTGTTTTGTTTTTTTTTTTGACCAAGTGATTGCGATAATCCTTGGGGCTTTTTTGGTGACCAAGAGATTACGATAATCCTTGGAGCTTTTTGTTTTTGACCAAGTGATTGCGATAATCCTTGGAGCTTTTGGGTGTGACCAAGAGATTGCGATAATCCTTGGAGCTTTTGGGTTTGACCAAGTGATTGCAATAATCCTTGGAGCTTTTGGGGTGACCAAGAGATTGCTATAATCCTTGGAGCTTTTTGGATTGACCAAGAGATTGCGATAATCCTTGGAGCTTTTTGGTGACCAAGAGATTACGATAATCCTTGGAGCTTTTTGGGTTTGACCAAGTGATTGCGATAATCCTTGGAGCTTTTTGTATTGACCAAGAAATTACGATAATCCTTGGAGCTTTTGGAGTGACCAAGAGATTGCGATAATCCTTGGAGCTTTTGGAGTGACCAAGAGATTGCGATAATCCTTGGAGCTTTTTGGAGTGACCAAGAGATTGCGATAATCCTTGGAGCTTTTTGGGTTGACCAAGAGATTGCGATAATCCTTGGAGCTTTTTGTATTGACCAAGAAATTATGATAATCCTTGGAGCTTTTGGAGTGACCAAGAGATTACGATAATCCTTGGAGCTTTTGGAGTGACCAAGAGATTGTGATAATCCTTGGAGCTTTTTGGGTTGACCAAGAGATTGCGATAATCCTTGGAGCTTTTTGGGTGACCAAGAGATTGCGATAATCCTTGGAGCTTTTTGGATTGACCAAGAGATTGCGATAATCCTTGGAGATTTTTGGGTGACCAAGAGATTGCGATAATCCTCGGAGCTTTTTGGTTTGGATTATGGTACTTCAAGGGATAGAGGTACCCCCAGCTTGATGGTCTTTTCACTCCGGATCTGGCTCTAGAGGTATGGGCATGAATGGATCGGCCCTATGCATAGAGATGAGGACAGGGTCTGCCCGCGACACTGATGTTGCTATGATGTCTCTTGGTGGAAGTTGCTCTTTGTGTGCCCAAAGTGGCGGATGTAATGCTTGGTCCCACTGTGGTGGGTTAACGCACCACTCATGCCCTAGTATTATGTTTATCTGTTGACATGCTTCCTCAAATTTTATGGGATGCCGATGCTGTCGCATGTGATTGCTGTGGGCTATGTCTATTTCATCCTCACCTTTGGACAATGTGTATAGCTCATCAGAATCTATAGATTCTGAGACATGGAGGACTGCATCATCAGGTAGCCCTATGGTTAAAGGTTGATCCTCTTCGAAAGGAGCCTTATGTAAGTTGGGCCTTGGGAGCTCCAAAATATTGGCCTCTACCAACTCTAAGTGCTCTAGTGCTTTGCATGTATTGGGAGATTTGAACTCCTCCTCTTTGGTTGGTTCTTGTTGAGGAACTTGGGGCTTATGGAGGGGTGGCCAGATGGCACCCCCCATGCCTTGGTAGGGCAGTTCATCCCGCTCTTCTTCGTGCTCTGATTCCTTAGAGGCTTCTTGATGAATTTCTAAGGGTGGCTCATAAGCCTGGGTGGATGTCTGAGGAAGGCACCCATCATTGGTTATAGGAGCAGCCTCCCATTCATGTCTAGGAGGCATCGGGGGTGGTGCTTCAGGAATCGGGAGAGTAGCTTCCCGCTCCTGTCTAGGAGGTGTTGGGGGTAGCTTTTGATGAGGTCGCGATGACCTATCTTCCCCCCATGGGTTGTGCCACTCAAAATATTTTGTCCTATGCATGTGAGGGGTTGGAGTCTTCTCTTGCATAGTGTGTTGGAATAGCTCATCCTTCTGGCGCTGAAGGTGCTCTTCGTTAATATGGTATGGTTCCTCTAACGGTAGTCGTTCGAGCTCAAGTTGCGTGAGTTGCTTGAGATGTGTGATATATTCGATAGATTCTACGATAGTTGGTCCCACCGCCTCATGTCTAGAAGGCCTAGACGCCTCTCTTAGATAAAAATATCGGTCGTAGTGATCCAAGATCTCTATAGGACACATCCCTCTATTAGGGGTAGCAGCATTCTCTCGGGGCTTTGGCCTCAGTGAGTGGTCCTGATAGATAGCAGGTGCGAAGGCGTATTGCTCCCGCACGGTATATTGCTCTCGAGGAAGGTAGATGTCTTCCTCATGCTCTCTTTCATAAGTGAAAATGGGGTGGACGGAGCTATCTCGCCCTGCCCGAAGAGCCTTGTGCTCTGGATTTGTCTTTGTAGTCCTGACAACTAGTGGGGGTGGAGGGGTAATGTAATCATGTGGTTCCTCCCATCGAACCCTATGTTGACCTAGCACTTCATCATGCGATGACCGCTCATAGCGAGCATCTAAGGGAGCTCTATTACGACTATACCCCTCATGGAAGGGTGTGTTTTGAATGCTATGCTGAATAGGAGTGCTCCTCGAAGAGGTGTCCCTGTAGTCCCTTTCCTTTAAGGTTTGGAGGGGACTGCATTGTGTGTTAGGTCGCCAAGGTGGTATGACCAAATCCTTGGGATTGTAATGGAGGTGACTCATGCCTCCTGGGACATCCCCCATAGCCTTCGCCCGTGATTGGGCTTGGCTACGGGTTAGCACCATGACGATGTCTCTCTAAAAACCTTAAAAATTGAAATGAGTTAGATGGGGACCAAAATTGGCGTGTGCATCCCTATTATAGTATATAAGACAAAAATGAAGTTTCAAGTCCTAGCTCTAAATACATTAGGAGATATTGACATCCGAACAGGTCAAAAAGTGCATAGAATTGCGTGCCCAATTTTAAAACCTAATTTCGGGGCACTAGATGATGGAATTTTGCCCCAAAAACTGACATTTTTGGGCAAATAGAATTCTAGGGAATCATATTTGTTTAAAATTATCCCAACTAACTCCCTGTAAAATTTCAAGTCAATCGGAGCTACGGTTGAGAAGTTATGGCCCCGACAAGATGCACTAAAATTTAGGGAAAAATGTAAGATTTTCCATATTTTTTTGGATGGTCCTGCATCACTTATGGGCACATTTGGGGTGCTTTTGGGTTGACCAAAGGGTTCATGGACACCTTTGGGGCATTTTGGAGTGACCAAGCGATTACGGAAATCCTTGGAGCTTTTTGGAGAAAATGACAAAATGCGTAGATTTTTTTATCTTTGTTTTTAATGATTTTTTTTGTCTACACTAAACAGAATTAAACACACACATTCACAAAACCGTGATTATCTCTTTTAAGGATTCTTGGTGTGCCCTAGACTGGTTTAGTGCATTTTGATGTTTTGTTTTGTTTTTGTAGGTTTTGTAGAACGTTTAAATGCATCATGTAGGCTCTTATAACTCCCAAAAAGGTCGCCCCTTCAATATACTAGCCAGGCCGATATACCAACCTCTCTATATACCCACCCTTATGAGAGGGAGACTATAGGTACGTGAGAGCAGAAGGTACATGGTACGTAGGCAGTACGGAAGGGGGATTGTCCTGTTAATGGCACCTACCATAGAAAACTTATCCTCGTGCGCATGGGAATCACCCCAGCTACGCTCGGTCTGTCTTCGTCAGGATTTACGCCTAACAACAGTTGACAATCGGGAAATGGATGCAAATCAAGCCAAGGTGGTGATGAAATCCACCAATGGTCTTGATCAAGGGCTGAGGTCTTACGACTAGCTCCTTGGTTTAAAATTGTTTCGTGATGTGTGTGGGATTCGTTTTATTCAACAAAAATGAAACTAGCATACATGAATTTTCCTAATGCAATGCAGGATTAAATGAAAACAATTAAAGAAACAGAAAGCGTAAACGAAACAAAAAATTTAACGAGAGATGATAAAAATCCCTACCTCTTCTCTCGCTCGCTCCAGTTGCTTCGAATTTCTCGCTACGAAAATCCGCAGACAAGAATTCGTCCCTCTAGGAGATGAATTGCAGAACATAATTTGTCCCTCCCAGAGACGAATTTGAATTCGTCTCAGGGTCAGACGAATTTCAGAAAAGAATTCGTCCCTGTCAGAGACGAATAGCAGTCTGCAAAAAAAAAATGTACCTATCAAGCACAAAACACAAAACTTTGATCAGTTTCTGTGATTTTAAAAACCAGGGAACAGAGTCCCATCGTGATCGCCACTGAAAGCACGAGATTCCGGGAAAAGGAAACACCAAGTGCGATTGCATTCAAAATTAAGTACGCTTGAGTCCTAGAAATGTAAATTGCATGAAATGGAAAAGAAACACATTGGAAGAGACATAATCAAATAGAGAAAACATAGCCCTTTCATTAATATCCTTTTATCTCTGTTACAATGATGTCTCCTCCATTTTCAGGGGCTAGGAGCGCAAATAGAGTTTGATTACAATCACTGAATTATTCCTCTATTTGCGTGCCCATGATTGCAATGGGCGGGCCAAGATGATGCCGCCGCTGATGTCGATGAGTTCTTCGCCAATCCACCAGGGATGGGCCCAAAACCTTTTAGGATTGGGGGGTCGGCGAATTGGTAGGTTCAGGTGTCCATGCGTTGGATTTGGGTAAGGTTCGAGATTCCAAAGGCCACCCAACAACCTCCCTTGCAAAAGAGATTGGTGGATGTGGGAAGGTGAACCAAAAGGGATGCAAGTGGGTCTTCAATTCGGCAGCACTTCGTTGCTTGAAAAATCCTTCAACCTGTATGTTTTAGGTGAGAAAAGTCCCACATTTTATAGACCCATGGGGTCTCTTTTGGGAGGGAAGCACAAATGCCATGTGTTGGCCATGGGCGCCATGTGGCAGTCTTGTCTTCCCATGAGGGAGGAGAGTCCTCCGTTGACTTTAGCTTTGATAAATGCCTTTTGTAACAGTCTTCTAACGGCCCCTCTGTCCACCTACACACGCGTGCAAGGCAGGAGTCCTTAATCGACCGTTGCGGTCCGCCACTTGGCACCCTTTGCCTTTTTTCCCATTAAGCTTAGAATTCGTCCCACCCAGGGACGGATTCAGAATTCGTCCTGGGGTGGGACAGATTCTATTTTGAATTCGTCCCTGGGTGAGACGAATACTAGGCAAAGTGTCCAAGTGTGCAAAATTGCTTCTTGACCTTACAAAATTGCTATGAAAGTGGTTAAGACCACTATTTAACCTCTGAGGGCTGCCCTGGGGGCTGTGTTTGTCAAAGCGATCAGTGTTTGCAGTCACATAATCGGATTGGTGCTGTTTTGGTGTCTACAGATTCCAACCAATACAAACCAACCAATCTAATACTCTTGAATCAAACTATGTATAATGTAAAAAATCAAGGAGATACAACTAAATATCCAAATGTTACCACCACATCAGATATTGTCAAAGAGGAATAGATGAGTGGCTTAGATTTAATGTTTACAAAGGAGGATTGGGATAATTATAGAAAGCTGAATTCAACCATTGATCCCATTGTAGAAGCATTTGAGCTATCAAAATTGGTTTAAATTGAGTTTAAAAGGGAATCCATGGATGAATTTGAAGACATGATATAATTTCATCACTTATTTTTAGAAGATAATTACGACAATGATCAAGAAATCCAACATGAGCCAAGTCATGACAAGCTAGAAATAGAAGTCCTAGAGTCATTTTTTACAAAGGAGGATTGGAAAAAACATGAATAATAATTGGTTCCTCATCTTCATACTAATGAAATTCCTATTTCACTTGATATGCAGGACATTGGAAATGTTATATCTCACAAAAATTTTGCAATTCTGGTACAATCAAAGTATGGCATGCAACTTGCTAAAATAGAGAAATTTTCCAGATTCAATCATTTTGAATATGAGTCTATTGAACACCTTACTAAAATAGAAAATGAAGAAATGGTAAATGCTTCTTATGATTCCTTTGTTTTGGATGAGGAAGAGGTAAAGGCTTGACTTTCATTTTTATCTTTTGAAAAGGCAGATTTAAATTCATATAATTATTTTGGAGATTCAAATAAATAAATACCATTGGTAGGTAAAAAGGAATTAGAATTGATTTCTATGCTTCCAAATGATAAAAATGTTGCTTTACTCAAAATAATTCAAGTAGTTGATCAAGAGGACTCATGGTTTGGTTTTGATAGTATTGATGATCCAAATGAAAATATTGATTTATTTGAGAAGAATCAAGCCAATGGTCATATATATAGGTTTTTTGGCACATCCCTTAACCAACAAAAGTTATGGTTCAAAAATGATGGACATATTTTTTATTAGGTGCCTAATTTTGGTGTTTTTGAAAAACAGGTCATTGATGAAGGTAAAGGGATACGTGAAGATCATGAAGCCCATGAAGAAGAAGAAAATATCACAATGGCTCACCAAGTGTTGGTAAATGAAAATGTACAAAAGGTAGAATCTAACCTTTTGTGTCCAAACATCCAAGCTTCGGGTGAAAATTTGTATAGTCATTTATTGGATTCAAATGCTATTTATGATGAAATACCACTAGAGGTGAATGAAGAGCTAGAGTTGATTTATGCTCCCATCATTAATGAGATTGATTTTTTGAATGAAGAAGAAGTAGATATGCTTGAATTGTTAAATCAGGTGCATCAATAAAAAATAATTTAATCTAGGATACAAACCTATAACAATCCTCATTTAATAGATGCCATATATGCTTGTAAATTGTTACATGAGTATGATTGGCCTAAAGACATGGATGATGATGTTGCTTTAAAATTTTTAGAAATAGCCTCTGGTTTGAAAGACATCCTACATGCTTGTAAAAATGAATCTAATCCTGAAATTCACATCTCATTGAATAAGCTAGAAATAGTGGAAAATCATGTATTCATTTGCAAGTTTAAGGAATCAAATGCTAAACATGGAATTGTTAATAAACTTGAATCAAAGTGGTTGTGTGAGAGTGGTAAGATTATTGTTGTTGCATTATGGGAATTAATCTTACTTGGGTTGAATTTTTATAAATCTTGGCATGCATGTCATGATATTTGTATTTTAAAATGTGTTAATCGTGTTTGGGACCCAGGGAAGTGATAGTCCAAATTTTTGCATCATGTTGTATATTATTGTATATAAATTTTGGTTTTCATGTTTGTTTTCTATTTTGGGCTTTGTTTCTATTATTTGGTTTGGCGATTCTTGTGTTTTTTTTCTTGTCAAGTTTGTATTAGATAAATTTTTGAGTTTTGGGTTGGTTCTTCGATTGGTGGTTGTGTTTATGGTAGTTTCTAGTGTTTTGCCTCTTGATTGATTTTTGTGTTACTTTGTCATAAAAGATGAATTACCTATCATATGGATCAAGGAAAAGGGGATAAAATTATTTAGTAATTGCTCCTATATTTTGGGGACTAAGATAGTGAATTTTAGAACAATGAATCATTTGCTAAGGCTACACATGAACACATCACATTAAGGGGCATTCTTGGAATCTTGAAAGATGAAGTTATTTGGTTTGCAAATTAAAGCAAAAAAAAATTATACTCAGTATTTAGCCTTACTTGATCTCTAATCCAGGTGGCAGGTGAAGGTTGTAAAACAATACAATGGTGAATAAAAAAAAAAGGAAAAAACTAAATCAATCAAATGGCTTAGGGCATCTCCACTGGGGTTATAGATGCATGGATGGCAGTGGAGAAATCTTTATAAGTGAGGCAAATGCAAATCCATATAATACCTGGGTGAGCAAGGCATCTCCATCGAGGCTATAAATGACTAGCTAGCAGTGGAGCAATGTAGAGGCACATTCTTTCCTGAGTGATATTTTTATAGCCTATTTCAAAGTGAGTGATGGATTCTAAATAGTGTTAAGAATGCTAGAATAAAAACACTTGCACACACTTAGCTAAAGCAATGGTTCATGTATTTTCAATTGAAGTTGTCTATACCCATCATCTTTGGATGTTGCTGAATAGTTTTATTTCTAATCTTCAGTTTGTTTGTTTTTAAAATTGAGGTCTTCATCCAAAATGCTCAGGAGAATTTCCCAGTAGAGTCATTATTATAATTTTTCAAAATAGACATGCAAAGTATTACACAAAATATGAAGAAAGAGTAGAACTGATTGATTATTCCATGGATCAACTTTGTATAAATAACAAAGCTAATCATTGAGAGTCGTTGGATTACAACAACTCATCAAATCTGATGTAGACTATAATTGAGATTTCACTTGACTCATGAAGGAGTGGAAAATCAAGTGAGTCCTAGTAGAACTTAAGAGAATAATTACTTATTCTAATACCCTCCTTAAGTGATGCTAGGGGTGTATTGTGAAAATGAGTCCCGAAAAAAGAGCCTTATGAGGTACTCATGTATAATGGTTTCTTTTATGAAGAGATGGTAAAAATCCCATGGGAAAAACCATCTATCAAAAAATAAAAAATGAAGAGGCATGTATTCGGTTTGCAAATATTGTCCTCTTAATAAAAAAAAGTGAGTCCTGGCAGCATGGCCTGATGATGTACTCATTTACAATATATATGAAATATGGTGAAAAAACCACATGGGAAAAACCATCTGCTATGAAATAAAGAGGCATGTATTTGAATGGAGAAGATTGTCCTTAATAACAAAAAAAATGAGTCCCAAAAACATAGCCTGATCAGGTAATCATGTATAATATATAAGGGAGATATGATAAAAAAATCACATGGGAAAAAACCATCCTCCAAATAATACAATAATAAAAGAAGAGGTGAAAAGGCCTCTGTTTCAATGTAGTTGTAGTACTCCAAGTTTCTCTCAAAACTTTATGTAATGTGGATAAGGAAATGACTTGGTGAAGATATCTACAACTTGATTTTCAGTTGGAATATAGTCCAAGTATATATCCCCGTTTTGAATATGTTGTCGAATGAAGTGCATGTGTGTCTCAATGTGCTTGGTGCACTGATGGTCAACTGGATTGCGTGCAATATGAATTGTGCTCTGATTGTCACACCAAAGAGTAATAGGTTTGTCATGGAAAAAACCAAATTCTCTTAGAATTTGATGAAGCCAAAGAGCTTCCTGACTTGCTAAAATTTTTGCCCTGTATTCTACCTTTGTAGATGATAAGGCCATTGCTTGTTGTTTTTTGCATAACCAAGCAATTGGTGAAGAACCAAGATAAAAGACATAGCCAGAAGTTAAACATTTGTCTTCTACTGAACCTACCTGAATCTGTGTAGCCAATGATATCCATGCATTTTCCCTCATATAAGAGCCCAAAGTGAGAAGTTCCTTGAAAGTAGCAGAGGATTATTTTTTCTACTTTCAAATGACTGAAATGAGGTTGGTGTGAGAATCTGGATATTAATCCAACATCATATGATATATCTAGATGCGTATGAGTAAGGTATAATAGACTCCCTAAAAGCTAATGGTATAGAGTTGCATCGCATAGATGGGATGTGCAAGAAGTACTTAGATTGATTCCAGACTAAAAAGGTGTAGGAGAAGGTTTTCAATCTATCATTTTAAACCTTTGAAGAGGATCTAGAGTGTATTTTTATTGATACAATGAAATTCCTACATATGTTTGATTTAATTGGATCCCAAGGAAGTAATGAGCTAGACCCAGATAAGCCATATCAAATTTTCCAAAGAGAGAATATTTTATAGTCTAAATGTGAGTGAAGTCACTACCAGTGAGTAGTAGATCATCAACATATAGAAAAATTATGGTGATTTTTCCTTCATCTCTCCAAATGTAGACTGTGTTATTACACTTAAAATTATAAAGACCCGATGAAAGAAGAGTCAATTTTTTCATACCAAGCTCTAGGAGCTTGTTTGAGGCCATAGAGAGACTTCTTTAGCCTACAAACAAGAGAGGAGTCTTGAGTGAAACCAACATGTTGTTCCATGAAAATATCTTACTTTAAGTCCCCATGTAAGAAAGAACTTTTTAAATCCATTTGAAAGATAGAACACTTTTGGGAAGCAGCCGGAGCAAGAAACAGTCTAAAAGAATCCATTTTGGAAACTAGTGCAAAGGTTTCAGCATTATCAATTCCTTTAGTTTGAGAGAAACCTTTGGCTACTAGGCGAGCTTTGTGTTTGTTAATTTATCCATTAGTTCCATATTTTGTTTTGTAAATCCATTTACAATGAACTAATTTCCTTCCTTTAGGTAGGATAACTAAATCCCAAGTTTTGTTTTTGATTAAGGAAGTGAATTTGTTTTCCATGGCATCATCCCATTCTTTAATGATATTCTCACAATGACACTGAGAGGGGGGGTGAATCGGTGTAGCTATTTAAATTCAAATCTACCACTCTTAAAGCTGAAGCAAAGAGAACTTAAAAAATAGATAAAGCAATTATCACAAGAGAGCACACCACAACACACAATGTAACGAGGTTCACCAATTTGGCTACTCCTCAAGAATGACTGCTTGGACTACGGTCCAAATCCAGTCTTTGCAAAACACCAATTTTACAATCTGTTTACCAACACCCACTGGAAGGAGCACCAACCCCTGATTTATCTGCACCAACAGAAAGGAGCACCAACCCCTATCCAAGCACCAACTTGGATCACAGTTTTGAAAGCTATATCAATGACATACAAATGCCTTCACTTTTACAAGACCCTGACTGGTCTCCAATTTATCAAAACTCAGTAAACCCTTACTGCTCTGCTTGTCTCTCTCTTACAACACTCTTCTAACCCTCTTTCGGTAGCACTTTCACACATTCGACGACAACCTTATTCTTCATGCAGACCTCCTTTTATAACAAACCTTTTGCTTTGTAACTCCAGTTACAACGCCTTCTTTCATTCCTCATACGCCACTTGTCAATTGTAATTGTTTCTTTAATATTCTCTTCTGCCACTTGTTAACTGTAACTCCTTCTTTATGTGACTCCTTTTGTATATATAGAATGGGCATTTCGTTAAACACGTTACATGCAACATATACCTCTACCATGACTGTTCGTCTTCTTGGTCATGACTGTTCGTATTCTTTTTTGTGCATGCATGCATTTTTTGATTCTATTTATGCGACTGTTCGATTTCTCCTTCTTCGACAGTTCTTAAAATAGCTTGCATGATTTCTATCTGTAATTGCACCTGTAACTATCGCATTGACTCTAGTTAACTCTTCTTATTTTGGCTGCATGCTTTTCTTCTACAACTGCCCCTTTAACTTTTGTTCTGCTTTAGTCTGTAATCATGCTGTTGCGACTTGTCACGAAATCATGACACTTCTGTCTCTTTGTGCTCTTCTCACCTTTTACCCATGAAAACATGACATGTCACGATATCACGACATTTTCCACCTCCTTGTCCACTTCTTGGCTTGCACCCATGAAAACAGGACATGTCGCGAAATCATGACACTTTTCGCTTCCTTGCACTTCTCTGCCTTTCGCCCGTGAAAATGGAACATGTCACGAAATCGTGACACTTTTGCTGCCTTGTGCCTTTTCTGTCTTTGGCCCATGAAAATAGAACATGTCATGAAATCGTGACACTTTCGCTGCCTTGTGCCTTTTCTGTCTTTGGCCCGTAAAAATAGAACATGTCATGAAATCATGACGCTTTCACCTTTGAGCTCTTCCTCCTTGAATTTGTCATGAAATCACGATGCTTCTGCTTCCATGCTCCTTCGTTTTGCTTCTGTCGTGAAATCATGACACTTCATCCTTCTCCTCTTTCTCTTCGCTTTGGACCGTGAAAATGAAGCATGTCACGAAATCGTGACACCTTTTTCTATCGGACTCTCTCTCCTACATTATGTCACGAAATCGTGACACTTTTCCTCCTTAGCGCTTTTCTTCTCATCGGATCACGAAAACTCGACATGTCACGAAATCGTGACACTTTTTCTCCTTAGCGCTTCCTCTTGCAAATTGTCGCGAAATCGTGACACTTTTCCTTGCAAGCTCTTTCTCTCAAACATGTCACGAAATCGTGACACATTTCTTTGCTTGCGCCTTCTCTCCGAACATGTCATGAAATCATGACAGTTTTCTTTTCCTGCGCCTTCTCTCCAAACATGTCACGAAATCATGACAGTTTTCTTTGCCTGCGCCTTCTCTCCAAACATGTCATGAAATCGTGACAGTTTTCTTTGCATGCGCTTCTTCTTCAAACATGTCACGAAATCATGATAGTTTTCTTACTTGCCTTCTTTGCTTCCAACATGTCATGAAATCATGATAGTTTATCTTGCGCTTTCTCTTTCGTCCAACATGTCACGAAATCGTGACAGTTTTGCCAGCATTTTCTCTCTCCTCCAATATGTCACGAAATCGTGATAGCTTTTCCAGCTTTTTCTCTCTCCTTCGATATGTCACGAAATCATGATAACTTTTCCAGCTTTTTCTCTCTCCTCCGATATGTCACGAAATCGTGATAGTTTTTTTCTCTCTCCTTCGATGTCACGAAATCGTGACAAAAAACATGTCGCGATATCGCGACAGTTTTCTTACTTGTCTTTTTCTTTGATTCTTTGAATCTGGGCCACTTTTGTCTTCTTGGAAATTTACTGTACATGCTCTGACTGACCTCTGAACTCCTGTCCACTGCATCAACTGATCTATCTGTCTGTGTTGACAACAATGACAATATTGTTTCCGCACCTTGCTCAACAATCTCCCCCTTTGGAATTGTTGGCAACACATGTGCAATTTCCTGTAATTCTTCTCCCCCTTTGACAATAATACCAAAGGGCTGCTGCAGACTCCCCCTGAGTCTATGCACAACATTCTCAGACACACATTGTTATAGTTAGCAAAAATCATGAATATGAGCAAAACTATAAACATAGGCATAAATGCTCCCCCTAAGAATGTGATCCCAATTGATAGTCAGTTCTTGGGAAACGTGACCACTCCCAACTTACTCCGAAGGTACTCAAAAACTTCCTTGGGTAATGGTTTTGTGAATATATCTGCTACTTGCTCTGTAGTTGGAACAAAATCCAATTTGACCTCACCTTCTGCAACTTTATCCTTCAAGAAGTGATACCGGATTGCAATATGTTTGGTTCGAGAATGCATAACCGGATTCTTTGATATGTTAATAGCACTAGTGTTATCACATTTAACTGAAATTGGCTCTTTGAAGTGAATACCAAGATCTTTCAGGGTTTGTCTCATCGATAATATCTGTGTACAACATGTTGTTGCTGCAATGTATTCTGCCTCTCCTGTGGATAGAGAGACTGATTCTTGTTTCTTGTTGTGCCATGCTACCGACTTGTCTCCAAGATAAAATGCTCCTCCACTGGTACTCTTTCTGTCATCAATACATCCTGCCCAATCTGCATCAGAATATGCAATAAGAGTGAAGTCCTTACCTTTTGGGTACCACAACCCATACTCCATAGTACCCTTGAGGTACCTAAAAATCCTCTTCACAGCTGTCACATGAGTCTCTTTGGGACTAGCCTAAAATCTTGCTACCATGCATACTGCCTGTAAGATATCTGGTCTGGTAGCTATCAAATACAACAGACTTCCAATCATAGATCTGTACATTGTTTGATCTACATCTGGAGATTTGTCATCCTTGCTCAACTTGCAACCTGTTGTCATGGGAGTGCTAACAGGTTTACTATCCTCCATTGTGAACTTTTTCAACATTTCTTTCACATATTTAACTTGAGAGATAAAAATGCCCTTTTCACTTTGATTGACTTGTAGTCCAAGGAAATAAGAAAGTTCACCAATCATAGACATCTCAAATTCTTTCTTCATTTTATTTGCTATGTCTCTACAGGACTTATCATTGCTGCTGCCAAAAATGATATCATCTACATAAACAACAAGGACAATAAGATGGCCATTCTCTATTTTGACATACAGATTGTTGTCCACCAAACCTTTCTTGAACCCCTGTTGAATCAGATAGTTATCCAGACCTTGCATACCATGCTCTGGGTGCCTGTTTCAAACCATACAAAGCTTTCTTCAACTTGCAAACAAAGTTGGGATTATCACCGAGTTGGAAACCATCTGGCTGCTCAATGTAAACCTCTTCTTCCAGTTTTCCATTCAAAAATGCTGATTTCACGTCCATTTGATATACTTTGAAATTTTTATGAACTGCTAAAGCCAAAAACATTCTGATTGCCTCTAGTCTAGCTACTGGTGCAAAGGTTTCCTCAAAATCAATACCTTCAACCTGTGCATAGCCTTTACAAACCAGTCTTGCTTTATTCCTTACAACCTGTCCATCTTCGTTCAATTTATTTCGAAAAATCCATTTAGTACCGATTATATTTTTATTTTTCGGCCTTGGTACTAACTCCCAGGTTTTGTTTTTCTCAATCTGATCTAGTTCTTCATTAATAGCCTTCATCCAACTTTCATCTGTGCTTGCTTCAACAACATTTTTGGGCTCAATGTTGGATAATAGAGAGTAGTTCCATACTACTGCTCTTCTTGTCTGAATACCAACTGTTGGGTCCCCAATAATCTGTTCTCTGGGATGATTTTTCTGCCAGCTGCCTATTTTGAATTTCTTGTTTTCTTCTTCTTCTGAGTCAATTCTTAAATCATCTGGGTCAATTTTTTGATTTTCTTCTATTTCCTTTTCTTCATCTCCTTCAATGACTTCTTCATAAATAGGGTAGTTTTCTTGATAAGTAATTTCTCGTTCTCTACCTTCATCAACTTTAACATCAGCACTCTCCACAATTTTCTTTAGCCTCTTGTTGTAACATGTGTAGGCTTTGCTTTTTGTCGAGTAACCAAGAAAAATACCTTCGTCGGCTCTATCTTCAAACTTATCGAGATTATCTTCAGTTCGTTTGATGTAGCACTTGTTGCCGAACACTTTGAAATATCTTGTTGTTGCCTTTCTGCCGAACCACAGCTCATAAGGTGTTTTGCTTTCATGCGTCCTTAGCATGCACCTATTTTGGATGTAAACCGTAGTATGGACTGCCTCTTTCCAAAATCTATCAGCTATTTTGTTCTCAGCCAACATTGTCCGTGCCATTTCTTGCACTGTCCTGTTCTTCCTTTCTACAACACCATTCTGCTGAGGTGTCCTTGCTGCTAAAAACTGTCTTCTGATCCCATATTTTTGATAGTACTCTACAAACTCTTCTGAGATAAACTCTCCTCCTCTGTCTGATCTTAGGCATTTAATTCTTTTTCTAGTTTGATTCTCAACCTATTTTTTAAAAATCTTGAACATCTCAAAGGCATCTGATTTAAGCTTTAAAAATAGTACCCATGTCATCCTGGAGTAGTCATCTATGAACAACATAAAGTATTTGTCACCATTTATGCTTTGTGTTCTCATGGGTCCACACAAATCAGTATGTATTAGTTCTAAAGGCTTATTGGTGAAGTATTCCTTTGATTTAAATGTGGCTCTAGTTTGCTTCCCTTTTTGGCATGAAGCACAGATGCTATTTACTGGTTTGCCAATGGTGGGTATATCTCTTACTGCCCTTTTTGAACTTATTTTTACCAGATTGTCAAAGCTAATATGACCGAGCCTCTTGTGCCACAACCAATTTTCATCTTCCTATCCAATCAAGCATGCTCCTTCTAAAGTTTTTGAGAGAGTATATAGATTTCTAGAAGTCCTCGATCCAGTAGCTATCAGCTTCCCACTATGTGCTTTTCTGACTTCACAGCCCTGCTTCTTAAAGATGACTTCATGACCTCTATCACAGATTTGACTTACGCTCGGTAAGTTGTGCTTCAAACCAATCACAAACAGAACTTCTTTGGAATTGATCTTTCCATCACTTATCTTGATTGATCCTTTGCCAACTATCTTGGCTCCATCATTATTTCCAAACTTTATAGAGCCCCCTTCATATTTCTGTAATTTTTCAAATTTTTGTTTATCTCCTGTCATGTGACTGGAGCATCCACTATCCAATATCCATGGTGCAGATTTGTTCTGTGCTTTGAATGTTGTCTGAACAATCAAGGATTCCTTTTCTTCCTTGGGTCGCTCCTTTTCTTTCCACTCTGGTTTGGCTACAGTTTTGGTCACTTGTTTAGACTTTTCTTTGTCAGTAGCCTGTGCATGTTTTTCTAGGAATTTTTTGTTTTGCCTTAAACTATTTGGTTGAGATCTTCTTCCCTGATATCTGTTTGCTTGCATATGTGCTTCTACAGTTTCTTGCAATGTGTCCAAAGTTATGAGAGTTATAGCATTCTACTGCATAATCCATCAAGGGTGAAAAGACATTTCTCCTGGTGAAATTTCTTTGTCCTATATTATGAATGCGAGTCTGAAATCTTATGACCGTAAGCATTGCATTTAAAACAATAACCAGAAAAGGAATGATTGAACTCTGGGAATTGGTCTTTGCCATTTTGTAGTAGGAGCCACAAATTTTCTTCTCCTTTGATGTGTGACTTTTATGAATCCCTCATTGTCAGCACTCTTCTCGTGCCTGCACTTTGTTGCTTTCTTTTGCCTGATTCATTTTTCCTTGATCAACCTTGATCTTATCTTCTTTCTTTACTTGTTCTATAGTTATGGCCTTTGATGCACTTGATGATTCTCCTTCGACAAAGCCCAAGCCAAATTTGATGCCTGTAGTCCTCTGACTATTTATAATCTTTTCAAGCTTCGTAGAACTTCCTTCAAGTTTGTGATAGCAACTCAATTTTTGATTCTTTTCTTCTAGCCGCATTCTTAAGACAACAATCTCTTCTTCCAGTTTGTTGCACTCATCTATTTTCATGGTTAACTGCACTTCGAGTTCTTCAGACATTTTCTTAAATTCTTCTGTCTGTACTTTCAAAGTGTTTATTATGTCATTCGCATCCTCAAGCTTTCTTGAGACCTTTTTATTCTTTTTCCTTTCTGTACTCAACTCTTTAAGTGCAGCAACCAACTCTCCTTCCAGATATACTTCAGCCTCATCCTTAATGTTTGTGTCACCTTCCTATTTTTCTTCTGTTTTGTCTTCTTCAAATGCCATGAACAGAGCTTCACCTGTTTCTTCTTCAGAATCTTCACCTGAGCTATCTTCAGAAGAGCTGACATTCTTGGATATGAAACTTTTCTTTTTGAAGTTGCTTTTTCTAAAATTTGGTTTCTTCTTCCAGTCACTTCTTTCTTGGTGTGACCCTTCATCACTTTTGGTTTTCTCATTCATTGGACACTTAGCTGCAAAGTGACCGACCCCTCCACAATTGAAGCACTTAAACGGTAACTTTCCTCTATATTTTCCTTTTCCCTTTGTAAGTTTTCGAACAAAGTTAGCTTCCGTTTCATCCGATGTCTCTTCATCCTCAGATTCTTGTTCAGCTTTTATATTTTTGTGTGCTTTTAAAAGAGCTTCTCTGTCTATGGGCTTAGTTTGTCCTATTCTCATTTCGTATGAGTCGGCAAAGAACCATGCATCTCGTCCATGCTAAAATTATTTAGATCTTTAGCCTCTTCTATTGCAGAAACTTTAGAATTAAATCTTTTGTGAAGAGTTCTAAGTACCTTTTTCACGACAACCGCATCTTCGATTTCTTCGTCGAGTCCTCTGATTGCATTAATGATTCCATTGACTCTCAGCATATAGGCCTCTATGTTCTCATCGTCATTCATTTGTAATGCTTCGAACTGAGCTCGATGCGTTTGCAGCTTGGCTTCCTTGATCTTGTTGTCTCCTTCATGGATGCTCTTCAGTTTGTCCCACATGTCTTTTGTCGATTTACAGCTCATGATCCTTATCAGTTCACTTGTCTACTAGCCCACACATTATGGCATTCTTTGCTTTGGAGTTATTCTCAAACTTTTTCTTCTCAACAGTATCTGTTGGAGGAGTAGCGGGTACTGTGTATCCACTTTCTACTGACTCCCAAATGTCGTATCCTAATGCACTCAGATATGTCTGCATCCTGAGTCTCTAGAATGAGTAATTAGTTCCATTGAACAAAGGAGCTTTGTTTGATGAGAATCCTTCACCACCTGCCATTGTGTTCCTTCCAAGATCACCTTAGCTGATTAAGCTTGTTCAGGAACCTTGCTCTGATACCAATTGATATTCTCACAATGACACTGAGAGGGGGGTGAATCAGTGTAGCTATTTAAATTCAAATCTACCACTCTTAAAGCTGAAGCAAAGAGAACTTAAAAATAGATAAAGCAATTATCACAAGAGAGCACACCACAACACACAATGTAACGAGGTTCACCAATTTGGCTACTCCTCAAGAATGACTTGCTTGGACTACGGTCCAAATCCAGTCTTTGCAAAACACCAATTTTACAATCTGTTTACCAGCACCCACTGGAAGGAGCACCAACCCCTGATTTATCTGCACCAATAGAAAGGAGCACCAACCCCTATCCAAGCACCAACTTGGATCATAGTTTTGAAAGCTATATCAATGACATACAAATGCCTTCACTTTTACAAGACCTTGACTGGTCTCCAATTTATCAAAACTCAGTAAACCCTTACTGCTCTGCTTGTCTCTCTCTTACAACACTCTTCTAACCCTCTTTCGGTAGCACTTTCACACATTCGATGGCAACCTTATTCTTCATGCAGACCTCCTTTTATAACAAACCTTTTGCTTTGTAACTCTAGTTACAACGCCTTCTTTCATTCCTCATACGCCACTTGTCAATTGTAACTGTTTCTTTAATATTCTCTTCTACCACTTGTCAACTGTAACTCCTTCTTTATGTGACTCCTTTTGTATATATAGAATGGGCATTTCGTTAAACACGTTACATGCAACATATACCTCTACCATGACTATTCGTATTCTTTTCTGTGCATGCATGCATTTTTTGATTCTATTTATGCGACTATTTGATTTCTCCTTCTTCGACAGTTCTTAAAATAGCTTGCATGATTTCTATCTGTAACTGCACCTGTAACTATCGCACTGACTCTAGTTAACTCTTCTTATTTTGGCTGCATGCTTTTCTTCTACAACTGCCCCTTTAACTGTTGTTCTACTTTAGTTAACTATCTGTAATCGTGTTGTTGCGACCTGTCATGAAATCGTGACACTTCTGTCTCTTTGTGCTCTTCTCGCCTTTTACCCATGAAAACATGACATGTCACGATATCGTGACATTTTTTGCCTCCTTGTTCACTTCTTGGCTTGCACCTGTGAAAACTAGACATGTCACGAAATCGTGACACTTTTTGCCTCCTTGCACTTCTCTTGCCTTTCGCCCGCGAAAATGGAACATGTCACGAAATCGTGACACTTTTGCTGCCTTGTGCCTTTTCTGTCTTTGGCCCATGAAAATAGAACATGTCACGAAATCGTGACACTTTCGTTGCCTTGTGCCTTTTCTGTCTTTGGCCCATAAAAATAGAACATGTCACGAAATCATGACGCTTTCACCTTTGAGCTCTTCCTCCTTGAATTTGTCATGAAATCATGATGCTTCTACTTCCATGCTCCTTCGTTTTGCTTCTGTCACGAAATCGTGACACTTCATCCTTCTCCTCTTTCTCTTCGCTTTGGACCACGAAAATGAAGCATGTCACGAAATCGTGACACCTTTTTCTATCGGACTCTCTCTCCTGCATTATGTCATGAAATCGTGACACTTTTCCTCCTTAGCGCTTTTCTTCTCATCGGATCACGAAAACCCGACATGTCATGAAATCGTGACACTTTTTCTCCTTAGCGCTTCCTCTTGCAAATTGTCATGAAATCGTGACACTTTTCCTTGCAAGCTCTTTCTCTCAAACATGTCATGAAATCATGACACATTTCTTTGCTTGCGCCTTCTCTCCGAACATGTCACGAAATCATGATAGTTTTCTTTGCCTGCGCCTTCTCTCCAAACATGTCACGAAATCATGACAGTTTTCTTTGCTTGCGCCTTCTCTCCAAACATGTCACGAAATCATGACAGTTTTCCTTGCATGCGCTTCTTCTTCAAACATGTCGCGAAATCATGACAGTTTTCTTACTTGCCTTCTTTGCTTCCAACATGTCACGAAATCGTGACAGTTTATCTTGCGCTTTCTCTTTCGTCCAACATGTCACGAAATCATGACAGTTTTACCAGCATTTTCTCTCTCCTCCGATATGTCACGAAATCGCGACAGCTTTTCCAGCTTTTTCTCTCTCCTTCGATATGTCACGAAATCATGACAACTTTTCCAGCTTTTTCTCTCCTTCGATATGTCACGAAATTGACATTTTCGTTTTTCTCTCTCCTTCGATATGTCGCGAAATCACGACAGAAAACATGTCGCGATATCGCGACAGTTTTCTTACTTGTCTTTTTCTTTGATTCTTTGAATCTGGGCCACTTCTGTCTTCTTGGAAATTCACTGTACATGCTCTGACTGACCTCTGAACTCCTGTCCACTGCATCAACTGATCTATCTGTCTGTGTTGACAACAATGACAATACTATTTCTGCACCTTGCTCAACATTTAATACCAATTGCTTCTTTGAATGATTGAGGATCAAAGGTTATAGACTGATAGACAAGACTAGTGCCTATGGAGTTGGTTAATCTGGATGATGGAAGATTTTGGATGTAAGGAGTAGCTTCTTTAACAATGGTGCGGGCCCATTTTGGCATAGTGGAAGGAGTAGAAGGAGTGGAAAGACTTTGAGTTGGAGTTATAGGTTTCTCATATTGATCATCAATATCTAAATTAATCTCTAAAGTTGGTTCTTCATTATATTGAGGTTCTACTATAGGATAAGGCTCAATAGAGGAAGAGGATGGTTGAGGATATTTCTAATGGAATGTTTCATCAAATTAGACATTCCTGTGAAAAAATACCTTATGAGGTGTGGGATCAAGGAGCCTGTATGATTTCATTTCCTCACAATAACAAACAAATATGAGTTTTTTGCTTTTCTTATCTAGGGCCTTCCTTTTATTATTTGGGATGTGCACCAAGCAGTACACCCAAAAATCTTGAAGGAGACATCTAGTTTTAAGCTAGTCCATGCTTATTTAGGAGTTAAATGGTCAAGAGCTTTATGAGGTGTGCGGTTTTGAATATAGTTTACATAGTTAATAGCTTCTGCCCAAAAAAAATTTAGATCTCTTGAATGGAGCATACAGTTTGCCATTTTCATCAATGGTCAGTTTTTCCTCTCTGCAATGCCATTTTGCTATGGATTATAGGATACAAAATGCTGATGAATGATGCCATGAATTTATAGAAATATTAAGAAATCATTATTGTAGTATTCCTCCCATTATCTATGTGAATTTGCTTGTTGTTGTAATATGTCTAATTTTTAACTAAGGCTTTGAATATTTTGAAGTGGGACATAACATCACTTTTGTATTTTAGGAAGTAGACCCAAGTTATTCTGGAAAAGTCATCAATGAAGGTTAGAGCATATCTTGCTCCTTTGAAAGAAGGGTTTGGGAAAAACATCAAGTCACTATGGATTAACTCTAGAGAGGATGAGGCTTTTAGAGAACCACTTAGGTGGAAATGATCTTGATGTTGCTTTCCAAGAGCACATATAGGACATACTCCATCAATAGAAGAGACTTGAGGTAAACCTGTTACAATTTCATGGGTGTTCAATTCCTTTAGGTAGTTATAACTAAGATGACCAAATATTTCATGTCAAATTTTGCTTTCAAGATCTCTATGAGCCAAAAAATAGGAGGCCCCTTCTAGATTTTTGAATACTTTGAAGTGAAATAGGTGAGTGTTGTGATCAATATCTCCTTTGGATATAATAAAGTGGGGGTATTGAAAGTATCTTATCTCAAATCTTGTTGGAGAGAAGAGAACAATTTTCCCCTTTCCAAAAGTACAAATATGATAGATAGAGAGGGGATTTGTTGCAATGTTTGGAACATAGAGAACATTATTTATAGAGCCACCATAAATGGATATGTCACCCTTTCCTTTGATTGGTATAAAGGAAGATTCACCAACTTCTATGCTACATGTTGAACTTGAGGAGATAGAAGAGAATGACTCATCTGAAGTAGTCATGTGATGAGTTGCTCTAGAATATAGGACCTAGTAATTAGATGAAGTATTGGTGGTATTCCATTGAACATTTAGGGCTTTTCATATTTGATTTTTATTTTCTATATTTTTATCCTTCATAGTTACCTCTAGTTGTAATATTTTCCAACATTTGTTTGTAGAATGACCATTCTTTTTGCAGTGAGTACAAGTTATGGGACTTCTTTATTTTTTTTTGAATTTTTATTTAGTGGAGGTGGATGCTACTAAGGCTTTAGATGAACAGGAAGAGATCTCATACTTTGCAAGTTTTGTTTCTTCTCTAGTTAGTCTATCACAAAATTCTTCTAAGGAGGGCATTTTGAAACTTGCACCAAGAGCATATTTTGTAGATAGAAAGGTGGTTGCGAATATTTGAAATACACCATTTAATTTAGAAAGAATTAGATAGATGAATTCTTTGTCTTTTTTATCCTTGCCACTGAATTTAAATTTATTAAGGACTTCTTTAAATTTGGTGAGAAAGTCAACACTATTGCTAAAGTCTTCAGGAGATAATGTTGTTAATTCTACCTCTAATTGCATTGACCTTATTTGATCTACTTTTACAAATAAGTTCTTTAGTTTCTCCCAAATTTCATAAGGAGTTTTAAAACCTATAATGTGAAACCATAAGATTTCATTTACATTAGTGCTTATAATACCCAATGTTTCATACATTTTTCCTTTATGAAAAAATCTTTCATATTCTTTTTCAAATTTAGGTTGCTTCTCTTCTAGCAAGTGTGTGATCCCTTTTTGAGAAATGAAATTTAATATTTTAGGTTTCCAGATATGATAGTTATGAGGGGTGAGTAGATCAATTGTATTTATTTTGCTAAAGAAAATTGAAGTAAACCAACCCCCCCCCTTAACATCAATTTTAATGTTCTTTTAAAGAATGGAACAAAACCCTTAAGAGATACCAAGATCC
The DNA here is from genome assembly GCA_028583015.1 of Wollemia nobilis. NCBI lineage: Eukaryota > Viridiplantae > Streptophyta > Pinopsida > Araucariales > Araucariaceae > Wollemia > Wollemia nobilis. The sequence goes on along the minus strand of JAQPPZ010002383.1, from coordinate 366,216 downwards.
TCAATTACCCACCCTAAATAGAGGGAAACTATAAGTAAGTGAGGATATTTTCTAAATTTATTAGGGTAATGAAAAATGAATTAATGGATATTATAATTTTTAATGTAACAATGGCTTTTTGGAAATACCAATCTCTTCAAAAAATCCACCCTAACGAGAGGGAAACTATAAGTAAATGAGGAGGTATGATAAATTAATAAGGCCAATGAAACAATTGTTAAGCCAGACCTATATATCTTTTCTTCTCAATAACTCATGCTTACGAGAGGGAAAGTATAAGTAAAGACGAGAATTGATACTTGGAACATAGGATGTTATTTATATCATCCAGAACATAATATCATATTCCTAATAACTCACCCTTACGAGAGGGAAACTGTAAGTTATTGAGAAGTCCAACACTAGGAACATAGGTGATAAATTTTAAATGATTTAGGTAAAAAAATATTCTTATAAATCAATTTTTTTTTTGAAGTTTATGAGAGCTTGTATTGATATAGACTTCTTATATTTAGGTCTTACTTTAAGATATAGAGAAATTTATTAAATGCAAAAAAAGGTGAAATAAGAAGGAGAAAGTAACAAGCAAGTAGTAGTAGAAAAATTGATGAAGATATATTCTATACACCAATAGATGCCACTTAAAAATTTATAAGATGTTATATAAAAAAATATTTGTTTGGATATTTATGAGGGATTGTATAAAATATTGAGTACCTTATTTAAACATATATTGGTTTAATGAGATACAAACAATAGACACCTTTTTTATATAAAAGCCACTATAAAAGGAAATAGAAGAGAGCTTAAGGAAGATAGACACCAAAAAAAGAAAAATCCCCCTCAAAAGATAAAACAAAAAGAAGGTGCAATATTGTGCACCCTTAACCCCCTCTTAAAAAATACCTTTTTAGTATTAGGTTACAAATGACTCATTCACTTTCTAAGAGGATATCCTTTTGAAAAAGTAAAAGGCTTTAGTGAAGAAATGAGTCAGAATGAATAACAAAAAATAGAAAGGTAAGGAGATATTTTGTAAGGTTTTACCTTTTAAAATGAAGGAACAAAAGAAAAAACCAATACAAATTAACCAATACAAGGTGCCTGCATTCGGGATTTAAATAGAAGATGCGAATTGAACGTCTACCCCAAAGGAAGAAGGTTGTCGTTCACTTCTTCTAAAAGAATGCGCCTGGTACCAAAGGAAGAAGATTGTCATTTGTAGACCCTACGCCTCTGAGAAAAACAGAATAACCAATGCCTCAAAGTCCTAGATTCACACTCTAATGAAGTATTTCGTTCTTTAAAACGTTTTGTAGACCCTAGCACCTCACTTCTAAACCCGTTAAGGTTCACAAAGAAGACAAAATACCCAATGCCTTTGCTATGAAATCCGTTTGAAACCTGCAAATCAAACATAAAATAGGAGAGGCATAAAAATGGAAAAAAGATCTTAATATTGCAATTATTTGATATAAAGTTAATAAAAATGAAATATATAAAAAAATCGTAGATGACTCTATCTAGCACTAGGACACTTTGCTTTAGGAGCAAACCAAAAATAGCTTTCTACGCAGAGAACTTGTCAGAGAAAAAAACAATCTTATGAACATAAAAGAAATTGAATGGAATGCCAAAGGAAGAGAGGCAAATTTTTTTTTATAGTAGCTAAGTGAGAGCTATTATAATCCACCAATCGAGAAGAGAAGATATCGATGGTATTGAAGATACTATGGCTTAATTGGGCTCCTATGTATTTCATCGATGCATTAAATTGACGTCAAAAAAGGAGCGCATGAGAAACAAAATTTTAAAAAAGGGTTATCTTAACAATAGTTGACTTAAATATTAGCTTTGCCAAACGAGAACGCAACGAAGAGCATCTTTAGATCTCTAGTGAAGGAGATATCAAAATATTTTGAGAGGCATTATGAAGAGTGACGTTGGCGCCCAAGATTGGGTGCCCAACGCACATTTTGAGAGCCTCAATCCAGCTTCTATGAGAGCAATGAAAAAGCCACCATAGTAATATTTTTTTCTACAAAAAATAATACACTAAAGATAGGAAATAAAATTCCTATCGATCAAGCTTTTAGGATAATAAAATTTTTAATAATAATCATAAAAAAATATTTTCTTGAAAAAAGGTGTTCTTTTTTTTAAGGAAAAAAAAAATTAATATATATGAACTAGTCAAAGAGCCTCTTTTTTTTTTTAAAATAACATATATGAAAAAAAACTATGAGTTTTTTTTTTGAATAAAAATCATTTACACTAAAAGGTAATGGATCTTCCTTTTCCCTTTTAACATGAGAAGGAGACAAATATTATTTATAATAACCCGCATACATATATCTAAAAACTATAGCAAAAAAATCTATATATAAAATCTTATTGAAGACTTAAATCCAAAAAGAAAGAGGAGAAGCCAACAAAAGATACAAAGAACTAGCTCCTAGAACCTTCAAGAGAAAATGCTAGCAAAATCTATCCAGCTTTGGTACCATGTTAGAATTTCTTAAAATAGACATGCAAAGCATTACATAAAATATGAAGAAAGAGTAGAATTGATTGATTATTCCATGGATAAATTTGTATAAATAATAAAGTTGATCATTCAGAGTTGTTGGATTACAACAACTCATCAAATCTTATGTAGACTATAACTGAGAGTTCACCTGACTCATGAAGTTGTGAAAACTCAAGTAAGTATATCCTAGTAGAACTTAAGAGAATAATTACATATTCTAATAGTCGCCATTTGTTGTGGCCATTCCACAACTAGCCCCAAACTTGGGGACCCACCTTTAATTTTTGGAATTTTTGTTAAATTTTAGTTTCTTTGCGTGATATTTTTACAGGCTAGTGTGTTGACTAGTATCTCCTTTTGGTTTATTTTAAGTTGTCTAGTGCATTGGTTAGGTTCTTTCTTATTTTTTGATATTTTATTGTTTTGGTTAGTTTTAATGTTTTAAATTAAACCAATTCAAAAATTTGAAATTAATTAAATCAAATTTAAAATTAAAAAGGAGAGAAAACAAGTAAAATTTAAATAAATAAAGAAAATAAAATAAAAATAGAAGAAAAACTAAAAAAGAAAAAGAAAATAAGAATAAAAATTATATAATATAAAAATAAAAGGAATAAAAAAAAATAGCATTTATTTTTCTCATGGCACGCTAATATTTCTTTACATATTGGTTTGGTATTAATTTCTATGTTGACTTAATGATTTTATTAAAGTTAGTTTGAATTAATGCTTTACATTGATGTTGGCGGTTTTCTAAATAAAAGAAAGGTATTATTTAATTCATTGCTGGAAAAAAAACGTTATGGAAGAAGTGTTTCATTTGGAAGATACTTAAAAATTTATTATTGGCAAAAAGAATTATGGAAGAAGCCTTTCATTTAGAAGATACTTACCAATTTATTATTGGAAAAAAACCATTATGGAAGAAGTTTTTCATTTAGAAGATATTTACCAATTTATTATTGGCAAAAAAATCATTATGGAACAACCATTTCATTTGAGAGATATTGCAGTTACAAAGAAGTTACATGACTAAGCCAAAGGAAAAGGGAGGGAAAATGAAATGAAGAGTTTATTTTAGGGTTGGAAAGCTTTAAAAAGCCATGGAAGCAAAGGAAATAGGGGCTGGAATATTTTGGAACCTGAGGCATGGAAGAATATTAGAAGGCTATTAAAGCTGCAGTGGAGCTAGTTTTCCCTCATTTTTGTGTGCAAAAAAAAGATTTTGAATACAAATTCATGTTTATTGAATATATTTTCTCACATGCACCAAGTTTATTTAATGGTGTTTATTCATGGGTATGGTTACACCATTTCAATATTTGAATTGCATGTTTTTTATTATTCCTTAGACTCATGCCATAACCAAATTTTAGATTGTCTGAATGCAGGTCTACCCTGTTTATGTTTTTTATTTTCAGAATTTAACATTTTTCTGCAGCATATGTTGGATTTTGTTTACAGTAGTTTTTCTTTAGTATTTTCCCTATTCTGGTCCATATTCCATAATTTCAGTTTTATTTTTTTTATTATTTTTTTCTAGCCCTAGCTTTTGTTATAGTTTATTTTATTTTCATTTTTGTTCAAGTTCCAATCAAACACTCAAAGACCTAAAATGCTATTTAATTTTGCACAAAAAAAATCCTTATGAGGGTTTTGGAGTAATAATAATACCCAAAACATTTTGTTCTTAAGGTTAACTAATTAAATTATTTGGGTGTATTTTATTTGACTAAAGTATTTTATTTAATGTTACAAAGCATATTTTTGCACTTCACAAGTCTTATGATTTTCTTGATTTAACAATGCAAGATTAAAAATTTGTTTAAACAATGCAAGACTAAAATCAGTTTAACCATGCAAGATAAAATGAATTGAAGCATCATTCAGGATTCAAATTTCTTATTAGATTCAGCCACTTTCTTTTCTTGTTTGGACAGAGCTTAACCATCCAAGATAAAATTGATTTGCATTCAAGGGAGGGATTTACTAACTCCAATCTCATATTAAGGTAAATATAAAATAAAGTGGTTTTCTAAAGCACTGGTTAATAGCAATAATTTAATATGAAGATAAAAAGAATTTGCTAATAGCAAGTACAAACTTCTGTTTCATATTAACGCAAAGATTAAAATGAAGTGGCTTACCACAACACTTGCTAAAAACACATGTTAATCTTAAGTAAAATGAATCTGCTAACATCAAGTACTAACTCCAAATTTCATATTAAATCAAAGATAAAATGAAGTGGTTTGCCATAGCACCTACTAACAGAACATTTTAATTGAAGATAAAAGGTATTTGCTAACAAGGATTCAAGGATAAATCACTTTAACAAATAAAAAATAAAATGATTTAGGATCAAATTTAGGCATTTATTCATGATTTTATTTATGCACATAAGGGAAATCAAGCCCTTTTAATTAATGAACAATAATAGCATGACAAAATCAAAGTAAAATCAACACAGGCCCCTTGTTAACAGTTGTTTGCATGTCACTAAGGTATTCCGAGAATTTATTTTGATACATATTCACAAGAACACAAGTCTACATTAAATAAAAATAATCTTGGAGATATTTTGATTTCTTTGCAAAAGAGAGTTTTATAATCAAAATCCTAACTGTGAGTGTGGTTTTGTAACATGGCAAAATTACCACTCAACATTTTGGTGCTAGAATGAGGGCCTAATTTGGCTATTTTTGCTATTTAGATGATAAATTGTTCTTGTTATTTTAAAGGCTTATTTGAAGACATTTATCTTGACTAATGAGGTTTTGTTGATTGTATTCATTAATTTGATTTTTTTTTTTAAATTGATGATTGCATGGATACTAACCTTTTGCAAATTGAAGAGTGGTCTTTAAAATAATGGTTTAAATGATGCATATATTTTAAGACTTGTTAGTAATTTTGTGCTTATTTGCAAGACATTTATTTGAATAACAAAATAGGTACTAAAGTTATATTCTTAAAGGTCCTCTAATGGCAATGTTTACTTCAATAGGAATTGCATCTTGGATAGGTTATTATTATAGTAATTTAAACATGTCTCCTTTTACAATTATTGAAGGTGTAGAAGATTGTTTACCCATGTTTAAGCATGATGTGATCTCAACTGAGGAGCATATTCAGAGATACAAGGACATTTTAAGATGTTCCTTGTAGGTTGTTTTGATACACTTTGGATGAGGTTGCATTTGAGTGGTATATACACTTACCTTTAAGTTCTATCACTTGTTGGGCTCAACTAAAGGTAATATTTCTTAGCCATTTTGGAAAACCAGGAGTTATGGATTCCAACCAATACCAACCAACCAATGTAGTACCCTTGAATCAAAATATGTCTAATATAAAAAATAAAGGAGATACAAGTGAATATCCAAATGTTACCACCACCTTAGATATCGTCCAAGAGGAAGAGATGAGTGGCTTAGAGTTATTATTTACAAAGGAGAATTGGGATAGCTATAGAAATCTGATTTCAACCATTAATCCCATCGTAGAAGTATTTGAGCTATCAAAAGTGGTTGAAAGTGAGTTTAAAGGGGAATCCATGGATGAATTTGAAGATATGATAGAATTTTATGACTTGTTTTTAGAAGATAATTATGACAATGATCAAGAAATCCAACATGAGCCAAGTCATGATAAGATAGAAATAGAAGGCATAGAGTCATTTTTTACAAAGGAGGATTGGAAAAAACATGAAGAATCATTGGTTCCTCATCTTCATATTAATGAAATTACTATTTCACTTGATATGCAGGACATTGAAAATGTTATATCTCACAAAACTTTTGCAATTCTAATATAATCAAAGTATGGCATACAACTTGCTAAAAAAGAGAAATTTTCAAGATTCAATCATTTTGAATATGAGTCTATTGAACACCTTACTAAAATAGAAAATTAATAAATGGTAAATGCTTCTTATGATTCCTTTGTTTTGGATGAGGAAGAGGTAAAGGCTTCACTTTCATTTTTGTATTTTGAAAATGCAGGTTTAAATTCATATAATTATTTTGGAGATTCAAATAAAGAAATACCATTGGTAGGTAAAAAGGAATTAGAATTGATTTCCATGCTTCCAAATGATAAAAATGTTGCTTTACTCAAAATAATTAAAGTAGTTGATCAAGAGGACTCGTGGTTTGGGTTTGACAATATTGATGATCCAAATGAAAATATTGCTTTATTTGAGAAGACTCAAGCTAGTGGTCATAAATATAGGGTTTTGGCACATCCCTTAACCAACAAGAGTTATGGTTCAAAAATGATGGACATATTTTTTATTAGGTGTCTAATTTTGGTGTTTTTAAAAAAAGTCATTGATGAAGGTAAAGGGAAACATGATGATGATGAATCCCATGAAGAAGAAGAAAATATCACAATGGTTCACCAAGTGTTGGTAAATGAAAATGTACAAAAGGTAGAATCTAACCTTTTGTGTCCAAAAATCCAAGCTTTAGGTGAAAATTTGTAGTCATTTATTGGATTCAAATGCTATTTATGATGAAATACCACTAGAGGTAAATGAAGATATAGAGTTGATTTTTTCTCCCCTCATTATTGAGATTGATTTTTTAAATGAAGGAGAAGTAGAAATTCTTGAATTGTTAAATCAGGTGCATCAACAAATAACTATTGAATCAGGATACAAACCTATAACGATCCTCATTTAATAGATGTCATATATAATTGTAAATTGGTACATGAGTATGATTGGCCTAAAGACATGGATGATGATGTTACTATAAAATTTTTAGAAATAGCCTCTGGTTTGAAAGACATCCTACATTCTTGTAAAAATAAATCTAATCATGAAATTCACATCTCATTGAATAAGCTAGAAATAGTGGAAAATCGTGTATTCATTTGCAAGTTTAAGGAATCAAATGCTAAACATGGAATTTTTAATAAACTTGAATCAAAGTGGTTGTGTGAGAGTGGTAAGATGAGTGTTGTTGCATTGTGGGGCTTAATATTACTTGGGTTGAATTTTTGTAAATCTTGGCATGCATGTCATGATATTTGTCTTTTAAAATGCGCTAATCATGTTTGGGACCCAGGGAAGTGATAGTCCAAATTTTTGCATCATGTTGTATATTATTGTATATAAGTTTTGGTTTTCATGTTTTTTCTTTGGTTTTCTATTTTGGGCTTTGTTTCTATTTTTTGGTTTGGTGAGTCTTGTGTTTGTTTTCTTGTCAAGTTTGTATTAGATAAAATTTTGAGTTTTGGATTGGTTCCTCCAATGGTGGTTGTGTTTATGGTAGTTGCTAGTGTTTGGCCTCTTGACTGATTGTTGTGTTCATTTTTCATAAAATATGAATTACTTATCATGTGGATCAAGGAAAAGGGGATAAAATTATTTAGTAATTGGTCCTAGATTTTTGGGACTAAGATAGTGAATTTTAGAATAATGAATCATTTGCTAAGGCTACACATGAACACATCACATTAAGGGGTATTATTGGAATCTTGAAAGATGAAGTTATTTGGTTTGCAAATTAAGGCAAAATTTTTTTATACTCAATATTTTGCCTTACTTAATCTCTAATCCAGGTGGCAGGTGAAGGTTGCAAAACAATACAGTGGTGAATAAAAAAAAGAAAAAATCTAAATAAATCAAATGGCTTAGGGCATCTCCACCAAGGCTATAGATGCCTAGATGGTAGTGGAGCAATGTTTATAAATGAGGCAAATACAAATTCATCTAATACCTAGGTGAGCAAGGCATCTCCATCGGGGCTATAAATGTTTGGTTGGCAGTGGAGCAATGCAGAGGCACATTCTTTCATGAGTAATATTTTTATAGCCTAATGCAAAGTGAGTGATGGATTCTAAATAGTGTCAATAATTATAGAATGAAAACACTTTCACACACTTAGCTAAAGCAATGGTTCATGTATTTTAAATTGAATTTGTCTATCCCCATCATCTTTGGATATTGCTGAATATTTTGGTTTCTAATCTTCAGTTTGTTTGTTTTTAAATTTGGGTTCTTCATCCGAATTGCTCAGGAACATTTCCCAGAAGAGTTGCTATTAGAATTTCCCAAAATATACATGCAAAGTATTACACAAAATATCAATAAAGAGTAGAACTGATTGATTATTTCATGGATCAACTTTGTATAAATAACAAAGTTGATCATTGAGAGTCGTTGGATTACAACAACTCATCAAATCATATGTAGACTATAACTGAGAGTTCACATAACTCATGGAGTGGAAAATCAAGTAAGTTTATCCTAGTAGAACTTAAGAGGATAATTACTTATTCTAACAACCCCCTTAAGTGATACTAGGGGTGTATTGTGAAAATGAGTCTCGACAACAAAGCCTAATGATGTACTTATGGAAAATGGTTTCTTTTCTAAAGAGATGGTAAAAACCCCATGGGAAAAACCATCTATCAAAAAAAAGAAAAAAGGAAGAGGCATGTCTTCGGTTTGCAAATATTGTCCTCTTAATACAAAAAAGGTGAGTCCCAACAACATGGCCTGACGAGGTACTCATTTATAATATATATGACATATGGTGAAAAAACCAAATGGGAAAAACCATTTGCTATGAAATAAAGATGCATGTCTTTGGATGGCGAATATTATCCTTAATAACAAAAAAAATGAGTCTCGACAACATGTTTTTATGAGGTACTCATGTATAATATATAAGGGAGAGATGATAAAAAAACACATGGGAAAAAACCATCCTCCAAAGAATACAATAATAAAAGGAGAGGTGAAAATACCTTTGTTTACATGTAGCTATAATACTCCAAGTTTCTCTCACAACTGTATGTAACACAAAGAAGGAAATGACTTGGTGAATATGTCTGCAACTTGATTTTTAATTAGAATATAGTCCAAGTATATATCCCCATTATAAATATGTTTTCGAATGAAGTGCATGTGTATATCAATGTCCTTGGTGTGTTGATGCTCAAATGGATTGTGTGCAATATTAATTGCGCTTTGCTTGTCATGCCAAAGAGTAATAGGTTTGTCATGGGGAAAACCAAATTCTCTTAGAATATGATGAACCCAAAGAAATTGCTAACTTGCTAAAACTGTTGCCCTGTATTCTACCTCTATAGATGATAAGGGTACTGCTTGTTGCTTTTTGCATAACCAAGCAATTGACGAAGAACCAAGATAGTAGACATAGCCTGAAGTTGAAAATTAATCTTCTACTAAACCTGCCCAATCTAAATCTATGTAGCCAATGATATCCATATATTTTCCATCATATAAGAGCCCAAAGTGAGTAGTTCCTTGCAATTAGCAGAGGATTATTTTTGCTGCTTGCTAGTGACTGAAATGAGGTTGATGTGAGAATTTGGATATTAAGCCAACAACATATGAGATATCTAGATGAGTATGGGTAAGGTATAATAGACTCCCTACAAGCTGACGATATATAGTTGCATCACATAGAGGGGATATGTTGGAAGTACTTAGATTGACTCCAAACTAAAAAGGTGTAGGAGAAGGTTTGAATTCAATCATTTTAAACCTTTTAAGAAGATCTAGAGTGTATTTTTGTTGACACAATGAAATTCTTGCATTTATTTGATTTATTTGGATCCCAAGGAAGTAATGAGATAGACCCAGATCAACTATATCAAATTTTCTAGAGAGGGAGTCTTTTATAGTCTGAATGCAAGTGAAGTCACTACCAGTGAGTAGTAGATCATCAAAATATAGAACAAGTATGGTGATTTTTTCGTCATCTCTCCAAATGTAGATTGTGTTATCAGACTCACAATGAGAAAAACCTGAAGAAATATGGAAGGAGTCAATTTTTCATACCAAGATCTAGGAGCTTGTTTGAGGCCATAGAGAGACTTCTTTAGCTTACAAACAAGAAAGGAGTCTTGAGTGAAACCATTAGGTTGTTTCATGAATATCTCTTCTTTAAAGTCACAATGTAAGAAAGCACTTTTTACATCCATTTTAAAGATAGACCACTTTTAGGAAGCATCCAGAGCAAGAACAAGTCTAACAAAATCCATTTTGGCAACTGGTGCAAAGGTTTCAGCATAATCAATTCCTTCAATTTTAGAGAAACCTTTGGCTACTAGGCAAGCTTTGTGTTTGTCAATTTCTCCATTAGGCCCATATTTTGTTCTATAAATCCATTTACAACAAACTAATTTCCTTCCTTTAGGTAGGGGAACTAAATTGATATTCTCACAATGACACTGAGAGGGGGGGTGAATCAGTGTAGCTATTAAAATTCAAATCTACAGCATTTAAAACTGAAGCAAAGAGAACTTGAAAATAGGTAAAGCAATTTTCACAAGAGAGCACACCACAACACACAATATAACGAGGTTCACCAATTTGGCTACTCCTCAAAATGATTGCTTGGACTCCAATCCAAATCCAGCCTATGCAAAACACCAATTTTACAAACACTTTACCAGCATCCACTGGAAGGAGCACCAATCCCTTAATTTTTTGCTGCAACAGATAGGAGCACCAACCCCTAATACCAAGCACCAACTTGGACTGCAATTCTGAGTTATTACAATGACATAAAAATGCCTTCACTGTTTACACAACCCTGACTAGTCTGCAATTAAACAAACTCTGCACACTCTCATGACTCTGCTTATTTCTCTCTCGGCCCTCTTCTAACCCTCTTTACGTAGTAATTTTTCACTTACAACAGCAACCTGATTCTCTGTGTGACTGTCTTTTTATAACCCCTTTTTCTCATCGAGACTCCTCATCTTCTATGACTTTTGGAATCCCACATGCAGTCGAATAACATTCTCTGACTATTCAAATTATTTTCTATGCATGCATGCATTTTTTATTCTACTTATGCGACTGTTCGAATCTTTTTCTATCCGTGCATGCATTTTTTGATTCTTCTTATGCGGTTGTTCGAATGCATTTTTCGATTCTCCTTATGCGACTGTTCGAATGCATTTCTTGATTCTTCGTATGGGACTATTTGAATGCATTTTTTGATTCTCCTTATGCGACTGTTCGAATGCATTTCTCGATTCTTCGTATACGACTGTTCGAATTCTTTTTCTTTGACTATTTAAAAAAAAACTGCATGATTTCTAACTGTTACTGCACTTGTAACCTTCGCACTAACTCCAATTAAATTTTCTAATTTTGGCTCCCTGCTTTTTCTCTACCACTGCCCCTTTAACTGTAGTTCTGTTCCAGTTAACTATCAGTAAGCGTGTTGTTGCCACCTGTCATGAAATTGTGACACTTCTGTCTCTTTGCACTCTTCTCGCCTTCTACCTATGAAAACATGACTTGTCGTGATATCGCAACACTTTTCACCTCTTGTTACGCTTCTCAGCTTCACTCAGCAAAAACTCGACATGTCGTGAAATCGTGACACTTTTTGCCTCTTGCTACGCTTCTCGGCTTCACCCAGCAAAAACTCGACATGTCATGAAATCGTGACACTTTCTACCTCTTGCTACACTTCTCGGCTTCACCCAGTGAAAACTTGACATGTTGCAAAATCATGACACTTTCTGCCTCCTTGTCCACTTCTTTGCTTGCACCCGCAAAACAAAATCGTGACATCTTTCGCTTCCTTGCACTCTGTTCTGCCTGCACTATGGAAAACCTGACATGTCACGAAATCGTGACATATTTCACTTTCGTACACTCCTCTTGGCTTCAACCAGCGAAAACGAAACATGTCACGAAATCGTGACATATTTCTCTGCCTTGTGCCTTTTCTGCCTTTCGCCCGCAAAAATGGAACATGTCGTGAAATCGTGAAATATTTCTCTGCCTTGTGCCTTTTCGTATTTTTCCCGTGAAAACGAAACATGTCATGAAATCATGACATCTTTCTCATCTGTACACTCTTCTCCGCAAGCCCCAGCAGAAACCTGACATGTCATGAAATCACGACACTTTTTCTCCTTGGCGCTTCTTCTTCGAACCTGTCATGAAATCATGACACTTTTTCTTCCGTACCATCCTTCTTGCAAATTGTCATGAAATCGTGACACTTTTCTTTGCGAGCTCCTTCTCTCTGAACATGTTGCGAAATCGTGATAGTTTTTCCACTTGACTTCTTTTCTTCCACCATGTCGCGAAATCATGACAGTTTTATTTTTTTTCTTCTTGACATGTCGCGAAATCGTGACATCTTCTTTTCTAGCTTTTCACCATGTCGCGATATCGCGATAGTTATCCTTGCGCTTTCTCTCTCTTTGGCCATGTTGTGAAATCATGACAATTTTGCTTGTGCCTTCTCTCTCGTCAGCCATGTCACGAAATTGTGACAGTTTGGCATGCATTTTCTCTCTCCTCCATTATTTCGTAAAATCGTTACAGTTTGGCATGCATTTTCTCTCTCCTTCATTATGTCACGAAATCACGATAGTTTGGCATGCATTTTCTCTCTCCTCCATTGTGTCATGAAATCATGACAGTTTGGCATGCATTTTCTCTCTCCTCTGTTGTGTCGTGAAATCGCGACAGTTTGGCATGCATTTTCTCTCTCCTCCAAGATGTCATGAAATCGCGACAGAAAACATGTTGCGATATCGTGACAGTTTTATTACTTGACTTTTTCTTTGATTTTTTGAATCTGGGCCACTTCTGTCTTCTCATAAATTCACTGTACATGATCTGACTGACCTCTGAACTCCTGTCCACTGCATCAACTGATCTATCTATCTGTGTTGACAACAATGACAATACTTTTGCTGCACCTTGCTCAACAGTCTCCCCCTTTGGAATTGTTGGCAACACTCATGCACTCTCCTGTAATTCTTCTCCCCCTTTGAAAATAATACCAAAGGGCTACTGCAGACTCCCCCTGAGTCTATGCACACCATTCTCAGACAAATATTGTTATAGTTAGCAAAAATCATAAATATAAGCAAAACTATAAACAGAGGCATAAATGCTCCCCCTGAGAATGTGATCCCAAATGATAGTCAATTCTTGGGAAATGTGACCACTCCCAGATTACTTCGAAGGTACTCAAAAACTTCCTTGGGTAATGGTTTTGTGAATATATCAGCTACCTACTATGTAGTTGGAACAAAATCCAATTTGACCTCTCCTTCTGCAACTTTATCCTTTAAGAAGTGATACCGGATCACAATATGTTTGGTTCGAGAATGCATAACCAGATTCTTGGATATGTTGATAGCACTAGTGTTATCACATTTAATTGAAATTGGCTCTTTGAAGTGAATACCAAGATCTTTCAAAGTTTGTCTCATCTATAATATCTGTGTACAGCATGTTGTTGCTGCAATGTATTCTACCTCGGCTATGGATAGAGAGACTGATTCTTGTTTCTTGCTGTGCCATGCTACCAGCCTGTCTCCAAGATAAAATGCTCCTCCACTGGTACTCTTTCTATCATCAATACATCTTGCCCAATCTACATCAGAATATGCAATCAAAGTGAAGTCTTTACCTTTTGGGTACCACAACCCATAATCCATAGTACCCTTGAGGTACCTAAAAATCCTCTTTATAGCTGTCACATGAGTTTCTTTGGGACTAGCCTAAAATCTTGCAACCATGCATACTACCTATAATATATCTGGTCTTGTGGCTATTAAATACAACAGGCTTCCAATCATAGACCTATACATTGTTTGATCTACATCTAGAGATTTGTCATCCTTGCTCAACTTGCAGCCTATTGTCATGGGAGTGCTAACAGGTTTACTATCCTCCATTGTGAACTTTTTTAGCATTTCTTTCACATATTTTATTTGAAAGATAAAAATGCCCTTTTCACTTTGATTGACTTGCAGTCCGAGGAAATAAGAAAGTTCACCAATCATTGACATCTCAAATTCTTTCTTCATTTTATTTGCTATGTCTCTACAATATTCATCCATGCTGCTGCCAAATATTATATCATCTACATAAACAAAAAGTACAATAAGCTGGCCATGCTCTTTTTTGATATATAAATTGCTGTCCACCATACCTTTCTTGAACCCCTGTTTAATAAGATAGTTATCCAGCCTTGCATACCATGCTCTGGGTTCCTGTTTCAGACCATACAACGCTTTCTTTAACCTGTAAACAAAATCTGGATACTCCATCAAGGGTGAAAATGCATTTCTACTTGTGAAATTTCTTTGTCCTATATTATAAATGCAATCTGAAATATTATGACCATAAGTATTGCATTTAAAACAATAACCAGAAAAGGAATGATTAAACCTGGGAGTTGGCCTTTGCCAATTTGTAGATAGGAGTCGACAAATATTTCTTCTCCTTTGATGTGTGACTTTTGTGAATCCCTCATTGTCAGCACTCTTCTTGTGCCTGGCATTGTTGCTTTCTTTAGCATGATTTGATTTTCTTTGGTCAATCTTGATCTTATCTTCTTTCTTTGCTGGTTCTGTAGTTATGGCTTTTGATCCACTTGAAGATTCTCCTTCGACAAACCCCAAGCTGAATTTGATGCCTGTGGTCCTCTGACTATTTATGATTTTTTCAAGTTATGCAGAACTTCCTTCAAGTTTGTGATAGCAACTCAATTTTTTATTCTTTTCTTCTAGCCGTATTCTTAAACAAACAATTTCTTCTTCCAGTTTGCTGCACTCATCTATTTTCATGGTTAATTTTACTTCAAGTTCTTCAAAAATTTTCTTAAATTCCTCTGTTTGTATTTTCAAACTGTTTATTATGTCATTGGCATCCTCTAGTTTTCTTGAAAACTTTTTATTCTTTTTCCTTTCTACACTCAACTCTTCAAGTGCAGCAACCAACTCTCCTTCCAGATATACTTTAGCCTCATCCTTAAAGTTTTCATCACCTTCCTGATTTTCTTCTGTTCTTTCTTCTTCAAGTGCCATGAACAGAGATTCACCTATTTCTTCTTCAGAATCCTCACCTGAGATTTCTTCAAAGGAGATGACATTCTTGGATATGAAGCTTTTCTTCTTGAAGTTGTTCTTTCTAAAATTTTGTTTCTTCTTCTAGTCACCTTTTTCTTGGTGTGACCCTTCACCATTTTTGGTTTTCTCATGCATTGGACATTTAGCTGCAAAGTGACCGACTCCTCCACAATTGAAGCACTTAAATGGTAACTTTCCTCTATACTTTCCTTTTCCCTTTGTAAGTTTTCGAACAAAGTTAGCTTTCGTTTCATCCTATGTCTCTTCATCCTCAGATTCTTGTTCAGCTTTTATATTTTTGTGTGCTTTAAAAGTAGCTTCTCTGTCTATGGGCTTAGTTTGTCCTATTCTCATTTCGTATGCAGTCAAGGAACCATGCATCTCATCCATGCTAAAATTGTTTAGATCTTTTGCCTCTTCTATTGTAGAAACTTTAGAGTTAAATCTTTTGTGAAGAGTTCTGAGAACCTTTTTCATGATAATTGCATCTTCAATTTCTTCATTGAGTCCTCTGATTGCATTAATGATTCCATTGAATCTCAGCATATAGGCCTCTATGTTCTCATCTTCATTCATTTGTAATGCTTCGAACTAAGCTCGATGAGTTTGCAGCTTGGCTTCCTTGATCTTACTGTCTCCTTCATGGATGCTCTTCAGTTTATCCCACATATCTTTTGTCGATTTACAGCTCATGACTCTTATCAATTCACTGTCTACTAGCCCACACATTATGGCATTCTTTGCTTTGGAGTTATTCTCAAACTTTTTCTTCTTGGCAGTATCTGTTGGAGGAGTAGTGGGTGTTGTGTATCCACTTTCTACTGACTCCCAAATGTCGTATCCCAATGCACTCAGATATGTCTGCATCCTAAGTTTCTAGAATGTGTAATTAGTTCCATCAAACAAGGGAGCTTTGTTGGATGAGAATCCTTCACCACTTGCCATTGTGTTTCTTCCAAGATCACCTTAGTTGATTAAGCTTGTTCAAGAAACTTGGCTCTGATACCAATTGATATTCTCACAATGACACTAAGAGGGGGGGTGAATCAGTGTAGCTATTAAAATTCAAATCTACAGCATTTAAAACTGAAGCAAAGAGAACTTGAAAATAGGTAAAGTAATTTTCACAAGAGAGCACACCACAACACACAATATAACGAGGTTCACCAATTTGGCTACTCCTTAAAAATGATTGCTTGGACTCCAATCCAAATCCAACCTATGTAAAACACCAATTTTACAAACACTTTACCAGCATCCACTGGAAGGAGCACCAACCCCTTAATTTTTTGCTGCAATGAGATAGGAGCACCAACCCCTAATACCAAACACCAACTTGGACTATAATTCTGAGTTATTACAATGACATAAAAATGCCTTCACTGTTTACACAACCTTGACTGGTCTGCAATTAAAAAAACTCTGCACACTCTCATGGCTCTGCTTATTTCTCTCTCGGCCCTCTTCTAACCCTCTTTACGCAGTAATTTTTCACTTACAAGCAGCAACTCTGATTCTCTATGCGACTGTCTTTTTATAACCCCTTTTTCTCATCGAGACTCCTCGTATTCTATGACTTTTGGAATCCCGCATGCAGTCGAATAACATTCTCTGACTATTCGAATTCTTTTCTATGTGTGCATGCATTTTTTATTCTACTTATGCGACTATTCGAATCTTTTTCTATCCGTGCATGCATTTTTTGATTCTTCTTATGCAACTATTTGAATGCATTTTTTGATTCTCCTTATGCGACTATTCGAATGCATTTCTTGATTCTTTGTATGCGACTATTCGAATGCATTTCTCGATTCTTCATATACGACTGTTCGAATTCTTTTTCTTCGACTGTTTAAAAAAAAAACTACATGATTTCTAACTGTTACTGCACTTGTAACCGTCGCACTGACTCCAGTTAACTTTTCTAATTTTGGCTCCCTACTTTTTCTCTACCACTGCCCCTTTAACTATAGTTTTGTTCCAGTTAACTGTTAGTAAGCGTGTTGTTGGCACTTGTCGCAAAATTGCGACACTTCTGTCTCTTTGCACTCTTCTTGCCTTCTACCCACGAAAACATGACTTGTCGCAATATCGCGACACTTTCCCCCTCTTGTTACGCTTCTCGGCTTCACCCAGTGAAAACTCGACATGTCACAAAATCGTGACACTTTCTGCCTCCTTGTCCACTTCTTCGCTTGCACCCACAAAAACTAGACATGTCGCGAAATCGTGACATATTTCACTTCCTTGCACTCTGTTCTACTTGCACTAGCGAAAACCTGACATGTCACGAAAACGTGACATATTTCACTTTCGTACACTCCTCTTGCCTTCAACCAGTGAAAACGGAACATGTCACGAAATTGTGACATCTTTCTCTGCCTTGTGCCTTTTCTGCCTTCTACCTGCAAAAATGGAACATGTCACAAAATCGTGACATCTTTCTCTGCCTTGTGCCTTTCTGTCTTTTGCCGTGAAAACGGAACATGTCACAAAATCATGACATCTTTCTCATCCATACACTCTTCTCCACAAGCCCCAGCGAAAACCTGACATGTCGTGAAATCGCAACACTTTTTCTCCTTGGCGCTTCTTCTTCGAACCTGTCATGAAATTGCGACACTTTTTCTTTCGTACCATCCTTATTGCAAATTGTCATGAAATTGTGACACTTTTCTTTGCGATCTCCTTCTCTCTGAACATATCATGAAATCATGACAGTTTTTCCATTTGACTTCTTTTCTGCCACCATGTCGCGAAATCGCGACAGTTTTCTTTTCTTTCTTCTTGACATGTCACGAAATCGTGACATCTTCTTTTCTAGATTTTCACCATGTCGTGATATCATGACAGTTATCCTTGCACTTTCTCTCTCTTTAGCCATGTCGCAAAATCATGACAATTTTGCTTGCACCTTCTCTCTCCTTGGCCATGTCGCGAAATCGTGACAATTTGGCATGCATTTTCTCTCTCCTTCGTTATGTCACAAAATCATGATAGTTTGGCATGCATTTTATCTCTCCTCTGTTATGTCACGAAATTGTGACAGTTTGGCATGCATTTTCTCTCTCCTCCGTTGTGTCGTGAAATCATGACAGTTTGGCATGCATTTTCTCTCTCCTTCGTTGTGTCACGAAATTGCGATAGTTTGGCATGCATTTTCTCTCTCCTTTGAGATGTCATAAAATCGTGACAGAAAACATGTCGCGATATCATGACAGTTTTTTTACTTGTCTTTTTCTTTGAGTTTTTGAATTTGGGCCACTTTTGTCTTCTCAAAAATTCACTGTACATGATCTGACTGACCTCTGAACTCCTGTCCACTGCATCAACTAATCTATCTGTTTGTGTTGACAACAATGACAATACTTTTGCTGCACCTTGCTCAACATAAATAACAAGTTTTATTTTTTATTAAGGAAGTGAATTCGTTTTCCAAGACATGATCCCATTATTTAATAATAGTTTCTTCTTTGGAGGATTGAGGATCAGAGGAAATAGACTGATAGACAAGACTAGTGCCTATGGAGTTGGTTAATCTGGATGATGGAAGATTTTGGATGTAAGGAGTAGCTTCTTTAACAATGGTGCGGGCCCATTTTGGAAGAGTGGAAGGAGTAGGAGTGGAAAGACTTTGAGTTGGAGTTATAGGTTCCTCATCTTGATCATAAATCTCTAAATTAATCTTTAAAGTTGGTTCTTCAATATATTTAGGTTCTACTATAGGAGAAGGCTCAATAGAGGAAGAGGATGGTTGAGGATCTTTCTAGGGAATGTTTCATAAAATTGGACATTCCTATGAAAAAATACATCATGAGTTGTGGGATTAAGGAGCTCGTATGCTTTCATTTCCTCATAATAACCAACAAAGATGAGTTTTTTGCTTTTCTTATCTAGAGCCTTTCTTTTCTTCTTTGGGATGTACGCCCAAGTAGTACACCCAAAAATATTGAAGAAGGAGGCATCCGATTTTGAGCCATTACATGCTTATTTAGGAGTTAAATGGTCAATAGCTTTATGAGGTGTGCGATTTTAAATATAGTTTGCATAGTTAATAAATTCTACCCAAAATAATTTTGGAAGATCTCTTGAATGGAGCATATAGTTTGTCGTTTCCTTCAATGTTACGTTTTTCCTCTCTACAATACCATTTTTCTATGGATTATGGGAACCATAATGCTAATTAATGATGCCATGACTTGATAGAAGTATTGAGAACTCTTTACTACAGTATTCCGCCCCATTATCTATGGGAATTTGCTTGATGTTGCAAGAGGCCTGATTTTCAACTAAGGCTTTGAATATTTTAAAGTGGGATAAAACATCACTTTTGTATTTTAGGAAGTGGACCCAAGTTATTCTGGAAAAGTCATCAATGAAGGTTAGAGCATATTTTACTCCTTTAAAAGAAGGCTCTAGGAAAAACATCAAGTCACTATGGATTAACTCTAGAGGGGATGAGGCTTTTAGAGAACCATTTGGATGGAAAGGATCTTGATGTTGTTTTCCAAGAGCACATCTAGGACATACTCCATCAATAGAAGAGACTTGAGGTAAACTCGTTACCATTTCATGGGTGTTCAATTCCTTTAGGTAGTTATAATTGAGATAACCAAAACATTCATGCCAAATTTTTCTTTCAAGATCTCCATGAGCCACAAAACAGGAGGCCCCTTCTAGATTTTTGAATCCTTTTAAGTAAAATAGGTTAGTGTTGTGATCAATATATTATTTTGCTAAAAGAGAGTGGGGGTCTTGAAAGTCTCTTATCTCAACTCCTATTGGAGAGAAGAGAACAATTTTCCCCTTTCCAAAAGTACAAATTTGATATACGGGGAGGAGATTTGTTGCAATGTTTGGAACATAAACAACATTATTGATAGATCCACCATCAATGGATATGTCACCCTTTATTTTGACTAGGATAAAGGAAGAGTCACCAGATTCTATGCTACATGTTGAACTTGAGGAGATAGAAGATAATGAATCATCTGAAGCAATCATGTGATGAGTTGCTCCAAAATCTAGGACCTAGTAATTAGATGAAGTATTGGTGGTCTTCCCTTGAACATTTAGGGCTTTTCATATCTGATTTTTATTATCTATATTTTTATCCTTCATATTTCTCTCTAGTTGTAATCTTTTCCACCATTTGTTTGCAGAATGACCATTCTTTTTGCAGTGAGTACAAGTTATGGGACTTCTTTCTTTCTTTTTGAATTTTTCTTTAGTGGACATGGATGCTACTAAGGCTTTAGAGGAAGAGGAAGAGATCTCATACTTTACAAGTTTCATTTCTTCTCTAGTTAGTCTCTCACAAAATTCTTCTAAGGAGGGTATTTTGAAACTTGCACCAAGAGCATCTTTTGTAGATAGAAAGGTGGTTGCGAATATTTGAAATACACCATTTAATTTAGAAATAATTAGATAGATGAATTCTTCATATTTTTTATCCTTGCCACTGCATTTAAATTGAGTAAGGACTTCTTTAAATTTGGTGAGAAAGTCAACAATATTGCTAAAGTCTTCAGGAGATAATGTTGTTAATTCTACCTCTAATTGCATTGACCTTATTTGATCAACTTTTCCAAATAAGTTCTTTAGTTTATACCAACTTTCATAAGGAGTTTTACAATCTGTAATGTGAAACCATAAGATTTCATTTACATTAGTGATTATAATACGCATTGTTTCATACATTTTCCCTTTATGAAAAAATATTTCATATTCTTTTTCAAATTCAGGTTGCTTCTCTTCTAGCAGGTGTGTGAGCCCTTTTTGAGAAATGAGATTTAATATTTTAGATTTCCAGGTATGATAGTTATGAGGGGTGAGTGGATCAATTGTATTAATTTTTCTAAATAAAATTGAAGTAAACCAACAATCCCCCTCCCTTAATTTCAATTTTAATGTTCTTTTAAAGAATGAAACAAAACCCTTAAGATATGCCAAGCTCCTCAATTACCCTCCCTAACGAGAAGGAAACTATAAGTAAGTGAGGATATTTGCTAAATATTTTAGGGTAATGAAAAATAAATTAATGGATATTATAATTCTTAATGTAACAATGGCTTTTTGGAAATACCAATATCTTCAAAATACCCTCCCTAAAAATAGGGAATCTATAAGTAAATGAGGACGTATGATAAATTAATAAGGCCAATTAAACAATTGTTAAGCCAGGCCTATATATCATTTCTTCTCAATAACTCACCCTTTCGAGAGGGAAAGTATAAGTAAAGAGGAGAATTTATACTTGGAACATAGGATGTTATTTATATCATCCAGAACTTAATATTGGATTCCTAATAAACTACCCTTACAAGAGGGAAACTGTAAGTTGTTGAGAAGTCCATCACTAGGAACATAGGTGATAAATTTTAAATGATTTAGGTAAAAAAATATTCCTATAAATCAATTTTTTTTTGAAGTTTATGAGAGATTGTATTGATATAGACTTATTATATTTAGGTCTTGCCTTAAGATATAGAGAACTTTCTTAAATGCAAAAAAAAGTGAAATAATAAGGAGAAAGTAACAAGCAAGATGTAGCAGAAAAATTGATGAAGATATATTTTATACACCAATAGATGCCACTTAAAAATTTATAAGATGTTATATAAAAAATATTTGTTTTGATATTTATGAGGGTTTGTATAAAATATTGAGTACCTTATTTAAACATATATTGGTTTAATGAGATAGAAAAAATATACACCTTTTAGATATGAAAGCCAATATAAAAGGAAATAGAAGAGAGCTTAAAGAAGATAGACACCAAAAAAAAAAAAAACCCCCTCAAAAGATAAAACAAAAATAAGGTGCAATATTGTGCACCCTTAACCCCCCTTGAAAAAGACCTTTGTATTATTAGGTTACAAATGACTCTACTTTTTAAGAGGATAACCTTTTGAAAAAGTAAAAGGCTTTAGTGAAGAAATAAGTCAAAATAAATAACAAAAAATAGAAAGGTAAGGAGATATTTTTTAAGGTTTTACCTTCGAAAATGAAGGAACAAAAGAAAAAACCAATAAAAATTAACCAATACAAGGCGCCTGCATTCGAGATTTAAACAAAATACATGAATTGAACATTTGACCCAAATGAAGAAGGTTGTCGTTCACTTCTTCTAAAAGAATGCATCTGGTGCCAAATGAAGAAGGCTATCATTTATAGACCCTATGCCTCTCAAAAAAATAGAAGAGCCAATGCCTAGAAGTACTAGATTCACACTTTGATGAAGTATTTCATTTTTCAAAAAGTTTTGCAGACCCTAGCACCTCACTTTTAAACCTATTAAGGTTCACAGAGAAGACAGAAGACCCAACGCCTTGGCTATGAAATCTGTTTGAAACCTACAGATCAAACATAAAATAAGAGAGGCATAAAACATAAAAAAGGGCTTAATATTGCAATAATTTGATCGAAAGTTAATCAAAATCAAATATATAAAAAAAAATTAGATGCCTCTATCTAGCACGAGGACACTTCGCTTGAGGAGAAAACCGAAAATAGCTTTCTGCACAAAGAAATTGTTAGAGAAAAAAACAAGCTTATGAACATAAAAGAAATTGAATAGAATGCCAAAGGAAGAGAGTTAAATTTTTTTTTATAGGAGCTAAGTGAGAGCCATTAGAATCCACCAACTGAGAAGAGAAGAGATCGATGGTATTAAAAATACTCCAGCTTAATTGGGCTCCTACGTATTTCACCGATGCATTAAAGTGACACCAAAAATGCAGTGCATGATATGAAACGTTAGAAAACGATTATCATGCAACTGAAGTTGACGAAGCTTTAGAGCAATTTTTTTTTTTAAAAAGGGTTATCTTATCAATAGTTGACTTAAATATTAGTTGTGCCAAATGAGAATGCAACAAAGAGCATCTTTAGATCTCCAGTGAAGGAGATATCAAAATATTTGAGAGGCGTTACGAAGAGTGTCGTTGTTGCCCAATATTGGGTGCTCGGCGCTCGTTTTGAGAGCCTCAATCGAACTTCTCTGAGAGAAACTAAAAAGGTAGCACAACAAGATTTTTTTGGCGAAAAAGAATACACTAAATATAGGAAATAAAATTCCTATCAATCAAACTTTTAGGATAATAAATTTTTTAATAATAATCATAAAAAAAATTATTTGCTTGAAAAAAGGTGTTCCTTTTTTTAAGGAAAAAAATTAATATATATGAAGTAGTCAAAGAGCCCCCCTTTTTTTTTAAATAACAGATATGAAAAAAACTATGGGTAATTTTTTTGAATAAAAATCATTTACACTAAAAGGTAATGAATCTTCCTTTTCCCTTTTAACGTGAGAAAGAGACAAATATTATTCATAATAACCCACATACATATATCTAAAAAATATAACAAAAAAACTATATATAAAATCTTATTGAAGACTTAAATCCAAAAAAATAGAGGAGAAGCCAACAAAAGATACAAAGAACTAGCTCCTAGAACCTTCAAGAGAGAATGCTAGCAAAATCTATCCAGCTTTGGTACCATGTTAGAATTTCCAAAAATAGACATGCAAAGCATTACACAAAATATGAACAAAGATTAGAGTTGATTGATTATTCCATGGATCAACTTTGTATAAATAAGAAAGTTGATCTTTGAGAGCCGTTGGATTACAACTCATCAAATCTGATGTATACTATAATTGAGAGTTCACCTGACTAATGAAGGAGTGGAAACTCAAGTAAGTCTATCCTAATAGAACTTAAGAGAATAATTACTTATTCTAACAATCGTCATTTGTTGTGGCCATTCCACAACTAGCCCCAAACTTGGGGACCCACCTTTAATTTTTGGATTTTTTTTTTGAATTTTAGTTTCTTTGCGTGATAATTTTGATAGGTTGGTGTGTTGACTAGTGTCTCCTTTTGGTTTCTTTTAAGTTTTCTAGTGCGTTGGTTAGGTTCTTTCTTATTTTTGTTATTTTATTGTTTTGGTTAGTTTTAATGTTTTGAATTAAACCAATTCAAACATTTGAAATTAATTAAATCAAATTTAAAATTAAAAAAGGAGAGAAAGCAAGTAAAATTTAAATAAAGAAAGAAAAGAAAATAAAAATAGAAGAAAAACTAAAAAACAAAAAAACAAAATAAGAATAAAAAATATATAATATAAAAATAAAATGAATAAAATAAAACAAAAGAATAGCATTTCTTTTTCTCATGGCACGCTAATATTTCTTTACATATTGGTTTGGTATTAATTTCTATGTTGACTTTATGATTTTATTAAAGTTAGTTTGAATTAATGCTTTATATTGATGTTGGCAGGTTTCTAAATAAAAGAAAAACATTATTTAATTCATTGCTGGCAAAAAAAGCGTTATGGAAGAAGCGTTTCATTTGGAAGATACTTACCAATTTATTATTGGCAAAAATCATTATGGAAGAAGCGTTTCATTTAGAAGATACTTACCAATTTATTATTGGCAAAAAGCATTATGGAAGAAGTGTTTCATTTAGAAGATATTTACCAATTTATTATTGGCAAAAATCATTATGGAAGAAGCGTTTCATTTGGAAGATATTGCAGTTACAAAGAAGTTACGTGACTAAGCCAAAGGAAAAGGGGGGAAAATGAAATGAAGAGTTTCTTTTAGGGTTGGAAAGCTTTAAAAAGCCATGGAAGCAAAGGAAATAGGGGCTGGAATTTTTTGGAACAGGAGGCGTGGAAGAATATTAGAAGGCTATTCAAGTTGCTGTGGAGCTAGTTTTCCCTCATTTTTGTGTGCAGAAAATAGATTTTGAATACAAATTCGTGTTTATTGCATATCTTTTCTCACATGCACCAAGTTTATTTAATGGTGTTTATGCATGGATATGGTTGCACCATTTCAATATTTGTATTGCATGTTTTTTTATTCCTTAGACTCTTGCCATAACCAAATTTTAGATTGTGTGAATGCAGGTCTAACGTGGTTATGTTTTTGTTTTCAGAATTTAACGTTTTTCTGCAACATATGTTGGATTTTGTTTACAGTAGTTTTTCTTTAGTCTTTTCCCTATTCTGGTCCATATTCCAGAATTTCAGTTTTATTTTTATTTTTTCCTTCTAACCCTAGCTTTTGTTATATTTTATTTTATTTTTATTTTTGTTCAAGTTCCAATCAAACACTCAAAGCCCTAAAATGCTATTTTGTTTTGCACAAAAAGAATCATTAATGAGGGTTTTGGAGTAATAAGAATACCCAAATAATTTTGTTCTTAAGGTTAACTAATTAAATTATTTGGGTGCATTTTCTTTGACTAAAGCATTTTATTTAAAGTTCCAAAGCAGATTTTTGCACTTCACAAGTCTTATCATTTTCTTGATTTAACAATGCAAGATTAAAAATATGTTTAAACAATACAAGACTAAAATCAGTTTAACCATGCAAGATAAAATGAATTGAAGCATCATTCAGGATTCACATTTCACATTTAGATTCAGTCACTTTATTTTCTTGTTTGGATAGAGCTTAACCATCCAAGATAAAATAAATTTGCATTCAAGGGAGGGATTTACTAACTCCAATATCATATTAAGGCAAAGATAAAATGAAGTGGTTTTCCACAACACTTGTTAATAGCAATATTTTAATCTAAAGATAAAAAGAATCTACTAATAGCAAGTACGAACTTCTATTTCACATTAACGCAAAGATAAAAAATGAAGTGGCTTGCCACAACACTTGCTAACAGCACATGTTAATCTTAAGTAAAATGAATCTGCTAACAGCAAGTACTAACTCCAAATTTCATATTAAATCAAAGATAAAATGAAGTGGTTCGCCACAACACCTACTAACAGAACATTTTAATTGAAGATAAAAGGTATCTGCTAACAAGGATTCGGGGATAAATCACTTTAACAAATCAGAAATAAAATGAGTTAGGATCAACTTTAGGCATTTATTCATCATTTTATTTATGCACATAAGGGAACTCAAGCCCTTTTAATTAATGAACAATAATAGCATGGCAAAATCAAAGTAAAATCAACACAGGCCCCTTGTTAACAGTTGTTTGCAGTGTCACTAAGGTATTCCTAGAATTTATTTTGATACATCTTCACAAGCACACAAGTCTACATTAAATAAAAGGAACCTTGGAGAGATTTTGATTTCTTTGCAAGAGAGGGTTTTCTAATCAAAATCCTAACTGTGAGTGTGGTTTTGCAATAGGGTAAAATTACCACTCAACATTTTGGCGCTAGAAGGAGGGCCTGATTTGGTTTACTTTATTGATATTTAGATGCTAAATTGTTCATGTTATTTGAAAGAGTGATTTGAAGGTATTTATCTTGACTAATGAGGTTTTGTTGATCGTATTCATTAATTTGAAATTTTTGAAATTGATGATTGCATGGATACTAACCTTTTGCAAATTGGAGAGTGGTCTTTAATGTCATGGTTTAAATGATGCATATCTTTTAATATTTGTTAGTCATTTTGTGCTTCTTTGCAAGACATTTATTTGACTAACAAAATTGGTACTAAAGTTATATTCTTCAAGGTCCGCTAATGGCAATGTTTACTCCAATAGGAATTGCATCTTGGATAGGTGATTATTATAGCAATTTAAACATGTCTCCTTATCCAATTCCTGAAGGTGTAGAAGATTTTTTACCCATGTTTAAGCATGATGTGGTCTCGGTTGAGGAGCATATTCAGAGATACAAGGACATTTTAAGTTACTTGCAAATTATGCATAGAGATGTTCCTTGTAGGTTGTTTTCATACACTTTGGATGAGGTTGCATTTGAGTGGTATATACACTTACCTTTAAGTTCTATCACTTCTTGGGCTCAACTAAAGGAAACATTTCTTAGCCATTTTGGAAAACCAGGAGTTATGGATTCCAACCAATACCAACCATCCAATCTAATACCCTTGAATCAAACGATGTCTAATATAAGAAATCAAGGGGATACAAGTGAATATCCAAATGTTACAACCACCTTAGATATCATCCAAGAGGAAGAGATGAGTGGCTTAGAGTTATTGTTTACAAAGGAGGATTGGGATAATTATAGAAAGTTGAATTCAACCATTGATCCCATCATAGAAGCATTTGAGCTATCAAAAGTGGTTGAAAGTGAGTTTAAAAAGGAATCCATGGATGAATTTGAAGACATGATAGAATTTCATCACTTGTTTTTAGAAGATAATTATGACAATGATCAAGAAATCCAACATGAGCCAAGTCATGACAAGCTAGAAATAGAAGGCTTAGAGTCATTGTTTACAAAGGAGGATTGGGAAAAATATGAGGAATCATTGGTTCCTCATCTTCTTACTAATGAAATTCCTATTTCACTTGATATGCAGGACATTGAAAATGTTATATCTCACAAAAATTTTGCAATTCTTGTACAATTAGAGTATGGCATGCAACTTGTTGAAATAGAGAAAGTTTTAGGATTCAATCATTTTGAATATGAGTCTATTGAACACCTTACTGAAATAGAAAATGAAGAAATGGTGAATGCTTCTTATGATTCCTTTGTTTTGGATGAGGAAGAGGTAAAGGCTTCCCTTTCATTTTTGTCTTTTGAAAAGGTGGGTTTAAATTCATATGATTGTTTTGGAGAAA
Source organism: Wollemia nobilis (assembly GCA_028583015.1). Lineage (NCBI taxonomy): Eukaryota > Viridiplantae > Streptophyta > Pinopsida > Araucariales > Araucariaceae > Wollemia > Wollemia nobilis. The sequence continues at coordinate 338,217 of JAQPPZ010002383.1, read as the reverse complement.
TGCCATGGGTAGGTGAAAAGGAGTTAGAATTGACTTCTATGTTTCCAAATGATAAAAATGTTGCTTTACTCAAAACAGTTCAAGTAGTTGATCAAGAGGACTCATGGTTTGGGTTTGATATTATTGATGATCCGAATGAAAATAATGCTTTATTTGAGAAGACTCAAGCAAGTGGTCATGGATATAGTTCTTTTGGCACATCCCTTAGCCAACAAGAGTTATGGTTTGAAAATGATGGACATATTTTTGATTGGGTGCCTAATTTTGGTGTTTTTGAAAAATAGGTCATTGATGAAGGTAAAGGGATACATGATGATGATGAAGCCCATGAAGAAGAAGAAAATATCACAATGGCTCACCAAGTGTTGGTAAATGAAAATGTACAAAAGGTAGAATCTAACCTTTTGTGTCCAAACATCCAAGCTTCAGGTGAAAATTTGTATAATCATTTATTGGATTCAAATGCTATTTATGATGAAATACCACTAGAAGTGAATGAAGAATTAGAGTGGATTTCTATTCTCCCACCACTAATGAGATTGATTTGTTAAATGAAGGAGAAGTAGACATGCTTGAATTGTTAAATCAGGTTCATCAACAACTAACAATTGAATCTAGGATACAAACCTATAATGATCCTCATTTAATAGATGTCCTAGATGCTTGTAAATTGTTACATGAGTATGATTGGCCTAAAGACATGGATGATGATGTTGCTTTAAAATTTTTAGAAATAGCCTCTGGTTTGAAAGACATCCTACATGCTTGTAAAAATGAATCTAATCCTGAAATTCACATCTCATTGAATAAGCAAAAAATAGTTGAAAATCATGTATTCACTTGCAAGTTTAAGGAATCAAATGCTCAACATGGAATTGCTAATAAACTTGAATCAAAGTGGTTGTGTGAGAGAGGTAAGATGAGAGTTGTTGCATTGTTTGGCTTAATCCTACTTGGGTTGGATTTATGTAAAGCTTGGCATGCATATCATGATATTTCTCTCTTAAAGTGCGCTAATCGTGTTTGGGATCCAGGGAAGTGATAGCCCAAATTTTTGCTTCATCTTGTATATTATTGTATATAGGTTTTGGTTTTTGTGTGTTTGCCTTTTGGTTTGGTGAGTTTTATGTGTTTGTTTTCTTGTCAAGTTTGTATTAGATTAGGTTTTGGGTTTGTTTCTAAATTTTGGTTTGTAAGTTTTGAGTTTTGGGTTTGTTCCCTCGATTGGTGGTAGTGTTTTGGGGTAGCTATTGACTTATGGCCTCTTGAAGGATGAATTGCCTATCATGTGGATCAAGGAAAAGAGGATAGAATTATTTAGTAATTGCTCCTAGATTTTGGGGACTAAGATAGTGAATTTTAGAACAATGAATCATTTGCTAAGGCTACACATGAACACATCATATTAAGGGGTATTCTTGGAATCTTGAAAGATGAAGTTATTTGGTTTGCAAATTAAGGTAAAATATTTTGTATACTCAATATTTAACCTTACTTGATCTCTAACCCAAGTGGCAGGTGAAGTTTGCAAAGCAATACAATGATGAATAAAAAAAAATCCAAATCAATCAAATGGCTTAGGGCATCTCCACCGGGGCTATAGACGCCTGGCTGGCAGTGGAGCAATGTTTACAAAAGAGGCAAATGCAAGATTAATCTAATACCTGGGTGAGTGAGCGCATCTCCACCGGGGCTATAAATGCCTGACTGGTTTTGGAGCAATGTAAAGGAATATTTTTTCATGAGTAATATTTTATAGCCTAATGCAAAACAATGTGATGGAATTTGGATAGTTTTTAGGAATGCTAGAATGAAAACACTTTCACACACTTAGCTAAAGCAATGGTTCATGTGTTTTCAATTGAAGTTGTCTATCCCCATCATCTTTGGATGTTGTTGAATAGTTTTATTTCTAATCTTTGATTTGTTGGTTTTCAAAACTAGGTTCTTCACCCAAAATGCTCAGGAGCATTTCCCAACAGAGTCACCATTTGTTGTGGCCATTCCACAACTAGCCCCAAACTTGGGGACCCACCTTTAATTTTTGGAATTTTTGTTGAATTTTAGTTTCTTTGCGTGATAATTTTGATAGGTTGGTGTGTTGACTAGTGTCTCCTTTTGGTTTCTTTTAAGTTGTCTAGTGTGTTGGTTAGGTTCTTTCTTATTTTTGTTATTTTATTGTTTTGGTTAGTTTTAATGTTTTGAATTAAACCAATTCAAACATTTGAAATTAATTAAATCAAATTTAAAATTAAAAAATGAGAGAAAGCAAGTAAAATTTAAATAAAGAAAGAAAATAAAATAAAAATAGAAGAAAAACTAAAAAACAAAAAAAAGCAAATAAGAATAAAAATATATAATATAAAAATAAAATGAATAAAATAAAACAAAAGAATAGCATTTCTTTTTCTCATGGCACGCTAATATTTCTTTACATATTGGTTTGGTATTAATTTCTATGTTGACTTTATGATTTTATTAAAGTTAGTTTGAATTAATGCTTTATATTGATGTTGGTAGGTTTCTAAATAAAAGAAACATTATTTAATTCATTGCTAGCAAAAAGCGTTATGGAAGAAGCGTTTCATTTGGAAGATACTTACCAATTTATTATTGGCAAAAAGCATTATGGAAGAAGCGTTTCATTTAGAAGATACTTACCAATTTATTATTGGCAAAAAACATTATGGAAGAAGTGTTTCATTTAGAAGATATTTACCAATTTATTATTGGCAAAAATCATTATGGAAGAAGTGTTTCATTTGGAAGATATTGCAGTTACAAAGAAGTTACGTGACTAAGCCAAATGAAAAGGGGGAAAATGAAATGAAGAGTTTCTTTTAGGGTTGGAAAGCTTTAAAAGGCCATGGAAGCAAAGGAAATAGGGGCTGGAATTTTTTGGAACAGGAGGCATGGAAGAATATTAGAAGGCTATTCAAGCTGCTGTGGAGCTAGTTTTCCCTCATTTTTGTGTGCAGAAAATAGATTTTGAATACAAATTTGTGTTTATTGCATATCTTTTCTCACATGCACCAAGTTTATTTAATGGTGTTTATGCATGGATATGGTTGCACCATTTCAATATTTGTATTGCATGTTTTTTTATTCCTTAGACTCTTGCCATAACCAAATTTTAGATTGTGTGAATGCAGGTCTAACTTGGTTATGTTTTTGTTTTCAAAATTTAACATTTTTCTGCAGCATATGTTGGATTTTGTTTACAGTAGTTTTTCTTTAGTCTTTTCCCTATTCTGGTCCATATTCCAGAATTTCAATTTTATTTTTATTTTTTCCTTCTAACCCTAGCTTTTGTTATATTTTATTTGATTTTTATTTTTGTTCAAGTTCTAATCAAACACTCAAAGCCCTAAAATGCTATTTCGTTTTGCACAAAAATAATCATTAATGAGGGTTTTGGAGTAATAAGAATACCCAAATAATTTTGTTCTTAAGGTTAACTAATTAAATTATTTGGGTGCATTTTCTTTGACTAAAGCATTTTATTTAAAGTTCCAAAGCAGATTTTTGCACTTCACAAGTCTTATCATTTTCTTGATTTAACAATGCAAGATTAAAAATCTGTTTAAACAATGCAAGACTAAAATCAGTTTAACCATGCAAGATAAAATGAATTGAAGCATCATTCAGGATTCACATTTCACATTTAGATTCAGTCACTTTATTTTCTTGTTTGGATAGAGCTTAACCATCCAAGATAAAATCAATTTGCATTCAAGGGAGGGATTTACTAACTCCAATCTCATATTAAGGCAAAGATAAAATGAAGTGGTTTTCCACAGCACTTGTTAATAGCAATATTTTAATCTGAAGATAAAAAGAATCTGCTAATAGCAAGTACGAACTTCTATTTCACATTAACACAAAGATAAAAAATGAAGTGGCTTGCCACAACACTTGCTAACAGCACATGTTAATCTTAAGTAAAATGAATCTGCTAACAACAAGTACTAACTCCAAATTTCATATTAAATCAAAGATAAAATGAAGTGGTTCACCACAACACCTACTAACATAACATTTTAATTGAAGATAAAAGGTATCTGCTAACAAGGATTCGGGGATAAATCACTTTAACAAATCAGAAATAAAATGAGTTAGGATCAACTTTAGGCATTTATTCATCATTTTATTTATGCACATAAGGGAACTCAAGCCCTTTTAATTAATGAACAATAACAACATGGCAAAATCAAAGTAAAATCAACACAGGCCCCTTGTTAACAGTTGTTTGCAGGTCACTAAGGTATTCCTAGAATTTATTTTGATACATCTTCACAAGCACACAAGTCTACATTAAATAAAAGGAACCTTGGAGAGATTTCGATTTCTTTGCAAGAGAGGGTTTTCTAATCAAAATCCTAACTGTGAGTGTGGTTTTGCAATAGGGAAAAATTACCACTCAACATGAGGAATCTAACCAATTGAGCTAATGCCACTTGATCATGAAGACAAACTTTTGACATATAACTAACATGTCAAATTTTAAGTAAGAAAACTATTTTTTTATACTCAACAAATTGATTTTTGTTTTAGATTGAATCATGAGGTGCTTTAAAAGTGGCTTTAGTAAATATATCATTACTCAAATCATAATATAATATATATAATAATGATAATATTTTTCCAAATTATTTCTAATATTTTGTAATATAATTTCATATACTAAAAGAAAATAAAACCAAATAATCTAATACAGCTAGTAACTATTTCAATTTTTTTAATTTATTTTTTATAAGGATCACAATATTTATATTTATATTCCTTGTAAATAATATCATACTACGCATAAAGCTTACTCCACCTAAAAATATTCTACCCCTTTATTTTGAGCTCTCCAAAATAATTAAAAAGAAACTTTTAGACAATAAACTTATAAAACACCCATCCTTACCTTTTAACTTTATCACAATTAATTTTTAATCTTGGTAAAGCTTAGATAGTATCCATTAAATTTATATATTAAATATCTTATTTTCAAAATTATTTAAATCATAGTGTGATACATTATCCTCCACAACTAGTTTTATAATATTTAAATTTATTACCAATTTATCCTCAAAGACAATTTTTTTGCTTACAATTTTCTAATTAAAACTTATTAAAGAATTTTGAATTGCACTTGATGTTGTGGGTCCTCTTATTATTTTAATTGAGATATTCAAACTAAAACCCTCATTCCTATTAGACTTGTAAAATATTTATTGCTTTCTATCATTCATCACCCTTGAATTTCTTTATTGATGAATATATAAAAATATATATTTAATTATACTATTCTATGGTAGGGATATTATTTTTTGGTAGGTTTTGTATTGAGTAGTGTGGTAGCTATGGTCATTGCAGCCTTGGAGAAGGTTAATATAGTGCATATCTATCAAGAGGGAAACCAAGTGCTAGATTGGTTGTCCAATAAAGGAGTAGAGGAGTAGAGAGTCCTGAACCAATTCTATGGAGGGATGATCTTTTCCCTTTAAATGATTTATGTGACTTCTTGTCTTGTTCTATTGCTACAATTCTATAATTCTTCAATGTTTGATTTAATGTAGAGTAGTATTGTTAAAAAATGTTGGGGCCTTTTCAAAAATCCCTTCTTTTTACCCTAATTGAAAAAATGAGTTCATTTTTTACATAGATATATTTTTAATATTTTTAAGTAATTTTATTATATATAATTATAAAATTAGTATACTATAATTTTAAAATATATGAAATAAATAAATTTATATTTTGTATGTAATATACCATTAAAGACTATTGAAATATATTTCATTCTTAACAAATTTAAAAATTACTATAATAGCTATCAACAAAAATAGATATCAACGAAAACGTGACATATTTCACTTTCGTACACTCCTCTTGCCTTCAACCAGCGAAAACGGAACATGTCACAAAATTGTGACATCTTTCTCCCGCCTTGTGCCTTTTCTGCCTTCTACCTGCAAAATGGAACATGTCACAAAATCGTGACATCTTTCTCTGCCTTGTGCCTTTCTGTCTTTTGCCGTGAAAACGGAACATGTCACAAAATCATGACATATTTCTCATCCATACACTCTTCTCCACAAGCCCCAGTGAAAACCTGACATGTCGTGAAATCGCAACACTTTTTCTCCTTGGCGCTTCTTCTTCGAACCTGTCATGAAATTGCGACACTTTTTCTTTCGTACCATCCTTATTGCAAATTGTCATGAAATTGTGACACTTTTCTTTGCGATCTCCTTCTCTCTGAATATATCGTGAAATCACGACAGTTTTTCCATTTGACTTCTTTTCTGCCACCATGTCGCGAAATCGCGATAGTTTTCTTTTCTTTCTTCTTGACATGTCACGAAATCGTGACATCTTCTTTTCTAGATTTTCACCATGTCGTGATATCATGACAGTTATCCTTGCACTTTCTCTCTCTTTAGCCATGTCGCAAAATCATGACAATTTTGCTTGCACCTTCTCTCTCCTTGGCCATGTCGCGAAATCGTGACAATTTGGCATGCATTTTCTCTCTCCTTCGTTATGTCACAAAATCATGATAGTTTGGCATGCATTTTATCTCTCCTCTGTTATGTCGTGAAATTGTGACAGTTTGGCATGCATTTTCTCTCTCCTCCGTTGTGTCGTGAAATCATGACAGTTTGGCATGCATTTTCTCTCTCCTTCGTTGTGTCACGAAATTGCGATAGTTTGGCATGCATTTTCTCTCTCCTTTGAGATGTCATAAAATCGTGACAGAAAACATGTCGCGATATCACGACAATTTTTTTACTTGTCTTTTTCTTTGAGTTTTTGAATTTGGGCCACTTTTGTCTTCTCAAAAATTCACTGTACATGATCTGACTGACCTCTGAACTCCTGTCCACTGCATCAACTAATCTATCCTGTTTGTGTTGACAACAATGACAATACTTTTGCTGCACCTTGCTCAACATAAATAACAAGTTTTATTTTTTATTAAGGAAGTGAATTCGTTTTCCAAGACATGATCCCATTATTTAATAATAGTTTCTTCTTTGAAGGATTGAGGATCAGAGGAAATAGACTGATAGACAAGACTAGTGCCTATGGAGTTGGTTAATATGGATGATGGAAGATTTTGGATGTAAGGAGTAGCTTCTTTAACAATGGTGCGGGCCCATTTTGGCATAGTGGAAGGAGTAGGAGTGGAAAGACTTTGAGTTGGAGTTATAGGTTCCTCATCTTGATCATAAATCTCTAAATTAATCTTTAAAGTTGGTTCTTCAATATATTTAGGTTCTACTATAGGAGAAGGCTCAATAGAGGAAGAGGATGGTTGAGGATCTTTCTGAGGGAATGTTTCATAAAATTGGACATTCCTATGAAAAAATACATCATGAGTTGTGGGATTAAGGAGCCTGTATGCTTTCATTTCCTCATAATAACCAACAAAGATGAGTTTTTTGCTTTTCTTATCTAGAGCCTTTCTTTTCTTCTTTGGGATGTACGCCCAAGTAGTACACCCAAAAATATTGAAGAAGGAGGCATCCGATTTTGAGCCATTACATGCTTATTTAGGAGTTAAATGGTCAATAGCTTTATGAGGTGTGCGATTTTAAATATAGTTTGCATAGTTAATAAATTCTACCCAAAATAATTTTGGAAGATCTCTTGAATGGAGCATATAGTTTGTCGTTTCCTTCAATGTTACGTTTTTCCTCTCTACAATACCATTTTTCTATGGATTATGGGAACCATAATGCTAATTAATGATGCCATGACTTGATAGAAGTATTGAGAACTCTTTACTACAGTATTCCGCCCCATTATCTATGGGAATTTGCTTGATGTTGCAAGAGGCCTGATTTTCAACTAAGGCTTTGAATATTTTAAAGTGGGATAAAACATCACTTTTGTATTTTAGGAAGTGGACCCAAGTTATTCTGGAAAAGTCATCAATGAAGGTTAGAGCATATTTTACTCCTTTAAAAGAAGGCTCTAGGAAAAACATCAAGTCACTATGGATTAACTCTAGAGGGGATGAGGCTTTTAGAGAACCATTTGGATGGAAAGGATCTTGATGTTGTTTTCCAAGAGCACATCTAGGACATACTCCATCAATAGAAGAGACTTGAGGTAAACCTGTTACCATTTCATGGGTGTTCAATTCCTTTAGGTAGTTATAATTGAGATAACCAAAACATTCATGCCAAATTTTTCTTTCAAGATCTCCATGAGCCACAAAACAGGAGGCCCCTTCTAGATTTTTGAATCCTTTTAAGTAAAATAGGTTAGTGTTGTGATCAATATATTATTTTGCTAAAAGAGAGTGGGGGTCTTGAAAGTCTCTTATCTCAACTCCTATTGGAGAGAAGAGAACAATTTTCCCCTTTCCAAAAGTACAAATTTGATATACGGGGAGGAGATTTGTTGCAATGTTTGGAACATAAACAAAATTATTGATAGATCCACCATCAATGGATATGTCACCCTTTATTTTGACTAGGATAAAGGAAGAGTCACCAGATTCTATGCTACATGTTGAACTTGAGGAGATAGAAGATAATGAATCATCTGAAGCAATCATGTGATGAGTTGCTCCAAAATCTAGGACCTAGTAATTAGATGAAGTATTGGTGGTCTTCCCTTGAACATTTAGGGCTTTTCATATCTGATTTTTATTATCTATATTTTTATCCTTCATATTTCTCTCTAGTTGTAATCTTTTCCACCATTTGTTTGCAGAATGACCATTCTTTTTGCAGTGAGTACAAGTTATGGGACTTCTTTCTTTCTTTTTGAATTTTTCTTTAGTGGACATGGATGCTACTAAGGCTTTAGAGGAAGAGGAAGAGATCTCATACTTTACAAGTTTCATTTCTTCTCTAGTTAGTCTCTCACAAAATTCTTCTAAGGAGGGTATTTTGAAACTTGCACCAAGAGCAACTTTTGTAGATAGAAAGGTGGTTGCGAATATTTGAAATACACCATTTAATTTAGAAATAATTAGATAGATGAATTCTTCATATTTTTTATCCTTGCCACTGCATTTAAATTGAGTAAGGACTTCTTTAAATTTGGTGAGAAAGTCAACAATATTGCTAAAGTCTTCAGGAGATAATGTTGTTAATTCTACCTCTAATTGCATTGACCTTATTTGATCTACTTTTCCAAATAAGTTCTTTAGTTTCTACCAACTTTCATAAGGAGTTTTACAATCCGTAATGTGAAACCATAAGATTTCATTTACATTAGTGATTATAATACCCATTGTTTCATACATTTTCCCTTTATGAAAAAATATTTCATATTCTTTTTCAAATTCAGGTTGCTTCTCTTCTAGCCGGTGTGTGAGCCCTTTTTGAGAAATGAGATTTAATATTTTAGATTTCCGGAGTATGATAGTTATGAGGGGTGAGTGGATCAATTGTATTAATTTTTCTAAATAAAATTGAAGTAAACCAACAATCCCCCTCCCTTAATTTCAATTTTAATGTTCTTTTAAAGAATGAAACAAAACCCTTAAGATATGCCAAGCTCCTCAATTACCCTCCCTAACGAGAAGGAAACTATAAGTAAGTGAGGATATTTGCTAAATATTTTAGGGTAATGAAAAATAAATTAATGGATATTATAATTCTTAATGTAACAATGGCTTTTTGGAAATACCAATATCTTCAAAATACCCTCCCTAAAAATAGGGAATCTATAAGTAAATGAGGACGTATGATAAATTAATAAGGCCAATTAAACAATTGTTAAGCCAGGCCTATATATCATTTCTTCTCAATAACTCACCCTTTCGAGAGGGAAAGTATAAGTAAAGAGGAGAATTTATACTTGGAACATAGGATGTTATTTATATCATCCAGAACTTAATATTGGATTCCTAATAAACTACCCTTACAAGAGGGAAACTGTAAGTTGTTGAGAAGTCCATCACTAGGAACATAGGTGATAAATTTTAAATGATTTAGGTAAAAAAATATTCCTATAAATCAATTTTTTTTGAAGTTTATGAGAGCTTGTATTGATATAGACTTATTATATTTAGGTCTTGCTTTAAGATATAGAGAACTTTCTTAAATGCAAAAAAAAGTGAAATAATAAGGAGAAAGTAACAAGCAAGAAGTAGCAGAAAAATTGATGAAGATATATTTTATACACCAATAGATGCCACTTAAAAATTTATAAGATGTTATATAAAAAATATTTGTTTTGATATTTATGAGGGTTTGTATAAAATATTGAGTACCTTATTTAAACATATATTGGTTTAATGAGATAGAAAAAATATACACCTTTTAGATATGAAAGCCAATATAAAAGGAAATAGAAGAGAGCTTAAAGAAGATAGACACCAAAAAAAATAAAAACCCCCCTCAAAAGATAAAACAAAAATAAGGTGCAATATTGTGCACCTTTAACCCCCCCTTGAAAAAGACCTTTGTATTATTAGGTTACAAATGACTCTACTTTTTAAGAGGATAACCTTTTGAAAAAGTAAAAGGCTTTAGTGAAGAAATAAGTCAAAATAAATAACAAAAAATAGAAAGGTAAGGAGATATTTTTTAAGGTTTTACCTTCGAAAATGAAGGAACAAAAGAAAAAACCAATAAAAATTAACCAATACAAGGCGCCTGCATTCGAGATTTAAACAAAATACATGAATTGAACATTTGACCCAAATGAAGAAGGTTGTCGTTCACTTCTTCTAAAATAATGCATCTGGTGCCAAATGAAGAAGGCTATCATTTATAGACCCTATGCCTCTCAAAAAAATAGAAGAGCCAATGCCTAGAAGTACTAGATTCACACTTTGATGAAGTATTTCATTTTTCAAAAAGTTTTGCAGACCCTAGCACCTCAATTTTAAACCTATTAAGGTTCACATAGAAGACAGAAGACCCAACGCCTTGGCTATGAAATCTGTTTGAAATCTACAGATCAAACATAAAAAAAGAGACATAAAAACTAAAAAAAGGGCTTAATATTGCAATAATTTGATCGAAAGTTAATCAAAATCAAATATATAAAAAAAAATTAGATGCCTCTATCTAGCACGAGGACACTTCGCTTGAGGAGAAAACCGAAAATAGCTTTCTGCACAAAGAAATTGTTAGAGAAAAAAACAAGCTTATGAACATAAAAGAAATTGAATAGAATGCCAAAGGAAGAGAGTTAAATTTTTTTTTATAGGAGCTAAGTGAGAGCCATTAGAATCCACCAACTGAGAAGAGAAGAGATCGATGGTATTAAAAATACTCCAGCTTAATTGGGCTCCTACGTATTTCACCGATGCATTAAAGTGACACCAAAAATGCAGTGCATGATATGAAACGTTAGAAAACGATTATCATGCAACTGAAGTTGACGAAGCTTTAGAGCAATTTTTTTTTTTAAAAAGGGTTATCTTATCAATAGTTGACTTAAATATTAGTTGTGCCAAATGAGAATGCAACAAAGAGCATCTTTAGATCTCCAGTGAAGGAGATATCAAAATATTTGAGAGGCGTTACGAAGAGTGTCGTTGTTGCCCAATATTGGGTGCTCGGCGCTCGTTTTGAGAGCCTCAATCGAACTTCTCTGAGAGAAACTAAAAAGGTAGCACAACAAGATTTTTTTGGCGAAAAAGAATACACTAAATATAGGAAATAAAATTCCTATCAATCAAGCTTTTAGGATAATAAATTTTTTAATAATAATCATAAAAAAAAATTATTTGCTTGAAAAAAGGTGTTCCTTTTTTTAAGGAAAAAAAATTAATATCTATGAAATAGTCAAAGAGCCCCCCCTTCTTTTTTAAATAACAGATATGGAAAAAAAAGTATGGGTAATTTTTTTGAATAAAAATCATTTACACTAAAAGGTAATGAATCTTCCTTTTCCCTTTTAACGTGAGAAAGAGACAAATATTATTCATAATAACCCACATACATATATCTAAAAAATATAACAAAAAAACTATATATAAAATCTTATTGAAGACTTAAATCCAAAAAAATAGAGGAGAAGCCAACAAAAGATACAAAGAACTAGCTCCTAGAACCTTCAAGAGAGAATGCTAGCAAAATCTATCCAGCTTTGGTACCATGTTAGAATTTCCAAAAATAGATATGCAAATCATTACACAAAATATGAACAAAGATTAGAGTTGATTGATTATTCCATGGATCAACTTTGTATAAATAAGAAAGTTGATCTTTGAGAGCCGTTGGATTACAACTCATCAAATCTGATGTATACTATAATTGAGAGTTCACCTGACTAATGAAGGAGTGGAAACTCAAGTAAGTCTATCCTAATAGAACTTAAGAGAATAATTACTTATTCTAACAATCGTCATTTGTTGTGGCCATTCCACAACTAGCCCCAAACTTGTGGACCTACCTTTAATTTTTGTAATTTTTTTTTTTAATTTTAGTTTCTTTGCATGATAATTTTGAGAGGCTGGTGTGTTGACTAATGTCTCCTTTTGGTTTATTTTAAGTTGTCTAGTGTGTTGGTTAGGTTCTTTCTTATTTTTTGATATTTTATTGTTCTGGTTAGTTTTAATGTTTTGAATTAAAACTAATTTAAACATTTGAAATTAATTAAATCAAATTTAAAATTAAAAAAGGAGAGAAAACAAGTAAAATTTAAATAAAGAAAAAAATAAAATAAAAATAGAAGAAAAAAAAAAAACAAAAAAACATAAATAAGAATAAAAAATATATAATATAAAAATAAAATGAATAAAATAAAATAAAAAGAATAGCATTTCTTTTTCTCATGGCACACTAATATTTCTTTACATATTGGTCTGGTATTAATTTCTATGTTGACTTTATGATTTTATTAAAGTTAGTTTGAATTAATGTTTTATATTGATGTTGGCAGGTTTCCAAATAAAAGAGAAAAGTATTATTTAATTCATTGCTGGAAAAAAAACCTTTATGGAAGAAGCGTTTCATTTGGAATATACTTACCAAATTATTATTAGCAAAAAGTATTATGGAGGAAGTGTTTCATTTAGAAGATACTTACCAATTTATTATTGGCAAAAAGCATTATGGAAGAAGCGTTTCATTTAGAAGATATTTACCAATTTATTATTGACAAAAAAATTATTATGGAAGAAGCGTTTCATTTGGAAGATATTGTCGTTACAAAGAAGTTACGTGACTAAGCCAAAGGAAACTGGGGGAAATGAAATAAAGAGTTTATTTTAGGGTTGGAAAGCTTTAAAAATCCATGGAAGCAAAGGAAATAGGGGCTGAAATATTTTGGAACATGGAGCGTGGAAGAATATTAGAAGGCTATTCAAGTTGATGTGGAGCTAGTTTTCCCTCATTTTGTGTGCAGAAAATAGATTTTGAATACAAATTCATGTTTATTGCATATATTTTCTCACATGCACCAATTTTATTTAATGGTGTTTATGCATGGATATGGTTGCACCATTTCAATATTTGAATTGCATGTTTTTTTTTATTCCTTAGACTCTTGCCATAACCAAATTTTAGATTGTGTGAATGCAGGTCTAACCTAGTTATGTTTTTTTTTTTTAGAATTTAATTTTTTTCTACAACATATGTTGGATTTTGTTTACAATAGTTTTTCTTTAGTATTTTCCCTATTCTGGTCCATATTCCAGAATTTCAGTTTTATTTTTTTATTATTTTTTTTTTCTAACCCTAGATTTTGTTATATTTTATTTTTTGTTCAAGTTCCAATCAAACACTCAAATCCCTAAAATGCTATTTAGTTTTGCACAAAAAGAATCATTAATGAGGGTTTTGGAGTAATAAGAATACCCAAATAATTTTGTTCTTAAGGTTAACTAATTAAATTATTTGGGTGTATTTTCTTTGACTAAAGAATTTTATTTAAAGTTACAAAGCAAATTTGTGCACTTCACAAGTCTTATGATTTTCTTGATTTAACAATGCAAGATTAAAAATATGTTTAAACAATACAAGACTAAAACACATTTAACCATGCAAGATAAAATGAATTGAAGCATCATTCAGGATTCACATTTCACATTTAGATTCAGTCACTTTATTTTCTTGTTTGGACAAAGCTTAACCATCCAAGATAAAATCAATTTACATTCATGGGAGGGATTTACGAACTCCAATATTATATTAAGGTAAATATAAAATAAAGTGGTTTTCCACAACACTAGTTAATAGCAATATTTTAATATGAAGATATAAAGAATCAACTAATAGCAAGTACGAACTTCTATTTCACATTAACACAAATATAAAATGAAGTGGCTTGTCACAACACTTTCTAACAACACATGTTAATCTTAAGTAAAATGAATCTGCTAACAACAAGTACTAACTCTAAATTTAATATTAAATCAAGGATAAAATTAAGTGGTTCGCCATAACACTTACTAATAGAAAATTTTAATTGAAGATAAAAGGTATCTGGTAACAAGAATTTAGGGATAAATCACTTTAATAGATCAGAAATAAAATGAGTTAGGATCAACTTTAGGCATTTATTCATCATTTTATTTATGCACATAAGGGAACTCAAGCCCTTTTAATTAATGAACAATAACAGCATGGCAAAATCAAAGTAAAATCAATAGAGGCCCCTTGTTAAAAGTTGTTTACAGGTTACTAAGGTATTCCTAAAATTTATTTTGATACATTTTCACAAGCACACAAGTCTACATTAAATAAAAAGAACCTTGGAGAGATTTTGATTTCTTTGCAAGAGAAGGTTTTATAATCAAAATCCTAACTTTGAGTGTGGTTTTGCAAAAGGGTAAAATTACCACTCAACATTTTTGTGCTAGAAGGATGGCCTAATTTGGTTATTTTTGCTATTTAGATGATAAATTTTTCTTGTTATTTGAAAGGATTATTTGAAGATATTTATCTTGACTAATGAGGTTTTTTTGATCGTATTCATTAATTTGAAGTTTTTTAAATTGATGATTGCATGGATACTAACCTTTTGCAAATTGAAGAGTGGTATTTAACATTATGGTTTAAATAATGCATATATTTTAATATTTGTTAGTCATTTTGTGCTTCTTTGTGCAAGAAATTTATTTGACTAACAAAATAGGTACTAAAGTTATATTCTTCAAGGTCCTCTAATGGCAATGTTTACTCCAATAGGAATTGCATCTTGGATAGGTGATTATTATAGTAATTTAAACATGTCTCCTTATACAATTCCTGAAGGTGTAGAAGATTGTTTATCCATGTTTAAGCATGATGTGGTATCGATTGAGGAGCATATTCAGGGATACAAGGACATTTTAAGTTACTTACAAATTATGCATAGAGATGTTCCTTGTAGGTTTTTTTTCATAAAATTTTGATGAGGTTGCATTTGAATGGTATATACACTTACCTTTAAGTTCTATCACTTCTTGGACTCAACTAAAGGAAATATTTCTTAGCCATTTTGGAAAACCAGGAGTTATGGATTCCAACCAATACCAACCAACCAATGTAATACCCTTGAATCAAATGATGTCTAATATAAAAAATCAAGGATATACAAGTGAATACCCAAATGGTACCACCACATTAGATATCATCCAAGAGGAATATATGAGTGGCTTAGAGTTATTGTTTACAAAGGAGGATTGGTATAATTATAGAAATTTGAATTCAACCATTTATACCATTGTAGAAGCATTTGAACTATCAAAAGTGGTTGAAAGCGAGTTTAAAAGGTAATCCATGGATGAATTTGAAGACATGATATAATTTCATCACTTGTTTTTAGAAGAAAATTATGATAATGATCAAGAAATCCAACATGAGCCAAGTCATGACAAGCTAAAAATAAAGGGCCTAGAGTCATTTTTTACAAAGGAGGATTGGAAAAAACATGAAGAATCATTGTTTCCTTATCTTCATACTAATGAAATTCCTATTTCACTTGATATGTAGGACATTGAAAATATTATATCCCACAAAATTTTGTAATTTTTGTACAATAAAAGTATGGCATGCAACTTGCTAAAATAAAGAAAGTTTCGGGATTTAATCATTTTGAATATGAGTCTATTGAACACCCTACTTTAAATTTTATCATTTGAAAATGCGGGTTTAAATTCATATAATTATTTTGGAGTTTAAAATAAATAAATACCATTGGTAGGTAAAAAGGAATTAGAATTGATTTCTATGCTTCCAAATGATAAAAATGTTGCTTTACTCAAAATAATTCAAGTAGTTGATCAAGAGGACTCATGGTTTGGGTTTGATAGTATTGATGATCCAAATGAAAATATTGCTTTATTTGAGAAGACTCAAGACAGTGGTCATAGATATAGGTTTTTTGGCACATCCCTTAATAAAAAAGAGTTATGGTTCGAAAGTGATGGATATATTTTTGATTAGGTACCTAATTTTGGTATTTTTGAAAAACAGGTCACTGATGAAGGTAAAGGGATACATGATGATAATGAAGCCCATGAAGAAGAACAAAATATCACAATGGCTCACCAAGTGTTAGTAAATAAAAATGTACAAAAGGTAGAATCTAACCTTTTGTGTCCAAACATCCAAGCTTCATGTGAAAATTTGTATAGTCATTTATTGGATTCAAATGCTATTTATGATGAAATACCACTAGCAATGAATGAAGAGCTAGAGTTGATTTTTGCTCCCATAATTAATGAGATTGATTTTTTAAATTAATGAGAAGTAGACATGCTTGAATTGTTAAATCAGGTGCATCAACAAATAATAATTGAATCTAGGATACAAACCTATAACGATCCTTTTTTAATATATGTCATATATGCTTTTAAATTGTTACATGAGTATGATTGGCCTAAAGAAATGGATGATGATGATGCTTTTAAATTTTTGGAAATAGCATCTGGTTTGAAAGACATCCTATATGCTTGTAAAAACGAATCTAATCCTGAAATTCACATCTCATTGAATAAGCCAGAAATAATGGAAAATCATGTATTCATTTGCAAGTTTAAGGAATCAAATTCTAAACATAGAATTTTTAATAAACTTGAATCAAAGTGGTTGTGTGAGAATGGTAAGATGAGTGTTGCATTGTGGAGCTTAATATTACTTGGATTTGAATTTTTGTAAATCTTGGCATGCATATCATGATATTTATCTTTTAAAATGCGCTAATCGTGTTTGGGACCTAGGGAAGGGATAGTCCAAATTTTTGCATCATGTTTTTATATTATTGTATATAATTTTTGGTTTTCATGTTTTTGATTTGGTTTTTTGTTTTGGGCTTTGTTTTTATTTTTTGGTTTGGTGAGTCTTGTGTTTGTTTTCTTGTCAAGTTTGTATTAGATAAAATTTTGAGTTTTGGGTTGGTTCCTCCATTGGTGGTTGTGTTTATGGTAGTTGCTAGTGTTTGGCCTCTTGACTAATTGTTGTGTTCCTTTGTCATAAAATATGAATTACCTTTAATGTGGATCAAGGAAAAGGGAATAAAATTATTTAGTAATTGCTCCTAGATTTTGGAGACTAAGATAGTGAATTTTAGAACAATGAATTATTTGGTAAGGCTACACATGAACACATCACATTAAGGGACATTCTTGAAATCTTGAAAGATGAAGTTATTTTATTTGTAAATTAAGGCAATTTTTTTTTATACTCAATATTTAGCCTTACTTGATATCTAATCTAGGTGGCAGGTGAAGGTTGCAAAATAATACAATGATGAATACAAAAAATTAAAAAGCCAAATCAATTAAATGGCTTAGGGCATCTCCACCGGGGCTATAGACGTCTGGATGGTAGTGGAGCAATATTTATAAGTGAGACAAATGTAAATCCATCTAATACCTAGGTGAGCAAGGCATCTCCACCGGGGCTATAAAAGCCTGGCTGACAGTGGAGTAATGTAGAGGCTCATTCTTTCATGAGTGATATTTTTATAGCCTAATGCAAAGCGAGTGATGGATTCTAAATAGTGTGAAGAATGTTAGAATGAAAACACTTTCACACACTTAACTAAAACAATGGTTCATGTATTTTCAATTCAAGTTATCTATTCTCATCATCTTTGGATGTTGTTGAATAGTTTTATTTTTAATCTTCATTTTGTTTGTTTTTAAAACTGGATTCTTCATCCAAAATGCTCGAGAGCATTTCCCAAAAGAGTCGCCATTTGTTGTGGCCATTCCACAACTAGCCCCAAACTTGTGGACCCACCTTTAATTTTTGGATTTTTTGTTAAATTTTAGTTTCTTTGTGTGATAATTTTGACAAGCTGGTGTGTTGACTAGTGTCTCCTTTTGGTTTCTTTTAAGTTGTCTAGTGCGTTGGTTAGGTTATTTCTTATTTTTTGTTATTTTATTGTTTTGGTTAGTTTTAATGTTTTGAATTAAACCAATTCAAACATTTGAAATTAATTAAATCAAATTTAAAATTAAAAAATGAGAGAAAACAAGTAAAATTTAAATAAAGAAAGAAAAGAAAATAAAAATAGAAGAACAACTAAAAAACAAAAAAAGCAAATAAGAATAAAAATATATAATATAAAAATAAAATTAATAAAATAAAACAAAAAGAATAGCATTTATTTTTCTCATGGCACGCTAATATTTCTTTACATATTGGTTTGATATTAATTTCTATGTTGACTTAATGATTTTATTAAAGTTAGTTTGAATTAATGCTTTATATTGATGTTGGTAGGTTTCTAAATAAAAGAAATGTATTATTTAATTCATTGATAGCAAAAAAACCGTTATGGAAGAAGCGTTTCATTTGGAAGATACTTACCAATTTGTTATTGTCAAAAAGCATTATGGAAAAAGCATTTCATTTAGAAGATACTTACCAATTTATTATTGAAAAAAAAATGTTATGGAAGAAGCATTTAATTTGGAAGATACTTACCAATTTATTATGGGCAAAAAGTATTATGGAAAAAGCGTTTCATTTAGAAGATACTTACCTATTTATTATTGGCAAAAAAACATTATGGAAGAGCGTTTTATTTGGAATATACTTACCAATTTATTATTTGAAAAACGCATAATGGAAGAAGCGTTTCATTTAGAAGATACTTACCAATTTATTATTGGTAAAAATTATTATGGAATAAGGGTTTCATTTAAAAGATATTTGCCAATTTATTATTGGCAAAAAAATCATTATGGAAGAAGTGTTTCATTTGGAAGATATTATAGTTACAAAGAAGTTACATGACTAAGCCAAATGAAAAGGGGGGAAAATGAAATTAAGAGTTTATTTTAGGGTTGGAAAGCTTTAAAAATCCATGGAAGCAAAGGAAATAGGGGCTAGGCTTTTTTGGAACAAGAGGCATGGAAGAAGATTACAAGGCTATTCAAGTTGCTGTGGAGCTAGTTTTCCTTCATTTTTGTGTGCAAAAAATAGATTTTGAATACAAATTTGTGTTTATTGCATATATTTTTTCACATGCACCAAGTTTATTTAATGGTGTTTATGCATGGATATGGTTGCACCATTTGAATATTTGAATTGCATGTTTTTTTTTATTCCTTAGACTCTTGCCATAACCAAATTTTAGATTGTGTGAATGCAGGCCTAACTTGGTTATATTTTTTGTTTTCAGAGTTTAACATTTTTATACAACATATTTTGGATTTTGTTTATAGTAGTTTTTATTTATTCTTTTCCCTATTGTGATCCATATTCCATAATTTCAATTTTATTTTTTTATTATTTTTTTTTTCTAACCCTAGCTTTTGTTATATTTTATTTTATTTTTATTTTTTTCAAGTTTCAATCAAACACTCAAAGCCCTAAAATGCTATTTCGTTTTGCACAAAAATAATCATTAATGAGGATTTTGGAGTAATAAGAATACCCAAATAATTTTGTTCTTAAGGTTAACTAATTAAATTATTTGGGTGTATTTTCTTTGACTAAAGCATTTTATTTAAAGTTACAAAGTAGATTTTTGCACTTCACAAGTCTTATAATTTTCTTGATTTAACAATGCAAGATTAAAAATCTATTTAAAAAATGCAAGACTAAAATCAGTTTAACCATGCAATATAAAATGAATTGAAGCATCATTTAGGAATCACATTTCACATTTAGATTCAGTCACTTTATTTTCTTGTTTGGACAGAGCTTAACCATCCAAGATAAAATCAATTTGCATTCAAGGGAGGGATTTACTAACTCCAATCTCATATTAAGGCAAATATAAAATGAAGTGGTTTTCCACAACACTGGTTAATAGCAATATTTTAATCTGAAGATAAAAATAATCTGCTAATAGCAAGTACAAACTTCTATTTCACATTAACGCAAAGATAAAAATGAAGTGTCTTGCCACAACACTTGCTAACAACACATGTTAATATTAAGTAAAATAAATCTGCTAACAACAAGTACTAACTCCAAATTCCATATTAAATCAAAGATAAAGTGAAGTGGTTCACCACAACACCTGCTAACATAACATTTAATTGAAGATAAAAGGTATCTGCTAATAAGGATTCAGGGATAAATCACTTTAACAAATTAGAAATAAAATGATTTAGGATCAACTTTAGGCATTTATTCATGATTTTATTTATGCACATAAGGGAAATCAAGCCCTTTTAATTAATGAATAATAATAGCATGGCAAAATCAAAGTAAAATCAACACAGGCCCCTTGTTAACATATGTTTGCAGGTCCCTAAGGTATTCCTAGAATTTATTTTGATACATCTTCACAAGCACACAAGTCTACATTAAATAAAATGAACCTTGGAGAGATTTCGGTTTCTTTGCAAGAGAGGATTTTCTAATCAAAATCCTAACTATGAGTGTGGTTTTGCAACAGGGAAAATTTACCACTCAACATGAGGAATCTAACCAATTGAGCTAATGCCACTTGATCATGAAGACAAACTTTTGACATATAACTAACATGTCAAATTTTAAGTAAGAAAACTATTTTTTTATACTCAACAAATTGATTTTTGTTTTAGATTGAATCATGAGGTGCTTTAAAAGTGGCTTTAGTAAATATATCATTACTCAAATCATAATATAATATATATAATAATGATAATATTTTTCCAAATTATTTCTAATATTTTGTAATATAATTTCATAAACTAAAAGAAAATAAAACCAAATAATCTAATACAGCTAGTAACTATTTCAATTTTTTTAATTTATTTTTTATAAGGATCACAATATTTATATTTATATTCCTTGTAAATAATATCATACTACGCATAAAGCTTACTCCACCTAAAAATATTCTACCCCTTTATTTTGAGCTCTCCAAAATAATTAAAAAGAAACTTTTAGACAATAAACTTATAAAACACCCATCCTTACCTTTTAACTTTATCACAATTAATTTTTAATCTTGGTAAAGCTTAGATAGTATCCATTAAATTTATATATTAAATATCTTATTTTCAAAATTATTTAAATCATAGTGTGATACATTATCCTCCACAACTAGTTTTATAATATTTAAATTTATTACCAATTTATCCTCAAAGACAATTTTTTTGCTTACAATTTTCTAATTAAAACTTATTAAAGAATTTTGAATTGCACTTGATGTTGTGGGTCCTCTTATTATTTTAATTGAGATATTCAAACTAAAACCCTCATTCCTATTAGACTTGTAAAATATTTATTGCTTTCTATCATTCATCACCCTTGAATTTCTTTATTGATGAATATATAAAAATATATATTTAATTATACTATTCTATGGTAGGGATATTATTTTTTGGTAGGTTTTGTATTGAGTAGTGTGGTAGCTATGGTCATTGCAGCCTTGGAGAAGGTTAATATAGTGCATATCTATCAAGAGGGAAACCAAGTGCTAGATTGGTTGTCCAATAAAGGAGTAGAGGAGTAGAGAGTCCTGAACCAATTCTATGGAGGGATGATCTTTTCCCTTTAAATGATTTATGTGACTTCTTGTCTTGTTCTATTGCTACAATTCTATAATTCTTCAATGTTTGATTTAATGTAGAGTAGTATTGTTAAAAAATGTTGGGGCCTTTTCAAAAATCCCTTCTTTTTACCCTAATTGAAAAAATGAGTTCATTTTTTACATAGATATATTTTTAATATTTTTAAGTAATTTTATTATATATAATTATAAAATTAGTATACTATAATTTTAAAATATATGAAATAAATAAATTTATATTTTGTATGTAATATACCATTAAAGACTATTGAAATATATTTCATTCTTAACAAATTTAAAAATTACTATAATAGCTATCAACAAAAATAGATATGAAGATTGAATCATAAAGGAGGTAATTGAAAAAAAATAAGAGAGACAAAAATATAGAAAATATTTTAAGAAAAATATAAATGAAAAAGTATTGTTTAACAAACCTCACAACATTTTATTATTTCAATGTAAGTGAACCTTAACAAAAGTTGCATAGAACTTATTATTATTTTTAATTTATAAATTATACACTTATAAAAGGAAACTAAATTTTCTCTTTTTATATGCATTTATAAATTTATTACAAAATTTAGAGGTTGATTTCTCTAAATTAATTTTTATGGTGCTTTTAATGAAATTTTCATGGAACTGTTTTTCAAGATAACAAAGGAAACATTCTTCTCTTTTAGAATTATTAGTTCCTTTAACTATAAACTATCTTGAGGCTATGACACTTCTTACATGGATTAAAAACTATCCCGATACTATGGCACTTCTTACATGGATTAAAATTACAATAGAAAAAAGACAAAAATATGTTTCAATTGAAGGATATTTACAAATTATATTTACTCTTATTAAAAATGGATGTAGAAAGAGATAAAAATATATATTATCTTGATGTTTATCATCTATTATTGGAGGTAATATCTTGGAAATATAAATATTTTTATAGAAAAGGAAATCAAGCAATTAATCATTAAGTTATGATCTTCATCTCAATGACTATATTTTAGAAGGTAACTTGACCAAGTGATATTTTGTCTTAATCAAAATTATTCAAAGGAATCATTTGTGGAAACATATCACTTCGAAAAAGTTGAAGAATGCATTTAATAGAAAAAGAAATAAAAACTATTTGTGATAAAAAGGCTTACTAATACAATACCATTTTTGTACTTTAATAAGAGTGAACCCCAATAAAAGCCACATATAACATATTAAAAATAATAATTTAAAATTCAATTATATATAATTTTAATGTATTTTTTATCAAATGTTTATTTATATAAAATAATAAAAATAATAAATTTATCTTTCTATAAAGTATAATTTTTAGGATAATGTTATAGCACACACAAAAGGTCTTAAGGAGACTTGAACCCTTAACCTTTTCATAGTTAACACCCTTCACTACTTTGCTGAAACCACATAGTCACAAGATATACTACCAACATGAATAGTTGTAAAATTAAAATTGTGTTTATAATGTTTTATATTTATTTTCATTTCAACTTATTTATATAAATTAATATTTTCAAATTATATTTATAAATTTTAGAATAGAAATTAAATAATTTTATATAAACATCATGTTGACATTTCAATATATATTTTAAAAATTATATATTTCTTTTGAAAAAAATATGTCAAATTAACACATGTATGAATATCATTCCTTACTACATAATACATTAAATTTTAATGTTCAATTATCTATTAAAATGTACCATTATAAATATTGGTACTCCTTAGGTGCTATATTGCTTCTATTTAGGAAAATTATTATTCATATGATATATATTTTTTGATAATATGAAAGATGGGGTTTTGAAAGGGTCCCCAAACGTTTTACATCACAACCACAAAGAAATATAATTGAATATTTGGAGTTCAACCT
The DNA here is from genome assembly GCA_028583015.1 of Wollemia nobilis. NCBI lineage: Eukaryota > Viridiplantae > Streptophyta > Pinopsida > Araucariales > Araucariaceae > Wollemia > Wollemia nobilis. The sequence continues at coordinate 314,465 of JAQPPZ010002383.1, read as the reverse complement.
TAGAAAGGGATAATGGATGAAGAACTCAAAAGAAACAAAAGAGAAGAGAAATATATAGTAGATAACAACTAAATAAATCCAACAAGAACAACATGGATGCAACACAAACCCACTAAATATAATTCTTTCTAGTCATCCTAGTCTATTTCAAATGAGAAACTTGGAAAAATAAAATAAAAATATAGATTAAAAAGCTTTTTAAGAACATACATTTTTCCACTGCACTTGATAATAGGAACAAGAACTAGCAGATGGAAGAGACAAACTCTCTACTTCGAGAGGCCATTAAGACCTCTTATATTTCATGAAACAATTTTCATTTGCAGAGTTTGGGATGGGGCTTCTTCCCCCTCTAAAGGAATTTTTTAGGTAGTCTCTAAGAGGGATATCATCTAAGTTTTCTTGAATATTTTCTTCAGAGCATAACGTTAGGGTGGTCTAAACACAATTTGTAATTCCCTCCTCTATTTTTTTTTTTTTTTTCATTTTCCTAATTGGATGATCTTCCCACCTTTGGCTCCACCCCCACATCAAGATTACCTTTTTCTATTTTCTTGTCTTTAGCCCCATGTTAGGAGATAGGAGTTACTTTTTGGAAAAATTACCTAAATATTTGAATAGATCCTCTAGGGATAGAGTCTCCAATCTTTCCTTTTATGTAGGACTAGCTTTCAAAACAATCTCATCACTTGCCCTAACTTGAGAAAATACCTAATTTGTTTATAGCTCTTTAAGAGCTTCTAACAAGTCAAATTTTGAATTCTTAAGAGGAGAAACATAAGAGGTACTAGCATAGTAGAGATTTACTTGGGCTTTAAGTGTCGATACCACATCTTCTATAAAAGAAATTGTAGCCACCTGGTTAGGAGATAGATGTTTTCATACTTTTGAAATTAAAGTACTCTAGTCTCCTAATTCTATCTAAACCTCAGATTCCAGTAGATGATCTACTTCTAGAGGGGTTGCAAAATCATTCTAAGAATTTTTATGTGGTTCAAGAGGACTATCCTAGAATTACTTCTACCTTAGAGCAATACTTTTCAACAATTTTTGTACCAAAATTTTTTGGTTTAGGATGAACCACATCCGAAGAGGATGGATCCCTAGCCTCCTTCTGTTGCCAAAATTTCTTGTTGGGGTAGGACCCAAAAGAATGACCCAAACACTTACAAGATGAGCATGATGGGAGTTTTTTTTCATACTCAATTGCTTGAATCCAAGACTAAATATCAAACACCAACTCAATGTAAGGGTTGTAAGATCATCCTAAGAAGCTTTATGGGGTTCGAGAGGACTCTGGACTAGGATTACTTCTACATCAAAGCAATATTTTTTAATAGGCTTTGTACTAAAATATTTTGGTTTAGAATGAACCACATCCAAAGAGGATGGATCCATAACCTCCTTCTATTGCTAAACTTTCTTTTCGGAGCAAGACCCAAAAGAATGACCCAAAGACTTACAAGATGAGCAAAATGGAGGTTTGTTGTTATACTCAATTGCTTGAATCCAAGACCCAATATTAGACACCAAGTCAATAGAGTTTGGAAGATCATTTTTTAAATTCACATTTGTGTACATTCTCTTATAGATCATTCTTGATTGGTTCCCAGTAGCAGAGTTTATTATGATCAACTCCTTAATTCGTCTAGCAATATCGTGCAGAATGTCTTCATGCCAATGCTAAAATGGCATCCCTAGGACCTTAAACCAAAGTGGCATCAGATGGAAAATTTTGATGCTAAGATTAAAATCAGGGCCCCATTTGCACATGAAGAGGCCTCCGCACAAAATCCTTTCCATATCCTCTTCATAGCTAATATTGACTGGGAAGAAACCATTGGGGAGGACAACAATTTCTAAATGCCCTTGCAGTTTCCATTTCATCAAAGTCCAACGTTGAATGGAATCCATATTAGGCTAGGGACCCAAACAAATTCAAACTAGGTTGCATGCCCTTATTTCCAAGGACATATTAGAATATCCAAGGGAACATAGAGCTTACCCTTCTCCAGCTTGAGGTTGAAAAGGTATGATATGGCTTTCTTGGATTGCTCCTTCCTCACAATGTCTTCCAAAGAACGTGCACCCGAGTCGAACAGGACAAGAGGGTCTACATTTCTAGGGCATGCCAGCTTCTGTGATCCCCCCACACCACCTATTCCTACTCCATGTGAAAAATACATTGGGCCCAACCCACCAATGCTCCCGTTGTTCATTTCCTTCACTATAAATAGCATGAATGAAACCCACAAACAACAGATTTGCACCTATTCACTCTAGAACGGCTCCTATTATTGCAGTTTTCCACCAAATATACTCATAATATGCACTGTTCACTCTAGAACTACTCTTATTGCTTCAGTTTTCCCTACACCTGTTGAAACGTTGGTTTAAGATGGGCACAAAAAAAAAACTCTTAAACCTTTCACCACAACCAATATTTATTATAATTTTTATGATATCACCCTTTATTATTATATTTTTTATTCACCAACCTAAAATATTATTTTAAAATCTTCCTATAGCTCAAAGTCACCGAGAAATTTCAAAAAGGACTAGAAAGGTACAAAGTTCGACACGACAAAGCTGTACAACAGCGTTTCTTATTTAAGGTAGTAGAGCATGAAGCGACATAAGGCTATACACATAAATAAAAAGCAGACACACAGAAACTTAGAACAGTGGTAGTACGAAACGTGAGCCAGATATATACATTCCAACATTCAATCACCATATTTCGGATCCGCTGACAGCGCGTACGTTCATGTCCGTTTTTGGGAGGAGGTTGAACAATGCCTCAATTGCTTCCCGAAGGTGAGCACGCCATAATTCCTGGATGAAGTTCGAATCGTCCTTTCCTTGAGGAGAACCTCCTGCCAAATTATAACACGACAACATTGCTATAAATCTCCTCCTGTCGTTCACGCACACCTGTGCGCACATAGTCACAACGATTACAAAATAAATCCAACGAGTACTTGTTTTTCATTTATTATGGACATTATGTTTGAATTTCCTACCGATGCAATCGCTGCGCTCTCATAGTCGAGACTCGATGGACGTAATTGCCACGTTATCCACGTCAATGTTTACGCCCTGTACAATTCAATTAACTCTCAACTCTCCTCGCTCTTGGCTGGCTTTCCAAACATCTGTCTTTACCGGCTACGCATCTGTCTAGGTTTACGCCCTGTACAATTCAATTCAATGAAAATTACTTCGGTCAATTGTGACACAATTTATTTTAAGATTGACCTGTAAAGTAAGAACGCCCTTGAAGATTCAAGTGGCGACGCATAGATTTACCTCGTCCATCCTGCGTGCAAGGTCATATAATTCATTATCCACATTGATGAAAAACCTTTCTTCTCCCTTTCCAAGCTTCTGGGGCTCGAAACACACGCTCTCAAGCGAATTCGGAGTTTTTTCAGCAATAAAATCGGCAAATTTGAGTTTTGCAATGTCTCGACGGTATCTAACCTCATCGCCTCCAAATGTCTGTTCTAATCATAAATGCATTAATATGAAACATATCAGCGTTTAAACACGATTTATACACCCAAAAAAAATAGGAACTATTTTTTAACAATGAAGATTATATTACCTCCCACTGTCATACGCTACAATCTTCAAATTCATTAGGAATTACAACATCACCAATGTTGGCCTCTTTAGTGTTCGCATTGCTTGCTCTTTAGTGAACAACTGTTCTTACATCGAAATGAGTGAGCAGCAATTATGTCGCCTGTGCTGCGTTTGCCTGTATACATGGTGTTGGAATTAAAACCAATCGATGCATCCATTAGAGCTTATTAGTATTCAATTTCCTAAAGCGGCTAAGATGATTTAGCATCCTACTCTTGGAGAATGCTAAGTAATCCTTTTATTTGTAATACTTAAGGATAAATAAGTAGATTTGGATTAGCTAACAGAAGCAGCAGTTAGGTGCTTTGGCGATCAGTTAAGTGTTTCATTTAGAAACTACTTTTAAATGTTTTGTACTTATATTAAATGTATCAAATATTTTTTAAATGTAATTTTATGAAATGATCTTATAATGTAAGCAGTGAGCGACCAATACATGTAGATGCGGTGCAGATAATAAATAATTTTTTATTATTATTAAATAAGAGTAACAACAACCCTCCTTAACTACTAATCAAATTGATGATAAATTTGATCATTGTAAAGAAAACTTTGACCATTACAATATGATCATTGTAGAGAGAAATTCAATCGTTACAATATGACCATTACAAAGAGAACGGTTACTTAAAAAAATAAACTAACAGAAAGAATTATGACTGTTAAGAATTTAAGAGGAAGAGTGTTAGAATGTGATGCTCCTACATCATGATCTCCTACTCATGAGCTCTTCAATTATTTTGCCATGCTTGCCAACTTGAGCTGCACTTATCTAGGTTGCATATTTTGGAGTTTTTCTTTTCATTAGACTAGGTATTCTTAGTATTGATATCCATATGTTTTCTTGCTTATGCGTGCATCAATGATGTAGTCAAATTCTTCAAGTGGAGTGGAAGGTAACCATGCATTCCAATCAAAAATAGGTGTATTATCAGAAGAATATGAGGTTTGTGCTATATAAGGATAGAGATCTGTGATATTGCAAGTCAAGGAAATACCAATATCTCAGGCAATTCAATATCATAAGCATCAGCTGAGAATTTCTTCAACACTGGACTAGGACCAATTTTGTTTATCTTCAGTTTGTGATACATACCATTAGGAAATCTTCCCTTGCATAAATATGCTATGACAAGATCATCGACCTCAAAGTGAACTTCGCACCTTTTGGTATCTACATGTTGCTTATAACTTTCAGCATTGCATGCTAACTGGGACTTAATTCTTCATTCATACCCTTCATTGTTTGTGTAAAATCTTATCCTTCTATGTTGTGCAATTCACCTATGCCTTGTGGGCTGAACCCATAAAAAATGTGGAGAGCAACCTCAAAAAGTTGAGGTCCGAGATTTGAGTCCTAGTTTGTTCATACCATTAATAAGGTATGAGAGTTAAAGCAACCAAATTTAAAAAAAAAAATAAGAAGCAAAAAATCCAAGTCAAAAGAAAAAACAAAACAAAAGCAAGAAAATACCTAAAGGAAAAAGGGGAGTGATCAATTTTTTTTGAAAGAATGCTTCCATGTCCTCTCTTAATTTGGTTAAAACTGGTTGTGGATTTATTAATGTCTTCTTTTGTAGTGAGATTATGTTCAAAGTCTTTAGAGTCTTTAGCATATTCATTCTAAGTCTTTGTTAAGTGAGTGAATTCATTAGATATGGCATGTTGGTGTTGTTTCTAATTTGTTGAGATTCATTTGGGGTATCAATGAGAGACATTATTTCCTTGTGTGATGCATAATGAATTTGTTGAAATTTATTTGGGGTGTCAACTAGAGACACTTGTGTGCTGATGTACAATGAATTTCAAGCTAATATCTTGGAATGTTGAAGGATACATCATGACCAAGACACTTGTGTGCTGATGTACAATGAATTTCAAGCTAATGTCTTGGAATGTTGAAGGATACATCATGACCAAAAAAATAGGATGAATGTTGCAGTTTGGAAGCATAAGTTGGATCTTTAATTTTTACGGAGTTTAATGCAAAGTGAAGAGAAATTTTTTTTTAAGAAATTAAAAAAATTGAAAGCATTAAAGGGAAGAATGGTGGAGAATGTTAAACAATCGTTTTATTTGTAATGTTGAAAGATAAACAAGTTGATTTGGATTAGCTCAAAAATGTAGAGTGCGCTCGGATGACTAGTTAGGTGACCAGTGAGGTGTTAGTTATAGAAACTACCTTTAAATGTTTTGCACTTTTATTAGATGTATAAATATTCCTTGAATATAATATCATGAAAATGATCTACCTCTTTACTTTACTTAATAAAATGCAATTAGGGTATATTTCTTCTCTAAAATATTGATATTATTTTGATGCTCCCTTTTTTTAGTTGCTTTGTTTTGCAGGTCATGTTTAAAACACCACTTCCACACATCACAACAATTGCCTTCCGCCCTGCACAGTCTCCAACATGGTAACGCCGGTCTGCATCACAGGAATTATAGTCAGCAACTGTTGATAGAGTTCATGGATTACCATATTTGAACTTGAGAGATAAAGAAAGTAATAAAGAATTCTAACAATGCGCAGGTTTTAATGCAGAACCTAACTTTAATGTTGGCAATGGCAGAAGCAAGAGAGCAAAAGTTTGGGTCATAATTGGAGAGAGTCACGGATGGTATGTCCCGGAGAGGTACAAAGAGGCGATCCTCCGTCAGTACATCGAGTTCATCATTCCCAGAAACGACAACACCAATTGACTCTCCCATTGCATTCCCACGTTTGATTTGGTCGAGAACTACACGGGAATTTCAGCCCGGGTTTGGGATGGTAAGGCAGCACACACCAGTAGAAAAAAAGCACGGGAAATTAAACAGCTTTGAGAAACCATGGCAATCTAGGGAAGCAACTCTACTCTAAATTTCCACCTACACGTGTAAGGATGGGTCTTCACTTGTATTTATAGTGGTGAAAACAGACCGGATCATAGTTAATATAACTATAGAGTTAATTAAACCCATTGAATAACCATATTGTAACCATATTAGTTACCGGAACTGTGAACGGCAGCCATGGACTTTCAAACCACAGAAGTTGAAGTCGCAGACTTGTCTAAACAGAGTGCCATGGACTTCCGCATTTGCAAGGTTTTCTGCGCTTTCCTGCTCCCATTGATAATCTTCCCCTCCCAACTCCTTGCTGAAATACCTAACGATGTTCTTCAAAACATCGGACCTTCTTATGCTATTATCGTTACTGACAAGAATCAACTCCATGCAGTTGTATCTTCGAAGAAAACCTTCGAGCCCGACAGTGAGCTATCTCGGAAATATGTCTCCCATTTTAATACAACCTCTTACCCTTTTTCTCTTCTCCTCTTGCATTCTGTTTTGTTTGCGTTTGCTCTTGTCTATTTGGGTGTGAATTTGAACTTACGCTTTCTTTGGATTCCAAATTGTTTTGAAACATGTAGAGCGTGCTAACAGTTTTATTATGATAACCAACGCTGCAGCTCTAAGGTTTCATATCGGATATATGTCGGACCCCATGGTCATTGTGGTCATGAGCGGAAAGGGTTTGCTATTATATTTAACTCAAGAAGGCTACTTTTAAGCGTCTTCAATGCTCTAGCGTGCGAATACATGCTAATTACTAATGTTGATTGTGTTATTGGTGCATTACAGGTTAACGCAGCGCGGACCATCCAAGTAGTGCTGAATCCGTTCAATATTGGTGCCGTTGTTGACTATGGAAGAGTGATCAACGCAAACCCTGACGAGCTCAACATCGGTGACGTTGCAATTCCCGCTCGAATCCAAGATCTGGTGATATGTGCTTCTTTTACCTTAATTGTTTTAGTTATATGTATCCGGTATAACGGCAACAAGTTGTTAGAAAATTAAACCAGATTTGATGCCAGTCAGATCGTATCACTGTACATCCGGTTATTTCACGCGTGCGGGTGCTTGAGTTTTTTCTTGCCCCTGTCTTCTAAGCCCAAACTATAAATACCGGTGCAGTTGGTATTTTGACCTGATGCAGACTGCTGTGGTGTGGTAGATCTTAGCAGCAGTCTCGAGAGTTTTGGGTCTTACTATTTATCCTGCAATTGACTTTGTAGATGATTGTAAACCCTCAGTAGTAGAGGAGTACTGTAATCCGTCTATTTTAGATAAATAAAACTTCTACTAGTTTTCGGGTGTTCGGAAGGGTTTGTCAAGTTTATCTATGTATTAATTTCCTCTGCTATTTTGTGTTTGAGTTATTTGTTATCTTGTCAATTCGCACCTATATTTACACAGCCCTCTCTTTCTCGCTGGATAACACACCAAAAGACATCGATAGTTGTTTTTCTTAAGCAAAACCCATCGTCACTGCTTAGATGAGTGAATTGCAGGTTTCCCTCTTGGTCGCAGCGATTCCAAGCCAATAATTACCTTTTAGCAAAGTCAAACTTTTGGACTTATAAATTGAAATCATTCCATATGCTCCTCCTCACTCAAAACTCTTTCTCTCTCTGTCATTGAGCGTCGCTGAGTCTTGTTGTAGCTTGTGAGCGACTTCGAGAATCGCTCTAGCTAGCGAGCAACTTCGACCCTCGCTCAAGCTAGCGAGCGATTTTCATAATCGCTCTAGCCAGTGAGCGAAGACTAGATTCGTCTGACTAGTAAGTGATTCCCAGCCTCGCTCCAATTAGCAAGTGAGGACTAGTCTCGCTAGCCACTTGAGTGATCTTTGGTTTTGGTTAAATCAAAACTTGCGGATTTAATTCTTATTTCTCTTTCCTCCTAGGATCGCTCCGCTAGGCATGTGATTCCTGGAATTGCATCTGTCACGATCGATATTCATCTACGATGATTAATTTCTTCAAATTAGTATCAGAGCCACTGTGTCATCTTGTGGAGATTGAAGCATAGCTTCCGGAAACAACTTCTTGTAGTTGTAGATCCCACGGTTCAACGACAAGAACTACAACTACTGGAGAATACAGATGAAGATTCTATTTGGGTCTTAGGAGCTTTGGGACTTGGTAAAGAATGGTTACCCAGAACTGGCAGATGCAGTAGCACTGGCTGCACTCTCCCAAGCCAATAAGAATCTATTAAAAGAAAATACAAAGAAGGACCAGAAGGCATTGTTCTACATCATGCAGGCAGTTGATGAAACAATTTTCCCATGGATTGCAGCAGCAACCATGAAAAAGAAAGCCTAGGAAACCTTAGCCAGTTCCTATCAGGGCACCAACAAGGTTAAGTTGGTGAAACTACAGATGTTAAGGAGGGAGTTCAAGAACCTACAGATGAGCGAGTCTTAGTCCATGAACGACTTATTCACCCAGACAATAGACATCATCAACCAGATGCAGTTGAATGGTGAGATCATGCAAACCAGAGAATTATGGAGAAGATTCTGAGAAGCCTACCTACAAAGTTTAACTCAGTCGTGAGTTCCTCTCTCAGTAGATGAACTCATGGGTTTCTTACAAACGCATGAGCAGAGGCTGAGCCGTTCAACTTAGACCTCATTAGAGCAAGCATTGAAGGCATAAGTCTCATTTCGAGATAGTAGTAGAGGAGAATTCCACCAAGGAGCCTCCAATTATCAAGGAGGAAGAGGTAGAGGCAAGCGTGGGAAATACAACAAGCAAGGAGGAAGGTCAAACCCCAATGACGGGGAGACAAACTGTAACTTCCATCAGGCAGGAGGAATATTTAGTAGAAAAAATTAGTAAGGTGGATCTAATCAGAAGAACAAATCGAAGATCCAATGTTACTATTGCAAGAAGTTCAACCACTACATCTTCGAGTGTAGAAAAAGGATGGCCAAGGATAACCAACAACAAGCCCACTACACAAATGACGCTAGAAATGTCGAATGTAGAGATGCATGTGGGAACATGTTGCTAACTTGTAGTATTAAGGAGGAGATCCAAAAGAATGTCTGGTATCTCGATAGTGGGTGCAATAACCACATGACTGGGAATAAGGAGATGTTCTCACAACTGGATGAAACAATCCAGTTTGAGGTAAAAATAGGGAATATTAGAAAGGTTCTTGTCAAGGGCAAAGGAAAAGTCATTATCCGTATCAGGTACAGTAAAAGAAAGTATATTACTGATGTGCCCTATGTGCGTGGTTTCAAGCACAACTTATTGAGTGTTGTACAACTCATATAGAAGGGGTACATTGTTCAATTCAAAGACGTAGTCTACACCATCAAAGATAGAGAGTATGGGCAAATTGCAACTATGTCCATGACGAAGATCAAGATGTTTTCACTCCAGATATAGAATGAATCTTTAATGTCTCTTAGTGCAGTTGTGAAGGATGCCACTTGGTTGTGGCATCTCAGATTCAGTCATCTGAGTTTCAGTGGCTTGAACTTGCTATACAAGAAGAATATGATGAAGGGTTTACCCTTCATTGAGCAACCAAATCAAGTATGTGAGGGTTTCTTAGTTGGAAAATAATACAGGGATTCGTTTCCTTAAGGGTAGTCTTGGAGAGCCTCATAGCCATTGGAGCTGGTGCACTCAAACATCTGCGGTCCGATGTAGACTAGCACTTTTGCCAACAATAAATACTTCTTGACCTTCATTGATGACTTCAGCCGAAAGACATGGGTATATCCCATCAAGCAAAAGTTGGAGGCTTTCAAAAAATTTAGGGAGTTCAAGGCTCTAGTTGAGAAACAAAGCGACTACCAGGTGAAGACTCTCAGGATAGATGGAGGAGGTGAATATATATCCAACGAATTCCATAATTTCTACAAGGTAAATGGAATTTGGAGATAGCTATCTACCAGATACACATCATAGTAGAACGGTGTAGCGAAGGGGAAGAACAAAACAATTATGGAGATGGCACGGAGTATGGTGAAGATGAAGAATTTGCCACATGAGTTCTGGGTAGAAGATGTAACATGTGCAGTCTATCTGCTAAACATATGTCCCACCAAGAGTGTGAAGGATAAGATTCCTAAGGAGGCCTGGAGCAATCAGAAGTCGAGTGTGGATCATTTGAGGGTTTTTGGGTGCATAGCATATGCACATGTTCCAGATGAGAAGAGGCAAAAGCTAGATGACAAGGCGAAGAAGTGTATCTTCATAGGGTATAGTGAACAAGCAAAGGCATATAGGTTGTATAATCTTGTGACGAAGAATCTTGTTATCAGTCGAGATGTGAAGTTCCTCGAGGATGAATCTTGGAACTGGAAGTCGAAGACTGGCCAATATGAACTAGCTATAATTTAATCTATTTACTTTGAGGAAACCTGTGTGCAGCCACCTATAGCCTTAAGCAATAATAGTGGTGCCATCAGCAATACAACCTAAGCATTTTGGTTACCTCCACTTGCAAGCAGGATTCCCAACTTGAGGACACCAACAAAGATGAGGAGCTTGCAAGACATCTATGAGGTAACATGAAATCAAGAAGATGAAGAATATTTTGACTTTACTTTATTTCTAAGTGTGATCTAAGTTTGTTTGAAGAGACCAGTTAGAATCAAAAGTGGGTAAAGGCGATGGATGATAAAATATAATCCATTGAGAAGAACAAGATATAGTAGTTGGTAGAACTCCCGACAGGGAAGAAGACCATTGGGGTCAAATGGGTATAAAAAATGAAGTTCAATATCCAAGGAGAAGTGGACAAGCATAAGGCCATATTGGTGGTGAAGGCTACAAGCATAAGTTAGGGACTGACTACCATGAGGTGTATGTGCCTATAGCCCGAATTGACACAGTTAGGATGATCATGGCACTAGCAGCTCAGAAGGGTTGAAGTGTTCACTAGATGGACATTAAGTCAGCATTCCTCAATGATGTTTTGGAAGAAGAGGTCTACATAGAAGAGCCACCAGGTTATGAACTGGAAAGACATGAAGGTAAAATTCTAAAATTCAATAATGCCTTGTATGGGTTGAAGCAAGCACCTAGGGTATGGTACAACTAGATTGATGGCTAATTTCAGGATAATGGGTTTGTTAAATGCCCATATGAGCACACCCTATACCTAAAGACAAATTCTATAGAGGATATGATAATCGTCTACTTGTATGTAGACAATCTGATATATACTGGCAATAGTGATATCTTGTTCACCTTATTCAGAATAGCCATGAAGGAGGAGTTTGAGATGATTGATTTAGGGCTGATGAAGTACTTTATCGGTATTTAAGTTGACCAATAAGTAGATGGCATCTTCATTTATCAGGGTAAGTATGCGAAGGATGTCTTGAAGCAGTTTAAGATGGAGGATAGCAAACCTGCCATCACATCTATTGCCACAGGTTTGAAGCTAAGCAAGTTGGATTCAAGTAGAAATGTTGATCCAAATCTGTTTAAGAGGCTAGTTGGCAGTCTCATGTATTTGAATGCAACTAGACTCGATCTGATGTTTGGAGTCATCTTGATTAGAATATTTATGGAGAATCTAACGACACACACTGGAAAGTAGGTAAATGGATATTGTGCTATGTCAATGAGATGCGAAACCATGAAATTTTCTATGACAGACAAGACCAGCTGGACCTGGTGGGCTACACAGATAGCGATTGGGCTAGCAACACTGATGATCGAAAGAGCAGTTTTGGATATGCTTTCCATATTGGTTTAGGAGAAATTTCATGGTCCATGAAGCAACCGATAGTTGCGTTGTCCATTGCTGAGGCTGAATATGTTATCGCCATGTTAGCCGCATGCTAGGCAATATGGCTACGGAGGATATTTGGTGAGCTAAATCACCCACCAAAATGGGCGACAACCATTTTTTACGACAACAAATCCACCATAGCACTATCGAAGGATCCAGTGTTTCATGGGTGAACGAAGCACATTGACATTCAGTATCATTTCGTATGAGAGTTGGTGAAATTTGGTGAAATTCAACTATTGTTTTACAGGTCCAAGGAGCAGGTAGCTAAAATATTCGCGAAACCTTTGAAGGAGGAGGACATCAACAAACTGTAGGAAAAGTTGGGTGTCAAAGTCTGTGAAATCTGTTTTAAAGGAGGGTGTTAGAAAATTAAACAAGATTTGATGCCAGTCAGATCATACCACCGTACATCCAATCATAGTTATTTCACCTGTGCACGTAGTTGAGTTTTTTCCTACCCCTGTTCTCTAAGCCCAATCTATAAATACCCATGCAGTTGGTATTTTCACCTGATAGAGCAGTAATAGAGGTATGGTAGATCCGAGTAACAGTCTCAAAAGTTTTTTGTCTTACTATTTATCCTGCAATTGACTTTGGAGATGTTTATATTCACTCAGTAGAGGAGCACTGTAATCCATCTATTTTATATAAGTAAAATATCTACTAGTTTTTGGGTGGTCGAAAGGGTTTGTCAAATTTCTCTATGTATTAATCCCCTCTGCTATTTTGTATTTGAGTTATTTTCTATCTTGACAATTCACAACTGTATCTACATAGCCCTGCATTTCTCGCTGGATAACACACCAAAAGACAACGATCACTATTTTTCCTAAGTGAAACCCAGTGTTGCTACTTAGATGAGCGAAATGCAGATTCCCTCTTGGTCGCAGTGATTCCAAGTGAATAATTACCTTTTAGAAAAGTCAAAATTTGGGAGTTATAAATTTTAATCATTCCATATGCTCCTCCTCACTTAAAACTCTTTCTCGCTCCATCATTGAGCGACACCGAGTTTCACTTTAGCTTGTGAGTGGCTTCGAGAATCACTCTAGCTAGTGAGTGACTTTTAGCCTTGCTCAAGCTAGCGAGTGATTCCCAGAATTGCTCTAGCCAATGAGTGAAGACTAGAATCGCCCGATTAATGAGTGATTCCCAGCCTTGCTCCAGCCAGTGAGCGAGGACCAGTCTCGCTAGTCACTTGAGCGATCTCTAGATTTGGTTAAATCAAAACTCGCAGATTTAATTCTTGTTTCGCTTTCCTCCTAGGATCGCTCTGCTAAGCATGCGATTCTCAGATTCACATCTATCACGAGCGATATTTGTCTATGGTGATTAATTTCTTCACAAGTATGGGTGTAACTTTTTATATTTTTTACAATAAAACCAAAAATTTGGAGATGACAATGGAGACTACCTTCGTGACATTTCCAGGCTCACCTTTTCGGATTATAATATTGTTGAAAAGTTTGTCCCAAACATGTTTCAAAGAATATATCTCCAACCCGAGATGGTTATGCCAAGGCCCGAAATGCAAGAAGAAAGGTTTTTCATGGACGTGAACCAAAATTTATATGGCTTCACAGAGAAGATTGAGGTATCATTATGATATACTATACTAAATATCAAATATTGGGCTAAGAAAATGATGTGGAACCTCAGTTGTGTTAAAGTTTTATGAATGAAAATGAAAACGGTCTATAACTAGCAAAGTGTCGGTCGACGGGTAAATTGGGAGAAACTTGTCTTGCAAGAAAACCAAAACTGAGGAGAGTAGACATCGGATTCAGTACCAACATCGACGTAAATAATATCTTGCAGATTTTTTGTGTAATAGTTTGAACATTACTCCCGTTTTCGTGACATGTCGCATTTTCGTGCCCTGTTGTTTTCTGGCTTCTATGCTTTCGGTTGGGATGTTTTTTCTCCCACTTGTAACTGTTGTTTGTTTTAATACAAGTTTTTTCAAATTTTTCAAAAAATAATAATTTGAACATTACCATCGTCAACATTGAGAGCGTAGGAGTTGTATTGGTACGAATAGCAGAAACATGAAAATGATAATAGAATGGAACTGATAATTGATTTGGAACTACTTGTTGATTGTTGGTGTGATTTACCCTATGATTGTAATTGTGCAGTTGTGCTTTAGCGAGAGAACCCCATATTTGAAAATATTCTCAATTTTCAATTTCGTAGAGGGTGCACCACCCGGTGGCCAGAACGACATGGCTATTATCGAAAGTATATGGATGGCCACCTTCATGCAACACTGCTTGAATTATTGTGCAATATGCTAGAAGAACTTCCAAACACATGTGTTGATATCTGTTAAATAAATGGAACCAAAAAAATGTATAGGGCTACTTTACTACTGCTATAGTAGTCTAGATGTATATATCCAATAAATGAGTACGAGCAGTGCTCTCACTCTAGGCGTAAAGACTTTGTGCTATCTAGTACCTTAATGAGAGTTGTGTTTTTCTAAAAAGATCTTCTCTTCGAAACATTGATATCCAACATCGATTACTGTCCTTTGAAATGATTTCTTTATTCTAAAGACCTCCAAGGGTTAGGTGGATTGGTTGTCTATTTGGTCAAATATTTATTATGAAGAGACCTAGGTTTAAATCTTGGGAAATACCTATTAGTGGATTAGTAGTTTTAAGTCTATTGCAAAGGTGGTAGTCTAATCTGGAGTGCCTATGATGGTATAAATCTTGGGCAACCAGTGGTCTCCTGTTAGGATATATTTCATTATTTATTATCCATGCCAAATGTCATGTAAGTTAGATTAGGTGTCACTTGAGGAAGACCAAGGGTCATTTTGTAAAACCTATATAATAGACTGTTAGTTCCATTCTTAATTATACAATTTCATTCATGTAATATGAAGAGCTACTTATTCTTATTTATAGCTCATTTACTTTCTCATATTCTTCTTGAGTAGACAGAATAGTGGAAAAATCATCATTGGTATCAAAGCTACGAGGGGATCTGAAGAAAGGATTTCATACAAGGCCATTTAGGGACAACTAATTGGAGAAGATAGCTAGCAAGGAGAAGTTCTTAATAGAACACAATTTGGGACAATTATCTCCATATGAAAACAAGGAGCTAGCAAAATTTTGAAGGAGAATAAGGTAACTAGATAAGCCAAGGTCAAAGTCAAAATTTGACAAAGAGGTTGAATGAGAAAGGAGTTAGAAGAAGCTACCGAATATGGGAGATTTGGAGATTGTCATTTAAGGCTATTTTAGAGAAAGTATATTGTTGGTTTTGCAATAGAAATTTGAAGGTTTGTTGAAGAAAACTTTTAGCTGCAATTTTGAGGAATTTTCTACCATAATTGTGATATTCAAGGATAGTATTTCGAAGGAGAAATTAGTTGTGTTAGAATCTAAAAAGTTTAGAGCATAGGGCAACATTTAGGTGAATCTAATCAACAAGAAATAAATCGTCTACAGAGTTCATAATGGTAAGCAAATTTGGTGTAAAATGTTTATTATTTGAACACTCATATTAATTTCATTATTAAGTTTTTGTTAGGATCTCATCCTAACCCTTAATGTAATAACTTCCTTGATGTAATAATTCCTAGTGAACATGGGTAGTACCCATGATTAATATTTTGTAATGTTCTAAGTTTTAGCTTAGGTAGTGCCTATGACAAATGGCACCCTTTTCTATGTAACACATGGTATATAGGTTAGGTAAGGTGGCCTTGTGCATGTAATTCGAGTGGCATTGTGCATGTAATTCGTGTGGCATTATGCATGTAATTTGAGTGGCATTATGCATGTAATTTAAAGTGGCACTATGCATGTAATTCGGGTGGCATTATGCATGTAATCCAGGTGGTATTTTGCATGTAAGCCAACCTTGGAAGGAAACTCTTTAAATACCCGAAAAGGCACCAATGTAATCATATTTTTGCAAATTAATGAAGTGTTGAAGGAGATTGCCCCCTCGAAGAGGCCTGCAATTCTATCTATTGTGAGATTGTCCCTTTTAAGTAATTTTTGTTATCATATGCATTTAATTTTGAATACTGTTATAATGTTTTTGTGAGTTTATTTCTAAGCAAATGTGTGAGAATGTGTTTATTTGAGTTGAGAGTGTGTTGTTTAATATATTTTATAGTAGGATATTAACAAGTGGTATCAGAGCGATTTCTAGGGCCAAGTTCTGCTACAACTGCAACGATTCTTGCCATCCAATCCACCTGTTAGGTATAAATTCTATGTGTTTTTTTCATTCCTATTTTTCTTTATTAAAAAAAAATCCAAAAAATACAGTGCATTTTTTTCTAGACCAAAAAAAAAAAAAAAAACCTTTTTAGTTGAGTAGGTAGAAACCCTGTGTCGGGGGTTTTAAAATATCGCAAAGGATCTGTCGTTATTGGCTAAGCTAGATAGTCCATAAAGCGTCTAGTGAAGTGAGGGGCGATCAAGATCCAATACCCAGGCCTAAGATAGAACTTGCGCACGGACTTGAGCTCCCATGTATCTTTAGGTATATCCAGAGACCATCTAGGTTTAAACAAAATTTTAGCCATTAGGAATATTTTTGGCCTTGTATTACTCATAGTCTATGGGACACAACATCCTGGATGATTACCCTCCTGTATTGTCAGAGAGGCAGGTAGTGTGCTCAAGGGTATGTGTGGAATCCTCCATGAGTAGTGGCCTAAAATATTGGTTCGAGCACTATTGTTCGTCACTGTCGATATAATAGAGGGCCTATGGGTGGTACATACTCCTCTACCTAGCATTACCTAGTTCTGTTAAAAATTCAACCTGTAAAAAATGAAAATATAAAAAAAAAAAACCAAACCTCCCTATTTGTAAACCTGCATTTCAAATCCCCAAAAGTGAGCATATGAGAAATGAGTCATCTACCAAAAAAATAATATAAAGTACATGCATTCAAGATAGACCATGAGGGTGACACTTAAGCTGACAGTCTGGAGAATAACAATGAAATTTACAGCGGCAGTCATAGTCAGGTCAGAATTTACAGCTTTCAGGGTTAGAACAAAACTGTCATAACAGTCAGAGAGTCTGTCAGGACTGGGCCAACCAATGAGAGCATGACATGAGGCTAGTTATAGATAGTGCTCTAGTACCCAACTTTTGCTCTGTAGCTCAGAATCAAAAACTGTAAACACCATTAGACTCAGCAAAACAGGAGATAAAAAAAATTCTGGGGTGCCAAAAAGTAGTGTTGAGAGATATAGCTCATTGTGACCACCTCTTTGAGCTAATCGTTTTGATATATAGTACCCAATAACTTTTTTGGTCACTTACTAAAAATAGTAAGTCCTAAAACTCAATTCTATTTTTAGTAACCAGTCACAAAATATTTCAAAATGGCCTAGGGTACCCGTGGACATCAAAAAGAACTAGACCAATTGGAATCCTTAACAAAGCCATTGAGAACTTGCACTCGTCTTTTCACTCCATAAGGGAAGAAGTCCAAGGTCTTCACCTAGAGCATGATGCCACTAGTAATTGCTTAGAAGAAGCACCGACAGAAGTAGACAACAAACTAAAAAGAGGACCACCCAAAATAGAACACCAAGTTGAGGGTTTTGCAAGGAATCATGACCATGATCCATCCTTTAAAATGCCTAAATTGGACTTTCCCAAATTTAGTGGGAAGGATGTTGATGGGTGGCTATGTAGGGTTGATCAATTCTTTAGACTTCATAATGTCCCCATATTTCATCGAGACCAGATGGCTTCCTTTAACTTGGAATCTGAGGCTCTACACCGGTTTCAATGGTTACGTATTGCCAACCCAAATCTCTCTTGAGAGAATTTTGAATCCCAACTACTCACTCGATTTGGTCCTAGTGAGTATGAGGACTTTACAGGGGCATTGACCAAACTACAACAAAGAGGGTCAGTCCGTGAATACCAAGCTCAATTTAAAAAGTTGGGCAATAAGACAAGAGGATTGAATGAAGGGTTCTTCCAGAGTTGTTATATCAGTGGGTTGAAGGGGGAACTCCAAGCGGAAGTAAGAATGTTGAAACCACAAACTATGATGGAAGCTATCAGTTTGGCATGTTTGGCCGAATACAAACTCTCTGCCCAAAGGCGCCTGTCAAAGTTTTCTCAAAATAGACCTTAATTTCCTTCTCGATCCCAACACCCAGTTGATAATAAACCTGCTACACCCAAGCGCCTAACCATAGAAGAGATGGATACACGTCGTGCCCAAGGATTATGCTACAATTGTGATGAAATGTTTTTTAAAGGGCATAACTATGCACACAAAAAATTGTTCTTGATAGATGTTGAAGAACCTGATAACTCTGACCAGAGTGATAAGGATGAGGACCCTCCAGAAACACCTCCTCCATAAGAAGAAGTGAAACAGGAACCTGAGACAGCAATTACAGTCCATGATCTTGTCGGCATTACTACTCAATAAACCATGAAGGTTGCGGGATTTTTCAAGGGCCAACATATTTCCATCTTTATGGATTTAGGAAGCACGCACAACTTCATTGACCCTAGAGTTGCTTAGCGGGAAAATTTATATATCCACACTTGCAATTCCTTTGAGGTCATGGTAGCCAATGGTGGAACCTTACCTTGTAAAGGAAAATGTCGCAATGTTAAAATCAAGATAGGGGACTATGAACTGAAGTAGGACATGTTTGCCCTCCATTTGGGTGGATGTGATATTGTTTTGGGATCTCAATGGTTGAGTATGTTGGGCACTATCAATTGGAAATTTGTCGAACTTTGGATGCAGTTCTCCCAAAATGGACAAACACACATCATCAAGGGCTCCCCAACAATAACACCTCAAATTATTAGTTCAAATGGCATGGAGAAATTGCTAAAGAAATGATCACATGGGGTCATTACACAACTATTCTCCATCCAACCATCCACCTCTAAAATGGGTGAAACCCCATCAAACCTGCAAGATATTCTCCACAAACATGAGGCCATCTTTGCGAAACCAACTACACTACCATCGCATCGCTCTCATGACCATGCCATTCCATTATTGCTGGATAGTGCACCTCCCAATATCATACCATACAGGTACCCTCATACCATGAAGTCAGTGATTAAGACAATGATACAGGAATTACTCAAGGGGGGTATCATTCGACCTACTACTAGTCCCTACTCTGCACCAGTCTTACTGGTCCTCAAGAAGGATGGCTCTTGGCGACTGTGTATTGACTATTAGGAACTCAACAAGATAATTTTCAAGGATAAATTTCCTATCCCTGTGGTTGATGAATTACTAGATGAATTACATGGGACCATGTACTTCACCAAGCTAGACCTTCGCTCTAGGTACCATCAAATCCGGCTTAGGGATGAAGATATTCCTAAAACTGGTTTTTGCACTCATGATAGTCATTATGAATTCTTGGTAATGCCATTTGGTCTCACAAATGCTTCTTCCATATTCCAAATCTTGATGAACAACATCTTTCACCCTTTTTTGTGGAAGTTCATCCTTGTGTTCTTCGATGACATCTTGATTTATAGTCACACATGGGAAGAGCATCTCAAGCATGTAGATCAAACCCTACAACTATTGGCCGACCATCAACTATTTGTAAAAAGGTCCAAGTGTTCCTTTGGTTTGACTGAAGTGGAGTATCTGGGACACATTGTCTCAAAGGATGGTGTCAAGGTTGTCCCTAAAAAGATCCAAGCAGTCCAAGAATGGCCGAAACCTCACACTCTCAAGGGACTTCAAGGATTTTTAGGGCTTAAAGGTTATTATCGTAAATTTTTTTATAATTATAGAAAGATAGACGCCCCCCTCACCTCCATGTTGAAGAAGGATTGTTTTACTTGGACAGGGTCGACTGAGCAAGCATTCATGGAACTCAAGCATGCCATGACCACCACTCCAATTTTAGCCATGCCAAACTTCTCTAAAAAATTTGTCATTGAAAGTGACGCTTCTGGTCATGGTATTGGGGTGGTATTGATGCAAGAAGGATTCCCTTTGGCTTTCACCAAAAAATCCCTATCTGATCACAATTTAGGGAAATCCACATATGCTAAGGAAATGTTGGTAATATTGCATGCAGTCCTGCATTGGCGACCTTACCTCATTGGGCATCATTTCTCTATAAAAAATGACCACCAGAGTCTGAAATACTTTCTAGAACAATGGGTTGCCACCCCTGAGCAAAAAAAGTGGGTATCAAAACTCATGGGCTATGATTATGGAATCACATATAAAAAATTAAATGAGAATCTTGTGGTGGATGCTCTCTCTCACCAATTTGAGACCCTTAGTATGTTGTGTGCCATTTCTGCACCATTGCCCTAATGGATTGAGCCCTTACGTCAAGAAATACTTCAGAATGCAGATTTGAAAGACTTGGTTGCTTCACTTATGGATGATCTAGAGTCTACACCAGGATATAGTTGGGATGGCCAGGATCTGCGTTACCATCAATGCCTGGTTCTTCCTCCTAAGTCCCCACTTCGAGAGCTCCTCATGAGGGAATCACATGCTACTCCATCTACTGGCCATTTAAGGTTCCTAAAAACTTATGAGCGACTCAAGCGCACCTTCTTTTGGAAAGGTATGAAATAGGACATTCACTCTTTTGTAGCTGACTGCGACACATGTCAAAGGATGAAAGGGGAAATAGTGTGCTCTCCGGGCACTCTTCAACCATTGCCGATCCCAGAGTAGGTGTGGACTGACATCTCCATGGACTTCATAGAAGGGCTACCTAAATCTAGAGGCAAGTCAGTTATTTTCGTGGTAGTGGATCACCTTTCAAAGTATGCTCACTTTTGTGCCCTAACCCATCCTTACACAACATCCACTATTACCCAAATTTTTCTTGACTCCATATTTTGCCTTCATGGCATGCCAACCTCCATTGTATCTGATCGTGATCCCACCTTTACTAGCAATTTTTAGCAAGAGTTGTTTAAGTTGTAAGGGACTCATCTCAAAATGAGTTCAACCTACCATCCACAAATAGATGGTCAAACAAAGGTTATTAATAAATGCTTGGAAACCTACCTTCACTGCTTTGCCTTCGATCATCCTACTCATTGGAAAAAATGTCTTCCCTTGGCCGAATGGTGGTACAACACTTCCTATCATACTATCACCAAACTCACACTATTTGAGGCAATTTACAGGTGCCCTCCACTCACGCCTTCCTCCTACATTTCGGGCAGCTCCAAGGTCCATCCCGTTGACAATGCTCTGAGTCAACACATTGAGGTCCTCTGCCTAACTCAAGCAAAATTTGAACATGTCCTAGAATTGGATACGCCAACAAGCTGATCAGTATCGTTTTGAGCACAGTTTTGATGTGGGTGATATGGTCTTCCTTCACTTGCATCCATACAAACAATATTCCCTACAACTTCACAGGTGTCAGAAGCTCGCTCTAAAATTATATGGTCCTTATCATGTTCTACAACGGATTGGCCCTACAGCTTACAAATTGGCTCTTCCCCCCACTTCCAAGCTCCACCCTATTTTTCATGTTTCCCTTCTCAAGAAAGTTGTGGGCACAAAGGTACAGGTTCAATCAACACTCCCTGAATTGGATGAAGAAGGCTCCATCTTACTTGCACCTGAGCAGCTGCTAGATCTTTTAACTCGCACTCTACGCAACCGTACCATTATAGAGGTCCTTGTTTAGTGGCATGGGCTTCAACCTGAGGATGCTACATGGGAGTCTCTCCATCAACTCCATCAATAGTTTCCTAATTTTCAGTTTTGAGGACAAAGCTTCTTCAAGGAGAAGGGCATGTTAGGATCTCATCCTAACCCTTAATGTAATAACTTCCTTGATGTAATAATTCCTAGTGAACATGGGTAGTACCCATGATTAATATTTTTTAATGTTCTAAGTTTTAGCTTAGGTAGTGCCTATGACAAATGGTACCCTTTTCTATGTAACACATGGTGGATAGGTTAGGTAAGGTGGACTTGTGCATGTAATTTGAGTGGCATTGTGCATGTAATTTTTTTGGCATTATGCATGTAATTCGAGTGGCATTGTGCATGTAATTCGGAGTGGCACTATGCATGTAATTCAGGTGGCATTATGCATGTAATCCAGGTGGCATTTTGCATGTAAGCCAAACTTAGAAGGAAAATCTTTAAATACCCGAAAAGGCACGAGTGTAATCATATTTTTGCAAATTAGTGAAGTGTTGAAGGAGGTTGCCCCTTCGAAGAGGCCTACGATTATATATATTGTGAGATTGTTCCTTTTAAGTAATTTATGATATCATATGCATTTAATTATGAATACTGTTATAATTTTTCTGTGAGTTTATTTCCAAGCAAATGTGTGAGAGTGTGTTTATTTGAGTTGAGAGTGTGTTGTTTAGTATATTTTATAGTAGGATCTTAACAGTTTTATTAAGCACAAAATTATAGTTTAAGTTGCAAAGGAAGTTTCATATTTAAGTCTTCAAGGAAGTTAATTTAAGGTTAAAACCTGCACATAAGAAATAGGAGTTAGATATATTTTGAAAGAAAGAAAAATATCAGCATATTACCTTCTATTGAAAGCAAAGAAGATGTTATTCTAAAGTGAATGTTGCATAGACTATAGTACATAATACAAGTTACTTTTAAGAGTTCATTAAAAGGAGAAATAAGGAGAAATTAATAGTGCATCATATAAGTTTATATATAAGAGTTGTTAAAAGCGGATTAAGTTTAAAGTTACAAAGGTATATTAGTGCACAAAATAGGGTTGAGTTGGAGTTTCAAAAGACACCATTGAGCACAGGTGAACAACAATAAATATTGGTGAAGAGAAGCCACCAAAAAGGAGCATTATAACCACCAAGGATTAGAGAAGAAGCCACCATACTAAAGGAAGGAAGAAAGCTACAAAGTGGAGACTAAGAGGTCTCAAAAATCTAGGTGCAACTAAGGTATTTTATCTTAGTTCATTACTGATTTATTTCAGGTTTTAAATAACACCAAAAGATAGATAAATCTTGAGTGTCTTAAGACACCAATGTAGCACAAATTACAATCATCGAGCAGTAGTTTTTATCAAGGTTAAATAAAAATCTACGATTCTAAGGATATAAAGTCATCTAAGGGCTCAATACCATCCTATTCAAGGTGATTAAATGCACCATATTCGGTTCCATAGTCCCATAATAGCAGCACCATAGTAAAAGACACCTATCATAGTGAAAAGAACCTACAACAAGAAGGAGAATAAGCCAGGATAATGAAGATACAAGTTGCAAGGAAAATAGCATAAGGTGAATAATGTAATACAATATAAATATCACATAATATAAGCAAAGTGTTACCCAAGCGGAAGTAGAGAATAGCTTGGACGAATGACCACCTTCATTGGAGAGGAGCCACCATGCATTGAGCATCAAGAATGCTTGTTGTTTCAAGAGAAGCAAAGTAACTTACAAAGAAAGTTGGCAAGAATAGGTATAAGATACGTTGAATGTTTTCCTTGCATGAAAGCGAAGGAGCCTCCACTTACCACACCAACCAATGGAATATTGTGCAACTTGGCATAAGGTAAGTAGATTTCTTACGTATCCTCATTGAAGTAACTCTTGCACAAAGGAGAAAGAACATCCATGTTGGAGTAATGCTCTATTCAAATACACGAAGAAATAAAAATTATTAGTGCAATGCTCAAAACATATTACGAGACCTGCACCACCTAAATTAATGCCACCAAAGTATGTAACCTCCCAACGCCACCTAGTAAGAATTCCTATATTCTAGTGTAACGTAAAGCACCAATTATCATGTGTTTCAAAGGAAGGGAAGCATATTAATAGGCCAGTCTAAAGAGACCACAAATATCTAGCTTAGAGAGGTCAAAGTGCATTGAAGAAGGAGAAGACTATCATATGGCACCCATTGAATGTAGAGCATTCAATTCTCATTGTCATACATTGAAGACCAACAAATCTAGTACCCAAATCTTGGATAGAGGAGTCAAAATATAAGCCAATCATCTCACAACATACAACAATACAAGGAAAGTATAGTTTTACATGATTTAATATTTGCTTTCTTGAAGGGCATGGAGATATAAGGTGCATTATATAAGGTTGATTTAATTTATTATTGCATTGGAGATATAATAAAATACCAACATTAGTGAATTAGAAAGCAAATAAAAACGAGGAGTTTATATCCTTAAGTGATATTTCAAAAGTGTATTAGTTGAAATACTAATATTATAATATTTGTAAATAATTAAAATAGGAGATATAAGGTTTTCTACCCTGGAAAAATTAAAAGCATTATTCCTTTACAAATACTATCATTTACTAAATTTTCAAATTAGGGAGGTATATGGAGTACTACATCAAACTTTAGATCATAAGAATTTAGAAAATTGAACCATTTAAAATTAAGGTTAAAGGAATTAGAATCATTGATTTCTTTAAAGTTGGAATTTATTGCTTATACATGTCTCATATACAAATTAAGGGGAAAAAAGGAATCCAACTATAGAGTCTTGGAAAATATATAACATCATCAAATTTAAAATTGCATATATCAATAGAGAGAAATAAGGTGAAATAAGAGTTTATCATTATGTTAAAATTATCTTAAAAAAACTAGGGAATCAACTCAAAAGGAAATTTAATAGATGTTAAGCACTTTATCAAGACCATAGAATACTCTAAACACTTGGGAGATATAAGGAATTCTAAAAAACCTAATATTTGAGAAGGTTTTATCAAGTTAGTTCTCATACTCAAAACTAGGTAATCACAAGGAAGACATCCTCATAATAGAAATTTGAAAACTTTACAACCATGGATCATTGGTATATAGATTTAGGAGCAAGCAAACATACGACTTAACACAAACAATTGTTTTATTCTCTACAAAAGAAAAATGAGAAACCAGTTGCTATAGTAGACAATAAAACTTATGAAGTAAAGGAGATAGAAAATATTTTGATCAATCTAATAAATGGAAAAGGGATAATCAGTAATGTATATATATGTTTTACGATTGACTATAGAATTCAAAGTTTCCAATGGAAGAAAATAGTGTTATATTATTAAACGAGGAAAAAATATAGCATCAAGTTCCTACAAAAGTGACATTTTTTTATACTACTACACATTTAGCTCTTTTAGTTAAGGTTTAAGATCTATGGCACAAATGGTTATGAAATACGAGTGTATATTTCTTAAATGAAATGGTCAAATATCAAATGGTTGAATAAATACGAAATATATGCTTAGAATTTATTGTTTGTCCACAATGCTTAGCTGGAAAACAACACATAATTTCTTTTGAAATTCATCAACATAGAACTCAAAAACCATTAGAATTAATATATACAGATTTATGTGTATCAATGAGTGTCTCTAGTATTGTAGGACATAAGTATTTTTAATCATTTTTTGATGATCACACTAGACAAATGTGCGTGTACTTGATGAAGTATAAATAAGAAGCATTTAGTCATTTTGATCAATTCAAACTTCAAGTTGAGAAAAAAATAGGAAATACTATTAAAACTCTTTATTCAAATAGAGGAGGTGAATTTGTATCAAAATAATTTTATTCTTTTCTAGAAGAAAATGGAATTAAAAGACAACTCACTATAACATACTCACCACAACAAAATAGAATTTTATAAAGAAGAAATAAATCTATAATTGAAATGGTGATGTGTATGGTAAAAGGAATTTAATCTTGATCATCAATATTGGGTAGAGGTAGTTAAAATAGTAGTAGACTTACAAAATAGACTACCTACAAGAATACTCGGGCATGTTACACTAGAAAAAGCATGGTACAAAAAAAAAAGTAAATATAGAAAAACTAAGGATTTTGATAGTTTTGCACAATTCTATCTACTCAAGAAACATAATGACTAAGGAGGAGAGGAGATAATAGAATATCCACTTGAACATATAATGTAATATTATATGAATAAAATTATATCTAGATAATGGAACTTAGAGTCCATTTTATAACTTTTACAAAATGACCCTTGGTCTTCCTTAAGTGACACATGGTCTACCTTACGTAACACTTGGAATTAATATAATAATACTTGGCATGAATAGAAAATAATATAATATGTTCTAACACCCCTTTGTATTCCAATATTTGGTATGAACTTTCCTTGAGTTGCATAGATGATCTCTAAATGTTTGAAACATTGTTTTCCCAAGAGCTTTTGTAAAAATATATACCAACTATTATTCTGTATGAATATGCTTTGGAATGATGAGATGGTTCTAAAAATAATCTATGATGAAGTGGCATTATGCTTCAATATATTTATTTTTTTCAAGTACAATTGGATTTTTCATAAAATTGAGTACTCCTTAATTATCACAAAATATCAAGGTTGGAGTTTTTTTTATGCCCATATCTGATATTATATATTGTAACCACAACTCTTCATAGGTAGTATATCTTTCTTCTCGATATTTTGCTTCAGTAGATGATTGTGCCAATGTATGTTGTTTCTTATTGTGCCAAGATATAGGTCCTGACCCAAGATAAAACATGTACCCTAAAGTAGACTTTATATCATCAATAGAGCCAACATAATTTAAACCTGAGTAATCCTGTAGGAAAAAGTCTTTAACATTCTTCATATAAGTTAGTCCATAGTCAATAGTATTATTGATATATTACAATATTCTTTTTGTAGCTTTCCATTGGATTTCTCTTAGTTCTTGCATGAAGTGTGAGATAATTTATAGCAAAGGCTAAGTTAGGTCGGCTATTTGTTAAGTATAGAAGACTTCCAATTAATTGATGATACATAGTTTTTGAAACCAAAGGTGTTTCATCATTTTTGGATAATTGTATCCCTTGTTCCATCGGTGTATCTTTTGTCTTCCAATCCTTCATTTTATATTTTTTCAAGTAAGGTTTTTGCATATTTTGATTGAGTAATAGTAATCTTATCTTCACTTTGATGAATTTATAGACCAAGATAATAATTTATTAGACCTAGATCTATCATTTCAAATGCCATTTCTATATCTCATTTAATATTTCTTTTTAGTTTATTTGAACTTCCAGTAATCACTATATCATCAACATATACTATGAGAATTAGTATACTATTTCCATTTTTGTTGTATACAAACTGGGATCGGATGTACTTCTTTTGAAGCTATACTATAATAATAAATTATTGATATTTATATTTCGTGCTTTGGGAGCTTGCTTTAGACCATATAGTATTTGTTTAATTTGTACACCTTAGTTTCTTTTCCACTAATAACAAACCTTTTGGTTGTGACATATAGTCTTCTTCTTATAAGTGACCATTAAGAAATGCACTTTTTACTTCCATTTGATGAAGCTTCCAACCCTGGTGAGCTACTAGAGTGTAAATTTTCATGATAATAGTCATTCTAGCTATTGGTACACATGTTTCTTCATAGTCAATTCCCTCAGTCTAAGTATATCCCTTGGCTACTAAATGAGCTTTGTACTTGTCAAGTGTTCCATTTGATTTATACTTGATCTTGTAAATCCATTTGCAACCCACTATTTTATTTCTTGTAGGTAATTCCACTATATCCCATATTTTATTCTTTTGGAGTGATGCATATTTAGATTTTATAGCTACCCTCCAATGTGAGTGATTAAGTGCTTGAAGTGTTGATGTTGGTTCTACTGTATTACTTAATAATACTTTGTTTATTATACTTTTATTTTGAGTTTGAGGTCTAGTAGTGGTAAGATCTGGAATTCTTTCTAGGTTTGATTCTTTAAGAGTATCTCTGAGTCATATTGGTCCTTTCCTTTTAGGAATTGTATATGTTTTTGTGTATTCTCTATCTTCTTCTTGAGATTTTGATTTTGATCTTGATTCTTTACTTGCTATATCTTCCTCTGGGTAGTTTAGAATAATTTTTGTATCACTACTGGGTTTCTCTATGTTAATTTTAACTTCTTCATCAAAGATTAAATCTCTACTTATGTAAAATTTATTTGTACGTGGATCTAGTATTATGTATCCTATAGATTTTTTGTCATAGCCAACAAATATTCTTGTCATAGTTTTCTCATCTATTTTTGTCCTTTTTTGTTTTGGAATATGCATGTAGGCTTTGCATCCAAAAATTCTTAGTTTTTCTATATTTGGTTTTTGTCTTGACCATGCTTCTTCTAGTGTAACATGTTTGAGTATTCTTTTTGGTAGTCTATTTTGTATGTATACTGTTGTTTGAACTACTTTTACCAATATTTATGATTTAAATGAGCTTATTTTAACATACATATTACCTTTTCCATTATTGATCTATTATTTTTACAATTCCATTATGTTGTAGTGAATGTGTTGTAGTAAGTTGTGTTTTAATCATGTTTTATTCTAAAAAAGAATCAAATTATTTAGATACAAATTCACCTCTTCTATCTGAACAAAGTACTTTTATGGTGTTTCATGATTCTTTTTCTATTTCAAGTTTGAAAAAATGACTAAATGCTTCTAATTTATATTTCATGAAGTACACCCACATTTTCCTGATGTGATTATTGACAAATAATTGAAAGTACTTATGTAATTGAATACTAGTGATATTCATTGGCCCACATAAATTTGTATATATTAACTCTAATGGTTGTTGAGTCCCATATTGATGATGTTCAAAAGGAATTCTATGTTGTTTTTATGCTAAGCATTATAGAAAAATAGTAGATTTTGGAGATAGATTTTGTATTCCTTAAACCATTTTATATTTGAGTAATTTATTCAAGGTGGATTCACTAGTATGTCCTATATGCCTATGCCATAGATATAAATCTTTAGCTAAAAGAGTTGAGTGTGTAGTAATATCTAGAATAAATAGACCACTTTTATAGGATCCTGATGCTATATTTTCCCCTTATTTAATAATATGACACATAGAGCCTAAAGTATTTAGTGGTTGCACATTTTATGTATTGAAAGGACCTTTTACCTTCTTCAGTCCATAATAGGTTTGTATCCTTATTTAAAATTTTTCTAATTGATAAGATCAACTATGAAATTTGGTTATAAACATAGTCACACATTAGATTTTACCTAGAAAACATCATATTCCTTTTATAAATGTGGGTAAGGAAAGCTATTGGATTTATTTTACCCTATAAAAAACTATGGCTAGGTCATATTTTGATGCTAATTTCCTAATAGTTTGCCTTCTTGAACCATAAAAATATAATTTTTAGGATATAGTGGGATGCCATACTCCCTACATATATAAAATAGAAAATCTAGGTGGTCAATATGCTTATTTATTTCTTTTGAAAAGATGGTTAAATCATCTAGCTATATGAGACTTATCTCACCTATCAGCCCTACAAAGATAATATTTGTAGCTTATTTAAAGTTGACCCCAATATTTGATAGCCCAAAAGGTATACTTGATAGGAAAATGTCCCCTATTTTGTGGTAAAAGCTATTTATGTTGATCATCATACTTGATCCAAATATAGTTTTACCCAGATAAACCACCCATAAGAAACAACATTTGTGACCCTACTATCTTTTGTAAAATCTAAACTATAGCAAGTATAGGGTAGTGATCCTTTAATTCCATCGTATATAGATTCATGAAGATGTCACATAACCTAATATCACCATATTTTTAAATCGGTAACAAGATAGTTGTCAAGGTAGAGAGTTTAATTTGGAAGATAATTTGGATCTTTAGAAGTTTTAAAAACTCCCTGTTCATGACTCCTATTTTAAGATTTATAGGCCTTCATTTCCATCAAAAAGGCTATGCATCAAGTTCTATCTTGATGGTAGGTTCTATTATTTTTTTGGCATACACCTTCAAATACCCATAACACTAGATGATAATATATCCATATATCCATAGAGTTTTTTGAATAAATAAATTTCATCTTCTATGTGTTATTTTCCTAGTAATATTTTTTTCCTTTTAGAGATCTTGATGGGATGGTAGGAAGAGGCTTTGAATTTTATGTTGTATTTCTTTACACTATCATTTGGATTCAAAAATCTTTCTAGAATTATCAAACCCACTATCAACTAATTCATCTTTAATTGAATCACCGCACATCCTTGTAATTATTATTGTCTTTAGAATGTTGAACCTCTTTGTTGATAAACTTGATGATTTTCTCATCATTATTGAAGGCTCAGTAGTGATCAAAATTATCAAGGCCTTTGGCTTGAAAACTACTTCTATCACCATTGGTTTATTCCACATTTTGAAGGTATGGTCAAATCTTACTACCATGGGTATCAATTTGTCTACTTGGAATCAACTCCTAAGGAATTATCTTTATTTCATAAGTGTTGAAGCTTTCCTAAAAATCTTGGACCCTATGTCGGTATAAATTTAGATGTTTGTTATTAGTAGTACACTATGAACTAACCTAATTTATTACCTGCTCATAATTACTAAATACCTTGAGATTCTTGATTCTCAACTTTTGAACTTTTTTAAAATTGGTGCACAATGCTTCATATTCAAACATATTATTAGTATAGTTAAGCAACAACCTATAGGTGGAATTTATTTGTTTGCGGATTTATGATATAAATGCTTATAATAGATCCATTCCTAGTCTTGGAACCATCAAGATTCATAATCCTTGTTTGATTGTATTCTTATATTTGTTGGTTGCTTAGATCTAGGATGATAGTTAGTTCTTCAGGTACTAGGTAGTTCCCTATATTAGTTTCTTTAAATCTCACCTTTGCATATTCATCATCCTTAAGCACATCAATAATCATATTTATTTCAAACATTTGTTCATATTACAAGACTTCATCGTCCATAAATTATGGCAATTAATCCGAATTATTCATGTCATATGTATCCAACGTGTGCAAAAAGTAGTTGCATAGGGCTTTGTTATTAATTTAGATTATATATCCATACTATAGTATCTTCATATGTGTGTATTTAATTGCTATATACCCATACCCATATAGTTTATATTTCCATTCTCTAGATAGTAGTATTCCAAAATATAGAGGAAGGTCAATCACTATAACCTCTTGGACTACCACTAGTATGGGATGGTTTTCTATGGTCATGATTCAATAATTTGGAATTCCCACAATATTAAATTTAGTTTTGTATAAGGTAATATTATTTCTTCATAGAAGGCCTTTGGAATCACTATTATGGATTCCCCTAAATCAACTACATAACTTCATAGTATATAGTTTTTAGTTTTTGAAGTCATATTGAAAGGTTGTAGATTTAGGGTTGTAGGTTTTGTATCATTAAATATGTTTGATACATTAAACTAAATGTCAAAAGGGTTCTCCCCTATTATATTTTATTTTTTAATTAGATTATGCTAAGGTAGCTTAAGTTATTTATCTTTGGAATATATTTTTTCTTATTCTTTAAGAGCTTCTTCAAGTAGGTCGTATTGACTAAGAAGATTTAGGGCCTCTATCATACTCACCTTGGTAAGATATTTCTTAATTTCCTCTATGATACTAATATGATTTTGATAGAGTTGCTTTTATTATGTGTTGAAAACTTCCTATACTGCTTAGTAGCCATTGGATACTCTTCATTGGTGAGGGAATGATATTTGACGTATTATTAGATCTCCCTTTGTAACTTGTCACTTTATTTCCAATTATTCTTTTCTTTAGAATTGTACACCTCCCTTGATTTTTGTTTTTAGTTTCTAGTATCTTTCCTTTATCTATTTTCTTTTCTTTTGCCTGTTTATGTACCCTTCCTAGTGAATTAACTAAATCCTTCCTACTTGTGTACTGCTTCCTTATTCTTCAAGTGTAGTGGGTGCATCTCTCTTCTAAGCATTGTGGTTCCTTTGTTGCATAAATCTATTTCATATTGATTCTTTCTCTTTCACTGCCTTTGTTTTACCTTTAAGTCCAACTCCTTATTGGTTTATGCATACAACATTATCTTAAAACATGGAATTTTCATCTCCCTCGATTGTACTATAGTTATAAAATATTGCATTGTTATGATTTGGTAGAGTAGGGACTACCTATTACCTTGGAACTAGAGCTTGATAGACTGGTTGGTTCATGATACGCATTTGGTAGGTAGAATTATTCATCATTGGTACCATTTTACCCATGATCGTGACTTACTAAGCTTGGTATTGATGACTGTATTAATTTAATTATAAATACTTAGTGGTCACATGTAGCCTATGGGATAGTTCCCCAAATTATATAGAAACAACATAATGTGTTTATTTTAGAGGTTGCATTTACCACATTATTCTACAATTGATTTATGTTCTAGGTAACATTTTTCATAGAACTTGATCTAAAGTAAGGTAAAGGATTTTCCTTCTCTATAAGTTTTATCACTATTAACATCCACTATACTCTTGCAATTATCTATTTTCTATATTATACTAATTTATAATAATCCTTACAAACTTCAAAATTTCTTTCATATTTAAATCATGTTGCTCCGTTTTTTAAAAATTGGTTTGAGCATCATTTTAGTTTTTAATGGAATAGGAAAAGCTAGAAATTTAGGTTGAAAAATGATAATCAATGACCAGTTCTAGATTGGATGTGTCACAATGTATGTAAAAGAGGTAGTAGATGATTGGGAATTTAGAATTAGTGAATTAGAGGGTGTATATATATGAATATAATGGTTTTGGATAATATAGATATCATAATTCATAGGCAAGACAAGTGGTACTTTTTCTACTTGAAATAGGACATCTATGCAAGTTACCTCTTTGAAAATTGTAGTTCAAGTGACATGGTTATTATTATAGACCATTAGTATTAAATGAGACTTCAATACTTTGATGTAATATACCAATGCTTATTCTATATTATGTATGAAATTTGGAGGGCCTAAAATGAAGGTCCTCATGAAGTAAGTATTATAGTCATGAATATTTTCTTGAGGATGCTTTTGCATAGCATTTAATTGAAATAGAATGGAATAATCATTACCCATGTTACCAAATATATGCATGAAAGGTTCCAAAATTGAAGCCTAATTAGTAACTAAACTATATCAAAATCCCCTATACCATAAAGAAACTTTATCATGCAATGAATAGATTAGTAATCATACTATGATGTCTTCCTCCTTAATGCAATGAATTGACTAAAATGTGAAGGACTCATTTAAATAATCCAACAATAATTTATCCTCGCTCCCACCAAAGGTAGGTAAGGCTTTAATATGTATGGTAGGATTTGGAGAGTAGGCCCTTAGATTCAATGGTCCTTGGTAGGTCCAACCTGGAGATTGATTTTGGGGCTAAAGTAGTTTAGATGTTGGATTATTTTGAGGAGATTTAACCATATAAAATTGAACATGGGTATACCACATATCCTTTATGGAAGGCTACATACGACCAATATAGAGGTATTAGAGGAACTATTTATGGTGGAAAAATCTAAGGATAATGATATGCAACATAATATAGTGGCTAAAAAGGAGGTTTTAAATTCTAAAAAGATAATATATTAAGGAAAATCCATTGTTGGTTTTGAGAGGCTTGCATATTTTGGAATGGAGGAATATGATGTAAGCATTCTTGAGGGACTTCTTAATTTTAAAGAGACAAGTATTACTACACATTCTATACTGGATAATTGGATGGGGGTAATGTTTAGCCTATGGATATCCCATGAAATCCTTACATCCACCTTTGACCAATCGACACTTGCAAATTTTAAGCAATACTCATATCTAGTTAGGAATGAAAAATTATCTTTAAAAGCTCACATTGGATGGAAAGGGTTGTCTAGATGATGATGTTTCTATATAAGACATGTCAATTTGCTGACTACAACCAAATAAAATTTGAGACTAAGTTGTGCTTGTAGGAGGATTAGATATATAAGGTTGACTCAAATTGTTTGGGTTGTTAACAATCATTAGGAATTAATATTTTGAAGTATAGTTTAAATTAATAACAAAAACCCCATACAAAAAATTTGTGTGAGTCATAGGAAGTCCCTATTAACCTGAGTTTAATTGTAAGGTAAACGAGAAAAGGCCATTTCTCAATATGTATGATTTTGAACTATTTAACAAGCCATTGGAACTTTACTCTTCAAAGGAATGGGATTTGACATAGGATCATCTTTAATCTTGTCATATTTATGCACCCACATGATAATTTGTTCTAATACTTTTCCATTTTTTGTTCCTTCACTGGTACATGATAAATTTTGATGATTGAAATTCTTTGCCTAATCATTATGTTTTTGAGCGTGTATTCATAATGTTCATGACCATACCCATAAGGTTCTATGTTTGATCCTTGATTTTATATTTTCCTTAATTTCCTTCTCTTTAACCTAGTACTTAAACTGATTGAGCTTTTTGGAGCTACACCTTAAGTTTAAAAATTATTGGAGATGCCTATCATAACTCTCAGACTTTCAACTACACAAGAAACTCTCTTTTACCCTTTCATATTATGTTCCTCTAATGAACTAAGAGAATCCATTTGCACGAACGTGTAAAAATTCTTATCCTTTGCATATCATTTTGTGGACTTTAATTTTAGTTTTTCTATAGTAGTATTCTTATCCTTTGCATATCAACTTCTTCTTTTTATATGTGAGAAAAGCACATTCATATTCATTCTTCATCTCTCAAATCACTTTCTCCTATCGAAGCTAATTCACGAGAGTCTCAAGAGTGGGACTCTAAGTAATCATGTTTATATATCTTAACAAAACACTTAACACTAGTGGTAGTGCATGTAGCTGAAAGCACGAGGATACGGAAGCCCATAGGCGTACCGGGTGCGGTGCAAACAAAAGCATACGAAACGCTAAGTCCTACAAATGAACAAAGGACTAAAGTGCATGAAAAAGGGAAAACAAACGAACTGAAATGAGATATAAAGAAAATGTAAAGTGCAGCCCTTATTTTTATTAATTTTTCTTTGAGATCAGGTTACAATACGTCTCCTTCCTTTTTAGGAGCTAGGAGCGTTAGATATAGTTTTGTTACACCACGGATGGTACGCTTCCCTTCGGGATCTTCCGCGTGCCCACATTTGAAATGGGTGGGCCAAACGTCACCGCCGCTTGCATGAATGCATCTGTAGTTCCTTGCTGCCCCTCCGGTGTCGAGATCCTATGTTCAAAGAAATAGCAAACGATTAATAGCACCTGCGGATGGAGGGAAATATGCAATCCCCAAGGCCTCCGGTTAATGCATGCATGAAATAATTAAAATGGTAATCAAAACATGTCAAAATAAGATGAAATTTGGACAGAAGCATGCAAACACTATCAGGAACACACTGCAAAAGGAACAGTCAAGAAATCTATTGTAGATTTCTAATCGCTCCGGGGTGGGACGATTAGGACTGTCATAAAATGTCAAAAAGCAACCTCCTAAATGTCCCATCCAGAGGCCTCCAAAACACCTGCAAAGTTGGGGTTAGGCAAAATAGGGCATTTTGAGACGACCCAGAAGGTCGGATTCTACATATTCGGCCCCGATCACCCTGTATCCGAAGATGCTCCCTGTATGTTAGTGAAGGCAAAAAACAATGAAAACACAGTCAAAACTCATCAAAATGGCATGAAATTTGAATGGCAGCATATATGAATGACATAAAATAAAATGCAAAAGAAATAGTGGAGAAATATGCTACAGATTTCTAATCACTCCGGGGTGGGGCGATTAGGACTGCAGTAGTGGGGGGCCCCCGAGGGCGGGACGCCCGCCGTTTGGGGCTTGGTTTCGACACCAATCCACTTGGGATGGGTCCAAAACCTCCTAGGGGGTTGTGTCAAAAAATTGGGTGGGGTATTGTGGCCAAATGTTTGGGTTCTAGGTCCGGATTGCGCTTCCAATGTTCACCCAATAACCTCCCTTCCAAAAGAGAGATCAAGGATGTAAGAAGCACAAGTGAGGGGTGAGGATGTAATTCAGTAGCACTCCGTTGCTCCAAATGCTCCTGCTCTATCCTTTTTTTGGGGTGAGAAGACTCACCATTTTATAGACCTGAGGGTCTCTTGTGAATGTGCATGCAGGGGCACCACTTGGCCATCATGCCTTCCCGGGGAGAGAAGATTCCTCCCCGATTAAGGGCTCCATGACTGCCTCTTGCTTGAGCTCAAAAATGCTCACTCGCACTCCCATGCATTGAAGGTGGAGTTGAGTGGTGGATCTGAGCTGCCATTTGTCAAGGTTTGACCTTTTTCCCATCAAACCTGCTATTCGCCCCACCCTGGAGCGAATGTTGCTAATCATCCCGGGGTGGGACGAATACCAGTTTGTAATCATCCCAGGGTGGAACGAGTAGGGAGCAGAGTGCCTGAAAGGTGCCAAATTGACCTCTGACCTTCCAAAACTACTGTGGGAGTGGTTAGGACCACTTTTTAACCTCTAGGGGCTGCCCTAGGGGCTATGTATGTCAATTCGATCAGTGCTTGTAGTCACATAATCGGATTGGTGTTGTTTTGGTGTCTACAGATGCCCCTTTTTGGGATGCGTTGTGCATGGCGCAGATGCTTGAGAAAAAATAGATAACCAAAGCACTAATGATTAGGGTTTCTCAGTAACCTAACCAAATTTTGATGCCCCAAGTATGGAAAGGGCACGCATTCTTGAATCCTTGCTTCTGACGAGCTAAGGAGCTTAATTCAAGTGTTAACCTTTTTTGGTGAGGTGTTACTTGATCTTGGACATTGTTCGATCATGAATAGGCAAAGGGCGCAACCTTTTGTCTATGGGAACCTTGAGTTCATGATTCTAGAATGCCAAGTGTTTGATCAGCTTGTGATAATTGCTTGTTTGCTGCCCCAAGCAGGAGCGTGATTGTCTTTGTCAATGATTCTTTGAATGCATGCCATTTCCTTGATTGGGTGTGTATTTGTTGATTGGTGACTAAGTGTGACTACCCCCTCAAGCGACGAATCGATGAGGGAATGATCGAAATGAGAAAAGCGATGAGTCACTTGACCCAAGATGACTTTTGTAAGGGTGCCTTCAGTTGTTTTCCTTTGAATGCTTATGCAGTTTCCCAACAATCTGACCTATTTTTGGTGGGTTTTAACCCTTTTGTGACGCCTTTTGGGGATGAAATTGTCAAAAATCCGTCCTCCCATGGAGCGGTCCGGCTATGGTAGCCTTCTTAGGGAGTAGGATATTGATAATTTGTGGCCCTAACGTCATTTTTGGATGCCAAGAATGTCAGGCACAAAGGCGCCTTTGTTCGGCAATGTTATTGCTATTTTTGGGTGGGTTTGGACCCTTTTTGTGATGCCTTTTGGGGATGAAATTCTCGAAAATCCTTCCTCCCGTGGAGCGGTCCGGCTATGGTAGCCTTCTTAGGGAGTAGGATAGTGAGGATTTGTGACCCCAACATCAGTTTTGGATGCCTTGAAGCGTAGGCACAAAGGTGCCTTTGTTCGATAATTTTATTGCTATTTTTGGTGCATTTTGGATGCAGTTTTTGTTGTTTTTTGTATTTTCTTGCTCTGTAATCATCCCAGGGTGGGATGAATACTAGTTTTGTAATCATCCTAGGGTGGGATGAGTGCTAACTAGAGTGCTCATCCCAGGGTGGAACGATTACAGGCCTAAGAGCCTATATAAGGGCCAAAACTAGGTTTTGGGCTCATTTGCATTTTTTTTTTGCGATTTGGAGCTGTGAGGAGGAGGTTCGAGTCTCGTAGTGGAGCGCTATCGAGATTTCATGGATACCATGAGTGCATGGACCGGATCTTCGAGTGGCGGAGCCGAGGCAAGACCGGTAGGTGCTCCTTCCTTTATTTTGTTGTTTTTATTTTATAGGTTCAAAATCCGTAATTAATTTATTTTGTTTTTCGTTTGAAACTAAGATCAAAACCCTAGTTTATTAATTGTATTTGTATTTTGTTGCGTTGGTTTAAACTAAGATCAAAACCCTAGTTTAAATTTTTTTATTGTTTTTTTTGTTTTTTTGTTTTTTAGTTTAAACTAGAGTTAAAAACCCTAGGTTAAAATGTTGTTTTGATTTTGTTTTTTGTTTTAGTTTAAACTAGAGTTAAAAACCCTAGGTTAAAATGTTGTTTTGATTTTGTTTTTTTTTTTAGTTTAAACTAGAGTTAAAAACCCTAGGTTAAAATGTTGTTGTTGATTTTGTTTTTTGTTTTTTAGTTTAAACTAGAGTTAAAAACCCTAGGTTAAAATGTTGTTTTGATTTTGTTTTTTAGTTTAAACTAGAGTTAAAAACCCTAGGTTAAAATTTTGTTTTATTTTGTGTTGTTTATTGATTTTTTTTAATGTTTGTACTGTACATTTTGTTAATGTTGTTGTACAGTTTATTAAATGTTTTTGTTGTACAATTTGTATACATTGTTGTATATTTGTTTTAGTGTTGTACAATTTATTTTTGTTGTCATGTTTTAATGTTTTTGTGTTGTTTTGTTTTGCAGGTGGTGAAGAGTCGGTACCGTCAGCCGACGGTATTTTCTGAAGCATGGGATGCATTGACTATGGCGGATTGGGAGTGGCTTGATGCCCTTGGGCTCAAGCAGGTGACTCGGTTAGAGCCTGTGGTGGGGGATCGGGCATATCTGACTGCCCTGATCAATTTGTGGGATCCTCGCACCAACACCTTTCATCTCCCAATAGGGGAGATGATAGTGACTCTGGAGGACGTTTATCGGATTCTATGAATTTTGATAGATGGGCTGCCCATTCGGATTACTCCTCGTGATCAGCGGATGGCGGTGCTGACATGGTGCTTTGGGCATGCGATGGAGATGGGGGTGGATGAGGTGGTGGAGAGGGCAGAGGGGGACTGCCTGATTGGCAAGATTTTGGTGCGGTGGTGGTTTGAGAAGGGCATGTTGGGGGTGAGGCATGCATTGCTTATGACTCTCATCTCCAACATGTTGCTTCCTGACTCCTCAGGTGCGAGGTTCCCTTGGAACCTGCTTGAGGTAGTGTTTAGAATTGTGGAGTGTCCGATGGTAGCACCACTGATTATGAGGTGGGGTCAGACCCTATTGGCATATTATTGATGAGTTGTACGAGGTCCGCTATCGAAGGCGAAAGGGGATTGGGTGCAGCTACCTATTGCAGTGTTGGGGGTGGCAGCACATAGCTGTGGAGCGGCCGCAGGGGTTGCCTTGGACCACTCGGGGAGAGATGGTGGATAGGGAGATTGGCTATGCTGCTCTATGGCGGAGGTCAGAGGAGTAGGGGTAGAGTCAATGGTGGGTAGGTGTCGTAGGGCACTATGTCGATGCCTTCTCACGTCTTGCTCTAGGGGAGGTGTTCTGGCATCCATACCGGGACTGTCCAGCCTGAGGTTGGGGAGTGGCTCCGACGGGTGCACAGGGGGAGGTGGCTGATCGGGCGACACGAGACCGAGCAGGAGTACTTCTCGTACGTTCGGGTGACTCGATAGTTTGGGGTGCACTAGGGATTTCCTGGTGAGCCTTTGATCTATCGACATCGGGGCGACGAGAGGACTCTGGCTTGGCCGATCATTGAGCCATTGGGTGAGGAGTCGGATGCAGTGATTGATGTCCCTGATGTGGACAATGTTGGGGTGACTACAGAGTATGACCAGTGGTGGACGATGCGACGATGGTGGGGTGAGGGGCCTCTAGGAGGTGCGGATGCGGCAGCAGTAGGTGGTGGGGTTGCGGAGGCATCGAGGGAGGGTTGGGGAGCTCCGCTCGATGATGCAGATATGGTGGAGG
Organism: Wollemia nobilis; assembly: GCA_028583015.1. Taxonomy (NCBI): domain Eukaryota; kingdom Viridiplantae; phylum Streptophyta; class Pinopsida; order Araucariales; family Araucariaceae; genus Wollemia; species Wollemia nobilis. The sequence goes on along the minus strand of JAQPPZ010002383.1, from coordinate 274,573 downwards.
TAGATGACTTGACTGGGGATGACCTAGGGGTTTCAGAGCAGTCGGATGTTTAGGACATTTTGGAGTAGTGGGTGCCGAAGCAGCCTACCATCTCGGAGATGCCCATGCCTCTAGCAGTCCTGAGGGATATGGAGGCTAGGTATCATGCTTGAGATAGCATGATTGGAGGAGCTACTATGGAGACAGTATGAGGAGCATGGTGAGGTTGGGAAAGAGGGATCTCCTACGGACTCAGTTGGCACAACACAATGATGCATTAGATGCATACCATCGATGGGAGGTGGATTGGGTCCGATTCGATTGGAGTTGGAGGCAGAGATTATCCGCCTCGATGGGTAGTTACTTGAGCTCACTGGAGGTGGATCTTCACGCTGAATGAGAGATAGTGAGACTGAGCAATCTGCTTCCTCTCATCGTAGGCGGGTGGGTGAGGGTAGCGCTAGTGGGCATGATGCGGGGCGGCGCACCACCCTGAGAGGTCCCATAGGACCCACACCACTGGGGTAGTTCCAGTGCACCGATCCTCGTGATCATGGTGGCCGACTCCCTAGGCTTGGGGTTTTTTATTTTTTTTGGTTTTGTTGTGAGGTCTGAGGACAGTTTTATTGTAGCCTACAAGCATTTTGGTGATATATATACATGAATTTCTTTTTTGTTATACACTTGTCATGATTTATTGTTACTTTTATGCACATTTATTTACGTTGATGTATGCATGGGTTATTATGAATGCGATGTTTCTATTTATATGATGTATGCATATGGAATTGATGAAATGATTTGTTGATAACTTGGCGGTGGCACCATAGACTATACAGGATTTACTGGCTTTCTGTACTATGTGATTGCTTTGTGGAATGACTTTGCATGTGTGAAAAAAAAAATTGTTTTGTATTTTTCGATGGTGATGCAAGAATGGACATGTACAACATTTGTTTTAGAATGTAGTTAAGGTTTTTCTGAGACTCAGATGTTTTAACTAACTAGCCAAGACTGTACATTTATCTCACAAGACTTTTGAACAAGGTACGAATCAGACTTGAGTTTGACCAAGTTATTTCACATCCCTGTGTGTGCGATTGAGTTCGTTTATGTGGTATTTATCAAGATACCGCCAGTGCTAGATAGGCTATCAACCAAACTTGTATTGAGGATCACCTAATTAGCTCCACTAACTCCTTTGTTGTATTTAGTAAGATTAATCCATGGGGCAATCTAAGATACCATAAGCTAGCTCATCCACATGCAAACATTGGTCTACACACACGCAAAGCTAATGTGATAGACATATCGTCATGCATTTAGGATACCACCATTGCTAGGTAGGCTATCCACCAAACCCGTAATGAGGATCACCTAGATGGTTTTTTGAATGCTGAGAATTCCAGGGATTCAAGCTCAGGCATCTTTTGGTTGCTCAACTTGTTGGGATACTTGCTCTCTTACATAGTGATGAAAATCACTGTTTGTTTTGCTTTTTTTGTTTTTCTTGTTGAGCAAGGGGTTTGAGTAGTGGTGATAACCACTGTTATTATTTTGATTTTTGATTTTGCATTTGGATTTCAAAGGTGAGCTCGTAGGTTGTTGGCTTGTGAATGGCATTGATCCCTTTTGGCTTTGGGGATGACTACCCATCCTGTTCAGGGACGTGTAGTATGAATCCTTATGACTTGGGGGACCAAAGGTGATTGGGGATATTATTATGTAATGGCATTGATCCTTTTGGCCTTGGGGATGACTACCCATCCTGTTCAGGGATGTGTAGTATGAATCCTTATGACTTGGGGGACCAAAGGTGATTGGGGATATTATTATGTAATGGCATTGATCCTTTTGGCCTTGGGGATGACTACCCATCCTGTTCAGGGACGTGTAGTATGAATCCTTACGACCTTGGGGATCAAAGGTGTTTTGGGATTTTTTCTAGTGGTGAAAACCACTATTTATTATGGGGAATTGGATGGGGAAGAGCGTGTCCTTTTGTCAATTCTCAGCATTCTCGAACCATTCACATAGGGGGATGAATAGGCTAACCTTTCACCTATGATACCCTAAATTGCTTTGTAGGTTTCATCTTCCGTTCACACAACTTGGGAATTTTTATGTGTTTTAACTTGTGTGGGGATGCTACGTAACAAGGTGTGATCCAAGTAAAATGTTACCTTTGTAAAATCTGTCTGACTGTGTACAACTTTTGACTAGAAATCTAAAGACAGTTGAATGATGAAAAACCCTAACGACCTTAGCAGACAACTGATTATAATATGGCAAAAATGTGAAGGGCATTATTTTGGATGGGTGTTGTTTACAAAATGGACTGAATGTGGAAAATGATGGAACTGCCGAGCAATTACAGTCTATGGTGCTTGTGACATGTGTGACCAACAAATATGCAATGTATGTATGCGATGCCTAATGCAATTTATTATTTTTTTGTGTTTTGATTTTTAAGAGTATGCATGGAAGTGAGATGCAATTTTTTTTTGTTATTTTTTATTATTGTTTGTTTTTGTTTGTTTTTGAATATTTGTTTTTGACCAAGCGATTGTGGGAACCCTTGGAGCTTTTGGTTTGACCAAAGAGTTTATGGATACCTTTGGGGCATTTTAGGTTGACCAAGCGATTGTGGGAATCCTTGGAGCTTTTGGGGTGACCAAGCGATGGCGAGAACTCTTGGAGCTTTTGGTTTGACCAAAGGGATTATAGATACCTTTGGGGCATTTTTGGGTTGACCAAGCGATAGCTGGAATCCTTGGAGCTTTTGGTTTGACCAAAGGGATTATAGATACCTTTGGGGCATTTTGGGGTTGACCAAGTGATTGTTGGAATCCTTGGAGCTTTTTAGGTTGACCAAGCGATTGTGAGAATCCTTGGAGCTTTTGGGGTGGGCTATGGCTCTCTAAATGTGGAATGGCCTCAAATGACTGATGTTCAAGGGTTCTAGTTCCTTGATTCCTTCAAGAGAGGTGAGCCGGTATGTTCTAGGTCCTATTTTACTATCAATTACATAGGGACCTAACCAGTTTGCCATGAACTTGTCCCTTAGATGGGGCGGCAAGTTAGAATTTTGTTGGTTCTCTTTTAAGACCAAGTCACCAACCTGAAAGTCCCTCAGGTGAACTTTCATGTTGTATGCTTTCTTAAGTCGCTCTTGATAGATACGTAAATGCTCGAGAGCATTGATGCATCATTCGTCGAGCAACGTAAGCTGGTCTAACCGGGCCTGCCACGTAGTGTCATCATCGATGAACTCTTGCATTGATATGCATAGGGAAGGTATTTCCAACTCGAGAGGCATGACTGCCTCGGAGCCATACACCAGCAAAAATGGAGTTGCCCTAGTGGGCATCCGAATGCTAGTGCGATAAGCCCACAGGGCAAGTGGGATTTGAATGTGCCAATCCTTATGACTATCTATGACCATATTTTTAAGGATGGCAACTAGCATTTTGTTTGACGCCTCTGCTTGCCCATTTGCCTGTAGATAATAGGGTGTTGAAAAACTATGCTGAATTTTGTACTTTGTTGTCAAAGCATGCACATATTTGTTCTTGAATGACGTCCCATTATCCGAGATGATCTTGGATGGAATACCAAAATGACATATGATGTTATGTAAAATAAACTCCGCAATGCGGGTCCCAGTCGTAGAGGTAAGCGAAATTGCTTCCACCCACTTGGTGAAGTACTCTGTGGCCATTATGATAAATGTGTGATGACCTGACGATGTAGGGGAGATATTTTCGATTAGATCTAAGCCCCACTACGAAAATGGCCAAGCCGATTGGATCGGCTGCAAGGCCTGAGAAGGTACATGTGTCAAATTAGCATGGTGTTGACATTTCATGCACTTCCTTACATACGCGCAACAATCTCGCTCTAAAGATGGCCAATAATAGCCCATGCAAAGAATGCACTTGGCGATGGCCATACCATTGAAGTGGCCACCGCATGTACCATCATGCGCTTGGGTGATCGCCCAAGCGGACTCCTGCTGGTCCAAGCAATGGAGGAGGATCCCTTCGTAGCTTCGATGGTACAAAATGTCTCCTAGCAAGACATGTTTTGCCACTTTCTGTTTGAATGATATTTTTGCGGCATGCGACAATCCAAGTGGGAGGTTACCTAGCTTGAGGTAGTCTCTTATGGGTGTGTACCAATCCTGCTGATCAGAAACCTCGATGGTATGAACTGCCAATCCCTCTTGAAGTTCGTCCCTAGCAAAAGTTGAGCGGGAATGAACTTGTAAAAATAGCATTGTGTTGCTATTAAGGGGAATAGGGGAGAACAAGGACCCCCAGTTGGCGTGATTCAGACTATCATGGATTCGAGTGAATCTATCCTGAGATGGTTCAATCTGGATCAGGTGGATTCCTGGCGTTATGTCAGAGCTTGCACGCTCCATCACGGATTGCGATAATGTTTTGACTTGAATGGTTGTCATCTCACCAGAAGGGTCTTGCGGGATTAGTGACCCCAAGGAGGCCATAGTGTCCACAAAATGATTCGATGATCGAGGGAGTGCCTCGATGTCGTACCATTCAAGATTTGCTAAGAATTTATCCACAAGGGCTTTGTATGCCTATAGAACTGGGCATTTACATTGGAATACCCCTTTCACTTGGTTGACGATTAACAATGAATCACCAAAGATGTTCAAGCATTTGATGTTCATGGTGATTGTTGTCTAAAGACCTATGAGCAAGGCTTCGTATTCAGCATTGTTATTGGTGCATGGGAAATCAAGTTTAAATGATAGAGGCATTGGAGCCCCTTGCGGTGTGAAGAATACGATTCCCATGCCACCCCCTTGCTCACATTTAGAACCATCAAAAAATAGGGTTATGTCAGCCTATGACTCAGGCTCATCAAAATCTGGCGATTCTGAGACATGGAAGACCCCATCATCGGGTAGTTCTATGGTCAGAGGTTGATCATCTTCGAGAGGAGCCTCTACTAGTTGATCGACGATGACTTGACCTTTGATGGACTTCTGTCCAATGAATTCGATGTCAAACTCCATCAACAACATGATCCATTTCGTCATGCGGCTACTATGATAAGTATGACTCATCATGTACCGCAATGGATTCTCCTTAGACACAACATACGTCGTATTGCTCAGCATGTAGTGGCATAGCTTTTTGGTAGCAAATACCATTGCTAAGCATAGCTTCTCGACGTATGCATAGTTAAGTTCATAACTGACCAGGGTGCGGCTAAGATAGTAAGTAGCCTGTTCTTTATGTAGTTCATTTTTCTGGGCTAGCATGGCACCCAGTGCCACCTCAGTAGTTGAGATGTATAAATAGAATGACACTCCTGGTCTAGGTGGTGCCAATACTAGTGACGAAGCCAAGTATTGTTTAATGTCATCGAAGGCTGACTGGCACTCGTCATCCCAGTGAAATGCTACCCCCTTGTGTAATAATTTATTCATGGGTCGGCACTTGTCAGATAGTTGCGCTATGAAGCGCTTGATTGACGCGACCTTTCCCTGCAAGCTTCTAAGCTGCTTGATGGTGGTTGGGGGAAGCATTTCAAGGATTGCCTTGACTTTATTTGGATCTACCTTGATTCCTCATTTTGAGACTATGAAACCCAAGAGTTTTCCAGATGTGACACCAAATACGCACTTCTTGGGGTTTAGTCTGACTTTATGTTCGATGAGGCGATCGAGGATCTTGCTTAGGTCATCGAGATGATCTGGGCACAAAAGAGATTTGGCCAACAGATCATCCATATAGTCTTCCAAAGTTTTATGCATGTGATCATGGAAGATGTATGTCATAGCGCGTTGGTAGGTGGCGCCAAGCATTTTTAAGGCCAAAGGGCATGACCTTATAACAAAATGTCCCCCAAGGCATTGTGAACGCCATTTTGAGTTGATCGTCGAGATTGATATGAATCTGGTTGTATCCCGAGAAACCATCCATGAGGGAAAGCATTTCGTGGCCTGTTGTAGCATCTACCAATGCGTCGATGCTAGGCAAGGGGAAATCATCCTTGGGACTCGCTTTGTTTAGATCTCAAAAATTGATGCATATGCGAATCCTCCCGTCAGGCTTCTTGATGGGTACCATGTTGGACAGCCATGGTGGGTAATCCACGTAGATGACAAACTATGCATCCAACAACTTTTGTAGCTCATCTTTGACCATTAAGGCTACTGTTGGGTGCATCTTACGTAGTTTTTGCTTGACTGGCTTGACTGTCGGATCAAGCGTTAGATTATGCATGACTAGCTACGGGGTCTAGCCCCGACATGTCTTTGTAGGACCATGCAAAAACCTCCTTCTTCTCTTTGAGAAGGGCAATGTAATCGGCTTGCTCTTTGGGGGATAGACTTACCCCTAGCTTGATGATTTGTGGATTCATTGGATCAGAGCCGATGTCTACGTCAATCGTCTCTTCGACTGACATGTGGGACCCATCCTCCAACTGGTGTGGAGTTGGGATCAGGTGGATATCATTTGCTAAATTTAGATCTACGTTTGGAACGTCGGGTTCCTCTTCAGCATGGAAGATATCCTGAGTTGGTCTTGGGGTGAAATGAAGCATCTCACCGCAAGGCCAGTACTCTAATGGAGATGGTGGCGAGTTAGCATGATCCCAGTCTATGGCATCTAGGTTTAGATACAATGGTCATGCTGGATCGGCTGGATTGCGGATGGGGGTGGTTAAGTCAATGGAGATCATGTTGATGAAGTGAATTTGGTCTCCATTACCACGTGGGTGGTGACTCGGACATCCTTGGTGATCTTTGTGCTCTGGATCTGGCTCTGTGGGTATTGGCACAAATGGATCGGCCCTATGTGCAGATAAAAGGATAGGGTCTACCCTTGGCACTGATGGCTCTATAGGGTCTCTGGGCGGAGGGTGCTCTCTGTATGCCTAAAGTGGCGGATGCAACACTTGGTCCAACTATGCCTGGTTCAAATGCCACCTATGCCTTGGCCCCATGTTTAGCTGTTCAAACATGTCATCAATGTCCATGGGGTATTGTTGCTACCACATATGATTGAGATATGCCATCTCAGTCTCATCTTCATAATCACTATCAGATATCCATAGGCCTTCGTTGGCTCCGATAGCTATTTGCGGCATGTGAGGCTCGTTCTGCTCGAGCAAGTTAATTTGGTCCCATCGGGGTTGTTCCACTCTCTACGGGAGGACCTGATTCTCTTGAGGTGGCATTTGCTCGATTGGAGCATTCAAGGGGAACATCACCATGAAGTCCTCCTGATAATCATCTATGGGCATCACTTGCGAGTGATTGCTATCGGACTCGAAAGGGTCCCAAGGTGCTACCTCATACTCTGACTCATCTTCTAAAGATCCTTCTTGGACTTGTCTATATCCCTTTTGGAGGCAAGTTCTTGAACTTTCCCCTTTCTCGATCAATGGGAAGGGGTTGTTGAGGCCCACAAGGTTGGTTGTTAACAATGGGAGATAATCTCCCAATGTGTATGTTGTGTTAGGATTGGCATATGGATCTTGTGCCAACCCATCCTTGTTGCTTAGCCCTAGGCCTTGCATGTTCTCTACCAAGATGTCAAGGGGTAGAGGGTGGTTGAACCCTACTCCTAATTTGTCGTACGACATCTGATATCTTGGTTGACAAAGAATGCACACCCCTTGTTCATATCTGCCCAACCCATATCCATGCCAATTACATTGGCCAAGATATTTCAAAGCGAAGTTCGGGTTGGATAGATAGTTGACATTCTCAACAAAGGGCTCTTCGTCCTCTTCCTCTTGCAGGTAAGGTTCAATGTCGTTGTCGAGGCCCCCATATACAAAATTTGTCTGGTTTGGTGGGTAGCCCAAAGGGACAATAGTGTCGATGGGGAGGCGAGGTCTCCCCATGTCCTGCATGGACTCAAGCGTGGGTGTTGCTACAATGTTCCACACTAGATACTCCCCCAGGCCCGTATTGGCCATCTCAATGGTGATCATTGGCGGTTGAGGGGGAGGGAATGGGAGTTCTTCCTGAGTCCACTCCATGTCGGGTGAACTAGGCACCTCGACTTCCATTCGGCTAGGCACCTCTTCGGTAGAGATGGTTGAGACTGATGGTGGTGCCTCTTCCAGGGGTTTCTTCCCATTGTCCTTCGGTGTGGCCACCGTAGGTGGCATCGTTGGTGAAGGACCAGATGATGAAGATGGACCCGACTAGGGATTTGAGGTACTTAACAATGAGGATGTATGCGAAATCGGACCCTATTTGGATGGATTCAACTGAAAGTCCAAATGTGTCGATGGAAGGGTCGATTGTGGCATCAGCTACACCGCATTGCAATACTTGAAGGGCTCTAAGTCTACCAGGACCACATGCACTTGCCCTTCGTATGTGTACTTTAGGCATTGATGGGCTATCGAAGGGACACACTTCATGTCCCTGATCCAAGGCCGGCCCAGTAAAATATTGTAGGCCATCTCACCTTCCAGGATGTGGCACAACGTAGGAATAGTCTTTTGTCCCACTTGGATGGGTAGGACAATTGTGCCAACCATCGAGCATATCACGTCATTGAATGCTCGAAGAGTATAGGTGGAGGCCACAATGTGAGATGCTAGCAACTTGAGGTGCTTCAATGCCACTATTGTGATTATATTGTTGGATGAGCCAGTGTCCACCAACACCCTCTTAAATGGAATCTCGTTGACCCATGCAATGACGTGCAGGGGTGGATCCGCCATATCACCAATCATCAATTTTAGTTCATCTTCTCTAAAGGTGATGACTGGTTCTGTACATCATTTTACATGTCCCACAAAGTTGTTGAAAGAGTTTGCTTCATGGGGCTGCAGCTCGATGGCTTTTAATATCTCCATTAGAGCCTCCCGATGGGGCGATGATTGTTGGATGAGCTCGTAGATGGAGAGCCTAGCCGACGTGGTCCTTAAACTTTGGGTAAGTTTAGTCTGAATCATGGCCACTGGTCTAGGTGGAGGAGGTTGTGTAGGGTGTTGTTGAGGTTGTGACGTTGATGGAACCTCTCCTGTAGCTACCATGGGGGCAGCTGTGCTTGGGTACCTCTTGTTCCGAGTCACTATGCTTATCATCCCTACATACCCCTGCATGGGGCAGTTTTGTGTCACCTCATTGACTTGAAGGGTCTTTGCCTATGCATCATGGGTAGGCAGGGGGTCTTTGAAGACCTCCATCTATTGGTTGTTTGGTACCATGGGATTATCCACCGCTAGCATCTTGTTGTCTATTAGGTCTTGCACTAAGCTTTTGAACTTCCAACATGCATAAAGGTCATGTCCTTTCTGTCGATGAAATCTACAATACAAGTCTTCCCTATAGCCCTTGGGTTTTGGCACGTTGGGGTCTACGGGTCGACTTTCTGGCAGGTTTATCAGGTTTTCCATGGACAAGCGGTCAAACAAGGAGTCTTTAGACTCTGTGAAGGGTGTGAATTGTCGCCTAGGGTGACGCTGCTAATTTTGCTCTTGCCTATGATTTTCCTTTTCATAGGTGTCAAGAGGAACTGCCTGGTAATTAGCCTTTGGGGGTTGTGTTGCTTGTGCAGGCTTAGGTATGTTTATAGCAACCTGATTGACCGTGGTGGGTTTCGGTTGCATTGACCCAATTTTGGCATTTTTGGGCCACTCTTTCTTGCATGGCTTGGCAATCTCGCCATCCTGTATCTTGATCTCCTCTATGATTCTGGCTTGCGCCAAGGCTTCCTCGAGAGTGGCATATTGTTGCAGCTACAATAGCATGGAGATCGACCTCAAACAACTCTTCGAGAACATTTGGGTCAGGTCGGCCATGGGAGGGAGGTAAGGTAGCTTTGAAAGCAATGTCCTCCACTGATTTCCATAAGCCACCATGGTCTCCTCCTCATACTTTCTGAGGCTAGCTAGGTCACTTAACGATGCCTTCTTCTTGGTATTGAAGGTGAAATGTTCGAGGAACGCATCCACTAGCTGGTCCAGGTTGCTGATGCTATGCTTCAACAACTGGGTAAACCAATCCGAGGTAGGGCCTACGAACATGGTTATAAATGTTCTTAGAAGCAAAGCATCATTGTCCTGAATGCCAAAGCATTGGCTCAAGAATCTTGTCACGTGCTCTTGGGCATCCTCATCCCCTCTAAATATTGCCAATTGAGGCATTTTAAAGTGTTTAGGGTATGGGGGTGCAGGCACTGAAGGATGCATAGGGTGACTACGGAGCTGGCGTAAAGTGGGCTTTTGGGGCCTAGAAGTCTTGGTCTCCATAGACTCTAAGCGCTCTAGCAGCGCTTTGTATGCATCGAAAGATTTGATTTCTTCCTCCTTGGTTTGTTCCCATTGTGAATTATGGGGAACTTGAGGCCTATGGAGGGGTAGCCGGATAGCACCCCCCTGCCTTGGTAGGGCATTTCAGCCCACTCTTCTTCTTGCTCAAATTCCTCATAGGCTTCTTGAGGAGTTCCTGGGCATGACCTATAAACATGGGTGGGTGCCCGTAGAGGGTGCCCATCATTGGCTCTAGGGGTGGTCTCCCGCTCAGGTCTAGGAGGTCTTGGAGGTAACATTTGATAAGGTCATGGAGACCTGTCTCGCACCAAGGGGTTGTGCCTCTCATACAACTCTGTCCTATGCATGCGAGGGGTTGGGACCCTCTCAGGAATAGTGTTCTAGAGCAACTCATCTGTCTGACGTCGAATGCGCTCTTTGCTAAGGTGGTACAGGTGCTCTAACTATTGTTGGTCTTGCTCAAGCTACATGATTTGTGCTCGATGGGCGGCATGTTTGGTAAATGCCAAGTCGATTTGTTCTACCGTCTTGAGTCTAGGAGGCCTAGATGCCTCCCCTACACATCTATCTCGGTCATGGTGATCCGAGATCTCTATAGGTCACTTCCCTCTATCGAGGTTAGCGGCATTCACCCGAGGCTCTGGCCTCAGTGGGTGATCTTGATAAATAGCAGGTGTGGAGGTGCATTGCTCCCATGCTGTGTATTGCTCTTGAGGAATATAGTGGTTTTCCTCATGCTCCCTTTCGTATATGTGAAAGGGGCGAGCAGAGTTGGCTCACCCTATCTGAAGAGCCTTGTGCTCTGGATTTGGCCTATTGTTTTTGATAGTAATAAGGGGTAGAGGAGGGATGATGTAATCATGTGGCCCCTCCTTATGGACCCTATGTTGTTCTAGCACTTCATCACATGGTGGCCACTCATAACGAGTGTCTAAGGGAGCCCTCCCATCTATGTTGAGTGCCACGTGTATGGACTCCTCCTGAAAGGGTCTATGTTGAATGGGAGTGCCCCTCGAAGGGGTGCCTCTATAGTCCCATTCCGTCATGGTATGATGTGGACTATTTTGTGGGTCAGGCCTCCAAGGTGGTATGACCAAGTCCTTGGGGCTATAGCGGAGGTGACTTGTGCCCCCTTGTACACTTTTTGCAGCTTCTGCCCATGATTGGGCTTGGCTACGGGTGTACACCATGGTGGTGTTTCTCTAAAATATGTGTACGTTTTTATCTTCTTTACGATTTTTTTATGCTACACTAAACAAAAAGGGGCCAATCCAAGCAATGATTATCTCGTTTATAGATTAAAGGTGTGCCCTAGATCTGGTTCAGTGTGTTTTGATTTTTGTTTTGAAAGCCTTGTAAAGAAAATTTTGTTGTATATGCAATATGAGGGCTCTTATATCTCCCAAAATGGTCGCCCCTTCAATATACCACTGCCAGGCCATTATACCGAACCTCTCAATATACCCGCCCTTACGTGAGGGAAACTATTGGTACGCGAGAGCAGAACAGTACGTGGAACATAGGCGGTACGAAAGGGGAATCACTCTATTTTTGACACCTACCATAGAAGACTTATCCTCATGCATTGGGAATCACCCCAGCTACACTTGGTCAGCTTTCATCAGGATTTACATCTAGCAATAGTAGCGATCGGGGTTATGTATGCAAAATTCAAGCCAAGGTGGTGATGAAATCCACCGTTGGTCTTGATCAAGTGTTGGGGTTTTACGACCAACGCCTTGATGTTTAGATTACCTCGTGGTGTGTGGGGTTATTTTTACTTGCGCAAAGAAAGAAAACATGCAGTAAAACTTTTCTATGCAAGCAAAGAAATAGAAAAATCATAGAAACAGAGACAAAAAATTATAGAGAATGTTCAGACAACCTACCTCTTCTCTGCCCAAATCAGATGCCTCTGAGTTTCTGCTCAAAAAATGCATAGAGAGCTAATCATCCTGGGGTGGGATGAATAGCAGATCTGTATTCATCATAGGGTGGGATGAATGCCTTATTCATCCCGGGGTGGCATGAATTCCAGTCTGTATTCATCATAGGGTGGCACGAGCAGCAGTCCAACGCTTGAAGGATTAACACCTGCAAGCAAAAACACAAAGTTTTGATCAGAATTTTGATCCCAAAATTAGGGGACAGGGTCCCACCATGATCACCACTGAAAGCATGAGGATACAGAAGCCCATAGGCATACCGGGTGCGGTGCAAACAAAAGCATACGAAATGCTAAGTCCTACAAATGAACAAAGGACTAAAGTGCATGAAAAAGGGAAAACAAACGAACTGAAATGAGATATAAAGCAAATGTAAAGTGCAGCCCTTATTTTTATTAATTTTTCTTTGAGATCAGGTTACAATACGTCTCCTTCCTTTTTAGGAGCTAGGAGCATTAGATATAGTTTTGTTACACCACGGATGGTACGCTTCCCTTCGGGATCTTCCGCGTGCCCACATTTGAAATGGGCGGGCCAAACATCACCGCCGCTTGCATGAATGCATCTGTAGTTCCTTGCTTCCCCTCCGATGTTGAGATCCTACATTCAAAGAAATAACAAATGATTAATAGCACCTACGGATGGAGGGAAATATGCAATCCCCAAGGCCTCCGGTTAATGCATGCATGAAATAATTAAAACGGTAATCAAAACATGTCAGAATAAGATGAAATTTGGATAGAAGCATGCAAACACTATCAGGAACACACTACAAAAGGAACAGTCAAGAAATCTACTGTAGATTTCTAATCGCTCCGGGGTGGGACGATTAGGACTGTCATAAAATGTCAAAAAGCAACCTCCTAAATGTCCCATCCAGAGGCCTCCAAAACACCTACAAAGTTGGGGTTAGGAAAAATAGGGCATTTTGAGATGACCCAGAAGGTCGGATTCTACAGATTCAGCCCCGATCACCCTGTATCCGAAGATGCTCCCTGTATGTTAGTGAAGGCAAAAAACAATGAAAACACAGTCAAAACTCATCAGAATGGCATGAAATTTGAATGGCAGCATATATGAATGACATAAAATAAAATGCAAAATAAATAGTAAAGAAATATACTACAGATTTCTAATCACTCCGGGGTGGGGCGATTAGGACTGCAACAGTGCGGGGGCGCCCGGGGCAGGACGCCCACCGTTTGGGGCTTGGTTTCGACACCAATCCACTTGGGATGGGTCCAAAACCTCCTAGGGGGTTGTGTCAAAAAATTGGGTGGGGTATTGTGGCCAAATGTTTGGGTTCTAGGTCCGGATTGCGCTTCCAATGTTCACCCAATAACCTCCCTTCCAAAAGAGAGATCAAGGATGTAAGAAGCACAAGTGAGGGGTGAGGATGTAATTCGGCAGCACTCCATTGCTCCAAATGCTCCTACTCTGTCCTTTTTTGGGGTGAGAAGACTCACCATTTTATAGACCTGAGGGTCTCTTGTGAATGAGCATGCAGAGGCGCCACTTGGCCATCATGCCTTCCCAGGGGAGAGAAGATTCCTCCCTAATTAAGGGCTCCATGACTGCCTCTATGACTGCCCCTTTGAGCTCAAAAATGCTCACTCGCACTCCCATGCATTGAAGGTGGAGTTGAGTGGCGGATCTGAGCTGCCATTTGTCAAGGTTTGACCTTTTGCCCGTCAAACCTGCTATTCGCCCCACCCTGGAGCGAATGCTGCTAATCATCCCAGGGTGGGACGAATACCAATTTGTAATCATCCCAGGGTGGAACGAGTAGGGAGCAGAGTGCTTGAAAGGTGCCAAATTGACCTCTGACCTTCCAAAACTACTGTGGGAGTGGTTAGGACCACTGTTTAACCTCTAGGGGCTGCCCTAGGGGCTATGTATGTCAATTCGATCAGTGCTTGTAGTCACATAATCGGATTGGTGCTGTTTTGGTGTCTATAGTAGCACTATTGGAACAAGCACATCATTATTGATAGTTTTATCTAATTCTTGTAGAAAGGATCATAACTCAATAAATCATCATAAAATATTATCTAGCTTCTTACCACTCTTCATATTCAAGCACTGTAATTTATCTCCATATGTATAGAATTTATTTATTGTTCTTGGACTCAAGCACTATACTAAGTTTATCATATGCATCCTTTATGGTTATAGCATCATGAATATATTATTGGATTCTATTAAATATGTTGAACACAATGATCAATTTGGTTTTTTTATCAATTTTATCAAATTTTATTTACTCGTCTAGGTTAGTGGAATGTCTTTGCATAAAGTCAAATACCACTCCCCATAAGTCTTTGAACTCCAACTAAATCTTCAACTTTATCTTCCACATAGAATAGTTGTTACATTTGAGTAATTATGAATCAAGTTACAATATGTTTGGGGCAATAATAGCCATGTCAGTCCTTCATAAACTTTTAAAAACCATCTTCCACTAGAATGCACTTAAAAATATATTTCCAAGGAGTATATGTATATTTATACTTCATGATCAATACCTCTAATTTTGAGAACTTAACATGGTAAAAAAAAATAAGGTGTGGGAGTTTGAGTTCATTTTCCTCCAACTTGAATCTTTAGGGAATATTCTTAGAATATTTTATGAATATTCCAAGGTAATAAAAATTCCAAATCACCATATTGCCACCTAGATTCATTAAAATTTAAAAATAAAAATAGTTTTTAAATACTTTGAAGAGCCTTCCCATAGATCATGTGTGAATTTTTATATTATTATTATTCATTTAATTTAAACTATTGGTGCATCCTTTCTTTTTTTGGACTGCCTATTCATTACATGCAACAAATCAACACTTTCCTCCCAATAAACTATAGGTAATAGGTATTCTAGTAAAATCATGGTATAAGCCTTAAATAAAAAATGATTCACTAGAAATTAAATTTTACACTGCCCATGTATTTATTAGAGACAACTTCACAATAGATGACCTTCATACAATTTTATATGGTTTGTTGCTAGACAACTTGGCCAAAAAATGATAGGGTCAAAATTCACTTTAGAGAACCATTTTTTATTGATGGCAACTCCAAATGGTAATAGTATATCCAAATGATAACTCTACATGGTATATCTATATGACAACAACTCTATATGGTAGTTATAGTTACTAGAGCCAAATGATAGCAGCTTTAGATGACAACTCTGGATGGTAGCAATTTTAGACAATATCTCTAGATAACATCTCTAGATAACAATATTTTCTATATGACATGATTAGCTGTCTCTTATAAGTGATAACATTAGATGACCCATTCACATAATTTTTATCTACAAATAATATTACCACATTATTCAAACTCTAGTGCAATTATCTAGACAACTCATTCCTTTTCTAATGGAATCACTAGTAATCAATTTTGTGACAACTTATCCAACATGAATATAATACTTACTAAATGGCTTTGCAACTCCCACAAGATCAAATGCTAACAACACATAAAAACACAAAGAGTAATAAAATAAATTCTCCATACAATAAGATCGTGTCCTTGCTCAAACTTGTGTTTGTTCCTTTTTTATTTCTCTAGTAGCAAAATACTATCATGAACTTGAAAAAGTGTCTCCTAATTCTTGGTAGGTATACCACCTTCACAAGTCAAAGTTGCATTCTAACATCAACATAAATTGATACCAAATATTTGAAGCATAACATGTATTTGAATAGTATGGTCAAATTTTTTTATTAGATGGACAAAGAAGTTTTGAAAGGATCTACAAACCTTTTATAAAATGGGTCTAGTTGCCACCCATAGGGATAAAAAAAAAACATTTATAGTTGGAATATTTTTGAAGATTACCCAAAACTATATCCAAAGACAAACAAACCAGAGATGGATAAACATACAAACAATTATGATAAGGCCAAAATTGAGTCTACAATCAGATAAAAAGAAACTACACATTCCATTTGCTAAAAAAAATAAAAACAAAAGATAAATGGATCTAAAGCAAAATTTTGGTAAAGTTGGACTCCACAAAGAGATCTCAAGTTGTCATACCACTAGCACCCACTTCATTCTCAACCATGTGCTCGTTGATCTACTATGTCTACTGGCGCATAAGGGTAAGGATCTCTTCCATGCAAGATATTGAAGATTACATAGAATTAATGATATATGTCTTGAGCTTCATCAGGTTACTTTTTAGTGATTTTGGGACCAGACCATAATTTTGGACTTGATAATTTTGAATATTTCTACTATTACCCTCACCTAGATTGACTTTAAGATTGTTGGAAGGTGGGGGATACTCTTCATAGTCTAAATCATCAATCATCAATGGTGCTTTCCCAAGGTTAGCCACTTTAGCTGCCAACCTCTTGGATCTATGTGTCCCTTAAAAACTACATTTGGAGCCTCTTTTGTGGGAGTCATCCCACCTCATTGCCATCCCAATTGTAGGAGTAGAATTAAAAACCTCTAGACTAATGAAATAAATATCTCTAGAGATGGACGAGTCAAGGTAGTCCACTATGGAGGGAAGAACACTAATTAGAGAATTGAGAATACTCTCACCATCCAGACCCTTAGAGTTGGTCACAAAATAAAAAATTATTTTTAGTAGACCCTGATGTATTGGATCCAACACCACCTTTCTTCATCCTACTAACTGATTTAAATAGCAACTAGAAAATAAAAGAAGGAATATTCATGATTCTATTATGTCGAAGGTGGTTCAGGATCATGAAGTGATAACTCCATAATATCTTATGGTTCTCATTAAGGTGATGAACTGCATAATAACCAAGATCAAATTATCCCAAGGTGCCTTCAAGGAGATTCTCTTGAAGCTATTTTGAATATTTACAAAATACACATACTTCCCAAGGAATACCTACACCTCCTTCGCCAAGGAATGCTTATTATAGTTATGAACAAGACCATCTGTAGCAAGTTCCATAACCTCGATGATGAGGGAGACATTAATTACAAAGTCTATGTTCCCCACCCCACCTTGAACATACCATATTGCCACAAATAGGCCAGGTTCTTGGCCATTTACCTATGTTGGCTAGAGAATTTTAGTAGATACTGAATGAATTCAGGAGCAAAAACATAAGAGTTATTATTGATAATGCACAAAATATATACAATGACCAAAGGCTAAAGATAGCCCCAAATAAAAATAACTATAATATGCCCCTAATAAGCACAATATCACAAACAATATAATATGCAATTGAGATATCTAAAAGGATGCTGATAATACTAGATGACATTACTAGGAAATAAAATAAGGAAATAAAACTATATGTATGCTATCTACGTCTAACAATAAATATTATTGTTAGACATACAATAGGGGAAAATAATGTAATAACTACTAGCTATGCTAACATCCCCCTTATTACATTATTTGGGTAATACATATACATCCTCCTATACAATAATATTTGGGTAAAGTATATAACTGTCCCAATACAATGAAGAAGAAGAGAAATGAAAGAATGTTGGATCATGCTTTGTCTTTGGCTCTAGCTCTAGCTCATGGCTTTGGCATTGTCTCTAAGTGTACCTTTGGATTCGTACCTCTGGATCTATCTCATGATCTACCTATGAATCTACCTCTACTGTAGATTTGCCTCTAGAAATTTATCTCCGGGTCTGTCTCTAGGTCATTTTCTCTGGGACTACCACTCGGTCTATCACTAGATTTACCACGGGGTCTATCATAGGTTTTACCTTTTCGGTAGAAGCCATACAAAATTTCTTTCATCATGGTCCATTGTGTGTGATTTGTCCATCCACAATCGATATGAACCTTGTTGGTCATTTTCAGTTTGTACCAAAAATTGTAAGAAGAGTGATTCGTACATCCACATGAATCATAAGGATGTAATTTCTAACATATAGATACAACATGTCCTGATTTTCCACAATGATTGCAACAATGCTTTTTAGGAGTTGTAGGATATTTAGGTTTTACAAACATGGTATTATGGGTACTTGCATATCCAGTATAGCCAAGGCCTTCATTCTTTGCCCTCACATTTATTATTATAGCAGTTTTAATGTCTTGTTCCTATTTACCTAATATCTCACCATTGAATCCCATTTTATTTATCAATTTGGAACCAAATCCTTTGGTGTATTTTTTAAAACACCAAACTTCATCATATTCATCAATACTCTTAAAAATATGGCATTGGTCATTATTGATGAGATTATGGAGCTCTTTTTGAGGAGTTTCAATTCTTAAGTCAGTAGTATCGTAAGAAAAATATGTTACTAAGATGATATCACCTGTGCTACAACTGATATCTACCATTGAAGGTATAAGGTCACACGTATCACAACAAGCATTGGTTATCATGGGCTCAAGGTCACATGTGTCACAACAAGCATTCGCCACCATGGGCTGAAGGTCACTTGTGTTACTACAAGCATCGACCATTAGGGGTTTGACCTATGTTTCCTCATTTATTTCAAATTTTACTTTACGTTGGGCACGGTCAAGTGCAACAAATAACATGTATATGCCCCTTATAACACCAATAATGAGTCGAGAACCATTTATCTAAATGTCTTTACAAGACTCATAATCATCAAGGAGGGCTACTAAACCATTTTTTAGTGTGAGAAATATGCCCTCCTCATAAAAATCCATCCCATCCATCTTAGGTGGAAAATAGGGATTTTTAACTAATTTTTAAACAGTATCAGTTTGTTTTGGGGCTTGCTTTTTCTTTGATTTTCCCATATTTAAGGTTTAGGTCTCAGCCAAAAATGCACCTTTTACAAGGAAATTTTACAAGACTTATAATCATCAATGAGGGCTACTAAACCATTTTTTAGTGTGAGAAATGTGCCCGCCTCATAAAAATCCAGCCCATCCATATCAGGTGGAAAATAGGGATTTTTAACTAATTTTTTAACATTAAAAGTTTGTTTTGGGGCTTGCTTTTTCTTTGATATGCCCATATTTAAGGTTTCGGTCTCAACGAAAAATGCACCTTTTACAAGAAAATTTTACAAAAAATAAATGGCTGAGGTGTCAGTCTCTGCCAAAAATGAACCTTTACAAGGTTATCCCCCCTTGTTTTTGTAAAATTATAATGTATCCCCTTGTGTTCAAAATTGGAGATGGTGGAGAAAAATGTATATCCCCCACTTTTAGGGAAAAATAAATTGCAACTATGAAGCCTCGTAGGCTTGGACAAAATATTCTCTTAGGAAAATGTGCAATTTGGTCACCAATTAAATAATCCCCCTTGAGGACAAAACAAAATTGGCACCAAGGAAACCTCACAAGCTTGTTTACAATATGTTGTCAAACAACTTTTGCAATAGAAAAAAAAAATGTTGTCAAACAATTTTTGCAGCAAAAAATAAATAGATGTTGTCAAAAAACTTTTGTAGCAAAAAAATGTTGTCTAGCAATTTTTATAGGAAAAAAAAAATGTTGTTAAGCAACTTTTGCAGCAAAACAATGTTGTCAAGTAGCAACTTGTAGCAAAAAATGCAACAAGTTTTTCAACAATAAAAGAATTGTCAAGCATCAATTTTTTTTTCAAAAAATCAAAATGGGCAGTTTGTCAACAATTTGTTGTCAAGAATGTTGCAGCAATAGTTTGTACAACAAAATTTTATGGTTGTAGAGTGCATGGGGTTTGAACTTAGTACCACTCACACCACATAATTTTTAGCAGTGGCTCCCTTACCGTCTGAGCTATGGATCTCAAAGAAAGAAAATAGGAAAACACATATACTAAACTTGTACCTTCATGCTGAGACGTCTGAAACCACCTAGAGTCACCAAAAAATTGATAGATGAAAATCATTCCATACTGTGGATGTTAGCAGTTGCATGACTGACCTATGGCTGCAAGCTGCTACTACATCTCTGTGGGCCATAGAGTTGTTCTGCTTCAACTTGCAAAGGGGAGCGAATGACACATTTGAAGGGCGACGCTTCCTCCAGGTGGTGCTATGCTCTCTACCAGCTTTCCTCCTATGACTCTCTATGGATCAAATAGTGTTGTTAACTAGGGTTTCAAAATCATGAATTTGCCTTTCTTATGCATGGCATTGAATCAGTGTCAACAAAAAGAATTTTACCCATCATTTCACTGCTACACGATAAAGCAATCATTGCTCAAACCATATTGCTAGACGTTGATGTTTTACTCTGGGACGTTGTTTTCCATATTTGTAGCATCTCCACATCAGGACCAACTGTGTTTGGTGTTGGATTTATGAGCGGTGCTTCCAACCAATACGACGGTGCTCCACCAAGTAGTTTTGTTTTTATGGTTGTAGTGCTTTCGGTGGCTGCTATGACATTTATCTAGGAAATCGCATGATCTGTGATTATTTTGCAACCAGGCGATATCAACCAAAATAGTTCACTTTCTCCTACAATTTAATGTAAATTATCATTCGTGCAACAATTAGTAAGATCTATCTATAATTGGACTAACTGTCCATTGCTTGGAGTCAGATTCAGCATATGCGTCCTTGAACCAGGGCTAGGCTTACTACATTCTACAACCGTTCTTTTGTCCATGAACAAGCAATAATACGATGTTGTGATCAACATGGATGCAATACGATGAGTTTACATTATCCATCTGCGTCTGCACAATCTAGAAATCTGATAAAAAATACACAGGTATACTGCAATAAAGAAATATGATCAAGGCTCTATGAATATCTACTGCAGTCTCCAGGGGTTCGTGCTCCACCCGATACAAAAGGCTTCAATGAGCGTTAAGTATCCGGAAAGACGACCTCCAGATCTGGTTGTGCATATGATCTCCAAATCGTATGGCAAAAAAAAGTGAATTTTCTGCTAAGCCTATGCTCAAATATTCCTAGATTAAATCTCCATATCTCTTTGAAAGGACAAGTCTTTGTCTGTGATACACGCATAATTTATTTTGCAATGGGGACCTTGAATCCCAAATTGGAGATACAGATGACATTACATGATTTAAAAAGAAAATTACACAATAACTATAGTGTCTACATTCGAGTAGACTACACCCCTTGTATTTGCTTGCCATATTGTGCATAGTTTTGATCCTGTTATCTTCACAAAAGCCCTCCATGCTAGGTGTTAGGTCCATAGATGCCACCATGTTTTTCTGCGTCAGTGTTCGACAATCAGTCATCTATGTCACCACATAGGATCAGATACACATCCAGTTGCAGTCCCCTCCTAGGGCCAGATGTCTATCCCATGCTATGCTGGTCCTTTCAGTACGAATATCTGGTCCCAATCTATCACGTTCATATAGGTATTATCAACCTATTGGTTGTTCATGGTATCTATGTGAAGTATCGTTAGCCTTATGGTTGTTCCCGAGATCTGTGTCCGTCGAGGTAGATCTAGTCTCTATTGTTACTGTCAGTCCAAAAATCTAGACCAGTTTGGATTCACCTCAAAAAATATGTCGAGGTGCTCACACTAGTTGACCTTGGCAATTTTTCTTGGGTTAGCCTCTTAGGCTACACAAGATGAGCCAAGAGAAACTGCTATGATACAATCAAATTAGGAGCAAAAACATAAGAGTTATTATTGATAATGCACGAAATATCCCCCTAATAAGTGCAATATCACAAACAATATAATTGAGATATCTAAAAGGATGTCGATAATACTAGTCGAAATTACTAGGAAATAAAAAAAGGAAATAAAACTATGTGTATGCTATCTATGTCTAACAATAAATATTATTGTTAGAAATACAATAGAGGAAGGTAATGTAATAACTACTAGATACGCTAACATCCCCCCTTATTAACTTATTTGGGTAATACATATACATCCTCCTCTATAACAATATTTGGGTAAAGTATATAACTGTACCAATATAGTGAAGAAGAAGAAGATAAATGAATGAATGTTGGCTCATGCTTTATCTTTGGCTGTAGCTCTAGCTCATGGCTCTAGCACTGGCTCTAAGCGTACCTTTGGATTCATACCTCTAGGTCTATCTCAGGATCTGCTTGTGAATCTGCCTCTATATCAGTGTCTCTGGATCTACCTGTAGGTCTACCTCTATAACTTTATCTCTGGGTCTATACTTAGGTTTGTCTATAGGTCATTATCTCTAGGACTGCCACTCAGTCTATCACTAGATTTGCCTTGGGGTCTACCATAGGCTTTACCTTTTCGATAGAAGCCATACAACATTTCTTTCATCATAGTCCAATGTGTGTGATTTGTCCATCCACAATTGATATGAACCTTGTTGGTCATTTTTAGTTTGTACCAAAAATTGGAAGAAAAGTGATTCATACATCCACATGAATCACAAGAATGTAATTTCCAACATATAGTTGCAATATGTCCTGATTTTCTACAATGATTGCAACAATGCTTTTTAGGAGTTGTAGGATATTTAGGTTTTAAAAACATGGTATTATGGGTACTTGCATATCCAGTATAGCCAAGGCCTTTATTCTTTGCCTTAACATTTAGAATTATAGGAGTTTTAATGTCTTGTTCCTGTTTACCTAATATCTCACCATTGAATCCCATTTTCTTCATCAGTTTGGAACCAAATCCTTTGGTGTGTTTTTCAAAACATTGAATTTCATCATCTTCATCAATACTCTTAAAAATATGGCATTTGTCATTATTGATGAGATTATGGAGCTCTTTTTGAGGAATTTTAGTTTTTAAGTCACTAGTGTCGCAAGCAAAATCTACTACTGAGATGAGATCACGTGTGCTACAACTGATATCTACCATTGATGGTTGGAGGTCGCACATATCACAAAAAGCATTGGCTATCATGGTCTCAAGTTCACATGTGTCACAACAAGCATTCGCCACCATGGGCTGAAGGTCACTTATGTCACTACAAGCATCAACCATTAGGTATTTGACCTTTGTTTCCTCATTTATTTCCAATTTCACTTTACATTGGGCACGGTCAAGTGCAAAAAATAACAAGTATATGCCCCTTATAACGCCAATAGTGAGTCGAGCACCATTTATCTGAAGGTATTTACAAGACTAATAATCATCAAGGAGGGCTACTAAACCATTGTTTAGTGTGAGAAATGTGCCCTCATAAAAATCCAACCCATCCATATCAGGTGGAAAATAAGGATTTTAAACTGAATTTTTAACATTATCAGTTTGTTTTGGGGCTTGCTTTTTCTTTGATCTACCCATACTTAAGGTTTCGTTCTCAGCTGAAAATGCACCTTTTACAAGGAAATTTTGCAAAAAATAAATGGCTAAGGTGTTGGTATTTGTCGAAAATGAACCTTTACAAGGTTATCCCCCCTTATTTTTTCAAAATTATAATGTACCTCCCTGTGTTAAAAATAGGAAATGGTGGAGAAAAATGTTTATGCCCCCATTTTAGGGCAAAATAAATTGTAACTATGAATCCTCATAGGCTTGGAAAAAATATTGTCTCTTAGGAAAATGTGCAATTTGGTCACCAATTAAATAATCCCCCTTGAGGATAAAATAAAATTGGCACCAAGGAAACCTCGTAAGCTTGTTTACAATATGTTATCAAACAACTTTTGCATAAAAAAAAAGAATGTTCTCAAACAACTTTTGCAGCAAAAAAAAAAATGTTGTCAAACAACTTTTGTAGCAAATAAATGTTGTCTAGCAATTTTTACAGCAACAAAAAAATGTTGTTAAGCAACTTTTGTAGCAAAAAAATGTTTTCAAGTAGCAACTTGTAGCAAAAAATGCAACAAGTTTTTCAACAATAAAAAAATTGTCAAGCAGCAATTATTTTTTTCAAAAAATCAAAATGGGCAGTTTGTCAACAATTTGTTGTCAAGAATGTTGCAGTAATAGTTTGTGCAGCAAATTGTTATGGTTATGGAGTATATGGGGTTTGAATTCGGTATCACCTGCACCATAGTATTTTTAGCAGCGACTCCCTTACCATCTGAGCTATGGAGCTCAATGAAAGCAAATAGGTAAACACATATACTAAACCTGTACCTTCATGCTGAGACGTCTGAAACCACCTAGAGTCACCAAAAAATTGATAGATGAAAATAATTTCATACTATGGATGTTAGCAGCTACGTGACTGACCTATGGCTGCAAGCTGCTACTGCATCTCTATGGGACATAGAGTTGTTCTGCTTCAACTTGTAAAGGGGGGTGAAGGGCACATTCTAAGGGTGGTGCTTCCTCCAGGTGGTGTTGTGCTCTCTATCAAATTTCCTCCTATGAATCTCTATTGATCAAATAGTGTTGTTCACCAGGGTATCGAACTCATGAATTTGCTTTTCTTCTGCATGGCACTGAATCAGTGTCAACAAAAAGAATTTTACCCATAATTTTACTGCTACATGGTAAAACAATCATTGCTCAAACCATCTTACTAGACGCGAGAGTTTTTCTCTGGAACGTTGTTGCCCATATTTATAGCATCTCCACATCAGGACCAATTGTTTTTGGTGTTGGCTTTCTAAGCGGTGCTTCCAACCAATATGATGGTGCTCCACAAAGTGTTTTTTTTTTGTGGCTGTAGTGCTTTCAGTGGGTGCTATGACGTCAATCTAGGAACTCGCATGATCTGTGATTATTTTGCAACCAGGTGATATCAACCAAAATTGATCACTTTCTCCTACGATTTAATGGAAATTATCATTCGTGCAACAATTAGTCAGATCTATCTATAATTGGACCGGTTGTCCATTGCTTGGGGTCAGATTTAGCGTATGCATAATCGAACCAAGGCTAGGCTTACTGCATTATACAATCATTCGGCTCCTTTGTCCATGAATAAACAACAATACAACGTTGCGATCAACGTGGATGCAATACGATGAGTTTACATTCTCCATATACATCTGTACAATCTGGCAAGTCAATAAAAAATACACAGGTAATCTACAATGGAGAAATACAGTCAGGGCTCTATGAATCTCTACTGCAATCTCTAGCGGTTCGTGCTCCACCCAATCCAACAGGCTTCAACAAGCGTGAAGTCTTTGAAAGATGACCTCCGAATCTGGTCATGCATATGATCTCCAAATCGTCTGGCAAACAAAAGTGAACCATCTGCTAAGACTATGCTTAGATATTTCTAGATTAAATCTCCATCTCTCTTTGGAGGGACAAGTCTTTGTCTGCGACACACCCATAATTTATTTTACAATGGGGACCTTTAATCCCATATTCAGGATATAAATGATAATACACGATATAAAAGGAAAATTACACAATAACTCCAACGTCTACCTTCGGGTAGACTACACCCCTTCCACTTCCTTGCACATATTGTGCATAGTTTTGATCCTGTTCACTTCACAAGAGTCCTCCATGCTAGGTGTTAGGTCCACAGATTCCATCCTGTCTGTCTACGTCAGTGTCTAACAGTCATCCTGTCTGTCTACGTCAGTGTCTAACAGTCCCTCGTCTATGTCACCACGTAAGATCAAATATGCGTCCAGTTGCAGTCCTCTCCTAGGGTGAGATGTCTATCCCACCCTCTATCCCACTGTCTACGTCAGTGTCTAACAGTCCCTCGTCTATGTCACCACGTAAGATCAAATATGCGTCCAGTTGCAGTCCTCTCCTAGGGTGAGATGTCTATCCCACCCTCTATCCCACCCTATGCTGGTCCTTTCAGTACCAGGGTCTGGTCCCAATCTATCTCGTCCGTACAGGTCCTATCAGTCTATTGGTTGTTCATGGGATCTATGTCCAGTATCGTCAGCTTGATGGTTATTCGCCGGATCTGTGTTTGTAGAGGAAGATCTAGTCTTCATTGTTGCTGTAAGTCCATAAATATGGACCAGTTTGGAGTCACCTCAGAAAATATGCGGAGGTGCTCACACTAGTTGACCTTACGAATTGTGCTTGGGTTAGCCTCTCCAGCTAATGAACCAAGATAAACTGCTATGATACCATGAAATCAAAAGCAAAAACATAAAAGTTATTATTGATAATACACAGAATATATACAATGACCAAATTCTAAAGATAGCCCCAAATAACAATAACTATAATATCTACCTAAGAAGTGCAATATCGCAAAAAATATAATATAGGCTTGAGATATTTAAAAGGATGCCTAAAATACTAGCCGACATTACTAGGAAATAAAACTATATGTATGCTATCTACGTCTAACAATAAATATTATTGTTAGACTTACAATAGGGGAAAGTAATGTAATAACTACTAGTTATGCTAACACTGAAGGATATTATTTTTTTTATAATATTCCTTACAACCTCATCCACAATCAAGGATTTGGGCTTGGGCTTTAGAACAGGGGTGGTCATTCTAACAAGGCTTTGATAAACTCTTATTGACACTCCTTTACAATTAATTCTCTCATAATCGCTTGATAGGAATCCACTGGTTGATGAGATAAGAAAATGTTTAAATGTGATTTGATAGAGTTTAGCATAGCTATTCACCCTACCAACCATATTGCTTAGGTTCCTATGGATATCTCCCTAATAAGAGGGAGTAGTTTTCTAACACTTTAATGTATATGAAAAGGCAATATCTCAAGAAATCACATGAAATCGAAGTCCCAATGCCACCTTTGCAACGAATTACAGTTTGGGTAACATTCTAGAGAAAATTTTCCTTGTTTGAATTACTAATATATTTTGAGAAAATACTAATTGGAAACTTATCATATTTGCACCATAAGTACCTTGATAGAAGTTGGAAGGAGATAATTCCCATGAAATGTAATGATTGCATTCTACGAATGTTGTTCGGTCTCCACTTTAGAGTAATAAATTTCTTGAAACTACCCTTCCACTTCATAATTTGAATGGATAGAGGATAAGTGAAATAGCTGATTGGATCATTACTAATGATCCAGGGGTTGATGACCCTCCCAACATTCCATCTTGAGGGTTTCCTTCTATGACAGATGACAAGTCACTCCTTGTCAACCATCATTTCCAAACACCTTACCAAGATTTGAATTGAAATAAAGCTCCAATCATGCTTAGAATCCAACCCCCATACTCTAAGAGATATAATACCATTGAGTCCACTCATGCATTTGAAATTAGTATTGAAATTAGCAGAATAGAATAATGAAGTTGACTAGGAAGGACTTGTTATTAAGGTGGTTGGTTTGATTTAAATAAATTTGAAGCTTTGAGTAATCCCAACTCTATCTCTACACAAATATTTTAATACTCCATTTTTCTGCCTAGGAAATATATCATTCCCCTATCCCCACTTACCTTTTAAAGGAGTCCAACCATGCCACCTAGGATAGGCCTCAATCATACACCACTTTTTTTGAAGCCAAAAAAGGATGTTCCTTCATTAGAAAATGATGAAAATCAAATTTAGAATGAAGGATACTAAAATCATTAAAATCCAGACAGTGAGAAAAAAATCTTTTAAAATTGAAACTTGGTAGGTTAAATGCAGGTAGTTTCTTGGACCAAGGGTGCCAGACAGAACCTTTCCACGGATTTGGATACCTTTTATTTGCATAACATCATTGTCAATGGAGTCAATCCCCGCCGGAAATTTTCCCTACCACACAATTAAACCTTACCGAGTGATACCCTGATTAGCCATAAAATCTGCTACTCGATTTCCCTCTTTGAATGTGTGCTTGAACTGGACAATCTCCAAGAATTGAAGTAATATTTGAGCTTCTAGGAGAAGGTTCAAAATGGTCTAGGTGTTAGTTTGAGTTCCTTTAATCATATTTATAATATTGAGAGAATTCCCCTCTACAATTAATTTCCTACAATCTAATAATTAAATATGATAAGCCTCTTGATAGGATAGAAGTATATATACATGTGTAATCAAGAAAGATAATATTAGGAGTCACAACTACTTTTACACTTCGCATAACCTTCATAGCCATAATGTGAATACGTTAGCATGACATAATATCACAATATGTTAAGAATCTGTAGAATTTTCAAATAATAAAGGGATTCATAATAATTAACGAGACAACTAGTAAGTATTTTTGGAAGAAGAAACTAAAATTAAGCAAAGAAATATGCTTTTGTTTAATAATGTATCAATAAATTATTTAAATAATTTAGTTGGGGTATTTTTTCTATATGATAGAATAATTCAACTGATAGATATTAAATAGGGAATGGGTCTAGAAAAAGATCAAGAGGACTTGGTTATAAACCCTCATTTCATAAGGATATGAGTTTATCACAAAAATATTTAACTAGAAATAATATGAAAATACTAAAAAATATATGACACTTATCATATTTAGAATTTTAGGCACTCTCTCAATTGAAATAAGATCTCTATCTATCTATCTATCTATCTATATATATATATATATATATATATATATATATATATATATATATATATATAGAGAGAGAGAGAGAGAGAGAGAGAGAGAGATCTTAATTCAATTGAGAGAGTGCCTAAAATTCTAAATATGATAAGTGTCAAACCTTATATGTAGGTTTCATGATAGTACTACTAGTCAAGAAAGTTTAATTTCACATGAATATAATTGATATAAAATCTCCAATATGAAATTTTACAGAGCTTCCTAAAAGGATTAGACTTTCTATTCATAAATTATTCAATTAGTCATAATATATCTCCAAATTAAAAAAATAAATATTTAATAAAATTATGGACATTATATATATATATATAGCGAGAGAGAGAGAGAGAGTTTTCTAAATATAAGAACTAGAGTTTAATATAATATTTATTATGCATACAAATGCATTGATAAAAATAAATACTAAAGAAAGATATATTCTATAACAAAATCAATTATCTATATAGACGGTAGTAGTTTATAATAGTTTGTAAAGAGAACATCATACTTCTTCATTCTCTTTATTTAGATGATCACAAGGTCTTTTTTATGATTTTATATCAAGTTTATGTGTCATTATTCTATCTAATACGCATATGTATGTATATTAAACATTTAACTAAGAAACAAATATCAAAAGGTATTTTAAATTTTATCATCTAAATAATAGGCTTCCTTTTCATTTTTCTATTCTCTACTCATATGCCCATTCTTTTTTGTTAAGGTATTTATACATTTCCATTTGAAATGGATAAGGGAAGATGTTCATTTTATATTCTTATCAATTTCATCATAATATTTTTATGATTTGTTTCTTTTTTTTTGTGGAAAACATCCCATAAGGGATGCCACTTTTGGGTACGACCCAAGGAGGTAGGGACATATCTTCCACTAAAATTATCCAGGGCTCATACGTAGCCCACCACCTTTGACATACTCAAGGAGTAAACCTGAAACAACAAAAAATAAGAACACACAAACACACAAAAATATTAAAAAAATAAAAAATAAAGAAATGTTGCTTGAGTGTGTCAAAAATGTAAAGCACAACCAAACACACACACACAAAAAGATTAAAAAAAACACAACATGAACCACAATAACAACAAAAAAAAACACAAACATAACAAAAAACAACAGAACACTACAAAGACACAACCAACAAAAACAACCAAAACCTAAAAAATAAAAAATTGAAATAAATTAAAAAATAACCAACAATAGACAACAAAGAAAAATAATGTTGGACATTTTGAGTCCCTAAGCCAAAATTGTCATTGATGTCAAGAAATGCAGTTAACATTAATATAAATATATTTTTCAAGACACAAAGTTGTCAAGGTTGCTATTTGATATCCAGGAAGAAGGCCAAAGGTCAAGAGTTTCAATGCAAAGTAAAAGAAGGGTTTAAAAATTAAACCTTACAATTATAATTTATAAAATTTAAATTCTTTTGAATTTAAAATATTTATAAATTATAATGCTGACGTCATTAAATTTAATTTAAGCACTTTGCATATATTATAAAGTGTTTAAAGGTGCCGACATCATTAAAATAAGGAAGCATCGCTATTAAAGAAAACACATGGTTGTGTATAAAAGGTGGCCTCAAAGACATTGAAAAGTTTATCCCTAGATCGAAGAATATTTGTGCCAAGGTAAAAGAGCTTAGTTTGCATTTTAGAAAGGATCCATTGAGGAAGAAGATGAAACAAAATTTCATATTTAGCACCAAGGATAAAGTGGAAAGGTTGGAGTCTTAAAATCACATTGGACACGGTGGTCCAAGTGGCAAAGCACAGACGTTTGGAGGAAGCAAGTGTTGTGTTTAAAACTTTTTGTGGTGAGCGCCAAAGGGAAATGTTTTTCATATGTTTTCCTTGAGTGCAAAATCTGAGGAGAACGAGCCTTTTGGCTCTTAAATGTGCTTATAGAGCACGTGGTCATGGAGCCCATGACAGGTTGTTGTGGAGGTAGAGGTAACGGGGTCAAAACCCGTCGGTGGCCAAGGTAAAAGCTTTTTAATTAATTTTATTGCCTAAGGTTTCAATACAAGGTGTTTGGAGTTATAAGGTTTGCTTGTTAAATTGTTTAAAGAGTGTTTGGTGAATAAAGTTGGTATTTGAAGGTATTACTTGGAGTAATAACGAAGCTTTGGTATTTAATATTTTTAATGAAGTCTTAAATTATTATATTGCAAATATTGAAGGGTTAAGACTTTTTGAGTGTTGTTTGATTTTTAATAAAGGGTTTGTGTTAAAGAAAATTATAGTGAGGGTATTTGAATATTATTTGAGTTGGAGTGATAAGGTGTTATTTTGGTATTATTTTGCATTGTATTTTGTTGAAGAAATTATTACCCTCTAACCCTTGTTGAGATTAGAAAAGAAGAAATTGTGAGTGTGGCAGATTTGTGAGTTCAACTCCTTGTCAAGCAAAAAGGTATGGGAAAATTCTTTCTTGGTTGAGTTGATTGATTGCATTTTTAAAAATTAATATTGGAGTGAAAATGATTTGATTAGGGTTTCCTTTTCGAAAGTGTATGAGTTAATGCTTCAAGGTTTTCTAAAATTAAGAGTTGTGTTTAAAACCTTGTTTGATAAGTATGGTTGTTGAAGTAAGTTGTTATGCAAAGAACTTGAACTAGGGTTTGAAAATATCATGAGTATCATTGTTATGTGAGATGTGTTGTTAAGTATTGTTGGAAATATTTTGAGTTGGGATTACATGCTTAGACTAGGGTTTGTGAGCAAGAGTTATTTCTTGAGTGATTGGTTGAGTAGAGTTGATTGGGCCTAGTCAAGTGGATGAATGAAGTGATTGTTCAAGTTCCATAAAACAAACTATTCTATATTATGATTTGAGTTGTGAAAGTGATTGAGTTTTGAGAATAGAACATATTGAGTCTCTAACAATTCTCTTTATGCTTCTATGATATTGAGTTGAGAAAGTGATTGAGTTTTGAGTATAGAACATATTGAGTCTCTAAAAAATATCTTTATGCTTCTATGAGATTGATTTGAGTTGAGAAAGTGATTGAGAATTGAGTATAGAACATATTGAGTCTCTAACAATTCTCTCTATGTTTCTATGAGATTGGACAAGTTCTATGTGGACTTGTTAAGCTGATTTGAGGTAAGTCTTTGAGAAGACTTGTGGATTGATTTTGTGTGAGCTTTTGTGGAATCTTACAATAAATATTTGGTTAAGTCCTATAGAGGAATTATTGAGCAAATTTGGATAGGTTCTAAGTGCACCTACTGAGCATATTTGAGTAGGTTTTGAGTGGACCTATTGAGTAGATATGAGCAGGTTTTGAGTGAACCTATTTAGAATATTTGTATAGGTTCTGAGTGGACCTATTAAGTAGATTTGAGTAGGTTTTGAGTGGATCTGTTGAGAAAATTTGAGCAGGTTCTGAGTGGACCTATTGAGCAAATTTGTGCTAGACCGATTGGACTGTGTTTAGTGCAATATTTGATCAGAACTATGCTAGACTTACTGGACTATGTTTAGTATAGAATTGAGATAGATATTTGGAGGTGGCAAAGTAGAGAGGACATTAGTATCCAGTGGATAGAGATCCATCAACCAGGGCAATGAGGACAAGTCTTCTGAGTGGGAATAATAGTATTCAGTGGAGAGAGATCCACAAGCCAATGTAGTGGAGGCAGTAGTCTTCTAGAGGATCACCAACCAGAGTAGAGGAGAAGGAGTTCTCTTGTGGATAGAGATCCACAAACCAGATTTAGGGAATCAACATCTCCTTTGGACTGAGATCCATAAACATGGTAATAGGTAAAGGATTACTAAGAAAAAAAATGAGAAATAATTAGAATAAATATTTTCTCCGTGGAGGTAGCCATCTTTGGGTGAACCACATTAAATCGGTGTCTCTATTGTGTGTGATAATTTGTGCATTGATTTGGTTATTTCTATTGGTTATATTGATTAATATTATTTGGGAAAGAAAAGTAAAAAGTTGTCTTATACTATTCACCCCCCCTCTCAGTATAAGCTTGTGTTCTTCAAATAAAAACATAGAAAATACTCACACTCCAAAATACAAAAACACCAATAAACACAAAAATACAGAAATACAAGCACAATAACAACAATAAAAATACAAAACAAAAAAATACAAGAACAATAAAAAACAACACAAAAAACACAAAAACAAAACAACACAAAAAAAAACACACACATAATAGAAAAGAAAAAATAAAAAATAGAACCCAACAACGACCTTTCTACACCAATATAATATTAAGGCAAGAATCAATAGAGGAAAAAAAAGAAATATTAGCTTTATCTAGGGAACTAAAATACCCTGACTGAACTAAAGAGAAGCAAAAATAAAGCAAGAAGAAACTAGGTACCCTAAGAACTAGAGCCATCTAAAGAAATGATATAAAGAAGAGCTTCCCTTATTTGTGAAGTCCACCATCTAGGAGGGTGGTTGTAGCAAGTAATATCACCTTTTACCAAAGCCCAATTAGCTAAATTATTAACACTCATGTTCTAATATCTAACCACATGATTGTAATAAAATTTCAAAAATCCCATCTAGATTAACTCAATCTTCTCAATAATTATTTTTATTATCCAATCAACCTTATGATTCTTAGGAGTTTTCAAAATATTAATCATGAGTTGAGATTCATACTTGACTAGTACCTTTTCCCATCCAACCTTAGTAGCCTCTTGAAGGACTCTAAGAATGCCATACCCCTTAGCAAGGTTATTAGATAGAATACCCAAATTATCGACAAAAGAAAAAATTAGGGAGTCATCTAAAAGTCTACCAATTCCTCATGCACTAGTTTTTTCAAGGTTCCCTCTAGAGGATCCATCAATATTGACTTTTCCAAAATATTTAGGAGGAGGTTGCCAATTCCTTTTTCTATCCATATTGCAATTACTCGCATTCCATTTAATCTGGCTTCTCTTAGAAGAGTTAATCTTAAATATTTGCATCACATGATCTCATATTTGGTGGGACTTATGGGGATGATTAAGGAGCTTATGGACTTATTCAATTGTGTTGGCAATGGTATTTTTCCATATATAGTGAATATCCTTATTTTATTGATTAAAAATTAGGTTGTTCCTTTTATTCCATATATTCCAAAGAAGAATGGTAGAACCCATCCAAACTAACTTCCTAATAAAATGATCAACACCCTCTTGATTAAGCCAATCCCTCCAAAGTTGTTCAAAAGTAAACAAATTGGACCACTATAAGCCAAGTAAAGTAGTCATTCTCCTCCAAAACTCAGAGGCTAAAGTACACTCAATTAAAATATGGTTGAGATTTTCCACATTCTCTTCATACATTTCATATCTAAAATGGCCATTAAAACCATGCTTCATAAGATGCTCCCCAGTAAGCAACCTGCGATGCAATAAAAGCCAAGAACCTCACCTTAGGCTAGATATTTTGAGCCCACAACTAAGAAACAACATCAAATTATTGGTTGCAATTATTATGGCATAAGGTCAAATAACCTTGAGCAACTAAATACTCACCCTTAGTAGTGTTGTTCCATCCACAAAATATTTATCATGGGACCAAGAGAGATATGTCATATGAAGGATGCACTAGATATCTTGTCTTTTCCTTTCTGGTATTTCAATAGACCTACCTGTTGAATCTCATTGATAGTAACAGGAGTAGTCAAAATAGATTTCTCCTTAGAAGTGATAATAGAAGGGGTTGCTTGAAGAAAATTTTGTTGAGAAGTCGTGTCAAGAGGAGTAGTATTAAAAAAATGTAAAAATAATTGACAACAATAGAGTTCATGCCATACCAAATGTAGATAACATCTCCAAAATTTGATTTCAGAGAAGAAATAAAGTTGTGATATCTTCAAGCTAGAAGAAATTTGTGGAAGAAATTTATATTTTGATCACCTTCTTTGAGCCATTGAATTCCGGATTTTGCTTCCATAAGAGTTATTCTTTTTTTCCCATTACTCTAAATAAGTTGTGAGTTTAATTTCATCTACACTTGTACTCTCCGTGGGGCCATCTAAATGGATTTTAATATTCAAATTTTCAACTTGAGTAATAACTTCATGTTTTTTAATGAACGTCCCCAAATTCCTTCTAGTTCCAAGTCTTGATTTTGGATTTAATGTATTGCAATATTTTGGTAAAATAAAACATCTTAGTCCCATACCTAGGTTTACCTTATTTCCACCATTGTTGCACTCTAGTTTTAAAGTATTTGTCTCTAAATGACATTAAATGAAATAAAAAAGGAGAGAAACTCATATTGGTTTTCCACATTTCCACCATGATAGGCCAGTGATTTGAACCAACATTGTTAATAGTCTTCACTTTAGGAATGTGACCATGGATTAAGAAATTGTTAGAGATAAAAACCTATCCTATCTCTCCATTATACAAGCTAAGCCTTGTCTTGTATTAGACCAATTCATAAGGCCATTATCTGGTTGGATGACCACAAGATGGAGTTTTATAATATATTTGCTCATAAGGTCAGTGCTCATATCTAAATTTTTATTTCCCTCATTTTTCTCATCTAGAGATAGGATGGTATTGAAATATCCTTTGATCAAGATCCAAGATTCAAGAAAAGGAGAGATAATATAAGTAATATTCTTCCAGTGTCTTCTTTTTCCTCCAATTTAGTTGAAGCATAAACAATAATGTAGAGCATAATTTGGTTGTAATATCTGATTTGAATATCTATAGCCAAAAGATCCTATATGCCAGCTATATGGTGAATAAATACCTCTTTTGGGTGCCAAAGGCAATCAATGCCACTAAAATTCCCTTCAAAACTAAGGGAAACCACCTTTCTAGCTGGCCAAATTTTACTAGCAATTGATTCCATATCCTCTATTGACATCTTTGTTTCTCGAAGGAAAACAAGATGTGGATGATGTTATAATTTCATTTTATTTTGAGGCTCCATTTGAGTCCTCTATAGACACCAAAACAACACCAATCCGATTATGTGACTGCAAACACTGATAGCTTTGACACACACAGACCCCAGGGCAGCCCTCAAAGGTTAAACAGTGGTCCTAACCACTTTTGTAGCAATTTTGTAAGGTCAGAAGGCAATTTGGCACATTCAGGCACTTTGCTCAGTATCCGTCCCACCCAGGGACGAATTCAAATTGGGATCCGTCTCACCCAGGGACGAATTCTGAATTCGCTCTAGGTCAGGACGAATTCCAGGTTCAACGGGCAAAAAGAAAAATGGCGCCAAGTGGCAGCCGAGGACAGTCAATTAATGCCTCCTGCCTTGCATGCGCGTGTAGGTGGGCAGATTGGGCGTTGGAGGACTGTCACAAGGGCAGTCATGGAAGCCCAAGTCATGGAGGACTTTCCTCCCTCATGGGAAGGCATGGCCGCCACATGGCACTTATGCATGCCCCTCCAAAGAGACCCCCTAGGTCTATAAAATGGTGGACTTTCCCACCCAAAAAGAAGACAAGTTGGAGGCATTTTCAAGCAACGAAGTGCTGCCAAATTGAATACCACATTTTACCCTTTTGATTCACCTCTTCCACATCCTTGATCTCTTTCGCAAGAGAGGTTATTGGGTGGCTATTGGAAGTGTGAATCCGGACCCAAAACCCGACATTTGACCACATTGATCTACCAATTCGCCGACAACCCATTACAAGAGATTTTGGGCCCATCCCAAGTGGATTGGTGCCGAAATCAAGTT
Source organism: Wollemia nobilis (assembly GCA_028583015.1). Taxonomy (NCBI): domain Eukaryota; kingdom Viridiplantae; phylum Streptophyta; class Pinopsida; order Araucariales; family Araucariaceae; genus Wollemia; species Wollemia nobilis. The sequence continues at coordinate 238,370 of JAQPPZ010002383.1, read as the reverse complement.
CTAACGGTGGGCGGCCCGCCCGGGCGCCCCACATTTCTTAGTTTCATTTTAATTTGTTCTTTTGCCACTTGTTTATCTTCCATTCCATTTTATACTGTTTAGATAGTTTATAATTTCAATTTCAGAAGGTTTTGATCAAATCTTATCAATTTTGTCGCTTTTGTTGTCCCCACTAACTTGCAGGTAACAACGTCAAATTCCCATTGATGGAGGTCAAATTGGGGAAATCCGACCATCTGGGTCATCCCAAAATGCCCCCAATTAGCTAACCCCTATGTTTGCAGGTCTTTTGGAGATCCCGAGACGTGACATTTGGGCAGGATTACTTCGGCGTTTTGTCGCAGGCGAATTCGTCCTACCCAGGGACGAATTACAGTCGAATCCGTCCCGCCCAGGGACGAATTCGAATCGACAGCCAATTTCCTGACTATTTTGATGGCAATGGCCCTCTGGTAATGTTCTCTATTTCCTTTTAAATTTGTAGATGGTTTTGAACTGGTTTATTTATCGTTGTAATCAATCTTTTGCATGCATTTCTCATTGGTTTTTAAGATCAAACATTTCATCTTTTGTCACAGGTGCTACTAACAATTTTGTTGTTTCTTTGAATGTAGGAGGAGCAGCAAGGATCAAGGATTCATCAACACCAGCGATGGCAACACTTTGGCCCGCCCATTTCAAATGTGGGCACGCGGAAGGAGGAACACTAAGTCATGATTGTAACCAAAACATTTTAACGCTCCTAGCCCCTGAAAAGGGGGGAGGCATCTTTGTAACCGATATTAAGAGAGTTAAATAAAAAGGGTTGTGCTTTCTATACCTCTTTCCTTTCATCTCAATTCGTCTCTTTTCCTTATTTCATGCATTTCACATTTCTAGGACTTAAGCGTTTGTTTGATTTTGAATGCATCGCATTAGTATTTCTTTTTGTTTTCAGAATCTCGTGCTTTCAGTGGCGATCACGGTGGGACTCTGTCCCCTGGTTTTTAAGATCAAGAAACTGATCAAAAATTTGTGTTTTTGTGCTTACAGGTACCATTGTTCGAGCTCTGACTATTATTCGTCTTTGCCTATGGCGAATACCTTACTGTAATTCGTCTGACCCTGAGACGAATTCTAATTCATCTCAGACAGGGACGAATTCTATTCTGGAATTCATCTCACACAGGGACGAATTTTTGTCTGTACATTTTTAGGGCCGAGGATCAGAAACAGCAAGTTTAGGCAGAGAAAAGGTAAGGGTCCTAAACTGTTCCTGTCATTTTCTGCTTTTTTTGTTTCTATTTTCTGTCAATTTTGCCTTCTTAAGGAAAGTAGTTGCTTCTACCTATTTTAATTTTTAATAAAAAGAACCACACACACATCACGTGGCATTTTTAAACCAAGGAGCTGGTCGTAAGACCCCAGCCCTTGATCAAGACCAACGGTGGGTTCATCACCACCTTGGCTTGATTTTTGCATCCATTTACCCCGATTGTCACTGTTGTTAGGCGTAAATCCTGACGAAAGCTGACCGAGTGTCGCTGGGGTGATTCCCAACGCGCGAGGATAAGTCTTCTATGGTAGGTGTCATTAACAGGACAATCCCCCTTCCGTACCGCCTACGTACCACGTACCATCTGCTCTCACGTACCTATAGTTTCCCTCTCGTAAGGGCGGGTATATAGAGAGGTTGGTATATCGGCTGGGCAATGGTATATTGAAGGGGCGACCATTTATGGGAGTCATATGAGCCTTCATTACGCATTTAAACGTTCTTCAAAACTTTCAAAAACAAAACAAAATCATCAAAACGCACTAAAACCAGTTTAGGACACACCATTAATCTTTAAAAGAGATAATCACCGTTTGTGTATGTGTGTGTTCATTTCTGCTTAGTGTAACAAAAAAAAATCAAAAAAATCATAAAAGAGATAAAATCTGCTTAGCTTGTAGAAGAGCACCACAATGGTGTGCACCCGTAGCCAAGCCCAATCAAGGGCAGAAGTTGTGGAAAGTGTACAAGGAGCGGGCACAAGTCGCCTTCGCTTTAGCCCTGAGGACTTGGCCATACCGCCTTGGCGGTCTGGACCACAAGAGAGTCCACATCATTCCATGTCAAGGTGGAATTATAGGGACACCCCTCCGGGGGACACGCCCATTCAGCACAGCCCCTTTCGGGAAGAAGCTTTACATGTGGCACTCAACGTAAATAGAAGACCGCCTTTAGAGGCTAGATATGAGTGGCCACCATGCAACGAAGCGCTAGAGAGGCACAGTGCCCATGAGGAGAGACAACGTGACTATGGCATCTCTCCTTTGCCTCCCATCATTGTTAGAACTGAAAGACAAAACCCAGAGCGTAGGGCTCTCCACACAGGGCGAGCTAACTCCGCCCGCCCCTTTCACACCCATGAAAGGGAGTACGAGGAAGACCATCAAATTCCTCGAGAGCAATATACAGTGCGGGAGCCTTGCGCTTCCGCACCTGCTAGATACCATGGTCACACATTGAGGCCAGAGCCTCAGGTAAATGCCGCCAACCTCGACAGAGGGAAGCGACCCATTGAAATCTCGGATCATCAAGACCGAGGCAAATACATAGGAGAAACATTCAAGCCTCCTAAGCCCAAGATGGCAGACCAAATTGACCTGGCAGTCACCAGACATGCCACCCGCCAAGCCCAGATCACGCGGCTTGAGCAAGATCATCAGCAGTTAGAGCGCTTATACCACCTTAACAAAGAGCGCATTCAGCGCGAAGCAGACGAGCTACTTTATAACCTACCTGAGAGGGTTCCAACCCCTCGCACCCAAAAAGCGAAACCATATGAGAGGCATAATCCCTTGGTGCAGGATAGGTCTCCGCGACCTCGTCAAGCTTTGCCTCCGAGACCCCATAGACCTGAGAGGGAGGCCACTCCCCGAAACAATGATGGGTACCCTCCGCGGAGACCCACTCAGGGTCATAGGTCTCGCCTAGAGACTCCTCAGGAAGTTTACGAGGAGTATGAACCAGAAGTAGAGCGGGCCAAAATGCCCTATCAAGGCAGAGGGGGTGCTATCCGGCCACCCCTCCATAGGCCTCCAGTCTCCCATAACTCACAATGGGAGCAAACAAAAGAGGAAGAGATTAAATCTTTCGATGCATACAAAGCGCTATTAGAGCATTTGGAGTCTATGGAAACCAAAGCTTCTGGGCCCCAAAAGCCCACGTTACGCCAACTCCGTAGTCATCCAGTGCATCCGTCAGTGCCCACACCTTCTTACCCCGAACATTTCAAGTTGCCTCAATTGGCAATCTTTAAGGGTGAAGAGGATGCTCAAGAGCATGTGACAAGATTCCTGAGCCAATGCTTTGGCATTCAGGATAATGATGCATTGTTGCTAAGGACATTCATAACCACATTCGTAGGCCCTGCCTCGGATTGGTTCACCCAGTTGCCGAAGCACAACATAAATAACTTGGATCAATTAGTGGATGCATTCCTTGAATGCTTCACCTTCAACACCAAGAAGAAGGCATCACTGAGTGACCTGGCCAGCCTTAGGCAATATGAGGAGGAGACAATGGCGGCCTACGGGAATCGATGGAGGGCTCTGCTTTCTAAGCTACCCTACCTTCCCCCTATGTCCGACCTCACACAAATGTTTTCACGAAGTTGTCTGAGATCAATCTCTCGGGCTATTGCAGCTGCAGCAATACGCCACCTTAGAAGAAGCTCTGGCGCAAGCCGAAGTTATCGAAGAGATCAAAATACAGGATGGCAAAATTGCCAAACCTAAAAAGAAAGAGTGGAACAAAAATACAAAGACAGGGACTACGCAACCAAAACCCGCTGTGGTTAATCAAGTTGCGATAAATGTTCCTAAGCCTGCACAAGAAATACAGACCTCAAAATGCTAATTATCAAGCAGTGCCTCCTAATAATTATGAAAGAGAAAATAAAAAATAGGAGCAAAATCAGCAGCGTCGCCCTAAGCGACAATACACCCCTTATACGGAGTCTAGGGACTCCCTATTTGACCGCTTGTCAGCGGAAAATTTAATCACCCTTCCAGAGATCCAAACCATAGATCCTAATGCTCCCAAGCCTAAGGGATACAGAGAGGATTTATATTGTAGGTTCCACAGGCGAAGGGGACATGACTTGAACGCATGCTGGAAATTCAAGGGATTGATACAAGACTTGATTGATAATAAAACATTGGCAGTGGACAACCCCATAGCACCAAATAACCAATAGATGGGGGTCTTCAAGGATCCCTTGCCTGCCCATGAGGCACAAGCAAAACCCCTTCAGGTCAATGAGGTGCGATAGAATCTCCCCATGCAAGGGTATGTGGGAATGATAAGCATAGTGACCAGGAACAAGAAATACCTAGGAGTTGCCCCCGAGGTAGCCACAAGAGAAGTTCCAGCAACGTCGCAACCTCAACAACACCCTGTGCAGTTGCCTCCGCCTAGACCCGAGGTCACGATACGGACCAAACTCACGTAGAGTTTGTGGACCACGTCGGCTAGGCTCTCCATATATGAGCTTATACAACAATCAACGCCCCATCGGGAGGCTCTCATGGAGATTTTGAAAGCCATCGAGTTGCAGCCCCATGAAGCGAATTCCTTCAATAACTTCATGGGACATGTAAAATGATGTATGGAGCCAGTCATCACCTTTCGAGAAGATGAAGTTAAATCAGTATCTGATGACATGGCAGATCCACCCCTGCACGTTATCGTGCGGGTCAACGGGATCCCATATAAGAGGGTGTTGGTAGACACTGGCTCGTCTAGTAACATCATTACTACAGCAGCATTGAAACATCTGAAGCTGCCAACCTCTCACATCACCGCTTCCACTTACACACTACGAGCATTCAACGATGCGATATGCTCGATAGTTGGCACAATTGTTCTACCCGTTCAGGTAGGACAAAAGATGATACCTACATTGTGCCATATTTTGGAAGGCGAGATGGCATACAACATATTGCTAGGGCGACCATGGATCAGGGACATGAAGTGTGTCCCTTCGATAGCTCACCAATGTTTGAAGTATGCATTTGAAGGAGAAGTACATGTAGTCCCGATGGACTTAGAACCCTTCAAATATTGCAATGCGATGCAGTTGATGCCGCAATCGACCCTCCCATCGATGCACTTGGATTTCTAGTTAAATCCATCTAGACAGGGTCCGATGCCACGGGCACCACTGGTGACTAATCCATCAAAACCCCAGCTAGGTGCATCTTCATCATCCGCTCCTTCACTACCAATGCCACCTGTCATGGCTAAATAGAAGGACAAAGGGAAACAAATCCTGGAAGAGGCTCAACCCCTAGAGGAGGTGCTGCCAACAATATCAACCATCTCAATAGAAGAGATACCTAGCACAATGGAAGTTGAGGCTCCTAGTCTACCCAACATGGAATGGACTCCAGAAGGGCTTCCGTTCCCTCCCTCTCAATCACCAACAATTACTATTGAAATGGCCAATACGGGCCTGGGGGAGTATCTAGTGCAGAATGTTGTAGCAACGCCCATGCTAGAGTCAGTGCAAGACATGGGGAGACCTCGCCTCCCCATCGGGATAGTTGTTCCTTTAGGCTACCCACCAAACCAGACCAATTTTGTGTATGGGGGCCTTGACCATGGTGTTGAACCATGCATGCAAAAGGACGAGGACGAAGAGCCTTTTGCAAAAAATGTCAACTATCTGTCTAACCCGGACTTTGCTCTGAGATATCTTGGCCAATGCAATTGGCATGGATACGGGCTAGGCAGGTATGAGCAAGGAGTGCGTGTCCTTTGCCAGCCAAGATACCAAATGCCTTATGACAAGTCGGGAGTAGGGTTCAACCACCCCCTGCCCTTAGACATCTTGGTGGAAAACATGCAAGGCCTAGGAATAGGCAACAAGGGTGGATTGGCATCAGATCCTTATGCCAACCCAAACACAACATATACATTGGGAGATTACCTCCCATGGTCAACAACCACCCTTGGTAACATCAATAACCCTTCTCCTTTGATAGAGAGAGGTGAAAGTTTGGGAACTCACTTTCAAGGAGAGCATAAACAGTGTCTAGAAGGATCTTTGGAGGATGAATCAGAACATGAACCAGTGTCATATGTTCCCTTCGAATCCAATAGTGATCACTCATGAGAGATTCCCATGAATAACTAGCAAGAGATATTTTTGAAACTATTCCCTTTAGAGGTTCCAATTGAGCCAGTGTTGTGTCAAGAGAATCAGGTCCCCCCACCAAGTGTGGAACAACCACAATGGGACCAGATTAATTTTCTAGAACAAGGTGAACCCTTAATGTCGCAAGCAATTGTTGAAGAAAATGAACATTTTTGGATCTCCGACAATGATTCGAAAGATGAGACTGAGATGGCCTATCTCAACCACATGCGACAAATGCAACAAAGGCAACAAATGCAACAACGACGTCCCTTGGAGATTAATGACTTATTTGCATAGATGGGCATACTTCCAGGGCATGAGTGGTACGTAGACCCAGCAGGGTGGGACCAAGTGTTGGATCCGTGGCTCCAAGTTTACGATGAGCACCGTCCACCCCGAGACCCTATAATGACATCAATGTCGAGGGAAGACCCTGTCTTCCTATCAGCACATAGGGCCGATCCATTCATGCCTGTCCCTCTAGAGCCAGATCCAGAACATAGGGAACATCCAAAATGTTTGAGTCATCACACCCATGGTAATGGAGACCAAATTCATTTCATCCACATGATCTCCATTGATTTGACCGCACCCATCCGCAATCCGGCCGATCCAGCATGGTCATTGCATCTAGACATAGATGCCATCGACTGGGATCACGTCAATTCACCTCTCTCCCCATCAGAGTACTAGCCTTTCGATAAAATGCCTCATTTTACCCCAGGGATAACTCAAGATATCTTTCAGGCTGAAGAGGAACCCAAGGTTCCCAACGTAGATTTAAACTCAGCTAATGATATCCATTTGATCCCGACTCCACATCAGTTGGAGGACGGATCCCACATGTCAGTCGAGGAGACGATTGACGTAGACATCGGCTTAGATCCAATGAATCCATAGATTATCAAGTTAGGGGTAAGCTTATCCTCTGAAGAGCAAGCCGACTACATTGCCCTTCTCAAAGAGAAGAAGGAGGTTTTTGCATGGTCATACAGAGACATGCCGGGGCTAGATCCGTAGCTAGTCATGCATAATCTAATGCTTGATCCGACAATCAAGCCAGTTAAGCAAAAACTATGTAAGATGCACCCAACAGTGGCCTTGATGGTCAAAGATGAATTGCAAAAGCTATTGGATGCACAGTTTGTCATCTGCATGGATTATCCACCATGGCTGTCCAACATGGTGCCCATCAAAAAGCTCGACGGGAGGATTCGCATATGCACTAATTTTTGAGATCTAAACAAAGCGAGTCCTAAGGATGATTTCCCCTTGCCAAGCATCGACGCGTTGGTAGACGCTACAGCAGGTCACGAAATGCTATCCCTCATGGATGGTTTCTCGGGATACAATCAGATTCGTATCAATCTCGAGGACCAACTAAAAATGGCGTTCACAACGCCTTGGGGGACATTTTGTTATAAGGTCATGCCTTTTGGCCTTAAAAATGCTGGCGCCACCTACCAACGTGCCATGACGTACATCTTCCATGACTACATGCATAAAACTTTGGAAGATTACATGGATGATTTGTTGGCCAAGTCTCTTTTGCGCCCAGATCATCTCGATGACTTAAGCAAGATCCTCGATCGCCTCATGGAGCATAAAGTCAGACTGAATCCCAAGAAGTGCGTATTTGGCGTCACATCTGGAAAACTCTTGGGTTTCATAGTCTCAAAGCGAGGTATCGAGGTGGACCCAAAGAAAGTCAAGGCAATCCTTGAAATGGTTCCCCCAACTACCATTAAGCAGCTCAAAAGTCTACAGGGAAAGGTCACGTCAATCAAGCGCTTCATAGCGCAGTTATCTGACAAGTGCCGACCCATGAACAAATTATTGCACAAGGGGGTTACATTTCACTGGGATGACGAGTGCCAGTCAGCCTTTGATGACATCAAACAATACTTGGCTTCATCGCCAGTATTGGCACCACCTAGACCAGGAGTGTCATTCTACTTATACATCTCAGCTACTGAGGTGGCACTGGGTGCCATGCTGGCCCAGAAGAATGAACTTCACAAAGAATAGGCTACTTATTATCTTAGCCGCACCCTGGTCAGTTATGAACTTAACTATGCATACGTCGAGAAACTCTACTTGGCAGTGGTGTTTGCTACCAAAAAGCTATGCCACTACATGTTGAGCAACACTACGTATGTTGTGTCTAAGGAGAATCCATTGCGATACATGATGAGTCGTACTTATCATAGTAGTCGCACGACGAAATGGATCATGTTGTTGACGGAATTTGACATAGAGTTTATCGGACAAAAATCTATCAAAGGACAGGTCATAGCCGATCAACTAGCAGAGGCTCCTCTCGAAGACGATCAGCCTCTAGTCATAGAACTACCCGATGATGGGGTCTTCCATGTCTCAGAATCGCCAGATTTTGATGAGCCTGAGTCACAGGCTGACATAACCCTATTTTTTGATGGTTCTAAATGTGAGCAAGGTGGTGGCACGGGAATAGTATTCTTCACACCGTAGGGTGCTCCAATGCCCCTATCATTTAAATTAAATTTCCCATGCACCAACAATAATGCAGAGTATGAAGCCTTGCTCATAGGTCTTCAGACAACAATCGCCATGAACATCAAATGACTGAACATCTTTGGTGATTCGCTGTTAATTGTCAATCAAGTCAAAGGGGTATTCCAATGCAAATGCCCAGTTCTGCAGGCTTATAAAGCCCTTGTGGACAAATTCTTGGCAAAACTTGAGTGGTATGACATCGAGGCACTCCCTCGGTCATCGAATCATTTTGCGGACACAATGGCCTCCTTGGGGTCACTAATCCCGCAAGACCTTTCTGGTGATATGACAACCATTCAAGTCAAAACCCTATCGCAATCCATGATGGAGCGTGCAAGCTCTGACTTGACGCTAGGAATCCACATGATCCAGATTGAACCATCCTCGGATAAGTTCTCTCGAATCCACGATCATCTGAAACATGCCAACTGGGGGTCCTTGTTCTCCCCTACTCCCATTAATAGCAACACAACGCTATTCTTACAAGTTCTATCTCACTCAACGTTTGCTAGGGATGAACTTCAAGAGGGATTGGTTGTTCATACCGTCGAGGTTTTCGATCAACAGGACTGGTATTTACCCATTAGAGACTACCTCAAGTTAGGTAATCTCCCGCTTGGATTGACGCATGCCGCAAAATGAGCATTCAAGCAAAAAGCGGCTAAGTATGTCTTGATAGGAGACATTTTGTATCGTCGTAGCTATGAAGGAATCCTCCTTCGTTGCTTGGACCAGCAAGAGTCCACTTGGGCAGTCGCCCAAGCGCACGATGGTACATGTGGTGGCCACTTCAGTGGTATGGCCATCGCAAAGCGCATTCTTCGCATGGGCTATTATTGGCCATCTTTAGAGCGAGATTGTTGCGCATATGTCAGGAAGTGCGTGAAGTGTCAGCACCATGCCAATTTGACGCATGTACCTTCCCAGGCCTTGCAGACAGTCCAGTCCGCTTGGCCATTTTCGTAGTGGGGCTTCGATCTAATTGGAAAGATCTCCCCTGCGTCGTCAAGCCATCACACGTTTATCATAACGGCCACAGAGTATTTTACCAAGTGGGTGGAAGCAGTTCCGCTTACCTCTACGACAGGACCCCGCATTGTGGAGTTCATTTTGCATAACATCATATGTCATTTTGGTATTCCATCCAAAATAGTCTCGGATAATGGGACACCATTCAAGAACAAAGACGTGCGTGCTTTGACCACAAAGTACAAAATTCAGCATAGTTTTTTGACACCCTATTATCCGTAGGCGAATGGGCAAGCAGAAGCGTCAAACAAAATGCTAGTTGCCATCCTTAAAAATACGGTCGTAGATAGTCATAAGGATTGGCACATCCAAATCCCACTTGCCCTGTGGGCTTATCGCACTAGCATTCGGACGCCCACTAGGGCCACTCCATTTTCGCTCGTGTATGGCTCCGAGGCAGTCATGCCTCTCGAGTTGGAAATTCCTTCCCTGCGCATATCAATGCAAGAGTTCATCGATGATGATGCTGCATGGCAGGCCCGGTTAGACCAGCTTACGTTGCTTGACGAATGATGCGTTAATGCTCTCGAGCATTTACGTATCTATCAAGAGCGACTTAAGAAAGCTTACAACATGAAAGTTCACCTGAGGGACTTTCGGGTTGGTGATTTGGTTTTGAAGGAAAACCAACAGAATTCTAGTTTGCCGTCCCACCTAAGGGACAAGTTCATGGCAAATTGGTTAGGTCCATATGTCATTGATAGCAAAATAGGACCCGAGACATACCGGCTAGCCTCTCTTGATGGAATCAAGGAAACAGAACCCTTGAACATCAGTCATTTGCGCCCATTCCATATCTAAGAGAGCCATATCCCAAAAATGCTCCAAGGATTCATATAATCGCTTGGTCAATCCCAAAAATGCTCCAAGGATTCATATAATCGCTTGGTCAATCCCAAAAATGCTCCAAGGATTCATATAATCGCTTGGTCAATCCCAAAAATGCTCCAAGGATTCATATAATCGCTTGGTCAATCCCAAAAATGCTCAAGGATTCATATAATCGCTTGGTCAATCCCAAAAATGCTCCAAGGATTCATATAATCGCTTGGTCAATCCCAAAAATGCTCCAAGGATTCATATAATCGCTTGGTCAATCCCAAAAATGCTCCAAGGATTCATATAATCGCTTGGTCAATCCCAAAAATGCTCCAAGGATTCATATAATCGCTTGGTCAACCCCAAAATGCTCCAAGGATTCCCACAATCGCTTGGTCAAAAATAAAGAAATTCAAAATCCAAAAATCATCAAAAACAACAAAAATTTGCATCTCATTTCCAGGCATGCTCAAATTCATCAATAAAAAGCTCTTCTCACATCTCATCTTCATATTCACAAAAATCAATCCATCAAAAATACAAAAATATATAGCTGCATTAAGCATCGCATCCATACATTGCATATTTGTGGTCGTACAGGTCAAAGGCACCATAGGCTGTAATTGCTCTGCTAGTCCATCTTGTTCCACATTTTTCCATTTTATAAGCAGTCCAAAAAAAACAACAAAAATACACCATTTACTGCTTTTTACCACACTAGAGTCAGTGGTCTTATAATGTATCAAGAGTTTTCATCTTTCAGTCATAATTTTGCTTTCTAGCCATATACTGTACCAAGTCAGGAAGATTTTACGAAGGTAGAGTTCTACTTGGATCACACCTTGTTACGTAGCATCCCAACACAAATTAAAACACATAAAAATTCCCAAGTTGTGTGAACGAAAGATGACACCTGCAAAGCAATCCAGGTCACCATAAGCGAAATGGCTATCTTGCTCATCCCCCTATGCGAATGACCCAAAGAATGCTGAGAGTTGGCAAAAGGACAAGCATCCTCCCTACCCAATTCCCCAAGAATCCCAAAGTTCTCAATAGTTGCAAAACATCAAAATTTTGCAAAACATCAAAACTCCAAAAATTTGACATCCCACAGTGCATACATCAAAAAGCACATACAATAGTGATTCTCGTCACTCCATATCCAAATCCCTTGCTCAAAAGAAAAACAAATAAAACAAAAATAAACAGTGATTTTATCACTACAAAGGAGCAAGTATCCCAATACAATTGAAGAAAAGAAGGGAGTCGAACTTGAATCCCTGGAACTCTCAGCATTTCGATAGGTCATGAGGCAAGCCTCAGTATCGGTTTGGTGGATAGCCTATCGGTCACTGGCGGTAAACTTCCCGCATGACGATATATCTGTCACATTAACTTGTGTATAGATCAATGTTTGCATGTGGATGAGCTAGCTTATGGTATCCTAGATAGCACCGCAGATTAATCTGACTAAATACAATAAAGGAGTTAGTGGAGCTAATTAGGTGATCCTCGGTACGAGTTCGGTTGAGAGCCTATCTGGCACTAGCGGTATCCCGACAAATACCACATAAATGAACTCAATTGCACACACAGGGATGTGAAATAGCTTGGTCAAAGACAAGTCCGATTCATACCTTGTTCAAAAGTCTTGTAAGATAAAGTACAGTCATGGCTAGTGAGTTAAAACCGTCCGAGTCTTAGAAAACCTTAGCTACATTTCTAAACCAACTGCGCTACTTTTCATCCTTACAATACCATCAAAAAATACAAAAAAACCACATGTATACATACAAAGTCATTTACCACAGCAATCGCCTAAAAACAAAATAACAAAGTCCTAAATAGTCTATGGTGCCCTAACCAAACAACACAAATTCAATTCATCCATTACATTTTGCATATCACATATACATCAAAAACATTTGCATTCATCATAACATATGCATCCATCAAAATAAATTAACATGCATACATCCATATTCATCAACCATCATGCATAAGATCAAATCATCACATGTGCATAAACAAAATAAAGCCGATATATATATATATCATCAAAAAAATGCTCGTAGGCTACAAAACTGGTCCTCTAACCCCGCAATCATACTCAAAAACCCCCAGCCTAAGGCGTCGTCCACCATGATCATGCAGGATCGGTGCGACGGGAACTACCCCCCATGGTGTGGGTCCTATGGGACCCCTCAGGGCGGCCTGCTAGCCCCCGCATCATGCCTACTCCCCCCCTCATCTAGTCGCCTGCATCGAGAGGATGTTGATTGCTCAGTCTCACTCCCTCTCGATCGGCGTGATGATCCACCTGTGCTGAATGTAGGGACCCACCCACCAAGGCGGCTAATCTCTGCCTCTAGCTCTAACCACTATCGCAATGACTCCATCTCTCATTGGTGATACGTCACCAAGTTCTCCTCGCACCGTGCCAAAGCCCTATCCCTCTCTACCAGCTATGTCCGTAAGAGATCCCTCTCTCGTGCCGCATCAGTACCCCCATCCCATCGATGAGAAGTAGCTAATGCATTCTCTCACTCTGCCAGCTGCATCCATAGGAGATCCCTCTCCTGTAGAGCTTCCCCCAACTCCTCATCGTGCCTTCGTAGCAACCCCTCCAACCATGCAATCTCAACACGTAACCCTGCATCCATGTCTGCCGCATCTTCCCGAGGCATGGGCATCTCTGGAATATCAGCCTCTGGCTCCCACTGCTCTGCGATGTCCTGCATCTTCGGCTGATCCGGAGCCCCAAAATTTGCATCCTCACCCTCCACCTCCACCATGTCTGCATCCTCCAAAGGAGCTCCCCAATCATCCCTTGGTGCCTCAGCACCCTCCCCACCCATCGTTGCTACCTTCGTGCCTCCCAATGGCCCCTCTCCTCGCCATCATCGTAGTACCCACCACGAGTCATACTCTACGGTAGTCCCGACGTCATCCACATCCGGGACATCGATCATCACGTCTGAATCCTCGCCTAGTGGCACGATGACCGGTCGGTCTAGAGTCCTCTCATCCCCCCGATGTCGATAGACCACGGGCTCACCAGGCAACCCTTGGCACACCCCAAACTATCGTGTAACCCGGCTATACGAGAAGAACTCATGCTCGGTCCCATGCCGCCCAATCAGCCACCGCTCTCTGCGTACCCATCGGAGCCACTCTCCAGCCTCCGGCCAGGCTGGATAGTCTCGATAAGGGCGCCAAACCACCTCCCCTGGAGTAAGCCGAGAGAAGGTATCGGCATAGTGCCCTACGACACCTGCCCACCGTCGACTCTGCCCTTGCTCCCCAGACCGCCGCCACAGAACTGCATAACCTATCTCCCTATCCTCCATCTCCACCCGAGTCATCCATGGTAACCCGACTGGCCTCTCCACTGCTATGTGCTGCCAAGCCTAGCACTGCAACAAGTAGCTACAACTAATCCCCTTCCGCTGCCGACAGCGGACCTCATACAGCTCCCCATAGAGCTGTGCCAACAGTGTCTGTCCCCATCTCATGATAAGTGGTGCCTCTATCGGGCACTCTACCAACTGCCAAACCAAATCCAGCAGGTTCCATGGGAACCTCGCACCTGACGAGTCAGGTAACAACATGTTGGACATGAGGCCCATAAGGAATGCGTGCCTCACGCCCAACACCCCCCTCTCCAGCCACCATCGGACCAAAATCCTACCAATATGGCAGTCACCCTCTGCCCTCTCTAGTGGATCCTCCACACCCAGCTCCTCCCCATGCCCAAAGCATCTCGTCAGTACAACTGTCCGCTGATCACGCGATGATGTCCTGATCGGCAGTCCATCTATCGAAATCCGTAGAAGCCGATAGATATCCTCCAAGGTCACAGTCATCTCCCCTGTTGGGAGATGGAAGGTGTTGGTCCACGGATCCCAAAGATTGATCAGGGCCATCAAATAGGCCTGATCCATGACCACAGGCTCCAGTCGAGCCACCTACTTGAGCCCAAGGGCATCAAGCCACTCCCAGTCAGCTACAGTCAGCACCCCCCGCGCTTCAGTAAAAGCAGTGGGTACACGGTACCGGCTCCTAACAACCTGCAAAAGAAAACAATTCAAAAACATTAAAATCATGGAAAAGAACTGTACAACAATAACATGAATATACCACATTGTATACCAATGTACAGCAAAAAAAAAACAAACATAAAAATTCAAACAAAAATTAATTTTTCAGTTCTAGGGTTTCTAATCCTAACTGATTAATTTAAAAACAAAAATTCAAAATTCAAACAAAAATTATTTTTCAGTTCTAGGGTTTCTAATCCTAACTGATAAATTCCAAAAATAAAACAAAACAAAAATTCAAAAATTAATTTTTTAGTTCTAGGGTTTCTAATCCTAACTGATTAATTTAAAAATAGAACAAAAATTCAAAAAACAACAAAAATTACGTCTTAGGGTTTTACGTTCCGTTTATCCTAGGGTTTTAGTTAAAAGCTAAATAACAATTCTTTACCTAGGTTTTGCGCTACATTTAGTTGTACACTAAGTCTTAGTTGTCTTCAGCTCAGTTTCAGGGTTTAAGTTTTAAAATTTTGAAAAACATCATCACAAAAATAATTGAACAAAACAATTGCAATGTTAAATAAAAATAATAACTCTAGGGAACACTTACTGGTCTCGCTTCGGCTCCACCGCTCGAGCCGGTTTGTGCACTCATGATGGCAAGGAAAATCCGGCAGCGCTTCGCTTCGTAGAATTAACCTCCTCCTCCCCAGAGCTCCAAATCGCAAGAAAAATCAGATGCAAATGAGCCCAAACCCTAGTTTTGGCCTTTAAATAGGCCTTTTGAGCTTAAATTCATCTTCCCCTGGGACGAGCGCTCTGGTTAGCGCTCGTCCCACCCTGGGACGAATTCTAAGCTGGTATTCGTCCCACCCTGGGACGAATTCAGGCCAAAAATTTCAAAAAACATCAAAAATTGAACAAAAATGCACTAAAACAGCTAATAAACTTGCCCGATGAGAGTGTTGTTGCACTTGACATCCCGGGCATACAAAATAGACGTTGGGGTCACAAATTGTCACTATCCTACTCCCTAAGAAGGCTACCATAGCCGGACCGCTCCACGGGAAGACGAATTTTTGCCAATTTTAGCTCCAAAAAGCGTCGCAAAAAGGGTTACCACCCACCAAAAATAGGTCTAAATGTCAAAAAAATTGCACATGCTTAATGCTAAACCATCTAAGGGCACCCTTGCACAAGTCATCTTGGGTCAAGCGACTCGTCGCTTTTCTCACGAAGGTCATTCCCTCATCGATTCGTCGCTTGAGGGGGTAGTCACACTTAGTCACCAATCAACAAGCACACACCCAATTAAGGAAAATGACATGCATTCAAAGAATCATTGACAAAGACAATTACGCTCCTGCTTGGGGCAGTAAACAAGCAATAATCACAAATTGATCAAACACTTGGCATTCCCGAAGCATGAACACAAGGTTCCCCTATGGACAAAAGGTTGCGCCCTTTGCCTATTCATGATTGATCAATGTCCAAGCTCAAGTCACACCTCACCAAAATAGGTTAATACTTGAAATCAAATTCCTTAGCTCGTCAGAAGCAAGGATTCAAGAATGCATGCCCTTTCCATACTTGGGGCATCAAAATTTGGTTAGGTTACCAAGAAACCCTAATCATTAGTGCTTTGGTTATCTATTTTTGCTCGGTGCTGCGCCATGCACAGCGCATCCCAAAAAGGGGCATCTATAGACACCAAAACAACACCAATCCGATTATGTGACTGCAAACACTGATCGCTTTGACACACACAGCCCCCAGGGCAGCCCTCAGAGGTTAAACAGTGGTCCTAACCACTTTTGTAGCAATTTTGTAAGGTCAGAAGGCAATTTGGCACATTCAGGCACTTTGCTCAGTATCCGTCCCGCCCAGGGACGAATTCAAATTGGGATCCGTCTCACCCAGGGACGAATTCTGAATTCGCTCTAGGTCAGGACGAATTCCAGGTTCAACGGGCAAAAAGAAAAATGGCGCCAAGTGGCAGCCGAGGACAGCCAATTAATGCCTCCTGCCTTGCATGCGCGTGTAGGTGGGCAGATTGGGCGTTAGAGGACTATCACAAGGGCAGTCATGGAAGCCCAAATCAAGGAGGACTCTCCTCCCTCATGGGAAGGCATGACTGCCACATGGCACCTATGCATGCCCCTCCAAAGAGACCCCCTGGGTCTATAAAATGGTGGACTTTCCCACCCAAAAAGAAGACAAGTTGGAGGCATTTTCAAGCAACGAAGTGCTGCCAAATTGAATACCACATTTTACCCTTTTGATTCACCTCTTCCACATCCTTGATCTCTTTCGCAAGAGAGGTTATTGGGTGGCTATTGGAAGTGTGAATCCGGACCCAAAACCCGACATTTGACCACATTGATCTACCAATTCGCCGACAACCCATTACAAGAGATTTTGGGCCCATCCCAAGTGGATTGGTGCCGAAATCAGGTTCTAACGGTGGGCGGCCCGCTCGGTGCCCCGCATTTCTTAGTTTCATTTTAATTTGTTCTTTTGTCACTTGTTTATCTTCCATTCCATTTTATACTGTTTAGATAGTTTATAATTTCAATTTCAGTAAGGTTTTGATCAAATCTTATCACGTTTTGTCGCTTTTGTTGTCCCCACTAACTTGCAGGTAGCGACGTCAAATTCCCATTGATGGAGGTCAAATTGGGGAAATCCGACCATCTGGGTCATCCCAAAATGCCCCCAATTAGCTAACCCCTATGTTTGCAAGTCTTTTGGAGATCCCGAGACGCGACATTTGGGCAGGATTACTTCGGCGTTTTGTCGCAGGCGAATTCGTCCTACCCAAGGACGAATTACAGTCGAATCCATCCCGCCCAGGGACGAATTCGAATCGACAGCCAATTTCTCGACTGTTTTGATGGCAATGGCCCTCTGGTAACGTTCTCTGTTTCCTTTTAAATTTGCAGATGGTTTTGAACTGGTTTATTTATCGTTGTAATCAATCTTTTGCATGCATTTCTCATTGGTTTTTAGAGATCAAACGTTTCATCTTTTGTCACAGGTGCTACTAACAATTTTGTTGTTTCTTTGAATGCAGGAGGAGCAGCAAGGATCAAGGATTCATCAACACCAGCAGTGGCAACACTTTGGCCCGCCCATTTCAAATGTGGGCACGCGAAAGGAGGAACACTAAGTCATGATTGTAACCAAAACTCTTTTAACGCTCCTAGCCCCTGAAAAGGGAGGAGGCGTCTTTGTAACCGATATTACGAGAGTTAAATAAAAAGGGTTGTGCCTTCTATACCTTCTTTCCTTTCGTCTCAATTCGTCTCTCTTTCATTTCATGCATTTCACATTTTAGGACTAAAGCGTTTGTTTGATTTTGAATTGCATCAGATTTAGTGTTTCTTTTTGTTTTCGAAATCTCCTGCTTTCATCCTCTAATATTCTAAGTGATGATCTTCATTAATACCAAGGCTAAAAAATTTTGGAAGGGCATTAATCTTACCTTCCTCTACAAGCCTTTCACCTTCTTTTACCATATGATATATTATTATTGCGACCTACCTTTTGATTAGAATCCATCTTCAATTTTTTTTCCTTGTTTCTTGACTTACTCCAATTGAATCTGAGATGGATTCTAGCCTTGAATAATGCTTGTACACAGTCATAGTGTTACCAGAAGTTTCAACAGATTCTATATTAGGACCTATATTATTTGAAGTTTTAACATTTAGAAATTTATTTTTCTTGTGAATATTTTCTATTTTTTCTATTGAAATTCTTTGGTTTGTTGGTTTATCTTTGAGTTATTCCCTTTATATTTAAGTTGTTTTTCTAAGATTTATATTTCCATTATTTTCTCTTCCTCACTTGGGACCTCATTTGTGGAAAGAATTTCAAATATATGAGCAAAAAACTTTGATTGATCCTTCATAACTAGTTTTTTTAGTGTTCTTTTTCTTAGGCATTTGGAAACCTGTTGAATTTATATCTTCTTTATTTTGATTTATAATTTTATTTGGGAAAACACTAGCCAAATGACCATATTCATGGTAAATTCTACAACAAAAAGGAATGTTCTCATAGTCCACTACTTGCTCCCAAGTGTCCTCCCCAAATTGTAAAGTGATCTTTTTAGGTAGGGGTTTGTCAAAATCTATTAAAACACAAATTCGAGCATAAATAATATGTTTAATTTTTTTAGTATAATCATAAGTCATCATAAATGTTCCAAAAGAGTTTCCATTTGAAGAAAAATTAGTCAAATTCCAGAATTCAATTGGGAGGCCAAAGAGTCTAACCCACATAGGACCTGTAGAGGGTATCTCTTCTATGGATTTAAATTTAGTATGCCAATGTTTCATGAAAAGACCTGCCCTTCCAAAGAACCAGGGACCCCCTTGATTTTTTTTCTATATCTTTATTATTAGCAAATAAAACAAGAAAATAACCATTTCGATAAATAAATATTTGTAACTCACCTCTAGTTTTCTAGTTTTTTTACAGCCTAGAATTTGAAAGCAAATAAGCTTAGATGAAAACCCAAAAAATGACAAATTAGTCCTTTTTTTTCCAAATATTCAATGTCAGTCTGAATGTTGCCCATATAAATCTTAACAATAGGAGTTCCATCAGCTCCTTTAAGACATCTTGACTCAATTTTTCTAGGATCAATCTTAGAGGTTATCCACCATGGATGACATCCCTAAAATTTATTTTTGGGGTTGATTCTTCGAAATTATTACCCTTGATAGGAGTTTCCATAGTAGATTTATTTTGTGGGTGCACCTTAGCACTGGATTCACTTGAGACCTTGACACTTGTTTCCTGATCTCTTTAATCCATGCCCTAGACATCATGGAAAGGTATAATTTTCATTTTTATTTTGTGCAGCAAACTGGAAGTCATTCACTCAAGTTCACAGCATGAAGATCTATTGAAAGATAGATTTCAAACCCATCTTGGATCTCCTACAAAATTTCCTACTAAAATCTTGAGCAAAAACCACAAAAATATTGGCTGCTAGGGCCCAAATTCCCCAAAATAACCTCTAGAGTTGCTTGCACTTTACCTAGATGAAACCCTCTCACAATTTCTTGCAAAAAATATTTTTCACACATAGGTATGTGCTAGTATCTATTTTTCTACAAATGATATGAATATTTATGGATATATTTTAGGATTTTTCAGATATCTACCCTCAAAATGTCAGCTCAATATGAGTCTGGATGAGTGAAATATGGCCGAAACAAGTTCGCTGATTTGGGCAGTCCTGCGAAAAATGTCCCCTCAACTCAAGAATATTTGTTTCTTTTGACTCATTCTAAAATAATAATAAAAAAATATCCTACCTTTCTAGTCTCCCATTTTCTTTCCGAAATATGTCATTTTTATTAAAGTCTCAAGTACTTTATTGATTTATTGAGGTACTAGTTTTTAGTTACCTTTCTCTAGATCATGAAAAAAACCTCTTTTTATTCAATTGGTTATATGGGATTGAAACATGCCCCACCCGTATTACATCATCACCACATAGTGGTATTACAACAAAATTTGGATATTATTGATGTATTGCTTGACAAGATTTGATCCTTTGTCCCATATTTAAATATTGAGGAATCTAGCCAATTGAGCTAATGCCACTTGATCATGAAGATAAACTCTTGACATATAACGAACATGGCAAATTTTAAGTTACAAAACTAAATTTTTATACTCAACATTTTGATTTTTTTTTAGACTGAATCATGAGGTGCTTTAAAAGTGGCTTTAGTAAATATATCACAACTCAAATAATAACATAATATATTTAATAATGATTATGTTTTCCAAAATTATTCTAATATTTTGTAATATAATTTCATATACTAAAAGAAAATAAGACAAAATAATCTAATAAAGCTACTACCTATTTCATTTTTTAAATTTATTTTGTATAAGGATCAAAATATTTATATATATTCCTTGTAAATAATATCATACTACCCATAAAGATTACTCCACCTAAAAAATTTCTATCCCTTTATTTTGAGCTCTCCAAAATAATTAAAAAGAAACTTTTAGATAATAAACTTATAAACACTCATCCTTACCTTTTAACTTTATCACAATTCATTTTTAATCTTGGTAAAGCTTAGATAGTATCCAATAAATTTGTATATTAAATATCTTCTTTTAAAAAAAAATTAAATCATAGTGTGATACATTATCCTCCAGAGCTAGTTTTATAATATTTAAATTTATTGCCAAATTTATCCTCAAAGACAATTTTTTTGCTTACAATTTTCAAATTAAAACTTAAAGAATTTTGAATTGCACTTGATGTTGTGGGTCCTCTTATTATTTTTCTTTGAGAGATTCGAAAAAAAAACCCTCATTCCTATTAGGCTTGTTAAATTTGCTTTCTATCGTCCATCATTCTTTATTGATGAATATTTAAAATATATATTTAATTATACTATTCTATGGTAGAGATATTATTTTGTGGTAGGGTTCGTATTGAGTAGTATGGTATCTACAGTCATTGCAGCCTTGGAGAAGGTTGATATAGTGTATATCTATCGAGAGAGAAACCAAGTGCTAGATTGGTTGTCCAATAAAGAAGTAGAGAGTCCTGAACCAATTATATGGAGGGATGATCTTCCTAATAAGTTGAGGAGTATAGTTTAGAGAGAGTTGCAAGCTTATGATAGACAAAGGATTGGTTAAATTATTAATTAGTGGTTGCAAGATTTATTTTTCCCTTTAAATAATTTATGTGACTTCTTGTCTTGTTCTATTGCTACAGTTCTATAACTCTTCAATGTTTGATTTAATGTAGAGTAGTATTGTAAAAAAGGGTTGGGGCCTTTTCAAAAATTCCTTATTTTTACCCTAATTGAAAATTGAGTTCATTTTTTACATAGATATATTTTTAATTTTATTACGTAATTTTATTAAATATAGTCATAAAATTAGTATACAATAATTTTAAAATTTATGAAATAAATAAATCTATATTTTGTATGCAATATACCATTAAACACTATTGAAATATATTTTATTCTTAACAAATTTACAAATTGCAATAATAGATATGAAAAAATAGATATGAAGAGTGAATCATAAAGGAGGTGATTGAAAAAAAAATAAGAGAGAGAAAATATATAAAATATTTAAAGAAAAATATTAATGAAAAAACATTGTTTAACAAAGCTCACAATATATTATCATTTCAATGTAAGTGAACCTTAAAAAAAGTTACATAAAATTTTTTTTTTTTTTAATTTATAAATTATACACTTATAAAAGGAAACTAATTTTTCTCTTTTTATATGCATTTATAAATTTATTACAAAATTTAAAGGTTGATTTCTCCAAATTAATTTTGATGGTGCTTTTAATGAAATTTTCATGGAAGCGTTTTTCAAGATAACAAAGGAAAAATTCTTCTCTACTAGAATTATTAGTTCCTTTAACTATAAACTATGTTGAGGCTATGATACTTCTTACATGGATTAAAATTACAATAGAAAAAGGACGAAAATATGTTTCAATTGAAGGAGATTTACAAATTATATTAATACCCTTAATAAAAATGGATGTAGGGAGAGATAAAAATATATATTATTTTGATGTTCATCATCTATTATTGGAGGTAATATCTTGGAAATATAAATATTTTTATAGAGAAAAAAATCAAACAATTAATCATTACGCTATGATCTTCATCACAAAGACTAGATTTTAGAAGGTAACGTTACCAAGCGATATTTTACGTCTTAATCAAAATTATTTACAGAAATCAATTGTGGAAACATATCACTTTGAAAAAGTTGAAGAATGCATTTAATAGAAAAATAAATAAAAAATATTTGTGATAAAAAGGCTTACTAATACCCTACCATTTTTGTACTTTAATAAGAGTGAGCCCAAATAAAAGCCACATATAACATATTAAAATTAATAATTTAAAAGTCAATTATATATAATTTTAATGAAATTTTTATTAAATGTTTATTTATATAAAATAATAAAAATAATAAATTTATCTTTCTATAAAGTATAATTTTTAGGATAATGTTATAGCACACACAAAAGGTCTTAAGGAGACTTGAACCCTTAACCTTTTCATAGTTAACACCCTTCACTACTTTGCTGAAACCACATAGTCACAAGATATACTACCAACATGAATAGTTGTAAAATTAAAATTGTGTTTATAATGTTTTATATTTATTTTCATTTCAACTTATTTATATAAATTAATATTTTCAAATTATATTTATAAATTTTAGAATAGAAATTAAATAATTTTATATAAACATTATATTGACATTTCAATATATATTTTAAAAATAATATATTTCTTTTGACAAAAAAATACTTCAAATTAATACATGTATGAATATCATTCCTTACTACATAAGACAATAAGTTTTAATGTTCAATTGTCTATTAAAAGGTACCATTATAAATATTGGTACTCCTTACGTGATATATTGCTTATATTTAGGAAAAATATTATTCATATGATATATATATTTTTTGATAAGTTGGGAGAAGAGGTTTTGAAAAGGTCCCCAAAATTTTTACATCACAACCATTAAGAAAGATAATTGAAGATTAGGACAAATCCAATTTAAGAATCATACAAGTTCAACCTTAGAAAGGGATAATGGATGAAGAACTCGAAAGAAACAAAATATAAGAGAACTACATAGCAGATAACAACTAAAAAAATCCAACAAGAACAACAGGGATGCAACACAAACCCACCAAACATCATTCTTTCTATTCATCCTAGTCTATTTCAAATGAGGAACTTGGAAAAATAAAATAAAAATATAGATTAAAAAGTTTTCCAAAAACATAACTTTTTCCACTGCACTTGATAATAGGAACAAGAACTAGAATATGGAAGAGACTAACTCTCTGATTCAATAGGTCATTAAGACCTCTTATATTTCATGAAACAATTTTCATTTGCAAAGTTTGGGATGGGGCTTCTTCCCCCCTCCAAAGGAATTTTTTAGGTAGTCTCTAAGAGGGATCTCATATAAGTTTTCTTGAATATTTTTTTCAGAGCATAACCTCAGGGTGGTTTGAACACAATTTGTAATTTCCTCCTCTATTTCTTTTTTTCTATTTTCCTAAATGGATGGTCTTCCCACCTTATGTTCCACCCCCACATCAAGATTACCTTTTTATGTTTTTTTTTCTTTGGCCCTGTGTTAGGAGATAGGAGTTCCTTTTTTGAAACATTACCTAAAGATTTGAATAGACCCTCTAGGGATAGAGTCTCCAATCCCTCATTTCCTATAGGACTAGTTGTCAAAACGACCTCATCACTTTCCCTAACTTGAGAAAATACCTAATTTATTGATAGCTCTTTAAGAGATTCTAGCGAGTCAAATTTTGAATTCTTAAGAGGAGAAACATAAGAGGTATTACCAGAGTAGAGATTTACTTGGGCCTTAAGCGTCGATACCATATCTTCTATCAAAGAAATTGTAGCCACCTGGCTAGGAGCTAAATTTTTTAGCACTTTTGAAATTAAAGTACTCTAGTCTCCTAGCTCTATCTACACCTCAGATTCCAGCAGATGATCTACTTCCAGAGGGGTTGCAAGATCATTCTAAGAAGCTTTATGTGGTTCGAGAGGACTGGCCTAGGATTACTTCTACATTAGAGAAATACTTTTCAACAAAAAAAAATTGGCTTAGGATGAACCACATCCGAAGAGGATGGATCTCTAGCCTCCTTCTATTGTCAAAATTTCTTGTTGGGGTAGGACCCAAAATAATGACCCAAAGACTTACAAGATGAGCATAATGGGAGTTTGTTTTCATACTCAATTGCTTGAATCCAAGACTAAATATCAAACACCAACTCAATTGAGGGGTTCTAAGATCATCCTAAGAATCTTTATGAGGTTCGAGAGGACTCTGGCCTAGGATTACTTCTACATCAAAGCAATATTTTTTAACAGGCTTTGTACCAAAAAAATTGGGTTCAGAATAAACCACATCCGAAGAGGATGGATCCCTAGCCTCCCTATATTGCTAAAATTTATTGTTGGAGTAAGACCCAAAAGAATGACCCAAAGACTTATAAGATGAGCAAAATGGAGTTTTGTTATTATACTCGATTGCTTGAATCCAAGACCCAAGAATAGACACCAACTCAATGGAGTTTGGAAGATCAATTTTCAAATTCACATTTGTGTACATTCTCTCATAGATCATTCTTGATTGGTTCCTGGTAGCAATATTTATTATGATCAACTCCCTAATTTCTATAGCAATATCGAGCAGAATGTCTTCATGCCAATACTGAAATGGTATCCCGAGGACCTTAAACCAAAGTGGCATCATATTGAAACTTTCGATGCTAGGGTTAAAATTAGGGCCCCATTTATACAAGAAGAGGCCTCCCCACAAAATCCTTTTCATATCCTCTTCATAGCTAAGCTTGGCCAAGAAAAAACCCTTGGGGAGGGCAACAATTTCCAAATGCCCTTGCGGTTTCCATTTCATCAAAGCCCAACGTTGAATGGAATCCATATTAAGCTAGGGACCCAAAAAAATTCCAACTAGGTTGCATGCCCTTCTTTCCAAGGACATATTAGAATATCCAAGGGAACACAGAGCCTACCCTTCTCCAGTACAATATGACTTTCTTGAATTGTTCCTTCCTCACAATTTCTTCCCAATAACGTGCACCCGAGTCAAACAGGACAAGAGGGTCTGCATTCCTAGGGCATGCCAACTTCTGCAATCCTCCCACACCACCTATTCCTGCTCCATATGAAAAATCCATCAGGCCCAACTCGCCAATGCTCCCGCTATTCATGTCCTTCACTAGAAATAACATGAATGAAGCCCACAAACAACAGATTTACACCTACTCGCTCTAAAACTGCTCCTATTATTGCAGTTTTCCACCAAATATACTCATAATATGCACCTGTTCACTTTAGAACTACTCTTATTGCTGCAGTTTTCCACCAAATATACTCCTAATGCTACATATTTATGCCAGATCTACACCTGTTGAAATGTTGGTTTAGGGTGGGCACCAAAAAAAAACTCTTAAACCTTCGACCACCACCAATTTTTATTATAATTTTTTATGATATCACCTTTTATTATTTTTTTTTTATTCACCAACCTAAAATATTATTTTAAAATCTTCCTAGCTCAAAGTCACCCAGAAATTTCAAAAAGGACTAGAAAGGTACAAAGTTCGACACGACAAAGCTGTACAACAGCGCTTGTTATTTAAGGTAGTAGAGCATGAAGCGACATAAGGGCAAATAAAAAGCAGCCACACAGAAACTTAGAACAGTGGTAGTACGGAACGTGAGCCAGATATATACATTCCAACATTCAAATCACCATATTTCGGATCCGCTGACAGCGCGTATGTTCATGTCTGCTTTTGGGAGGAGGTTGAACAATGCCTCAATTGCTTCCCGAAGATGAGCACACCATAATTCCTGGATGACGTTCGAATCGTCATTTCCTCGAGGAGAACATCCTGCCAAATTTTAACTCGACAACATTGCTATAAATATCGTCCTCTCATTCACGCACACCTGCGCGCGCACATAGCCACAACGATTACAAAACAAATCCAACGAGTACTTATTTTTCGTATATTATGGACATTATGTTCGAATTTCCTACCGATGCAATCGCTGCGCTCTCATAGTTTACGCAAATTAATATGAAAATTACTTCGGTCAATTGTGACACAATTTATTTATTTATTTTAAGATTGACTTGTAAAGTAAGAACACCCTTGAAGATTCAAGTGGCGACGCATAGATTTACCTCGTCCATTCTGCGTGAAAGGTCATATTATTTATTATCCACATTGATGAAAAACCTTTCTTCTCCCTTTCCAAGCTTCTGGGGCTGGAAACACACGCTCTCAAGCGAATTCGGAGTTTTTTGAGCAATAAAATCGGCAAATGTGAGTTTTGCAATGTTTCGACGGTATCTAACCTCATCGCCTCCAAATGTCTGTTCTCATCATAAATGTATTAATATGAAACATATCAGCTATTAAACACGATGTATACACCCAAAAAAAAATAGGAACTGTTTTTTCACAATGAAGATTATATTACCTCCCAGTGCCATACGCCACAATCTGCAAATTCATTAGGAATTACAACATCACCAGTGTTGGCGTCTTTAGTGTTCGTATTGCTTGCTCTTCCATAGTGAAAAACTGTTCTTACATTAAAATGAGTTAGCAGCAATTGCGTCGCATGTGGTGCGTTTGCATGTATACATGGTGTTGGAATTAATACCAATCGATGCATCCATTAGAGCTTATGAGTATTCACATTCCTAAAGTGACTAAAATTGTTTAGCATCCTATTTTGGAGAATGCTAAGTAATCCTTTTATTTGTAATGCTTAAGGATAAATAAGTAGATTTGGATTAGCTAAAGGAAGTAGCAGTTAGGTGCTTTGGCGGTCAGTTAAGTGTTCCATTTAAAAACTATTTTTAAATGTTTTGTACTCTATCAAATATTTTTTAAATGTAATATTATGAAATGATTTTATAATGTTAACAATGTCACAATTAAGAGTATTAGAATGTGATGCTCCTACATCAGACTTCCATACTTTAAAATTTCATGAGCTCCTACTCATGAGCCCTTCAATTATTTTTCCATGCTTCCCAACTTGAGCTGCACTTATCCAAATTGCATCTTTTGGAGTTTTTTCTTTCCATTAGACTAGGTATTCTTGGTATAGATATCCATATGTTTTATTGCTTATGAATACATCAAAGATGTAGTCAAATTTTTCAAGTGGTGTGCATGGTAACCGTGCATTCCAATCGAACTCAAATGCATTATCAGAAAAAATGGAGGTTTGTGCCACATAAAGATAGAGATCTGTGATATTGAAAGTCAAAGAAATACCAATATCATTAGGCAATTCAATCTCATAAGCATTGGCTGAGAATTTCTTCAACACTCGACAAGGACCAATTTTATTCATCTTCAGTTTGTGATACATACCCTTAGGAAAGCTTTCCTTGCATAAATATGCTATGACAAGATCATTGACCTCAAAATAAACTTCGCACCTTTTGTTATCTACGCATTGCTTGTAACTTTCAGCATTGCATGATAACTGTGACTTCTTCATTCATAGCCTTCATTGTTTGTGCAAAACCTTCTCCTTCTATGTTGTGCAATTCACATACGCCTAGTGGGTTGATCCCATACAAAATGTAGAATGGGGGGCATCTAATGCTGGAATTGATATAATTATTGTAAGTAAATTTAGCTTACACCAACATATAATCCCACCGCTTAGGTTTATCACCAAAAAAATATCTTAGCATATTTTCTAAACTTTAGTTAACAACTTCTGCCTGACCATCTATTTGTAGATGGTATACCGAACAGATGTTGAGCTACATACCAAAACTTTTCCATAATATGTGCCAAAAGTGACCAACAAACTCAAAGTCATGATTAAAAATAAACTTCCTTAAAAAATTAAATGTGCAATATGAGTGGCATCATGAGTGTCACCTTCTTTGATCAAAATTTGGTGATAACCACTCTTGAATTCAATATTTGTGAAATACTTCATGTCACTCAGATAATAAATGAGATCGTCTATCCTTGGCAAATAAAATTTGTATTTTATGGTTATCTTATTGATTGCATTTGAGTCCATGCACATGTGCCAACTACCATCCTTCTTTGGTTCCTTCTTCGATGCCAATACAATAGGAATCATGCATGGGATAAGACTCTCTTAAATCAAGAAATAGTTCAATAACTCTTGTATTTGCACTTGAATTTCTTTATTTTCCTTGGGTATTAAGTGGTATGCTGGTTTTTTTGGTAAACTCAATCCTAGCACTAAGTACATATGATGACTTATAATTTTGAATGGGGGTAATCCATATGGTATATCACCTAAAATGACATCTTAATACTCTGCCAATATGCACTAGACTTCAATAGGAAGTTCATACATCCACGTGTTAGGGGTATTATCCACCAGCTTTACAACAAGTACCAAATAAGGTTTCATTTGTGCCATCTTGATGAACTCTTTATCAAAAACCAATATTGTATGTCATCATCTACACCCTTTAAATATAGTGAAATATATCATATACCATTGTTGACTATAGTGTAGGTATTTTTCATGCCATCATACATAGCTTATCTATCAAACTGCTAGGGACATCCCAAAAACAAGTGATAAACATCCATGGGTATGATATCACAAAACACTTCATCCTTGTATGTGCCAATTTGAAAACTGACAAAAAATTGCTCATTAATCAACATGTGGTGGCCTTTCAACAACTACAAAACTTTGTACAAAGTGGGATGCACGATTCTATGCAATCCTAACTTCTCCATCATCTCTTGTATGACAAGGTTGTCAGTGGTACCATTCTCAACAATAATCTTACATCATTTTTTACGAGATTTGTAAACAATCCAAAATAAATTTTGGCATTGAACGGGTTCTTTGATCTTTGCAATTTTCAATAAAATATACTTTAACAACAAATATTCACCATACTATGGTCCTTAAAATTCCATGTTAAAATATGCACATTCCTTTTCATTCTATATTACATGGTTGCATGTTTCACAATACCTTGAGTCTCCTTGCATGTCACCCTTCCAGGAGCAATGCAAACATTTAAATGCTCTATGTCTGTTTTTATTACAATGAAAATATTTACCAGAAAATCTATGTGTGTTGTCAATAAACTTGTATCATTGCTTTAGAGCATGGTTTTGCACCTCCTTGAGATGAAATATCTTTATTTCAACCACCTTTATTGGGTCAAAGGTTTCTTCTGTGGGATCAATTCTTGTATTCAACTTTCTATGATTATCCCAATCTTCCTGTGTAAATAATAACTTTCTATGGTTGATAACATTGGTTGTCATGGATAATATTCTATGGTTTTCCATCATGCCTTTGACCATTTAGAGATATTTAATTTCTTTAATAAATTGGATTGCATAATATCACCAGGTATTATATGAAAATTTCATATTACAAAATGAATGTCTCTAATATGATGAAGAGACTTAATGCTAAAACACTAACCCATGCTATTTATGACTACAAAGTTCAAAGGTTCATTGTGTAATTTTAGTGACCTATGAGGTTACATATAGTTGTAATATTTGTTGTGGTTTTGTGTTGTGAATATTATATCATGCTAACATATTCACCTTATGGTTATAAATGTTATGATAAGTTTAAAAATAGCTGTAAATCTTGACCTCATACCTTATGATTATACATGTACATATACCATTATCACATCAATGCTAAGGTTGCCCATGGGTGTCCAAAGGTAACAAGAGTTGAGAGCCAACTATAGTTGCAACCAAACACCATCCAATCCTCATTTAAGTATGCAACTCATTTTTACCTAAGGATCTTGGGATATTTCAAAGGAAGTATGCTCAAAATGAAACCAAAGATACATTTAGGTAATGGCCAAGGATACCACCAAAACCTCATGTTAAAAACTATACAAAAGAAACAACAAATTCAAACTATAGTCAATTCCTCTTTAGAGACATTATCACCTATATAATATATCTCTTTTGCACACTTATGAAACTATAAGAGAAATGCACTCCCTGTCCAACTTGTAGTACTAGAGCACAACATATATGGTGCATTTTGATCATTTTTATTAATCGACAACATATAACAAAAGTTCCTATATAATATCTTAGTAAATTAAGTGTTTATAGTTGTATCATATTATCATTATAATGTAGGTAAAGTTTCATATGTTCTCTTGTTGGTACATTCATTTCTCATAGATACATGCATATTTTCAATGAAAAATATGTAGTCTTTAAACTAGATAGATAGAATTTCATAAAGACTAATATTTGTTCACATGTGAAATCATCCCTTAATTATCAACCCTTGTTAATATCATATTACATATTCCTATTTTGAGAGTTCATAAAAGAGTTGTTTATGATGTTCAATAATAAGCAAATCCACACTTTTAGAAACTCAAATCAATATATACACTATAAGTAGATAGAACCTATTATTTCTATGTTGAAGGAATATATTTACAACTATTATACCCTAAAATAGTTGAAAAATTATGCAAAAAATAGATAGACCATATCTAATTATCCAAGAGTATGCTGGAAAATATTAAAGATAAAGGTCTAACATTATCTAGCTAGTATAATTTATTCAAATTAATCCATTTTCAACACACATGTATATATTTTTAAAAATTTAAAGAGTGCAGTTTCAAATAAACAACATATTCAGATTGAATATCTATTTTTGCATATATATTTTATGTATCTAAGTGTGCTATTTGTAAGTTATGAATGTTATAATTGTCTTTAATAGGTTTCGTAAAATTTAAAAAAATAAATAAATAATGATGTTTCCTTATTTGCAAGTTTGTTACAAGCCAACATAACATGTCTTGCATGGACCTACAAACTACAATCCATTTATTTCAACTTTTCCTGTTTATAATCTATGAAATAAACCTAAGTAAGTAGCATGATTCCAAAAAATGCTCTCATTTATTTAAAGTGGGATACTTCTAACCTTAATAGTTAATTGATTCAAATTAATCTATTTTCAACAAACATGTATATATTCTTAAAAATTTAAAGAGGAAGGTTTCAAATCAACAACATCTTCAAAGTGCATATCTCTTTTTGTGTATCTAAGTGTGCCATTTGTAAGTTATGAATTTTACAGTTGTCTTTAGTAGGTTTCCTAAAATTTAAAACAAATAAATAAATAATGATATTTCCTTCTATGCAAGTTAGTTACAAGACAACGTAACATGTCTTGCATAGACCTACATACTATAATCTATGCCATTCAATTTTTCCTATTCATAATCCGTAAAATGCTTTCATTGATTCAAAGTGGATACTTATGACCTTAATTGTTAAATATAAAAGGGAATTTTGATGACCTATGTTGAGTTACACAATTGCAAGCTTTGATCATTATTTAAAGCTCCTTGCATTATTCTTGGAAATTCATATCATACAACCATACTATTAACAAAGGAATAGGATCTTGTAAAACGAGTTCATCTAATATGCATTTTTCATCCTTGTCATTATTTATATTTTATTAATGAATATTTATAACATTTATTAATTATTACTTTGATATGATACTTACATGGGAATTTATTTTACATGTCAAAATGGATTGAAAAGCATGGAGTTGTAATTTTTCAAGGCTAAGATGTATATTAAATAGGATTAGTGTTTTGTATACTCTATAAACATCATTTCCTAATAAAATCTTGGTAGTGGTATTTGTATGTTTGTGTTTGTATTTTTAACTTGTTTATTTTGTGTACATTTATGTTTTTAGGTGGTATATTCATACTAGTTTATGATTTGTTATGATTACAATAATTTCTTGACTATATTTTTTGTATAGTGCATACATAGTGTAATACAAGGTATGCAACTTAATATACCTTTTTATTATTGTTCTTTTCTAGGATTTCTATAATATCCATGCAACTATGTGTCACTTCTATTCAAGGCCACTCCCATTACAAAAAAAAAAAACTTAACATTGCTCTCATTAAATCTCTAACAAGTTAATTAAAGCATATTCAACTTTTCCTTTCTATCAAAGATATTTGCCTTTCTATCAAGGATATTCTCCATCTTCCTCAAATTGCTAACTACTATATTTTTACAATCAACTCCTTTTATATAATATGCCTTTCAAAATTAAAATTTTGTCAAGATTAAATTCAACACTATGAATGGTTAAAATATTTTTTGCCCAACTTATATATATAAAAACATATTATCTATAACAACCTCACCATTTCGTAATACATTTTTTTATGGTTCTTATCCATTCCCCTAATATTCCAAGATATTATTTTCACTATTATTTTTATTTTTATTTGTGGATTTAGCCCCACTTCTTGTTAGCACATGTGATATTTGCTTATATCGTCCAATATCAAAATCCCTCTAGGTTTTTTTTCCTTTTACGTCTTGGTTCTTCCTGTCTTATTTTCATTCCCAACAATATTTTCATCTTCATAAATCTCTTCAATTTTCTCACATTGCTCATTGTAAGACTTATCATCTTTAGGTTTACCTTGTTTTGAAGGATCTGAAGTGCAAGGAATAATCTCAAAAGAACAATCTTCTTTATGTTACCCTAGAAACCCTAAATTGAAGGATGCTCTTTTGTAGCAATTATCTTCTCATTTTGTCCTTGAAAAACCTAAATTGTTATGGGTTTCCTTCATCCTCATTTCTTTATTATGCTACTCGTGAACCCTCAAAGTGCAAGGGATAACATATTCACCCCTTTTACTTTTATTACCTAAAGAGGATTCTATACTAGAGGAAAATGAATATGATTTACCTCAAATAAACTTGACCTCTTTTATCATATTTATTTTTGGATTTCTCTCCACATATTCTTATGTACCTTTAATTCCTTCTAAACATACAAAATAACATTGCAGATAGGTTTTCTTTACCTCTTATTTCAAAGTGGAATATCCTTGATTTGATCTAGATTCTATTACTATATGTTTTCCTTTCTTCATATTGAATTGTATCTCATGGCTAGAATTTTTTATCTTTTTCTTCATAGTTTTTACTTTCCAAACTCTCTCCATGTATCCAATCTCATAATAATTGTGGTAATGAAATACAATTTTTTTATAATCTACTTGTTGATCCCATTCTCTTGATTTAGATTTAATATTAATAGATTGTGGTAAAGATTTTAAAATATCCATAACATCACATATTTGAGTATGTATAGCATGTTTTTGTTCCTTAGTAGTTAGTCCTTCCTTAATGAATTTCCCTAGGGTATTTCCAATATTCTTAAAAACATCCTTATTTATAAGTTAATATGGAAGTCCAAATAGCTTAACCCACACTAGAAGATTCTTAATAGTTTTTCTCTCAATAGAAAAAATTTCATTCCATGATCTCAAATAAAGTGCATCTCTTCCCATAAACTATTGGCTACCAACCATTATTTTATTCCTATTTTTTAAACTAGAAAAGATGATGAGGAAAAAACCTTTAGAAAGAAAAGTCACAAAGTAATATAAATTTAATCCCCACTTCCACTTGATCCAATTTTAAATATCTAAAAACCCAAGCCATGATCTATGAAATATATATATTAACCTTCTACTTCTTAGAAATATTATATCATGCTCAATCATATCATCCTTGAGACTCACTTTTGGTGTAACATATGCTACCTAGATTAAATTTACCATGTATTTGCTCTTCTTCTTGTATCCAACTTAGGTCTTCATACTTCCAACTAAGGCATCCTAGCATCCCATGAGGGATTTCAAATATGAATTTCCTTCCATACTAGTTAATGGGGATCACTCTTGATATGTATTTCTCTTGGATCACACTCTTTCTTAGCTTACAACTCTCTCATACCAACACTCACTCCCATATTGGACTCCCTCCTAGCTTGCAATAGCACTTGTCTCTTCATTTTCTTGACATTCCTTCACTTTGGATTTTTTTGGAAATAATATTCCATGAATTTTAGGTAAGGGTTTTAAGTATTTATGCACTCTAGATGAACCCATCATTCTTCTTCCATGACTAAATCTTATATCATACTCCCTCTTAGCTCACACTTCCTCCTGGATCACACTTCCTCCTGGCTTACACTCCCTCTTGGCCTGCACTTCCTATTGGCTTGATAAACTTTACATGGATTTTTACGAGGGATCATGTTTCTCTCATTCTAGGGTTTAAACATGGATATCTTCTATTAAAACCCAAGAACTTATCACTACGGTATGCTTTAGCTTGTTTATTTTTTATAGACTAGTGTTTTTAAGTGGTCTATACTTATTAGTTTATTATTTTCTATGATTACAAGATTTATTTGATTGCCTATTTAGGATAGCATGCACAATATAATATAAGGTATGAAACTTATTTTACATTTTCTAATAATATATTTGGTTAATAACTATAATTAGCTTGTTGAAATTCCTAGGTTATAAATTGATATATAATTTCTACTTTATGTAATCTTCAAACCTATATTTGCTACACAAATATAGTGAAGATAGTTACATAAATATTTATCCTACACTTATGTATATATTAAACATACATAACATTTAGGATGTGATATTTTTTGTGATTTTATGATATAATGTGAATGCTATAAAATCCTATACAAAAAAAATTAACTTGTTTTAAGGAATATGGACTTGAATTTGTAGATATGCAAGAAAGCATATTCCCATATATATTTATTTTGTATATAATTTTGCTTTCAATTTTTGTTTCCATATAATCGTTATTTTTTTATGGGAAACACCCTAAATGGGATGCCACTTTTGGATAAGTCCCAAGGAGGCATGGGTATCTATTCTACCAAAAATACCTAAGGCTTGCACTTGGCCTGTCCCCTTCGGCACATTCATCGAGCATGCCTAAAACAACAACAAAAAATAATAAACAAACATAAAAAATACAACAATATAAAAAACAAAGACAAACAAACAAAAAAAAATAAAAACCACAAAACAAACAAAAACAACATAAAAGCATAACAACAACATAAAACTAAAAAAAAATAATAATAAATAAAGGATAAAAAGTGATGCAGGAGCATCCGGTGGCGAAGCTGCAATCTTGCATCACCCAAAATGTATTTTTCTTTAAGTACTAAAACTGTCACAATATCGCGACGTTTTTTTGAAGAAGGGCACCAGCGGGCCAAACTGTCGCGATATCGCGACGCTTTTTGAAGAAGGGTGCCAGCGGGCCAAACTGTCATGATATCACGACGCTTTTTGATGAAAAGGGCCAAGGTGCAAAACTGTCGTGAAATCGCGACGCTTTTTGAAGAAGGGTGCCAGCAGACCAAACTGTCACGATATCGCGATGCTTTTTGATGAAAAGGGCCAAGGTGCAAAAACTGTCACGAAATCATGACATTTTTGAGGCAACGCAGCCGTGACGTGAAATGGTCATGAAATCAAGAGATTTTTGGGTCGGAGAGATCAAGGCGCCAAACGGTCGCGAAATCATGACAGTTTCGGAGAAAAGCAGTTTGAGCACCAATTGGTCGTGAAATCATGACAGCTCCGAGGCAAAGTCACTTGAGTGCCAAATGGTCATGAAATCACGACACATCCAGGAAGCAAGATTTGAAAGCACAGGGACATCTTTGGCAAAAAGTTCTAAGGCACAAGAATGGTCGCGAAATCGTGACACCTTCGAAGGCAAGCTTAAAGGACGTCACAAAATCGTGACACCTTCGAAGACAAAGTTTAAAAGACGTCGCGAAATCGTGACACTTCCGGGAGGCAAGACTTGAAAGCATAAATACATCGCAACACCTTCGAAGGCAGAGCTCAAAGACATCGCGAAATCGTGACACTTTCGGAGGAAAGGTTCTAAAACGCAAAGTGGTCGCGAAATCGTGACACTTCAAATGGTCGCGAAATCGCGACATGTCACAGTTTCACTGCCCGAAATGAAGTAGCAAGTACGGAATGCAAAGATGTCACAAAATCGCAACATGTCGCGGTTTCGCGGCCCAAAGGAGGAAAGCGAGTAAGAAAGGCCTAGACGTCACGATTTTGTGACGTGTCACGGAATCACGGTCCCAAGGAGGAGAGAGAAGCCTAACATCGAAAACATCGTGATATCACAAACAAAGAGGAGAGAGAAAGTATTGGAGCAAAAACGTTGCGATATCATGACCAGAGCGCTCATGACATTGACCAGCCGACGATTACAGAGACCAGTGCAGAGGGACATGTGGCATGAAGTTACAGGTGGCCCGAGAGTATGGAGCGGTTACGGGGACTCTGGGGTAGTGGGGAATAGAATTGCTGAGAATCGCTGTGTATTCGAAGGAAGACCTCTGTTTAATGAAAAATTGTTGGAATTCGTCTGTGTGTTTCTGAGCTTTGCGTTGAATTTTGTTGTGTGTTGTCTTAGCTCGATATCAAGTGGTATCAGAGCCAGGTTGGTTCTAAGTGTGCAGACCGAACTCCGACAGTGAGGCAGTTTGCACCAGGACTGTGGTTATGGGTTGTGAAGAAGAAGCAGGATGCCTCCGCGTAGAGATCATGGTGGTATGAGACACAGGCGAGCAAGAAGGGAGGAGGTCGATCTAAGAGCCCTGTAGAGGCAAGTTGAGGCCCTGTAAGAGGAAATTAGAAGAGGAGTCAAGCCGAGAAGGGAAGAACCCAGCGAAGACGAAGTGTGGGAAGAAGAGGCCCCATCCGATGAGGAAGAGGCCTTGGATCCAGCAGAGGCTAGGTTGTATAGAGCCATCTCCCAGATCAGGAAGAAGCCAAAATTTGATGTCTCCACGTACTCGGGGAACCTCAACCCTAAGGAGTTGATAGACTGGATCAACGACATGGAGGAGTATTTTGAATACGAAGAGATATCAAATCCAAATCAGATCAGGTTTGCAAAAACCAAGCTGAAGGGACATGCTAGCATCTGGTGGAAAGGAGTGCAGTTGGAAAGGAACAGGAGGGGAAAGGAAAGGATCACCAGGTGGGATAGGATGGTAGAGAAACTAAAGAGGCAGTTCATCCCTGTAGATTATGAGTTGGATTTGTTAAAAAGAATGCAGAGTCTTCGATAGGCTAGTAAGACTGTTAAGGAATATACTGAAGAGTTCCACAAAATCTTGATCATAACCGGCCATTCGGAGGCGAATAAGGAGAAGGTCGCACGTTACATCAATGGATTGTGAACCAGCATTCAAGAAGAGCTGGGGCTGGTTAGAATAAGCACAGTAGAAGATGCATATCAATTTGCATTAAAAGTGGATGAGAAACTGAATAGGAGGTTTGATGGTAAGCAGAGAGGGAAGGACAGGGGTGGAAGAGCTGGTGGAAGAGGCAGTGGTGGAAGATACAAATATTTTGGGAAAACTAGTGAAGCTAGTAGTAGCCAGAAATAGAAAGAAGTGAAAGAGGAGGATGACCAACACCCATGCAATCAGAGCAACAACTACCCAAGAGGAAGAGGTAGGTCTGGGCAAGGGTTTGGAAGAGGTGTCTTTAGAGGAACCTGCTTCAACTACGGAGAGGAAGGACACAAGGCATACAACTGCCCGCAGCATCAAGAGAGGCCAAATCGAAGACCTGAGGGTCAGGCCTGAGCTGTCGTAGTAGACGAAGGTGTAGAGTCTGAGCACTCAGAGGAGGCAGAAAGAGGAGAAGCAATGGTCATCAGAAGAGTCTTGTTAAATGAAGAAGAAAAGATAGACCAGAGGAACAACCTATTTCGAACAAGATGCAAGTGCGCAGGCAAGGTCTGTAACATCATCATTGATAATGGAAGCACTGAAAATTTGGTTTCTAAGGAAATGGTTGCCAAGCTACAGTTGGAGAGGAGAAAACACCCGCGCCCTTATCAAATTGCATGGTTGCAAAAGGACCATCGGGTGTTAGTAAGTGAACAATGCCTAGTGAAGTTCAATATTGGAACTTACCGAGATGAGGTTTTATGTGACATCTTTCCTATGGATGCATGTCACCTGCTGCTTGGGAGACCATGGCAGTTTGACCGAAGTGTTGTCCATGATGGTCGAGCCAACACATATTCTCTGTCAAATAATGGAGTTCGCCATAAGTTAAAACCCCTGAAGGAGGCAGATGAGAAAGTATGCAGTAGTGCATGAGTCTGTTAGTTGATGGCAGGAGATTTTGGAAGGCCTAAAGCCAGATCATATGTGCTATACCATAATCCCCAGGGTTAGGGAAGAAGGATGCAAGGAAATTCCAGTGGAATTCATGGGACTGTTACAGGAATTCCCTGATATCATTTTTGACAATGTTCCTGAAGGTTTACCGCCTGTTAGGAAGATTAGTCACCACATAGATTTGGTGCCTGGATCGAGCTTGCCAAACAAGGCTACACATCGAATGACACCTGTGGAAACTAAAGAGTTGAATCAGAAAGTTCAGGATCTGTTGGAGAAAGGCCTGATTAGGGAGAGTCTTAGTCCATGTGCAGTACTAGCAGTACTAGCACCCAAGAAGGATGGAGACTGGATAATGTGCACCGACTCTTGGGCAATCAACAAGATCACCATTAAATACAGGTTCCCACTGCCAAGGATGGATGATATCATGGACTGCTTGAGTGGAGTTGAGTACTTCACAAAAATTGACTTGAAAAGTGGGTACCATCAGATCCACATTAGAGAATGGGATGAGTGGAAGACAACCTTTAAAACTAGAGAGGGGTTGTATGAGTGGTTGGTTATGCCATTTGGATTAACCAATGCACCTAGTACCTTTATGAGATTAATGAATGAAGTTCTGAAGGAATTTCTGGGCAAATTTGTTATTGTTTACTTAGATGATATACTGATTTTTAGTAGAACCTTAGAGGAGCACCTAATGCACATCAGGAAGGTTTTTGAGAAACTACGGGAGGAGCAGTTACTGATCAATCTGAAGAAGTGCAACTTCGTGAAGAAGGAGCTGGTATACCTGGGATTTGTTATATCAGCAAATAGCCTCAAAATGGACCCCAAAAAGGTGAAGGCTATCCTAGAATGGCCTGTCCCAAGAAGCGTGATCGAGGTTAGATCATTTCATGGTTTGGCCAGTTTCTACAAAAAATTTATCAAAAACTTTAGCAGTATTTGTGCATATCTTACAGAGACAATGAAGGGGAACAAGAAGGAATTCCAGTGGACAGTTGGAGCAGACAAAAGCTTTGATATGCTGAAGAATAAGGTCACTGAGCAACCCGTCTTAGGACTTCCATATTTCAATAAGGTGTTTCAGGTGGACTGTGATGTGAGTGGTAATGTGATAGGAGCCGTATTGAGCCAAGAAGGTAGGCCTGTAGCTTATTTCAGTGAGAAGCTCAATGATGCCAGGAGAAAGTATTTGGTATATGATCAAGAGTTCTACGCCATAGTTCAAGCACTCAAGAAATGGAGGCACTATCTATTGTCGAAAGAGTTTGTTCTCTATACCGACCATCAAGTGCTGCAGTATATTAACAACCAAGGAAAATTGAATCAGAGGCACCTAAAATGGGTAGAGTTCTTGCAGAGCTATACCTTTGTGCTGAAGCATCGGAGTGGAAGATCCAATAGGGTGGCAGATGCACTGAGTAGGAGGCAATGTCTGATGATAGAAATGAAAGTGGAGGTTGTAGGGTTTGCTGAACTCAAGAACTTATACCCTGCAGACCCTAATTTCACAGAAGCTTGGAAAGCCTGCACTGCGCCTATTGCGTTGGATAGGACCAAATGGTTGGATTACCTGATTCAATATGGAATGCTGTTTAGGGGGAACCAATTGTGCATTCCAAGGAGCTCGATGAGAGAGAACCTCATTAAAGAAAAGAACAGTGGGGGTTTAGCTGGACACTTTGGTCGTGACAAGACCATCTCACTAGTTAGTGAAAACTACTACTGGTCGCAATTACAGTAGGATGCGACAAAGTTTGTGCAGAGTTGCAGGATATGCCAGATGGCAAAGGGTGTGAGGCAGCCTACTGGTTTGTATCAACCGCTACCTATACCTGAAAGACCATGGGAAGATATTAGTATGGATTTTGTGCTTGGTTTGCCCAGGACGCAGAGGGGACATGATTCCATATTTGTGGTAGTGGACAGATTTTCGAAAATGGCACACTTTATCCTGTTCCAGAAGACTAGCGATGCGATCCATGTAGCTGTTTTGTTCTTTAAGGAAGTGGTACGCCTGCATGGGCTACCAAGAAGCATTATGTCAGACAGGGATACCAAGTTTATAGGATATTTCTGGAAGACCCTATGGAAGAAACTGAAGACGGAGTTAAAGTTTAGTTCTGCATACCACCCCCAAACAGATGGACAAATAGAGGTGGTTAATAGGAGTTTGGGCAACCTACTGCAATGCTTGGTAGGGGACAAACCCAAGGGATGGGATCTAGTTCTACCACAAGCAGAATTCGCGTATAACAGCTCGGTCAATCAGAGTACCAATAAGTCACCATTCCAAATCATCTATGGGAGCAGCCCAAGAAATGCCTTAGAGTTGAGAAGGATAGATACGAGGGAGAAATGCAGTGCTGAGGCAAAATATTTTGCCGAACATCTGAAGGGAGTGCATGAGGAAGTGACAAAGCACATTGCCAAGATGAATGCTCAGTACAAGACAAGGGCGGATCAAAAGCGTAGAGCTAAAGAGTTCCAAGTAGGAGATTATGTCATGGTCCATCTGAGGAAGGAGCGGTTTCCTGCCAAGACTTATAACAAACTAAAAATGAAGAAATTTGGACAATGTAAAATCATTGGCAAACACGATTCGGGCAATGCGTACGAGGTGGAGTTACCAAGCGAACTCAACATCTCCCCCGTGTTTAACATCTCGGATTTGGTCGAGTATCATGAAGGAGAAAGTAGTGAGATACCCAGTCTAGATTTGTGGAGCATTCCAGCATCCATCCTAGTTGCGGACGAGATAGAAGAAGTTTTGGATATGCGTGAGGGTCGAAGTACTAGGAACAGGAGTTACTCGGAGTACTTGGTCAAATGGAAGGGCAGACCCATTGAAGACGTGACTTGATTATCCAAGGCTGAGGTTGACCGCCTGGGTCTACCTCAAAAGGATTAGAAGTGAGGTCACTTCTCAAACTCACCCCGGGTGTCTGATGCAGGAGCATCCGATGGCTAAGCTGCAATCTTGCATCACCCAAAATGTATTTTTCTTTAAGTACTAAAACTGTCGCGATATCGTGACGTTTTTTTTTAATAAGGGCGCTAGCGGGCCAAACTGTCGTGATATCGTGACTCTTTTTGAAGAAGGGCGCCAGCGGGCCAAACTGTCGTGATATCGTGATGATTTTTGATGAAAAGGGCCAAGGTGCAAAATTGTCGCAAAATCGTGACACTTTTTGAAGAAGGGCGCCAGCGGGCCAAACTGTCGCGATATCGCGACGCTTTTTGATGAAAAGTGCCAAGGTGCAAAAACTATCGTGAAATCGTGACATTTTTGAGGCAACACAGCCGTGACACGAAATGGTCGTGAAATCGTGACATTTTCGGGTCGGAGAGATCAAGGCGCCAAACGGTCACGAAATCATGACAGTTCCAAAGAAAAGCAGTTCAAGCACCAATTGGTTGCGAAATCACAACAGCTCTGAGGCAAAGTCACTTGAGTGCCAAATGGTCATGAAATCATGACACATCCAGGAAGCAAGATTTGAAAGCATAGGGACATCTTTGGAAAAAAGTTCTAAGGCACAAGAATGGTCGTGAAATCGCGACACCTTCGAAGGCAAGCTTAAAGGATGTCGCGAAATTGTGACACATTCGAAGACAAAGTTTAAAAGACGTCACGAAATTGCGACACTTCTGGGAGGCAAGACTTGAAAGCATAAAGACATCGCAACACCTTCGAAGGCAGAGCTCAAAGACGTCGTGAAATCGTGACACTTCCGGAGGAAAGGTTCTAAAACGCAAAGTGGTCACGAAATCGTGACACTTCCGAGCCAAAGACTCAAGGGCATGAAATGGTCATGAAATCGTGACATGTCACGGTTTCAAGGCCCGAAACGAAGCAGCAAGTACGGAATGCAAAGATGTCATGAAATCACGACATGTCACGGTTTTGCGGCCCAAAGGAGGAAAGTGAGTAAGAAAGGCCTAGACGTCATGATTTCATGACGTGTCACGAAATCGCGGTCCCAAGGAGGAGAGAGAAGCCTAACACCAAAAATGTCGTGATATCACAACCAAAGAGGAGAGAGAAAGTATTGGAGCAAAAACGTCATGATATCGCGACCAGAGCGCTCACGACGTTGACCAGCCGACGATTGCAGAGACCAGTGCAGAGGGACATGTGGCATGAAGTTACAGGTGGCCCGAGAGTATGGAGCGGTTACAGGGACTTTGGGGTAGTGGGGAATAGAATTGCTAAGAATTATTGTGTATTCGAAGGAAGACCTCTATTTAATGAAAAATTGCTGGAATTCGTCTGTGTGTTTTCGAGCTTTGCATTGAATTTTGTTGTGTGTTGTCTTAGCTTGATATCAAAAAGTAGAGCTTCCCTTATTTGTGAAGCCCACCAACCCACCATCTATGAGGGTGGTCATAGCATCTAATATCACCTTTATCCAATGCTTAATTAGCTAAAAAATCAACACTCATGTTTTGTTCTTTGACCACATGATTGTCATCCAATTTCAAAAAGCCCATCTAGATTAAATGAATCTTCTCAATAATTATTTTTATTCTCCAATCAACCCTATGATTCTTAGAAGGAGTCTTCAGAAGATTAATCATGAGTTGGGAGTCAGAATCAACAAAAACCTTTTACCATCCAATCTTAGCAGCCTCTTGAAGGCGTTTGAGGATACCATACCCCTCAGCAACGTTATTGGAAAGGATACCCAAATTCTAAAAAAATGTGAAAACAAGGGAGCCATATGAAAGTCTACCAATTCCTCCTACACTATCTTTTCCAAGTCCCCCCTAGAGGCTCCATTGGTATTGACTTTTCCATAATTCTTAAGAGGAGGCTTCCAATTCTTTGTCATTTCCATCATGCAATTACTCACACTCCCTTTAAGATGGTTTCCCTTAGAATATTTAATCTTCAATATTTTCATCACTTGATCCCATATTTGGTGGGATTTTTTGGAGTGATTAAGGAGCTTTTGGACTAATTCAACTCAGTTGACAATGGTATTTTGCTATATATAGCGAATATCCTTTCTTTCTTGATTGAAATTATGGTTATTCCTTTCATTCTAGATATTCCAAGGT
Organism: Wollemia nobilis; assembly: GCA_028583015.1. NCBI lineage: Eukaryota > Viridiplantae > Streptophyta > Pinopsida > Araucariales > Araucariaceae > Wollemia > Wollemia nobilis. Next base: position 194,988 of record JAQPPZ010002383.1, on the reverse strand, counting down.
AGAATTGTAGAACCCATCCAAACTAACTGCCTAATGAAATGATCAAAACCCTCCTGTTTAGGCCAATCCCTCCAAATTAGTTCAAAAGTAGAAGAACTGGACCACTATAAGCCAAGTAAGATGGTCATTCTACTCCATAACTTAGAGGCTAAGGTACACTATAAAAATATGGTTAATATTTTCCACATTCTCTCCACACATTTTGCATCTAAAAGGGCCATGAAAACCTTTTTTTATAAGTTGCTCACTAGTTAACACCCTATGATGCAATAAAATCCAAGTAAAGAACCTCAACTTAGGCTAGAGATTTTGATCCCACAAATGAAAAAATATGTGATAAAATTAGTGGGGATTATTATGGCATAAGGTCAAATAACCTTGAGCAACTGAATACTCATACTTAGTAGTGTTTTTCCATCCAAAACAATATTTATTATGGGACCAAGAGAGAGATATCATATGCAAGATGTGTTGGATATGTTATATTTGAATTTCTAGAATTTGAATAGGTCAGTCTTAAATCTACCAACCTCTAAATTTTCAGTATGGTATCGATAGTAATTAGCCACCTTTATCCAATTAGCTTTATGAAGCTCCTCCATCCAAGACCTCTAATTAGCAAACTAAGTTATCAAAGTTTGGTTACCACCCCAAGAATTTATCTAAAACTTTTCCTACTGACCATTACAAATGATCCAAAATAAATTTTTCTTAATCAAATCCTCACCAATCTTAAGAACCGCTAAAATGGGAGAACCTTTGGTAGGCAATTGATAGTGAACAAGGTCTTTAGGACTTTTGTTCTCAACACATTTAGCATGGAGATTATTGGCCCCCCAAAAAAATCCATATAATCATTATTAGATATTTCTTTTTACATCTAATTTATTTGATATTTCTTTACCTATATTAAAACTATATTTTTTTGAATATTTTTCTATCTAGTTGATGTATAATGGGCTTATATATGTATCCACAATAGTTCATAAACATTATTCCATTACTTGATATCTTTACTAAATTTATTTATAGTCTTCCTTAATTAAGTATGAATCACCCATTAAATCATTCCATATTTTTTTAGACATATACTTTTATAAATGCAAATAATGAATCTTGAAATTTGGATGATGGGGTACATTGCTACTAGTTATATACTATCTATAACATTAATATTTTGTAACATGTTGATTGCAAGCTAATATGCAAAGGTTGTATATATATTAAGTTTATTGATGATTTTATTTTCCTCATATTTTCTCTCTTTTAAAGATGTTATAATGGCTAATCATTGCTTGAGATGAGCCATATTTTATAATTGAATAAATTATTTTAATCCAATGAGTTACTGGTTATTTGTATTGGATTTTTAAGCCATACTACCATAGTAAATCATAAGTCCTAATATAAAATAACCACAATATTAAAGGTCAAATTAATAATATAATGAGTAGAATAATATATGAGAAAATTAATATGTATATCAAGGCCTATATAATACTAAAATTAAAATTCACGTATATAATCAAATATGAATGTAATGCCTAAGTAATTCATGAACTATAAATGAAGAAAACTTACAATATAATTTTCTCAAAATATTTATAAAAATTTTATTCCTTTTCTTCCATATACAACATTGTAATCTGATATTTATGTTACATTCTTATGGAGTATTGTATCCATAATATAGCCATAGTAATATGACTCTTCAAGTACGTGACTATTTCTCTCTATATGACAAGTCCTATCACCTCTAGCTTATCATCTTGCCACTTGCATACTAAACTCTTCACTTTCTTCTTGCATGCACACTTGAATTTATGACACATGTACATAACTGTTACACTTCTACACACACTCCTAATTTGAGATACTTGTGCACATTCTCACATTATATATTTCCACTCTTACATACAAGACACTTGTGCTCTCAATCTACACTTTCACTCAAACTTACATGACACTTGTGCATTTTCTACACATTGACACTTACATAAAATAGAAAATATAAATCACACACCTAAACTAAAGACTCAACCCTACTATGGCCTAAGTCATTCATGAACTATAAATGAATAAAAATTACAATATTAATTACTCAAATTATGTATACAAATGTTATTCCTTTTCTTCCATATACAAAACTGTAATATGATATTTATGTTACATTCTTATGGAGTATTATATCCATAATATAGCCACAGTAATATGACTCTTCAATTGCTTAACTATTTCTCTCTATATGACAAGTCCTATGACCTTTGGCTTATCATATTTCCACTTGCATACTAGAATCTTCACTTTCTTCTTGTATGCACACTTGACTCTATGACACATGTACATAACTCTTACACTTCTACATGTACTCTTAATTTGAGACACTTATACACATCCTCACAATACATGTTTCCACTCTTACATACAAGATACTTGTGCACATTCTCTCAATCTACACTTGCACTCTAAATTACATGACACTTGTGCATTTCCTACACATTGACACTTACATAAAAGGAGAAATATAAATCACACATATAAACTAAAGACTCAACCCTACTTGATTACATATTTTTACAATTTTATGATGAAGGTACCATTAGGTGCATTACAATGTACCAATTAATGTAATATTATTTAGCATCCCCCTATATTACATTATTTTGTTATTTAAGACATTAGTCTTCAATATTGGTATTCATATTTAATGTTCGATCAACTTCTTTCAAACCTTTATTTGAATATTCAATGTATGAACTTTCTTCTATTTTTTATTCATTTCTTTTGTTAACCTTCCTTTTGTGCTTTCCTTTATTATTCTTCGTCTTTAAATATGATATACCTGATGATGTGCCTTCTAAACATTGATTTAGTAAATCATCACAAAAAGATAACCTTGATTTAAATAATTCATCATTGAAGCTAACATAAGCTTCATTCAAATATTTCTATTGTTGTTCTCAAGGGATGTCTTACAACTGCTTGAATATATCTCTCTAAGTAACATCTCACTAATATTTTTAGGGATGTCTTACTATTGCTCGAATATGTCTCTTTAAGAAACATCTCATTATTGTTCTCAAAGGATGTCTTACTACTATTTTGAGCTATGTTTCACTACGATGCTCAAAAGTGTATCTTTGATGTTTCGATGTATGTATTTTTGTGATGCTTAATTATATCTCTTTATTGTTTGAATATATCTTTTTATTGTTTGAATATCTCTTTGTTTTTTGAATGTATCTCTAATAAATATTTTCATATTACTCGTTAGTTGAATGCTCCTTTGTTAGCTTCACCTTGGTCAAATGCTTCTTTGTTAGCTTCTCCTTGGTCGAATGCTTTTGTTAGCTCATCCTTGGATGAATGCTTTTGTTAGCTTCTCCTTGGCTAAATGCTTCTATTAGCTTCTCCTTGGCTGAATGCTTGTATGATAGATTTTTTTATTGGCTTCTATTACGCCATATGCAATATGTACCTTTTAGTGATTCACTCCTAAAAATCATTTTTTTGTAAATCGTATTGCTTTGTTGTGAAGAAATTTTTCTTAACAACTACTCTTTACTTCTTTTTCCTTGTTTTGCTTCTTAGTAATATGTTTTTGGGTTGGCTTCCTTTAGCTTCTTAATAATCCATTTTCTTTATGCTAAACATATAGAACATTTTTATTTATCATAGGTAACTTATGCTTCTTCTTCAACATAGAAGTTATCTTTTGAAGCTATAAAATTAAAGGAAATGCAACCACAAGTATGGAAATAAGCATGCAATATTATAACTATGATAATGGCTAACTAATATGCATGAAAATATGATAAGAAACATCTGAAATAACTCAATAAATATCTATTAATGAAAGCTCATGAAAATATACAATGATATTCAATGGAGATCACAACCTCTCCATATTGCAAAAATTATCTACATTGTATCTACTACTACTCTATGTATGCACTCCAATATCCTCTCTTACTTCTATTATATGAATTTCTATTTATAATTAGACATACCTCTTTGCCTTCCACATTCCTGTGACACCTCAATATTCTATTCTAAGGACTCATGTACATGTGGAATACATATACATTTACATCATTGTACATTCTAACACTTGTGCATTTATTACATTGCTTTAATAAAATACTTCACTCCTAATAAAATCCTAATCTAAATATGTACCCATGATGGTACATTAGAAAGAGCCAAATAATATAATATATTCCAAAACCCCCTTGTATTACATTATTTGGTTATTAAAGACTTTAGTCTTCAATGAGGTCTTTATCCTGGTTCTAAAATTTGAGCTCCTCTTTTTTGCCTTCTTTATTTTATTTTTTGTTTATTTCTTGATCAAGTAGATAGTTAGTATCTTCATGAAATAATATCTTTGCTGATAAGGCTTTGACTTCATGTTCATTTGTGTGTTCTTCTATTTCTTGGATTTCTTGAATCTCTTGAACCAAATGCCCTTTTTTATTTCTTTCTCTATATTGTAGTTGTGGATAATTGGGTTGATTCTGAGAAGTATATGATCACTAGAATTGTTGTTTCTGAGAATTATACTGATTATGATATTTTCTTCATTGGAATGACCTAGTTGATTGGCTTTCAATATTCATTTTTTTTACTTGATACTGGTTTTTGGGATTGAATCTGTAGTAATGTGTACTATATCCTTTCTTCCTGCACACTTGAAAATATCTATTATTCCAAGGACTTTCATCCTCTTGAGTATGATGCAACATTTACCTATGGATTATATTTTGAAATCAATGCATTTTTAGTCATTTCATATTTAACTGTATTTCCTACCTCATATTCTTTAAGAATATTGACTAACTCATCAAAAGATGTATCTTTACTTAGAAGTTCTAAAGATATAACTAGATTCTTGTATTTATATAGAAGTGTGCTTAGTGTTTACTTGAACACTAAATTTATATTCAACCATTTACCCTAAGGTTAAAAAAAATTTCTTTAATATCTATCACCTTCTTTAGAAAAAGTTCTATATTTTCACCACTATTCATTTTCAAAGAATGTAATTGAGTTTGAAGATTTAGGATAGTGGCTTTATTCTTCCCTTCAAATATTTTGGCTAAGGTTTTCCAAGCATCTGCATAGGTTGTTGTTGTACTAATATAAGGTTGTATTTCATCTATGATTGCAAAAGTTATTATCATGAGAGCTTTTGCATCATTTTATTCAAATTTTTAAATCTTTGTATCACCTATAGTAGGTTTATTCATTGTTCCTTTGAAAATTTTCCAAATTTTTTAACTATAAAAATTGCTCTAACTTTGTTTTTCCATGAGGAGTAATTTGACCCTTTAAGTAACTAGGATTATGTAAGGATAAATTTATTTGTTGTCATGATGTCATTGTAGACTACCTTATAACTCTCTAGTGATTAGAAAAATTCTTAGATTTCAACATTTGAGTTGAATTCTTTTCATATATCTAGTAATGTGATGACAAGTTTAATATAATTCTCAACTCTTTAAAGCAACTATTTTATCTCTCCTTGTAGAAAGCTTAATGATGCAATTAGATAGAAATTCTCAATATCTTCAAGATAGTTAAGTTGGATTCTCTATGTCTCTTCAACTTGAGTATGAGACTAATAAAATCAATCTTCCAACTTTTAAATAAATCTAGAGTTTAACTTCCATATACCTTTTTATAATGAAGTTTCCAAATTTCTATGATTTCAATTTTATGTAGGATTCCTTGTATCTCCCAAGTTAGAATATTAGAAAGACTAAATATTTGAAAAATAATCTTTTGTATCCTTGTTCATGGTTTGCAAATGTTTGAAGTAATAATAATAAATATTTTAATGCTTCTATTTTCTACTTCCTTCTCAAGGCAACCAATATGCTTTCTAGGATTTCTTTTCACTCCTTATTACTCCTAATATTCAATATCCTAGAGTATACAACTTAGTTGATATCAATCTTAATAAAATTACAATATTTCTAAGAATAATTCTCACCTTTCTAAGAATACACAACTTTGATGTGCTATTTAGACCTCTCACTCCTCTGCATAACCATATTGCATGCTCTTCTTGAACATCAATATGTTGGCCTCCATACTTCTCTGCAACTGACAAGCTCACTATCTTCTTACTCCTTGATCTTTGTGTCACTTTAAATACTTAAGTTTTACCTTAAATTCATGACTCTTCCCATTTTAATTGGCTTCACTAAATGTGCTATAAATGCTCCTTTTATGAGTATCTCCTTTATATTTTGATGATGTGTAATATGGATAGTTCCAAGTGGCAGTTGTGGTTTCTAACTCATTTTAAATGACTCTGATGCACCTTATTTCAACACCTATGACAAGTGGCATTAGGAGACTTAACCATTTCCTTCAATATCTCAGTTCTATAATCAATGCTCCTTGAGAGCGTTATGCAAATGATGTTAACACTCAAGTATTCTCTTCACTGTGCATTCAAGATTCCTTCTATGTTGTGGTGATTGCCCTCTCGCTTGCATGAAATGCTTTCTTCCATATGGTGTGTATCTTTCACCAATGTGCCCTAACTTCCTTTAGGCTATTCAACATATTAGTCTTGATTTCTTAACACTCGTTCACTACACTTCTTGCTATACTTCCAATGCATCTATGGTAGAGATATGATAGATATTCTTCCAACACTTCTATGGTAGAGGTATGATAAATATTCTTCCATTGCTTCTATTGAGTGACAACCAAGTCTATGTGATGGCTCCAAGCAGTGAGTAACTCCTTGAAACTAATTCAAACTTGTTAATACTTGTTGTAGTTCGATGTATCTCCAACTTATCCTTATGATGTAGGATTGCTTAGTTTCCCTTACACCCTATAATGACTTCCATGGTGTATACCCAAGCCGAATGGGATGCTTGCTTTGGTGTAAGTCAATTTAATTGCATGGTAAAAATGGAGGCTAGTGTAAGTGCAAAAAATGCTACTTTCGATATTGTTACATGGGAAGAATAGATATTGTGTCTTATAATTCTTACATAGCTATGATGCACCATTTTATCACATTGCTTGGAGGTAGATGTTGATGTGTTTACCTATGTTACCTTCACCAAAGGGTAGTGAATATGGAAGGTACCTTGCTTTACCATAAAATATGTTTTAGGTGTACCTTATCTTGCCTTCACCAAAGGCTTCATGGATGTTGAATGTACTTGGCTTGACATCCTTAGTGTAGCTATTTATCCTACCTTTTTCTTTCACCTTTCTTGTTATCTTCTTGCAAGCAATATTTGTTATTGCTTGAGTGATGACTATAGGTTTATGCTATCTGAACTATCTCCTTTTTCCTTGTATATCCTTCTCTTTTAGATCTATATAAAATTATTCTAATGAGGTACTTTACAAATGTAGACTGCAATGGTATAGATGTTTTCCCCCCTATACTCTTAAACTGAATCTCTTGGTTTCTCAAAATGGTGGCTTCTACTTCCTTTGTAAGCTAAGATGAGTTAGAGTCAATAGTACCCTTGGAAATTGTTTCCTTGCTTGGCTATGTTTAATTTTATAATTCCAATATTTTCAATCATATTTTGCACTATAGTATATGCAAATCCATGGAGTCTTCTTTTTTTTAATATACAATAAATATTTAAAAAATTTCTTTCTCTTGAAATATATCTAACTTCTATTTTTATTTGCATGTTTGAACCTTGTAGATGTTAGAATTTCACAATAATGGACACGCAAAGCATTACACAAAATATTAAGAGAAGAGTGGAACTGATTGATTTATTCCAAGGATCAACTTTGTATAAATAGCAAAGTTGATCATTGAGAGTTGTTGGATTACAACAACTCATCAAACCTGATGAAGATACCACTGAGAGTTCTCTTTTCATATGGAGGAGTGGAGATTCAAGTGTGTCTATCGCAGTAGAATTTAAGAGAATAATATCTTATTGTAACACCCTCCCTTAAGTTATACTAGGGGAGATTTGTAAAAATGAGTCCTAAAAGCAAGACCTGATGAGGTACTCATATACAATGACTTCTTTTTGAAGAGATGGTAAAAACCTAATGGGAAAAAACCATCAATCAAAAGGAATTAAGAGGCTTGTCTTCGTATGGCGAAGATTGTCCTCTTAATACAATAAGAAATATGAGTCATGGTATCATGGCATGAGGAGGTACTCATTTATAGTTGGTGAAAAAATCCATGTGGGAAAAACCAACTATGAGAATAAGAGAGGATTGTCTTCGTATGATGAAGATTGTCCTCTTTATACAAAAAAAGGATGAGTCCTCACAACTTGGCCTAATTAGGTACTCATTTACATTTTATAGTTGGTGAAAAAATCCCTATGGGGAAAAACCAAATATGAGAAGAAGAGAGGTTTTTCTTGGTATGACGAAGATTTTCCTCTTTATACAAAAATAAATATGAGTCCCAACAACTTGGCCTAATTAGGTACTCATATACAACATATAGTTGGTGAAAAAACCCCTGTGGATAAAAACTAACTATGAAAAGAAGAGAGGCTTGTCTTCGTATGGTGAATATTGTCCTCATAAAACCAATCAATGTAGTTGTATTACTCCAAGATTATCTCACAACTAAAGGTAAAGTGGAGAATGAAATGACTTGGTGAAGAAATTATGCAATTTGATTCTTAGTTGGAATATATTCCAAGTATATATCCCCATTCTAAATATGTTGTCGTATTAAGTGCATGTGTATCTCAATGTGATTGGTGCACTAATGCTCAACCAAATTGCGTGTAATATGAATTATGCTCTGATTGTCACACCAAAGAGTTATAGGATTTACATAGGTGAAACCAATTCTCTCAAAATTTGATGAAGCCAAAGAGCTTCCTGACTAGCTAAAATTGTTGCCATGTATTCTTCCTCTATAGAATATAAGGCTATTGCTTGTTATTTCTTGCATAACCAGGATATTGGTGAAGAACCAAGGAAAAATACATAGCCTAAGGTTGAACATCTATCTTCTATTGAACCTACCCAATCTGAATTTGTGTAGCCAATGATATCCATGGAAATTACCTTATAGAAGAGCCCAAAGTGCGTAGTGCCTTGCAAGTAATGGAGTATTATTTTTGCTTCTTTCCAATGACTGAAATGAGGTTGATGATAGAATCTAGATATGAGGCCAACAACATATGAGATATCTAGGTGAGTATGAGTAAGGTATAAAAGATTTCCTACAAGCTGACTGTATAGAGTTGCATCACATAGAGGGGATGAGCAAGAAGTACTAATATTAATGCCATATTGGAAGGAGGTAGGAGAAGGTTTGCAATTTGTCATTTTAAATATTTTTAGAATATCTAGAGTGTAATTTTGTTGACACAATGAAATTCCTACATCTGTTTGACTTATTTGGATCCCAATGAAGTAATGAGCTTTACCTAGATCAGCCATTTCTAATTTTTTAGAGAAAGAGTCTTTTATAGTTTGAATGTGAGTCAAGTTCCTACCAGTGAGAAGAAGATCATCAACATATAGAACAAGATTGGTGATTTTACCTTCATTTCTCTAAATGTATATTGTGTTATCAGACACATAATGAGAAAAACCTACAGAAAGAAGGAAGGAGTCCATATTTTCATACCAAGCTCTAGGGGCTTGTTTGAGGCCATGGAGAGACTTTTTTAGCCTACAAACAAGAGAGGAGTCTTGAGTGAAACCAAAGAGGTTGTTCCATGAATATTTATTATTTTAAATCCCCATGTAAGAAAGCACTTTTTACATCCATTTGATAGATAGGCCACTTATGGAAAGCAACCAAAGCAATAACTAGTCTAATAGAATCCATTTTAGCAACTAGAGCAAAGGTTTTTGCATAATCAATACCTTCAGTTTGAGAAAAACCTTTGGGTAGTAGACGAGCTTTGTGTTTGTCTATATCTCCATTAGGCCCATATTTAGTTTTGAATATCCATTTAAAATGAACTAACTTCCTTCCTTTAGGCAAGGGAACCAAATCCCATGTTTTATTTTTTATTAAGGAAGAGAATTCATTCTCCATGGCATCATCCCATTCTTTATTATCTGAGGCTTATTTGAAGGATTGAGGATCAGAGGAAATAGACTGATAGACAAGACTAGTGCCTATGGGGTTGGATGATCTAGTTTATGGAATATTTTGGATGTAAGGAGTAGCTTCTGAAAGAACGAGGATACATAAGCCCATAGGCATACTAGGTGCGATGCAAACAAGAGCATGCAAAATGCTAATTCCTACGAATGAAAATGCATGAAAAGGGGAAAACAAGCGAAATCAAACGAGATGTAAATAAATGTAAAGTGCAGCCCTTTATTTTATTAATTTTCTCGATATCATGTTACAATACGTTTCCTCCCTTTTCAGGGGTTAGGAGCATTAAACATGGTTTTGTCACACCATAGATGGTACGCTTTATTCTGCATGCTCACATGTGAAATGGGCAGGCCAAACATCACCATCGCTTATGTGAATGCATCTGTGCTTCCTTGCTACCCCTACGGTGTTGAGATCCTACATTCAAAAAAATAGTAAATGATTAAAAGCACTTGCGGATGGAGGGAAACATGCGATCCCCAAGGCCTCCAGTTAATGCATGCATAAAATAATTAAAACTATAATCAAAACATATCAAAATGAGCTAAAATTTGGATAGAGGCATGAAAGCATTACCAAGAATACACTACAAAAGGAACAGTCGATAAATCTACCACATATTTCTAATCTCTCCGGGGTGGGACGATTAGGACTGTCACAAGACGTCAGAAAGTGACCTCCTAAATGTCCCATCCAGGGGCCTCCAAAACACCTACAAAGTTGGAGTTAGGAAAAAAGGGGCATTTTGAGACGACCCAGAAGGTCGGATATTACAAATTCTACCTTGATCACCCTGTATTTGATGATGCTCCCTATATTTTAATGAAAACGAAAAACACTAAAAACATAGCCAATATTCATCATAATGACATGAAATTTGAATGGCAGCCTATATGAGTGACCTAAAATGAAATGCAAATGAAACATTAAGGAAATATTCTACATATTTCTAATCACTCCGGGATGGGGTGATTAGGACTACAGTAGTGCGGGGGGCATCTGGGGGTAGGACAACCACCGTTTGGGGATTGGTTTGGACACAAATCCACTTGGGATGGGTCCAAAACCTCCTAGGGGGTTGTGTCAACAAATTGGGTGGGGTATTGTGTCCAAATTTTTGGGTTTTAGGTCCAGATTGCACTTCCAATGATCACCCAATAACCTCCCTTCAAAAAGAGAGATCAAGGATGTAAGAAGCACAAGCGATGGGTGAGGGTGTAATTTGGTAGCACCCCATTGCTCCAAATGCTCCTGCTCTATCTCTCTTGGGGTGAGAAGACTCACCATTTTATAGACCTGAGGGTATCTTATGAATGAGCATGCAGAGGCGCCACTTGGCCATCATGCCTTGTCAGGGAGGAGAAGATTCCTCCCTGATTAAGGGTTCCATGATTGCCTCTATGACTGCCCATTTGAGCTCAAAAATGCTCACTCGCACTCCCATGCATTGAAGGTGGAGTTGAGTGCCGGATCTGAGCTGCCATTTGTCAAGGTTTGACCTTTTTCCCATCAAACCTGCTATTTTCCCCACCTTGGAGTGAATGCTGCTAATCGTCCCAGGGTGGGACAAATGCCAGTTTGTAATCATCCCAGGGTGGAATGAGTAGGGAGTAGAGTGATTGAAATGTGCCAAATTGACCTCTGACCTTTCAAAACTATTGTGGGAGTGGTTAGGGCCATTTTTCAACCTCTCGAGGCTGCCCTAGGGGTTGTGTATATCAATTTGGTCAGTGTTTGTAGCCACATAATCAGATTGGTGCTATTTTGGTGTCTATAGATGCCCCTTTTTGGGATGCGTTATGCGTGGTGCAGTGCTGAGCAAAAATAGATAACCAAAGCACTAATGATTAGGGTTTCTTAGTAACCTAACCAACTTTTGATGCCCCAAGTATGGAAAGGGCATGCATTCTTGAATCCTTGCTTTTGACGAGCTAAGGAGCTTAATTCAAGTGTTAACCTTTTTTGGTGAGGTGTTACTTGATCTTGGACATTGTTTAGTCATGAATAGGCAAAGGGCATAACCTTTTTGTCTATGGGAACCTTGAGATCATGATTCATGAATGGAAAGTGTTTGATCAGCTTGTGATTATTGCTTGTTTTTTGCACCAAGCAGGAGCGTGATTGTCTTTGTTAATGATTCTTTGAATGCATGCCATTTCCTTGATTGGGTGTGTGTTTGTTGATTGGTGACTAACTGTGACTACCCCCTCAAGCGACGAATCGATGAGGGAATGACTGACATGAGAAAAATGACAAGTCACTTGACCCAAGATGACTTTTGTAAGGGAGCCTTTAGTTGTTTTCTATTGAATGCTTATGCAGTTTCCCAACAATATGACCTATTTTTTGTGGGTTTTAAGCCTCTTTGTGACGCCATTTGGGGATGAAATTCTTGAAAATTCGTCCTCTCATGGAGCGGTCCGGCTATGGGAGAATTCTTAGGGAGTAGGATAGTGAGGATTTGTGACCCCAATGTCAGTTTTTTATGCCAATAATTTCAGACGCAAAGGCACCTTTGTTCAGTAATTTTATTGCTATTTTTGGGTGGGTTTGGACCCTTTTGTGACACCGTTTGGGGATGAAATTCTCAAAAATTTGTCCTCCCGTGGAGCGGTCCGGCTATGGTAGCCTTCTTAGGAGTAGGATAGTGATGATTTGTGACCCCAATGTTAGTTTTGCTTGCCAATAATATCAGGTGCAAATGCGCCTTTGTTCGACAAGTTTATTGCTATTTTTGGGTGGGTTTGGACCTTTTTGTGATGTCGTTTGGGGATGAAATTCTTCAAAATCCATCCTTTAGTTGAGTGGTATGGATATGGTAGCATTTTTAGGGAGTAGGATAGTGAGGATTTGTGACCCCAATGTCAGTTTTGCATACCAATAATGTCAGGTGCAAATGCGCCTTTGTTTGACAAGTTTATTGCCATTTTTGGTGCATTTTGGGTGTAGTTTTTGCTATTTTTAATTTTCTTTCTCTGTAATCATCCCAGGGTGGGAAAAATACCTATTTAGTAATCATCCCAAGGTGGTACAAGTGCTAACTATAGCCCTCTTCCCAGGGTGGAATGATTACAAGCGTAAAATCCTATATAAGGGCCAAAACTAGGTTTTGGGCTCATTTGCATTTGTTTTTTCTAGCGATTTGGAGCTGTGAGGAGGAGGAGTTTGAGTCTACATAGTGGAGCACTGTAAATATTTCATGGACACAATGAGTTCATGAACCAAATCATCCAGTGGCGAATCCGAGGCGAAGCCCGTGAGTGCTCCTTCTCTTTATTTTGCTTGTTTTATTTTACAGTTAAAAATCATAATTTATTTTGTGTTTGTATTCTGTTTTTGTGTTTACACTAAGATTAAACCCTAGTTTAAATTTTTGTTTGGTTTTTTGTATTATGCACTTTAAACTAAAAGTAAACCCTAGTTTAAAATCTTGTTTGTTTTTTTGTATTTGGCATTTAAACTAAGATTAAACCCTAGTTTAAAGTTTTATTTTTATTTTGGTTTTTGTTTAAACGAATATTAAGAAACCCTAGTTGAAAATTTTATGTATTTTGTGTTTTTCATTTTGTTTAAACTGTAGACACCAAAATAGCACCAATATGATTATGTTACAACAAGCGTTGATCACATTGACACACACAACCCCTAGGGCAGCCCCCAGAGGTTAAACAGTGGTCCTAAACACTCCCAAAAGCAGTTTGGAGGTCAGAGGTCAATTTGGCACCTTGCTCTTTGCTCGTCCCACCCAGGGATGAATACAAACTGGCATTCATCCCACCCAGGTATGAATATCAGCATTCACCCTAGGGTGAGGCGAATAGCAAGTTTGACTGGCAAAAATTCAAACCTTGACAAGTTCGCTAGTTAACTGAAGCTGTAGGCCATGCAATTGCAAGGAACGACTTCAAATAAAGAAGAGAGACTTCAGTCATGCATGTCTTTATTTTAGATACCTCATGCAAGGAGATTCTAAATCATGGAATTATATTTTCTCTCAAAATAGGACAAACAACTCAAGTGGCACCCTCGCATGTGCAATTCAAACAGAGAGACCCTAGGTCTATAAATTGGTGAGTTTTCTCACCCAAAAGAGATACAGATAAGGAGCATTTGAGCAATGAAGTGATGCCAATTTACATACCTACTTGTGATTTGTGCCTTTCACATCCTTAATCTCTCATTCGAAAGGGAGGTTATTGGATGATTATTGGAAGCACGAATCAAGACCCAAAACCTAATTTTTGGCCACAATATCCCACAAAATTTGTCGACAACACCCCATAAGAAGTTTTGGACCCATCCCAAGTGGATTGGTGCCTAAAAATATTCCCAAACGGTGGGCGTCCTACCCCTGAGTGCTCCCCAAGTTGTCGTAGTTCTAAATGCCCCACCCCGGAGTGATTAGAAATATGTGATATATTTCATTGATTTTTCTTTTGCATCTTACTCTAGGTTATTTAAATAGGTTGTAGTTTAAATTTCACTTCATTCTGAGCATTTTGACTAGGTTTTTATCATTTCCTGCCTTTACTAATCTACAGATGCCATCATCAAAATCTAGGTGCTAGAGGAAAAATTGGAGAAATATGACCATCTGGGTCTTCCCAAAACATCGCCAATTAGCTAACCCCAACTTTGCAGGTCATTTGGAGCTTCCTAGGTAGGACATTGAAGAGGATGCTTTCTAACAAATTATTATAGGTTAATTCGTCCCACCCCAGAGTGAATACAAATCTGTGAGGAATTTATTGACTGTTCCTTTTGTAGTGGCTTCCTGGTAGAATATTCATGCTTCTGTCAAATTTCTAGATCGATCTGATATCATTTGGTTATCATTTTAATATTTTCATGCATACACTGACAATAGGCCTTGGGAAATACATGTTCTATTCTATCTGCAGGTGCTACTAATATTTTCTATTTCCTTGAACGCAGGTCTTCGACATCAGAGGAGTGAGAAGGAGTCAAAAATCATATACACAAGCGGCAGTGACATTTTGGTCCACCCATATTACATGTGGGCATGCGGAAGAAGGATTGCTATCCATGGATGTGATAATAAACATATTTGACGCTCCTACCCCCTAAAAAGTAAGGAGACGCATTGTAACACGACTTTGAAAGCATATCAATAAAGAGGTCCATATTTCATATTGCTTTTATCTTGTGTTGATTCGTCTATGTTCTTTCTTTTCATGCATTTTGTAATACATAGGCTGTTAGCATTAAGTTTGGTTCTACACGCACCATGCTTGGCATATTCCTTTTTGTTTTCATATCCTCGTGCTTTCAATGGCGATCATGATGGGACATCTATCCCTTAATTTTTAAGATTAAATTTATAATTAAAGTTGCTTGTTTTTGTTTATAGGTACCAAGTTTTCAAACATTGGAGTGTTGTTCGTTTCAGTCTATGACGAGTACAGAGCTGGAATTCATCTTACCCAGGGACGAATAGGAATTCATCCTACCCTAGAACGAATATAGATCTGTTATTCATCTCATCCTGGGACGAATAGCTCTCTATGCAATTTCAAAGTAGAAATTCAGAGACATCCAATTTGGGCAGAGAAGATGTAGGGGTTACAAACACCTTTTGGCATTTTTTGTTTTCAATTTTTAATTTTTTGGTTATTTGCTTGCAGAGGAGAGTTTGAATGCTTGTTTTCTTAATTTATGCAACTTAAAAAGAACCCCACACACCACATGGTAATGAAAACAACAAGGAGTTGGTTGTAAAACCCCAACCCTTGAGCAAGACCAACGATGGATTTCATCACCACCTTGGCTTGAGATACTACATACATAACCCCGATCGTGACTGTTGCTAGACGTAAATCCTGACGAAAGCTGACCAAGTGTAGTGGGGGTGATTCCCATTGCATGAGGATAAGTCTTCTATGGTAGGTGTCATAAACAGAGCGAATCCCCTTCTGTATCGCCTATGCTCCACGTACCATCTGCTCTCACGTACCAATAGTTTCCCTCACGTAAGGGCGGGTATATAGAGAGGTTTGTATATCGGTATGGCAAAGGCATATCGAAGGGGCGACCATTTTTGGGAGTCACAAGAGCCATCACATTGGATTTAAATGTTCTTCACAAAAGCTTTCAAACAAACATCAAAACACACTAAACCAGGTTTAGGGCACACTTTTAATCTTTAAACAAGATAACCACTATGTTGATTGTGTGTTTCCTTTCTATTTAAGTGTAGCATAAAGAATCATAAAAGAGATAAAAATCTACTCATCTTAAGGAGCACATCACCATGGTGTACACTCGTAGCTAAGCCCAATCACGGGAAAGCACTATAAAAAGTGTTCAAAGGGGGACAAGTCGCCTTCGATATAGTCCTAAGGACTTGGTCATCTCGCCTTGGTGGCATGGCATGATGAGTAGTCGTTATACCATCATTAAATCTCAAAGATCTTATCAATCCGGGGTGGTGTCCAAGGCTATCTACGATAGAAAGTTCAAACAGAGTTGCATTTCAGCTCATTTGGGAGCAACAGGTCTTTATTGGTAGGATTGATTGTGTGGGGGATTTGTGTCACTTCTATCCCTAAATTGCATAAATTTAACTTTAATCTATTTGCAAGAATGAAAAACTAATTGTTGTCTACAGAAATAAAGTCCTAATTACAATTGCTAAATTGAGACTTAATTGATTTGCGAAGGAAAATCCTAATTACAGTTGCTAAATGAGAAACCTATTTACTTTTGCAATGATGAGATAAAACAAGTAATCAACTTCTGTCAATACTACGAAACAGAAGGTCGTCAATCTTACGTGCGGTGTTTGACAACAAAAACAAGAATGCAGGAAATTATAGAAAACTTGTAAATTGTTGGAAATGTAAATTGCAGGGAATTGGAAAATTACTGAAAAATAAAGAAACTGATTATATCTATTGCTGATTACATCACAAATGTAAAATAGATGGATAAAAACTAAAACAGAAATCAAATACCACAAAATGCTGAAATTGACAAGTTCCACTACTTATTCTGCTGTAGCAAAATCAAGACTGAAAACCTGTCTGTTAGTCCTTCTCCTAGATTTGAAAGTGGCCGGCCTCCTTTTCCAGAAGAAGGTATAATTTCTTCTCTAAGTCTTACTCACACTCAGACATAACAAAATAAATGAAATGAAAACTGCACTTTTATTGCTTCAGAAACATAATTACAATTCTGCTGAAATCTGTTACAGATCTGCAATCTGTTACAAGTCTATTATCTCTAATATGTCTAATCTCTAATCTAATATTTCTAATATCTAATATTCTTCCTAATAGCTCAACCTGTATGGGAGCTATCTTTTATAGATGCCTAAAATCTAATTACAAACATAAAATATGTTGTCCTGATATCCTGCAGAATTTCCTGGGTTTATCCTAGAAGAGGATCAAACTTGATCTTTTCCATAAATGGTGGCTTTGGATGGCAAGGACGGCAAAGTTAGATGGGAGATATTTTCCCTTAACTTTCTCAACCTTATTATCCCCTTTTCCACCGCCAAAAGTCAGTCAACAAGTCAAAAAGTACATTATGTTTTCATTCCGAAGATAAGTGGCTCATTCCGAAGATACTGCAATTCTCATTTCGAAGATCCGCTCATTCCGAAGATACTGCAATTCTCATTTCGAAGATCCGCTCATTCCGAAGATACTGCAATTCTCATTCCGAAGATCTGTTCATTTCGAAGACACTATGTTTT
Organism: Wollemia nobilis; assembly: GCA_028583015.1. Taxonomy (NCBI): domain Eukaryota; kingdom Viridiplantae; phylum Streptophyta; class Pinopsida; order Araucariales; family Araucariaceae; genus Wollemia; species Wollemia nobilis. The sequence goes on along the minus strand of JAQPPZ010002383.1, from coordinate 177,169 downwards.
CTCATTCCGAAGATATCTGTTCATTTCGAAGACATTGTGTTCATTCGAAGACACTGTGTTCATTTCGAAGATCTTTAGAATGACCAACTGTGTTGACTCCAAATGGTTTTGGCTGCATTTCTCAGGTGTATTAGACCTCAGGATCAGATTGCAATAGTCTTCATTCTTCCTTGGATGTGAATTCCATGCCTTGCCATTCATTGGTAGCTTGCTGGAATTTATATGGAAAAACCAGTTTTCTATTGCACAGTAATAAGTCTTTGTACTATTTGCTGAATTTAGAGAAACTAATGCTTAATGATCATCAAAATAAGACTACTGAAATGCTGTTGTCAACCTAAGCATGAAAATATAACATAAAACTATACAAGAACTGTTAAAAATCAGAATATAATGTCCTTAACACTGCAATCATGCAAACAGTTAATACAGAGCATATTAAATCAACTTAACTAGCATATAAGATAATTCACAAGAGTTTTAGGCAGTTTTAGGTAGTTTTAACTATTTAAAACATGCTATAAATGAGGCTTATCCAGGCCTCATCATTCCCCCCAACTTATATTAATGCATGCCCTCATGCATTGCAGTGGGCTATGGAGTCACAAATGTCCATACTCATATTCCATGTTTCATAGAACAATTTAATGCCTGTGTAATTTCTCATGAAGATTTCTGATTCATTATTCAAACTGATCATCTGGTTGGGAATCCTCTTCAAAAATCAACTTGTGACAACCTACTTTTTAGTTTCTCCACTTTTTGCTATAATTCTCTAATTTTCTTTTCATGTTTTTCAATAACATCTTTTCTTTCCTCAATCCATCTCATTTGTATTTTTATAACACTCTTGGCTGCTCTTAGTTGTTTTGTGATGTCCACCTCCTCTTCTTCATTTGACTCAGAACCTAATACTGACAAATCAACTCAGTTTGCTGCTCAACAATGATCTCATCCTCTGCTTGACCCCTACTCCTGTACAGGAGGTTCCATGAAATTATCTATGATTACATCCAAATTCTCAGTGGCTTGTTGCACTTCTATGACATCAGGGCTATCCTGTCTGGTCTTCTCTTCAATAATTTGCTCTTTTTGTTGGAGTCTTGCAGACCTCCTAGTCCTTAATGTATATTTTCTCTTCTTGCCCTATTTTCTTGTGGTAATAGGGGCTGTAGGGATAGCTTCAAGCTCTTCACTATGAACTTCACTCTTATATTCTGACGGATAAATAACATCTTTAGAAAAATGAACCCTCTTCTATTTTATTTTTTTGCTATCAGTTTCAGCTCTTCTCTTCTTAGTCTGTGAGTTTGATGGTTCTGTTTCTTTTGGGTGTGTTTCTTTTTTGCAATAGCCTCTATAGTAGTTCCTATTTCTTCTTCTACAACACTGCGAGCTATTTCTTCTTCGCAAACCTCTGCAGTGTTTCTTCTTCTGCAACAACATCTACAACATCTGTTAGGTCACTGATTTCTGGTTGCTACAGGGTTTGCTCTTGTTCTTCTTCAGAAAGAATATATTTTTTTCTTGTAATCATTAGCAAATATGTCTTTGAAAAGAAAATATGGCACACTTCCTTATTCTGTGCTCTGAACACCTGGCCATCAATCATTGGACATCCTTGCCATCAAATTTTCTTTACTATTTTTAGCTTGTCCATTATGCATGCAAATTTTCCCACATGAGTGGTTATTATCAATGAATGGTGGTGGCATGTTTGTTAAATCTTCATTCCGAAGATTATGTTTCATTCTGAAGACTAAGCTGGGCATTTAATTTGAAGATAACCTCATTCCGAAGATAAACCTTCATTCCAAAGACACACCTTCATTCCAAAGACAAACCTTCATTCAGAAGACACACCTTCATTTTGAAGACAAACCTTCATTCTGAAGACACACCTTCATTTCGAAGACAAAGCTTCATTTCGAAGATACCACGGTTATTTGAAGATACAACAGTCATTCTGAAGACATAGCGAGAAACCAACATTTTTCTCTTTCTCCAAGCATGTTTTGTTTATGCCAACTCTTATGAACACTTTTATACTAATGGTTAATTGTCATATACTATATATCAAATATTTACAATGAGAAAAGTGCAAGAAACATATATACCTGGTTAAAACAAGTTAATGCAAGTTTTGAAAGATGACTGCTTCTGTTGATATTCTGCTGAGGCTTCCTGCAACACTTCAAAAACAAGTGCAGTTGGTGAATTTGTACAATGGTGACTCAGAACTTTCAAGGTTATGCATGCCAGAAAACTGGTTTTCATGCATACCAACTCAGTAGCGCCTTAGAAAAGGTTTTCACTGCTTGAGCTATTCATTTTCTCTCTTTTTTTTTTTTTCTTTAACCTCTCCTTTTCTCTCTTTTTTTTTCTTTGTCTTTTTGATTCTGATTGTGCCCGTGAAGGAATTCATGACTTCCCTGAAATCATGCCCATGAAGGAATTCACAGCCATAATTTATTCATCTTTTTGTTTTCTATTTTTTTCTAATTTTTTTTTCTTTTTCTTTTTAAGATTCAAAGATATGATCATTTGGAATCTTCATCGAGAAGAAGAAGCCTCTTCTGTCAAATGTAACCGTGTGAAATACCGAGCAAATTCCACCTTTGTTAGTGGTTTATGGTACAACTGTAAAAGATGTCCATTCACCACTAATATCCTCCTTAAATCATCAACTAAAGAAAGTTGAACAACTTCATTCTCAAACTCCCCTGGTTCATCCTTGCTGCTCTTAATGTGATCATCATGCCACATTTTCCATTTTTGTTGAGTGAACTCTATTTGGTGAAGTGCTTCCAACCAAAGTTCATCAAATGCATTCAACTGCAAAATTTGTTTTTTTGTACCTGCAACAACTCAATGCCAATTGCTAAAGATGCATAAAATGTTAGTAAAGCATTAGGATGTTGCACCAATATATCAAACAAATTTGCTCCCTGGTTTTTAGTCAACCAACTATTGTTGTTCAAAGGTTGTTTTGGTTGTGTTTCGGTTTGTTTTGTACCAGGCTTATTTGAATTGGTTCTTGGAGAAACATTTTTATTTACACCAATGGAGGCCAAAACTAAAGTATTCTTTTCATTTTCCTTATGTGTTCTAAGAAACTGTGGGCTTTCTGTACAATCATACTTAGGTGTAATAAGTTTACCTGAAAGCAAGTTAACTAATTTTCCACCTTTTTGTATGGTTTTAGGATATACTTTCTTCTTTTTTCTTGGTTTTCTAAAACACATTTCTTGAACAATCCTATTAATGATTGGTACAACTTGAGGTAAAGGGATTGTAACAGTTAAATGTTCTAATTCCTTTATCAAATCTGATTGTGAAGATGTTATTTTTGATATCTCAGATTGTTCAAAATATGATACTTTATTTGATGAGGTATCTTGTTCTTCTTGATGTTGTTTTAGTGTGGATTTGTTTTCATGTTCATTCTTTTTAACTTCACTTTCTACATTGATAAGTGGAATAGGTTCAAGCAGTGGTTCACTTGAACACAACTGAGTTTTAACACAGTCACTAACATTTATTAGGGTTGTATTTTTTGATTCAACCACAGAGACAGGGGTTACCTGTTTAACATGATTTGGATTGACCACGAGGTTGAGTTGAAAATAGAGGTTGTTTTAATTTTTGTTGTTGTTGTCCATGATAGAAATTATGGATATAATTAGGCAACAAATTTGATTTTTGTTTTTGACAATGTTGCTGCCCTTTGTACATATTTTGATGTTGTACCCATTGATATCCCTGTAATTTTGGTTGCAACCATGGTGGATGTTGTTGATTCCATTGTTGTTGCATCCATCCATGTTGAGACCATGCTTGGGAGTATGCCCATGGTGGTTGACTCCAACATTGTTGAAGTGGACCTGAAGCAGACCATGGCATATACCAAGGATTATTTCCCCAATGTGCAGGAAATTGAGAAGCATTCTGATATGGAAATTTATGAAAATTATTCCCTTGTCCTTGTCCTACAAAATTGGTTTTTTTCATAGGTTGAGACTGTTTTTCAAAGACACTTTTAAGTTATGGCAATAAACTACACTGATCTGTGGGGTGTCCTAATTGACAAATGCTACATGTAGCAGGTATAAATATTTTGTTCAAAGGACAATCATGAAGAGAGTGTTGCTTTTTACATTCTGAACAATAGATGGCTGAAGATTCAGTAGATTCATTTTTTTCATCTAATGTTCTATCATGTACTAAAACATCAGCCTCTTTTATGCATTCTTTCAAATCATGTTTTTCATTACCAATTCTGTGTTTTCTATGCCTTGAATGAGAGTAATTTTTACAGAGTTTAATAATTTCCTCAAATTTAAGTGCATTTGTATCTCCTCTTCCCAAGATATCCAATGCATCCCTAGATTCATCTTGTAGTCCCCTTAAGAATATGACTTTGCAAATTTCAGGTTCAACACTTCCACATCTCTTATGAACAAAAGAAAATCTGTCTATATAATCTTCTAAGATTTCATTTTCCTCTTGTTTCATTGTAAGAATTTCATCATTTTGATTCTTGACTTGACAATATTCTTGGTATCTCTCCAAGAATATGTTTTCCATCTCATCCCAAGTTCTAATTGAGTCAGGTGCTAAGGTGATAAACCATCGTAGAGCTAACTCTTTAAGAGTGGAAGGAAATAGTTTGAGCTTTTGATTGTCATTAGTGTAATCATGAGCTTGACATACAATTTTAAACTCAAACAAAAACATATCGGGATCTTCGGATGTAATTCCCTTGAAAGTTGGTAATACTTGCAGGTGAAATGACCTTCATGGGAGCATTTTGATTAAGATCTAGTTGGATGGGATTTTGAAAAGTTACGCGGGTGCACTAGTTGCACTAGGGTGGAGCACATTGTTGGCTCTACCTTGATTCTCTTGTGAGCCTTCCATTGTAGGTTCCCAAAAACAATTATAAATCTTGTCAAATTTTCCTGATTGTATGGATTTGTCAAGAGAAAATGGTGTTGAACTACTTAATTTTCCTCCTTGTAATGATTTCTCAAAGGATCTTGCAAATCTTGCAGTGTTGGAAGTGGATGATTGGGATTCTTTGAAAATTCCAACATTTTTGGAAATAAAAAATTTAGACATTTTTGACATAATTTCAACCTCTTGTGAAATTTTTCTTCTTGTGGTTTCTTGCTTATTTCCTAAATGGACTGAAATACAATTTACCAATAACAATTACTTATACCAGTCATTACATTCAGATTTTACTCTAAAATTCACAACTTAGCATATTTAATAATTATTGGACTACTTTTCACCTTCTAACAACACCGTGTTCCCCGGAAACGATGCCAAAATGATGAGTAGTCATTATACCATCATTAAATCTCAAAGATCTTATCAATCCGGGGTGGTGTCCAAGGCTATCTACGATAGAAAGTTCAAACAGGGTTGCAGTTCAGTTCATTTGGGAGCAACAGGTCTTTATTGGTAGGATTGATTGTGTGGGGGATTTGTGTCACTTCTACCCCTAAATTGCATAAATTTAACTTTAATCTATTTGCAAGAATGAAAAACTAATTGTTGTCTACAGAAATAAAGTCCTAATTACAATTGCTAAATTGAGACTTAATTGATTTGCAGAAGGAAAATCCTAATTACAGTTGCTAAATGAGAAACCTATTTACTTTTGCAATGATGAGATAAAACAAGTAATCAACTTCTATCAATACTCTAAAACAGAAGGTCGTCAATCTTCTGTGCAGTGTTTGACAGCAAAAACAAGAATGCAAGAAATTATAGAAAACTTGTAAATTGTTGGAAATGTAAATTGCAAGGAATTGGAAAATTACTGAAAAATAAAGAAACTGATTATATCTATTGCTGATTACATCACAAATGTAAAATAGATGGATAAAAACTAAAACAGAAATCAAATACCACAAAATGTTGAAATTGACAAGTTCCACTACTTATTCTGCTATAGCAAAATCAGGACTGAAAACCTATCTGTTAGTCCTTCTCCTAGATTTGAAAGTGGCCGGCCTCCTTTTCCAGAAGAAGGTATAATTTCTTCTCTAAGTCTTACTCACACTCGGACATAACAAATTAAATGAAATGAAACGCACTTTTATTGCTTCAGAAACATAATTACAATTATGTTGAAATCATTACGGATCTGCAATCATTACGAGTCTATTATCTCTAATATGTCTAATCTCTAATCTAATATTTCTAATATCTAATATTATTCCTAATAGCTCAACCTTTATGGGAGCTATCTTTTATAGATGCCTAAAATCTAATTACAAACATAAAATATGTTGTCCTGATATCCTGCAGAATTTCCTGGGTTTATCCTAGAAGAAGATCAAATTTGATCTTTTCCATAAATGGTGGCTTTGGACGGCAAGGACGGCAAAATTAGATGGGAGATATTTTCCCTTAACTTTCTCAACCTTATTATCCCCTTTTCCACCACCAAAAGTCAGTCAACAAGTCAAAAAGTACATTCTGTTTTCATTCCGAAGATAAGTGGCTCATTCCGAAGATACTGCAATTCTCATTCCGAAGATCCGCTCATTTCGAAGATACTGCAATTCTCATTCCGAAGATCCGCTCATTCCGAAGATACTGCAATTCTCATTCCGAAGATCCGCTCATTCCGAAGATCCGCTCATTCTGAAGATCTGCTCATTCTGAAGATATGTGTTCATTCCGAAGACATGTGTTCATTCCGAAGACACTGTGTTCATTTCGAAGATCTTTAGAATGACCAACTGTGTTGACTCCAAATGGTTTTGGCTGCATTTCTCAGGTGTATTAGACCTCGGGATCAGATTGCAATAGTCTTCATTCTTCCTTGGATGTGAATTCCATGCCTTGCCATTCATTGGTAGCTTGCTGGAATTTATATGGAAAAACCAGTTTTCTGCTGCACAGTAATAAGTCTTTGTACTATTTGCTGAATTTAGAGAAACTAATGCTTAATGATCATCAAAATAAGACTACTGAAATGCTTCTGTCAACCTAAGCATGAAAATATAACATAAAACTATACAAGAACTGTTAAAAATCAGAATATAATGTCCTTAACACTTCAATCATGCAAACAGTTAATACAGAGCATATTAAATCAACTTAACTAGTATATAAGATAATTCACAAGATTTTTAGGCAGTTTTAGGTATTTAAAACATGCTATAAATGAGGCTTATCCAGGCATCATCATGGCACACAAGATAGTCCACATCATGCCATCATAGAACAAGACTCTAAAGGCACCTCTTTGAGAGGCACCCCCACTCAGCATAGGCCCTTTCAAGAGGATAACCTACATGTAGCACTCAACATAGATAGGAGACCTCGCTTAGATGCTTGTTATGAGTGGCCTAGTGATGAATTGTTAGAGTAACGAACGGTCCAAAAGGAGGGGCCACATGATTTCATCCCTCATTTACCCCGTATTACTGTTAGAAACACTAGGCAATATCTAGAGTATCAGGCTCTCTAGACAGGGCAAGACAATTCTTCCCGCACCTTTTACGCATATGAAAGAGAGTACAAGGAAGACCACTACATTCCTCAAGAGTAGTACACAGCATAGGAACGATGCACGTCCGCACCTGCTATGTATCAGGATCGCCCATTGAGGCTGGAGCCTCAGGTAAATTTTGCTAACCTCGACAGAGGGAAGTAACCCATAGGGGTATCAGATCACCATGACCGAGATAGACATGTAGGAGAGGCATCTAGGCTTCCTAAACATGAGACGGTGGAACAAAGTGACTTGATATTTTCCAAACATGCCACACACCAAGCGTAGATTACGCAACTCAGGAAAGATCAACAACAATTAGAACATCTGTGTCACCTTAACAAAGAGTGCATTCAGCATCAGAAAGCCAAATTGCTTCATCACACTGTGCCTCAGAAGGTCCCAACTCCTCGCACACATAAAGTAGAAGTGTATGAGAGGCATAACCCCTTGGTGTAAGATAGGTCTCCATGACCTCGTCAAGTACTACCTCCAAGACCTCCTAGACCTGAGTGGGAGGCCACTCCCCAAAACAACAATGGGCACCCTCCGCAGACACCCACCTATGCATATAGGTCTCAACTAGGCACTCCTCAAGAAGCCTATGAGGAGTATGAACAAGAAGAAGAGCGGGCTGAAATGCCCTACCAATGCAGATGGGGTGCTACCCAGCTACCTCTCCATAGGCCTCCAGCTCCCCGCAACCCATGACAGGATCAAACCAATGAGGAAGAGATCAAATTCTTTGATGAATATAAAGCGCTGCTGGAATGCTTAGAATCTATGGAGATCAAGACTTTTGGGCCCCAAAATCCCACTTTATGCCAACTCTATAGTCATCTTGTGCATCCGTCCGTGCTGGCACCTCCATACGCTGAACACTTTAAACTGCCATAGTTGGCACTCTTTAGAGGGGAGGAGGATGTCCAAGAGCATGTGACTATATTCTTGAGCCAGTGCTTTGGCATTTAGGACGATGATGCTTTGTTACTAAGAACATTTATAACCACATTCATAGGCTTTGCCTCAGATTGGTTCACTTAGTTACCAAAATATAGCATTAGTAACTTGGATCAGCTAGTGGACATGTTCCTCAATTGCTTCACCTTCAATACCAAGAAAAAGGCGTAATTAAGTGACCTAGCTAGCCTCAGGCAATATGAGGAAGAGACCATGGTAGCCTATGGGAACCGATGGAGGATGCTACTTTCAAAGCTGCCCTACCTCCCTCCCATGTTCGACCTGACTCAAATGTTCTCAAAGAGCTGTTTGAGATCGATCTATGTGCTATTGCAGCTGTAGCAATATTCCACTCTTGAGGAAGCTCTGGCGCAAGATAGAATCATTGAGGAGATCAAGATACAAGTGAAAGCATGAGATTCCGAAAATAAAAGAAACACTAATTGCAATGTAAACCAAATAGCTTGATGCATGAAATAACACAGATATAATCAAATCAGAAGCAGGAGCACAACCCTTTTTATTAATTTGATTCCAACTCGGTTACAATGCATCTCCTCAGTTACATATTTTCAGTTACAATCATGAACAGTGATCTTCTTTTCCGCATGCCCACATTTGAAACGGGCGGGCCAGTGTTGCCGCCGCTTATGCTGATGAATCCTTGCTTGCTGCTGTTCTTCCTGCATTCAAAGAAATAGTAAACTGTTTAGTAGCACCTGTGTTAAAAATAAACAAAAGCATAAAGGCTGCTGCCAATAAAACAGTCACTGTTATCTGCAGGTCAATGAAGAACCAGAAATCGACTAAAACACGATACTATTTGCCGATAAAATGCCTTCTAGAATATGTATTCGAACACTGTTAACTGCAAGATATGCTCGAACGTAGCAAGATATATTCGACTTACAACATAGTGCAAGATATATTCTATCGTAAAACGTGAGTTATTTCGACAGCATAAAGCGTAAGGTAAGATGAGCACACGATATCGAAATAGATTGAAATAAACTAAGAGCAACGTCTTCTGAATCTGATAGACGTTTAAACATCAGAGAATACAATATGACAGAATACAATAACTTGAAACATAGGAACGCGTGCGGGGCGCCCAAGCGGGCCGCCCGCCGTTGGAACTTGATCTCGACGTCGATCCACTAGGGAAGGACTCGAAATCTCTTAGGTTGAGTTATCGTCGAATGGATGGAATACTGTTGTCCACTGTCGGGTTCTAAGGTTCGGATCCACGCTTCTAGAAACCACTCACTAACCTCCCGTGCGAAAGAGATCAAGAGTGTAGAAGAAATGAATCAGAAAGGAAGCAATCGGGCCTTTTAGTTTGACAGCACTTCGTTGCTTTCGAATCCCTGCCAACCTCCGTTTGGGTGGAAAAATCCACCATTTTATAGACCCAGGGGGTCTCCTTGAATGTCGTGCATAAGCGCCACGCGTTGGTCAAAGGTGCCATGTGGCGGTCGTGTCTCCTCGAGAGAGGAAAGTCCTCCACGACTCGGGCTTCCGTTAATGCCACTGTGACAGTCCTTCAACGGCCCACGCAACTGACTGTGGTGTCACTGCCAGTTGTCTAAAGCCCACCTTAAATCATTTTTTAAATGTTTTAATGTTTGCCTTTAATTGTTTGAATTCCGCCTTTGAATGCTGACGTGTCGCCTTTGAATGCTGACGTGTCGCCTTTGAATGTTTAAAAATCCGCCCAGCGCAAATGCCGAAGTGTCGCGATATCGCGACGTCGCGATATCGCGACACTTTAGCCAAGGCCTTTCCTTGAGTTCCGAAGTGTCGCGATATCACGACACTTCGGCCAAGGCCTTGCCTTGGGCGCCGAAGTGTCGCGATATCGTGACGTCGCGATATCGTGACACTTGGCCAAGGCCTTGCCTTGGGTGCCGAAGTGTCGCGATATCGCGACACTTCGACCAAGGCAAAGCCTTGGGCCGAAGTGTCAGATATCGTGACACTTCGGCCAAGGCAAGGCCTTGGCGAAGTGTCGCGATATCGACACGTCGCGATATCGCGACACTTCAGGCAAAGCTTTGCTTTGGGCGCCGAAGTGTCGCGATATCGCGACGTCGCGATATCGCGACACTTCGGCCGAGGCCCTTCTTTTGATTAAGACTTTGTCTTGATGAAGGCTTTGTTTTGATGAAGGCTTTGTTTTGATAAAGGCTTGCTTTTATGAAGGCTTTGTTTTGATAAAGGCTTGCTTTTGACTTTGATTGAGACTTTGTTTTGATCAAGGCTTTGTTTACTTTCCGACCTTCTGAACTGCTATGTAAGTGGCTAGGACCACTGTTTGACCTCTGAGGGCTGCCCTGAAAGCTGTGTATGTCAATGCGATCAGTGTTTGTAGTCACTTAATCGGATTGGTGCTGTTTTGGTGTCTACAGATGCCCCTTTTTGGGAAGCGCTGCGGGTGATGCAGTGCTGAGCAAAAATAGATAACCAAAGCACTAATGATTAGGGTTTCTTGGTAACCTAACCAACTTTTGATGCCCCAAGTATGGAAAGGGCATGCATTCTTGAATCCTTGCTTCGACGAGCTAAGGAATTTGATTTCAAGTGTTAACCTATTTTGGTGAGGTGTGACTTGAGCTTGGACATTGATCAGTCATGATTAGGCAAAGGGCACAACCTTTTATCCACAGGGGAACCTTGTGTTCATGATTCACGAATGCCAAGTGTTTGATCAATTTGATGATTGCTTGTTTACTTCCCCAAGCAGGAGCGTGATTGTCTTTGTCAATGATTCTTTGAATGCATGCCATTGCCTTGATTGGGTGTGTGCTTGTTGATTGGTGACTAAGTGTGACTACCCCCTCAAGCGACGAATCGATGAGGGAATGACCTTCATGAGAAAAGCGACGAGTCGCTTGACCCAAGATGACTTAGGTTAGGGTGCCTTTAGATGTTTTACCGTTTAAGCACGTGCAATTTCTCGACATTTGGACCTATTTTTGGTGGGTGTTAACCCTTTTGGTGATGCCATAATGAGGTGAAATCATCAAAAACCCGTCTTCCCGTGGAGCGGTCCAGCTATGGTAGCCTTCTTGGGGAAGTGGGAAAATGACAATTTGAGCCCCGACATCGATTTTCTATGCCAAGAGGTTAAGTGCAAGAGCACTCGTGTCCGACAACTTATGGCTTATGTTTTTGTGTTATATTTTTGTGATGTTTTTGTTGTTTTGATTTTCTTTCTTTGTGTATATGTCATGATTTTATGTTATGCACAATGATTGATGTTGATGGATGCATGCTACTTTATATTGATGGATGCATATGGTATGATAAATTTGGTTGTTGTATGTTGATTTATTTTGATGGATGCATGATGAATGCAAATGTTTGTGATTTATATGTGATATGCAGAAATGAAATGGATGTATGGACTTTGTGATGTTTGGCTACGGCACCATAGACTTTTTAGAGTTCCATTATTTTGTATTTTTAGGCGATTGCTGTGATGCATGACTTTGTATGTATACATGTGGTTTTTCTTTTTTGTATTTTCTGATGGTATTGTAAGGATGAAAATGGTTTAGAAATGTAGACAAGGTTTTCTGAGACTTAGACGGTTTTAACTTACTAGCCATGATTGTACTTTATCTTACAAGACTTTTGAACAAGGTATGAATCGGACTTGTTTTTGACCAAGTTATTTCACATCCCTGTGTGTGCAATTGAGTTCATTTATGTGGTATTTGTCAGGATACCGCCAGTGCCAGATGGGCTTTCAACCGAACCTGTACTGAGGATCACCTAATTAGCTCCACTAACTCCTTTGTTGTATTTAGTTAGATTAATCTGCGATGTTATCCAGGATACCATAAGCTAGCTCATCCTTATGCAAACATTGGTCTGCACATATGCAAAGCGAATGTGACAGACATATCGTCATGCGGGTAGGATACCACCATTGCCAGATAGGCTATCAACCAAACCTGTAATGAGGATCACTTAGATGGTTTTTGAATGCTGAGATTTCCAGGGATTCAAGTTCAGGATATTTGTTGGGTTAATGGTTGAGAAAGTTGCTCGTCTATATAGTGATGAAGATCACTTGTTTATTAATTCTTTTTGAGCAAGGATTTTGAATAGTGGTGATAACCACTGTTATTTGATTTTGGTTTTGTGTATTTTGAATTTGAGCTTGTGAATGGCTTTGATCCTTGTGGCCTTGGGGATGACTACCCATTCTGGTTAGGGGTAGATAGTACGAATCCTTACGACGTTGGGGACCAAGGGGATGATGGAGATTATGGAGCAAGGGCATTGATCTGTTAGGTCTTGGGGATGACTACCCATCCTGGTTAGGGGCGGATAGTACGAATCCTTACAACTTGGAGACCAAAGGTGAATGGAAAGTGTTAGGATGATGATTTGTTGGAATTTTGTTTTTGAATGGTGTTGATCCCTTTAGGTTTTGGGGATGACTACCCATCCTTGGCAGGGACGTGTAGTACAAATCCTTACAACTTTGGGAATCAACTATGATTGGGATTTGGTAGTGGTGAAAACCACTGTATGTGGAGGTGAATGGATATGAAAGAGCTCGTCCTTTTGTCAATTCTCAGCATTCTAGAACCATTCGCATGGGGGGATGAGCAAGATAACCGTTTCGCTTATGGTGACCTGGATTACTGTGCAGGTTTCATCTTTCGTTCACACAACTTGGGAATTTTTATGTGTTTTAATTTGTGTTGGGATGTTACGTAACAAGGTGTATTTCAAGTGTAACTCTACCTTCGTAAAATCTGTTTGACTTGATACATTTCATGGCTAAAGAGCAAAATGATGACTGAATCATGAAAACTCTTGATACATTAAAAGACCACTGACTCTAGTGTGGTAAAAAGCAATGCGTGGTTTTTTCGCTATTTTTGTGAAATGGAACAGTGTGGAACAAGATGGACTAGCAGAACAATTACAACCTATGGTGCCTTTGACCTGTATGACCACAAATATGCAATGTATGGATGCAATGCTTAATGCAGCTACATATTTTTGTATTTTTGATGGATTGATTTTGGTGAATATGAAGATGAGGTGCGAGAAGATCTCTCTATTGATGAATTTAAGTATGCCTAGAAAGGATGCAAATTTTTGTTGTTTTTGATGATTTTTGTTGTTTTTGAAATTTCTTGATTTTTGACCAAGCGATTATGGAAATCCTTGGAGCATTTTGGAATTGACCAAGCAATTTTAGAGATCCTTGGAGCATTTTTGGGATTGACCAAGCGATTGTGGAAATCCTTGGAGCATTTTGGGATTGACCAAGCGATTTTGATAATCCTTGGGGCATTTTTGGGATTGACCAAGCGATTTTGATAATCCTTGGGGCATTTTTGGGATTGACCAAGCGATTGAGATAATCCTTGGAGCATTTGGGGTGACCAAGTGATTGCGATAATCCTTGGAGCATTTTGGGGTGACCAAGTGATTGCGATAATCCTTGGAGCATTTTGGGGTGACCAAGTGATTGCGATAATCCTTGGAGCATTTGGGGTGACCAAGTGATTGCGATAATCCTTGGAGCATTTTGGGGTGACCAAGTGATTGCGATAATCCTTGGAGCATTTTGGGGTGACCAAGTGATTGCGATAATCCTTGGAGCTTTGGGGTGACCAAGTGATTGCGATAATCCTTGGAGCATTTTGGGGTGACCAAGTGATTGCGATAATCCTTGGAGCATTTTGGGGTGACCAAGTGATTGCGATAATCCTTGGAGCATTTTGGGGTGACCAAGTGATTGCGATAATCCTTGGAGCATTTTGGGGTGACCAAGTGATTGCGATAATCATTGGAGCATTTTGGGGTGACAAGTGATTGGATAATCCTTGGGGATTTTGGGGTGACCAAGTGATTGGATAATCCTTGGAGATTTTGGGGTGACCAAGTGATTGCGATAATCCTTGGAGCATTTTGGGGTGACCAAGTGATTGCGATAATCCTTGGAGCATTTTGGGGTGACCAAGTGATTGCGATAATCCTTGGAGCATTTTGGGGTGACCAAGTGATTGCGATAATCCTTGGAGCATTTTTGGGATATGGCTCTCTTAGATATGAAATGGTCGTAAATGACTGATATTCAAGGGTTCTGTTTCCTTAATACCGTCGAGAGAAGCTAGCCGGTACGTCCCAGGTCCTATTTTTCTATCAATGACATATGGACCTAACCAATTTGCCGTGAACTTGTCCCTTAGGTGGGACGGCAAATTAGAGTTCTGTTGGTTTTCCTTCAAAACCAAATCACCAACCCGAAAGTCCCTTAGGTGAACTTTCATGTTGTAAGCTTTCTTAAGCCGCTCTTGATATATACGTAAGTGCTCGAGAGCATTAACGCGTCGTTCGTCAAGCAACGTAAGTTGGTCTAACCGGGCCTGCCGTGCAGCGTCATCATCGATGAACTCCTGCATTGATATGCGGAGGGAAGGAATCTCCAACTCGAGAGGCATTACTACCTCTGAGCCATACACGAGCGAAAATGGAGTTGCCCCAGTTGGCGTTCGAATGCTAGTGCGATAAGCCCAAAGGGCAAGTGGGATTTGGATGTGCCAATCCTTATGACTGTCTGCGACCGTCTTTTTAAGGATGGCAACTAGCATTTTGTTTGACGCCTCTGCTTGCCCATTTGCCTGTGGATAATAGGGTGTCGAAAAACTGTGCTGAATTTTGTACTTTGTGGTCAAAGCACGCACGTCTTTGTTCTTGAATGATGGCCCATTATCCGAGATTATTTTGGATGGAATACCAAAACGACATATGATGTTATGCAAAATGAACTCCACAATGCGGGGTCCTGTCGTAGAGGTCAGCGGAATTGCTTCCACCCACTTGGTAAAATACTCTGTGGCCGTTATGATAAACGTGTGACGGCCTGACGATGCAGGGGAGATCTTTCCAATTAGATCGAAGCCCCACTATGAAAATGGCCAAGCAGACTGGACTATCTGCAAGGCCTAGGAAGGTACGTGCATCAAATTGGCATGATGTTGACACTTCACGCACTTCTTGACATATGCGCAACAATCTCGCTCTAAAGATGGCCAATAATAACCCATGCGAAGAATGCGCTTTGCAATGGCCATACCACTAAAATGGCCACCACATGTACCATCGTGCGCTTGGGCGACTGCCCAAGTGGACTCTTGCTGGTCCAAGCAACGAAGGAGGATCCCTTCATAGCTGCGACGATACAAAATGTCTCCTATTAAGACATATTTAGCCGCTTTCTGCTTGAATGTTCATTTTGCGGCATGCGTCAATCCAAGGGGAAGAGTACCTAACTTGAGGTAGTCTCCGATGGGTAAATACCAATCCTGTTGATCGAAAACCTCGACAGTATGAACAGCCAATCCCTTTTGAAGTTCTTCCCTAACAAACGCTGAATGGGATAGAACTTGCAAGAATAGCGTTGTGTTGCTATTAATGGGAGTAGGGGAAAACAAGGACCCCCAGTTGGCATGTTTCAGACGTTCTCGGATTCGAAAGAACTTATCCGAGGATGGTTCGATCTGGATCATGTGGATTCTTGGCGTCAAGTCTGAGCTTGCACGCTCCATCACGGATTGCGATAAGGTTTTGACTTGAATGGTTGTCATATCACCGGAAAGGTCTTGCGGAATTAGTGACCCCAAGGAGGCCATTGTGTCCGCAAAATGATTCGATGATCGAGGGAGTGCCTCGATGTCATACCACTCAAGTTTTGCCAGGAATTTGTCCACAAGGGCTTTATAAGCCTGCAAAACTGGGCATTTGCATTTATATACCCCTTTGACTTGATTGACTATTAACAGCGAATCACCAAAGATGTTCAGTCGTTTGATGTTCATGGCGATTGTTGTCTGAAGACCTAGGAGCAAGGCTTCATATTCTGCATTATTGTTGGTGCACTGGAAGTTTAATTTAAATGACAGGGGCATTGGAGCACCCTGCGGTGTGAAGAATACAATTCTCGTGCCACCACCTTGCTCACATTTAGAACCATCGAAGAATAGGGTTATGTCGGCCTGTGACTCAGGCTCATCAGAATCTGGCGATTCTGAGACATGGAAGACCCCATCATCGGGTAGTTCTATGACTAGAGGCTGATCGTCTTCAAGAGGAGCCTCTGCTAGTTGATCGGCTATGACTTGTCCTTTGATAGATTTTTGTCCAATGAACTCAATGTCAAATTCCGTCAACAACATGATCCATTTCGCCGTGCGACTACTATGATAAGTACGACTCATCATGTATCGCAATGGATTCTCCTTAGACACAACATACGTAGTGTTGCTCGGCATGTAGTGGCGTAGCTTTTTGGTAGCAAACACCAGCTGCCAAGCGAGTTTCTCAACGTATGCATAGTTAAGTTCGTAATCGACCGGGGTGCGGCTAAGATAGTAAGTAGCCTGTTCTTTGTGAAGTTCATTCTTCTGGGCTAGCATGGCGCCCAGTGCCACCTCGATTAGCTGAGATGTATAAGTAGAACGACACTCCTGGTCTAGGTGGTGCCAACACTAGTGGCGAAGCCAAGTATTGTTTGATTTCGTCAAAGGCTGACTGGCACTCGTCATCCCAATGAAATGTAACCCCCTTGTGCAATAATTTGTTCATGGGTCGGCATTTGTCAGATAATTGCGCTATGAAGCGTTTAATCGACGCGACCTTTCCTTGCAGACTTCTAAGCTGCTTGATAGTGGTTGGGGGAGCCATTTCAAGGATTGCCTTGACTTTCTTTGGGTCCACTTCGATGCCTCGCTTTGAGACTATAAAACCCAAGAGTTTTCCGGATGTGACGCCGAATACGCACTTCTTGGGATTTAGTCTAACCTTATGCTCTATGAGGCGATCGAGGATCTTGCTTAAGTCACCGAGATGATCTGAGCGCAAAAGAGACTTGGCTAACAAATCATCCATGTAATCTTCCAAAGTTTTATGCATGTAATCATGGAAGATGTACGTCATGGCACGTTGGTAGGTGGCGCCAACATTTTTAAGGCCAAAAGGCATGACCTTATAACAAAATGTCCCCCAAGGCATTGTGAACGCCGTTTTGAGTTGATCCTCAGGATTGATACGAATCTGATTGTATCTCGAGAAACCATCCATGAGGGATAGCATTTCGTGACCTGTTGTAGCGTCTACCAATGCGTCGATGCTTGGCAAGGGGAAATCATCCTTAGGACTCGCTTTGTTTAGATCTCAAAAATCGGTGCATATGCGAATCCTCCCGTCGGGATTTTTGATGGGAACCATGTTGGACAACCATGGCGGATAATCCACGCAGATGACAAACTGTGCATCCAACAGCTTTTGCAATTCGTCTTTGACCATCAAGGCCACTGTTGGGTGCATCTTACGTAGTTTTTGCTTTACAGGCTTGATTGTCGGATCAAGCGTTAAATTATGCGTGACTAGCTACGGGTCTAGTCCTGGCATATCCTTGTACGACCATGCAAAAACCTCCTTCTTCTCTTTGAGAAGGGCAATGTAGTCGGCTTGCTCTTCGGGGGATAAACTTACCCCCAGCTTGAGAATCTATGGATTCATTGGATCTATGCCGATATCTACGTTAGTTGTCTCTTCGACTGACATGTGGGATCCGTCTTCCAATTGATGTGGAGTCGGGATCAAATGGATATCATTAGCTGAATTTAGATCTGCGTTTGGAACCTCGGGTCCCTCTTCAGCTTGAAAAATATCCTGAGTTGTCCCTAGGGTAAAATGAGGCATTTCACCGAAAGGCCAGTACTATGATGGTGATAAAGGTGAATTGACGCGATCCCAGTCGATGGCATCTATGTCTAGATGCAATGACCTTGCTGGATCGGCCGGATTGCGAATGGGTGCGGTCAAGTCAATGGAGATCATGTGGATGAAATGAGTTTGGTCTCCATTACCGTGGGTGTTATAACTCGAACATTCTGGATGCTCCCTATGCTCTGGATCTGGTTCTGTAGGGACGGGTATGAACGGATCGGCCCTATGTGTTGGTAGGAAGACAGGGTCTTCTCTCGACACTGATGTCATGATAGGGTCTCGTGGTGGACGGTGCTCATCTTGAATTTGGAGCCATGGATCCAACACTTGGTCCCACCTTGCTGGGTCTACCCACCATTCATGCCCTAACCTTATGCCCATCTATCCCATTAGATCTTCATGAGTTAAAGGGCGATTGTTCCGTCGCGCATGTCTGAGATAGATCATCTCAGTCTCATCTTCTGAATCACTTTCGGAGATCCAAAAATGTTCATTCTCTTCAGCAACTGTTACTTGCGACATTGAAGGTTCTCCTTGTTCTAGCAAGTTAATCTGGTCCCATTGCGGTTGTTCCACTCTTGGTGGAGGGACCTGATTCTCTTGACACTGTGTTGATTCAACTGGAACCTCTAAGGGGAACAACTTCAAAAAGATGTCCGGACACCGTTGATGTTCTCTTTGGTGATTAATGTCCGAACTTTCACCTCTCTCTAGCAAAGGAGAGGGATTACTGCTATTGCCAAGGGTGTTTGTTGACCATGGGAGGTAATCTCCCAATGTATATTCTGTATTTGGGTTGGCATAAAGATCTGGTGCCAATCCCCCTTGTTGCCTATTTCTAGGCCTTGCATATTTTCTACCAAGATGTCTAAGGGCAGGGGGTGGTTGAACCCTACTCCCGACTTATCATATGGCATCTGATATCTTGGTTGGCAAAGGACACGTATCCCTTGCTCATATCTGCCTAGCCCGTATCCATGCCAATTGCATTGGCCGAGATATCTTAGAGCGAAGTCCGGGTTTGACAGATAGTTGATGTTTTCAGCAAAAGGTTCTTCGTCTTCGTCCTTTTGCTTGCATGGTTCAAGACCATGATCAAGGCCCCCATACACAAAATTTGTCTGGTTTGGTGGGTAGCCTAGAGGAACAAGCTGTTCCTATGGGAAGGCGGGGTCTCCCCATGTCCCCTGTCGATTCCAATGCGGGCGTTGCCACAACATTCTGCACTAAATACTCCCCCGAGGCCCGTCCGGCCATTTCAACAGTGATTGTTGTTGCTTGGGAGGGAGGGAACGGTAGTCCTTCCCGAGTCCATTCCATGTTTAGTGTTTTAGGAGTCTCAGGTTCCGTTGTGCTAGGTATTTCCTCTGTTGATACAGTTGATATTGTGGGCAACCCCTCTTCTAGGGGCTGAGCCTCTTCCATGATCTGTTTTCCCTTGTCCTTCTGTTTGGCCATGACAGGTGGCGTTGATAATGAAGGAGCAGATGATGAAGACTCACCTGGCTGGGATTTTGTTGATTTGGTCACCAGTGGTGCCTGCGGTATCGGACCCTGTTTAGATGGATTTAACTGGAAATCCAAATGCGTTGAAGGGAGGGTCGATTGAGGCATTAAATGTACCGCATTGCAATACTTGAAGGGCTCTAAGTCCATCGGGACTACATGTATTTCTCCTTCAAAAGCATACTTTAAGCACTGGTGAGCGATCGAAGGGACACACTTCATGTCCCTGATCCAAGGCCGCCCTAGCAGTATATTGTAAGCCATCTCGCCTTCCAACACATGGCACAATGTAGGTATTGTCTTTTGTCCTACCTGGACAGGAAGAACAACTGTGTCGACTGTCGAGCATATTGCATCGTTGAAAGCTCGCAGTGTGTATGTGGAGGCTGTGATGTGAGAGGCTGGCAGCTTCAAATGTTTTAAGGCTGCAGTGGTAATGATGTTACTGGATGAGCCAGTATCTACCAACACTCTCTTGTACGGGATCCCGTTGACCCACGCGATAACGTGCAGGGGTGGATCTGCCATGTCATTCGATATTGTTTTGACTTCATCTTCTCTGAAGGTAATGACCGGCTCCGTACATCGTTTCACATGTCCCACGAAGTTGTTGAAAGAATTTGCTTCGTGAGGTTGTAATTCGATGGCTTTTAAAATTTCCATAAGAGCTTCCCTATGAGGTGTTGACTGTTGAATAAGCTCGTAGATGGAAAGCCTAGCCGATGTGGTCCGCAAACTCTGCGTGAGTTTGGTTCGTATCGTGACCTCGGGTCTAGGCGGAGGCAACTGCACAGGGCATTGTTGAGGCTGCGATGTTGTTGGAACTTCCCTTGTAGCTACCTCGGGGGCAACTGCTGGGTACTTTTTGTTCCTGGTCACTATGCTGATCATTCCCACAAATCCTTGCATGGGAAGATTCTGTCGCACCTCATTAATCTGGAGAGGTTTTGCCTGTGCCTCGTGGGCAGGCAAAGGGTCCTTGAATACCCCCATTTGTTGATTATTTGGCGCTATGGGGTTGTCCACGGCCAATGTTTTATTGTCGATCAGATCTTGGATTAATCCTTTGAATTTCTAGCATCCATTTAAGTCATGTCCCCTTCGCCTATGGAATCTACAATATAATTCCTCTCTGTATCCTTTAGGCTTGGGAGCGTTAGGGTCTACAGTTTGGATCTCCGGTAGGGTGACTAAATTTGTCGCTGACAAGCGGTCAAATAAGGAGTCCCTGGACTCCGTATAAGGGGTGAATTGTCGCCTAGGGCGACGCTGCTGATTCTGCTCCTGTCTTGTATTTTCTCTCTCATAACTAGGAGGCACTGCCTGGTAATTAGCCTTTTGGGGCTGCATTTCTTGCACAGGCTTGGGGACATTTATCGCAACTTGGTTAACCGCAGTGGGTTGTGATTGCGTAGTCCCGGTCTTAGTGGTCTTATTCCACTCTTTCTTTTTAGGCTTGGCGATTGCGCCTTCGCCTATTTTGATCTCTTCTATAACTCTGGCTTGCGCCAAAGCTTCTTCTAAACTGTCGTATTGTTGCAGCAACAAAAGCCCGAGAGATTGATTTTAAGCAACTCCGTGCAAACATCTGTGTGAGATCAGACATAGGGGGACGGTAGGGTAGCTTAGAAAGCAAAGCCCTCCATCGATTCCCGTATGCCGCCATTGTTTCTTCCTCATATTGCCTGAGGCTGGCCAGATCACTCAGTGATGCCTTCTTCCTTGTGTTGAAAGCAAAGCGTTCAAGAAACGCATCTACTAATTGATCTAGGTTGTTTATGCTGTGTTTTGGTAATTGTGTGAACCAATCCGAGGCAGGACCTACGAATGTGGTTATGAATGTCCTAAGCAACAATGCGTCATTATCTTGGATGCCGAAGCATTGACTCAGGAACCTTGTGACATGTTCTTGTGCGTCCTCTTCACCTTTAAAGACCGCCAATTGAGGCAACTTGAAATGTTCGGGGTAAAGAGGTGTGGGCACTGAGGGATGCACTTTGGATGACTACGGAGTTGACGTAATGTGGGTTTTTGATGCCCGAAGCTTTTGTCTCCACGGACTCCAAACGCTCTAATAGCGCTTTGTATGCATCGAAAGATTTTATTTCTTCCTCTTTTGTTTGCTCCCGTTGTGAGTTATGGGAGGCTGGAGGCCTATGGGGGGGTGGCCGAGTGGCAGCCCTCCCGCCTTGATGGGGCATTTTGGCCCATTCTATTTCTGGTTCATACTCCTCATAAAGTTCTTGAGGAGTCTCTGGGCGAGACCTATGACCCTGATTGAGTCCCTGCTGAGGGTACCCATCATTGTTTCGGGGAGTGGCCTCCCTCTCGGGTCTATAAGGTCTTGGAGGCAAAGCTTGACGAGGTCGCGGAGACCTGTCCTGCACCAAAGGGTTGTGCCTCACATATTGTTCTGCTCTTTGGGTGCGAGGGGTTGGCACCCTCTCAGGTAGTTTATAGCACAACTCATTCGCTTCGCGTTGCATGCGCTCTTTATTCAGGCGGTATAGGTACTCTAACTCCTGATGACCTTGTTCAAGCCGCGTGATTTGGGCTTGACGGGTGGCATGTCTGGCGACTGTCGGGTCAATTTGGTCTACCCTCTTTTGCTCAGGAGGCTTGAATGTTTTTCCTATGTGTTTGCCTCGATCTTGATGATCTAAAATTTCAATGGGTTGCTTCCCTCTGTCGAGGTAGGCGACATTCACTTGAGGCTCTGGCCTCGATGTGTGATCATGATACCTAGCAAGTGCAGAAACGCAAGGTTCCCGCGTTGTTTGTTGTCCTTGAGGAATGCGATGGCTTTCCTCGTACTCCCTTTCATGGGTTTGAAAGGGGCGGGCGGAGTTAGCTCGCCCTGTGTAAAGAGCCCTGCGCTCTGGATTTTGTCTTTCTATTCTGATGGGAGGTAAAGGAGGGATGCCATATCCACGTTGTCTCTCCAAATGGACAGTGTGCCTCTCTAGCGCTTCATCGCGCTGTGGCCACTCATGTCTAACCTCAAAAGGCGATTCTCTATTTACGTCAAGGTCTACATGTAAAGCGTCTTCCCGAAAGGGGCTGTGTTGAATGGGCATACCCCACAAAGGGGGATCCCAATAATTCTTTCTTGATGTGGTCTGACGAGGACCTTCTTGTGGGCCAGACCGCCAAGGGGGTATGACTAAGTCCTCAGGACTAAAGCGAAGGCGACTTGTGCCCGCTTCTTGTGTACCTTTCGGAGCTTCTGCCCTTGATTGGGCTTGGCTACGGGTGTACACCATTGCGGTGCTTCTCTACTATCTAAGCAGATTTTTATCTCGTTTATGATGATTTTTCTTTTTGTCTACACTAAGCAGAAATGAACACACACATACACAAACCTGTGATTATCTCTTTTAAGGATTAATAGTGTGTCCTAAAGCTGGTTTAGTGCATTTTGATGTTTTGTTTTGTTTTTGAATGTTTTTGAAGAACGTTTAAATGCATAATGAAGGCTCATATAACTCCCAAAATGGTCGCCCCTTCAATATACCAACGAGGCCGATATACCAACCTCTCTATATACCCGCCCTTACGAGAGGGAGACTATAGGTACGTGAGAGCAGATGGTACGTGGTACGTAGGCGGTACGGAAGGGGGATTGTCCTGTTAATGGCACCTACCATAGAAGACTTATCCTCGCGCGCATGGGAATCACCCCAGCGACACTCGGTCAGCTTTCGTCAGGATTTACGCCTAACAATAGTGACAATCGGGGTAATGGATGCAAATCAAGCCAAGGTGGTGATGAAATCCACCGATGGTCTTGATCAAGGGCTGGGGTTTTACGACCAGCTCCTTGGTTTAATTTTACCATGTGAAGTGTGTGTGGTTCTTTTTATTTAAAAAAATGAAACAAGCAGCAAAACAATAAAACTTTCCCTAAGCCATACAAAAAAAACAATAAAGAAACAAAAAAAAATAGAAAAATTTTTAAACAATTAAAAAAAATTATTTTTCTTGATTTTTTTTTTATAAAATTAAAGAAGAAGAAATAAAAAAAGACAAGTTTAAAAATTGTGTTCAATGTTGCGTAAAAAAGGTACCTTTCTAAGCACAAAAACAGCAAATCAGATTAGTTTTGTGATTTAAAAATCAGGGAACGGTCCCACCGTGATCGCCATTGAAAGCATGAGATTCTAGAAATAAAAGAAACACTAATTGCAATGTAAACCAAATAGCTTGATGCATGAAATAACACAGATATAATCAAATCAGAAGCAGGAGCACAACCCTTTTTATTAATTTGATTCCAACTCGGTTACAATGCATCTCCTCAGTTACATATTTTCAGTTACAATCATGAACAGTGATCTTCTTTTCCGCATGCCCACATTTGAAACGGGCGGGCCAGTGTTGCTGCCGCTTATGCTGATGAATCCTTGCTTGTTGCTGTTCTTCCTGCATTCAAAGAAATAGTAAACTGTTTAGTAGCACCTGTGTTAAAAATAAACAAAAGCATAAAGGCTGCTGCCAATAAAACAGTCACTGTTATCTGCAGGTCAATGAAGAACCAAAAATCGACTAAAACACGATACTATTTGTCGGTAAAATGCCTTCTAGAATATGTATTCGAACACTGTTAACTGCAAGATATGCTCGAACGTAGCAAGATATATTCGACTTACAGCATAGTGCAAGATATATTCTATCGTAAAACGTGAGTTATTTCGACAACATAAAGCGTAAGGTAAGATGAGCACACGATATCGAAATAGATTGAAATAAACTAAGAGCAACGTCTTCTGAATCTGATAGACGTTTAAACATCAGAGAATACAATATGACAGAATACAATAACTTGAAACATAGGAACGCGTGCGGGGCGCCCAAGCGGGCCGCCCGCCGTTGGAACTTGATCTCGACGTCGATCCACTAGGGAAGGACTCGAAATCTCTTAGGTTGAGTTATCGTCGAATGGATGGAATACTGTTGTCCACTGTCGGGTTCTAAGGTTCGGATCCACGCTTCTAGAAACCACTCACTAACCTCCCGTGCGAAAGAGATCAAGAGTGTAGAAGAAATGAATCAGAAAGGAAGCAATCAGGCCTTTTAGTTTGACAGCACTTCGTTGCTTTCGAATCCCTGCCAACCTCCGTTTGGGTGGAAAAATCCACCATTTTATAGACCCAGGGGGTCTCCTTGAATGTCGTGCATAAGCGCCACGCGTTGGTCAAAGGTGCCATGTGGCGGTCGTGTCTCCTCGAGAGAGGAAAGTCCTCCACGACTCGGGCTTCCGTTAATGCCACTGTGACAATCCTTCAACGGCCCACGCAATCGACTGTGGTGTCACTGCCAGTTGTCTAAAGCCCACCTTAAATCATTTTTTAAATGTTTTAATGTTTGCCTTTAATTGTTTGAATTTCGCCTTTGAATGCTGACGTGTCGCCTTTGAATGTTGACGTGTCGCCTTTGAATGTTTAAAAATCCGCCCAACGCAAATGCCAAAGTGTCGCGATATCGCGACGTCGCGATATCGCGACACTTCGGCCAAGGCCTTTCCTTGAGTTTCGAAGTGTCGCGATATCACGACGTCACGATATCGCGACACTTCGGCCAAGGCCTTGCCTTGGGTGCCGAAGTGTCGCGATATCGCGACGTCGCGATATCGTGACACTTCGGCCAAGGCAAGGCCTTGGGCGCCGAAGTGTCGCGATATCGTGACGTCGCGATATCACGAAGTGTCACGATATCGCGACGTCGCGATATCGTGACACTTCAGGCAAAGCTTTGCTTTGGGTGCCGAAGTGTCGCGATATCGCGACACTTCGGCCGAGGCCCTTCTTTTGATTAAGACTTTGTCTTGATGAAGGCTTTGTTTTGATGAAGGCTTGCTTTGATGAAGGCTTTGCTTTGATGAAGGCTTTGTTTTGATAAAGGCTTGCTTTTGACTTTGATTGAGACTTTGTTTTGATCAAGGCTTTGTTTACTTTTCGACCTTCTGAACTGCTATGTAAGTGGCTAGGACCACTGTTTGACCTCTGAGGGCTGCCCTGAAAGTTGTGTATGTCAATGCGATCAGTGTTTGTAGTCACTTAATCGGATTGGTGCTGTTTTGGTGTCTACAACAAGATGGCAAGATCACCAAACCTAAGAAGAAAGAATGAACCAAGAACCCTAAAATAGGGACCACACAACAGAAACCCGCTGCGATCAATCAGGTTGCTATCAATGTCCCTAAGCCTACACAAGCAACACAGCCTCAAAATGCTAACTATCAGGTGGTGCCTCCCAATAATTATGATAGAGAAAACTAGGGCAACATCACCCTAGGCAATAATTTACACCTTACACAGAGTCCAGGGACTCTCTGTTTGACTACTTGTCAACGACAAACTTGATCAACCTACCAAAGATTCCAACTATAGACCCCAATGCACCGAATCCTAAGGGGTACCAAGAGGACTTGTACTGTAGGTTCCATAGACGAAAGGGACATGATCTTAATGCATATTGGAAATTCAAAGGTTTGGTACAAGACCTAATTGAAAACAAGACATTGGTGGTGGACAACCCGTAGCACAAAACAACCAACATATGGGAGTCTTCAAAGACCCCTTGCCTACCCATGATGCACAGGCAAAACCCCTTCAAGTCAATGAGGTGCAACAAAATTGCCCCATGTAGGGGTATGTAGGGATGATGAGCATCGTGACTAGGAATAGGAGGTATCAAGGAGCTACCCCTACAGCGGCCATTAGAGAAGTTCCATCGACACTACAACTTCAACAACACCCTACACAACTTCCCCAGCCTAGACCAGTGGCCATGATTCAGACTAGACTTACCCAAAGTCTATGGACCACGTCGGCTAGGCTCTCCATATAAAAGCTCATTCAACAATTAGCACCCCATCGAGAGGCTATAATGGAGATATTAAATGCCATCGAGCTACAGCCCCATGAGGCAAACTCTTTCAAAAAATTTGTAGGACATGTCAAACAATGTACAGAACTAATCATCACCTTTAGAGAAGATGAATTGAAATCAGTGACTGGTGATTCCGTGGATCCACCCCTGCACATCATTGTGCGGGTCAATGGGATTCTGCATAAGAGGGTGTTGGTGGACACTAGCTCGTCCAGTAACATCATCACAATAGCAGCATTGAAACATTTGAAGTTGCCGGCATCTCACATCATGGCCTCCACTTATACACTGTGAGCATTCAATGATGTGATATGCTCGACGGTTGGCACAATTGTCCTACCCATCCAAGTGGGACAAAAGACTATTCATACATTGTGCCACATCTTGGAAGGTGATATGGCTTATAATATCTTATTGGGCCCACCTTGGATTAGGGACATGAAGTGTGTCCCTTTAATAGGTCATCAGTGCCTCAAGTATACATTTGAAGGACAGGTGCATGTAGTCTCGGTAGACTTAGAGCCTTTCAAGTACTGCAATACGATGCAATTCATGCCACAATAAACCTTTCCATCAATGCATTTGGATTTTTTGTTGAATCCATCTAACTAGGGTCCGATTCCGTAGGAATCCCCATTTTCGAGTCCATCGAATCCCCATCTGGGTCCATATTCCTCATTTGGTCCTTCAATAATGATGCCACCTACGATAGCCACACCAAATGACAAGGGAAAGAAACCCCTAGAAGAGGAACCACCCCTCGTCTCAACCATATCTACCGAAGAGATGCTTAGCCGAATGGAAGTCGAGATGCCTAGTTCACCCCACATGGAGTGGATTCAGGAAGGACTCCCATTCACTCCCCATCAACCGCCAATGGTCACCGTTGAGATGGCCAACACGGGCCTGGGGGAGTATCTAGCGAGGAACATTGTAGAAATGCCCACACTTGAGTCTGTGCAGGACATGGGGAGACCTCGACTCCCCATCGGCTTTGTGGTTCCTTTAGGCTACCAACCCAGTCAAACAAACTTTGTTTATGGGGGCCTAGATAATGGCATTGAGACTTGTATGCAAGAATATGAAGATGAAGAGCCCTTTGCTGAGGATGGGTTGGCATTAGATCCATATGCCAATCCTAACACAACCTATACATTGGGGGATTATCTCCCATTTCTAACAACCAACATTGTTGACCTTAACGACCCTTTCCCTTTGGCCAAAAAGGGGGGCAATTCGAGGACTCATCTACAAAAGGGTTATGGACAAGACCAAGAAGGGTCTTTAGAAGATGTGTCAAAATATGAGGTAGCACCTTGGGATCCTTTCGAGTCTGATAGCAATCATTCACAAGTGCATCCCATGTATGATGATCAGGAGAGCTTCCTGACAATGTTCCCTTTGGATGTTTCGATTGAGCATACGCTACTTCAAGAGGATCAGGTCCCCCTACAAAGAGCGGAACAACCCCGATGGGACCACATTAATCTGCTTGAGCAAGATGAGCCTCATATGTCACAAAAAGCTGTTGGTGCCAATGAAGGCCTTTGGATCTCTAACAGTGATTACAAAAATGAAATTGAGATGGCTTATCTCAATCATATGCAACAACAGCAATATCCCTTGGACAAAGATGACATGTTTGAACAGTTACATATAGGGCCAAAGCATAGGTGGCACCTAAACCAGGCGTAGTTATAGCAATTACTGTACCTGCCACTCCAGGTATACAGAGAGCATTTTTTTCCTGGATACCCTATGCAACCATCAGTGTACAGGGTAGACCATATCTTTTTATTCGTGCATAGGGCTGATCCGTTTGTGCCAGTACCTCCAGAGCTAGATCCGAAGCACAAAGATTATCTAGGATGTCTGATCAGTCATACCTACGGTAATGGAGACCATAATCATTTCATTATCATGATCTCCATTGATTTAATCGCCCCCATTCATGATCCAGCCGACCCAAAATGATCATTGCATCGAGACCTAGATGCTATAGACTAGGATCGCATCGAAACACCACCATCCCCATCAGAGTACTGGCCTTGCAGTGGGATGTTCCATTTCACCCCAGGACAGACTCGGGATGTCTTCCATGTTGAAGAGGAACCCGATGTTCGAACGATGATCTAAATTCAGCAAACGATATCCACTTGATCCCAACTCCACACTAGTTGGAGGACGGATCCCACATGTCGATCGAGGAGACGACTGACGTAGACATCAGCTCAAATCCAGGGAATTTACAAATCATCAAGCTGGGGGTAATTTTATCCCTCGAAGAGCAAGCCGACTACATTGCCCTTCTCAAAGAGAAGAAGGAGGTTTTTGCATGGTCCTACAAAGACATGTCGGAGCTAGACCCATAGCTAGTCATGCATAATCTACGCTTGATCCAACAGTCAAGCCAATAAAGCAAAAACTATGTAAGATGCACCCAGCAGTGGCCATAATGGTCAAATACGAGCTATAAAATTTTTTGGATGCACAGTTTGTCATCTGCATGGATTACCCACCATGGTTGTCTAACATGGTGCCCATCAAGAAGCCCGACGAGAGGATTTGCATATGCATCAATTTTTGAGATCTAAACAAAGTGAGTCCTAAGGATGATTTCCCATTGCCTAGCATTGACGCATTGGTAGATGCTACAATGGGCCACAAAATGCTTTCCCTTATGGATGGTTTCTCGGGATACAATTAAATTTGTATTAATCCCGAAGACCAACTAAAAATGGCATTCATAACACCTTGGGGGACATTTTGCTATAAGGTAATGTCTTTTGGCCTTAAAAATGTTGGTGCCACCTACCAACGTGCCATGACGTACATCTTCCATGATTACATGCACAAAATTTTGGAAGATTACATGGATTATTTGTTGGCTAAATCTCTTTTGCACCCAGATCATCTCGATGACTTAAGCAGGATCCTCGATCGCCTCATGGAACATAAAGTTAGACTAAACACCAATAAGTGCATATTTGGCATCACATCTGGAAAGCTCTTAGGTTACATAGTCTCCAAATGAGGAATTAAGGTAGACCCACATAAATTCAAGGCAATCCTTGAAATGCTTCCCCCAACAACCATCAAGCAGCTCAAAAGTCTGTAGGGAAAGGTCACGTCAATAAAGAGCTTCATAGCACAACTATTTGACAAGTGACGACCCATGAATAAATTATTCCACAAGGGGGTAGTATTTCACTAGGATGATGAGTGCCAGTCAGCATTTGATGACATTAAATAATACATGGCTTCATCGCCAGTATTGGCACCACCTAGACCAGGAGTGCCATTCTATTTATACATCTCAGCTACTGAGGTGGCACTGGGTGCCATCCTGTCCCAGAAAAATGAACTACACAAAGAATAGGCTACGTACTATCTTAGCCGCACCCTGGTCAGTTATGAACTTAACTATGCATACCTTGAGAAGCTCTGCTTGGCAGTGGTGTTTGCTACCAAAAAGTTACACCACTACATGCTTAGCAATACGATATATGTTGTGTCTAAGGAGAATCCATTGTGATACATGATGAGTCATACTTATCATAGTAGCCGCACGGTGAAATGGATCATGTTGTTGACAAAGTTTGACATAGAATTCATTGGACAAAAATCCATAAAAGGTCAAGTCATCACCGATCAACTGGCAGAGGCTCATCTTGAAGATGACTAGCCTCTGACCGTAGAACTACTTGATGATGGGGTTTTTCATGTTTCAAAATTTCTAGATTCTGATGAGCCTGAGTCACAGACTAACATGACCCTATTCTTTGATGGTTCTAAATGTGAGCAAGGAGGTGGCATGGGAATTGTATTCTTCAGTCCACAATGGGCTCCAATGCCTTTGTCATTTAAATTAGACTTCTCGTGCACCAACAACAATGCAGAATATGAAGCCTTGCTCATAGGTCTTCAGACAACAGTCACCATGAACATTAAACATTTAAACATCTTTGGTGATTCATTGTTAATTTTCAATCAAGTAAAGGGGATATTCCAATGTAAATGTCCAGTTCTACAAGCCTACAAAGCCCTTATGGTCAAATTCCTAGCACAACTTGAATGGTATGATATCGAGGCACTCCCTTGATCATCAAATTATTTTGCGGATACTATGGCCTCCTTGGGGTCACTAATCCCTCAAGACCCTTCTGGTGAAAGGACAACCATTCAGGTCAAAACATTATTGCAATCCATGATGGAGCGTGCAAGCTCTGACCTAACGCCAGGAATCCACCTGATCTAGATTGAACCATCTCAGGACAGGTTCTCTTGAATTCACGATTGTCTGACTCGAGCCAACTGGGGGTCGTTGTTCTCCCTAACCCCTCTTAATAGCAACACAACGTTGTTTTTACAAGTTCTTTCCCACTCAACTTTTGCTAGGTATGAAATTCAAGAGGTATTTGTCGTTCATACCATCAAGGTTTCTGATCAGCAAGATTGGTACACACCCATTAGGGATTACCTCAAGTTAGGTAACCTCCCACTTGGATTGACACAAGCCGCAAAAAGATCATTTAAATAGAAAGCGGCAAAAAATGTCTTGTTAGGAGACATTTTGTATCGTTGGAGCTATGAAGGAATCCTCCTCCATTGCTTGGACTAGCAAGAGTCCGCTTGGGCAATCACCCAAGCACATGATGGTACATGTGGTGGCCACTTCAGCGGTATGGCCATCGCAAAGCTCATTCTTTGCATGGGCTATTATTGGCCATCTTTAGAGTGAGATTTTTGTGCATATGTAAAGAAGTGTGTGAAGTGTCAACACCATGCTAATTTGACACACGTACCTTCTTAGGCCTTGCAACCGATCCAATCGGCTTGGCCTTTTTCATAGTGGGGCTTCGATCTAATCGAAAAGATCTCCCCTATGTCATTGGGTCATCACATGTTCATCATAACGACCACATAGTACTTCACCAAGTGGGTGGAAGCAATTCCATTAACCTCTACGATTGGAACCCGCATTGCAGAGTTTATTTTGCATAACATCATATGTTGTTTTGGTATTCCATCCAAGATCCTTTCGGATAATGGGACGCCCTTCAAGAATAAATATGTGCATGCTTTGACCACAAAGTACAAAATTCAGCACATTTTTTCAACACCCTATTATCCACAAGCAAATGGGCAAACAGAGGCATCAAATAAAATGCTAGTTGCCATCCTCAAAAATACCATCGTAGATAATCATAAGGATTGCCACATTTAGATCCCACTTGCCCTATGGGCTTATCGCACTAGCATTCGGATGCCCACTAGGGCAACTCTATTTTCGTTGGTGTATGCCTCCGAGGCAGTCATGCCTCTTGAGTTGGAAATATCTTCCCTGCTCATTTCAATGCAATACTTCATCGATGATGACACTATGTGAGAGGCCCGGTTAGACCAACTAATGTTGCTCAATGAATGATGCGTCAATGCTCTTGAGCATTTGCATATCTATCAAGAGCGACTTAAGAAAGCATACAACATGAAGGTCCACCTAAGGGAATTTTAGGTTGGTGACTTGGTCTTAAAAGAGAACCAGTAGAATTCTAATTTGTTGTCCCATCTACGGGACAAGTTTGTGGTAAACTAATTAGGTCCTTATGTGATTGATAGTCGAATAGGACCTAAAACATACCGGCTTGCCTCTATTGAAGGAATCAAGGAGCTAGAACCCTTGAACATCAGTCATTTGAGGCCATTCCACATTTAGAGAGCCATTGTCCAACCAAAAGCTCCAAGGATTCTCGCAATCGCTTGGTCAACCCCCAAAATGCTCCAAAGGTATCCATAAACCCTTTGGTCAAACCAAAAGCTCCAAGAGTTCCCATAGCTGCTTGGTCAAAATAAATATTCAAAAATAAACAAAAACAATAAAATCATCAAAAATAACAAAAAAAATATAGGTTGCATTAGGCATCACATCCATACATTGCATATTTGTTGGTCATACATGTCCCAAGCACCATAGACTGTAATTACTCGACAATTCCTTTATT
The DNA here is from genome assembly GCA_028583015.1 of Wollemia nobilis. Classification (NCBI taxonomy): domain Eukaryota; kingdom Viridiplantae; phylum Streptophyta; class Pinopsida; order Araucariales; family Araucariaceae; genus Wollemia; species Wollemia nobilis. The sequence goes on along the minus strand of JAQPPZ010002383.1, from coordinate 144,532 downwards.
TTCCACAATCCATTTTATAAATGCATACATCCAAAATAACACCATCACCATTTTTAGCAAGGTCAGTTGTCTCTTAATGTATAGAGGGTTTTTGTCATTTAGCTGTCTTTAAATTTCTAGCCAAAAACTTTACACAGTTAAACAACTTTTACAAGGGAAAGTTTTACTTTGATCATGCCTCGTTACGTAACATCCCTACACAAGTTAAAACACATAAAATAATTCCTAAGTTGTGTGAATGCAAGAGAAACCTACAAAGCAGTCTAGGGTACCATAGGTGAAAGATTAGCCTGTTCATCCCCCTGTGCGAATGGTTCAAGAGTGCTGAGAATTGACAAAAGGATGAGCTCTTCCCCATCAATTCCCCTATATAAATAGTGGTTTTCACCACTACCACAAATTCCACTCACCATTGGTCCCTAAGGTTGTAAGGATTCGTACTACACATCCCTGCCAAGGATGGGTAGTCATCCCCAAGGCCTAAAAGGATCAATGACCATTCAAAAACAACATTCCCACAAGCCATCATCACAATCACCTTTTGTCTCCAAATTCGTAAGGATTCATACTACATGTCCCTGAACAGGATGGGTAGTCATCCCCAAGGCCTAAAATATCAATGCCCTTACTTCATCATCTCCATAATCCCCTTTGGTTCCCAAATTCATAAGGATTCATACTACACATCCCTGCCAAGGATGGGTAGTCATTCGCAAGGCCAAAATGATCAAGGCCATCCATACGCCAAAAACATATAAGCTTAACCTTACAAATCTCAAAAGCCAAATCAAATAATAGTGGTTCTCACCACTATTCAACATCCTTGCTCAAAAATAAAAATAAAGAGAAAAATAAACAGTGATTTTTATCACTATGTATACGAGCAAGTATCCTAAACCATTGAGCCAATAAAAATCTTGAACTTGAATCTCTAGAATTCTCAGCATTCAAAAACCATCTAGGTGATCCTCATTATGGGTTTGGTGGATAGCCTACTTGGCAATGGCGGTATCCTACCCGCATGATGATATGTCTGTCACATTAGCTTTGCATGTGAGCAGACCAATTTTTGCATGTGGATGAGCTAGCTTATGGTATCTTAAATTGTCTCATGGATTAATCTTAATAAATACAATAATGGAGTTAGTGGAGCTAATTAGATGATCCTCAGTACAGGTTTGGTTGATATCTTATCTAGCACTGGCGGTATCCTGACAAATACCACATAAATGAATTCAATTGCACACACGGGGATGTGAAATAACTTGGTTAACCTCCAAGTCAGATTTATACCTTGTTCAAAAGTCTTGCGAGATAAATATACAGTCTTGGCTAGTTAGTTAAAATATCTGAATCTCAGAAAAGCTTAACTACATTTTTAAAACAACTGGTACATTTCATTCCATACATCACCATCAGAAAAAATGCAAAATACAAAAACAAAGTTTTCACATGCAAAGTCATTCCACAAAGTCATCCCATAAGTACAGTGAGCCAGTCAATCTTGCACAGTCTATGGTGCCATCGACAAGTTATCAACAAATCATTTCATTCATTCCATATGCATACATCATATAATTAGAAACATTGCATTCATAATACCACATGCATACATCATCATAAATAACTGTGCATAAAGAAAAACAAACCATGAAAAGTGCATAAACACCAAAAAATAGTCATCTGTATATATATCATCAAAAACGCTCGCACACTACAATGAATCGGTCCTCTAACCTCGCAATCAAAGCCAAAAGCTCAAAAACCCCCAAGCCTAGGGCATCGGCCACCATTATCATGCAGGATCGGTGCAACGGGAACTACCCCTTGTGGTGTGTGTCCTATGGGACCTCTCAGGGCAACTGCTGCTCGCCCCTACATCACGCCCATTAGTGCCCCCCTCATCTAGCTGCCTATGACGAGACGATGCTGACTGCTTAGTATCGCTGTCTCTTGTTCGACATAAAGAACCACCTCCAGGAGGCTTAGGTAACCACCCACCAAGGTGGATAATCTCTCCCTCCATATCCATTCGATGTTGAAACCACTCTGCCTCCCACCGAAACCACTCTGCCTCCCATCGATGGTAATAAGCTACTACATTGTCACACTGTGCTAGTTGTGTCCGTAGGAGATCCCTCTCCCACCCAGCATCAGTATCCCCCTCCTATCGGTGGGATGCAGCCCATGTGTTCTCCCACTTAGCTAGCTAAGTCCGTAAGAGATCCCTCTCCTGAAGAGCCTCCCCCAGCTCCTCATCTTGCCTTTGAAGTAGCCTTGCCAATCATGCATTCTCAGTGTGCAACCATGCCTCCATGTCCTCCAAAATTGCTTGAGGCATTGGTGAATCCAAGATAGCAGCCTGCTTTGGCTCCCACTACTCTAGGACGTCCTACATCTTTGGCTGATCAGGAACCCCAAACTCCCCTCCAACATCCTTAACCTCCACCATGTCCGCATTGTCTAGTGGAACTCCCCAGACCTCTCCTGGTGTCTCTGCACCCTCATCCCCTGTTGCACTCCCTAGAGGCCCCTCACCTTGATATCGCCACAAATTCCACCACTGCTCATACTCGACAGTAACCTCGACATCATCCACATCTGGGACATCAATCACTGTATCTGCATCCTCACCTAGCGACGTAATGACTAGCTGATCTAGAGTCCTCCCGTCCCCACAACATCGATAGATCATAGGCTTCCTAGGAAACCATTGGCGTACCCTGAACTATCATGTAACCCAACCATATGGGAAGAACTCCTACTCAGTCCCATGTCACCTAATCAGCCACCACCCCTTCCATACCCATCGAAGCCACTCTCCTACCTCAGGCCAGGCTGGACAGTCCTGGTAGGGTCGCTAGAACACTTCCCTTGGAGCAAGCCAAGCGAAGGCATCAGCATAGTGCCCTATGACACCTACCTATTGCCGACTCTAACCCTGCTCCTCAGACCTTCACCATAGTGCCTCGTATCCAATATCTCGGTCTACCATATTCGCTCGAGTCATCCAGGGCAGCCCCCCAAGCCTAGCACTGCAACAAGTAGCTGTAACTAATCCCCTTATGCCTCCGATAGGGGACCTCGTACAACTCATCATAGAGCTATGCCAGTAGAGTCTGTCCCCATCTCATGATCATAGGTGCATCCGTAAGACACTCCACCAAAAAAAACACCATCTCTAGCAGGTTCCACGGGAACCTCGTGCCTGAAGAATTAGGGAGAAGCATGTTGGAAATAAGGCCCATAAGTAATGCGTGCCTCACTCCCAACACACCCCTCTCTAGCCACCATCAAACCAGTATACCACCAATCTGGCAGTAACCCTCTGCCCTCTCCATTGGGCTATCCACCCCCATCTCCTCTCCATGACCAAAGCAGTGTGTCAGCACTACTATCCATTGATCCAGCGATATCTTCCGGATCGGTAGTCTGTCTATCGAAATTTGTAGAATTTGATAGACATCCTCCAAGGTCACCGTCATCTCCCCTGTTGGGAGATGGAAGGTGTTGGTCCGAGGATACCACATGTTGATCAGGGCCGTCAGATAAGCCCGATCCCTGACCACTGGCTCCAGTCGAGTCACCTGATTGAGCCCAAGGGCATCAAACCAATCCCAGTCAGCCAAATTCGGTGCCTCCCATGCTTCAATGAACACCATGGGCACACAATACCGGATCTTCACAACCTACAAAAGAAACCAACATAAAAACATTAAAAACAATGAAAATGTACAGCAAGGCATAAAAATGTACAACCAAAAACATAACCAAATTCAAAAACTAATTTGTCAGTTCTAGGGTTTTAACTCTCAACTGATAAATTGAAAAACAAACAACAAAAATTCAAAAAATTATTTTGTCAGTTCTAGGGTTTTAACTCTCAACTGATAAATTAAACAAAAACATAACAAAACAATTCAACAAAATCATTTGTCAGTTCTAGGGTTTTTTACTCTCAATTGATAAATTACACAAAAACATAACAAAAATTCAAAAAAATCATTTTTTAGTCTAGGTTTTAACTCTCACTGATAAATTCAAAACAACAAACAAAAAAAAAATCAAAAAAACTAATTTGTCAGTTCTGGGGTTTTTTACTCTAACTGATAAATTAAAAACAAAAAAATTAAAACAACCTAATTTTTTGATAGTCCTAGGGTTTTTAACTCTAAAAAAATTGACTGATCACTTACAAACACAAAAAAATAAACCACAAAAAAAAAACTAGGGTTGAGCTACGTTTTTACGCTCAGTTTTAGCCTATGTTTCTAACCTAGGTTTTGATCTTTGTTAAATTCGGGTTAAGCAAAGTTTTAAGTTATGTTCTAAACTAAGTTTTTTTAAGCTCAGTTTTAAACTAAACTTCTGATCTTTGTTTAACTAGGGTTCAACTAAGTTTTAAACTAAGTGTTAATTTTGATAAACTAGGGTTTCATTTTTAAATTTGAAAAACAAACAACAGGACAAAAAAACAAATAACTTGCGATTTTCCAACTGTAACCAACAACCAATAAAGAGGAAGGGCACTCACTGGTCTCATTTTGGCTCTGCCACTCGATCCGGTTCATGCACTCATGGTTGCGGGAAAAACATGGCAGTGCTTTGCTTCACAAAATTGACCTCCTCCTCCTTAGAGCTCCAAATTGCTAGGAAAAACAAATGCAAATGAGCCCAAAACCCAGTTTTGGCCTTTAAATAGGCTTTTGAGCCTGTACTCATTTCCCCCTGGGATGAGCACACTGGTTAGCACCCGTCCCTCCTTGGGATGAATACCAAATAGGAATTCATCCCACCCAAGAACGAATACAGAGCAAAAATTTCAAAAACAGCAAAAACTGCACAAAAATGCACCAAAAAAAGCTATAAAACTGTCCAATGAGAGTGCTTTTGCACTTGATATTTCGGGCATGCAAAATAGATGTCGGGGTCACAAATTCTCACTATCCTACTCCCTAAGAAGGCTATCATAGTCGTAGTGCTCCATGGGACAACATATTGTCAAGAATTTCATCCCCAAACGACATCACAAAAAGGGTCAAAACCCAACCCAAAATAGCACTAACATTGTCGAACGACGACGCTTTTTGCGCATGACATTATTGGCATCTAAAACAAATGTTGGGGTTATAAATTATCACTATCCTACTCCCTAAGAAGGCTATCATAGATGGACCGCTCCATGGGAGGACGAATTTTTGACAATTTTAGCTCCAAAATGCATCACAAACAGGGTTCACACTCACCAAAAATAGGTCAGAATGTTCAGAAACTGCTTTTGCATTCAATGGTAAACAACTGAAGGCACCCTTACCTGAGTCATCTTGGGTCAAGCAACTCATAAATTTTATCATGTCGGTCATTCCCTCATCGATTCTTCGCTTGAGGGGGTAGTCACACTTAGTCACCAATCAACAAAAGCACACCCAATCAAGGAAATGGCATGCATTCAAAGGATCATTGACAAATACAATCACGCCCCTACTTGGGGCAGCAAACAAGAAATAATCACAAGCTGATCAAACACTTGGCATTCATGAATCATGAACTCAAGGTTCTCATAGACAAAAGGTTGCACCCTTTGCCTATTCATGACTGATCAATGTCCAAGATCAAGTAACACCTCACTGAATAAGGTTAACACTTGAATTAAGTTCCTTAGCTCGTCAGAAGCAAGGATTCAAGAATGCGTGCCATTTCCATGCTTGGGGCATCAAGAGTTTATTAGGTTATGGAGAAAACCTAATCATTAGTGCTTTGGTTATCTTTTTTTTTTGCTTAGCACTGCGCCTTACACAACGCTTCCCAAAAAGGGGCATTTGTAGACACCAAAATAACACCAATTCAATTATGTGACTGTTGGTCATCAAATCCACACAGGAAAGGACTTTCGGTGGGTTTGCGCGCCCTGGACCTGTGACCAACATTGAAAGGCCAAGGGGAAGAGATGCCCCTCGTGCCGATCTCTGGAGAAAGGCCGACTCCTATACTAATCTACTTTTGGGGGTTTGAGACAAGAGTGCAGGAAAGAAATAAACAGGGTAAGGGTTAGAGAAAGAAATAAAAAGAGTAAGGGTTAGAAGATGATGATTTAAGGTGGGAGAGAACAGGAAGCACGATTACTCGCTAACAACCCGAATAGCAGCAGGAAATACCAAGAATAGTATGAAAGAAATGAAATGCCGAACTTCTTATGTATCCTCTGGATGGGCTCGCAGGGTTCTCCTTTCTCTCTCGCTGGAATTCAGGGTTTAGAGTAACAACGATTGAGATAAGGGAATAACAGAAACCTCAATCCACCAGGCAACATAAAAGAAAGCGACAAGGCGTTTTTCCTCTCCTATGTATCCTTTAGGGCGAATTTTAGGGGTTCAGTCCCCGATCGCACACCGGATTCAGGGTTCAGAGTCTCAGTATGCGAATGAGAAAAGACAAAAGAATTAAGCACAGAAGGCAGCATAAAAGAGAGAAATAGAGCACAAAATATCTTTAGTATTAAACGCAGGACATCAAGTTATAGCAGCTTTCTAGCAAAAATTTCCCCCCCTTTTTACATTACAAGCCTGGGTTTTTATAGAGGACCCGACCCTCTGAGTCATTATTACAAAAAATGATGAAGTACACCCTCGGGCCCTGAGAAATCGGTGCCTCGCTGCTGCTGCGACTGAGATTTCAAATCGGTTGCCAAAACTGGCAACTGCGACTGGGTCAACCATGGAAATGTTCATTTAATGCGTCGCCCGAGTGTCCCTGGCTTCTGGATGTTGTGCTTGAGTGATCGTTATGCCCGCTGTGTTTTACTTCGAGGACTGTTACGTCCCTTTCGTTTTCCAAAAATGGTCAGCGGGCTTATCGGGCAAGAAAGGAGGTATTTATAAGGGGCCTTCGATCACCTTGGGAAGCTGCCCACCTTGGAACGTGGGCCCAAAAAGTGCTTCGCTACATCTCCGCCTCGCCGAAGCCTTGGGCCAAAGTAGATCTTCCTTGATTTGTTCTTCGCAAAATAATGCTTCGCAGAAACTACTTCGGGGATGTCGAGTGCCGAGCGGGCTCCATCTTTGAAATGGGGTTCTTTTGTCCTTTGCTGGAAAAACTACTTCGGATGGAAAATGTTTCGGCCCGATTCTTTCTCAAAACTGCGGTTCGGGGAATATCCTCCCAAAGCACTTCTTCTATTTTTGACACATTATCATTTTGCTTCGGGCACCACTGCTTCGGGTGAAAACGGGCCAAAGTAGGTGTTGAAAATACTTCGGGCCCGAAGTAGTTTCCTTGCCTTAGCTGATTTTGGATTATGCTCTCCTCCTTCGGCAAAGTTGTTTGGATGCTGCTTCGCAAGACTTCCGCCCGAAGTGGCTACCAAAAATGCTTTGGGTGTGAAGCGTTATCTTTGTATTTTCTTCGGCGAAATTACTTTGCAAGGTTTTCGCCCGAAGTGGTGATTTGAAGTGCTTCGGGCCCGAAGCTCTTTTCACATTCTCCTCCTTTTCTTTCGACGAAGCAATTTTCTTTGGCTTGTTTGGTAGCGAAGCTCTTTCTTTTTTTATTTTATAAAAGGGGCGATAGGGAGGGTCAAAATTGTTGTAACTTAAAATAAAAGAAAACTTTCAACAAGGAAATATTATACAAAATTCTACTATTCTTCTACCCCTTGTATAATGTGACAAAAAGTGTCAACATTCTTGGCGGCTCGCGGGGTGACGAGCTCGCCTCGGCAAAAGAACCTTTAGCTTTGGTCCATTGGGCTGCGGGGTCACTGGTTTCCCCTAGATTCTGCTTCTGCGGTCTATCCCTCTTCTTGTTCCTCTTCTTCTTCTTCTTCTTCTTCCAGCATGGCCTCTGGCTATGGTGATGGTTCGAGGCGGTCACGGATGCGCTTCATCGTTCTTTGGACATGGGTCCAGGCACTCTTTTGGAATGGCTCTCGATCTTGCAGCGCTTTGACCAAGTCGTGAAATCGATTGATTTGCCCAACGTCAACATTCTTGGCCCTGGTGAATAGGTCATCGAGGCAAGCCGTGATCTTACAATATCTGAGGATGAAATCTATCACCTGCCCTTCTGCGATTGGTTCTTCCCAGCCATCGATCTCCGAGACATCGTTCTCGAACTGCAGCCAGATTGGTTTGAGGTCATCCTTGCTGAGAAGATTTTCGTCATCGTCCGTGAAACTCGGGAAACCCAAGGAAGAAAGATCTTGAAAATAATTCATTGTGGCACGTTGTTCATTGTCAAAAATGTCCTGGAGGCTTCTGGCTTTCTGAGCTTTTCGCACCTTGGAGAAAAAAGCACGAACTGTGGCCTGGGCCGTGGACCAGTCCCTAGCTGTCCGGGTCATTGCAGTGACCTACAGGTCCTGATATCTAGCATTCTGGACGTCGAACGCTAGCTTGAGTCGACTCTTGGCTTTCTGCGTGACCTCGTCGATGACTGGTCCTCCCTCGGCAATAGCCTGCTATGCTTCGGTGACATACGTCAAAATTGAAAAAGCACTAGCGCATCGAGACCAAATTTTTTTTAGCAGGTGCGCGTGAATCTCCTTAATTTTGTCCCTGTCAAACAGCGTTGGATCCTCTTTTGCATACAGTGGAGCTTGCATCTGTGCGATTTTATCCTCCAGCTCTTTGGCCTTCAGATCACTCTCGGCCTACTTCTACGCTTGACTCTCGACTGTAGACTGGAGCTGTTGAACCTGCTGTTTTAGGTCGAGCGTCTCCTTCTTCATCAATTTACATTGCTCCTCAGCCTCTACTAACTTGGAGCGGACCTTTGCCAGGTTTTCCTCTAGCTTGACATTGGCGGCCTCTGCTTCAAACCTGCGCTAGTTAGCAATGGTTGCATGTGCCCGAAAAGTCTCGATTCGGACATGCATAGAGGCCGATTCATTGTCAACATTCAGGTGTTCCAGGTCCTTAGGTGTCTCTTGATAATTGTAGTCCACTGGAGTCATTTCATCTAGAGGCTTTTGTACCTTGGGGACCTTCTTGATTTTATGCACCTTTTCGGCCTCTAAATAAAAAATGACGCATTTTTCAACTGATGTCGTCGAGCGCCCTCTTCTTTTCCTTGCCTCCCTTAGTATTTGCTCAGTGTTTTGCCATGCTTGCAATAGCTTCTCGGCAAGGGGGCGGTCCTTAATTAAGGACATCTCTAATTTAGACAAGGCTAGATCTCCAACCGAGGGAGTAAACAAATATAAAGAATGTGGGGGGGATGCCTCTCCAGAAGGCTCGATGACAGACGTGGTGGGACTCGGCATTGAAGTGGGACCCCTGCTTCTGCTAGTGACCAGGGGAATGGCAGTGTGGAAGGGTGAAGTAGGGTCAATGGTCTTACCCTCATCATAATCATGGGATGAGGCCGGACCAGCAATAGGTGACGTGTGAGGGGGTGATGGGCTATGCAGGGGAGACTGGTGAGAACTCTTAGCTGGAGTTTTAGCAAAAATGTGTGAGACTAGGGCAAGGGATGAAGAATGTGTACCTCTAGCTTTGTGGTAGTGGTGACTTCCGGTGCAATCGCATCTTGTTTTTTCTTAGTTTCGGCACTCGACAGGGCTATGACCTCGACATTTTCTTTGGATGGGTCTGATATCGGTTGCCCAGTGGAGGGGCCTACAAGTCCTATGTGAGGTCACTTTGGGTGTTTTGGGGGGACCAGGGTCTGTTCTTGTTTTTTCCTTTTCCTCCTCACCAGCGGCTATTCTGACCCTTCAGTGCTCGAGTCGTGGCCACCTACAGGCCCCTGAGGTGATCTTGGAGGTGTAACTTGGGCCGTTTCCTTTCCCGAAGTAGTATCATCTCTTTTTGGGCTTTCGCCCAAGCCTGGGATAGCTGGAGGGATGAGGGCGACGAAGGACAAAGGCTTCCACTTTCCAGCGTTGGCTTCATAAATTTTGGCGAAGTCTTTGTCAGTTGCCAAGAACCCATAAGAGTTCATTTTCTGCCGGTGGACCCTCATTATCCACCACTCCCTCAGCTGAGCCGCGTCCCAATTCTTTACTCCCTCCTTCAAGTCATCTTTCACTTTTTTCTAGAAGGTGGAGTTGGGGCTCGAGAGTGAATGCCGATCTGGGTCATACGCGACCTCCATTGGGTAGAATTCGTGCCAGGGAGGTAAGGATTCCATCCTCTCTAGATGCCACTCCAGATCCTTTCCCCGAGGATTATTTCTTTGTTTCACAATTTTGGGATAGGGGCAAACATGGAAGCTCTTGACCCGTATGTGGTCCCTCATCACTCCCAAAGGATCATAGAGCCATTGTTGGGGAATTTGGAGTAGGCCAAACTTGGCAAGCTTTTCTTCCAAGAAGACATTTTGATTCAGGGTGAACACTTCGATGACTCCTATCCTGAGAGGGAAGTCACAAGTGTGGGCCCATTTTCGACCCTTGTCATAGATGGCATTAGTTGCATCACTCTGCCTCACGACTTCCATCATGAATTGATACTCGGAGGGGTAAACCGGCAGTAAGAAGGGCTTCCCTATGAAGCCGAAGATGCAAATCACCAGCCCTTGTGTTAGTCAAAAAATGTCTCCCCTCTTCTCCCGGACTACTTTGTTTCTCAAGCCGAGGGGGACTCGCGGGGAGGACCCTGTTAACATACACATGGCGGGTCCTAAGAATTGCTGATTAAAGGGATAGTAGGACTCTGATCTCAACAGTAGGGGAGTCCACTGATATACTGGCAAAGGACTTCCATCCTCGCCACTTGCCGTAATGGCAATATGAGGGAAACTATTATGTACATGAAAGAAAAGTAGCCAAACAAGAAAGGAGCAGGGCCCGAAGCGTTGGCTGGTCCCAACATTCTTCATGCTGGTGAGTTGCGCATGTAAGCCCCTGGCCACCCATTCTGCCCAGTCGACAAAGACTGGGTCGGTGCTGGGTCTTGAAGTATCGGGGGCATTGAACTCTCCTCTAGAAATGCACTCGGCCAGGGACACCTGCCATGGATATACCGAAGCATCGGTAGATAGGCCTGCCACCCATGCAATGATGGAGAAGAGGTCAGCATTTTTAAAAGCCTCCAAGGGAAGGGGCATTTGGGGCAATTTTCCCGAAGGGAGCCCGCTTTTGAGGCTTTGCTACAAAAAATTGACCATGTAGCCAGTAGACGTGAACCTCTTCGTTTGTTCGCTTAAAACAATGTTGCGAACTATACATCCCTTGGGTGGACCCTACTATGTCACAAAATTTGCCTGCACGTCTTCTTTCAAAATTGAAAATAACTTCCGGCCAGATGTGTCTAACACCTGTCTGGTGGCAGGCTGGTAATTCTATGCGATGGCATTGATCAGCTCAGGACAATGGTGAGTAGGGGGCGTCAGATACCAGTATATCTAGGAGTAGTAGGTTGCAGCTCACATGCTCTCTATCGAAAGCCTGCTCCTCATGAGCTCAACGGTGCTCCTAAGTTTAGCTATGCTCTTCGATAGCTCCGTATCCTTGATTCTTTCCCACCTGTCGACTGGTGGTTCTAGGGGTTGCTCGTCCTCAAAATCCTCCCTTTCTTCTACGACACGCTTATCTGGGCGGAGGCCCGAATCAACGGGCCTTGGCTTCGACCTTTTTCCATGGCCTTTTACCTTTGGTTTCTCGGGGGCTACTACTTCTAGCCCTTTTCCCTTCTCCTTGGAACTTTCCATCGTTGATGCTTAGGGCTACGAAGTTTGCAGTATGGAGAAAATTGGTGTCGAAGCTTTAGAGTGCGAAGTGGAAAAGTTTGTAGATTGGCAGTAGGGTCTATATGAGTCGTTGAGCGAGTAATCCTTTGGCTACTTGGAGTCTGTGTTATATAACCGCCAAAGACAACTACCCACATTTATGGCATGTGCCACAATTAATCTCGCACTTCTCACCTGAGAGATCATCGGTTCATCAAATTGGTGGCGTAGTACACAGGGCCATGCGCTGTGATGATTGTGACTGCTTAGAGAACGCAACCATCTGCCACCTGGTACCTGTGGGTGGACTTTTCTCTCAGCCGAGTCCCCTGAGGATGTACCCGATGCCTTTTCATTTAACTCGCCCATTTCAAATGCTTTTGAAGGCGACTATCGGCACGCTCTTCTAGGCGAGCAATAAATGCTTTTGCCTCGGTCGAAACCTTGCTCAGCCAATCGTACTTCACTGCGAACCACTTCGCATCCACTACTTTGCAAGCCAAGTTCCCAAAAGAGTTTTTTTTTTTTATATATATATATAGTTGTCGAGGTAAAACTCAACCTGAGTCTCTGAGCAACATTTTATTTAATAGCGAAACTTTTTACAATATTTACACAGGCTTGCGGCATAATAGGCATGCCGCCACCATAAACTCAGCTTCGAATATTTATCCGATGAATTTGCAATGCCCGGACCAGATCAGATTGAACTTTAGTTGATTTTTGAAGTCTAGATGGCTCCTCTTCGAAGTTCTCCATGCTGCGAACAGAAAGCAATACGATAGTTTGTCGCTCCTGCCAATACCCATGCTGTTGATCTAGGATGTGGCAAAGCAGTTCGCCATGTGAGGACCTCCTTGGGGCACTGGTTGTAGTGATGGCTGGAACAAGAATACCGAAGAGTCTAGTAACTATGGACTGGGTACAGGTTCTTCCATCTCCTTGATGTTGTAATAGGGCTCATCCGACAAAGAGCAAACTTCTATGATCTCCTCAAGTTCAGCCTCTTGAGGTAAGCCTGATGGATTCTGGCTGAACACCTGCGTGTCATGCTCTGGGATACAAAAAGGGTGCAAAAACGTCCCCTCTTCGTTCTCAAGGGCTACCACTTGAGCTTGTTTCTCTTCTTGGCCTGTCCTCCGATGGAGATTGCAAGCACCCATATTGTTCATCATTCGGGCAAAGCTCGCAAATTGCCATGGTTGGACTTGGATGGGATCTGCCTCTTGAGCTCCACATGACTGCATCTTAGGCTTCTACTCAGTATGAGGAGTCTTCCATGAAGAATACCGCATTGGGCAGACATGAGAAGCGATTATCGAAGAAAGTGATGGGGCTTCTCCCCACTGCCACTTTCTCGATAGAAACTGCTCCGCTCGTACTGCTTCCTCAAAAATTTAAGGGAATATTTGTTCGCTTGATCACAGCAAGAGGAGGCCTATGTCCGGGTGAAAAGCTCGAACATAGTAGAGGTGGGCTTGGGAGGGCGTTGGTTGGATCTCCCCTGGAACTTTCTTCCAAGTTCTGTAGAATCGAACATTGAAGTCCGTGACTCTCTCCAAGGGTGTTTTCTTGATGGTGGAGAAGTATGTCAGAAGTTGGAAGGGATCCTGAGAGCCATCAAATGTTTTGAATAGTGCTCCTTCCAAGTCATCCCATGAACAGACGCTTTTAGACCCGAGCAGTCTATACCACCGCAGCACCCTCCCTTCCAGGGACGCAGCCAAAAGTCGGACCATGACATCTTCGTGGATTATGTCATAGAGGAATGCTAAAGTAGCAACAGCTTCAAGGTGCTCTCGGGCCATTCTCGTGGCACCATCATATATTGTCAATGCCTTCAAGGCGATCTCGGGAATCTTGTGGTAGCTTTGAAGATTCAAGGGGCCTCGATCATCCCAACTGGGAAAACTTACCCCTGCCATTATAGCAATGGTCTGCAGAGATCACGGTTATTGCCGCTAAGTCGGAGTCGCCAGATGAACATTCTTTCTCCGCTTATGAGGTCAAGGCTGCTCATCGAACCTTGGTTCCTTTGGGATATCTTCTTTTAGATTTGAAAGGCACCTACGACCCAAAAATCTGGATCTTCAGCTCAATCGAGTCACCAGGTGATTTTATCAAATGAAGATAGGCCAGAGATTCACCGAACTCGGACCTTCTCAAAACATGGGGGCTCCTGGTTATGAAAACCAGGTTTAGGTACTGGTCTCCATGACTTTAGAGATTCTCGGGTAAAATAGAGTCGCCAGATGCTAAGAGTCTTTCGGTAATGAGGGCATCGATTCTCACTACTACTCAGAAGATGAGACTGATCGGATCTCATCGGGAACTTGTTAGAACTACTAGCTCCGGTGAAGACGGGCTAGAAATTTTCTCAAATATGGGACCTTGGGTCCCACCGAGCATGCCAAAAACTGTTGGTCATCAAATCCGCACAGGAAAGGACTTTCGGTGGGTTTGCGTGCCCTGGACCTACGACCAACATTGAAATGCCGAGGGGAAGAGATGCCCCTCGTGCCGATCTCCAGAGAAAGGCCGGCTCCTATACTAATCTACTTTTGGGGTTTGAGACAAGAGTGCAGGAAAGAAATAAACAAGGTAAGGGTTAGAGAAAGAAATAAAAAGAGTAAGGGTTAGAAGATGATGATTTAAGGTGGGAGAGAACAGGAAGCACGATTACTCGCTAACAACCCGAATAGCAGCAAGAAATACCAAGAATAGTATGAAAGAAATGAAATGCCGAACTTCCTATGTATCCTCTGGACGGGCTCGCAGGGTTCTCCTTTCTCTCTCGCTAGAATTCAGGGTTCAGAGTAACAACGATTGAGATAAGGGAATAACAAAAACCTCAATCCACCAGGCAGCATAAAAGAAAGCGACAAGGCATTTTTCCTCTCCTATGTATCCTTCAGGGCGAATTTCAAGGGTTCAGTCCCCGATCGCACACCGGATTCAGGGTTCAGAGTCTCAGTATGTGAACGAGAAAAGACAAAAGAATTAAGCACAAAAGGCAACATAAAAGAGAGAAATAGAGCACAAAATATCTTTAGTATTAAACGTAGGACATCAAGTTACAGCAACTTTCTAGCAGAAATTTCCCCCCTTTTTACATTACAAGCCTAGGTTTTTATAGAGGACCCGACCCTCTGAGTCATTATTACAAAAAATGGTGAAGTACACCCTTGGGCCCTGAGAAATCGGTGCCTCACTGCTGCTACGACTGAGCTTTCAAATCGGTTGTCGAAACTGGCAACTGTGACTGGGTCAACCATGGAAATTTTCATTTAATGCATGGCCCGAGTGTCCCTGGCTTCTGGATGTTGTGCTTGAGTGATCGTTACGCCCGTCGTGTTTTACTTCGAGGACTATTACGTCCCTTTCGTTTTCCAGAAATGGTCAGCGGGCTTATCGGGCAAGAAAGGAGGTATTTATAAGGGGCCTTCGATCACCTTGGGAAGCTGCCCGCCTTGGAACATGGGCCCAAAAAGTGCTTCGCTACATCTCCGCCTCGTCGAAGCCTTGGGCCGAAGTAGATCTTCCTTGATTTGTTCTTCACAAAATAATGCTTCGCAGAAACTACTTCGGGGATGTCGAGTGCCGAGCGGGCTCCATCTTTGAAATGGGGTTCTTTTGTCCTTTGCTGGCGAAACTGCTTTGGATGGAAAATGTTTCGGCCCGATTCTTTCTCAAAACTGTGGTTCGAGGAATATCCTCCCGAAGCACTCTTCTATTTCCGACACATTGTCATTTTGCTTCGGGCACCACTGCTTTGGGTGAAAACGGGCTGAAGTAGGTGTCGAAAATACTTCGGGCCAAAGTAGTTTCCTTGCCTTAGCTGATTTTGGATTATGCTCTCCTCCTTTGGCGAAGTCGTTTGGATGCTACTTCGCAAGACTTCCGCCCGAAGTGGCTGTCAAAAATGCTTCGGGTGCGAAGCGTTATCTTTGTATTTTCTTTGGCAAAATTACTTCGCAAGGTTTTCGCCCGAAGTGGTGATTTGAAGTGCTTCGGGCCCGAAGCTCTTTTCACATTTTCCTCCTTTTCTTTCGGTGAAGCAATTTTCTTTGGCTTGTTTGGTAGCGAAGCTTTTTTCCTTTTTTTTCATTTTATAAAAGGGGTGACAGGGAGGGTCAAAATTGCTGTAACTTAAAATAAAAGAAAACTTTCAACAAGGAAATATTATACAAAATTCTACTATTCTTCTACCCCTTGTATAATGTGACAAAAAGTGTCAACAGTGACAACAAGCGCTGATCGCATTTACACACACAGCCCCTAGGGCAGCCCCCAGAGGTTAAATAGTGGTCCTAACCACTCCCAAAAGCAGTTTGGAGGTCAGATGTCAATTTGGAACCTTTTTGGCACCTTGCTCTTTGCTCGTCCCACCTAGGGATGAATACAAACTGGCATTTGTCCCTCCCAGGGACGAATATCAGCATTCACCCCAGGGTGAGGTGAATATCAAGTTTGACTGGAAAAAATTCAAACCTCGACAAGTTTGCCAGTTAACTGAAGTTGTAGGCCATGCAATTACGAGGAACGACTTTAGATCAAGAAGAGAGACTTCAGTCATGCATGTCTTTATTTTAGAGACCTCATGCAAGGAGATTCTAAATCAGGGAATTATCTTTTCTCTCAAAATAGGACAAACAACTCAAGTGGCGCCCTCGCATGCGCAATTCAAACAGAGAGACCCTAGGTCTATAAATTTGTGAGTTTTATCACCCAATACAGATACAGAGAAGGAGCATTTGAGCAACGAAGTGCTGCCAATTTACATACCTACTTGTGATTTGTGCCTTTCACATCCTTAATCTCTCATTCGAAAGGGAGGTTATTGGGTGATTATTGGAAGCACGAATCAAGACCCAAAACCCAAAATTTTGCCACAATATCCCACAAAATTTGTCAAAAACACCCCATAAGAAGTTTTGGACCCATCCCAAGTGGATTGGTGCCAAAAAAGAGTCCCAAACGGTGGGCGTCCTACCCCCGGGCGCTCCCCAAGTTGTCGCAGTTCTAAACGCCCCACCCCGAAGCGATTAGAAATTTGTGATAGATTTCTTTGATTTTTCTTTTGCATATTATTCTAGGTTATTTAAATAGGTTGTAGTTTAAATTTCACTTCATTATGAGCATTTTTGACCAGGTTTTTATCATTTCCTACATTTACTAATCTGCAGATGCCATCATCAAAATCTGGGTGCTAGAGGCCAAATTGGAGAAATATGACCATCTAGGTCTTCCCAAAACACCCCTAATTAGCTAACCCCAACTTTGCAAGTCATTTGGAGCTTCCTAGGCATGACATTGAAGAGGGTGCTTTCTGACAAATTATTGCAGGTTAATTCGTCCCACCCTAGAGCAAATAAAAATCTGTGAGGAATTTCCTGACTGTTCCTTTTGCAGTGGCTTCTTGGTAGAATATTCATGCTTCTGTCAAATTTCTAGATCGATCTGATAGCATTTGGTTATCATTTTAATATTTTCATGCATACACTAACAGTAGGCCTTGGGAAATACATGTTCTATTCTATCTGTAGGTGCTACTAATATTTTCTGCTTCCTTGAACACAGGTCTTTGACATCAGAGTAGCAAGAAGGAGTCAAAAATCATATACACAAGTGGCAGTGACGTTTTGGTCCATCCATCTTACATGTGGGCACACGAAAGAAGGATTGTTATCCATGGATGTGATAAGAAACATATTTGACGCTCCTATCCCCTAAAAATGAAGGAGACGCATTGTAACACGACTTTGAAAGCATATCAATAAAGAGGGTCGTCTTTCATATTGCTTTTATCTTGTGTCGATTCATCTATGTTCTTTCTTTTCATGCATTTTGCAATACATAGGCTGTTAGCGTTAAGTTTGGTTCTACACGCACCGTGCTTGGCATATTCATTTTTGTTTTCGTATCCTCGTGCTTTCATAAACTAAGATTAGGAACCCTAGTTAAAAAATTTGTTTGTTTGTTTTTTTTTTTTTGTATTTTGCGTTTTTTTTTTTTTTTTTAAACTAATATTAAGAAACCCTAGTTAAAAAATTTGTGTATTTTGTTTAAACTAAGATTAAGAAACCCTAGTTGAAAAAGTTGTGTATTTTGTTTTTTTTTTTTTTGTTTTTAAACTAAGATTAAGAAACCCTAGTTAAAAAATTTGTGTATTTTGTTTTTTTTTTTTTTTTTTTAAGCTGTACATTTGTTGAATGTTTTAGTTGTACATTTGTTAAAAGTTTTTGCTGTACATTTTTTTTGGTTGTCATGTTTTTAATGTTTTTGTGTTGTTTTTGTGTTGTTTGTGTTTTGCAGGTGGTGAAGAGTCGGTACTGTCAACCGACGATGTTTTCGGATGCGCGAGAGGCACTGACTATGACGGACTGGGAGTGGCTTGATGCCCTTGGGCTCAAGCAGGTGACTTGGTTAGAGCCTATGGTTGGGTATCGGGCATATCTGACTGCCCTGATCAATTTGTGGGATCCCTGCACCAACACCTTTCATCTCCCAATAGGGGAGATGAAAGTGACTTTGGAGAACATTTATCAGATTTTGCAAATTCTGATAGACGGGCTGCCCATTTGAATGACTCTACGTGATCAACGGACGATGGTGTTGACACGATGCTTTGGGCATGTAGCGGAGATAGGGGTGGATGAGGCGGTGGAGAGGGTAGAGGGGGACTACCTGATAGGCGAGATTTTTGTGCGATGGTGGCTAGAGAAGGGTGTGTTGGGGGTGAGGCATGCACTGCTCATAGCTCTCATCTCTAACATGCTGCTTCTCGACTCCTCAGGTGCGAGGTTCCCTTAGAACCTACTTGAGGTGGTGTTCAAACTTGTGGAGTGTCCAATGGAGGCATCTCTGATTATGAGGTGGGGTCAGACGCTACTGGCACAACTTTATGATGAGTTGTACGAGGTTCGCTGTCAGAGGAAGAAGGGGATTTGGTGCAGCTACCTATTGCAGTGCTAGGGGTGGCAGCGCATAGCTGTGGAGCAGCCACAGGGTTTGTCGTGGACCACTCAGGCAGAGATGGTGGACAGGGATATTGGTTATGCTTCTCTATGGCAGAGGTCAGAGAAGAAGGGGCAGAGTCAGCTATGGGTAGTTGACGTAGGGTACTATGTCGATGCCTTCTCATGTATTGCTCCAGGGGAGGTGTTCTGGCATCCATACTGAGACTGTCCAGCTTGGCCTGAGGCTAGGGAGTGGCTCCAACGAGCACGTAGGGGTAGGTGGCTGATCGAGTGGCACAAGGCCAAGTAGGAGTACTTCTCGTATGTCTGAGTGACTCGATAGTTTGGGGTGCATCAAGGATTGCCTAGTAAGCCTTTGATCTATCGATGTTGGGGCAACGAGAGGACTTTGGCCTGGCCGATAATTGAGCTACTAGGTGAGGAGTTAGATGCGGTAATTGATGTCCCCAATGTGGACAATGTTAGGATGACTATAGAGTATGACCAATGGTGGACGATGTGGCGATGGCAGGGTGAGGGGCCTCTAGGGGTCGCAGATGCGAAAGTAGCAGGTGGTGAGGATGCAGAGGCATTAGGGGAGGGTTGGGGCACTCTACATGATGATGTAGATATGGTAGAGGTTGACAACTTGACTGGGGATGACCTAGGGGTTTCGAAGCAGCTGGATATACAGGACGTTTGGAGCAGTGGGTGCCTTAGCATCCCACCATCTCGAAGATGACCATGCCTCAGGAAGTTCTAGGGTACATGGGGGCTAGGTATCACATTGAGATAACACGATTGGAGGATCTACTACGGAGACAAGATGAGGAGCATGGGGAGGTTTTGCATGAGAGGGATCTCCTACAGACTCAATTGGCAGAGCGAGAGAATGCATTGGATGCATACCACTAACAGGATGGGTACACAGATGCTTTACAAGAGATGGATATCCTGCGGACTCAATTGGCATAGCGCGATGATGCATTGGCTGCGTACCGTCGGTGGGAGATGGATTTGGTCCAGCATCAGTTGGAGTTGGAGGCAGAGATTATCCACCTCAGTGGGAAGTTACCTAAGCTCACTGGAGGTGGATCTTCGTGCCAAATGAGAGATTATGAGACTGAGTAGTCTACTTCCTCTCATCGCAGGTGGGTGGGTGAGGGTAGCGCTAGTTGGCGTGATGTGGTGGCTGGCAACAGCTGCCCTGAGAGGTCCCATAGGACCCACACCATTGGGGGTAGTTCTATTTACACCGATCTTGTGTGATCATGGTGGCTGACTCCCTAGGCTTTGGGTTTTTGAGTTTTTGATGTTTTTGTGAGGTCAGAGGACCAAATTATTGTAGCCTACGAGAATTTTTGTGATATATATACATGACTTTCTTTTTGGATTATTTCTTTGTTATGGTTTGTGGTTTATTCATGCAGATTTATTTATGTTTATGGATGCATATGTAATTATTAATGCAGATGTTTCTAATTATATGATGTATGCATATGGAATGGATGGAATGATTTTGTTGATAACTTGTCGGTGGCACCATAGACTGTACAAGATTTACTGGATTTCTGTACTATGTGATGACTTTGCATGTGTATATTTTTTTGTTTGTATTTCTGATGGTGATGTAAGAATGGAATGTACCATAGATGTTCTAGAATGTAGTTTAAGGTTTTTTTGAGATTCAGATGTTTTAACTAACTAGCCAAGACTATACATTTATCTCACAAGACTTTTGAACAAGGTACAAATCAGACTTGAGTTTGACCAAGTTATGTCACATCCCTGTGTGTGCGATTGAATTTGTTTATGTGGTATTTTTCGGGATACCGCCAGTGCCAGGTAGGCTGTCCACCAAACCTGTACTGAGGATCACCTAATTAGCTCCACTAAATGCTTTGTTGTATTTAGTAAGATTAATCCATAGGACAATCTAAGGTACCAGAAGCTAGCTCATCCACATGAAAAAATTGGCCTGCTCACATGCAAAGCTAATGTGATAGACATATCGTCATGCGTTTAGGATACCACCATTGCCAGGTAGGTTGTCCACCAAACCCGTAATGAGGATCACCTAGATGGTTTTTCGAATGCTGAGAATTCCAGGGATTCAAGCTCAGGCGTCTTTCGGTTGCTTGACTTGTTGGGATACTTGCTCTCATACATAGTGATAAAAATCACTGTTTATTTTTCTCTTTTGTTTTTCTTTTTGAGCAAGGGGGTTGAATAGTGGTGATAACCACTGTTATTTTATTTTGCATTTTAGGTTTCAAATTTGAGCTTGTAGGTTTTTGGATTATGAATGGAATTGATCCCTGTTGGCTTTGGGGATGACTACCCATCCTATTTAGGGACGTGTAGTATGAATCCTTACGACTTTGGGGACCAAAGGTGATTGGGGATATTATTATGTAATGGCATTAATATTTTAGGCCTTGGGGATGACTACCCATCCTTGTCAGGGGCATGTAGTATGAATCCTTACGACTTTGGGGACCAAATGTGGTTGGGGATATGATTATGTAATGGCATTGATCTTTTAGGCCTTGGGTATGACTACCCATCCTTGTCAGGGGTGTGTAGTACGAATCCTTACGACTTTGGGGACCAAAGGTGTTTGGGGTTTTTTGATAGTGGATTTTAACCACTATTTATTATGGGGAATTGGATGGGGAAGAGCTTGTCCTTTTGTCAATTCTCAGCATTCTTGAACCATTCACACAGGGGGATAAACAGGCTAACCTTTCACCTATGGTACCCTAGACTGCCTTGTAGGTTTATCTTGCGTTCACACAACTTGGGAATTTTTTTTATGTGTTTTAACTTGTGTGGGGATGCTGTGTAATGAGGTGTGATCCAAGTAAAACTCTACCTTTGTAAAATTTGTTTGACTTTGTACAATTTTTGGCTAGAAATCTAAAGACAGCTAAATGACGAAAATCCTAAAGACATTAGCAGCCAACTAACTATGATAAAAAAATGTGGATGGCATTATTCTAGATGGATGTGTTTACAAAATGGACTGAATGTGGAAAATGATGGAATTGCCTAGCAATTATAGTCTATGGTGCTTATGACGTGTATGACCAGAAAATATGCCATGTATGGATGTGATGCCTAATGTAGTTTATTCTATTTTTGATTTTCAACGAGTATGCATGGAAGTGAGATGCAATTTTTTTGTTATTTTTTATTATCTTTTGTTTTTGTTTGTTTTTGAATATTTGTTTTTGACCAAGCGATTGTGGGAACCCTTGGAGATTTTGGTTTGACCAAAGGGTTTATGGACACCTTTGGGGCGTTTGGGGGTTGACCAAGTGATTGTGGGAATCCTTGGTGTTTTTGGGGTGACCAAAGGGTTTATAGATACCTTTGGGGCATTTGGGGGTTGACCAAGCGATTGTGGGAATCCTTGGTGCTTTTGGTTTGACCAAAGGCATTATGGGCACCTTTGGGGCATTTTAGGGTTTGACCAAGTGATTGTGGGAATCCTTGGAGCATTTGGGGTTGACCAAGCAATTATGGGAATCCTTAGAGTGTTTTTGAGTTGACCAAGTGATTGTGGGAATCCTTGGAGCATTTGGGGTGACCAAAGGGTTTATAGGCACCTTTGGGGCATTTTGGGTTGACCAAGAAATTGCTAGAATCCTTGGAGCTTTTGGGGTTGACCAAGTGATTACTAGAATCCTTGGAGATTTTGGGGTTGACCAAGTGATTGTTGGAATCCTTGGAGCTTTTGGGGTTGACCAAGCGATTGTTGGAATCCTTGGAGCTTTTGGGGTTGACCAAGCGATTGTTGGAATCCTTGGAGATTTTTGGGGTTGACCAAGTGATTGCTGGAATCCTTGGAGCTTTTGGGGTGGGTTATGGCTCTCTAAATGTGGAATGGCCTCAGATGACTGATGTTCAAGGGTTCTAGTTCCTTGATTCCTTCAAGAGAGGCGAGTCGATATGTTCTAGGTCATATTTTACTGTAGCACCCTAAAATTGGCATGGTTAAAACCTTAGTAAAAAGATAAAATATTAAAATTTGAATTTCAACCCCAAACTGCCCGTTAAACCACATTTTACCCGCTTTCCCCGTTTTCCATGCCATTTTTAGGATTTGTTTTGACCGTTGGACGATATCGTCGCATATTAGACGAAATCGTCCCCGATCTGACGAATTCGTCTGGAATAGAACGTCCAGACGATTTCGTCCCAAAACCAAATTTTCATAATTAGCTTCTATTTCAACAGCCTCTCCAACTCGGGCAGAAGCGTGTCTACGCGGTTGGAGATTTCCCTGTTGGAGATCTCCCAGATTGGGATGATCCCCAACCTCCCAAACCTCTTTCTAATCCTATATAAACTAGGATTTTTCTAGTTTATTCCCCTACCTCCCTGCCTAATTCTTGTTGATTCTCCCTGAACTCCCAACCCCTTTGTTGACAGGATTTCATTGCAGAGTTAGCTCTTTATTCCTTCGTATTATTGCTTGCATTTGGTATTTTGCATTGTTTTTATTGCAAGAATTCTACTATTTTCAGTCGAGGCTAGCTTGGATCGTCGCAGACGATCTCGGACGATTGCGGACGATTTCGTACGATTGGAGGCGATCCTGACTGTAGTCTAGATTGAGGGTTGTCCGAGTTTAGAGTTTGCATTCTCTTAAGGCTTTCTGCATTTTTCATAATATATCTCTGCACTGTTTTAAGTTACTATGTTTTATGCATCTTGGAGTTCACCTCATTTAGCATAATTGCATGATAAAGGTAAAATCAATTGTTAAATTTATTGCATTTCCTCATTTGTTATTAGACACTATTATTTAGGCAAGTTTGTTGTTATTTCTATCATTATCCCTTGCTTCTGCATTTGCATATTTGGTATTTTGTGTCTATTTTTGTGATTGCAGGTTTCTAACGGATTTGTCTGATGAATTCATCATATTTTAGATGATCCTGTCTTATTTCAGATGACCTCCTATGATTTAGGATGATTACATATCAAACTAAGACGATCTGAACTGCTACAAGACTCAAAATCTCCATCAGACATCTAGAATCAGGTATGAATCCTTCTAGTTAACCTGTTCTCTGTAATCTGCATTTATTTCTGTTTTTTGTATTCATTGAAATCCGCATTGGCATATAGAATAGTTTAGATTCATATCGGCCAAACCTAGGAATTGAATGATCAAGCATAAAAATGAACACATCAAACACACTATCAACCTAGGCATGGAAACTGCCATTCAAAAGTTTCCTGGTGAACCCACCATCCATCGAAAATTCACCCTTATACACCTCCCCCGAGAGGCGGGACCTTCAAAGGGCCTCTCAGTCCGAGGTATTGTCCCATCCTTTTCACATCCCCCTTCCGAGGCATGGATCCTATAGCCTGAAGGTAAGGGTGCGAAAAATTTGGAGCGATACATTTTGGTGAACCCGACATGAAAACTAAAAACCTTTTGAAAACAATTCAATTCAATCCAAAAAAAAAAACAAAACATAAATGCATTTAGAATCAAAGATTGCATGTCATATTTAGATGGTAGATTATAATAAAATATGAGTTGTCACCATTAATGTTGAAAACCAATTAGCAGCTATAGAGATTAATTTTGTGCTTAGCGTACCTCAAACAAATAGGGTTCAACCTTTGTGGGACGAACTTAATAGGAGATTAGATCTCATTTCATCTAGAGCAACTGAACTTAGGCAAATCAAGAGGTTTGTCCTAGATAGAATCCTGGATCCCGATCAAGTGATTTTGTACCATGAACTTCAGAGAGCTTGCCATAGGTGGTTAGCAGATAAAAGAGCCCTTGTGTCTTCTGAGTTGTATACCTTTGAGGAATACCTCGATAATGCAGTTGTAGTACATAAATTTCTGTCTCATATAGAAGATCAAGAGGTCATTCTTACGGATAGACAAAGATGGTATAGAGTCCCCAGAGTTGTGTTATATCGAGAGTATTGCCATGAAATCTATTTTTACAAATCAGAGTCAAAAGTAGATAATATCACTATAGCACACTTCATTAAGTTCTTGAAAAACCATTTCCAATTTGAAGAGGAGCACTTTATGACTCCTGATGAACTTGATCCTATCAATGACATCTATAAACTATTTATAGAAAACTAAGTTATTATTTTATTATTGTTGTTTCTTGTATTTAGTGTGTTGTTTATTGTCTTTATAAAAACAAAAACAAAAACAAAATAAAATTATCATAAAAAAAAATAATAACAAAAAAATCAAAACATTTTCTTTTAAGTATTATAGTAGGTATATAATTAAAATATATACCTCCCAAGATCTATTGCAAATATATTAATATATATTTGCTAAAACCTAAATTTAGACACAATGACTAGACTCAGGAATGGAAAACAAATTGAAGTAGAAGAAGATTGGTTAGGAAAAACCAATAAACCAGATGCCCTTCTTGAAGACACAATTCAAGAAGAAGTGACCTTAAACCAACAAGAAGAAGAATTTGTGGACGCAAATGAACAAAAAGAAAATGATAGAGAGGAAGGATCCTCATCTCCTAAAATAACTCCAGACGGAGCTGTTACTTTTGAGAACATGGACCATTTTTGGAAATTTCTCCATACCAATATGGGCACCCTTAATAGAGCAGTTCATATGGACAAAGATCAAATTAGTGACACTCAAGCAACCCTAGAAGATATATATCACACACGCACTAATCCTTTGTCCTTTGTTGATCAAGAAAGTGATCAAGCTAGACCGTCCAATTTGGACATGGCTACTATAATCCAGAACATGCAACAACAACAGGTTACCCAACCACCTAGAGTGCCTGTTACCAAACCAAGGGTTATTCCTACACAAAAGAAACCTTCATTCACTACTTTATTTCACCAAACTATTGATCAATATACCTCAAATCAACAAAAGCCTAAAACAAAACCAAATGTTAATTTCCAACAATATGGGATACAACATAATGCTACCACAAATCTTCTTCATAATACTCTTCCTACCAATCATTTGCATAATAGTAACATAGCATCGAATCCTTATGTTCCGCCTTCTTACGCTCACAAATCCCATGCTCATGTACCACCGAACCAATATGGTGGGCAAGCTGGCAATCTGGAAGCCATGGTGAAACAGTTAACCTCCCGTATGGACCAAATAGATCCCTACCATCCCTCGTACAATTATCGAGAGATGTGTAGTCAACCTCTAGATCCTATAGTTGTAGCACAACCATATCCCAAACACTTTCCCATGCCTGTCCTACCTATATATAAAGGAACCGAAGATCCCATAGAGCATCTTCGTATGTTTAGGATAGCATGTCATGACATATCACATGATGATTTGCTATTACTAAAAATGTTCCCGAAAAGCTTAGGGGGGATGGCATTGGAGTGGTATTATCAACTACCCACTCATTCTTTGAGAAATTTTGAAGAGACCGCTGAGTCTTTTGTGCATCAATTTAGTGCCTATATCGAAAGGCATGTAACCATTAAATATTTGTACAACCTAAAACAAGACAAAGATGAGTGTTTTGCTTGACTTCTTAGCTCGATGGAGACAGTTGATAGGAAAACTACACTTTGTGTTACCTTATCGGGAGATGTTGGATATTTTTATCAATAATTTACAAGAACAACTATCCTATGAATTATCAATTGCTACCTTGACCACCTTCGATCAAGCTATAGACTTAGCTCGAAGGGTGGAAGATGCTCTCATTAGAAGAGGTCAGCTCAAAAAGAAAGATGATGAGAAAACATCCAGAAATCAGTATAAAAATAAACAAGTTGTGGGTGACGGAGTCACTGATAGTAGAAACATTGCTAATGTTAATACTACGAAAACAATGGAGAAGTTTATATTGAAACCTCCTGATAAACCACCCCGAGAATTTACTAGATTAAATCAACCTTTATCAACCATTCTCCCCCAATTACTAGCAAGAGGCTTGATCCAATTACCAGCTATCCGGGAACCTGATCCAACTATACCCGGATACAGAGCTGATTTACATTGTGATTTTCATAGAGGACCTGGACACGCTACAAACTCTTGTAAAATATTAAAACATAAAATACAAGACCTGATTGATAATAATGAGATGGAGGTGCAAGCCTTCCAACCTAAACAAAATGCTTCTAATAACGCTCAAAAGAACATTCCCCAAAATCAGAATCAGAATGCCAATCAATCATTGGACATATTTCAACATCCTTTACCAAAGCATGGTAAAGAGGTGGCTAATCAAATCGAACATCATAATGTTCCCCCTCCTACCCGATATGTAGGGACTATTAGCGGACAATTATCTATTCAGGATCCTCAAATATTTGGCACAACTTTATCCATGGTTACGTCCAGACCCCTATATAATACTCAAACACCGGATCTTAGTGATGTAGAATCGGATACTGAAAGTGAAATAGACATCACCTCAAATCAATCGAATAGTTCTAAAAATGAATCAGATCCTATTCAACCTATCACAGATTCTATGGTTTCGAAAGAACCATTTCCTAGAAGAGTTACTACTCGACCCTCTTCTCATCAGTTCCTTTCTAATGAACAAGCCATAAACGCTAGACCGAGACCAATTCAGCGTCCTCAATATAACATTGTAGGTACCATCGGAGTCGTTACCAGACAACAGGCTCAAAATTCTCAACAGGATCAAACTCAGAATGATGGATCAGCTCCATTTATTTTGAAAAATCCCAATAAAGGGAATCATATGTCTAATGTTCAACCAAAACCTCCTTACAATATTAATGAACAATTATCCAATACTACAACCAGAATTTCCCTTTTGGACTTGTTAAGATCTTCTCCTACCCATAGGGATGAATTAATGCTTACATTAAGCCAAATGATGGTACCTCAAAATATTCAACCTGAAGCCATGTCCAATACTATCATCACTCGAGAAGTCGATTGTATTGACTTCCGAGATAAAGATATCCCACAACATAGTTTACATAAGGATAATCCCTTATATATTACTGCCCTAATTGGAGATGTAGCTATTAAACGAGTCTTGATTGATAATGGTTCATCTTTAAACATATGCACTTTTGACTTCTACCAACGATTTGGGTTTAGAAGTGACGAGATGAAAAGAATGGATATGATTATCAAAGCCTTCAATGATGAGACACAAGAAACGTGTGGAGTCATTACTATACCCTTGCAAGTTGGTCCTAGAACCCTAGATACGACCGTGTTTATTGTACATTGCCCTGCATCGTACAATATACTTTTGGGTCACCCTTGGATCAATGCGATGCAAGCGGTTCCCTCTACTTTACATCAGTGTGTTAAATTCGAATTTAAAAACCAGTTGGTTACCATTCATGGTGATCCTAGACCCTTTGATATGTGCGCTTTGGCAGAACCTGTTGGAGTGCAATTTTGCCCCGCCCTGTCATCCACACATCCTAATTCTTATCATCCGTCCAAACGTGTGAAACACACACCCATAACATCATCTACCCCATCAACTACACCTCTACATTTAGCTCAACCATTTTCTGAACAAACCACATTAGGACCTCGAAAAGAGCCTAAACCTACACCCAATGCTTCCTGTTTTACTCCTATATCTTCCATACCTCTAGATTCACCCGTCAATATCCCTATGACATCTACATCCACTACAGGCATTCTTTCCACATCCGAAGATCAAGGAAATGTTCCTTCTACCTCTTATGCTCTTACTGATGAGCTCTTACCCGATTTATCTAAAATTCTTATATCAGAAGAGATCAACACTGCCATGCAGACTTCCCTCCTTTTAAATAAACTCCCACCTTCTCCTCGTACCTTGGGCCTCCCACAACCTATGGGAAGTATCTACCAAGTCGGAAGTTGTGCTTTTATTTATAAAGGATATGATTGGGGAAGAATACCCCGAAACATCAAGACACATTGTGATGGATATGCTCGGTGCTATTTTGCTAATGAATATATTAAAGCTAAACCCATAATGCTTAAATTGGGCTATAAAGGGAAAGGTTTGGGACCTTTCCAAAATGGTATGAAAGAACCTTTCGAGGTAGAACCGTGGCCTGCCCGCTGTGGTGTGGGCCTATTTTCTAGTAAAGGTCAGCCCTTTCCATTTGAGGATGATGACCATCTCGTATGTTATCAAGATTATCTAGATAAACAAGATTCTTTATATCCAAAGAATAATTCTTCTACCTGCAATATGCTATCCATAGCCTATCCTAAAATGATTGCCGAATCCGACGACGAGTTGGAGGGAGATATCTTTCATGATATTTCCATTGAGGAATTGTTATATAATGAATTTTATTTTGATGGTTCTATACCTAGTATAGCCCAGCTTGAGGCCTCGACTCCTCAAGCGGAAGCATCTAATAAAACCTTAATCAAAATTCTCAAAAAATTGGTCAATAAAACCGGTCGAGACTGGCACATTCAGTTATATCCTGCTTTGTGGGCTTATCGAACTAGTGTTCGAACCCCCACTGGAACTTCACCTTTTGTCTTGGTTTATGGTGCTGAAGCCATTTT
Source organism: Wollemia nobilis (assembly GCA_028583015.1). NCBI lineage: Eukaryota > Viridiplantae > Streptophyta > Pinopsida > Araucariales > Araucariaceae > Wollemia > Wollemia nobilis. The sequence continues at coordinate 115,367 of JAQPPZ010002383.1, read as the reverse complement.
TCCCTTTGAATTAGAAGTTCCTTCTTTAGCTCTACTACTTCAAGATACTAAAGTAGGGGATGAATATCGTGCTGGCAGATTTAGTCAGCTAGAACTTCTAGATGAAAAGTGCATCAATGCTTTGGAGCATCTTCGTGCCTACCAAAACAAGCTTAAGAGAGCATATCTTAAGAAAGTTCATCCTCGATCCTTTGAGATCGGTGACCTTGTCTTAAAAGAAAATCAAAAAAATACTAATGCAACTACAAACCTTAAAGGTAAATTTGAGCCCAACTGGCTTGGACCATATGTCATCACTACTAAATTTGGATCAGGAGCATACAAATTATCTACCTTAGATGGTAAAGAACTTAAAGAACCTATGAACATTTTGCATCTTAAACGTTACTATGCGTAAAAATTGGTCATTTCATCATTGTATATATTTGTTTAAAACATTTCAAAAAACCACTATCTTGTATTTCTTTCAATTCATAAACTTAAAATATAAAAACACCAAAAACATCCAAATCATCAAAATCTTCAAAACCGTATTTTATCTTTGTACCTCTCAATTTGTGAAGTATTGCAGTTATATTTTCAGTTATTTTGGATAAATTAGTATTTATTTGGAATCCCGCACTTTCACATTCACATGAATAAATCTCTTGATTTTATTTGTTATGATTATTAATCTCTCTTATATCAAAGTCCACATCGGCATTAAATAAAGTTTTGAGCATAGAGAACTGATCTTGTTATTTACTTGAACCAAGTATATCTCTTCACATTAAAATGATTTCATTTGCACATTCGATATGATGCTACATAGTAGAAATGGTTTCTTGAGCGAAAAGTTTCCCTTGCTATCCTATCATGCACATGGTCTAGAATCTTTGAGAATTGACAAAAGGACAAGCTCACCCCTACCCGGAATAAAAATCCCTTGCTCTACAGCTAATCCGAGCAAGTATCCCTAGCATAGGAAGAAAAGAAAAGTTCAAGAAAAAGAGAAAAAAAAAAGGTTATTTTGAATCATCACAACAATATTTCAGCATTATCTCAAATATCAAGCAAAAATACAAAAATACAAAAAAAAAAAAAAAAGAGAAGCAAAAGTGAAAAGCAAAAGCAAAATACAATAAACTCCTTTCCCTACCCCTTGAAAAGAAAAGAAGGGTGAATGAGCTTGAATCCCTAGAATTCTCAATTATTCAAAAACTATGAGGTAAGCCCCATAACAGGTGGTTTGTGCCCAACCCGCTTGGCCTTGGGTAATCCCTAGCGTGGTGATATGTCTGTCACATTAGCGACCTTATTTTGTACTGGACCTCTGTTAGCTTATGGATTAGCTAGCTCTTGATAAACCTAACTTACATAGTAGTCTGGTACGGTTACATGCATATAAATCATGGTCAACGAACATTCATTTGGTCAAGGCAAATTACTTGTATCAAATTATCTTGCTCAAAATTGGTAAATGAACAATACAATTGCACACACATTTGTATTTGAGAGATTTTGTATCATTATGATAAATCAAGATTGGTAATGAACTCACATTTGCACATGAGGATTTCTTATAAATCTACATTTCTCTTTGAGATAATTTAAAATATTTCTGTAACTCTTTTCGGAATAATTTTATCCTTTTTCAGAATTCTTGTTTTGTATAAAAGCAATTACATACATCTTCTCATAAAATCTCAAAAAAATTTCAAACAAAATTTTCATATTATTATTTTTCTGTTTATCAAAAGTCAAAAATGCATCTTGCAATAAAACCAACAATCTATTTTCTTCTTTGGATTTCACGATGATGGTATAAGTCTATACCTATAATTCTATGCCTAGCGCAAACCATCGTTCTAATTTTCTTTTCCATGTATTTTAAAACCAAATTCATCAAAACATGTGACTTGCATCATTATGTTACACAATTATGCTTTACAAACAAACAAACACCTATTCTATTTCATGACATTATGTTTAAATTCAGTTTTTGCAACCATGGTATAAATTCTAAAGGAATTGTTCAAAATTTTATCACACTTAGGAATTTATGCCTAGCAACATCATATTTTCATGCATACTATTTTTATGAAAATCTAAAAACAAATCATCAAACCTGTTGAGTGGTATTTTCACCCAATCATGAAAGTACACTCTCCCTTAGGATTTGGGCTCCAAATCCCCTCTTGCAAAGAAGTTAAACAAACAACTTCTCCAAGGTCTCCGTTATATTAGCATTTGCATATTTGCATATGTGCATATGTGGATTTGACCTTAAAATGGAAATTTTCTATTTTCGGATTTTTAAAATCTGTAACAAAACAACAACTTCGATGAATTTTTAAAAATACTAAACAAGTCCGAAAATGAAATTTCAAAGTGTGTATTGGAAGTCTGAACTATAACCTACGCAATGGTGAAATTATTTTTAGATTTTGAAATTTTTTTAATGTTTATTTTAATGCCTGAAAATAAGAAAAAGTTCTGAAATTAAAATTTTTGAAAACAAAAAATTAAAAATTTGCATCAAAATAATTGTTGAAAATGCAGCAATGCAAAAGCTCCTTCAGTTTGATAGCACCCCATCCTGCAAAACCGAATACGTGAGAGTTTCATACATGCAACCTAGCCTATTTGACCTGCAAAACAAACACAATCAAAGTAAACTAGGTGCTGGCTCCTAGGGTTTAAAATAATTTCTAGATTGCAGACATTCACATGAAATAACCCAAAAACAATGGCATATATTTCACATACAAATCTGAAATTTGAAAGGAGAAACATAAAACAATTAAAATGGAGCATGCAAAAAATTTCTCATCCTTTCTTGCTAACAAGGCCTGAAATTTCTGAAGAGAAGCTTTGGCATTCAAATTATATTCCAAGTTTACATATCAAAATCTGCCGCCATTTGGCCATGCCAAAAGTTCCAGTCCCTTGTGCCTGCGTCTTTTCCAGGTTTTAAAGTTTTGAAAACGTCTCTTAATTTTCCACCTATACTTCGCTTCCTCTTTTCTGCCCTTTGGATTTTATCTGTTTTGTTTTCCCCCCTTCGACTTCTTTATGTCTGTTTGTAACCTCCTTATGGTCATTATTGAGTGCATATTTCGGGCATTTGTAACCCCCTTGGAATTAAGTGAAACTCCTTCCTTAATATTGCCAAGTGGCCATTGAAGCCTTAGAATGTTCATAACGTCATTACCATGCAACTTTCATTATTTTCTGCTATATTCTGACTGAACGAAAAACTTTACCCCATTTTATCATTCTATCGTGACGTGGCCTTCGGGTCCATAGACTACCGTGACTAGAAGGGATTCTTGCTGTGCTGCTAAAGACGATGCCCACATCAATACTCAGTATTTTCTTATTCCACCTATGTTGCTAATGTCTTCTTCACTATGCCGCATGAACCATGCTATGCCATATCCTCTTCGTTGTCCATGTCTTCATTGATGGCCATTCAGATTGTGTCCTCCATATCGTCCGATGTTGCCTACTCCTGCAAATACCATGGCCAAATTTACCACTGTCATCTAGATAGTCCTCCTGATCTGTCGAGTCTCAAAATCTCCGAATGTGCTTCTTGGCCATGCACATCACCCATGCATCGAACTCCCTGCTATTTTAACCGAGACCAATATTCGATAATGAGTTTGATATCGCCGCCCAAGAAACCACGCCCGTATCCTGACATTTACTGCTTCGAAGAAAACACCTAACCCTCGCGCTCCTCGGACGTGTCCATTGTTTTGTCACCGTGACTCTCCTGGTCCTTAATATTTTTAGGCCAAACTCTCAGCATCCACGTTGACGGGTTTGTCCATTCCAAACTGCGTCACGTCCTGACATCAATGCCCACATTTACTGTCATGCAGGCCGCTTCGTTCTATGCATCAGGGTGTCCGAGTATTCACCTGTCATGATATCCGAACTCCCTTGCTACCTGGCACCGTCCGGTTGGAGTCCCTACTGTTCATCCCCATCGTGGCGTCGGTGTCGCCCCCGGTGATACAAAGGTCCATCATCCACCGCTCTCCAAGCCGTATACCCACCTTGCTTACTAGCCTTCGCGTCACTACTGGTGGGGTCCTCCATCCACGACAATGCTTGGTCGGACAACCTGCAAAACACATAAAAAAACATATATTAAAAACATTAAGCTTTAACCCATTTTATTATTATATATTTTATTTTATTTTTTTATTATTTTTTTTTATTGAGTAAATACTTCTTATACATATACATGTCTACCGTGGGGGTGAACCCGGGTCACAATCACCTAGCATGCAAGTGGTGCCCTTGTCGGTAGACCACAACACGATATATATATGTGTGAGATGTATATACTTAAATTCATTTGTTATTTTCATCTTCTATTCTTTGACCCAAACAAATGAAATAAAACCTAACAAGTGGACATCAAACTTTCAAACGATAACACTGACAAAACAAACTTGCCGACACACAAACTGACGATAAAAAGGAAACGTCGATGAGAAAATGACCACAAAGTCGTTAACAAGAAAATGACGACAAAAGTCGTCGACAAGAAAAAGTTGTCGACAATAAAATATTGTCGACAAGAAAAAGTTGTCGACAATAAAATATTGTCGACAAGAAAAAGTTGTCGACAAGAAAATATTGTCGACAAGAAAAAGTTGTCGACAAGAAAATGTCGACAATAAAATATCGTCGACAAGAAAATACTGCCAACAAGAACCGACAACAATTGCAAAACCTACGACAAAACGAAGGATTAGACACTAAAAATGAAATGCCAACACCCGGATATCAAAACGAAAAGGTGGGTCCCCAATTTTGGGGTGTGTTGTGGATCAGCCACAACAAATGGCGACTCTGCTGTCAAATGCTCTTGAGCATTTTGGTGAGAACCCAACCTGAAATATACAAGCTTAGATACAGGCGTTAGCACATAAAGATAAACAAATACCGAAAGATCAGAAATACATGCAACATCAGAATCATAAGTATCAGCTCGGTGTGTGCAATGTGTTTTCATTCCCTACCGTTTGAACTTGATCAACATTCCATTGTCAGTTTTACTTATGATTTGTATGCAAGGCTATGAATGATTGATGCATGATGAAGATACTAGAGATGTAACAACCTGCTTTATAAATGCTCAAACCTTTTTATATCATGGACAAACATATTAAAGATGTCAAACCCTCTTAGGACCAAATATATGTATACTGAATTAATTTTACTAGATCCCAAAGTTGGTTATGTGTCACTACCATCTTGAACCCATGTGCAAGTGTAAGTGAAATCAGAACTTTGGGGAATAGGATTCCCAACCTAAGCGAGATGGGAATTTAACCCTATCCTTACTATTCTGATTTGGAGTTCATTACCTCATCTTGAACAAAATAATTTAACCTGTTATGGATGAAATGGTCAGGCTAGTCTATCCATATGAGCAATCAGTGGTCTTGCTTTTAGACAAGACATGTTGCCACGCATGAGCATACTTAACCCCATAATCCATGACTTGGCTTCATTCATTCTTTTTCTTTTATTTCTTGGACCTTTGGGATGACTACCCATCCTTTGCAGAGGACATGTAGTACAATCCTTCCAATCCAAGATTTAGATGAAATGGAAAATATTAGTTTTACTTTTATTACTTGGACCTTTGGGATGACTACCCATCCTTTGCGAGAGGACATGTAGTACGATCCTTCCAATCCAAGCTTTATGATGAAATGGGAAAAATGGAAGCTTTGGGGAATCGGATTCTCAACCTAAGCGAGATGAGAATTAAGTCCTATCCTTACTACTCCATGTAGGTCAAACCATAGCTTTGGGGAGTTGGATCCTCAACCTAAGTTCGATGAGGATTTAACCCTATCCTTACTACTCTGGTTTTAGGCTTTAAGCTTTTATGGGAGTGGTAAAAACCACTTTTTCAAGGATTATGTTGCATGATAGGACAAACATGAAATATTCTTTTCACCTCACCTTTTCATCCAAGTATGGTTTTGACCATTTTGCTCAAGATTCTTTTAATGTGCATGGAATGTGCTTGGTTCAAGATAGTTTGGGCAGCAGTTCCCAACCTTAGGATCCTTTTAATATATGTTATGTAATAATCCTAAGAGGATTCAACACCTTCTCAATAATTGCCCATGGAATGAAAATGTAACTGAGATGACATGTATATGCAATGAGGAATGAGATATGAATGCACTACTTCTTTTGAAACAACTGACAACTTCATGCATCACAAGATTCAAACGATATTATTTAAATGTTTGTGTTACTTGTGGAGCTTTCTACAACACAATTCCAATGTTTCATATTCTCCTGATCTTAGGCATAAGTTGACATCTCAAATTTATCAAAACATGTCAAATAAAATCAAACACACGACTTAAATCCTAATCCAAATAGCAATCCCAAAATGAAACTTGAAAACACAAACCAAAACCAAAATCAAAATATAATACAAGATGATGCAAAGCTTGGATTATCACTTTCCTGGATCCCAAACATGATTAGAACATTTCAAAAGACATATGTCACAATACACATGCCGAATGTTGTAGGAATCCAACCACAATAAGATCATACCAAGCAATGCAACAAATTTCAACTTCCCTCTCTCACCCCACCAATTAAATTTAGTTCCATTAGTATTCATATAGGTGAGATTCAAAATTTTAAATTGATCAGACAATGATTGATTTTCAATTTTATCATGTCTATTCTTTAAAGTGCAAATTTCATCATTCCATTCATAATTTAGAAGTAGGCTTTCCTTTTCAAATGTGAGATATTGCAAACAAGAGCCTATTTCTAAAAGTCTTGAATTCAAAATATTTTTCAAGATTTTAAAGCAATCCAAATCAATCAAGACTTGACAAACATCACCAAGATTTGACATTTCATCATTAATGACATTAGCATCCAAAGGGACATCATGTAATCCATCACTTGAAATTTTGGTAGCTACTACCAAAGGTAAAGATTTCACCTTGTCATCCATACTCAACCCATCATGGTTAGAATTTACCACAACTTGATGAGTGTTAGTAGCTTTTTCTTCTTCCTCATTGTCTTCTTCATCATCCAACACCTGTTCAAAAACACCAAAGTTAGGCACCCAATCAAACATGCATCCATATTTTTCAAAACAAGAGCCTAATTTTTCAAGATATGTGTCACGTGACACCTTTCCATGATCAATGGCTTGAGTTGCCTCAAAATCCATATTTTCATTAGGATCATCAATAGTATCAAACCCACACCACTTAGGTTTTGTAATTTCATGATTTTGAGATGGCATAGACATTGTAGAAACAATAGGTGGATCAAGATTTTCTATTTCTTGCCCCTCAAGGGGAACAAAAACAATTGATTCTCCTTCTTGATCCATGGTAGTAAAATCATTATCCTTCTCCAACTTTTGATGAGATTCCAACCCTTCTTCCAAAACATTCTCAGATTGTACAGGACTTGTAATATCCTCATATGAAAGGGCAATTGTATCATCCTGCATATCAATAGGCACACAAATTTCATTAGCAGTTTTGGAGTGAGCATACTCTTCCCAAGAATCATAATGATCATCTTTCAAAATCAAATTGTGATGCTCAACTATTTCTTCTTCATCTTTTAATTCATCAACATGTTTCTCATCAAATTTATCTTCACCTTCCTTAGATGGTTCAATTACTTCCAAAATTGGGTTATTGCTTGTATTCAAATTGATAAGGCTATCATAATCCACATGTGTAACCCATGATTCAATTTTATCACAATTTGGAAGGTGTGGATCCTCTTGGTCATCATTTTCAACAATGTCATCCGAAACAGATTCATCCTCATAGAATTCATCTTTTGGTGAGTCAAGGGTTTCCAATTTGTCACATGTTTCAATACTAGTTGGATCTAGTACTCCTCCCTTGCCTAAAATCATATTCTTATGAAAATCATTAAAATTGATTTTAGAAATATCCTTTGAATCAAGATGAGTATTTTGAAGTTGATTCATACTTAAGAAAGATGGTTGATCTTGCATAGTAGGTTGAGGATTTTGAAATTGATTGAAGCTTGGGAATGATTGTTGATTCTGAAATTGATTCACACTTGAATTTGGTTGAGGTGGATAAATCATTGGGTGGGTAAAGGAAGTATTAAATGATTGAAGATTACATGATCCAAAACCCACACCATAATTTTGACAACTCAATTGTTGCTCAATTGCCATTGCTTGAGTATAGGCTTGAGACAAAGATGTGATTAGGGGCATCCCTCGCAAATATGTGGAAATGAGTGGGTCAAGAGCATTGACATATATTTGGAGAGCCACTTCTTCTTGCAAAACATAACATGTCACTAATTGAGCATATAATCCAAAGAACCTTTCGGAAAATGACTTCACATTTTCACTTGGTCCTTTTTTGATGGTGAAAAATTGCTCATACATGCGGATTGGGTCAACTTGCTTTTTGTTGAATTGATTAAGAAATGCTGCCTCTAATTGAGCCCAAGAAGTGATAGACCCTAAAGGTAGACTTGTAAACCAATCATATGCCACTTTGTCCAAGGTGTAAGGGAACATTTTACAAACAACATCATCATACCAAATTGTTAAGTGATTCACAACAAATTTGAATGCTTGAATATGTTCTTGTGCAGTATTTGTCCCATTAGACGAAAATCGAGGAAGACATCTCTCAAAACCGACGGGCAAATAATGTTGAACTCCTGGTATGTTCAATGGGCTACCTGTCATCCATGGTGAAAACATAGCCATTAGTGAATCTTAAAGAATATAACTTTAATACCCAAAAATTTTTTTTATTTTTTATTTTTTTTAACATCAAATCAAATCCCATTATTCCTGTATGAACAATCAAAGCGTTAGAACAATGCATAGCAATTCATGTCCTCCTTTTAACAACACAAAGTTGTAATATTAAAAGAGGGCTAAAGATAATAATCAATAGGGCATGAAATATTCAAAATTTAAATCCCTATAGCATTTAAATCACACTGAAATAAACCTATTCAGGCCCTCCTTCTAGCGCCAAAATGTTGAGTGGTATTTTCACCCAATTGTGAAAGTACACTCTCCCTTAGGATTTGGATTCCAAATCCCCTCTTGCAAAGAAGTTAAACAAACAACTTCTCCAAGGTCTCCGTTATATTAGCATTTGCATATGTGCATTAGTAATCTCAAATAAAGATATTCAATTTAAATGCTTGGAACACCTTAGTGATTGCAAGTAATTGTAAACAAGGGGCAATGTTGGTTTATTTTACCATGAAACTTTAGTGATTGTTCATTGAACCAAAATAAATCAAATGTGAGTTGGCCCTCATATGACCACGATGTAGTGCTTTAATTCCTTTTATCTTGATGGTTTTAAAATAGATTTTATCTTGCATTAAATCCTCAATGATGAATAGGGTCTTCACATGTAGCTTCAAAATGTCACTTTAACTTATCCCTCTTAAATGAAATCAAATTTTCATCAAGATGAACAATTAAGTGCTTTAAGGAAAAGACCTTCAATGTAATACTCAAATTACCCCTCTTTCGTAAAATTAGAATTTTTATGAAGAAAGGGTAATTTTAGGCCCAAAATGGAAATTTGTGAAAATGCCATAAAACATAACTCCTTCAATGAAATTGGAATTTCCATGAAGGGAATGTCATCATAGGCTCATGAGTGCAAAACAAAACTGGAAAAATGAAATTTGACCTTAAAATGGAAATTTTCTATTTTCGGATTTTTAAAATCTGTAACAAAACAGCAACTTCGATGAATTTTTAAAAATACTAAACAACTCCGAAAATGAAATTTCAAAGTGCGTATTGGAAGTCTGAACTATAACCTACGCAATGGTGAAATTATTTTTAGATTTTGAAATTTTTTTAATGTTTATTTTAATGCCTGAAAATAAGGAAAAGTTCTGAAATTAAAATTTTTGAAAACAGAAAATTAAAAATTTGCATCAAAATAATTGCTGAAAATGCAGCAATGCAAAAGCTCCTTCAGTTTGATAGCACCCCATCCCGCAAAACCGAATACGTGAGAGTTTCATACATGCAACCTAGCCTATTTGACCTGCAAAACAAACACAATCAAAGTAAACTAGGTGTTGGCTCCTAGGGTTTAAAATAATTTCCAGATTGCAGACATTCACATGAAATAACCCAAAAACAATGGCATAAATTTCACATACAAATCTGAAATTTGGAAGGAGAAACATAAAACAATTAAAATGGAGCATGCAGAAAATTTCTCATTCTTTCTTGCTAACAAGGCCTGAAATTTCTGAAGAGAAGCTTTGGCATTCAAATTATATTCCAAGTTTACATATCAAAATCTGCCGCCATTTGGCCATGCCAAAAGTTCCAGTCCCCTGTCTTCATCTTTCAATCTAGTATTTGAAATATTACAAACAACCCTTCGTTTCTTGTCCTCGCATGACTTTTCGTTTTTTTCTTTTTGACTGATTCCATCTACATAAAGATTAAAATCAAAATGCATAGTAATTATTGAGTCACCTTTGAAACGCCCATTTTATGTATTTATTTTCTATTCTGTTCACCCCGGTACACCGTTGACATTCGTCATGGTTAATATCGTGTAATACTATTCTACCTTGCCCGTCCAGGTATCATGTAACGTTTGGGAGCATTTCTCATAATGCCTTTGTCTGGCATTGTCGTTACTTGCCATAGCTCGGCGTTTCCACACATCCGACGACCTTCGCTTCACACCAAAATCGTCAAGCCAGCCCAAAATTTACTCCGCTGTCATCGTTGTCAAAGAATATCATAGGCGTTGCCAACTCTAGTGATCTGTGTCAAACATCCATTGGTCCACCTATGCGTGTGGGTCCCGTCTCTGCTGAGTGGATCTAATCCTTTCCTAACGCCGCTTCATTTTACCAACCATCACTTGATATTCACAATCTTGGCTACGGAGTTTCCCCGACGTCAAAGCCGACGATGCTTGCCAATCCAACGACCATCCCCTAACCGTCGCCTACATAAACCTGGCTTACCATGTGGTCCCCATGAATCATGTTGCTAAACCTCTGGCGTCTTCTGCGGGTCTCCATATTTATCAAAGTTTTCTCGGCCACAACTATTCTGCCCTTAGTACTTCACACTGCTGCATCATCATCCCGGTGGATTTCTAAATTAATTTTTCCAACACTGACCAGATACGAAATGGGATCCTTCATTATTTGTACTCCATAAATATTGTACTTTTGTTACTAATTTATCATTATGGGCAATGGGATTTAGAACTGTTGTCATCGACAAATTTCAAACTGTTCAAAATGGTAATTTCATGGTTACTATACTATATGCTTCACTATACCCCCTTACTAAGACTAGCGAAATCACTGAAGTACAACACCTTTATCTCAATGCTTCCAAACATTTTGCCCTGTCAGCGACGATTTAGCTATTTGAAACCTAGACTGAGGACCGCAATACTTGCATCGCTATTGTTCATTGTCCTTCTGTTTCACACTTCAATGCCACGTTTGCTGTCACATAGGCCGCTTTGTTCTATGCATCAGGGTGTCCGAGAATTCATCTGTCGTGATATCCGAACTGTCTTGCTACCTGGCATCGCCCAGTTGGAGTCTCTGTTGTTCACTGCCACATCGCCATCTTCGGCTTTGTATTGCTTGGCCACCATTCTGTAGTTGGTGCCACGTGGGTCCACTATGGAGCTGGCCTGCCTTGGCCATGTAGTCATTTTCACCCATTCGGTCTTCTCACTGTTCATCCCCATCGCGACGTCGGTGTTGCCCCCGATGATACAAAGGTCCATCATCCACCGCTCTCCCAGCCGTATACCCACCTTGCTTACTAGCCTTCGCGTCACTACTGGTGGGGTCCTCCATCCACGAAAATGCTTGGTCGGAAAACCTGCAAAAACACATAAAAAACATATATTAAAAACATTAAGCTTTAACCCATTTTATTATTATATATTTTATTTTTTATTTTTTTATTATTTTTTTCTTTATTGAGTAAATACTTCTTATACATATACATGTCCACCGTGGGGAGTGAACCCGGGTCACAATCACCTAGCATGCAAGTGGTGCCCTTGCCGGTAGACCACAACACGATATATATATGTGTGAGATGTATATACTTAAGTTCATTTGTTATTTTCATCTTCTATTCTTTGACCCAAACAAATGAAATAAAACCTAACAAGTGGACATCAAACTTTCAAACGATAACACTGACAACACAAACTTGCCGACACACAAACTGATGATAAAACGGAAACGTCGATGAGAAAATGACCACAAAGTCGTTAACAAGAAAATGACGACAAAAGTCGTCGACAAGAAAAGTTGTCGACAAGAAAATATTGTCGACAAGAAAATAAAATATTGTCGACAAGAAAAAGTTGTCGACAAGAAAATATTGTCGACAATAAAATATCGTCGACAAGAAAATGACGACAATAAAATATCGTTGACAAGAAAAATATTGTCAACAAGAACCGACAACAATTGCAAAACCTACGACAAAACGAAGGATTAGACACTAAAAATGAAATGCCAACACCCGGATATTAAAACGAAAAGGTGGGTCCCCAATTTTGGGGTGTGTTGTGGATCAGCCACAACAAAACCATCATTATCTCCATCATTACAACACCAAGTCTTAAGACAGTCTCTTAAGCACTCTTTTACTTTTAACAATATTTCTATACTAGGATTAGCTTGACGACCGAGTGAATGGCGACTCCATGAAATGGTCTATAATAGCGACAATGTCCTTTGAAATTATTATTAGAAGTCCCTTTTATTTTTTATCAAATCACACCATAACCCCCAATTGTTTACATCAGATTATTTCATTTAAAATATTACAGAATGACATCAAAATTATAATATTTCAAAAAGACATAATTATATGAATCCTCAATCCAATAAACAAACAATTCAAACAGTAAAGCATCATAAAAGCATATGAACAAGTCATATCATAAGAAACAAGACCATATATATATATCCATAAATTATTTACATCATATCAAAACTGGATTGGTATGCCACAATCTATACCCTGGCATACTCAATCCTCTCAACAATCTCTGCAAAATTTTTAGTTCATAGACACCTAGCCTCGAGAAGCCCTCAAGCTCTCAGCCTCATCTCCTCCCCCACCCTGACATGGAGGAGGTGGTCCCATAGAGGTCCGAGATGTATCTTGGGTCCTCATCGTCGATCGGGAGGATGTCCTCATCGATCCTAGCCTGACTGGTTCTGCAATGTTGGTTGAAAGTTATACCCTCTGGCCCTCTAGAACCAGCTGGAAGTATACCCCCTAGTAGAATGTGGTCTGCATCATCGACCGCACTAGATCATCCTTGCTCGTTCCTCCACTCCGAGCCCTGAGCCATGTCGTCTCATCTTATAGTTTCTATACCTGTGTCCTCAGCTAAGTGGCCTCATCCTACAGTGACTGCACCTGAGCTCGAAGGTGGTCAGCCTCAGCCTGGAGAGCTGCTGTCTCATTGCTCTCCCTTATGTCCACACCCTTGCCCTTATCGGGTGATGGTGGTCTCTCCCCCTACTATAAAGGGATTCTCTCCTCCCTCTACCCTATCTCTCATGGCCTTTATGGAGCCCATACCATCCTATTGCATCTCTCCTATGAGATCCACCACTTCTCTCTTCCCCCACGACCTCGTGTTGCCTCAATAGCAGCCTACCATCACCTCCCCATCTGGTGCACTATAGTGTGCACTAGACCCTACACTCTCGTAATCCGAGGAGAGCAGATGCCTACGTACCAAGCATCATAGCCATCAGCAACCATGGCATCATCACCATCCATAGGTTGGATGGGCGTATCGTCCACGTCTTGACTTCAGAATCACTACATGTTTGGGGCCTCGCTCAGCGTAGTACTATCTCGAATAGTCTAGGAGTACTCGTAATCCTTGAGAGAAGGGATCCCTTGCTATAGACCAAAATACTGTAGTACCTGGTCATAGCAGTGGTGCTCTACCTCTCCTCGTTCCATCCTCAACCAGCAGACTCGCCTGATGCGAGCCAGCTCCTGCCCATCCTCTGCCCACCTGGGGTGATCTCGCCATAGCCTTCAGGTGATCTGGTCTGGGATAAGGTCATCTAGCAACCTCCATGACATCGACAGACCTATCCACCGCTATGAAACCCTCTGCAACCACCAATAGAAAACTCAAGGCCTCTCCTTGTCAACCCCTATCAATGGGAGCCCTATCGGCCTCCGTACTATAATGTGCTCCCAACACCAAACCTGCAGCATCGATGTCAAAACCAGACATCGACCTCCCTTATATATGACCCCATGCAGGATCCTATACAAGTGGTAGAGTATGTACTCGTGGTCTCTCATGTCGTAGACTATGTCTGAGAGCACCCACAGTAGTCCATCTGCTCTGGTGGCATAGCAGTAAGCCACCGACAACTCCTACCAAAACCTGTGTTAGCCTAGATGCCCCAGGCATCTGTCATAGCGACTCGATATTCACTCCGCCCTTCTCCAGGGTGAAGCTCGGGTCTCTGGTGAGCCTCATCATCAATGACATCTATATACCTCAAATCAATTAAAGCCTAAAACACAACCAAATGTTAATTTCCAACAATGTGGGATACAACATAATGCTACCACAAATATTCTTCATAATACTCTTCCTACCAATCATTTGCATAATAGTAACATAGCATTGAATCCTTATGTTTCGCCTTCGTACGCTCACAAATCCCATACTCATGTACCACCAAACCAATATGGTGGGCAAGCTAGCAATTTGGAAGCCATGGTGAAACAGTTAACCTCCCGTATGGACCAAATAGATCCCTACCATCCCTCGTACAATTACCGAGAGATGTGTAGTCAACCTCTAGATCCTATAGTTGTAGCACAACCATATCCCAAACACTTTCCTATGCCTATCCTACCTATATATAAAGGAACCGAAGATCCCATAGAGCATCTTTGTATGTTTAGGATAGCATGTCATGACATATCACATGATGATTTGCTATTACTAAAAATATCCCTGAAAAGCTTAGGGGGGATGGCATTAGAGTGGTATTATCAACTACCCACTCATTCTTTGAAAAATTTTGAAGAGACCGCTGAGTCTTTTGTGCATCAATTTAGTGCCTATATCGAAAGGCATGTAACCATTAAAGATTTGTACAACCTAAAACAAGACAAAGATGAGTGTTTTGTCGACTTCTTAGCTCGATGGAGACAAGTTGATAGGAAAACTACACTTTGTGTTACCTTATCGAGAGATGTTGGATATTTTTATTAATAATTTACAAGAACAACTATCCTATGAATTATCAACTGCTACCTTGACCACCTTCGATCAAGCTATAGACTTAGCTTGAAGGGTGGAAGATGCTCTCATTAGAAGAGGTCAGATCAAAAATAAATATGATGAGAAAACATCCAAAAATCAGTATAAAAATAAACAAGTTGTGGGTGACAGAGTCACTGATAGTAGAAACATTGCTACTGTTAATACTACAAAAAAAATGAAGTTTATACTGAAACCTCCTGATAAACCACCTCAAGAATTTACTAGATTAAATCAACCTTTATCAACCATTCTCCCCCAATTACTAGCACGAGGCTTGATCCAATTACTAGCTATCCGGGAACCTGATCCAACTATACCCGGATACAGAGCGGATTTACATTGTGATTTTCATAGAGGACCTGGACATGCTACAAACTCGTGTAAAAGAATAAAACATAAAATACAAGACCTGATTGATAATAATGAGATGGAGGTGCAAGCCTTCCAACCTAAACAAAATGCTTCTAATAATGCTCAAAATAACATTCCCCAAAATAAGAATCAGAATGCCAATCAATCATTGGACATATTTCAACATCCTTTACCATAGCATGGTAAAGATGTGGCTAATCAAATCGAACATCATAATGTTCCCCCTCCTACCCGATATGTAGGGACTATTAGTGGACAATTATCTATTCAGGATCCTCAAATATTTGACACAACTTTATCCATGGTTACATCCAGACCCCTATATAATACTCAAATACCGGATCTTAGTGATGTAGAATCGGATACTCAGAGTGAAATAGACATCACCTCAAATCAATCGAATAGTTTTGAAAACGAATAAGATCCTATTCAACCTATCACAGATTCTATGGTTTTGGAAGAACCATTTCCTAGAAGATTTACTACTCGACCCTCTTCTCATCAGTTCCTTTCTAATGAACAAGCCATAAACGCTAGATCGAGACCAATTCAGCGTCCTCAATATAACATTTTAGGTACCATTAGAGTCGTTACCAGACAACAGGCTCAACATTCTCAATAGTATCAAACTCAGAATGATGGATCAACTCCATTTATTTTGAAAAATCTCAATAAAGGGAATCATATGTCTAATGTTCAACCAAAACCTCCTTACAATATTAATGAACAATTATCCAATACTACAGACTTAATTTCCCTTTTGGACTTGTTAAGATCTTCTCCTACCCATAGGGATGAATTAATGCTTACATTAAGCCAAATGATGGTACCACAAAATATTCAACCTGAAGCCATGTCCAATACTATCATCACTCGAGAAGTCGATTGTATTGACTTTCGAGATAGAGATATACCACAACATAGTTTACATAAGGATAATCCCTTATATATTATTGACCTAATTGGAGATGTAGTTGTTAAACGAGTCTTGAATGATAATGGTTCATCTTTAAACATATGCACTTTTGACTTCTACCAACGATTTGGGTTTAGAAGTGATGAGATGAAAAGAACATTTATGATTATCAAAGCCTTCAATGACGAGACACAAGAAACGTGTGGATTCATTACTATACCCTTGCAAGTTGATCCCAGAACCCTAGTGTAGCACCCTAAAATTGGCGCAGTAAAACCTTAAATAATTACAATTACTCTAGTAAATATTCAAATTCAAATTTTAACCCCCAAAACCGCTCCCAAACCGCCGTTTAACCCGTTTCCTCCTTTCCCGTGCCATTTTTAGAGTTTGTTTTGACCGTTTGACGATATCGTCGCCGATCAGACGATATCGCCTCAGATCGGACGATTTCGTCTGGACTAGGACGTCCATACGATCTTGTCCCAAAACTAATTTTTCTCAATTAGCCTCTGTTCCAACGACGTCTCTAATCCGGAATAAGCGTTTCTACGCCGTTAGAGACCCTCCCCATTGGAGATCTCCCAAATTGGGATGATCTCCAACCTCCTAACCTCCCTCCTAAGCCTATTTAAACTTAGGCCCTCCCCTTAACCTACCCCTGGCTGATATTTCCTGTAACTTGACTTTATACGCATTGAAACATCCCAAATTACTATCTGCACTAGTCCTATCCAAATTTTGTTGCAGGAACCTTAGTATTTTTCAGCCGAAGCAAGCTCAGTTCGTCGTGGACGATCCTGTTCAATTCGAGATGATTTCGCACCGATTCAAGACGATCTCGACTGTAGTCTGCATTGGGGGCAATCAGTGCCCAGAGTTTGCATTTTTCTTTTTTTCATCTGCTGTTCTATTTTGCATCTAGTCAGTTTATTTATTATTTTCTGCTATTCTGCATCTTGGAGTTCACCCATGTAGTCTAATTGCATAATGAAATCATGATTAACTATTAAAACATCGTAATTTACTTGCATTTCTATTCGGGATTATCTGTTAACATCTTTATTGTCATTTTACATCTTTATCCTCTATTAGCATTGCTGTATTTTTTGTATTTTGTGTCTATTTCTCTCGTTTGTGTGTCTCTCGACGAATTCGTCGATCTCGTACGATCCCGCAGGTCGGAGACGATCCTCGTCAAATTCTAGACGATCTGGACTACTTCAAAAATCAAAATCTCCATCAGACATCCGGATCAGGTATGGCTCTATAATTTAGCTTTTTCTCTCTGTTTTTCTGTTTAAAATCTATTTTCTATATTTCATTTAGCCTGCATTTTCATAATAGAACAACTTAGATTCATTTGGCCAAACCTAGGACTCGAATGTTTAAAGATAAAACTGAACACATTAAACACATTCCCAACCTAGGCATGGAAACTGCCATTCAAACGTTTCCTGGTGAACCCACCATCCGTCAAAAAATCACCATAATACACCTCCCCCAAGAGGCGGGACCTTCGCAAGGCCTCTCAGTCCGAGGTACCGCGCCATCCTTTTCCCATCCTCCTTCTAGGCACGGATCCTATAGCCTAAAGGTAAGGATGCAAAAAATTTGGAGCGATACATTTTGGTGAACCCGACGTGAATGCATTTAAAACCTTTTGAAAACAAAACAAAAAATAAAAAAACAAAAAACATAGATGCATTTAAAATCATTTAAAACTAATAAGTTGCATATCATGTTTAGATGGTAGCTCCTAAGAAAATATTAGAAGTTACTATAAATGTCGAAAACCAATTAGCAGCCATAGAAATCAATTATGTGCTTAGTGTGCCTGAAACAGATAGAAATCAACTTTTGTGGGACGAACTTGATAGAAGACTAGGTGTCATTTCATCTAGGTCAACAAAACTTAAACAAATCAAGAGGCTTGTCCTAGATAGAATCCTGGATCCTCATCAACTCGTCTTTTATCATGAACTTCAGAGAGCCTGCCATAGATGGTTAGCTTATAGGAGAGCTCTTGTGTCTTCAAAATTTTTCACTTTCGAGGAATACCTCAAGAACACAGCTATGGTACGCCAATTTCTAGTTCATATAGAATCCCAAGAAACTGATCTTATGATTAGAAGAAGATGGAACAGAACTCCTAGAGCTATGTTGTATCGTGAATATTGTCGTGAGAATTATTATTATCAACCAGAATCTGAAATACATGGTATCACTATAGCCCTTTTCATTAAATTCTTGAAAGAAAATTTTCAATTTGAAGAAGAACACTTCATGACTCCTGAAGAACTTGAGCCCATTAATGACATTTATAAATTATTTATAGAAAACTAGATCATTGCTTTCATTATTATTTCTTGCATTTATTGTGTTGTTTCTTATCTTTACAATATTATTACAAAAACAAGAAAAACTAAAAAACATAACAAAAACCAAAACATTTCATTTTAAATATTGTAGTAGGTATATAATTAATATATACCTCTTAAGCTTGTTGCATATATATATATATATATATATATATATATATATATATATATATATATATTTGCTGAAATCTAAGTTAAGCACAATGCCTAAACTTAGGAATGGTAAACAAACCGAAGGAGAAGAAGAAGATTGGTTAGAAGATAAAACTAGAAACCCAAATGTCCTTCCCCGAGGATCCAATTCCGGAAGGAGAAACTCTAGATCAACCGTAAGATGACCTAGGTGAAGACAATGAACAAGAAGAAAATGTTAAAGAGGATGGATCCTCATCCCCTAGAGTAGCTCCAGATGGAACTAT
This sequence comes from Wollemia nobilis, assembly GCA_028583015.1. Lineage (NCBI taxonomy): Eukaryota > Viridiplantae > Streptophyta > Pinopsida > Araucariales > Araucariaceae > Wollemia > Wollemia nobilis. The sequence goes on along the minus strand of JAQPPZ010002383.1, from coordinate 95,899 downwards.
TGCTTTTGATAACTTAGATCATTTCTGGAAATTTTTCAATAATAACATTGGCGCTCTTAATATGGCAGTCCGTATTGATAAAGGGCAAATTAGTGACACTCAAGCAGCCATGGAACATATGTTTGATGTGCACACTAATCCCTTGTCTTTTATTGATCAAGAAAGTGATAAGGCTGGACCATCCAATAGAGATATGGTCACTATGATTCAAAACATGCCAAAACAACAGGTTACCCAACCTCCTAAGGAACCTGTTATTGAGCCTAAAATCATGCCCACACAAAAGAAAACTTCCTTCACTGCTTTACTTTGCCAAACTATTGATCAATATGCTTCAAGTAAACAAAAATCTAAAATGAAGCCAAACACCAATTTTCAACAATCTGGGATACAAGATAATACAACTTCAAAATTTCTTCATAACACCTTTCCTACCAACAATTTACACAATAGCAATATAGCATCTAATATGCATGTCCCTCCATCATATGCTCACAAATCCCATATTAATGCCCTACCGAACCAATATGGTGGGCAAACTAGTAATCTGGAAGCCATGGTGAAGCAGTTAGCTTCGCGCATGGACCAGATAGATCCCTACCGTCCCTCGTACAATTATCGAGAGATATGTAGTCAACCTTTGGATCCCATAGTTGTAGCACAACCGTACCCTAAGCATTTTCCCATGCCCATCCCGCCTATATATAAAGGAACCGAAGATCCCATAGAGCATCTTCGCATGTTTAGGATAGCATGTCATGATATATCACATGATGACTTGCTATTACTAAAAATGTTCCCAAAAAGTTTAGGTGGAATGGCATTAGAGTGGTACTATCAATTGCCCACTCATTCTTTGAGAAACTTTGAAGAAACAACTTGAATCTTTTGTCCATCAATTTAGTGCCTACATCGAGAGGCATGTAACCATTAAAGATTTATACAACTTAAAACAAGACAAAGATGAATGTTTTGCTGATTTCTTAGCTAGATGGAGGCAGTTGATAGGAAAACTGCACTTTGTGCTACCTTATAGGGAAATGTTGGACATTTTTATCAATAATTTGCAAGAACAAATATCTTATGAGTTATCAATCGCTACTTTAACTACCTTCGATCAAGCTATAGATTTAGCTCGAAGAGTAGAAGATGCCCTCATTAGGAGAGGCCAACTTAGGAAGAAGGATGATGAGAAAACATCCAGAAATCAATATAAAAACAAACAAGTCGTAGGTGACGGAGTCACCGACAAAGAAAATGTTGCTAATATCAATGCAACGAAGACAACAAAAAAATTTATATTGAAACCTCCCCGATAAACCTCCTCGAGAATTTACTAGATTGAATCAACCATTATCAACTATTTTACCTCAATTACTCGAAAGAGGTTTGATCCAATTACCACCTATCCGGGAACCCGATCCAACCATACCCGGATACAGAGCCGACTTACACCGTGATTTCCATAGAGGACCTCGGACACTCTACCAATGCTTGTAAAAGGTTGAAACATAAAATACAAGATCTGATTGATAATAATGAAATGGAGGTGCAAGCCTTCCAACCTAAACAAAATGCTCCTAATAACGCTCAAAAGAACATTCCCCAAAATCAAAATCAAAATGCTAATCAATCATTAGACATATTTCAACATCCTTTACCAAGACATGGTAAAGAGGTGGCCAATCAAATCGAACATCATAATGTTCCTCCTCCTACCCGATATGTAGGAACTATTAGCGGACAATTACCTGTTCAGGATCCTCAAATATTTGACACAACTTTATCCCTGGTCACGACCAGGCCCCTACATAATTTTCAAACTCCCGATCCTAGTGATATAGAATCAGATACTGAAAGTGAAATAGACATCACTTCAAACCAATCGAATAGTTCTAAAAATGAATCAGATCCTATTCAACCCATCACAGATGCTATGGTTCCAGAAGAACCATTTCCTAGAAGAGTTACTACTCGACCCTCTTCTAATCAATTCCTCCCTAATGAACAAGGCATAAACGCTCAACCGAGACCAGCTCAACGTCTTCAATATAACATTGTAGGTACCATTGGAGTCGTTACCCGACAACAGGCTCAAAATTCTCAACAAGAACCAAACCATAATGATGGATCAGCTCCATTTGTTTTGAAAAATCCCAATAAAGGGAATCATGCTTCCAATGTTCAACCTAAACCCCCTTACAATATTAATGAGCAATTATCCAATACTACAGCCATAATTTCCCTTTTGGATTTATTAAGATCTTCTCCTACCCATAGGGATGAGTTGATGCTTACATTAAGCCAAATGATGGTACCTCAAAATATTCAACCTAAAGCCATGGCCAATACTATCATCACTCGAGAAGTTGATTGTATTGACTTCCGAGATAAAGATATCCCACAACACAGTTTACATAAGGATAATCCCTTATATATTACCGCCCTAATTGGAGATGTAGTTGTTAAAAGAGTCCTGATTGATAATGGTTCATCTCTAAACATTTGTACTTTTGACTTCTACCAACGATTTGGCTTTAGAAGTGATGAAATGAAGAAAATCGACATGATCATAAAAGCTTTCAATGACGAAACACAAGAAACGTGTGGAGTTATTACCATCCCATTGCAAGTTGGTCCTAGAACCTTAGATACGACCGTGTTTATTGTACATTGCCCCGCATCGTACAATATACTCTTGGGTCATCCTTGGATCAATGCAATGCGGGCTGTCCCATCCACTTTACACCAATGTGTTAAATTCGAATTTAAAAATCAGTTGGTCACTATCCATGGTGATCCTAGACCCTTTGATATGTGTGCTTTGGCAGAACCTGTTGGAGTTCAATTTTGCCCCGCTCTGTCATCCACACATCCTAATTCTTATTTTTCATCTAAAACTATGAAACACACACCCATAGCTTCACCTATTTCTCCTCCATTCATTTCACCCTCATATATAGATCAACAATCTTCTAAACAAACCACTCTAGAACCTCAAAAAGATCTTCAATCCACAACCAATCCTTCATGTTCTATCCCTATAATTTCAAAACCTATAGACCCATTCATTAACACTTCCACATTATCAACATCTATCATACCTTCCACATCTAAAGATATAGGGAATGATCCTTCTACATCTTATGCTCTTTCCGATGAACTTTTACCGGATTTATCCACAATCTTAATATCAGAAAAAACAAATGCTTTCATGCAAGATTCAATTCTTTTAAATAACTTGCCGCCATCTCCTCGTACTTTGGGCCTCCCACAACCTATGGGAAGTACTTACCAAGTCGGGAGTTGTGCCTTCATTTATAAAGGATATGACTGGGAAGAATACCTCGAAATGTCAAAACTCATCATGATGGATATGCTCGCTGCTATTTTACTAATGAGTATATTAAATCTAAACCCATAATGCTTAAAATGGGATATAAAGGGAAAGGCTTGGGACCTTTCCAAAATGGCATGAAAGAACCTTTCGAGGTAGAACCGTGGCCTCGCCCGCCGTGGTGTGGGCCTATTTCCTAGTAAGGGTCAACCCTTCCCTTTTGAAGATGATGATCAACTCATATGTTATCAAGATTATTTGGATAGGCGTGATGATTTGCCTCTAAAAAATCAGCCATTTACATGTAACATGCTATCCATAGCTTACCCCGAAATGATTGTTGAATCCGATGAGGAGTTGGAAGGAGATATCTTCCACGATGTCTCCGTTGAAGAGATTTTACACAATGGATTTTATTTTGATGGTTCTATACCAACTATAGCCCAGCTTGAGGCCACTAATCCTCAAGATGAATTATCCAACTTAACCTTAAAATAATTACAAGAATTGGGCGTCTCACCCGCCCCACCTAATTTTGAAAGAGATCTACACATGGAGGTCGAAAACGCCATTAAAGTTAACATTGGAACTGAGGATAATCCTCACATAATCAATATTGGGTCGGAATTAAGTCAAGAAAAACAAGAGCAATACATTGCATTCCTTAAAGAATATGAAGATGTCTTCGCTTGGACATACGAAGATATGCCAGGTCCTGGACCCTTCCGTAGTCATGCATCATCTAGTAGTCCATCCGGATGCTAAACCCGTTAAACAAAAACTTAGAAAAATGCATCCCAAAGTGGCCCCGCTAGTCAAAGGGGAGTTAGAAAAACTCCTGAATGTTGTTTTTATACAAGCTATTGATTATGCTGAATGGATCTCAAATGTAGTTCCAATCACCAAGAAAGAAGCCACCAAAGTTAGGGTTTGCACAAATTTTAGAGATATTAACGTCGCATGCCCTAAAGATGATTTTCCTCTTCCAAACATGGATCAAATCATTGACTTTACTATCGAGAGTGGGATGATGTCCTTAATGGATGGATTCTCTCGGTTATAATCAGATCAGATAGCTCCCGAAGATCAGGCTAAAATAACCTTTATTACCCCCTGGGGTACCTTTTGCTGGAAAGTGATGCCATTCGGCTTAAAGAACGCAGGCGCAACCTATCAACGAGCTATGACTTATATTTTTCATGATATGATGCATGATATCCTACATGATTATGTAGATGATATTATAGCTCGCTCTATTAATGAAGATAACCATTTAGATGATTTGAGAAAAGTTTTTAATCGATTAAGAGAATATCTTATTCGATTAAATCCAGCCAAATGCATATTCGGAGTTAAGTCCGGTAAACTATTAGGGGTTATAGTTTCTTTACGTGGTATCGAAATTGACCCTTTCAAGATTGCGGCTATCACTGATATGCCCGCACCTACCAATATATTTGAATTACGAAGTTTACAAGGTAAACTTCAAGCTATCCGTCGCTTCATCGATAAGTTGGCGGACAAAACCGGTCCCTTTCTTAAGCTCCTTAAGAAGGATGTCCCTTTTAATTGGGATGACGAATGTAAAGAAGCTTTTGAACTTCTCAAACAATACCTCCTTAACCCACCTGTGCTTTCACCACCTAGACCTAATCGCCCATTTCTCCCGTATATTTTAGCTTCAGATTCTGCCTTAGGAGCTATGTTAGCTCAGCTTGATGATGCGAAGAGAGAACATGCTAATTATTATATTAGCCAAACCTTCATCAGTTATGAAACCCGCTACACAACATTAGAAAAACTATGTCTAGCAGTCGTATTTTCTATGCAAAAATTATGCCATTATATGCTTAGTCAAAAAACCTATGTCATTGCTAAATATGATCCCTTGAGGTATCTCATGAGTCGACCTTATTTATCGGGTCGTACAGCCAAGTGGGTTCTTGCTCTAAGCGAGTTTGACCTCACGTTCATAGGACAAAAGTCTGTTAAGGGTCAAATCATAGCAGATCAATTAGCTGCTGCACCCTTAGAGTCTACCCATCCCCTCATCATTGAGTTTCCTGATGAATGCCTTCAATTAGAGGCGGACCATATTGAACAATGGTCCTTATACTTTGATGGAGCCCGATGCATGAGTGGGGTCGATGCGGGTATTATTTTAATATCCCCACAAAAACATCTCATTCCTCTCGTCCTTCAAATTAACATTTGCTTGCACCAATAATACTCGTTGAATATGAAGCTCTAATCCTTGGATTACGAGCTACCTTGGCGCTAAAAATTAAACATCTGTTAGTTTTTGGTGATTCTCAACTTGTTATAAACCAAATTAATGAAGTTTATCAGACTAGAGATGATAAACTATGCCCATATAAAGCCTATGTTTTACAATTAATGTCTCTATTTGATCAAGTTTCCTTGGAAGCTATTCCTCGAACTAGCAACCGTGCGGCTGACGCTATGGCCGCAGCTGCATCTCTTCTGCCCTTGGAGTTAGATGACGAATATGCCACCATCATTATTCGTCGACTCCAGGAACCTGCTTCAAATAAGTCATGCTTAGAACCTTTGGATGTGTTTCTAATCAATGAAACTACTCCTGATCCTTGGTATACGGATATAATTGATTTTCTCCAAAATGGGACTTTCCCTGCCAATTCTAATAGAAACCAATGTCGGTTATTACGTCGACGCGCAAGTCGATTTGTAATCATTGGCAATACTTTATATAGGAGATCTTTTGAAGGTATCCTATTAAGATGTTTGAATTTAGAAGAATCCAAATCAGCCTTGAGTGAAGCCCACGATGGATCTTGTGGAGGACACTTCAGTGGTAGTGTCATTGCTAAAAAGCTCCTTAGGATAGGATACTTTTGGCCTACCATGGAAAATGATGCACATGAGTATGTGCGCCATTGCGACAAGTGCCGTAAACATGCCGACCTTGTCCATGCCCCCGCACAAGAGCTGCAAGCTATTTCATCTCCTTGGCCCTTTTCAAAATGGGGCTTAGACATTATTGGCAAAATCAATCCTGTGTCATCTGATGGACACAAATTCATCATAACCGCCACCGAGTATTTCACGAAGTGGGTTGAAGCTATGCCTTTAGCTTCCTGCACTGGCACACAAGTTTCTAAATTTATTTTTAATCAAATCATTTGTAGGTTCGGAATTCCTGCAAATCTCATCTCTCGATAATGGAACTTGTTTCAAAAATAAAGATGTCAAGAAATTATGCCAAAAATATAAGATTCAACATCGCTGGTCCACTCCCTATTATCCTCAAGGTAATGGTCAAGCATAAGCATCTAACAAAACCTTAATCAAAATTCTCAAAATATTGGTCAATAAATCTGGCCGCGACTGGCACATTCAATTATATCCAGCCTTGTGGGCCTATCGAACTAGTGTTCGAACCCCCACTGGAACTTCACCTTTTGTTTTGGTTTATGGTGCCGAAGCCATTTTTCCCTTTGAATTAGAAGTTCCTTCTTTGGCTCTACTACTTCAAGATACCGAAGTAGGAGATGAATATCGAACTGGCAGACTCAGTCACCTGGAACTCCTAGATGAAAAATGCATCAATGCTTTGGAGCATCTCCGTGCCTACCAAAACAAGCTTAAAAGATCATATGCTAAAAAAGTTCGTCATCGATCCTTTGAGATCGGCGACCTTGTTTTAAAAGAAAATCAAAAAAATACTAATGCAACTAAAGACCTTAAAGGTAAATTTGAGCCCAACTGGCTTGGACCATACATTATCACCGCTAAATTTGAATCGGGAGCATACAAATTATCTACCTTAGATGGTAAAGAATTAAAAGAACCCATTAATATTATGCATCTTAAAAGTTACTATGCGTAACAAAAAATTAGTCATTTCATCATTTGTACATATTTTGCATGTTGTCTTATTTTAAAAATATATCAAACTGTTTACACAAAAACAAAAACAAACAAAAATAATAAAAATAAAAACAACAATACTCTTGACTCTTTCGAAACCAAAACAAAATAAAGAAGAAAGAGAGAGTCAACATTCTCAAACTTCTCAAAAAGTATTTGTATATATTTCTTCTTACAAATGTTGCAGCTTATATATTTCAAATTATTTTGGATAAATTAGCATTTATTTGGAATCCCTCACTTTCACAAACACAAAATAAATATCTTGATTTTTATCCGGCATGATTACTAATCTCTCTTATATCAAAGTCCACAAAATTCAATTAAATAAAGTTTGAGCACAGAGAATTGATCTTGTTATTTACTTAAACCAAGCACATCCTTTCACAATAAAATGATTATATTTGTAATGTCCATGCTATGCTACATAGTAGAAGTGGTTTCTTGAGCGAAAAGTTTCCCCTCGCTATCCTATCATGCACATGGTCTAGAATCTTTGAGAATTGGCAAAAGGACAAGCTCACCCCTACCCGTAATAAAAATCCCTTGCTCTACAGACTAATCCGAGCAAGTATCCCTAGCATAGGAAGAAAAGCAAAGTTCAAGAAAAAGAGAAAAAGAAAAATGTTATTTTATATCATTACAAACAATGTTTCAAGCATTATCTCAAAAATCAAGCAAAAATACAAAAGAAAAGCAAAAGAAAGCAAAAGCAAAAGCAATAAAATCCCTCTCCCTATCCCTTGAAAAGAAAAGAAGGGTTGATGAGCTTGAATCCCTGGAATTCTCAATTATTCAAAAACTATGAGGTAAGCCCCATAACAGGTGGTTTGTGCCCAACCTGCTTGGCCTTGGGTAACTCCTAGCATGGCGATATGTCTGTCACATTAGCGACCTTCTTTTGTACAGACCTATGTCCGCTTATGGATTAGCTAGCTCTTGATAATCCGACTTACATAGTAGTCTCGGTGTGGTTATATGCATCTAAATCATGGTTAATGAACACTTAGTTGGTTCATTCAAATCACTTGTATCATAGTATCTTTCTCAAACTTGGTAAATGAACAATGCAATTGCACACACATTTTGTATTTGAGAGATTTTGTGTATCATTATGATAAATCAAGATTGGAAATGAACTCACATATGCACATGGGATTCCTTATAAATCTAACTTTTGTCTTTAAGATACTTTGAAATATTTTTTTTGCAAACCGTTTGGAATAAATTCATTTTTTTCTTTAAAGTACAGTTGTTTAGTATAAAGACAACTACATACATAATCAAAAATCAAAATTTCTTTCAAATCATACAATAAAAACACATATATATATATATATATATATATATATATATATATATATATATATATATATATATTGTCGACTTTCGCGATGATGGTATAGTTCCAAAACTAAAATTGGAATTTTATGACTAGCGCAAGTCCTCATCTTCATATTTTCTGACTATTTTCAAAAATTAAAAATCAACCATGCAATAAAACAATCTATTTTCTTCTTTGATTTTCACGATGATGGTATAAGTCTATATCTAAATATTCTATGCCTAGCGCAAACCATTATACCAATTTTATTCCCCATTTATTTAAAAATCATAAAAACCATATGACTTAAATCATTATGTTATACAATTATGCTTTAAAACAAAAAAACACCTATCACTATTTCATGTCATTATGTCAATATGCAAATTTGCAACCATGGTATAATTTCTAAGGAATTATTCAACATTTTATCACACTTAGGAATTTATGCCTAGCAAAAATCATTTTAAAATATTTCATGCATAATATTTTCATGAAAATTCTGAAAACAAAATCATCATCATCATCATTTGCATCATCACACCAAAGTCTTAAGACAGTCTCTTAAGCACCCTTTTACTTTTAGCAATATTTCTATACTGGGATTAGCTTGACGACCGAGTGAGCGGCGACTCCATGAAATGGTCTATAACAACGACAATGTCCTTTGAAATTATTGTTAAAAGTCCCTTTTATTTTTTATCAAATTATCATCACAACAACCAATTTGTTACATCAGATTATTTCATTTAAATTTTTAAAGCATGACATTTAAACCATAATATTTTTCAATGACATAATTACATGAATCATCAAATCAATCACACCAAAACATTAAAAGCATCATACAAACGCATAAGACAAGTCATATGATCAAAAAATATCTCATCTATATATATATCAAATATATGTACATCATATCAAAAATAGATTGGTATGCCACAATCTACATCTTGGCATACTCAATCCTCTCAATCAAATATACAATCTCTCGTGTAGTGCAATAGCCTCACCTCGAGAACCCCTCGAGCTCTCAGCCTCATCTCCTCCCCCACCCTGAGGTGGAGGAGGTGGCCCCATCGCAGTCCGTGTGGTGCCATGAGTCCTGGATGTCGATCGTGATGATGTCCTAGATGACCCCATCATGACAGGCTCTGCAATATGAGCTGGTAATGGCACCCTCTGCTCTGCTGGCACCGCCTGGTAATATAGAGCCTGATAGAATGTAACCTGGGCAATAGCACATGCTAAATCCCGAGTGCTCGCTCCTCCACCCCGAGCTCTAAGCCATGTAGCCTCATCCTGCAATGTCTGCACCTAAGCCCACAGGCGGGCAACCTCAGCTCGAAGAGTCATTGTCTCGCTGCTCTCCCTAATGTCAACACCCTTGCCCTTATCGAGCGATGGTGGCCTCTCTCTCTATGGAGAAGGGGGTCTCTCCTCCCTCCTCTCCCACCGCCATGGCCTCCGCCGAGCCCGTGGCCTCCTCCCGCTCTCTCCCACCGTGACCCCGTGCTCGCCTCAATGGCCGCTCGGTGCCACCTCCCCATCCGACGCACAACTACGTGAATCAGACCCTGAGCCCTCATCATCCGAGGAGGGTGGATGCCTGTGTACTAGGCATCGTAGCCGTCGGCTACCCCAACATCATCCCCATCCACTGGCTGAATGGGGGCATCATCTACGTCTTGACTCTAGAATCACTGCATATCTGGAGCCCCGCTAACTATAGTGTTATCCCGAATAGTCCGAGAAAACTCGTAGTCTCTCAGAGATGGAATCCCTTGTTGTAGACCGAACTACCTCAAAACTCGATCATACCGATGGAGCTCCACCTCTCCCCTCTCCATCCTCAGCCAACAGACTCGCCTGATGTGAGCCAGCCTCCCGTCCATCCTCGGCCCACCCTCGGATGATCTCTCCAAGGCCTCCAGGTGATCTCGGTCGAGACGAGGTCGTCTAGTAGTCTCTGGGATGCTGGCAGATCTATCTGCCACCGTGCCCCTCTCTAGAGCCACCAGTAGAAAACTCGGGGCCTCTCCCCGTCAATCCCTATCAGTGGGAGCCCCACCGACCTCTCGCACCGCAATGTGCTCCCAGCACCAAACCTGTAGTAGTGATGTCATAACCAGACATCGACCGCCCTTGTATACGACCCCATGAAGGATCCTATACAACCGATAGAGTACAAAGCTCCCCCAAGAAAATCTGTATCCGTGGTCTCTCATGTCGTAGACCACATCTATCAGTACCCATGGTACCCTACATCCACTCTGGTGGCACAAGCAAGTCCACCTACCACCCCAGCCAAAACCCGTGTGAGTCTAGATGCCCCGGCATCCGGCACAGCGACTCGATATTCACTCCGCCCTTCTCCAGGGTGAAGCTCGGATCACCACACAGTCGCATCATCACGTGGCCCTGATTGGCCATGGGAGTGATCAATCGACCTTGTATGGGGATCCTAAAAATCCTCCATACATCCTCCAGTGTGGGAGTCATCTCCCCTATCGATAACCAAAAATATGAAGAACCCGGATACCACCTCTCTGCTAGGGCCGTCAATAGCCCCATATCTGTAGAAACTTGTGGCATCTCTCGCCACATGCCGCAAGCCGACCCGAGCTAGCCGATCTCGCTCCGCTTGAGATAGGGCGGCCAAGTCATCCCTCAACCCGCCATATTTCCATTCTCTGCTCTTTAGTAATCCTCTCTACAACATAAACAAAATCAACAATAAAAATCATTAATAAATCATTAATTAAAAATGCAAGTCAAAATAAGTTCAATTTCATAAATGATGATATCGTCCACAATTGGACGATATCGTCCCAAATTTGAGCAAATTCGTATTTTATTTCGCCAGTCGAAATCGTCCCCCTATCGCCGATTTCGCCCTTCGACGAAATCGACGATATCGAGACGATTTCGACGAAATCGAGACGATTTCGTCTCGACGACGTCGACGGCCCAAAAACGGCCGCGATGCTCAAAAATCAATCAAATCTAATCTAAAAAGCATAAAATTCTAAAAATTAAGCATTCTAAATCCAGTTTAGACCCTTACCCATAGCCCGCACCGGACCTCTGTTGATCTGTGCGCTGTCTCAACCATCTTGTCTCCAGAGCTCTAAAAACTAGGAAAATGAACAATAATAAATGAATTAGGGTTTTACCCTATTTTTCTTAATTTTATTCAAAAACAATTAAAAACATTTTAAAATTTTGCTTTTCCACGTTTTTACCTCAAACGTTCGATTTGGGTAAAAACACTGAGGGGGCACCATAGTAAGTCGTCGTACGATTCGACCTAGAATCGTCGCCTAAAAATGGGAATAAATTTTTGCTTTCTCGTAGATCGAGAAGAACTCATCTTTAACGCATTTTCTTCGGAAAATTCGCTAAAGAGGGGGCAAAATGTAGCACCCTAAAATTGGCATAGTAAAACCTTAAATAATTACAATTACTCTAGTAAATATTCAAATTCAAATTTTAACCCCCAAAACCGCTTCCAAACCGCCGTTTAACCCGTTTCCTCCTTTCCCGCGCCATTTTTAGAGTTTGTTTTGACCGTTTGACGATATCGTCACCGATCAGACGATATCGCCTCAGATCGGACGATTTCGTCTGGACTAGGACGTCTAGACGATCTTGTCCCAAAACTGATTTTTCTCAATTAGCCTCTGTTCCAACAGCATCTCTAATCCGGGCGAAGCGTGTCTGCACCGTTAGAGACCCTCCCCATTGGAGATCTCCCAAATTGGGATGATCTCCAACCTCCTAACCTCCCTCCTAAGCCTATTTAAACTTAGGCCCTCCCCTTAACCTACCCCTGGCCGATATTTCCTATAACTTGACTCTATACGCATTGAAACATCCCAAATTACTATCTGCACTAGTCCTATCCAAATTTTGTTGCAGGAACCTTAGTATTTTTCAGCCGGAGCAAGCTCAGTTCTTCGTGGACGATCCTGTTCAATTCGAGATGATTTCGCACCGATTCAAGATGATCTCGACTACAGTCTGCATTGGGGGCAATCAGTGCCCAGAGTTTGCATTTTTCTTTTTTCATCTGCTGTTCTATTTTACATCTAGTCAGTTTATTTATTATTTTCTGCTATTCTGCATCTTGGAGTTCACCCATGTAGTTTAATTGCATAATGAAATCATGATTAACTATTAAAACATCATAATTTACTTGCATTTCTATTTAGGATTATCTGTTAACATCTTTATTGTCATTTTACATCTTTATCCTCTATTAGCATTGCTGTATTTTTTGTATTTTGTGTCTATTTCTCTGTTTGTAGTGTCTCTAACGAATTCGCTCGACGAATTCGTCAGATCTCAGACGATCCCGCAGGTCGAAGACGATCCTGTCAAATTCCAGACGATCTGGACTGCTTCAAAAATCAGAATCTCCATCAAACATCCGGATCGGGTATGGCTCTATAATTTAGCTTTTTCTCTCCATTTTTCTGTTTAAAATCTATTTTCTGTATTTCATTTAGCCTGCATTTTCATAATAGAACAACTTAGATTCATTTGGCCAAACCTAGGACTCGAATGTTTAAAGATAAAACTGAACACATTAAACACATTCCCAACCTAGGCATGGAAACTGCCATTCAAACGTTTCCCGGTGAACCCACCATCCGTCGAAAAATCACCATAATACACCTCCCCCGAGAGGCGGGACCTTCGCAAGGCCTCTCAGTTCGAGGTACCACGCCATCCTTTTCCCATCCTCCTTCCGGGCACGGATCCTATAGCCTAAAGGTAAGGATGCAAAAAATTTGGAGCGATACACCTAGATATGACCATGTTTATTGTACATTGCCCTGCATCATACAATATACTTTTGGGTCACCCTTGGATCAACGTGATGCGAGTGGTTCCCTCTACTTTACATCAGTGTATTAAATTCAAATTTAAAAACCAGTTGGTTACCATTCATGGTGATCCTAGACCCTTTGATATGTGGGATTTGGCAGAACCTGTTGGAGTGCAATTTTGCCCTCGCCTCCGTCATCCACACATCCTAATTCTTATCATCTCATCCAAACATGTGAAACACACACCCATAACATCATCTACCCCATCAACTACACCTATACATTTAGCTCAACCATTTTCTGAACAAACCACATTAGGACCTCGAAAAGAGCCTAAACCTACACCCAATGCTTTCTGTTTTACTCCTATACCTTCCATACCTCTAGATTCACCCGTCAATATTCCTATGACATCTACATCCACTACATGCATTCTTTCCACTACAAGCATTCTTTCCTTGGAGTCATTAGTGACCCCAAGGAGGCCATAGTGTCCGCAAAATGATTCGATGATTGAGGGAGTGCCTCGATGTTGTACCATTCAAGCTTTGCCAGGGATTTGTCCACAAGGGATTTGTAGGCCTACAAAAATAGGCATTTACATTGGAATACCCCTTTTACTTGGTTGAAAATTAACAATTAATCACCAAAGATGTTCAAGCGTTTGATGTTCATGGTGATTGTTTTCTAAATACCTATGAGCAAGGCTTCGTATTCGGCATTGTTCTTGGTGCATGGGAAATCTAGTTTAAATGATAGAGGCATTGGAGCCCCTGGTGGTGTGAAGAATGCAATTCCTGCACCACCCCCTTGCTCACATTTAGAACAATAAAAAAATAGGGTTATGTCAGCCTGTGACTCAGGCACATCAGAATCTGGCGATTCTGAGACATGGAAGACCCCATCATCGGGTAGCTCTACAGTCAGAGGCTTATGATCTTTGAGAGGAGACTTTTCTAGTTGATCGGCGATGACTTGACCTTTGATGGAATTTTGTCCAATGAATTCGATGTCAAACTCTGTCAACAACATGATTCATTTTGCCGTGCGGCTACTATGATAAGTACAACTCATCATGTACCACAATGGATTCTCCTTAGACACAACATATGTCATATTGCTCAACATGTAGTTGCATAGCTTTTTTGTAGCAAATACCACTGCTAAGCATAGCTTCTCGACGTATGCATAGTTAAGTTCATAACTGACTAGGGTAGGGCTAAGATAGTAAGTAGCCTGCTCTTTGTGTAGTTCATTCTTCTGGGCTAGCATGGCATCCAGTGCCACCTCAGTAGCTGAGATGTATATGTAGAACGACACTCCTAGTCTAGGTGGTGCCAATACTAGTGGTGAAGCCAAGTATTGTTTGATGTCGTCGAAGGTTGATTGGCACTCGTCATCCTAATTAAATGCTACCCCCTTGTGTAATAATTTATTCATGGGTTGGAACTTGTCAGATAGTTGCACTATGAAGTGCTTGATTGATGTGACCTTTCCCTGTAGGCTTATGAGCTGCTTGATGGTGGTTGGGGGAATCATTTCAAGGATTTCCTTGACTTTGTTTGGATCTACCTCGATGCCTCATTTTGAGACTATGAAACCCAAGAGTTTTCCAGATGTGATGCCAAACACACACTTCTTGGGGTTTAGTCTGACTTTGTGTTCAATGAGGTGATCGAGGATCTTTCTTAGGTCATCGAGATGATCTGGGCATAAAATATATTTGGCCAACAGATCATCCATATAATCTTCCAAAGTTTTATGCATGTGATTGTGGAAGATGTATGTCATAGCGCGTTGATAGGTGGCGCCAGCATTTTTAAGGCCAAAGGGCATGACCTTATAACAAAATGTCCCCCAAGGAAACCATCCATGAGGGAAAGCATTTCATGGCCTACTATAGCGTCTACCAATGCATCAATTCTAGGCAAGGGGAAATCTTCCCTGGGACTCGCTTTGTTTAGATATCAAAAATTGGTGCATATGTGAATCCTCCTATCGGGCTTCTTGACAAGTACCATGTTGGACAACCATGGTGGGTAATCCATGTAGATGAAAAAATGTGCATCCAACAGCTTTTGTAGCTCATCTTTGACCATTAAGGATACTTTTGGGTGCATCTTACATAGTTTTTGCTTGACTGGCTTGACTGTTGGATCAAGTGTTAGATTATGCATGATTAGTTGCAGGTCTAGCCTCGACATGTTTTTGTAGGACCATGCAAAAACCTCCTTCTTCTCTTTGAGAGGGGCAATGTAATTGGCTTGCTCTTCGAGGGATAGACTTACCCCCAGCTTGATGATTTGCGAATTCATTGGATCAGATCCGATGTCTACGTCAGTCTTCTCTTCGACTGACATGTGGGACCTATCCTCTAACTGGTGTGGAGTTCGAATGAGGTGGATATCAGTCACTGAATTTAGATCTATGTTTGGAACATCGGGCTCCTCTTTAGTGTGGAAGATATCTTGAGTTGGTCCTGGGGTGAAATGAAGCATCTCACCGCAAGGCCAGTACTCTAATGGGGATGGTGGTGAGTCGACGTGATCCCATTTTATAGCATCTAAGTCTAGATACAATGGCTATGTTGGATTGGCTGGATTACGAATGGGAGCGGTTAAGTCAATGAAGATCATGTTGATGAAATAATTTTGGTCTCCATTATCATGGGTGTGGTGACTCGGACTTCCTTGGTGATCTTTGTGCTTCGAATTTGGCTCTATGGGTATTGGCATAAATGGATCGACCCTATGTGTGGATAAAAGGACAGGGTCTGCCCTTGTCACTGATGGCTCTATAAGGTCCCTGGGTGGAGGGTGCTCTTTGTATGCCTAAAGTGGTGAGTGTAGTAGTTGGTCCAACTATTCTTGGTTTAGGTGTCACATATGCATTGGCCCCATGTTTAGCTGTTCAAACATGTCATCGATGTCCATGGGGTATTGTTGTTGTCGCATATGATTGAGATATGCCATCTCAGTATCATCTTCATAATTGCTATCAAATATACATAGGCCTTCATTGGCTCTGATAGTTTTTTGTGGCATGTGAGGCTCGTTCTGCTTGAGCAAGTTAATTTGGTCCCATCGGGGTTGTTCCACTCTCTATGGGAGGGCCTGATTCTCTTGAGGTGGCATTTTCTTGATTGGAGCATTCAAGGGGAACATCGCCACGAAATCCTCCTGATAATCATCTATGGGCGTCACTTGTGAGTGATTGCTATCAAAATAAAAAGGGTCCCAAGGCGCTACATTAGACTCTGAATCATCTTCTAAAGATCCTTCTTGACCTTGTCTATATCCCTCTTGTAGGCGAGTCCTCAAACTTTATCCTTTCTCGATCGAAGGAAAAGGGTTATTGAGGTCAACAAGGTTGGTTATTAACAATGGGAGATAATCCCCCAATGTGTACGTTGTGTTAGGATTGGCATATGGATCTCATGCCAACCCATCCTTGTTGCCTATCCCTAGGCCTTGCATGTTCTCCACCAAGATGTCAAGGGGCAGGGGGTGGTTGAACCCTACTCCTGATTTGTCGTATGGCATCTAATATCTTGGTTGGCAAAGAACACACACTCCCTATTCATACCTACCCAACCCATATCCATGCCAATTACATTGGCCAAGATATCTCAAAACAAATTCTGGGTTGAACAAATAGTTGACATCCTCAGCAAAGGGTTCTTCATATTCTTCCCCTTATAGGTAAGGTTCAATGCCATTATTGAGGCACCCATACACAAAATTTGTCTGGTTTTGCAGGTAGCCTAGAGGAACAATAGTGCCGATGGGGAGGCAAGGTATCCCCATGTCCTGCATGGACTAAAGTGTGGGTGTTGCTACAATGTTTCACACTAGGTACTCTCCTAGGCCTGTATTTGCCATTTCAATGGTGATCATTGGCAGTTGAAGGGGAGGGAATGGGAGTTCTTCCTGAGTCCACTCCATTTTGGGTGAACTAGGTGTCTCGACTTCCATTCGACTAGGCATATCCTCGATAGAGATGGTTGAGACTGATGGTGGTGCATATTCTAGGGGTTTCTTCCCATTGTCCTTTGGTGTGGCCACCGTAGGTGGCATCATTGGTGGAGGACCAGATGATGAAGATGGACCTGGCTAGGGATTTGAGGGACTTAACAATGGGGATGCATGTGGAATCAGACCCTGTTTAGGCAGATTCAACTAAAAATACAAATGTGTCAATGGAAGGGTCGATTGTGGCATCAGATGCACCGCATTGCAGTACTTGCAGGGTCTAAGTCTACCAGAACTACATGCACCTGCCCTTCGAATGTGTACTTTAGGCACTGATGAGCTATCGAAGGGACACACTTCATGTCCCTAATCCAAGTTTGGCCCAGCATGATATTATATGCCATATCACCTTCCAAAATGTGGCACAATTTAGGAATAGTCTTTTTCCCTAGTTGGATGGGCAGGATAATTGTGCCAACCGTCGAGCATATCGCATCAGTGAATGCTCAAAGAGTATAGGTGGAGGCCACATGTGAGATGCTGGCAACTTGAGGTGTTTCAAAGCTGTTGTTGTGATTATATTACTGGATGAGCTAGTGTCCACCAACACCCTCTTATATGGAATCCCGTTGACCCACGCAATGATGTGTAGGGGTGGATCTGCCATATCACCAGTCACCAATTTAGCTCATCTTCTATAAAGGTGATGACTAGCTCAGTGCGTCGTTTTACATGTCCCACAAAGTTGTTGAAAGAATTTGCTTCATGGGGCTACAACTCGATGGCTTTAAGTATCTCCATTAGAGGCTCCCGATGGGGCGGTGATTGTTGGATGAGATCGTATATGGAGAGCCTAGCCGACGTGGTCCTTAAACTTTGGGTAAGTTTAGTCCAAATTGTGGCCACTGGTCTAGGCATGGGAGGTTGTGTAGGGTGCTATTGAGGTTGTGATGTTGATGGAACCTCTCCTATAGCCATTGCGGGGGTAGCTGTGCTTGGGTACCTCTTGTTCTGATTCACTATGCTTATCATCCCTACATACCCCTACATGGGGCAGTTCTGTGTCACCTCATTGACTTGAAGGGTATTTTCCTGCACATCATGGGTAGGTAGGGGGTCTTTGAAAACCTCCATCTGTTGGTTGTTTGGTGCAACGGGATTATCCACCACTAGCATCTTGTTGTCTATTAGGTCTTACACTAAGCTTTTGAACTTCCAACATGCATAAAGGTCATGTCCTTTCTGCCGGTGAAATCTACAGTACAAGTCTTCCCTATAGCCCTTGGGTTTTGGTGTGTTGGGGTCTATGAGTCAACTTTCTGGAAGTTTTATCAAGTTTTTCGTGAACAAGCGGTCAAACAAGGAGTCTTTAGACTTTGTGAAGGGTGTGAATTATCGCCTAGGGTGACGCTAATAATTTTACTCTTGCCTATGATTTTCCTTTTCATAGGTGTCAAGAGGAATTGCCTCATAATTAGCCTTTGGGGGTTGTATTGCTTGTGCAGGCTTAGGTATGTTTATAGCAACCTGATTGACCATGATGGGTTTTGGTTGCATTGACCTAGTTTTCACATTTTTGGGCCACTCTTTCTTGCGTGGCTTGGCAATCTCGCCATCTTGTATCTTGATCTCCTCAATTATTATGGCTTGTATCAGGGCTTCCTCAAGAGTGGTATATTGCTACAGCTGCAATAGCATGGATATCGATCTCAAACAACTTTTCGAGAAAATTTGAGTCAAGTCAGCCATGGGAGGGAGGTAAGGTAGCTTTGAAAGCAACGTCCTCCATCGATTTCCATAAGCCGCCATGGTCTCTTCCTCATACTACTTGAGGCTAGCTAGGTCACTTAATGATGCCTTCTTCTTGGTATTGAAGGCAAAATGTTCGAGGAACATGTCCACTCACTGGTCCAAGTTACTGATGCTATGCTTCGACAACTGGGTAAACCAGTCTGAGGTAGGGCCTATGAACGTGGTTATAAATGTTTGCAGAATAAAAGCATCATTGTCTTGAATTCCAAAGCATTGGCTCAGGAATCTTGTCACGTGCTCTTGGGCATCCTCCTCCCCTCTAAATATTACCAATTGAGGTAGTTTAAAGTGTTCAGGGTATGGGGGTGCAGCATCGAAGGATGCACAGGGTGACTGTGGAGCTGGCATAAAGTGGGCTTTTGGGGCCCAGAAGTCTTGGTCTCCATAGAATCTAAGCACTCTAGTAGCGCTTTGTATGCATAAGAATATTTGATCTCTTCCTCCTTGGTTTGTTCCTATTGTGAATTGCAAGGAAATTGAGGCCTATGGAGGGGTATCCGGATAGCACCCCCTCTACCTTGGTAGGGCATTTCAGCCCACTCTTTTTCTTGCTCAAATTCCTCATAGGCTACTTGAGGAGTTCCTGGGCATGACCTATAAACATGGGTGGGTGCCCATGGAGGGTGCCCATCATTGGCTATAGGGGCGATCTCCCACTTAGGTCTAGGAGGTCTTGGAGGTAGCATTTGATAAGGTTGTGGAGACCTATCTCACACCAAGGGGTTGTGCCTCTCATACAACTCTATCCTATGTGTGCGAGGGGTTGGGACCCTCTCAGGAACAGTGTTCTGGAGCAACTCATCTGTCTGAAGCTGAATGCACTCTTTGCTAAGGCGATACAGGTGCTCCAATTGTTGTTGGTCTTGCTCAAGCTACGTTATTTGCACTTGGAAGGTGGCATGTCTGGAAAATGCCAGGTCTATTTATTCTATCATCTTGAGTCTAGGAGGCCTAGCTGCCTCTCCTACACATATATCTTGGTCGTGGTGATCTGAGATCTCTATAGGTCACTTCCCTCTATCGAGGTTAGCGGCATTCACCTGTGGCTCTGGCCTTAGTGGGTGATCCTGATAAATAGTAGGTGCAAAAGTGCATTGTTCCCGTGCTGTGTATTGCTCTTGAGGAATGTAGTGGTATTCCTCATGCTCCCTTTCATATATATGAAAGGGGCGGGTAGATTTGGCTCACCCTGTTTGAAGAGCCTTGTGCTCTTGATTTGGCCTATTGTTTTTTACAGTAATAAGGGGAAGAGGAGGGATGATGTAATCATGTGGCCCCTCCTTATGGACCCTATGCTATTCTAGTGCTTCATTGCACGGTGGCCACTCATAACGAGTGTCTAAGGGAGCCTTCCCATTTATGTTGAGTGCCACGTGTAAGGACTCTTCTTGAAAGGGTCTATGTTGAATGGGAGTGCCCCTCGAAGGGGTGCCTCTATAGTCCCATTTTTTCATGGTATGATGTGGACTATTTTGTGGGTCATGCCGCCAAGGTGGTATGACCAAGTCCTTGGGGCTATAGCGAAGGCGACTTGTGCCCCCTTGTACACTTTTTGTAGCTTATGCCCGTGATTGGGCTTGGATACGGGTGTACACCATGGTGGTGTATCTCTACAAGATATGTAGGTTTTTATCTTCTTTATGTAGACACCAAAATAGCACCAATCCAATTATGTGACAACAAGCATCGATTGCATTGACACACATAGCCCCTAGGGTAGACCCAGAGGTTAAACAGTTGTCCTAACCACTCTCAAAAGTAGTTTGGAGGTCAAAGGTCAATTTGGCACATTTTTGGCACCTTGCTCTCTACTCATCTCATCCAAGGATGAATACAAACTGGCATTCATCCCACCCAAGGATGAATATTAGCATTCGCCCCAGGGTGAGGCGAATAGCAAGTTTGATTGGCAAAAAGTCAAACCTCGATAAGTATGCCAGTTAACTGAAGCTGCAGGCCATGCAATTGCGAGGAATGGCTTCAAAATTAAGAACAGAGACTTCAGTCATGCATGTCCTTATTTTAGAGACCTCATGCAAGGGGATTCTAAATCAGGGAATTATCTTTTTTCTCAAAATAGGAAAAACAACTCCAGTGGCACCCTCGCATGTGCAATTTAAATAGAGAGACCCTAGGTCTATAAATTGGTGAGTTTTCTCACCCAAAGAATATACAGAGAAGGAGAATTTGATCAATGAAATGCTACCAATTTACATACCTACTTGCAATTTGTGCCTTTCACATCCTTAATCTCTCATTTGAAAGGGAGGTTATTGGGTGACTATTGGAAGCACGAATCAAGACCTAAAACCCAATTTTTTGCCACAATATCCGACAAACTTTGCCAACAACACCCCATAAGAAGTTTTGGACCCATCCCAAGTGGATTGGTGCCAAAACAAAGTCCCAAATGGTGGGCGTTCTGCCCCCGAGCACCCCCCAAGCTGTCGTAGCCCTAATCGCCCCATCCCAGAGCGATTAGAAATATGTGATATATTTCTTTGATTTTTCTTTTGCATATTATTCTAGGTTATTTAAATAGGCTGTAGTTTAAATTTCACTTCATTTTGAGCATTTTTTACCAGGTTTTTATCGTTTCTTGCCTTTACTAAGCTGTAGATGCCATCATAAAAATATGGGTGCTAGAGGAAAAATTGGAGAAATATGACCATTTGGGTCATCCCAAAACACCCTCAATTAGCTAACCCCAACTTTGCAGTTCATTTTGAGCTTCCTAGGCAGGACATTGAAGAGGGTGCTTTCTGATAAATTATTGCAGGTTTATTCATCCCGCCCCAGAGCGAATACAAATATGTGAGGAATTTCCTAACTGTTCCTTTTGTAGTGGCTTCCTGGTCACATATTCATGCTTCTGTAAAATTTCTAGATCATTCTAATATTATTTGGTTATCGATTTAATATTTGCATGCATACACTAACAGTAGGCCTTGGGAAATACATGTTCTATTCTATTTGCAGGTGCTACTAATATTTTTTGTTTCCTTGAATGTAGGTATTTGACATTAGAGTAGGAAGGAATCAAAAATCATATACACAAGTGGTGGTGATGTTTTGGTCCACCCATCTTACATGTGGGCATGCGGAAGAAGGATTGCTATCCATGGATGTGACAAGAAACATATTTGACGCTCCTATCCATTAAAAAGGAAGGAGATGTATTGTAACATGTGTAGACACCAAAATAGCACCAATCCGATTACGTGACTGCAAACACTGATTGCTTTGACAAACACAGCCCCCAGGGCAGCCCTCAGAGGTTAAAAAGTGGTCTTAACCACTTTCATAGCAATTTTGTAAGGTCAAGGAGCAATTTGGCACACTTGGACACTTTGCCCAGTATTCGTCTCACCCAGGGATGAATTCAAAATAGAATACGTCCCACCCCAGGACAAATTCTGAATCCGTCCCTGGGTGGGATGAATTCTAAGCTTAACGGGAAAAAGACAAATGGCACCAAGTGGCAGCCCAGAACAGTCAATTGATGACTCCTGCCTCGCACGCGTGTGTAGGTGGACAGAGGGGCCATTAGAAGACTGTCACAAAAGGCATTTATCAAAGCCCAAGTCAACGGAGGACTCCCCTCCCTCATGGGAAGACAAGACTGCCACATGGAACCTATGACCAACACATGGCATTTGTGCTTCCCTCCCAAAAGAGACCCCATGGGTCTATAAAAGGTGGGACTTTTCTCACCCAAAATATACAAGTTGAAGGAATTTTCAAGCAACGAAGTGCTGCCGAGTTGAAGACCCACTTGCACCCCTTTTGGTTCACCTTCCCACATCCACCAATCTCTTTTGCAATGGAGGTTGTTGGGTGGCTTTTGGAAGCTTGAATCAGACCTAAATCCAACACATGGACACCTGAACCAACCAATTCGCCGACCCCCCAATCCTAAGAGGTTTTGGGCCCATCCCTAGTGGATTGGCACCGGAATCAAGTGCCAACGGTGGGAGGCCCACTTGGGCACCCCCGCACTTTCTAGGTTTTAGAGCATTCTAGATTACTTTTTTTTAGGTTGCATTTTGTGTTATTATGTTTGGTTAACTCATAGCTGCAATTTCATAACTTTTGGTCAGATTCTAGTATGTTTTGTGTTGCTTTGTTGTTTCACTGACTTGCAGGTGGCGAGATCAAATTATTGAGGGTAGAGGCCAAATTGGGAGAATCCGACCATCTGGGTCATCCCAAAATGGCCCCAATTACATAACCCCCTTGTTTGCAAGCATTTTGCAGGTCTTGGGAATCAACATTGGAGCAGCAGCAGGTCGGCTTCTTCAACACAGAAGAATTCGTCCCACCCAGGGACTAATTGCAGTCAGAAATCGTCCCACCCAGGGACGAATTCCAGTTGAAGGTAGATTGGCCAGCTGTCTCAGTGGCAATGGCCTTTTGGTAACATTTTCTATCTTCTGTCAAGTTTTTAGGATGTTTAGAATCATTTTGTTTACTATTTTAGATAAATGTTTGCATGCATCTTTTGATGATTTTAGAAGAACAAACACTTTTCACTTGCAGCAGGTGCTACTGACATCTTGGTTGTTTCTTTGTTCACAGGAGAAGCAACGAAGGTGAAGAACTCATCGACATCAACGACGACATCATCTTGGCCCGCCCATTGCAATCGTGGGCACGTGGAAAGAGGAACATTGAGTGATTGTAATCGAATTCTTTTAACGCTCCTAGCCCCCGAAAATGGAGGAGACGTCATTGTAATAGAGATCAAGGGATATTAATGAAAGGGATGTGTTTTCTCCATTTGCTTGTGTCTCTTCCAATGCGTTTCTTTTCCATTTCATGCACTTTACGTTTCTAGGACTTAAGCGCATTTGGTTTTGGTTATATTGCAATTAGTGTTTCCTTTGGCCGAAATCTCGTGCTTTCAGTGGCGATCACAGTGGGACCGGTCCCATATTTTTAAAATCATAGAAAACTGATCAAAGTTTTGTGTTTGTGCTTGACAGGTACATTTTTTTGTTGCAGACTGCTATTCGTCTCTGACTGTTACGAATTCTTAACTACAATTCGTCTGACCCTGAGACGAATTCAAATTCGTCTCTGGGAGGGACGAATTCTATTCTGCAATTTGCCTCCCAGAGGGACGAATTCCCCGCTCGTGGATTTTCAGAGCAGAAATTCAGAAGCAACTGGAGCAGGCAAAGAAGAGGTAGGGATTTTTATAATCTCCGTTAAAATTTATGTTTCTATTTTTGTTTCTTTGACTATTTTCATTTTTATCCTGCATTACTTAGGGAAAATCATTCATGCTTGTTTCAATTTTTGCTAAATAAAATGAATCTCACACACTCCACGCAACAATTTTAAACCAAGGAGCTGGTCGTAAGACCCCAGCCCTTGAGCAAGACCAATGGTGGGTTCATCACCACCTTGGCTTAGCTTTGCATCCATTTCCCGATTGTCAACTATTGTTAGGCGTAAATCCTGACGAAAGCAGACCGAGTGTCGCTGGGGTGATTCCCATGCGCACGAGGATAAGTTTTCTATGGTAGGTGCCATTAACAGGACAATCCCCCTTTCGTATTGCCTACGTACCATGTACCTTCTGCTCTCACGTACGTATAGTCTCCCTCTCGTAAGGGCAAGTATATAGAGAGGTTGGTATATCGGCCTGGTTGGTATATTGAAGGGGCGACCGTTTTGGGAGTTATATGAGCCATCATAATGCATTTAAACGATCTTCAAAACCTACAAAAACAAAACAAAACATCAAAATGCACTAAACCAGTTTAGGACACACCATTTAATCCTTAAAAGAGATAATCACGGTTTTGTGAATGTGTGTGCTTAATTTTGCTTAGTGTAGACAAACAAAGTCATAAACGAGATAAAAACTTATTTAGATAGCATAGAAGCACCGCAATGGTGTACACCCGTAGTCAAGCCCAATCAAGGGCAAAAGCTCCGGAAGGTACACAAAAATCAGGCACAAGTCGCCTTCACTTCAGTCCTGAGGATTTGGTCATACCGCCTTATAGGTCTAACCTACAAAAGAATCCAATTCAGAATCCTCGGTGGGGTATGCCTATTCAAAGCAGCTCCTTTCGGGAAGATGCCTTACATGTAGACCTTGACATAAATAGAGAATCACCTCTTGAAGTTAGGCATGAGTGGCCACCGCACGATGAAGCGCTAGACAGGCACATCGTCCATTTGGAGGGGCAACATGGATATGGTGTCCTTTCTTTACCTATCATCAGAATAGAGAGACCAAATCCGGAGCGCAGGGCTCCTTACATAGGGCGACCTAACTTCGCCCACCCCCTTTACACCCGTGAAATGGAGTACGAGGAAAGCCATCGCATTCCTCAAGGGCAACAAACAACACAGGAAACTTGCATTTCCGCACTAGCAGGATATCATGATCACCCCTTGAGGCCAAAACCTCGAGCACATACCGCTTACCTCGACAGAGGGAAGCGACCCATTGAAACCTTAGACCAGCAAACTCGAGGTAAACACATAGGAGAAACATTCGAACCTCTTGAGAAAAATAGGGTAGACCAAATTGACCCAGCTATCGCCAGATATACCACTTGTCAAGCCCAAACCATGCGGCTTAAACCAAGTTATCAGGAAATAGAGTACCGACACTGCTTGGATAGAGAATGCATGCAATGCGAAGTGGATGAATTATGCTATGAAATACCTGAGATGGGGCCATCCCCTCGCATCCAAAGAGTTGAACAGTATGAGAGGCATAATCCATTGGTGCAGGACAGGTCTCCATGACCTCGTCAAGCTCTGCCTCCAAGACCTCATAGATTTGAGAGGGAGGCAACTCCCCGAAACAATGATGGGTACCTTCAGCAAGAGCTTGATCAGGGTCATAGGTTTCACCTAGAGACTCCTCAAGAATTTTACGAGGAGTATGAACCAGAATAGGAATATGTTGAAACTGCCCATCAAGGTAGGAAGGATGCCATTCGGCCACCCATCCATAGGCCTCCAGTTTATCGTAACTTGCAACAAGAGCGAACAAGAGAGGAAGAAATAAAATCTTTCGATGCATACAAGCGCTATTGGAGCGTTTGGATTCTATGGAGACAAAAGCTGCTGGGCATCAAAAACCCACATTACGTCTACTCCACAGTAATTCGGTGCATCCCTCAGTGCCTACACCTCTTTACCCCGAACACTTCAAGTTGCCTCAATTGGCAGTTTTTAAAGGTGAAGAAGACGCACAAGAACACGTTACAAGATTTCTAAGCCAATTCTTCGACATCCAAGATAATGACGCATTGTTGCTTAGAACATTCATAACCACATTCGCAGGCCCTGCCTCAGATTGGTTCACACAACTGCCCAAACACAACATAAGCAATTTAGATCAATTAGTAGACGTGTTTCTTGAACACTTTGCCTTCAACACAAGGAAGAAGACATCACTAAGTGATTTAGCGAGCCTCAAGCAATTTGAAGAGGAAACAATGGCAGCGTACAAGAATCGATGGAGAGCTTTGCTTTCTAGTTTACCCTACCGTCCTCCTATGTCTGATCTCACGCAGATGTTCGCAAAAAGTTCCTTAAAATCAATCTCTGGTCTATTGTTACTGTGACAATACGACAGCTTAGAAGAATCTTTGGCACAAGCCAGAGTCATAGAAGAGATTAAGATAGGCAAAGGTGCAATTGCCAAGCCTAAGAAGAAAGAGTGGAATAAAACCACTAAAACTGGGACAATGCAACCACAACATGCTGTAGTCAACCAAGTTGCGATAAATGTTCTCACGCCTGTGCAAGAAACGTAGCCTCAAAATGCTAACTACCAGGCAGTGCCTCCTGCTTATGAAAGAGATAATAGAAGACAGGAGCAAAATTACCCGCATCGCCCTAGGCAAAATTTCACCCCATATGCGGAGTCTAGGGACTCCTTATTTGACCGCTTGTCAGCGGAAAATTTAGTCACTCTACCGGAAATCCAAATTATAGACCCTAACATTCCCAAGCCTAGGGGGTACAAAGAGGAATTGTATTGTAGATTCCATAGGCGCAGAGGACATGACTTGAATGGGTGCTAGAAATTCAAATACCTAGTCCAGGATTTGATCGACAATAGAACATTGGTTGTGGACAACCCCATCGCACCAAACAACCAAAAAATGGGGGTATTCAAGGACCCCTTGCCAGCCCACGAGGCACAAACAAAACCACTCCAGATTAACGAGGTGCGACAATATCTTCCCACATAGGGATTTGTGGGAATGATTAGCATAGTAACAAGGAACAGAAGGTACCCGACAGCTGCCCCTGAGGTATCTACGAAGGAAGTTTCGGCAACATCGCATCCTCAACAATGCCCAACGCAGTTACCTCCGCCTAGACCTGAGGTCACGATACGAACCAAACTCACGCAGAGTTTGTGGACCACGTTGGCTAGGCTATCCATCTACGAGCTTATTCAACAATCATCTCCCCATAGAGAAGCTCTTATGGACATTTTAAAAGCCATTGAATTACAACCCCATGAGGTAAATTCTTTCAACGCATTCGTGGGACATGTGAAACAATGTACGGAGCCGGTCATCACATTCAGAGAAGATGAGGTCAAAATGATATCAAATGACATGGCAGATCCACCCCTGCATGTTATCGCGCGGGTCAACAGGATTTCGTACAAGAGAGTGCTGATAGATACCGGCTCGTCCAAAGAACATCATAACCACTCGCAGCCTTGAAGCATTTGAAGTCGCCACCTCTCACATCACAAACCTCCACGTACACACTCCAAGCTTTCAATGATGCAATATGCTTGACAGTCGGCACAGTCATTCTTGCCAGTCCAGGTAGGACAAAAGTCAATACCTACACTGTGCCATGTGCTGGAAGGTGAAATGGCTTATAATATACTACTAGGGCGGCCTTGGATCAGGGATATGAAATGTGTCCCTTTGATCGCCCACCAGTGCTTGAAGTATGCTTATGAAGGAGAAATACATGTAGTCCCAATGGACTTAGAGCCCTTCAAGTATTGCAATGCGGTACAATTCATACCTCAATCGACCCTCCATTCAACGCATTTGGATTTCCAATTAAATCCATATAAACAGGGTTCAATACCGCAGGCACCACTGGTGGCCAACAAGGCAAAATCCCAGCCAGGTGAGACTTCATCATCGGCTCCTTCATCATCAACGTCACCTATCAGGCCCAACAGGAGGACAAGGGAAAACAAATCATGGAAAAGGTTAAGCCCTTAGAAGAAAGGTTGCCCACAATTTCAACAATAACAACAGAGGAAGTGCCCAACGCAACGGAAACCAAGATTTCTGAACCACCAAACATGGAATGGACTCAGGAAGGACTATCGTTTCCTCCCACCCAATCATCAACAATCACTCGTTGAAATGGCCAGGACGGGCCTGGGGGAATACTTAGTGCAAAATGTTGTGGCAACCCCCACACTGGAGTCAGTACAAGACATGGGAAGACCTCGCCTTCCCATTGGAACAATCGTCCCTCTAGGCTACCCACCGAACCAGAAAAATTTTGTGTATGGGGGCTTTGATCATGGTCTTGAACCATGCCAACAAAAGGAAACAGACGAAGAGCCTTTTGTTGAAAACATCAATTATCTGTCAAACCCAAAATTTGCCCTAAAATATCTCGGCCAATGCAATTGGCATGGATACGTGCTCGGCAGATATGAGCAAGGGATGCGGATCCTTTTCCAACCAAGATATCAGATGCCATATTACAATTCAGGGGTAGGGTTCAACCATCCCCTGCCATTAGACATCTTGGTTGAAAATATGCAAGGCCTAGAAATAGGCAACAAGGGGGGATTGGCATTGGGTCCTTATGCCAATCCGAATACAGAATACACATTGGGAGACTACCTCCCATGGTCAAAAAACACCCCTGGAAGCAACAGTAATCCCTCTTCTTTGCTAGATAGAGGTGAAATTTCAGAGATTAATCCTCAAAGAGAACATCAACGGCTGCCAGACATCTTTCTGAAACTATTCCCCTTAGAGGTTCCAGACGAAACAACACAGTCTCAAGATAATCAGGTCCCTCCACCAAGAGTGGAACAACCGCAATGGGACCAGATTAACTTATCGGAACAAGGAGGATCCTCAACATCGCAATCAACAGTTGTCGGAGAGGATGAACAATTTTGGATCTATGAAAGCGATTCAGAAGATGAGACTGAGATGGACTATCTTAGACATGTGCGAAGACATCACCGCGCTTTAACTCATGAAGATCTAATGGGACAGATGGGCATACCGCCAGGGCATGAGTGGCGTGTTAACTCACCACAGTGGGACCAAGCATTACATCTACCACATTGGGCACACAAAGAGCAATTTCCACAAAGAGACATCATAGCAACATCAGTGCCGCGGGCGGACCCTGTCCTCATCTCCATGCATAGGGCCGATCCATTCATGCCCATACCTCTAGAGCCAGATCCGGAGTGCAAAGACCATCAAGCTGGGGGTACCTCTATCCCCTAAAGAACCATAATTCAAACCCAAAATGCTCCAAGGATTATCGCAATCACTTGGTCACCCCAAAAAGCTCCAAGGATTATCGTAATCACTTGGTCACCCAAAAAGCTCCAAGGATTATCGTAATCACTTGGTCACCCAAAAAGCTCCAAGGATTATCGCAATCACTTGGTCCCCCAAAAAGCTCCAAGGATTATCGCAATCACTTGGTCAAAACCCAAAAAGCTCCAAGGATTATCGCAATCACTTGGTCACCCCAAAAAGCTCCAAGGATTATCGCAATCACTTGGTCAAACCAAACAGCACCAAGGATTATCGCAATCTCTTGGTCACCCAAAAAGCTCCAAGGATTATCGTAATCACTTGGTCAAAACCAAAAATCTCCAAGGATTATCGCAATCACTTGGTCACCCCAAAAGCTCCAAGGATTATCGCAATCACTTGGTCACCCAAAAAAAAAATCTCCAAGGATTATCGTAATCACTTGGTCACCCCAAAAACCTCCAAGGATTATCGCAATCACTTGGTCACCCCAAAAACCTCCAAGGATTATCGCAATCACTTGGTCACCCCAAAAAGCACCAAGGATTATCGCAATCACTTGGTCAAAACCAAAAAGCTCCAAGGATTATCGCAATCACTTGGTCACCCCAAAATCTCCAAGGATTATCGCAATCACTTGGTCACCCAAAAAAAAAAAAACCTCCAAGGATTATCGCAATCACTTGGTCACCCCAAAAACCTCCAAGGATTATCGCAATCACTTGGTCAAACCAAACAGCACCAAGGATTATCGCAATCACTTGGTCACTACAAAAGCTCCAAGGATTATCGCAATCACTTGGTCACCCAAAAAAAAAAAGCTCCAAGGATTATCACAATCACTTGGTCACCCCAAAAACCTCCAAGGATTATTGCAATCACTTGGTCAAACCAAACAGCACCAAGGATTATCGCAATCACTTGGTCACCCCAAAAAGCACCAAGGATTATCGCAATCACTTGGTCAAAACCAAAAAGCTCTGAAAGCACGAGATTTCGGGCAAAGGAAACACTAATTGCAATATAACCAAAACCAAATGCGCTTAAGTCCTAGAAACGTAAAGTGCATGAAATGGAAAAGAAACGCATTGGAAGAGACACAAGCAAATGGAGAAAACACAACCCTTTCATTAATATCCCTTGATCTCTGTTACAATGACATATCCTCCCTTTTTGGGGGCTAGGAGCGTTAAAAGAATTCGATTACAATCACTCAATGTTCCTCTTTCCGCGTGCCTACGATTGCAATGGGTGGGCCAAGATGATGTCGTCGCTGATGTCGATGAGTTCTTCACCTCCGCTGCTTCTCCTACGAACAAAGAAACAACCAAGATGTCAGTAGCACCTGCTACAAGTGAAAAGTGTTCGTTCTTCTAAAATCATCAAAAGATGCATGCAAACATTTATCTAAAACAAGAAACAAAATGATTCTAAACAACCTCGAAAACTTGACGAAGACAGAAAATGTTACCGTAAGGCCATTGCCACCGAGACAACTGGCCAATCTGCCTTCAACTAGAATTCGTCCCCGGGAGGGACGATTTTCGATCGCAATTCATCCCCGGGTGGGACGAATTCTTCCGTGTTGAAGAAGCCGACCCGTTGCTGCTCCAATGTCGATTCCCGAGACCCGCAAAACACCTGCAAACAAGGGGGTTATGTAATTGGGGCCATTTTGGGACGACCCAGATGGTCGGATTCTCCCAATTTGGCCTCTACCCTTGGGAATTTTATCTCGCCACCTGCAAGTCAATGAAACAACAAAGCAACACAAAACATACTAGAATCTGACCAAAAGTTACGAAATTGCAGCTATGAGTTAACCAAACATAATAACACAAAATGCAACCTAAAAAAAGTAATCTAGAATGCTCTAAAACCTAGAAAGTGCGGGGGTTCCCAAGTGGGCCTCCCACCGTTGGCACTTGATTTCGGTGCCAATCCACTAGGGATGGGCCCAAAACCTCTTAGGATTGGGGGGTCGGCGAATTGGTTGGTTCAGGTGTCCATGTGTTGGATTTAGGTCCAATTCAAGCTTCCAAAAGCCACCCAACAACCTCCCTTGCAAAAGATATTGGTGGATGTGGGAAGGTGAACCAAAAGGGATGCAAGTGGGTCTTCAACTCGGCAGCACTTCGTTGCTTGAAAACTCCTTCAACCCGTATATTTTGGGTGAGAAAAGTCCCACCTTTTATAGACCCATGGGGTCTCTTTTGGGAGGGAAGCACAAATGCCATGTGTTGGTCATAGGCGCCATGTGGCAATCTTGTCTTCCCATGAGGGAGGGGAGTCCTCCGTTGACTTGGGCTTTGATAAATGCCTTTTGTGAAAGTCTTCTAACGGCCCCTCTGTCCACCTACACACACGTGCGAGGTAGGAGTCATCAATTGACTGTTCTGGGCTGCCACTTGGCGCCATTTGTCTTTTTGCCCGTTAAGCTTAGAATTCGTCCCACCCAAGGACGGATTCAGAATTCGTCCTGGGGTGGGACGGATTCTATTTTGAATTCGTCCCTGGGTGAGACGAATATCGGGCAAAGTGTCCAAGTGTGCCAAATTGCTCCTTGACCTTACAAAATTGCTATGAAAGTGGTTAAGACCACTGTTTAACCTCTGAGGGCTGCCCTGGGGGCTGTGTTTTTCAAAGCGATCAGTGTTTGCAGTCACATAATCGGATTGGTGCTATTTTGGTGTCTACAGATGCCCATTTTTGGGAAGCACTGTGGGTGACGCAGTGTTGAGCAAAAATAGATAACCAAAGCACTAATGATTAGGGTTTCTTGGTAACCTAACCAACTTTTGATGCCCCAAGTATGGAAAGGGCATGCATTCTTGAATCCTTGCTTCTGACGAGCTAAGGAATTTGATTTCAAGTATTAACCTGTTTTGGTGAGGTGTGACTTGAACTTAGACATTGATCAGTCATGAACAGGCAAAGGGCATTTTTGTCCTCAGGGGGAACCTTGTGTTCATGATTCATGAAATTCCAAGTGTTTGATTGATTTGATTGTTGCTTGTTTACTTCCCTAGCAGGAGCGTGATTGTCTTTGTCAATGATTCTTTGAATGCATGTCGTTTTCCTTAATTGGGTGTGTGATTGTTGGTTGGTGACTAAGTGTGACTACCCCCTCAAGCGACGAATCGATGAGGGAATGACCTTCGTGAGAGAAGCGACGAGTCGCTTGACCCAAGATGACTTGTGTGCCTTTAGAGGGTTTACCGTTAAGTGTGTGCAATTTTTCCAACATTTGGACCTGTTTTTGGTGGGTGTTAACCCTTTTGGTGATGCCGTAATGAGGTGAAATCATCGAAAATCTAACTTCCCGTGGAGCGGTCCGGCTATTGTAGCCTTCTTGGGGAAGTAGGAGAGCGATAATTTGGACCTCGACATCGATTTTCTTTGCTATTGCAAGAGGTTAAGTGCAAGAGCACTTGTGTCCGGCAATGTTTTTTTTTTTCGTTGTCTGTTTTTGTTTAATTTTTTTATTGTTTTTGTTGTTTTGTGTGACGCATGTGGGGATAAAATTGTTGTAATCTTCTTCCCGTGGAGTGGTCCGGCTATGGTAGCCTTCTTGGGGAGTGAGATAGCGACAATATATGACCCCAACATCTATTTTGATTGCCTAGAGGTTAAGTGCATGAGCACTTTTGTCCGGCAATGTTTATTGCTTTTTGTTTGTGTTGCATTTATTTGTTTTTTTTTTTTGTTGTTTTGATTTTCTTGTTGTTTTTTAGTGGGCTTTGACCCATTTGTGATGCCATTTGGGGGTGAAATTGTCGACAATCCGTCTTCCCGTGGAGCGGTCCGGCTATGGTAGCCTTCTTAGGGAGTAGGATAGTGACAGTGTAAACCCCGACATCAGTTTTGCTATGCCAAGAGGTTAAGTGCAGGAGCACTTGTATCTGGAAATGTTTATTGTTGGTTTTGTGTTGCATTTTTTGTTGTTTTTGTTGTTTTTTTGTTGTTTTTTTTTTTTTTGTGACACCATTTGGGGATTAAATTGTCGAAAATCCATCCTCCCATGGAGCGGTCCGGCTATGGTAGCCTTCTTTGGGAGTAGGATAGTGACAATGTAAACCCCAACATCAATTTTGCTATGCCAAGAGGTTAAGTGCAAGAGCACTTGTGTCTGGCAATGTTTATTGCTTTTTGTTTTTGTGTTGCATTTATTTATTGTTTTTGTTGTTTTGATTTTCTTTGATCTTGTGCATGATGGTTGATGAATATGGATGTATGCATGTTGATTTATTTTGATGGATGCATATGCTATGATGAATACAAATGTTTTTTATTTATATGTGATATGCAGATATGAAATGGATGAATGAGATTTGTGATGTTTGGCTATGGCACCATAGACTGTTTAGAACTTTGTTATTTTGTTTTTAGGTGATTGTTGTGATGCATGACTTTGTATGTATACATGTGGTTTTTCTTTTTTTGTATATTTTTTTGATGGTATTGTAAGGATGAAAAGTAGCGCAGTTGGCTTAGAAATGTAGCTAAGGTTTTCTGAGACTCAGACGGTTTTAACTCACTAGCCAAGACTGTACTTTGTCTTACAAGACTTTTGAACAAGGTATGAGTCATACTTGTTTTTAACCAAGCTATTTCACATCCCTGTGTGTGCAATTGAGTTTGTTATTGTGGTATTTATCAGGATACCGCCAGTGCCAGATGGGATTTCAACCGAACCTGTACTGAGGATCACCTAATTAGCTCCACTAACTCCTTTGTTGTATTTTGTTAGATTAATCTGCGGTGTTATTCAGGATGCCATAAGCTAGCTCATCCACATGCAAACATTGATCTGTACGCAAGTTAATGTGACATATATATCATCATGCGAGAATTTTACCGCCAGTTATCGATAGGCTATCAACCAAACCGGTACTGAGGCTTGCCTCATGACCTGTTAGAATACTGAGAGTTCCAGGGATTCAAGTTCACTCCCTTATTTTCTTCAATTGTATTGGGATACTTGCTCGTTTGTAGTGATAAGATCACTATTTATTTTGATTTGTTTTTCTTTTGAGCAAGGGATTGGGGATATGGAGTGACGAAAATCACTATTGCTTGTGCCTTTTGATGTGTGCACTGTAGGATGTCAAATTTTGGAGTTTTGATGTTTTGCAAATTTTTTGATGTTTTGCAATTATTGAGAACTTTAGGGATTCTTAGGGAATTGGGTAGGGAGGATGCTTGTCCTTTTGCCAACTCTCAGCATTCTTGGGGTCATTCGCATAGGGGGATGACCAAGATGACCGTTTCGCTTTTGGTGACCTGGATTACTATGCAGGTTTCATCTTTCGTTCACACAACTGAGGAATTGTTTTATGTGTTTTTATGTGTGTTGGGATGTTACATAACAAGGTGTATTTCAAGTATGACTCTACCTTTGTAAAATCTGTTCGATTTGATACATTACATGGTTAAAGAGGAAAATGATGACTGAATCACTGAAACTCTTGGTACATTTACAGACCATTGAATGTAGTGTGGTAAAAGTTATGCATGGTGTTTTTGTTGTTTTTGTAAAATGGAACTATGCGGAACAAGATGGACTAGCAGAGCAATTGCAGCCTATGGTGCCTTTGACCTATACAACCACAAATATGCAATGTATGGATGCAATGCTTAATGTAGCTACATAATTTTGTATTTTTGATGGATTGATTTTGTGAATGTGAATATGCGGTGCTAGACGAACTCTCTATTGATGAATTTGATTATGCCTAGAAATGAGATGCAAATTTTTGTTGTTTTTGATTGTTTTTTATTTTTGACCAAGTGGTTGTGGACATCACTGGAGACTTTTGGTGACCAAGTGATTGTGATAATCCTTGGAGATTTTTAGGTTTTGACCAAGAAATTGCGAAAATCCTTGGAGCTTTTTGGGTGACCAAGAATTTGTGATAATCCTTGGAGCTTTTTGTGTGACCAAGAGATTGCAATAATCCTTGGAGCTTTTTGGGATGACCAAGTGATTGTGATAATCCTTGGAGCTTTTTGGGTGACCAAGATATTGTGATAATCCTTGGAGCTTTTGGGATGACCAAGTTATTACGATAATCCTTGGAGCTTTTTGGGTGACCAAGAGATTGCGATAATCCTTGGAGCTTTTTGGGTTTGACCAAGTGATTGTGATAATCCTTGGTGCTTTTTGGGGTGACCAAGTGATTGCGATAATCCTTGGTGCTGTTTGGTTTGACCAAGTGATTGCGATAATCCTTGGAGGTTTTTGGGGTGACCAAGTGATTGCGATAATCCTTGGAGCGACCATCTGGGTCGTCCCAAAATGGCCCCAATTACATAACCCCCTTGTTTGCAGGCATTTTGCAGGTCTCGAGAATCAACATTGGAGCAGCAGCAGGTCGACTTCTTCAACATAGAAGAATTCATCCCACCCAGGGATGAATTACAGTCAAAAATCGTCCCACCCAGGGAAGAATTCTAGTTGAAGGTAGATTGGCCAGCTGTCTCAGTGGCAATGGCTTTCTGGTAACATTTTATGTCTTCTGGCTGTTTAGAATCATTTTGTTTACTATTTTAGATAAATGTTTGCATGCATCTTTTGATGATTTTAGAATAACGAACACTTTTCAATTACAGCAGGTGCTACTGACATCTTGGTTGTTTCTTTGTTCGCAGGAGAAGCAGCGGAGGTGAAGAACTCATTGACATCAGCAACGACATCATCTTGGCCCACCCATTGCAATCATGGGCACGCGAAAAGAGGAACATTGAGTGATTGTAATCGAATTATTTTAATGCTCCTAGCCCCCAAAAATGGAGGAGACGTCATTGTAACATAGATCAAGGGATATTAATGAAAGGGTTGTGTTTTCTCCATTTGCTTGTGTCTCTTCCAATGCGTTTCTTTTCCATTTCATGCACTTTACGTTTCTAGGACTTAAGCGCATTTGGTTTTGGTTATATTGCAATTAGTGTTTCCTTACATTCATTCCAAAACCATCTGCGCTACTTATCATCCTTATGATACCATCAAAAAATACAAAAAAAAAAAAAAAAACCATGTAAATAAAGAGCTTCTTAAACAGCCTATAGTGCAATCATCACAAATGTCATTCATCCATTTCACCTCACATATCACATAGACATCAAAAACATTTACATTCATCATAACATCTGCATTCATCAAAATAAATAAAAATGCATAACAAAAATCACATCATCACATGTACAAAATCAAAAATAAAACCGGTATATATATATATCATCAAAAAGATGCCCGTAGGCTACAAAACCGGTCCTCAGACCCCGCAATCTTATCCAAAAACCCAACCTAAGGCATCGACCACCATGATCACGCAGGATCGGTGCGACAGGAACTACCCCCCGTGGTGTGGGTCCTATGGGACCCTGCAGGGCGGCTACTACTAGCCCCCGCATCATGCCTACTACCACCCCCCTCATCTAACCACCTGCGACGAGATGATGTTGACTGCTAAGTCAGACTATCCCTTGTCCGTTATGAATATCCACCGATCGAAGGCTCAGGTAGCCGCCCACCAAGGCGAATGACCTCCCTCTCCAAGTCTATCTAGTACAGACACCACTCTGCCTCTCGTCGATGATAGATAGACAATGCATCATCGTGTTGTGCCAAAACTCTATCTCGCTCTGCCAACTGAGACCGCAAAATATCCCTCTCCTACCATGCATCCCCCAACTCCCACCTCGCATCCCCCAACTCTAGATCTCGCATCCGTAGTAGCTCTGTCTGTCGAGCAATCTCAATGCCTACATTTGACCCCACCATCTCTGTATCTGTCGGACGCATAGGACTCACGAGGACAGTAGCCTGCTCAGGCTCCCATTTCTCCTCCACATCCTACATGTTCGACTGCTTCAAAACACCCAAGCCCACATATTCATCTCCCACAT
The DNA here is from genome assembly GCA_028583015.1 of Wollemia nobilis. Classification (NCBI taxonomy): domain Eukaryota; kingdom Viridiplantae; phylum Streptophyta; class Pinopsida; order Araucariales; family Araucariaceae; genus Wollemia; species Wollemia nobilis. The sequence goes on along the minus strand of JAQPPZ010002383.1, from coordinate 58,262 downwards.
CCACCATGTCCGCATCATCCATACCCCCCCAATCACCCCCTACTGCCTCAGCATCCTCCACTGCCACCTCCGCACCTCCCAGTGGCCCCTCTCCTCTCCAGTGCCGCAGTACCCACCATGAGTCATACTCAGTGGTAGTCTCGATGTCATCCACATCCGGGACATCAATCACTACGTCGGACTCCTCACCCAATGGAGCAATGACCGGTGGCTCTAATCCTCTCTCATCTCCCCACCGTCGATAGACCATGCGCTCACCAGGAAACCCCTGGTGCACCCCAAACTATCGTGTAACCCGGTGGTACGAAAAGAACTCATGCTCCGTCCCATGCCGCCCAGTCAACCACCACTCCCTGCGTACCCGTCGGAGCCACTCTCCAGCCTTAGACCAGGATGGACAGTCCCGATAGGGATGCCAAAATACCTCCCCTAGAGTGAGCCGAGAAAAGGCATCAGTGTAGTGCTCAACGGCACCTGCCCATCACCGACTCTACCCCTACTCCATAGACCGTCACCACAAAATTGCATAACCAATCTCCTCATCCTCCATCATCGCCCGAGTCATCCACGGTAACCCGATAGGCCTCTCAACAGCTATGTGCTGCCAACCCCAGCATTGCAACAAAAAATTGCAACTAACACCCTTTCGCTGTTGACAGTGGACCTCGTACAGCTCCCCGTAGAGCTATGCCAACAAAGTCTGTCCCCATCTCAGAATCAACGGTGCCTCTATCGGGAACTCTGCCAACTGCCACACCAAATCCAAGCAGGTTCCACGGGAACCTCGCACTCGACGAATCGGGGAGAAGAATGTTAGAAATGAGGCCCATCAAGAATGCGTGCCTCACTCCTAACACCCCCTCTCCCCGCCACCAGCTAACCAAAATCCTGCCAGCCTGGCAATCCACCTTGGCTTTCTCCATTGGGTTTGCTACACCCAGCTGCCCCCCATGCCCAAAACATCTCGTAAGTATAGCAGTACACTGATCAAACGGCGATGTCCTAATAGGCAGACCATCTATCGGAATCCGAAGCAAATGATAGACGTCCTCAAGAGTCACAGTCATCCTCCTGTCGGGAGATGGAAAGTATTGGTCCGTGGATCCCAAAGCTTGATCAGGGCTGTCAGAAAGGCCTGATCCGAAACCACAGGCTCCAGTTGAGCCACCTGCTTGAGCCCAAGGGAATCAAGCCATTCCCAGTCATCATTGGTCAATGCCAACCGTGCCTCAGTAAATGCAGCGGGTACATGGTACCGGCTCCTAACAACCTGCAAAGCAAAAAAAAAACAACACACACAAAAAAAAAAAAAAAAAAAAAATAATAACAGATCAAATTTTTAGTTCTAGGGTTTCTAACCTTAAACGTTAAACAAAAACATCACGAGAAATCTTAAAGTTTTGAAAAGCGTCAACACAAAAACAATGCATTAAATAAAAGCAAAATAAACTCTAGGAACACTTACAGGTTTCGCTTCGGCTCCGCCGCTCGAACCAGTGTGTGCACTCATGATAGCAAAGAGAATTCCAACAGCGCTTCGCTTCGCAGAATTACCTCCTCCTCCTAGAGCTCCAAAATCGCAAGAAAAAAATGACACAAATGAGCCCAAAATCAAGTTTTGGCCATTAAATAGGCCTTTTGCACTGGAATTCATCCTTGACTGGGATGAGCGCTCTGATTAGCGCTCGTCCCACCCAGGGAAGAATTCTCCAGCTGGAATTTGTCCCACCCAGGGACGAATTCAGGCCAGCACTTAAAAAAAAAATCAAAAAATGACTAAAAATGCACTAAAAATAGACAATAAAATTGCCCGACAGGATTGCTACTGCACCTGACAACAAGGGCATACAAAATCGACATTGGAGTCACAAATTGTCACTATCATACTCCCTAAGAAGGCTACCATAGACAGACCACTCCACGGGAAGACGTATTTTAGACAATTTCATCCCCAAACGACATCACAAAAGGGTCAAAGCCCACTCAAAAATAGTACAAAATTCAACAAAAACAAACAAAAAAAAAACATTGTCGGACATAAGTGCTCTTGCACTTAACATTTGGGCAAAGAAAATCGATGGCGAGGTTCAAATTATCTCTCCTACTTCCCCAAGAAGGCTAACATAGCCGGACCGCTCCACGGGAAGTTAGGTTTTCGATGATTTCACCTCATTATGGCATCACCAAAAGGGTTAAAACCCACAAAAAATAGGTCCAAATGTTGGAAAAATTGCACACGCTTAACGGTAAACCCTTTAAAGGCACCCTTGCACAAGTCATCTTGGGTCAAGCGACTCGTCGCTTCTCTCACGAAGGTCATTCCCTCATCGATTCGTCGCTTGAGGGGGTAGTCACACTTAGTCACCAACCAACAATCACACACCCAATTAAGGAAAATGACATGCATTCAAAGAATCATTGACAAAGACAATCACACTCCTTCTTGGGGCAGTAAAAAAGCAACAATCAAATCAATCAAACACTTGGCATTTCGTGAATCATGAACACAAGGTTCCCCCTGAGGATAAAAATGCCCTTTGCCTGTTCATGACTGATCAATGTCTAAGTTCAAGTCACACCTCAACAAAACAGGTTAATACTTGAAATCAAATTCCTTAGCTCATCAGAAGCAAGGATTCAAGAATGCATGCCCTTTCCATACTTGGGGCATCAAAAGTTGGTTAGGTTACCAAGAAACCCTAATCATTAGTGCTTTGGTTATCTATTTTTGCTCAACATCGCATCACCCGCAGTTGCTTCCCAAAAAGGGGCATCTTGTAGACACCAAAACAACACCAATCCGATTATGTGACTGCAAACACTGATCGCTTTGACAAACACAGCCCCCAGGGCAGCCCTCAGAGGTTAAACAGTGGTCTTAACCACTTTCATAGCAATTTTGTAAGGTCAAGGAGCAATTTGGCACACTTGGACACTTTGCCCAGTATTCGTCTCACCCAGGGACGGATTCAAAATAGAATCCGTCCCACCCCAGGACGAATTTTGAATCCGTCTTTGGGTGGGACAAATTCTAAGCTTAACGGGCAAAAAGACAAATGGCGCCAAGTGGCAGCCAAGAACAGTTAGTTGATGACTCCTGCCTCGCACGTGTGTGTAGGTGGATAGAGGGGCCGTTAGAAGACTATCACAAAAGGCATTTATCAAAGCCCAAGTCAATGGAGGACTCCCATCCCTCATGGGAAGACAAGATTGCCTCATGGCACCTATGACCAACACATGGCATTTGTGCTTCCCTCCCAAAAGAGACCCCATGGGTCTATAAAAGGTGGGACTTTTCTCACCCAAAATATACAGGTTGAAGGAGATTTCAAGCAACGAAGTGCTACCGAGTTGAAGACCCACTTGCATCCCTTTTGGTTCACCTTCTCGCATCCACCAATATCTTTTGCAAGGGAGGTTGTTGGGTGGCTTTTGGAAGCTTGAACCTGACCCAAATCCAACACATGGACACCCGAACCAACCAATTCGCTGAACCCCCCAATCTTAAGAGGTTTTGGGCCCATCCCTAGTGGATTGGCGCCGGAATCAAGTGCCAACGGTGGGAGGCCCACTTGGGCACCCCCACACTTTCTAAGTTTTAGAGCATTCTAGATTACTTTTTTAGGTTGCATTTTGTGTTATCATGTTTGGTTAACTCATAGCAGCAAGTTCATAACTTTTGATCAGATTCTAGTATGTTTTGTGTCGCTTTGTTGTTTCACTAACTTGCAGGTGGCGAGATCAAATTCCCGAGGGTAGAGGCCAAATTGGGATAATCCGACCATCTGGGTCATCCCAAAATGGCCCCAATTACATAACCCCTTTGTTTGTAGGTGTTTTGCAGGTCTCGGGAATCGACATTGGAGCAACAGCAGGTCGGCTTCTTCAACACAGAATAATTCGTCCCACCCAGGGACGAATTGCAGTCAGAATTCATCCTGCCCAGGGACGAATTCTAGTTTAAGGTAGATTGGCCAGCTATCTCAGTGGCAATGGCCTTCTGGTAACTTTTTCTGTCTTCTGTCAAGATTTCAAGCCATTTGGACTCACTGTATTTACTATTTTAGGCAAATGTTTACATGCATATTTCGTTAATTCTAGAGAACGAACACTTTCCATTTGCGGCAGGTGCTACTGACATCTTGGTTGTTTCTTTGTTCACAGGAGAAGCAGCAAAGGTGAAGAACTCATCGAAATCAGCGACGACATCATCTTGGCCCGTCCATTTCAATCGTGGGCATGCGGAAAGAGGAACATTAAGTGATTGTAATCAAATTCTTTTAGCGCTCCTAGCCCCTAAAAAGGGAGGAGGCATCATTGTAACAGAGATCAAGAAATTTTAATGAAAGGGTTGTGTTTTCTCCATTCGCTTGTGTCTCGTTTTAATGCGTCTCTTTCGTTTCATGTATTTTACATTTCTAGGACTTAAGCGCATTTGATTTTGGTTGCATCGCGATTAGTGTTTCCTTCGCCCGAAATCTCGTGCTTTCAACATGAATTTGAAAGCATATCAATAAAAATGGTAGCATATTCCATATTTCTTTTATCTTGTGTTGATTCATCTATGTTCTTTCTTTTCATGCATTTTGCAATACATAGGCTTTTAGCATTAAGTTTGGTTTTAAAAGCATCGTACTTGGAATTTTCCTTTTTTGTTTCCGTATCATCATGCTTTCAGTGGCAATCATGGTGGGACATCTGTCCCTTGATTATAAGATTAAATTTTTGATCAAAGTTTCTTATTTTTTATTACAAGTACCAAGTTTTCAAATGTTGGATTGCTGTTCGTTTCAGTCTGTGACGAGTACAAAGCTGTAATTCATTTGACCCAGGGACGAATAGGAATTCGTCCTACCATGGAATGAATATATATCCATTATTCATCTCACCCAGGGACGAATAGCTCTCTGTGCAATTTCAGGGTAGAAATTCAGAGATATCCAATTTGGGCAGAGAAGAGGTAGGGGTTACAAACACTTTCTGGCATTTTCTATTTTCTATTTTTGATTTTCTAGTTATTTGCTTGCATAGGAGAGTTTGAATGCTTGTTTGATTCATTTATGCAACTTAAAAATAACCCCACACACCACGTGGCAATTGAAACAACAAGGAGTTGGTCGTAAAACCCCAACCCTTGAGCAAGACCAATGGTGGATTTCATCACCACCTTGGCTTGAGATACTGCATACATAACCCCGATCGCAACTATTGTTAGACATAAATCCTAATGAAATCTGACCAAGTGTAGTGGGGGTGATTCCCAGTGCATGAGGATAAGTCTTCTATGGTAGGTGTCATAAACAGAGTGATTCCCATTCTGTACCACCTATGTTCCACGTACCATCTGCTCTCACATACCAATAGTTTCCCTCATGTAAGGGTGGGTATATAGAGAGGTTGGTATATCAGTCTAGGAAATGTATATCGAAGGGGCGACCATTTTTGGGAGTCACAAGAGCCATCATATTGCATTTAAAAATTCTTCACAAAAAGCTTTCAAAACAAAATCAAAACACACTACACCAAATTTTAGGGCACCCTTTTAATCTTTAAACGAGATAACCACTGCGTTGATTGTGTGTTTCCTTTCTGTTTAAGTGTAGCATAAAAAAAATCCTAAAAGAAGATAAAAATGTACACATATTTAGGTAAACATCACCATGGTGTACACCCATAGCCGAGCCCAATCACGGGAAAGTGCTGCAGAAAGTGTGCAAAGGGGGACAAGTCATCTTTGATATAGTCCTGAGGACTTGGTCATCCTACCTTGGCAGCATGGCACACAAGATAGTCTACATCATGCCATAACATAACAGGACTATAGGGGCACCTCTTTGAGGGGCACCCCCACTCAGCATAGATCCTTTCAAGAGGAGAACCTACACGTGGCACTCAACATAGACAAGAGACCTCCCTTAGAAACTCATTATGAGTGGCCTAGTGATGAAGCGTTAGAGCAACAAAGGGTCTAGAAGGATGGGCCACATGATTTTTTCATCCCTCCTTTACCTCGTATTACTGTTAGAAACACTAGGCCAACTCCAAAGTATCAGGCTTTCCAGATAGGACAAGAAAATTCTTCTTGCACCTTTTACGCATATGAAAGGGAGTACGAGGAAGACCAGTATGTTCCTCAAGAGTAGTAAACAGCACAGGAATGATGCACCTCTACACCCGCTATGTATCAAGATCGCCCATTGAGGCTAGAGCCTTAGGTAAATGTCGCTAACCTTGACAGAGGGAAGTAACCCATAGGGGTCTCAAATCACCACGATCAAGATAGACGTGTAGGAGAGGCATCTAGGCTTCCCAAACATGAGACGATAGAACAAAGTGACTTGGCATTTGCCAAACATGCTGCTAAGCACAAATTACGTAGCTTAGGCAAGATCAACAATAGTTAGAACATCTGTGTCACCTTAACAAAGAGCGCATTTAGCGTCAGACAACCGAATTGCTCCTGAACAAGGTGCCTGAGAAGGTCCCAACTCCTCATGCACATAAAGTAGAAGTGCAGGAGAGGCATAAACCCTTGGTGCGAGATAGGTCTCTACGACCTCATCAAGTACTACCTCCAAGACCTCCTAGACCTGAGCGGGAGGCCACTCCCAAAAATAATGACGAGCACCCTCTGCGGGCACCCACCTATGCTTATAAGTCTCGGCCAGGAACTCCTCAAGAAGCCTATGAGGAGTATGAACAAGAAGAAGAGTAGGCTAAAATGCCCTACCAAGGCAGAGGGGGTGCTACCCAGCTACTCCTCCATAGGCCTCCAGCTTCCTGTAACCCACGATGGGAGCAAACCAAGGAGAAAGAGATCAAATCCTTCGATGCATATAAAGCGTTGCTAGAGCGCTTAGAATCTATGGAGATCAAGACTTATGGGCCCAAAAATCCCACTTTACACCAACTCCATAGTCATCTTGTGCATCCATCAGTGCCAACACCTCCATACCCTAAACATTTTAAACTACCCCAGTTGGCACTCTTTAGAGGGGAGGAGGATGCCCAAGAGTATTTGACTAGATTCTTGAGCCAGTGCTTTGGCATTCTAAACAACGATGCTTTGTTACTAAGAACATTTATAACCACATTCGTAGGCCCTGCCTCGGATTGGTTCACTCAGTTACCAAAACATAGCATCAGTAACTTGGATCAGCTAGTGGACGCGTTCCTCAAACGCTTTGCCTTCAACACCAAGAAAAAGGTGTCATTAAGTGACCTAGCTAGCCTAAGGAAGTATGAGGAAGATACCATGGTGGCATATGGGAACCAATGGAGGACACTACTTTCAAAGCTGCCCTACCTCACTCCCATGTCTGACCTGACTCAGATGTTTTCAAAGAGCTATTTGAGATTGATCTCCTTGCTATTGCAGCTACAACAATATGCCACTATTGAGGAAGCTCTGGTGCAAGCCAGAATCATTTAGGAGATCAAGATACAGGATGGCGAGATCACCAAACCTAAGAAGAAATAATGGACCAAGAACACCAAAATAGGGACCACGCAACAGAAACCCGCTGTGGTCAATCGGGCTGCTATCAATGTCCCTAAGCATGCACAAGCAACACAACATCAAAAGGTTAACTATCAGGCGGTGCTTCCTAACAATTATGATAGAGAAAACCAGAGGCAAGAATAAAATTAGCAACGTCACCCTAGGCGACAATTTACACTTTACACAGAGTCCAAAGACTCCCTATTTGATCGCTTGTCAACGGTGAACTTGATCAACCTACCAGAGATTCAAACCATAGACCCCAATGCACTGAATCCTAAGGGGTACCGAGAGGACTTGTACTATAGTTTCCATAGGCAGAAGGGACATGATTTTAATGCATGTTGGAAATTCAAAGGTTTTGTACAAGACCTAATAGACAATAAGACATTGGTGGTGGAAAACCTTGTAGCACCAAAAAAGCAACATATGGGAGTCTTCAGAGATCCATTGCCTGCCCATGATGCACAGGAAAAACCCCTTCAAGTCAATGAGGTGCAAAAAAATTGCCCCATGCAGGGGTATGTAGGGATGATAAGCATCGTGACTAGGAATAGGAGGTATCTAGGAGCTGCCCTCGCGAAAGCCACAAGAGAGGTTCCATCGACATCACAACCTCAACAACACCCTACACAACTTCTCCCACCTAGACCAGTGGCCACGATTCAGACTAGACTTATCCAAAGTCTAAGGACCACGTCGGCTAGGCTCTCCATATACAAAATCATTCAACAATCAGTGCCCCATCGGGAGGCTCTAATGGAGATATTAAAAGCCATCGAGCTATAGCCCCATGAAGCAAACTCTTTCAACAACTTCATGGGACATGTAAAACAATGTATGGAACTAGTCATCACCTTTAGAGAAGACAAATTGAAAACAGTGATTGGTGATGTCGCAGATCCACCCCTGCACATCATTACGTGGGTCAATGAGATTCCATATAAGAGTGTTGGTGGACACTGGCTCATCCAGTAACATCATCACAACAGTAGCATTGAAACATCTGAAGTTGCTGACATCTCACATCATGGCCTCCACCTATACACTACGAGCATTTAATGATGCAATATGCTCAACAGTTGGCACAATTGTCCTACCCATCAAAGTGGGACAAAATACTATTCATACATTGTGCCATATCTTGGAAGGTGAGATGGCCTATAATATCTTGCTGGGTCGGCCTTGGATCAGTGATATGAAGTGTGTCCCTTCAATAGCTCATCAGTGCCTAAAGTATACATTTGAAGGACAGGTTCATGTAGTCCCGACAGACTTAGAGCCCTTCAAGTACTGCAATATGGTGCAATTCATATCGCAGTTGATCCTACCATCAACACATTTAGATTTTTAGTTGAATCCATCTAACCAGGGTCTGATTTCGTAGGCATCCCCTTTACTGAGTCCATCGAATGCCTAGCAGGGTCCATCTTCCTCATTTGGTCTTTCAACAACGATGCCACCTACAATGGCCACACCAAAGGACAAGGGAAAGAAACCCCTAGAAGAGGAACCACCCCTCGTCTCAACCATCTCTACCGAAGAGATGTCTAGCTGGATGGAAGTCGAGACGCCTAGTTCACCCCACATGGAGTGGACTCAAGAAGGACTCCCATTCACTCCCCCTCAACCACCAACGGTCATCGTTGAGATGGCCAACATGGGCCTGGGGGAGTATCTAGTGAGGAACATTAGAGAAACACCCACACTTGAGTCCATGCAGGACATGGGGAGACCTCGACTCCCCATCGACTCTGTGGTTCCTTTAGGCTACCCACCCAATCAGACAAACTTTGTTTATGGGGGCCTAGATAATGTCATTGAGACTTGTATGCAAGAAGATGAAGATGAAGAGCCCTTTGTTGAGGATGTCAACTATTTGTCCAACCCTAATTTTGCTTTAAGATATCTTGGCCAATGTAATTGGCATGGATATGGGTTAGGCAGGTATGAGAAAGGAGTGCGTGTTCTTTGCCAACCGAGATATCAAATGCCTTATGATAAGTCAAGAGTAGGGTTCAACCATCCCCTGCCCCTAGACATCTTGGTAGAGAACATGCAAGGCCTAGGGATAAGCAACAAAGATGGGTTGGCATTAGATCCATATTCCAATCCTAACATAACATATACATTGGGGGATTATCTCCCATTACGAACAAACAACCTTGTTGACCTTAACAACCCTTTCCCTTCGATCGAAAAGGGAGAAAATTTGAGGACTCACTTACAAGAAGGATATGGACAAGACCAAGAAGGGTCTTTAGAAGATGAGTCGAAATACGAGGTAGCACCTTGGGATCCTTTCGAGTCTGATAGCAATCATTCACAAGTGCATCCCATGGATGATGATCAGGAGAGCTTCTTGACAATGTTCCCTTTGGATGTTTCGATTGAGCACATGCTACCTCAAGATAATCAGATCCCCTCACAAAGAGCGAAACAACCCCGATGGGACCACATTAATCTGCTTGAGCAAGATGAGCCTCATATGTCTCAAACAACTATTGGAGCCAATGAAGGCCTTTGGATCTCTGATAGTGATTATGAAGATGAAACCAAGATGGCTTATCTCAATCATATGCGACAATAGCAATATCCCTTGGACATAGATGACATATTTGAACAATTACACATAGGGCCACGACATAGGTGGCACCTCAACCCGACGTAGTTATAGCAATTACTACACTCGCCACTCTAGGTATACAGAGATCATCTTCCACTTGGAGACCCTATGCAACCATCAGTGCCTATGGCAGACCCTATATTTTTATCCACACATAGGGCCGATCCATTTGTGCCAGTACCTCCAAAGCCAGATTCGAAGCACAAAGATTATGTAGGATGTCTGAGCAGTCATACCCACGGTAATGGAGACCATAATCATTTCATTAACATGATCTCCATTGATTTAACCGCCCCCATTCATGATATAGCTGACCCAACACGATCATTGCATCTACACCTAGATGTTATTGACTAGGATCGCACTGACACACCGCAATCCCCATTAGAGTACTAGCCTTGTTGTGGGATGTTCCATTTCACCCCAAGACAGACTCAGGATGTCTTCCATGCTAAAGAGGAACCTAATGTTCTTAACGACAATCTAAATTCAGCAAACGATATCCACTTGATCCCAACTCCACACCAGTTGGAGTACGGGTCCCACATGTTAGTCAAGGAGATGATTGATGTAGACATCGGCTCAGATCCAATGAATTTGCAAATCATCAAGCTAGAGGTGAGTCTATCCATCGAAGAGCAAGCTGACTACATTGCCCTTCTCAAAGAGAAGAACAAGGTTTTTACATGGTCCTACAAAGACATGTCAGGGCTAGACCCGCAGCTAGTCATGCATAATCTAACGCTTGATCCGACAATCAAGCCAGTAAAGCAAAAACTACATAAGATGCATCCAACAGTGGCCTTAATGGTCAAATACGAGCTACAAAAGCTGTTGGATGCACAGTTTGTCATCTGCATGGATTACCCACCATGGTTGTCTAACATGGTTCCCGTCAAGAAGCCCAACGGGAGGATTCGCATATGCATCGATTTTCAAGATCTAAACAAAGCAAGTCCTAAGGATGATTTTCCCTTACCGAGCATTGATGCATTGGTAGACGCTACAACAGGCCATGAAATGCTTTCCCTCATGGATGGTTTCTCAAGATACAATCAAATTTGTATCAATCCCAAGGACCAACTAAAAATGGCATTCACAATGCCTTGGGGGAAATTTTGCTATAAGGTCATGCCTTTTGGCCTTAAAAATACTGGCGCCACCTACCAACGTGCCATGACGTACATCTTCCATGATTACATGCATAAAACTTTGGAAGATTACATGGATGATTTGTTGGCTAAATCTCTTTTGCACCCAGATCATCTTGATGACTTAGGCAAGGTCCTCGATCGCCTAATGGAACATAAAATTAGACTAAACCCCAAGAAGTGCGTATTTGGCATCACATCTGGAAAGCTCTTGGGTTACATAGTCTCCAAACAAGGAATTGAGGTAGACCCACACAAATTCAAGGCAATCCTTGAAATGCTTCCCCCAACTACCATCAACCAGCTCAGAAGTTTGCAGGGAAAGGTCATGTCAATAAAGCGCTTCATAGCACAGCTATCTGACAAGTACCAACCCATGAATAAATTATTGCATAAGGGGGTAGTATTTCACTAGGATGATGAGTGCTAGTCAGCCTTTGACGACATTAAACAATACTTGGCTTCATCGCCAGTATTGGCACCACCTAGACCAAGAGTGCCATTCTATTTATACATCTCAGCTACTGAGGTGGCACTGGGCGCCATGTTGTCCTAAAAAAATGAACTACATAAAGAACAGGCTACTTACTATCTTAGCCGCACCCTGGTCAGTTATGAACTTAACTATACATATGTTGAGAAGCTTTGCTTGGCAGTGGTGTTTGGTACCAAAAAGCTATGCCACTGCATGCTTAGAAATATGACGTATGTTGTGTCTGAGGAGAATCCATTGCGATACATGATGAGTCGTACTTATCATAGTAGCCGCACGGTGAAATGGATCATGTTGTTGATAGAGTTTGACATAGAATTCATTGGACAAAAATCCATAAAAGGTCAAGTCATTGCCGATCAACTGGTAGAGGCTCCTCTTGAAGATGACCAACCTCTGACCATAGAACTACCTGATGGTGGGGTTTTTCATGTTTTAGAATCGCCAGATTCTGATGAGCCTGAGTCACAGGCTAACATGACCCTATTCTTCGATGGTTCTAAATGTGAGCAAGGAGGTGGCACAGGAATTGTATTCTTCACTCCACAAGGGGCTCTAATGCCTTTGTCATTTAAATTAGACTTCTCGTGCACCAACAACAATGCAGAATACGAAGCCTTGCTCATATGTCTTCAGACAATAGTCACCATGAACATTAAACGTTTAAACATCTTTGGTGATTCATTATTAATTGTCAATCAAGTAAAGGGGATATTCCAATGTAAATGTTCAGTTCTATAGGCCTAAAAAGCCCTTGTGGACAAATTCTTGGTACAACTTGAATGGTATGACATAGAGGCACTCCCTCGATCATTGAATCATTTTGTGGATACTATGGCCTCCTTGGGGTCACTAATCCCACAAGACCCTTTCGGTGAAATGACAACCATTCAGGTCAAAACATTATCGCAATCCATGATGGAGCGTGCAAGCTCTGACCTAATGCCAGGAATCCACCTGATCCAGATTGAACCATCTTAGGATAGGTTCTCTCGAATCCATGATTGTCTGACTCGCACTAAATGGGGGTCCTTGTCCTCAACTTTTGTTAGGGATGAACTTCAAGAGGGATTGGTCATTCATACCATCGAGGTTTCTGATTAGTAGGATTGGTACACACCCATTAGGGATTACCTCAAGTTAGGTAACCTCCCACTTGGATTGACACAAGCCACGAAAAGATCATTTAAATAGAAAGTGGCAAAACATGTCTTGTTAGGAGACATTTTGTATCGTTGAAGCTATGAAGGAATCCTCCTTCATTGCTTGGACCAGCAAGAGTCCACTTGGGTGATCACCCAAGCACATGATGGTACATGTGGTGGCCACTTCAGCAGTATGGCTATCACAAAGTGCATTCTTCGCATGGGCTATTATTGGCCATCTTTAGAGCGAGATTGTTGCGCATATGTAAAGAAGTGTGTGAAGTGTCAACACCATGCTAATTTGACACACGTACCTTCTTAGGCCTTGCAACCAATCCAATCGGCTTGGCCTTTTTCATAGTGGGGCTTTGATCTAATTGAAAATATCTCCCCTGCATCGTCGGGTCATCACATGTTCATCATAATGGCCACAGAGTACTTCACCAAGTGGGTGGAAGCAATTCCGCTAACCTCTACGACTGGAACCCGCATTGTAGAGTTTATTTTGCATAAAATCATATGTCATTTTGGTATTCCATCCAAAATCCTTTCGGATAATGGGACGCCCTTAAAGAATAAATATGTGTGTGCGTTGACCACAAAGTATAAAATTTAGCACAATTTTTCAACACCCTATTATCCGCAGGCAAATGGGCAAGTAGAGGCGTCAAACAAAATGCTAGTTGCCATCCTCAAAAAGACAGTCACAGATAGTCATAAGGATTGGCACATTCAAATCCTGCTTGCCCTATGGGCTTATCGCATTAGCATTCGGATGCCCACTAGGGCAACTCCATTTTTGCTGGTTTATGGCTCCGAGGTAGTCATGCCTCTTGAGTTGGAAATCCCTTCCCTATGCATTTCAATGCAAGAGTTCATTGATGATGACACTGCATGGCAGGCCCAATTAGACCAGCTGACATTGCTTGATGAACGACACATCAATGCTCTTGAGAATTTGCGTATCTATCAAGAGCAACTTAAGAAAGCATACAACATGAAGGTCCACCGAAGGGAATTTCAGGTTGGTGACTTGGTCTTGAAAGAGAACCAGCAAAATTCTAATTTGTCATCCCATCTAAGGGACAAGTTCATGGTAAACTGGTTAGGTCCTTATGTGATTGATAGTAGAATAGGACCTGGAACATACCAGCTCGCCTCTCTTGAAGTAATCAAGGAGCTAGAACCCTTGAACATCAGTCATTTGAGGCCATTCCACATTTAGAGAGCCATAGTCCAACCAAAAGCTCCAAGGATTTTCACAATCGCTTGGTCAAACCAAAATGCCCCAAAGGTATCTATAAACCTTTTGGTCAAATAAAAAGCTCCAAGGATTCTCACAATCACTTTGTCAACCCCAAAATGCCCCAAAGGTATCCATAAACCCTTTGGTCAAATCAAAAGCTCCAAGAGTTACCATAACCGCTTGGTCAAAACAAATATTCAAAAATAAACAAAAATAATAAAATCATCAAAAATAACAAAAAATGAAATAAAATTGCATTTCAATTCCATGCATACTCGTAAAAATCAAACTACAAAAATATAGGTTGCATTAGGCATCACATCCATACATTGCATATTTGCTAGTCATACATGTCCCAAGCACCATAGACTGTAATTACTCAACAATTCCTTTATTCTCCACAATCCATTTTATAAACGCATACATCCAGAATAACACCATCACCATTTTTAGTATAAGTCAGTCGTCTCTTAATGTACATAGGGTTTTTGTCATTCAACTGTCTTTAAATTGCTAGATAAAAACTGTACAAAGTTAAACAAATTTTACAAGGGAATGTTTTACTTGGATCATGCCTCGTTACATAACATCCATACACAAGTTAAAACACATAAAATAATTCCTAAGTTGTGTGAACGCACGAGAAACCTACAAAGCAGTCTAGGGTACCATATGTGAAATATTAGCTTGTTCATCCCCCTGTGCGAATGGTTCAAGAGTGCTAAGAATTGACAAAAGGACGAGCTCTTCCCCATCAATTCCCCTAAATAAATAGTGGTTTTCACCACTACCACAAATCCCAATCACCGTTGGTCCCCAAAGTTGTAAGGATTCGTACTACACGTCCCTTCCAAGGATGGGTAGTCATCCCAAAGACCTAAAAGGATCAATGCCATTCAACATCAAAATTCCAATAAGACATCATCACGACCACCTCCACTCACCATTGGTCCCTAATGTTGTAAGGATTCGTACTACACGTCCCTGCCAAGGATGGGTAGTCATCCCCAAAGCCTAAATGGATCGATGCCATTCAAAAACAAAATTCCCACAAGCCATCATCACAATCACCTTTGGTCTCCCAAGTCATAAGGATTCATACTACACGTCCCTGAACAAGATGGGTAGTCATCCCCAAGGCCTAAAATATCAATGCCCTCACTTCATAATCTCCATAATCCCCTTTGGTTCCCAAAGTCATAAGGATTCATACTACACATCCCTGAATAGGATGGGTAGTCATACCCAAGGCCAAAAGGATCAAGGCCATTCATACGCCAAAAAAATATAAGCTTAACCTTACAAAGCTCAAAATCCAAATCAACTAACAGTGGTTATCCCCACTATTCAAAATCCTTGCCCAAAAAAAAAATAAAGAGAAAAATAAATAGTGATTTTCATCACTATGTATACGAGCAAGTATCCTAAACCATTGAGCAAACAAACAACTTGAACTTGAATCCCTTAAATTCTCAACATTCGAAAACCATCTAGGTGATCCTCATTACAGGTTTGGTGGACAACCTACATGGCAATGGCGGTATCCTAACCACATGACAATATGTCTATCACATTACCTTTGCATATGAGCAGACCAATTTTTGCATGTGGATGAGCTAGCTTATGGTACCTTAGATTGTCTCGTGGATTAATCCTACTAAATACAACAACGGAGTTAGTGGAGTTAGTTAGGTGATCCTCAGTACAGGTTTGGTTGATAGCCTATCTGGCACTAGCGGTATCCTAATAAATACCACATAAACGAACTCAATTGCACACACAAGGATGTGAAATAACTTGGTTAACCTCCAAGTCGAATTTATACCTTGTTCAAAAGTCTTGCGAGATAAATGTACAGTTTTGGCTAGTTATTTAAAATATCTGACTCTCAAAAAAGCTTAACTACATTTTAAAACAACTGGTACATTTCATTTCATACATCACCATCAAAAAATATGCAAAATACAAAAACAAAGTTTTCACATGCAAAGTCATTCCACAAAGTCATCCCATAAGTACAAAGAAGCCAGAATCTTGTATAGTCTATGGTGCCATCGACAAGTTATCAACAAATCATTTCATTCATTCCATATGCATACATCATATAATTAGAAACATCGCATTCATAATACCACATGCATACATCATCATAAATAATTGTGCATAAACAAAAAAACAAACCATGAAAAGTGTATAAACACAAAAAGAGTCATCTGTATATATATCATCAAAAATGCCCGCAGGCTACAATGAATTGGTCCTCTGACCTCGCAACAAAATCCAAAAGCTCAAAAACCCCCAAGCCTAGGGCGTCGGCCACCATGATCATGCAGGATCGATGCAACGGGAACTACCCCTCATGGTGTGGGTCCTATGGGACCCCTCAGGGTGGCTGTTGCTAGCTCCCGCATCACACCTACTAGCCCGCCCCTCATCCAATCACCTACGATGAGATGATGCTGACTGCTCAATATCACTGCCCCTCGTTCTGCATGAAGACCCACCTATAGAGGGCTCAGGTACCTGCCCCTCGAGGTGGATGATCTCTCCCTCTAGCTCCATCCGACGCTGGCACCACTCCACCTCCCACTGACGATACATCGCTACTACATCATTGTGTTGCTCTAGCTATGTCCATAGGAGATCCCTCTTCCATGCCGCATCGGTATCCCCTTCCTACCATGGGACACAGCCCATGCGTTCTCCCACTCAGCTAGCTGAGTCTGCAAGAGATCCCTCTCATGCAGAGCCTCCCCCAGCTCCTCATATTGCCTCTGAAGCAGCCCTGCCAATCGCATATTCTTAGTGTGCACTCCTACCTCCGTGTCCTCCGAAACTGCCTGAGGCATCGATGAATCTGGGATAGCAGCCTGCTCTAGCTCCCACTACTTTTTGACGTCTTGCATCTCTGACTGATCTGGCACCCCAAACTCCTCTCCAACATCCTCAACTTCCACCATGTCCGCATCATCCAGGAGAACCCCCCAGCCCTCTCCTGGTGCCTCTGCACCCTCATCCCCTGCTACATTGCCTAGAGGCCCCTCGCCTCGCCATTGCCACAAACTCCACCACTGATCATACTCAGTGGTAACCTCGATGTCATCCACATCTAGGACGTCAATCATTGTATCTACATCCTCAACCAGCGACACAATGACTGGCCATGATAGAGTCTTCTCGTCTCATCGACATCGATAGACCATGGGCTCACCAGGTAGCCCTTGGTGTACCTCAAACTATCATGTCACCCAACCATAAGGGAAGAACTCTTGCTCAGTCCCATGCTGCCCAATAAGCCACTGCCCTCTACGAACCCACCACAGCCACTCTGCAGCCCCAGGCTAGGCTGGACAGTCTCGGTAGGGGCGCCAAAACACCTCCCCTGGATCAAGTCGATCGAAGACATCGGCATAGTGCCCTACAACACCTGCCCATCGTCGACTCTGACCCTGTTCCTCAGACCTCTGCCATAGTGCCCTGTATCCAATCTCTTGGTCTACCATCTTTGTTCGAGTCATCCATGGCAGCCCCACCGGCCTCTCCACTGCTATGTGCTACCAAGCCCAGCATTGCAACAAGTAGCTACAACTAATCTCCTTTCGCCTCTGACAACGGACCTTGTGAAACTCATCATAGAGCTATGACAATAGAGTCTATCCCCATCTCATGATCATAGGTGAATCTATAGGACACTCCACCAACCGAACCACCACCTCTAGTAGGTTCCACGGGAACCTCACACCCAAAGAGTCGAGGAGAAGCATGTTGGAAATAAGGCCCATAAGTACTGTGTGCCTCACTCCCAACACACCCCTCTCTAGCCACCATCAAATTGGTATACCACCAATCTGGAAGTCACCCTCTACCTTCTCCACTGGGTTGTCCACCCCCATCTCCTCTCCCTATCCAAAGCAACGTGTCAACACTACTGTCTGCTGATCCTGCGGTGTCATCTGGATCGGTAGTCCGTCTATCAAAATCTAAAGAATCCGATAGACATCCTCCAAGGTCACCGTCATCTCCCCTATTGGGATATGGAAGATGTTGGTCTAGGGATCCCATAGGTTGATCAGGGTCGTCAGATAGGCCCGATCCCCAACCATTGGCTCCAACCGAGTCACTTGCTTGAGCCCAAGGGTGTCAAGCCAATCCCAGTCAGCCAAAGTCAACACCTCCTATGCTTTAGTAAACATCGTGGGCACACGGTACCGGCTCTTCACAACCTGCAAAATAAAACAACACAAAAACATTAAAACAATGAAAAACTGTACAGCAAGGCATAAAAATGTACAACCAAAAACGTAACAAAATTAAAAAACGAATTTGTCAGTTCTAGGGTTTTAACTCTCAACTGATAAATTAAACAAAAACATAACAAAATTCAAAAACTAATTTGTTAGTTCTAGGGTTTTAACTCTCAACTGATAAATTAAACAAAAACATAACAAAACAATTCAACAAAATCATTTGTCAGTTCTAGGGTTTTTCACTCTCAACTGATAAATTAAACTAAAACATAACAAAATTCAAAATTAATTTGTCAGTTCTAGGGTTTTAACTCTAACTGATAAATTGAAAAACAAACAAAAAAAATCAAAAAATTAATTTGTCAGTCCTAAGGTTTTTAACTCTAAAAAAATCGACTGATCACTTACAAACACAAAAACACAAACCACAACAAATAACTAAGGGTTGAGCTACGTTTTTACGCTCAGTTTTACCCTACATTTCTAACCTAAGTTTTGATCTTTGTTAAATTCGGGTTAAGCGAAGTTTTCAGTTATGTTATAAACTAAGTTTTTTTAAACTCAGTTTTAAACTAAACTTTTGATCTTTGTTTAACTCGGGTTAAACTAAGTTTTAATCTAAGTGATAATTTTGCTAGACTAGGGTTTCATTTTTAAATTTGAACACACAAAAAAACAAAAGGACAAAAAAACAACTAACTTGCGATTTTACAACTGTAAAGCAAGTAAACAATAAAGAGGAAGGGCACCCACTGGTCTCGCTTCGGCTTCGCCGCTCGATCCAGTTCATACACTCATGGTGGCGAGAAAAATTTGGCAGTGCTTTGCTTCACAGAATTGACCTCCTCCTCCTCAGAGCTCCAAATCGCCAGGAACAACAAATGCAAATGAACCCAAAACCTAGTTTTGGCCTTTAAATAGGCTTTTGAGCCTGTACTCATTTCCCCCTGGGATGATCACTCTGGTTAGTGCTCGTCCCTCCCTGGGACGAATACTAAATAGGAATTCATCCCATACAAGGACGAATACAGAGCAAAAATTTAAAAAACAACAAAAACTGCACAAAAAAATGCACCAACAAAAGCAATAAAACTGTCCAATAAGAGTGCTTCGGAACTTGACATTTTGGGCATGCAAAATAGATGTCGGGGTCAAAAATTCTCACTATCCTACTCCTTAACAAGGCTACCATAGCCGGACCGCTACACGGGAGGACGGATTTTTGAGTATTTTATCCCCAAACGACATCATAAAATGGGTCAAAACCCAACCAAAAATAGCAATAACATTGCCGAACGAAGGCGCCTTTGCGCTTGACATTCTTGGCATCCAAAACAGACATTGGGCTCACAAATTGTCCCTATAATACTCCCTAAGAAGGCTATCATAGCCGGACCGCTCCATGGGAAGACGAATTCTTGACAATTTTAGCTCCAAAATGCGTCACAAAATGGGTTCACACCCACCAAAAATAGGTCAGAATGTTTGGAAACTGCTTTCGCATTCCATGGTAAACAACTAAAGGCACCCATACCTAAGTCATCTTGGGTCAAGTGACTCGTCGCTTTTCTCATGTAGGTCATTCACTCATCGATTCGTCACTTGAGGGGGTAGTCACACTTAGTCATTGATCAACAAAAGCACACCCAATCAAGGAAATGACATGCATTCAAAGGATTATTGACAAAGACAATCACGCTCCTACTTGGGGTAGTAAACAAGCAATAATCACAAGCTAATCAAACACTTGGTATTCATGAATCATGAACTCAAGGTTCCCATACACAAAAGGTTGCACACTTTGCCTATTCATGACTGATCAATGTCCAAGCTCAAGTAACACCTAACCAAAAAAGGTTAACACTTGAATTAAGTTCCTTAGCTCGTCAGAAGCAAGGATTCAAGAATACGTGCCCTTTCCATACTTGGGGCATCAAGAGTTGGTTAGGTTATTGAGAAACCCTAATCATTAGTGCTTTGGTTATCTATTTTTGCTCGACGTTGTGCCTTGCATAGCATTTCCCAAAGAGGGGCATCTATAGACACCAAAACAACACCAATCCTATTATGTGACAACAAGCATCAATTGCATTGACACACACAGCCCCTAGGGCAGCCCCCAGAGGTTAAAAAGTGGCCCTAACCACTCCCAAAAGTAGTTTGGAGGTCAGATGTCAATTTGGCACCTTTTTGGCACCTTACTCTCTGCTCGTCCCATACAAGGACAAACACAAACTGGCATTCATCCCTCCCAGGGACGAATATTAGCATTCGCCCCAAGGTGAGGCAAATAGCAAGTTTGACTGGCAAAAAGTCAAACCTCGACAAGTCCGCAAGTTAACTGAAGCTGCAGGCCATGCAATTGCGAGGAATGACTTCAAAATTAAGAAGAGGGACTTCAGTCATGCATGTCTTTATTTTAGAGACCTCATGTAAGGAGATTCTAAATTAAGGAATTATCTTTTCTCTCAAAATAGGACAAACAACTCAAGTGGTGCCCTCGCATACGAAATTTAAACAGAGAGACCCTAGGTCTATAAATTGGTGAGTTTTCTTAGCCAAAGAATATACAAAGAAGGAGAATTTGAGCAACGAAGTGCTGCCAATTTACATACCTACTTGCGATTTGTGCCTTTCACATCCTTAATCTCTCATTTGAAAGGGAGGTTATTGGGTGACTATTGGAAACACGAATCAAGACCCAAAACCCAAATTTTGGCCACAATATCCCACAAAATTTGCTTAAAAAACCCCATAAGAAGTTTTGGACCCATCCCAAGTGGATTGGTACCGAAACAAAGTCCCAAACGGTGGGCGTTTTGCCCCCGGGTGCCCCCCAAGCTGTTGCAGCCCTAATCGCCCCACCCTAGAGCGATTAGAAATCTGTGATATATTTCTCTAATTTTTCTTTTGCATATTATTCTAGGTTATTTAAATAGGCTGTAGTTTAAATTTCACTTCATTTTGAGCATTTTTGACCAGGTTTTTATCATTTCCCGCCTTTACTAAGCTGCAAATGCCATCATCAAAATATGGGTGCTAGAGGCCAAATTGGAGAAATCTAACCATTTGGGTCATCCCAAAACACCCCAAATTAGCTAACCCCAACTTTGTAGGTCATTTTGAGCTTCTTAGGCAGGACATTGAAGAGGGTGCTTTCTAATAAATTGTTGTAGGTTTATTCGTCCCGCCCCGGAGCGAATACAAATCTGTGAGGAATTTCCTGACTGTTCCTTTTGTAGTGGCTTCTTGGTCACATATTCATGCTTCTATCAAATTTCTAGATCGTTCTAATATTATTTGGTTATCGGTTTAATATTTTCATGCATACACTAATAGTAGGCCTTGGGAAATATATGTTCTATTCTATTTGCAGGTGCTACTAATCTTTTGTATTTTATTGAATGTAGGTCTTCGATATCAGAGGAGCAATAAGGAATCAACAATCATATACACAAGCGGCGGTGACATTTTGGTCCTCCCATATTACATGTGGGCATGCGGAAGAAGGATTGTTATCCATGGATGTGACAAGAAACATATTTGACGCTCCTATCCCTTAAAAAGGAAGGAGACGTATTGTAACATGACATTGAAAGCATATCAATAAAAAGGGCAACATATTCCATATTGCTTTTATCTTGTGTCGATTTGTCTATGTTCTTTCTTTTCATGCATTTTGCAATACATAGGCTTTTAGCGTTAAGTTTGGTTTTAAAAGCATCGTACTTGTCATTTTTATTTTTTGTTTCCGTATCCTCGTCCTTTCACTTTACAATTTTTTATGCTACACTAAACAAACAAGAGCCACACAAACAAATAAGTGATTATCTCATTTATAGATTAAAGGTGTGCCCTAGATCTAGTTTAGTATGTTTTGATTTTTGTTTTGAAAGCTTTGTAAAGAAAATTTTGTTGTATATGCAATATGAGGGCTCTTATGTCTCCCAAAATGGTTGCCCCTTCAATATACCACTGCCAGGCCATTATACCAAACCTCTCAATATACCCGCCCTTACGTGAGGGAAACTATTGGTACGCAAGAGCAGAACAGTACGTGGAACATAGGCGGTACGGAAGGGGAATCGCTCGGTTTTTGACACCTACCATAAAATACTTATCCTCGTGCGTTGGGAATCACCCTAGTTACACTTGGTCAGCTTTCATCAGGATTTACATCTAGAAATAGTAGCGATTAGGGTTATGTATGCAAAATTCAAGCCAAGGTGGTGATGAAATCCTCCGTTGGTCTTGATCAAGTGTTGGGGTTTTACGACCAACGCCTTGATTTTTAGATTACCTCATGGTGTGTGGGGTTATTTTTACTTGCGAAAAGAAAGGAACATGCAGTAAATTTTCCTATGCAAGCAAAGAAACAAAAAAATCACAGAAACAAAGACATAAAATTACAAAGAGTGTTCTGACAACCTACCTCTTCTTTGCCCACACCAGATGCCCCTGAGTTTTTGCTCAAAATATGCTCAGAGAGCTAATCATCCTGGGGTGGGATGAATAGCAGATCTGTATTCATCATAGGGTGGGACGAATGCCTTATTCATCCCAGGGTGGCACAAATTCCAGTCTGTATCCATCATAGGGTGGCACGAGCAGCAGTCCAACACTTGAAGGATTAACACCTAAAAGAAAAAACACATAATTTTGATCAAAAAATTGATCCCAAAATCAAGGGACAGAGTCCCACTGTGATTGGCACTGAAATAACGAGCATACAAAAGCCCATAGGCATACCGGGTGCGGTGCAAACAAGAGCATGTGAAACGCTAAGTCCTACGAACAAAAATGCATGAAAATGGGAAAACAAGTGAAATAAAATGAGATGTAAAGCAAATGTAAAGTGCAGCCCTTTATTTTATTAATTTACTCAAGATCAGGTTACAATACGTCTCCTCCCTTTTTAGGGGCTAGGAGTGTTAAACATAGTTTTGTCACACCATGGATGGTATGCTTTCTTCTGCGTGCCCACATGTGAAATGGTCAGGCCAAACATCACCGTCGCTTGCATGAATGCATATGTGCTTCCATTATGCCCCTCCGATGTCAAGATCCTTCATTCAGAAAAACAACAAAAGATTAAAAGCACTTGCGGATGGAGGAAAACATGCGATACCCAAGGCCTTCAGTTAATGCATGCATAAAATAATTAAAACTATAATCAAAACATATCAGAATGGGCTAAAATTTGGACAGAGGCATGAAAAAATTACCAAGAACACACTGCAAAAGGAATAGTCAAGAATTCTGCCACATATTTCTAATCGCTCTGGGGTGGGATGATTAGGACTATCATAAGATGTCAGAAAGTGACCTCCTAAATGTCCCATATAGGGGCCTCCAAAACACCTAAAAATTTGGGTTTAGGTAAAACATGACATTTTGAGACAACCTAGAAGGTAGGATTTTGCAAATTCTGCCTCGATCGCCCTGTATCTGATGATGCTTCCTGTATGTTAATGAAAACAAAAAACACTGAAAACACAACCAATATTCATCAGAATGACATGAAATTTGAATGGCAGCCTATATGAGTGACCTAAAATGAAATGCAAATGAAACAGTAAGGAAATATTCTACAAATTTCTAATCACTCTGGGGTGGGGCGATTAGGACTACAATAGTGCGAGGGGCACCCGGGGATAGGACACCCACTGTTTGGGGCTTGGTTTCGGCACCAATCCACTTGTGATGGGTACAAAATCTCCTAGGGGGTTGTTTCAATAAATTGGGTGGGGTATTGTTGCCAAATGTTTGGGTTTTAGGTCCGGATTGCGCTTCCAATGATCACCCAATAACCTCCCTTCCAAAAAAGATATTAAGGATGTAAGAAGCACAAGCGATGGGTGAGGGTGTAATTCGATAGCACTTCGTTGCTCCAAATGCTCTTGACCTATCTCTATTGGGGTGATAAGACTCACCATTTTATATACCTAAGGGTCTCTTGTGAATGATCATGCAGAGGCGCCACTTGGCCATCATGCCTTGTCAGGGGGAGAAAATTCCTCCCTGATTAAGGGTTCCATGACTACCTCTATGACTACCCCTTTGAGCTCAAAAATGCTCACTCGCACTCCCATCCATTGAAGGTGGAATTGAGTGGTGGATCTGACCTGCCATTTGTCAAGGTTTGACCTTTTGCCCATCAAACCTGCTATTCGCCCCACCCTGGAGTGAATGTTGCTAATCATCCTGGGGTGGGATGAATACCAGTTTGTAATCGTCCTAGGGTGGAACGAGTAGGGATCAGAGTGCCTGAAAGGTGCCAAATTGACCTCTGACCTTCTAAAAATACTATGGGAGTGGTTAGGACCACTATTTAAACTCTGGGGGCTGCCCTAGGGGCTGTGTATGCCAATTCAATCAGTGTTTGTAGCCACATAATTGGATTGGTGTTGTTTTGGTGTCTACAACTTCTTTAACAATGGTGCAAGCCCATTTTGGCATAGTGGAAGGAGTGGAAGGAGTTGAAAGACATTTAGTTGGAGTTACAAGTTCCTCATCTTGATTATCAATTACCAAGTTAAACTCAAGAGTTGGCTATTCATAATATTGAGGTTCTACTATAGGAGAAGGCTCAATGGAGGAAGAGGGTGTTTGAGGATATTTTTGAGGGAATTTTTCATCAAAATGGACATTCCTATGAATGAAGACCTCATGAGTTGAGGGATAAAGAAGCCTGTAAGCTTTCAATTCTTCACAATAACCAATAAAGATGAGCTTTTTGATTTTTTATCTAGAGCCTTCATTTTTTTATTTGGGATGTGAGCCCAAGAAGTACACCCAAAAATATTCAAGTAGAAAACATCTGGTTTTGAGCCAAACCATTCTTCTTTAGGATTTAAATGGTCAAGAGCTTTATGAGGTGTGCAATTTTGAATATAATTAGCATAGTTAGTAGCTTCTGCCCAAAAAATTTTTGGAAGATATCTTTAATGGAACCTATAATTTACCATTTCTTTTAATGGTCAATTTTTCCTTTTTGCAACACCATTTTGTTGAGTATTATGCAAGAAAGAATGTTAATGAATGATACCATGACTTGATAGAAATATGAAGAACTCATTACTACAGAATTCCCCCCCATTATCTTTGTGAATCTTCTTGATTTTTCAAGATGCTTGATTTTAAACTAAGGCTTTAAAAAATTTAAAGTGGGATAGAACATCACTTTTATATTTAAGGAAGTAGACCCAGGATCTTCTAGAAAAATCATCAATAAATGTTAGAGCATACTTTGCTCCTTTGAAAGAAGGTTATGGAAAGGACATTAAGTCACTATGGATTAAATCTAGAGGGGATGAGGCTTTTAGAGAACTACTTGGGTGGAAAGAATATTGATGTTGCTTTCCAAGAGCACATCCAGGACAAACTCCATAAATAGAAGAGACTTGGAGTAAATCCGTTACCATATCATGGGTGCTCAAATCCTTTAGGTAGTTGTAACTAAGATGACCAAACCTTTCATGCCAAATTTGGCTTTCAAGATCTCCATGAGCCACAAAATAGGAGGCTCCTTCTAGATTTTAGAAACCTTTAAAGTGAAATACGCGAGAGTTATGATCAATATTTCCTTTGGCTATAAGAGAATGGGGATCTTGAAAGTCTCTTATATTAACTCCTGTTGGAGAGAAGAGAACAATTTCCCTTTCCAAGAGTACAAATTTGATAGACAGAGAGGAGATTTTTGGCAATGTTTGGAACATAGAGAACATTATTTATAGAGCCACCATCAATGGTTATGTCCCCTTTTCCTTTGTTAGGGATAAAAGAAGAGCCATCCACTTCTATGCTACAAATAGAGGTAGAGAAGATAGAAGAAACAAACTTATCTGAAGCAGTCATGTGATGAGTAGCTCTAGAATATAGGACCTAGTAATTAGAGGAAGAATTGGAGATTTTTACTTGAACATTAAGGGCTTTTACTATTAGATTTTCACTGTATATCTTTTAATCCTTCATAGTTACCTCTAGTTGTAATATTTTCTAGCACTTTTTTGCAAAGTGACCATTATTTTTGTAGTGAGTATAGGTTATGGGGGTCTTTTCCTTCTTTTCGAATTTTTCTTTAGAAGAGGTAGAGGCTACTAAGGCTTTTGAGGAAGAGGAAGAAGGAGATATTTCATATCTAGAATTTTTTTTTCTTCCCTAGTTAATCTATCACAAAATTCTTCTAAAGAAGGTATTTTAAAGGTTGCACCAAGAGCATCTTTGGTAGATATATAGGTGGTAGCAAAATTTTGAAAAACCTGATTTAGCTTAGAAAGTATTAGATAAATGTATTCTTATTTAGTCTTAGTCTTCCCACTACCTTTGTATTGAGAGAGCACTTCTTTGAACTTGGTGAGGAAGTCAACAATACTACTAGAATATTCAGGAGACAAAGATGTTAGTTCTGCTTCTATTTGCATTAATCTCATCTGATCTACTTTCCCAAACAAGGTCTTTCATTTCTACTAAAATTTATAAGGATTTTTACAATCTGTAATGTGAAACCATAAACTTTCATGAACATTACAACTAATAATACCCATTTTTTCGTGAATCTTTCCTTTATGAACAAAAATTTCATATTCTTTCTCAAATTTTGGTTGCTTTTCTTCTAGCAAATGAGTAAGATCTTTTTGAGAGATAAGATTTAAAATTTTAGGTTTCCAAGTGTGAAATTTATGAGGGATAAGAGGTTCAATTGATTTCATCATTTTAACACAAAAGAAAATTTGAATTTTTAATTAACCAATATCTCCCCTCTTAGAACTTCAATTTTTTGATCAATGCAATTGTTATAATGGAAAAAATGAAGCTCTTCAATATTTAAAACTCAATATACCCGCCCTAAAAAGAGGGAAACTATAAGTATAATGAGGTTTGTAATATTGTTCACTTTGGAAATACCAAATCATCTTAGTTCCTCTCAATACCCGCCCTTACTTGAGAGAAAATGTAAGTATAGAGAAGAATTTGTCAAGGGTTGTAGGCTTGAAATGCAGTGATTTCAACCAAATCTTAATTTGGATTTTCTCAATACTTGCCCTTACGAGAGGGAAACTATAAGTGAGAGAGATATCCAAAAACAAAGTTTGAAAGAAAAATATATGTGAGACCTTTATACCAATTGTCTCCAAAAACCCGCCCTTACGTGAGGAAAACTATAATTTTTTAGTGGTAAAGATACATGGAATGTAGGCAAATATATTTCGAGGAAAAACTTATAAGTTTTTAAAGATTTTTGATATCTTATAGAAATATGTAGAAAATTTAAGAGATAAAATAGTAACACATTTCTAAAAAAATATATTTGTTAAGGTTAAGAATTAAATTAACAAATATGAATTTTGAAGTTGATTTAAAAAATAGAGAATCTTCCTTTGAAATATTTTAATATTTCAACAATAACATATCTTAGTTACTTAAGTAGAACCAAATGAAGTAAGAAGAAGATAGATAAAAAGTTATATAGCTCTTCCTTAAAAATTTATAAACATAAAAGGAGTGTAATTTTTAATTAGAGGGTGTATTCTATATGAAATATATTATCTAATATTTTAACAATTACACCTTTTAAAAATTTACCTAAAATGAAGAAAAAAAACTTTTTAGAAGAAGATAGAAAAAAAAATTATACAACCCCCCCTAAAGAGACACAAATGTGCAATAAATTGCACATAAACTCTCCCCAAAAAAAAAAAATATTATAATGGTTACAATATGACTACAACTTTTCAAAGGCTCTTTGAAAAGGAGTCAAATTATATACTTCGAAATCGAAGTTTCTAATAACCTTTACAAAAAAATAACAAGGAGGAATTTAAAATTTTCTTAAACAATACCTTATGATTTTTGAGAAAAGAGATGTGCTTAGAAAAAAGGAACAGGTTGATCAGAGCATAGGATATGCTCAGGAAGAAGAAGATGCTCGTGGGATAGTCTGCAAGCAAAACAAAAAAAATTGTGTCCTTCCTTCCTTAAGATGTGTCGTTGTTTCGAACCAGGTGGAGTCAAACAAAGCAGACAGGAGGATCCGAGGACACTGAGAAATATAAGATGTTACCTACGTAGATAATATTAAAGGATCCAGAGTATTTTATAAAAGAAATAAAAAAATACATTAAATTCTCTAGTTTTTCTTTTGAGACGTGAGCTCGGAAGAGTCCACAAAGGTGAGTGCTCTACTAGAATTAAAGACGTTTATTCCTTTGAATAATATTTCTTGAGTTCTCTAGTTTTTATTCTGATATGTGAGCTCAGAAGAGGCCACAAAGGTGAATGCTCTACCCGAATTAAATATGCCGAGTCCTCTGTACAATCTTCCCTACAGAACAAGTTAAAGAAAAAAATTGCTAAAATTAGGATGAATCAAGAAATGATAGCTACGAACTAGAGACCTTGAGAATAATAGAGTATTTGCATTATTCTTCTACCAGGTGAGGAGTATATATGAAGCATCGTTGATAAAGAGCATTGGATCTAGGTATCACCCATTGCTAAAGAGATGGAGATATATTGTCAACAACACCAAGGGTGACGTGGAGGACATCGACAAACACGTCGCAGGTGGCATGCCAAGCCTCAACCTAATTAAAAAAACTCATAGTCATAGCTATTCTATAACATTCAGATCTAGTTAGAGACAATAGAGATTCATTTTATATGTTAGCTAAATTTTATAACATATTTCAAATCTTAGTGGGTCAAAAAATACGGAGCCACAAACTAAGAGGAAGCACCACATAAAATATTTGGGGACACAAAAAAAAGACGCAACAACAATAAAATATTTGGGGCCATGAAAATAAATAAGACGCAATGCCAATAAAATATTTGGGGCCACAAAAATAAATAATACGCAATGCCAATAAAATATTTGGGGCCACGAAAATTAAAAAATACGCAGTACGAAAGATGAGTGCTATAAAGGCTTTAAATGTGCTACTCTTAGATAAGAATAAGATAGCATATTTAAGCTATTAAAGATCCTCTCTTATTCTTATCTAAGAGTAGCACATTTAAAGCCTTTATAGCACTCATCTTTCGTGTTGCGTATTTAAAGATGCTATCTAAGCATTTCTAGATATGGGCACTATATTGAATCGAAACAAGGGATAATATTTTCAAAACAAAGAGGTCTCTTCCTTTTAGAATATAACAATTGTAGGCATATAGATTGTAAACCCTAGAATGAAAAAAAGGAAGAGCTCAAAAATATCAAAAACAATTACCCTCCAGCATGAAACAATATCAGCCTTTTTAAAAAAATGTAATACATATATTTCCAACAATAAATATTCTGCTAAAAAAAATTATGGATAAAATTGACTACTACATTATATCAAGCAAGTTAGTTAAAAAAAATCAAATGCAAATGAACCAAATCCTAGAACCTTCAAGAGAGAATGCTAGAAAAATCTATCTTGCTCTGGTACCATGTTAGAATTTCACAATAATAAATATGCAAAGCATTACACAAAAGATGAAGAGAATAGTGGAACTTATTGATTTATTCCAAGGATCAACTTTGCATAAATAGCAAAATTGATCATTGAGAGTCGTTGGATTACAACAACTCATCAAACCTAATGAAGACACCACTGAGATTTATCTTGACACATGGAGGAGTGGAGACTCATGTGTGTCTATCCTAGTGGAACTTAAGAGAATATTCTCTTATTCTAACAATATACTAAAAATTTTGCACTACCTTGAAGAATTTTAAACTAAAACTTATTTATGCAACCTCTAAACCTTGGAATGGGTGCTCACTAAACTTAATAAATAACCAAATATAAGAGTTCAACTAATGAACCTTTTGCACCTTAGTTGCATACCTTGTTTTTTACCTTTGTAGAAGGTGTTGTTATTGGTGATTTGAATCACCTATATGTTGCCTATTAGTAGATAAAATTTTAGCTCTTCTAGGTTGTCCGAAACAACTCTTTAGCTCACCTATTTGCAGTGTAGATACTCCTCTAACTTGCTACCCAATATTGTAGTTTAGTGGCTTTAATTCTTCTTTAGAATGCACTCTATAAGTCTAAAGTTTTTGTAAGTAGTAAAATTTTCCTAATTGTTGTCATTTTGTAGTCAATCTCTTCACTCAAATGTTGTCCTTGAACCTAGGTAACTCCTCCAAAATGCAACTAAGATTTTATTCAATAACTTATTTAGTAATAAATTGTAGAAACTAGCAAATCTCCTATCTATGAAATAAAATTCAAGTATTCAATGGCAATCCCCAAATCTCTTAGATTTGATGACTTCTCTATATCATTTCTCATTCAACCTCCTTGTTGAATTCTAACTTCAATATTGGCCTATCTAATGGTCTTCTTCTCAGGATGTTGACTATCTTGAGATCTTCACTATTCTCCTCCAAAATTTGGCAAGCTTCTTTCCAAATCCTTCTCTCTTGGGTTTGTTGTTAGATGTAAAAATTATCCCAAGTTCTTTAACATAAAATTCTCCTTGAGTTCCCCTTAAATATTCTCCAATGAGTTCTCCTAGGAACTCCTTCAATGACCTTCTCCTTCAATGAGGCTCTACAATCCTTCTCCTTGTTTCTTCTTGAGATATCTTCACTAGGGTCTTCACTTTTGCAACTACTTCGGTCTTCCCAATGAGACATTTTCTTCAACCTTCTATTATGGAAGTTTAGCAATGATATCTCCCTCTAGGATATCTAAAATCTTTTGCTTCTGAAATATGCAATGGGACTTTTGGTAGTCCTTCTCAATATTCAATCTTCCAAATGTGGAAGTTCTTCAATGGGACCTCCTATGGGTCTCTCCTTCAATGCAAAATTTTCAATATTCAATGGAGATCACCAATATTCAATCTTCACCATGACTCTTCTCCTTGAGTCTCTTATTTACGTCTTCTTTCTAGGGCCTCCTCCTTAATTTGCAGTCTTCAATATGGCTTCCTTGAGCACTAGATATCTCCTCAATCTCTAACTTGGAGTCTTTAATCTATAAATACTTTAAAGGATCTTTTCTCCTTAGGCCTCCAAATATTCAATCTCCAAATTTTTGCTTTAGGTACTGGATTGATTCCAAAGAAGATATTCTTCCTAGATCTTGTAGGAAGCTTCCCAACTATATTTGAATCTTCTTTTTCTACAGCAAAGTATTAGGAAAATGATAATAGAAATTTATATGAATCTATATTTATCATTTGGAGTTATCATCTAGATTTACCATCTAGAGTTTTTGATGTATTTTCTTGAGTATTTTTTAGAAAGGGCCTTAATGTCTTGAAAGTGTTCAAAGAATTCACCTTTTTGATGAAGGAAATAGTCCCAAGTGTAGCGAGAAAAATCATCAATAAATGTAAGTATATAACAAGATTTGTTGAAGGATGAGGTTGAAAATTGACCAGTTAAGTAGCTATGAATAGGTTTCAACACTTGTGAAGCTCTCCGAAACTTCACCTTGTCAAAATCCTCTATAGAATGTTTTCCCATGACACATTCAAGGTATACCCCATTTGAAAAATTGATGTGAGAGTCTTATAACCATATCCTCTTGTGTAATTTGTTTTAGATAGTGGTAACTTACTCTTTGCATTAGAGTGAGTAAGCAATGTGAAGGATGAGGAATCAGGTACAAAATGAGAGAAAGAATACAAATGTGAGTGATTTGGTAGATTGAAAGCAAGTTAGTAGGTAACTCATGTACACATAAGACATCATGGAATGCACCATCCCCTATATCATCTAAATCTTTCACAATGACATTTACTATTGTATCATCACCAATACAAATATGAGATGTAGAATATGGCTCCAAAGTTGAGAAAACATCTCTATTGGAACACGTGGTGTGAAGCACCTAAGTCAAGTATCCATGGTTTTGAGGATTCAACCATTGCAACTAGAGACTTTCCTTTCCCTTTTCTACAATTTGAAGAAAAATAGGGACCTTGTGACATATATGATGGTAGATTCTTCAATTCATCTATTTGTTTTGTAAAAATTTGATGTTCCTCATCACCCATCCTTTTATAATATTTACAAGTGGGTTTTTATATCTTTTATGAATCCCTCTTAGAGCATTGTTTATCTATATCATAAATAATTTATGTTCCTTATTTTTAATGTCTTCTTTACTTTCTTTTATGGATTTTTTCCTGTATTACTGGGATTTGTATCAACTGGCACACCGACTTTATGGTAAACTTGGGTATAAGTCTCAATGGTCTGTCTATTTGGAGAGATAATTTTCTCAAAGATCTTTGATTGGATTTAGCGATGCATACTTCCTGATGCTCTATAAGCTTTTACTGTTTATGAAAAATGATTTTATGTGCAACTATGTGGGAGTGTTGGTTGGTTGGGGGGCTCACCAATGTTGTTCTAATTTTATTTCTTGTATCAAGTTGTAGCTGATTCACTTGGTGATGGATGACCAGTTGTAATGCTTTATAGTTGTTCTTGTCCTTGTATTACTGGTCTTAAGCCACGTTTGGCACGATTTCTCCTATTGTAAAAAGTTTGAAAACCCTTTCAAAACTCCTTCTATATTTAATAAAAAAAACAAATATTAATATATTATATTATAATTAAATTTAGATGATTAAAAAATTTATATATATTTAATTTTCAATTATTTTATTATTTAAATATTTATAATAAAATAAATTTTTATTTAAAAAATTATTAAACTTTATTTTAAATTTTAAGTATTATTAAATTTTAATTACTAATTAAAACAACAATGTCATATTATCATATATTTAATAAAAAAATAAACATTAATATAATATAAGTATTATTAAATTTTAATTACTATGTCATATTATTCTATATTTAATAAAAAATATATATTAATATATTATATGATAATTAAAAATATATTAATATATTAATATTATTATGTTGTTGGGTTGTACTTGTATTTCTTTTCTTTTGGAAGTTGTTGTGTATCATTGTGGATTTCCCTTTAAAATCTTTTTTTTTTTTAAGTAGGAGAACGTTTACAAATTACATCAACAACCATCCTCAAGCCTAAAGGAGTTTGAACTGGCAGTTAGCACTGTTCTGAATTTAGACGAAATTATGAAAGCATAATGAAGGGGTTTGAACTGGCAGTTAGCACTGTTCTGGATTTAGACGAAATTATGAAAGCATAATGAACCCAAATTCTTAAGGGAATAGTGCTTACTGTATACATATTCTTATTTATCTAAGTGTTCATCAAATTTGAGACAAAATGCACCCACCCAGTAACGAGCTTTTCATAATAACGCGACTCTTATTTATTATAATAATAGAGGATGAGCCGACGAATAAAAAGCTCATATCTACGGTAGGTTACATGGTATGGTAGCATATATGTTCCACAATTAAATTCACCATATCTTAGATCCTGTGACAGAACGAAGGTTCGAACCGTTCTTTCCTAACTCGTTAAAGTATGCACGTAAGGCCTGGATGGCGTCCGGAGCCCATAAGCTGAGAATAGCCTCAGCGTCGTTTTCACCTGGAAGATCACCTCCTGCATAGTCAACAATCGATCTCATCGCTATAAATGGCTTGCTGTCGCTCAAGCACACCTGCACAGTTACAGCGTGACAAATCCATGACTATTTATGACCAACCCATCAAATTTCCTTAACAAATTGTTTAACGGTTCTCTGAAAAATATCCAGAAAAAGCACTTGTAGTTGTTATACCTGAAACTTAAGAAGCTCATATAAGACTAAAGATCTTAAAGAGGTTCTTAAAGATCACAGGATGAACTTAACAATAATATTGAAGTTAATTCCATAAATCATATTGGATCTCCCATAGACATGAAATTTAGAAAGATTTTGTTTATTTTTTATATTTACCATCCCATCTCCAAGCATCACCAGAATCACCCTAACACCTTCAATGTGTCCGATGTGGAATCTTCGACCTGCAGCATTGATTTTTTATGTAGAAGAAGTTGTTAAGAAAGCGATTAAGCTATCGTATTTTTTCCAAATCTCACGTTAATAAAAAGCAGGAGAGAGAAAACACAAAAACCATAGATGTCGATGCTTGGCATGGAGGATTCAAACGTTTGTAGGGCAGCTTCGAGTACAGTTTCACCAGGAACAACAAGAGCATAATAATCTCCCCTTTCATTGATAAATTTGATCTTCTCAAGAACCTCTTCGGAAATTTCAGCACGCACTTGAGACGGAAAGGCAATCAATACCAGCAGAAAAGCAGGAAAAAGTAGGCAACTGCGGAAAGCCATGGCAATCTAACTAAACAGCTCTACTGCAACTTCTCTGGTGAAACGGCATGCCCTTCCTTCGTATTTATAGTAGCAAAACAAGGGGTTAAAAATTTCTGAATGCCTCAATTACCACATAAGTCGCATTTTAGATTAGTAAAAACCTTATAGGGGTTAAAAAAAATTCTTAAGGCCTCAACTACCACATAAGTCACATTTTAGATTAGTAAAAAGCTTATCTTCTATCCATTACACGTGGAGAATGGGATAGGGACTTTTGTGACTCTGCGTTGCTTACATTTATTTATTAAAAATGGTTATACAACATTCGGATCCATGGGGTTCACCGATGCACAGGGATGGTTGTAACTATAAATCACTTACCTTTAAAAATTAGAAAGTTCACATAAACATGTTATTGTGCAAGAAGTTAATTTTTCTAGACCCGTGTTTCTTTTGAAGGAGAGACAAATGTAACTCTTTATACGAAGTATATAACATCTGCAACTTAAGCTTTATAGGTATAATAATGGTAGCAGTCAAGTTTTATTAGATTTGTTCGACAGTTTTTTACAAAGTTTTAAAGAATAGTTATATAAAGAATAAAAAAATATGATAATAATTTAAATTAAATTTTAAATCAAATATAAATGATGATCCAAAGACTCTATAAACTTCGTTATACTATAACAAAACAATGCAGGCGGTGATAAATCTGATTTTCTTAACAATTAATTTATAAAAATCTTGCTTCTAATTATATAAAAGAAACATGCAATTAACTTTTCATGTGGATATTTATGACAATCAAATGGCGTTGTAGAGTTGGATATTTATGACAATCAAATGGCGTTGTAGAGTTGTTCGTATTTTCCAAAGACTGAAGTAGCCCACCACAAACAACAATATCCTCCGTCGTCGATGATAGCTACACCTACTCTCTATAGTATGTAATACAGGACAGGCCCTGGGACCTCGTTTGCCATGACTGATTAAGCATGTTTCTACACGTTGTAAAATGCAATCCTTGCATTTCCTGCTCATCTTTATCTAAACTTCATGTTTCTACACGTTGTAAAATGGGATCCTTGTATTTCCTGCTCGTCCTTATCTAAACTTCTTTTCTTACATCGAACTTTCTTTTATGCTAATATAAAATGTGGGATAGTTATAAATATTAAAGCCTTTATCTCTTCGGTTCTAAACGGAACAACGACCATGAATGGAAGTGAGTGTCACTTGTGTTAGAAAAATTAATCCTGATTTTACGCCTTTATCCAACTGTGCTCCGAAACCGGGCGCTGCCAGACTTCGCTCGGCAAAAACATTGAAGTTGGGCGATTTGTCAAAATGTCCGATGTGACATTGCATGTGCCCTCTAACATCCATCCAATAAGCATTGATCTCCTTCATGCAGGGTAGGCGATTGGTTATTTCATCCATGCGGTAGTTGGTGACTAGCTCTTCTGCCTTGCTATATAAACCCTTGCTCAGTCAGTTTTTAAATGCAGAGAGGGGGGATTCGGAGAAGAAAGAGTGGGTGTCAGTAGAGTTTGCAGCAGATGAGTACAGAGCAGATATTCTGCAGAGCAGTTAATGACAACAGTTCATTGAGCAGTAAAGCTCACCTCTTCCGTACCTGAGCAGCTGCCTCGTGGTTTTATATTTCTTGGCCTTAATCCTACAATCTCACTTGCAAATGAATCTAAATACCCCTCTAAAGGAACAATATTGAAATTTGTCTAAGTCCTCTTCGTGGGTTTGTTTCCATTGTCGCATAAGTTGATGTGTGACTTCTGACATCATATTAGAAGTGTGCGCTTTTGGGCACTTAGAGAAACTCTCTAAGTGTTGGAGTTCAACGTCATCCTAATTTGTAATTTTATAGTGCACCTCCCGGCTGCGTAGCTATTTGCGTGCGAAGTTGGATGATCAATTCCCTTAGCCAAACTTAGGCTAAGTCTTGGCCAGTTGCCCGACTGCACAACACAGTCGGACAACGCTGTCTTTGACCAGTGAACTTGGGCCTTGATTGGGCAAATCGCTTGACTTCACATTTTAGAGCGTGCATAGCACAACTGTGCACTCCTATTGTGTGCATCTTGACTGCGCACTCTTGCGCAAGTCGTCGAAGGCTTGAAAATAAAACAACACTTCAAATTGGTATCAGAGCGATAGTGCCCTTGACATGAAGATCAAAGTATAATGGCTTCCAGCCGTAACCATTCACTGTAGTTGCAGATCCCATGCTTCAATGGCCAGAACTACGATTACTAGAGCATTCAGATGAATATCCTGTTCGGATCTCAGGAGTTGTGGGATTTAGTCAAGAATGACTACCCAGAACCAACAAAGACAACAACACTCGCACCCTCTCCCAAGGAGATAAGGACCTATTGAAGGAGAACACGAAGAAGGACCAGAAGGCCCTCTTCTACATTATGCAAGCGGTCGAGGAAACCATCTTCCCAAGAATTGCATCGGCCATCAAAGCAAAGCAGGCCTGGGAGATTCTGGCCAGTTTGTACAAAGGAACCAATAAGGTGAAGTTGGTGAAACTGTAGATGCTCAGGAGGGAGTTTGAGAACCTGTGGATGAGTGAGTATGAGTCCATGAGTGACTTCTTCACCTAGATGGTGGACATCATCAACCAAATATGGTTGAATAGAGAAATTATGTAGAGCTATAGAATCATGGAGAAGATTCTCAGAAGTCTACTTGTCAAGTTTGGCTCGGTTGTGATAGCAATCGAAGAGTCGAGGGATCTGACAACCCTCTCAATAGATGAGCTCATGTGTTTGTTGTAGACACATGAGTAAAGGCTGAGCTATTCATCTCACAACTCTCTGGAGTAAGCATTCAAGGCTCGGGTCTCATTCTGAGACAGAGGCAGACAAGACTCCCACCAAGGCACTTCTAGCTCGCAAGGAGGAAGAGGCAGAGGTAGGCATGGGAAAGGTAACAAGCAAGGAGGACGGTCAAACCCTAGTAAGGGAGAGACCAACTGCAACTTCCATCAGCAAGGAGGAAACGGTGGTCCGAAGAACTAGCAAGCTAAATTTGGTCAGAAGGACATGTCAAAAGTATAGTGTTACTATTGCAAGAAATATAACCATTACATCTCACAGTGCAGAAAGCAAATGGTCAAGAAGAATCAGCATCAGGCCCATTACATGAATGAAGCCAAAAATACGGTAAGAGGAAACATGTTGCTGACTTGCAACATTGAGGAAGAGAGCCAGAAGAATGTCTGGTTCCTGAACAGTGGGTGCAACAATCATATGATGGGGAACAAGGAAATTTTCTCACAATTGGATGAAATAGTCCAATCTGAGGTGAATATGGGGAACAACAACAAGGTTACCATGATGGGGAAAGGAAAGATCCTCATCCACACCAGGCATGGTGAACGAAAGTAGATCTGTGACATCTATTATGTGCTTGGTCTGAAGCACAACCTACTGAGCGTTGGACAACTCATGTAGAAGGGACATACGGTCCAGTTCAAAGACGGAGTGTGCACCATCAAAAACAAGTCGCATGGGAAGATTGCTATGGTGTCTATGATGAAGAACAAAATATTTTTGCTATAGATTCAGAACGAATCATTGATGTCTCTGAGTGTAGTTGTGAAGGATGCTACCTGGTTGTGGCATCTCAAGTTCGGTCACTTGAGTTTTAGTGACTTGAATTTGCTACACAAGAAGCAGATGGTGAAGGGTTTACCCCTTATTGAGCAGCAAAATTCCATGATGAGGAAAGGAAAGATCCTCATCCGCACCAGGCATGGTGAATGAAATTAGATCTATGACGTCTATTATGTGTCTGGTCTGAAGCACAACCTACTGAGTGTTGGACAGCTCGTGTAGAAGGGACATACCGGTCTAGTTCAAATACGGAGTGTGCACCATCAAAGAAAAGTCACATGGGAATATTGCTACGGTGTCCATGACAAAGAAAAAAATATTTCCGCTATAGATTCAAAACAAATCGTTGATGTATTTGAGTGTAGTTGTGAAGGATGCTACCTGGTTGTGGCATCTCATGTTTGGTCACTTGAGTTTTAGTGGCCTGAATTTTTTGCACAAGAAGTAGATGGTGAAGGGTTTACCCCTTATTGAGCAGCAAAATCAGATTTACGAAGGTTACTTAATTGGAAAATAGCATAGGGACTCATTCCCTTCTGGTTAGTCTTGGAGAGCATCACAACCATTGGAGCTGGTGCACTCAAACATTTGTGGTCCAATGCAGACCATCATGTTTACCGATAACAAATACTTCTTGATATTCATTGACGACTTCAGTCAGAATACCTAGGTCTATACCATCAAGGTAAATTCAGAAGCATTTGCCAAATTCAAGGAGTTTAAGAGTCTAATGGAGAAACAAAGCGGATATCAGATCAAGACGCTCAGGACAAATGGCGAAGGTGAATACATATCCAATGAATTCCATAACTTCTGCAAGCAGCACGAAATTTAGAGGTAACTCACTACTAGATACACATCGCAGTAGAATGGCGTAGCTGAGAGGAAGAACAAAACCATCATGGAGATGGCATGCAACACGATGAAGGCAAAGGTTTTGCCTCATGATTTATGTGCAGAGGCTGTAACATGTGTAGTCTACTTGTTGAATAGATGTCCCACCAAAAGCTTGAAGGACAAAATCCGTCAAGAGGCCTGGAATGGTGTGAAGTCAAGTGTGGCTCATTTGCGTGTGTTCGGGTGCATTGCATATGCACATGTTCCAGAAGAGAAGCAATAAAAACTAGATGATAGAGCATAGAAGTGCATCTTCACAGGGTACAACAAACAAACAAAGGCATATCAGCTGTACAACCCTACGATGAAGAAGTTCATCATCAATTGTGATGTGAAGTTCCTGGAAGATGAATCTTGGAACTGAAAATCGAGGATTGGCAAGCCTGAGCTAGTAGTAGTGGAGTCTGTTGACTT
Source organism: Wollemia nobilis (assembly GCA_028583015.1). Taxonomy (NCBI): domain Eukaryota; kingdom Viridiplantae; phylum Streptophyta; class Pinopsida; order Araucariales; family Araucariaceae; genus Wollemia; species Wollemia nobilis. The sequence goes on along the minus strand of JAQPPZ010002383.1, from coordinate 18,681 downwards.
GGAGGAGAGCAGTGTGCAGCCACCTACAGCCTCAAGTAGTAGCAGCGATGCCAACAGTAGCACAACCACACCATCTCGGTCGTATCCACTTGTAAACAAAATCTAGAACCTGGTGATGCTAGTGAAGACAAGGAGCTTGCAAGATATTTATGAGGCAACCCAAACTCATCAAGATGAGGAATATTCTGACTTTACATTCTTTATTGAGGTTGATCCAATTGAGTACGAATATGCAAGTCAGAATCAAAAGTGGGTGAAAGCGATGGACGAGGATATTGAAGCCATTGAGAAGAATGATACATGGCAACTGGCAGATCTTCCAAAAGGGAAGAAGACCATTGGGGTCAAGTGGGTGTATAAGATGAAGTTCAATGCCCAAGGAGAAGTGGATAGGCATAAGGCTATATTGGTGGTGAAGGGTTACAAGCAAAAATCATGCATTGATTACCATGAGGTATATGCGCCTGTAGCCCAACTTGACACAGTGAGGATGATCCTAGAACTGGCAGCTCAGAAGGGCTAGAGTGTTTACTAGATGGACGTCAAGTCAACCTTCCTCAATGGTGTGTTGGAGGAAGAGGTCTACATAGACTAGCCATCGGGTTACAAAATTGAAGGCCAAGAGGGTAAAATCCTAAAGCTGAAGAAGGCCCTATATGGTTTGAAGCAGGCACCTCGGGCTTGGTACAGCCAAATTGATAGCTATTTTTAGGAGAGTGGGTTTGTAAAATGCCCATATGAGCACATCGTGTACATGAAGACAAATGATGCAGGTGAGCTCATAATAATTTGTCTATATGTGGATGATTTGATTTACACTAGCAACAACACAACACTATTTTCCCAGTTCATAACAGCCATGAAAAAAGAGTTCGAGATGATGGACTTAGGGCTGATGAAGTATTTTCTTGGCATTGAAGGTGACCAATCAGCAGATGACATCTTCATTTCTCAGGGCAAGTATGCAAAGGATGTCCTGAAGTGATTCAAGATGGATAACAACAAACCTACGATCACACCTGTTACCATAGGTTTGAAGCTGAGCAAGTTGAACTCTGATAGAAATGTCGATCCAACTCTGTTCAAGAGGCTAGTTGGCAGTTTGATGTATTTGACTGCAACTCAGCTAGATCTAATGTTTGAATTCAGCCTCATCAGTTATTTTATGGAGACTCCAAAGGAAACGCACTGAAAAGTAGGCAAGAGGATCCTGCATTATGTCAATAGGATGCGAAACCATGGCATATTTTATGCCAGACAAGACCAGTTGGAATTTGTGGTGTACACAGACAACGACTAGGATGGCAGCACCGACGATCGAAAGAGCACCTTTGGGTATGCTTTTCATCTCATATTGGGGGTAGTATCATGGGCATCCAAGAAGCGACCTATCATTGCATTACCCAATGCAGAAGCAGAATATGTCGCCACCATGTCAGTCGCATGCCAGGCAGTTTGGCTACGAAGGGTTCTAAGTAAACTGAACCATCCTTCAAAAGGCACAACAACCGTATTCTGTGACAACAATTCTACCATTACACTGTCTAAGGATCCAGTATTCCATGGGTGGACAAAGCATATCGACATTCGGTATCACTTCATCAGAGAGCTGGTGAGATCAGGGGAAATTCAGCTGCAGTTTTGTAGGTCCAAGGAGCAATTGGCATATATTTTCACGAAGCCTTTGAAGAAGGAAGACTTCTGAAGATTGCGAGGGGAGCTTGGAGTCAAAGCACTCATGAAATCAAGTTTAAAGGAGGGTGTTAAAAAAATTAACCTTGATTACATGCCTTCGTCCAACTGCGCTTTGAAATAAGGAATTGTCGGACTTCACTCGACAAAAACATCGAAGCTGGATGATTTGTCAAAATGTCCAATGTGACATCGCATGTGCCCTTTGACATCTGTCTAATCAACATTGATCTCCTTCGTGTGGGGTAGGTGATTGGTTATTTCATTCGTGGGGTAGTTGGTGATTGGCTCTTCTGCCTTGCTATATAAACCCTTGCTTAGTCAGTTTTTAAATGCAGATAGGGTGATTCATAGAAGACAGAGCGGGTGTTAGTAGAGTTTGCAGCAGAAGAGTACAGAGCAGATATTCTGCAGAGCAGTTGATGAGAATGGTTCATTGAGCAATAAATCTCCTCTTTCGTACCCGAGTAGCAGCCTCGTGGTTTTATATTTCTTGGCGTTAATCCTGCAATCTCACTTGCAGATGAATCTAAATCCTCATCTGAGGACTTTTGTAATAAGTTTGTTTGATAAATGAAAACTACCTATTGCCGGTTTTTTACAAAGTTTTGTCTAGTTTTAGCTGCGTCTCACTTTCGCTCCTCTGCACTTAATCTTAGCTTTGGTGTTGTTTTAACACAACCCACTTTTATCATCTTTGAACTCTAACTCTTGTTGACAAATTTAATTCTCTTTAGTTTGGAAATCCAACTATACCCCTCTAAAGGAGTGATGTTGAAATTTTTCTAAGTCCTCTCAATGGGTTTGTTTCCATTGTCGCATAAGTGGATGTGTGAGTTCTGACGTCGCATTAGAAGTGTGCGCTTTTGGGCACTTAAAGAAATTTTCTAAGTGTTGGAGTTCAACGTCGTCCTACTTCATAATTTTATGATGCGCCTCCCGGCTACGTAGCTATTTGCGTGCGAAGTTGGATGGTCAATTCCCATAGCGAAACTTAGGCTAAGTCTTGACCAATTGCCCAACTGTGCAACGCAGTCGGACTGCCCTGCCTTTGACCAGCAAACTTGGGCGTTGACCGGGCAAATCACCCAACTTCGGACTGCAAACTTGGGCGTTGACCGGACAAATCGCCCAACTTAACATTTTAGAGCGTGCACAGCCCGACTGCGCACTCCTCTTGTATGCAGCCCGACTGTGCACTCTTGCCCAAGCCGCCGAAGGCTTGAAAACAAAACGACACGTCAACTTGAATGTATTTAAGGATGGATAAATGTATGCAATAAATTTCTTGACGGCATTTATTTCAATCAAAATCAGCCTGACATGTTGCATGTGATATACATAGTACGGCACCGTAAGCACCATGAAATTGGTTGAGGGAATAGGGGTGGGGACCGTGGGGTCATGTCTGATTGTAGAAAGCTTAAAGCCTGTGAAATGAAAACGATCTTCCAACTAGCCTTTACTTCATTATTCGTTCTACGCCAGACAGGCCGAAATGGATTTCCCTGCTCTTGTCAACGTGGCAGTTCCCATTGTCCAAACGTGATGTCGTCGTGTCCCCGGCGCCGATCCTAACATCCATAGGTGATATAACAGTTGTCAAATATAGCCTTTATTTCGCATGATAAAATACTTATTTCGATAGTAATTGTTACTTGTGATCTCCCATGCCTGCAAGGGGTTTTTTAAGGGAGCACTGTTAAGAGGGTAAGGGTTTTAGCGTTACATGGTCAGGCAGTCATAAAACTTATTGAAAGGTTTTGGATACACAATTTTAATTTAGATATCATGCCATCTTCGTCTATGCTTGTGTTAGCTTGTCTTATTGTCCGCCTCTGTATGTGCCTGAACTATCCTTTTCTCTACAGTTTCTTTATTGGAGTCGACAAGCGGGTGTCCAAAGGTCACAAGAGCTGAGAGACATGTCTAGTTGCAATCAAGAACCATCGAATCCTCGTTTAAGTATGCAACTTTTAACATTTTCCTTGGTAGGATTTTTCCCTTTTTTTCCTTTATAGCCATGGAAAATACCTTTGTGTTCTTTTGGTCGTCATAAAAGATGCCCTTTCAAGTAGTTTGGATTTTTAGATCTATATGTTTGGTTAAGGATGAGTATGAGATTACGCTATTTTAAGGAGTTAGACATGTTATTTGTTTAGAGGCTTACGATTTTTGTTGTAGTATTTTAGTTTTTATATTTTATGTGTCAATTCTTAATCTTTTGAGTTTTTTTTAATATAAATAATGTATTTAATAAGTTAGTTATTTTTAAGTACATGGTAATTTATTGCAGGGTTTAAGGATTCAACTTAGTCTTTTTCTTATTATTGCTTAACAAGTAAGTATCGTTTCAAAAGAGGATAGTATAACACCACTAAGAAGTAAGAAGTATATTCGTCTTCTTTTTTTTCTTGAGGATCTAACCCATTTATTGATAAGGGAGAGCAAAAACACATTGTCACCTAAGGATCTTGGGATATTTTAAAGGAAGGATGCTCAAAATGAAATCAAAGATGTATTTAAGTAATGGACAAGGACACCACTAAATTGCCATGTTAAAAACTATACAAAAGGAGCAACAAATTCAAACTATATTCAATTCCTCTTTAGAGACATTATCACCTTTATAATATATAACATCTTAACAAATATAGTGTTTGTAGTAGTAGCATGTTGTCATTATAACATAGATAAAGTGTCATATGTTCTCTTGTTGGTACGTTCATTTCTCATAGATATGTGCATATTCTCAATGAAAGATGTGTAGTCTTTAAACTAGATGGAGAGAATTTCATTAAGATTAATATTTGTTCACATGTGAAATCATACCTTATTTACTTGTTGGTACGTTCATTTCTCATAGATATGTGCATATTATCAATGAAATATGTGTAGTCTTTAAACTAGATGGAGAGAATTTCATTAATATTAATATTTGTTCACATGTGAAATCATCCCCTCTGCTAATATCATCATACACAATCCTATTGTGAGAGTTCATAAAAGAGTTGTGTAGGATGTTCAATAATAAACAAATCCACATTTTTATAAACTCAAATGAATATATATACTATAAGTAAAATGAAGGAATATGTTTACAACTATTATACCTTAAAATAGTTAAAACTTTATGCAAAAAATGGATAGACCATATCTAATTATTTCAAGAGTATGCTTGTAAAATATTAAAGATAAAAGTAGACTTCACATTATCTAGCTAGTATAGTTTATTCAAATTAATCTATTTTGAACGCACATGTATATATTTTTAAAAAATTAAAGAGGATAGTTTCAAATAAGCAACATATTCAGATTGCATCTCTTTTTGTGTATCTAAGTGTTTTATTTATAATTTATGAATGTTATGGTTATTTTTAGTAGGTTTTCTAAAATTTAAAACAAACAAATAAATAATGATGTTTCCTTATTTACAAGTTTATTACAAGCCAACGTAACATGCCTTCATAGACGTATAGACTAAAATCCATTTCATTCAACTTTTTCTATTCATAATCTATGAAATAACCCTAGGTAAGTACCATGATCCCAAAAAATGCTCTCATTGATTGAAAGTGCAACACTTCTAACCTTAATTGTTAATCGGTTCAAATTAATCCATTTTCAGCACACGTGTATATATTTTAAAAAAATTAAAGAGGAAGGTTTTAAATAATAAACATATTCAAAGTGCATAAATCTTTTTGTCTATCTAAGTATGTTATTTATAAGTTACAAATGTTACAGTTATCTTTAGTAGGTTTTCCAAAAAAAAAAAATATTAGATAAAGAAAGGGGTTTTGATAGGGTCCCCAAACCTAATACAAATCAAGCAGAGAAGGAGCACAAGTAAAAGCTACATCCAACTCAAAAACCAAACCCCTACCAAAGGGGGCAATGCTACTTGATCAAGGTATCCCAACCAGAACAAAATATAAAAAAACTAAGCAAGATCGTAAAACAAAACACAACACCCAAAGGATGAACCAAACCTCAGAATGAGAACTCAAGCCACTAGACAACTATGGTACCAAACTATACATATAAATTTTAATGATCTTCGTGGTCTCATTGATGAAAGCAACTACCACTTGGATCCAGCCCAAAAGGACCTGATGCTTTTGGTCGAGCGTATATAAAATTTAAAACAAACAAAGAAATAATAATATTTTATCTATGACAATTAGTTACAAGTCAACACAATATATCTTGCATAGACCTACATACTATAATCCATTTCATTCAACTTTTACTATTCATAATCCATGAAATAAATCTAGGTAAGTAGAATGATACCACAAAATACTCTCATTGATTCAAAGTGGGATACTAATGACCCTAATTGTTAATTATAATAGATAATTTTGATGACCTATGTTCAGTTACACAATTGCATGCTTTGATCATTTTTTAAATATCCTTGCATTATTCTTGGCAATTCGTATCATACAACCATATTGCTAACAAAGAAAGAGGATATTGTAAAACAAGTTAATCTAAAATGCATTTATCATCCTTGTAATTTTCTAGATTTTATTTAAGTTGCAAAACTTATTTCTCCACATATTATAATAGATTAAATATTTAAGCATTTTAATTAATAAAACTAATCCTTATTACTCCACTTTGACTTCTCAAATAATCCAATTCAAAATTTCACTTCCCTTCTAATTGCTTAAAAAGAAATGTAATATTGTGAACATAACCTAGAACTAATCAGTGCGATATTTGCAATACATGCAAATGTTTGTTGAAAATGATTCCAATTTCCTTTTCCTTCAAACATATTTTGATTACCTTTTTGTTTGTGGGTTAAATCTCTTTGCTATTCCCGAACAATGTCTCTTTGTTATTTTTGAGTTAAATATTTATGTTGATGTTCCTGGGGATGTCTTACTGTTGCTTTGATATATCTCTCTAAGGAACATCTCACTACTATTCTCAAGGGATATCATATTAAGGCTCGAATATGTCTCTCTAAGAAATGTCTCATTGTTGCTATTGAGGGATGTCTTACTACTATTTCAAGTTGTCTCGCTACAATGCTTGAAAGTGACTCTTTGTTATTTTAAGATATATATTTCTATGATGCTAAAATATATCTCTTTGTTGTTTGAATGTGTCTCTTTCTTATTCAAATGTATATTTAATAGAGATATTCAAGCTGCTTCTTGGCTGAATGTTACTCTATTAGCTTCTCCTTGGCTAAATGCTTCTCTGCTAGATTTTCCTTTGTCAAATGCTTTTATTAGCTTCTCCTTGGTCAAATGCTTCTATTAGATTCTCCTTGGTCAAATGATTTTGTTAGCTTCTCCATAGCCAAATGCTTCTATGATAACTTATTCGGATGGTTGTATGCTACTATGTTGGGTGTAATGCATAATTTTTGATGATGCACTTCTAAATGGTATTTTATTGTAATCCATATTGATTTTCTATGAAGAATTTTTTCTTAACAAAAACTATTTATTTCTTATGTTTCCTTGTTTTTCTTAGTAATATGTTGTTGGGTTGGCTACATTTAGCTTCTTAATGGCTCATTTCCTTTAAGCTAGAAATATAGAATGTTGCTTTGGTTTTTTATGTATCATAGGTAACTTATGCTTCTTCTTCAATATAAGTCTCTTGGACCTTTTTTGTGATGCAGGAAACTTGGGCCTATTCTTTTATGTAGGACTCATTAACTTCCTTTACTGATGTAGGTCTCTTTCCTCCACTATTGTAGTAAGTGTCTACCTTGAAGAACCTACTTCAAAAAGCAATGCACAACCAAGAATAAAATTATATATAGATATATTTAGTTAACCTAGTTCTTCAATGTAGCATCAGAAGATGCTTTCCTATCGTCTGCTTTGTGTTTATTGTTGCTCAAAACATGTCAAGATAAATTCAGTCTTAACTTGATTTTACTTATTTATTATTTTCTATTAGAAAGCTTACAATGATTTCTTATCTTTCTTTTTTCTATTCTAACTTTTTCTTTGTTCTATAGAAGCTCTATATTCCTTCTTCTTCTTTTCTATGTGCTTACTGCTTTCTTCTTCTTCTCTTATTTATTATCATTTTTAGAATTTTGATACTTCAAATCTTTGTACTTAAAAATATTTGATTGCTTCTCAATCATTGTAAGCTAAAATGATTCTCTATCTCTTTAGGAGGCTATGATGCTTCTCAATCTTATGTACTATAACTGTGATGTTTGAAATATTCTTGAATATCTTAGGTCACATCTAAGAACCCAATATGATTATCCTCCTTTCTAGAAAACCCAATATCAATGTCAAGGTAAATTTGAATGTCCCAAAATGACCAACATTCTCCTGAGTTGGTTCTTAATCAATCTTTAATATCCAAATTTTCTTCTAATTTTGCTTCCTCTATAAAATTATTCAATGTTTCTCTATACGTTGGTCCTTTCTATCAATATAGTTGAGTCCTAGTCTTCACTAGTTTACCTTCAATCATGTGGAAGGACCCTAGCATCCAAATCAGGATGACTTTTTCTTGTCCCCTCAATATCTACTTAATTAAGCCTTTAAAAATAGAGTCAAATTCTGCATTACCTTCAAAGTGGACAAACTCTAAATTAAATTTATCAAAAATGGATAAAGTTAAATATTGAATATGATGGCTAATAAAATAACTCTATAAAAAATTGATAGATTCATATGGTATATTGGATGCCATCGTTGGTATTTTAATACCTATTACCACATTAAATCATTGGTCCCAATATAAAATAGCCATAATATTAAACATCAGATTAATAATATAATGAGTAGAATAATATATGAGTAAATTAATATGTATATCAATGCCTATATAATACTAAAATTAGAATTCACTTATATAATTAAATATGAATCTAATTGGCCTAAGCCATTAATGAAGTATTATTGAATAAAACATACAATATTAATTGCTCAAAATATATATACAAGATTTATTCCTTTTCTTCCAATCACAACACTATAATCTGATATTTATGTTATATTCTTATGGAGTATTATATCCATAATATAGCCATAGTAATATGACTCTTCAAGTACTTGAATATTGCTCTCCATATGCCAAGTCCCATGACCTTTGGCTTATCATCTTGCCACTTGCATACTAGACTCTTCACTTTCTTCTTGCATGTACACTTGACTCTATGACACATATAAATAATTCTTACACTTCTACATGCACTCCTAATTTATGACACTTGTGCACATACTCACATTACATATTTTCACCCTTACATACAAGACATTTGTGCACATTCTCTCAATCTACACTTGCACTCTAAGTTACATGACACTTGTGCATTTCCTACATAATGACACTTACATAAAATGGGAAATATAAATCACATACCTAAACTAAATATTAGACCCTAATCTATTACATATTAGATGACTTAGGATATCTAGAGTGAAAAAATTCAAAATATGGAAAAGTTTCAAGAGGCACAATTTTTTTTTTTAAGTTATAAAAAAGAAATGTTTCGATAATATATAAAAAAAAAAATTCATCCCACCAAATATAAAAAATAAAAGGGGGGGGAAGAAGTGAAGGGTTTAAAAGAAAAAAAGGTAAGGTATTATTTTCATTTAAAGCAATGAGAGAGCAACAATTATGCCATAGTCACAAATAATATAGCCTATGAGTCCTAAAAATCCATGAAGTTTTTTAAGAAATTTAAGTAAGTTCCAATCTTGAATAGCATTGATATTTTTAGGATATCCCTTGATTAAATATTGAGATAATGTATGTACAAAGCATTCTACCTATTGGTCTGAAAGGTACATTTGGAATTATTGATAAAATATTTTTCCTTTTATTATAGGTGAAGAATTTTTCTAACATGAACTAGATGATACACCAAGACTTTCTATAAATTAAGATATCATCAAATAAAACCAATACAAAGTTACAAAAGAAAAAAGTAGGAGTATTAGTGAGACAAGAAGACATGAGTACAAATTCATAATGATCCTCATGTGTAAAAAAAGTAATCTGAAGGATATCCTCTTCTCTAATCCTAATTTGATGAGTACTAGAATGTAAGTCTAGTTTTGTAAAGTATCTAGAACCATGTAATTCATCCAATAAATCATCTATAATAGGGATAGAAAACTTATCATTGATAGTGACCTTGTTGAGAAGATAAACATCAGGTTACATGCACCATGAGTTATCCTTGTATCATACCATAACCACTAGAGAGGAGTATGGATTGATGCTTGGATGAATGATTCCTTGCTATAAAATTTCTTGAACTAGCTTCTCAATTTCTAACTTTTGGGGTTTGATATAGTGGTAAGGATGCACATTAGGAGGTTGACTTCTCATAACAAGGTGGATGGCATGATCATGTATGGAATTAGAAGGATGACATATGGGATCATGAAAGACCTCCTCATATTGAACCATAATATTCTATAAATCCAAAGGAATAACTATAAGATATAGCTTTGAAGACCAAACCTCCATACATGGAACTTAATGGAAAACCTATAAGAGGAACTATGGGTTAGGTAGTGTCTTTCATCTATGGGTTGGAAGAGAAAGAGGATTCAAGGATAAGGAAGATATAAAAGTAAATAAGGGGAAAGAATACAATCTAAGAGTCAAGGTTGTTTCCCCATTGTTGGAAGCATATTGAAAGTATACTATCTTGCTTGTTAATAACACTTGAATGCTTGAGTTTTTGGGATTAAATGATTGATGATTGTTTAAAATATTATAGACATAGATAAATTGAATACATGCTTGGATGCTCATGTACTTGCAATAACAAGATATTAAGTGCTTGCAAGGATGGCCTTGACAAGATTGTGGTAAAATTTTGGTATATTATTACAATACACAATGAAATAATTCCTATGTATAAGTGACTCTTTGTTGTTTTAAGATATGTATTTCTATGATGCTAAAATATATCTCTTTTTTGTTTGAATGTGTCTCTTTGTTATTCAAATGTATCTTTAATAAATATATTCAAGCTACTTCTTGGTCGAATGTTACTCTATTAGCTTCCGCTTGGCTAAATGCTTCTCTGCTAGCTTTTCCTTTTTCAAATACTTGTATTAGCTTCTCTTTGGCCAAATGCTTATATTAGCTTCTCCTTGGTCAAATGCCTTTGTTAGCTTCTCCATAGCCAAATGCTTCTATGATAGCTTCTTTGCTTGGTTGTATGCTACTACATTGGGTGTAATACATAATTTTTGATGATGCGCTTCTAAATGGTATTTTATTGTAATCCATATTGCTTTTCTATGAAGAAATATTTCTTAACAACAACTATTTGTTTCTTATGTTTCATTTTTTTTCTTAGTAATATGTTGTTGAGTTGGTTATATTTAGCTTCTTAATGGCTCATTTCCTTTATGCTAAAAATATAGAATGTTTCTTTGGTTTTTATTTATCATAGGTAACTTATGCTTCTTCTTCAATATAAGTCTCTTGGACCTTTTTTGTAATGCAGGAAACTTGGGCTCATTCTTTGATGTAGGCCTCATTAACATCCTTTACTGATGTAGATCTCTTTCCTCCACTATTGTAGTAAGTTTCTAACTTGAAGAACCTAATTCAAAAAGTAATCCACAACCAAGAATAAAATTATATATAGATATATTTAGTTAACATAGTTCTTCAATGTAGCATCAGAAGATGCTTCCCTATTGTATGCTTTATGTTTATTGTTGCTTAAAATATGTCAAGATCAATTCAGTCTTAACTTGCTTTTACTTCTCTATTATTTTCTATTATAAAGCTTACAATGATTTCTTATCTTTATTTTTTCTGATCTAACTTTTTCTTTGTTTTATAGAAGCTCTATATTGCTTCTTCTTCTTTTTTATGTGCTTACTGCTTTCTTCTTCTTCTCTTATTCATTATCCTTTTTAGAATTTTGATACTTCAAATATTTGTACTTAAAAATATTTTATTGCTTCTCAATCCTTGTAAGCTAAAGTGATTCTCTATCTATTTAGGAGGCTATGATGCTTCTCAATATTATGTACAATAACTATGATGTTTGAAATATTCTTGAATATCTTAGGTCACATCTAAGAACCCAATATCAATTTCAAGGTAACTTTGAATGTCCCAAAATGACCAACTTTCTCCTGAGTTGGTTCTTCCTCAATCTTTAATATCCAAATTTTCTTATAAGTTTGCTTCCTCTATCAAATTGTCCAATGTTTCTCTGTATGTTGGTCCTTTCTATTAATATAGTTGAGTCCTAGTCTTCACTAGTTTACCTTCAATCATGTAAGGACCCTAGCATCCAACTTAGGGTGACTATTCTTTGTCCCCTCAATCTCTACTTAATCAAAACTTTAAAAATAGAGTCAAAGTCTACATTACCTTCAAAGTGGACAGACTCTAAATTATATTTATCAAAAATGGATAAAGTTAAATATTTAATATGATGGCTAATAAAATAACTCTATAACAAATTGATAGATTCAAAATGGTTTCTTGGATGCCATTGTTGGCATTTTAATTCCTACTACCACATTAAATTATTGGTCCCAATATAAAATAGCGACATTATTAAACATTAAATTAATAATATAATGAGTAAAATAATATATGAGTAAATTAATATGTATATCAAGGCTTGTATAATACTAAAAATAGAATTCATTTATATAATCAAATATTAATCTAAATGGCCTAAGACATTCATGAACTATTATTGAAGAAAACTTACAATATTAATTGCTCAAAATCTATATACAAGATTTATTCCTTTTCTTTCATATACAACACTATTTTCTGATATTTGTGTTATATTATTATGGAGTATTATATCCATAATATATTCATAGTAATATGACTCTTCAAGTACTTTAATATTTCTCTCCATATGCCAAGTCCCATGACATTTGGCTTATCATCTTGCCACTTCCATACTAGACTCTTCACTTTCTTCTTGCATGTACACTTGACTCTATGACACATATAAATAATTCTTACACTTCTACATGCACTCCTAATTTATGACACTTGTGCACATACTCACATTACATATTTTCACCCTTACATACAAGACATTTGTGCACATTCTCTCAATCTACACTTGCACTCTAAGTTACATGACACTTGTGCATTTCCTACATAATGACACTTACATAAAATGGAAAATATAAATCACACACCTAAAATAAATATTGGACCCTAATCTATTACATATTAGATGACTTAGGATATCTAGATTTATCAAGTTCAAAACATGGAAAATATTCGAGAGGCATGAATTATTTTAAAAACTTATAAAGAAGAAAAGTTTCAATAATTCATGAAGTGTCTAAATTTTTTTATGATTGGTCTTAATGATGAATTGATGCCTCCACTTTTATATGACATGTAGATCAACTAATATTTCCTTCTTATAAGTGGATCATCCTAGATTATTGCCTAGAAGTTGCTTACATTCAAAGACTAATGGGTGTCGATATTACATCAAAACAACTTCAATGCTTGTGTTGGATTCATCACACTCAATTATAAAAGGTTTGCTAAAATCAAGGGTGTCCAAAATGGGAGTGGTATACATAACATCATTGAGGGCTTGGAAGACTTCATATGTGAATTTAGACCAAACAAAGATATTATTTTTATTTAAAGCAATGAGAGAGCAACAATTATTCCATAGTCACAAATAATGTTTATGTTGTAGCCTATGATTCCTAAAAATCCATGAAGTTGTTTAAAGAATTAAAGTAAGTCCCAATATTGCATAGCGTTGATATTTTTCGGATATTCCTTGACTATATCTTGAGATAATATATGTACAAAGCATTCTACCTCTTGGTCCAAAAGGTACATTTGGAATTGTTGATAAAATGTTTTTCCTTTTATAGTAGGTGAAGAATTTTGCTAACATGAACTAGATGATCCACCAAGACTTTCTATAAATTAAGATATCATCAAAGAAAACCAATACAAAGTTACAAAAGAAAATATGAAAGATAAAGTTCATGATTACTTTTGAAAGTAGGAGTATTAGTGAGACAAGAAGACATGAGTACAAATTCATAATGATCCTCATGTGTATAAAAAATAATATAAATGATATCCTCTTCTCTACCCCTAATTTGATGAGTCCTAGAATGCAAATCTAGTTTTGTAAAGTATCTATAACCATGCAATTCATCCAACAAATCATCTATAAAAGGGATAGAAAAATTATCTTTGATAGTGATCTTGTTGAGAAATTAAACATCAGGACACATGCACCATGAGTTATCCTTATATTATACCATCACCACTAGAGAGGAGTATGGATTGATTCTTGGATGAATAATTCCTTGCTATAACATTTCTTGAACTAGCTTCTCAATTTCTGACTTTTGGGGGTTTGGGATAGTGGTAAGGATGCGCATTAGGAGGTTGAATTTTCATAATAATGTGGATGACATGATCATGTGTGGACTTAGAAGGAAGACATATGAGATCATGAAAGACCTCCTCATATTGATCCATAATATTCTATAAATCCAAAGGAATAACTAGAAGAGATAGCTTTGAAGATAAAACATCCATGCTTGGAACTTAATGGAAAACCTATAAGAGGAACTATGGGTTAGGTAGTGTCTTTCATCTATGGGTTGGAAGAGAAAGAGGATTCAATTAATTAAGCAAGTTTAAATATTTGATTAATGAAGAAATACAATATGTTTTATCAACCTTATATTTATTTCTCTATATACCAAATTCAACCTATATACCTCAAGGACCTCCTTATATACCAAAGGTCCTTATATACTTGACTCCTCTCTATATACCTGTTAGTACATGAGAGAAAGTTGATACGTGGGTTTCCAACAATACATGGAAGTGACAACTTGGATACATGGCCAAGTGGATATGTGAGAGGTAATAGTATATCTCCTTATAATTTCCACTAACCCACTACAATATACTTCTTACTAGGCGTAAGTATGTGTGAGACCCTATGTAGGTAGCTAGTCACCTAGATTCACTATAAATCCAGTATAACCTAGTAACTCATACAATAGCTACTCAAAGGGTCATGAAGATCCTTAGTAGGACTAGCAATTGATTATGTTCTTATTATCTAATATTTAATATAATTTAATATAAACAAATAATATTAAATGGTCTTGATTAAATTTTGATAAATTTTAGTTTGATTAACACTTAGCTTGGATAAAGAAGAATCTTGGAACTCTCAATGGTGTTCACATTGGGTTCACTGAACAATGGTAAAGGAAAAGGGGAAAGGAGTTGCAAAGGACCTCTTCATGATGCTCTTGCAATATCATCTATATAACTTTGAGACTAGGTGTAGGTTATGTGTACTTTGTGTTTAATAATTTAGTTGAAGAACACCTACATTTCTCCAAAGATACTTCTTTATCTAAGCTTAATCCTAATCTAACCCTAATGCATATACAAATACAATGATCAAGGCTTCCAACTAAAATAATTTTTGCTTTTAATGAGAAAGGAAATGACGATTTCTCATTTAAGAGGCAAGGGTATAAGACGATGCAACAAAGAAGTCCTAAGATTTAGCTACATGAACTTTTTATTAAATGCTAAAGCTTAACTATGAAGTTGGTACCCTATAAGATTAATAAAAAATTAGGCCTTTCTTTTTATTTTGCATATTTTGCTAATAAATAGAAAATAAAGACTAGTTTAACTAGACAACAAGCAAAATTTTACTCTTAAATGTTTAAATAACAAATATTGGGGGTAAAAGAACCCATTTCTACTACAAATCCAAAAGTGTTGTTAGTCTGTAGAAGCATCATTGAAACTATTTCCCATTGATGACACTATTTTTTTAAGCAAAAAACCCCTTGTGGGGCCACCTTGGTTTGAGATACCATGAATAGGGGGTTCTACACTATCAAAGTCACCCAAGAGTCACACCCGACCCTGCCCGCACCAACATTATCAATTGGATTTTGGATACCCAATTCAGATTTTTTGGTAGGGTGGAGATATGAACCTGGGACCTCTCTTGGAAGATTTTCCTCTCCTCTCCAACTCACCTACAACACCTAGATCATTGATGACACTATTTATTAACCTACATAAGAGACAAAAAAGATAAATTTAGTAATAAAGAACACTATTTGAGCTCGCAAAGGATAGTTAAACTTCCTTGAATAGCAAGCAAACCCTTTTTCAAATAAAAAAAATGATAGAATACAATAAATAAATATTAGTTCACAAAAGTGTCACTAAGTCATAATAGCATTGTCAATGCTTTATTTAAGTGATAGTGTTTTCAGTTTGTGTGAACCGGAGAGTAATAGTACCATAAACCAACAATTTGGCATCACTTTCACTTTTAAGAGTAGAACAACAAGATTAAATACAAGATAAACTAATATTATGATAGTTATGAGGAAGGGCTATGAATTGGAATTATAGAGGACCTATTAAATAACATAAAAACAATAATTATTTGCGTAAAATAAAAGATTAAATGATAGAAATAAGATATTAAATGCAAGTGCAAGTGTAAGATCCAAGATTAGTTCTAAGTGCAACAAGATAAAAGCCTAAGGCTACAAGGATAAGGAAGAGCTAAAAGGAAATAAGGAGAAAGAATACAATCTAAGACTCAAGGTTGTTTCCCCATTGTTGGAAGCATATTGAAAGTTTACTAGCTTACTTTTTAATAACACTTGAATGCTTGAGCTTGTGGGATTAAATGATTGATGATTATTTAAAATATTATAGATATGATTACTTGAAGACTTGCTTGGATGCTTATATACTTGCAATAACAAGAGCTTAAGTGCTTGCAAGGATGGCCTTGACAATATTGTGGTAAAAGTTTGGTATATTATTACAATACACAATGCTTGATTCCTATGAAATAGAGTTATACACCATACTTTGCTATCTAAAATATAATTAAATAATATCGTTTATAAAGGTTGTTTCATATAAGCTATGGATTAGTAAATTCCTATGAAATAGAGTTATACTTTGCTTCTTTGTTCTATAGAAGCTCTATATTACTTCTTCTTCTTTTCTATGTGCTTACTGCTTTCTTCTTCTTCTCTAATTTATTCTCATTTTTAGAATTTTGATACTTCAAATCTTTGTACTTAAAAATATTTGATTGCTTCTCAATCATTGTAAGCTAAAATGATTCTCTATATCTTTAGGAGGCTATGATGCTTATCAATCTTATGTACTATAACTCTGATTGAAATATTCTTGAATATCTTAGGTCACATCTAAGAACCCAATATGATTATCCTCCTTTCTAGAGAACCCAATATCAATGTCAAGGTAACTTTGAATGTCCTAAATTGACCAACTTTCTCCTGAGTTGGTTCTTACTCAATATTTAATATCCAAATGAAAGCACGAGTATATAGAAGCAAAAAGGAAAGCGAAGATGCGATGCAAACTGGACCAAACTTAACGCTAAATCCTAGGAATTGAAAGTGCATGAAAAGAGGGAAGTCATGAACAAATCGAAACTTAAACAAGAAGCCAATAAAGAAGACAACACTTTTTATTGATATGTTTCACAACTCGGTTACAATACACATCCTTCCCCTTCCAAGGGCTAGGAGCGTTTAGGTATACATTCTTGTTACATCCATGGATGCCCTTCCTTCTTTCGCATGCCCACATGTAAAATGGGCGAACCAAATGTCACCACCGCTTGCGTTGATCAGTATTGACTCCTTGATGCTCCTTCGATGTCCAGACCCTACGTTCAAAGGAATAAGAAACAGTCAGTAGCACCTGTAGATAAAATAAAGCATACAATCCCCAAGCCTACGATAAGTGAATGAGAAAAAATGAATTAAACTATGACTAGAATGAATCCAAATGCTATGAAAACTTGACAGGGGCATCAAGACATACCAAAGAAAATACTGCAAATGGAACAGTCAGGAAATTCCTCGCCAATTTGAATTCGCTTCGGGGCGGGACGAATTTACTTGCAACAAAATGCCGAAAAGGTATTGTCCCAAATGTCCTATCTAGGAAGCTCCAAATGACCTGCAAACTTGGGATTAGCTAATTGGGGTATTTTGGGAAGACCCAGATGGTCAGATTTTTCCAATTTGGCCTTCGTCAATGGGAATTTGATGATGCTACCTGCAAGTTAGTAAAGGTGAACGAAGATAGAAACATGATCAAAATTGTTCAAAACGAAATGAAATTTAAATTGCAACCTATCTAAGCAGCATAGAATTGAATGCAAAAATGAAAAGAAAGCAAACCTACCATAGATTTCCAATCGCTTCGAAGAGGGGCGATTAGGACTGTAGCAGTGCGAGAGGGGGCGCCCGAAGGCAGGCCGCCCGCCATTTGGGGCCTGATTTCGACACCAATCCACTTGGGATGGGTCCAAAACCTCTTATGAGGTATTGTCGACAAATTTGGTACGATATTGTGGCCAAATGTCAGGTTTTGGTTCTGGACTTGTGCTTCCAATAACCACCCTATGACCTCCTCTCCAAAAGAGATCAAGGATGTGAAAGACACAACTCAAAAGGGTGTGGGTGTGAAAGTAAAATGATAGCACTTCGTTGCTCCAAAATTCTCCTTCTCTGTATCTTTTGGGGTGAGGAAACTCACCAATTTATAGACCTAGAGGTCTCTTGAAATGGGCATGCAGAGGCACCACTTGGCAATCATGCCTTCCCAGGGGGAAGGAGATTCCTCCCTGATTAGGGACTTCATGACTACCCTTGTAATTGCCTCTAATGCTCGAAAACGCTCACCCATACTCCCATGCGATGAAGGAAGTGTTAAGTGGTGGATCTGAGCTGCCATTTGTCAAGATTTGAATTTTTTCCTATAAAACCTGCAATTCGCCCCACCCTGGAGCGAATCCTAAATTCGTCCCTGGGTGGGGCGAATCCCAGTTTAAATTCGTCCCTAGGTGGAACGAATATTGACCAAAGTGCCTGAAGGTGCCAAATTGATCTCTGACCTTCCAAAAATTGTTGTGAGAGTGGTTAAGACCACTATTTAACC